>CM062804.1:59200237-60667737 GCA_031772625.1 Pinus tabuliformis | reverse complement strand
CTTCCTGGAGATGGCTGAAAAATACGCTACTCTGATTAAAATTCTGAGCACACCACTGCACTCCTTGCGAAATTCTGTGAAAAATGACTATAAAGTCGGCATCATTCTACATCAGTCAAGAATCAACCTCCAAGGGAATCTTTTAGATTCCACAAGATTCTGTAAAGATTCCTTGTTGTTGGTTGCCAAAATTTTTGTTACTCAGATGGAGAAATAGACCACACCATCACGTTCCCTGCGAATTTTTGTTCATTTGAGTAAACTTGGCATGATTATGTCATTGTGAAAAATCACCCTCCAAGGAATCTTTTAGATTCCTCCAAGATTCTACATGGAATATTCCATAAAAGATTCTGTCTCGAAATTCATGCCCCGCCTAGGCTAGGTTCCACGCTTCTCCCTCTGTCCGGTGAATGAGAAATATGGGTTTATATATCTTTGCGTGGGCTTATTCTCCAAAGTCAAGACCATTGGGTTGTTGGTTAAACACTAATTTTGGGGGGCGGAGGACCCAGGTTCAGCCCACGGGCCTCCCCCCATTATAACCATTTTGTGTTAAAAATGACGCATTAATGTGATAACCAGCGGGTTGGTATAAAATTTTTGGGTTGTTTTCTAACATAACCGTTGGCGGTGGTGGGATGTGGGGTCATCGCGTGGGGCGGGCCAGCCATCCGGCCGACACGGGTTCAAGTCTTGTCAGCCCCGAATGTTAATATGGTGTGTCGTATATCGAGTGACGGGGTGGCGGGGTTTGGTCGCCTGCCATCTGTATACACACACACACATTTTGACCGAGAGGAGTGGGCGGGTCCGCCGAGCCCAACCCGCCCCCTAATATTTATTTTTTTATATAATAACATTGGCTAAAAAAAATTGATCGATTTTTGGGGGTCACAAGAAAAATTAATGAGGCAACAAATTCACCCATTTTGACTGTTGGATTCCGTGCGCAGACACTTTTCCAAATTGTTGTATCGTTAGTGACTACCACTTGGCCTAGTTTGACCAGAACTTTGACCGCGAATATCTTGAGGATACGAACTTGGATTTGAGTGTCGTTCACACCCTTGGAATCAAGATGACGAGCACTATAATCTTCAATGGGCCTCCAAATTAGACACAAATTAAGGCCCATCTAACCTTTCTTAGGCACATGAAGGCTATATTAAACCTCTCCTTCTACACTTAATAATGTTTTTTAGCTTTAATATGTTCATTAGGAAGGTTTATGGATAATTGGATGTTTGTGCATAATATTATTTATTTTTTTACAATATTGTGAGAATATTGAGCAAATTATGAAGATTTGGAGGAGGAGATAATTTAGGGACTTGCTCCCTACTACACGAGGATCGATATTGGATAATAAATCAATAAGATATTATGAAATTATTGCACAAATTTTGGAGCTCCAATGATTGAGAAAATCTAGGAATGTGTTCCATTTCATTTAATGCAAATTCCTAGTGCAGGGAACTAGATCCATTGTTTGAGGAATTTTGGAGGGAAATGCTTCCTCCTTTTAAGGAGAATGCTTCCTAATCATTTTGTATAAGTACCTATTCTAATTTTCCTATAGGGGTTGGTTTTTCTTAGTTTTCTTGGGGAGAAAACTTGTATTTTTGCAGCTCTGCTCTCAAGTCTAGCAGGAATGTACTTAGATTGATTCAAATAATCAATATTGGTGTCATTTTTAGCTTTTAAAGCTTAGTCTCCTTCATAGGAATCTGAGTTTCGTTGGGCGTGGCCATCCCAAGAGCATCAGAGGCTTTTTTTATAATTTATTTTTCTTATTTTGACTTCTTATTCAGATGCATCTCTTGTTCTTGTTTTTCCTATTTCTGCATTTAGTATTGATGATTTCTTGTTGTAGGATTGGGTTAAGTGGTTGAAGTGAGTTCTTTTGCGGGATCACAAGCATGATTTCATCCTTGGAACATCTTTGGAAGGTCATAGTAATCATTGAGCTACTTGGATTAGTTTGCTTATTCACAAGTCTAAAATTTATGGAAGTCCCTTGTAGCAACTAGTAGTAATTTTCTGCTATTGTTTAGAAAATGAAAATGAGCTTCACTTAAGTTTATTCCTCTTGGATTAGGTCATAAAAACATTCAAGTTAATAACAAAATTTATCCCATTGCATTTGCACTGGATTAGGTTAGGCCTTTGAGAGATTAACTAGCTCACTAGTTTTTGAATTTCTAGATTTTAGACTAGTAATTTTCTGCTATTTTTTAGCACGTGTTAACAATGGTATTTTTGTGTGATTCCACTTGGAATTGAGACCTTAGACATCCTATTCAATAATAAAATTTTTCCCATCCCATTTCTATTTGATTTGCTTGGTCATTCGATGAATTATATCTTCCTGTAGCAAACTTGTAACTTTTTGTAGCAAACATTGTAACTTCTTGTAGCACTCCTCTAGCATGTGTAAACTTCACCATATTTGTTCAAAAATATTGTTTTTTGTGTCTTAGGGTTGAATCATAACCTCTAGGCTCCAACTCCGTGATTGGGGGAGAATAAAACACCAATTAGGACCTGCCTTTTCAAAAAGTAGATTAGGTCTATTTATTTGAATTCATGCTCTTAGGATTTCAATTACAAATTGTTATTCTTGCCTAGGATTAATTTATTTTCAAAGTAACATTTTCATTTATGCAATTAGTTTAGGATTTGATTTCATTACATTCACTCCATTACATCATGACATTGAAAGAAGGACACATTGTATGCTGCACATATAGTGTCAATACCTCTTAAGTTTGTACGAACCTCGAGTTGATAATTAAAGTTAGTAGCCTTTGGAGTTACAACATTCTTGTTGCAATACTGAGGCTCATCACTTTTTGGTGCCATTGTCGGAAAGGTGTCAAATTATGCATTATTTTCTTCCCTAGTTGATTCGTTTCTTTTACTTTCTGCAAAAACACACAAAAATTGCATTTGGCATATTGCATTGCATTAGCATTCTAATTCATTTTTTTTTATAAACCCCCCCCTCATTTGATCACATGGAACAGTAAGAGGCATATCACCATCCACTTTTGCAGGTAGAAGAAGAAGAGGTGGCAGAGAAGATAGAAGAAATGGATGGAGATGATGACAATGAAGAAGATCCTCTTGGATTTCCAATTCAAGGTACTGATGTTAGTGTTCATATGAAGAACATCCCTCCATCTTTCCTTCCCAACTTCCATGGTATGATGTGAGAGAATCCAAAAACATTTCTCTTTGAATTTGAAATCCTTTGTAGATCTTGTGGTTACTTATTAAACACTCAAAAACAAATATTGTTTCCGGCAACATTGAAGGATATAGCTCTTAAATGGTTCGTGAGTTTAGGGACTAATTCAATAAGATCATGGAATGATATGCAAAATATATTTATAGAAAAATATAAAGATCGTGATCTTAAAGAAGAAATTTATAGAATGACTCAAAAACAAGGTAAGAGCCTTGAGGATCTAATAGAGAGGCTCATGTATAATGTTAAGAGGGGAAAATTACATCATTTAGGATCTCACGCACTAAAAACCCTCTTACTTAGAACAATTAGGGATGAGTGGATTGATCTCCTTGATCTCATGAGTAGAGGTGATGTATACCAATTATCATTTGAAGAAATTTGTGAAACATGCAAACACATATCAAGAGGAAGGGCAAGAGTAAGTAAATCAACATCAAGATCAGTAAGTCAAGCTAAACTTGGAAATTTGTTTGATGACTTTAAAACATAAATTCTTAGCAATCTAAGAAAACAAGTAGAAATGTTAAGAATGCAAGATGAAGAAAAAGAAGATGTTGATATTTGTGTTGTCCATGCAGAATCACATGTTGTTAAATATTGCCCATCATTACCAAGGTTGAAGGAAGTTTACCAAGAGGACAATGGAGCAAGTTAATTTCCAAAGCAACTATGTTATGTAGCTCCAAGAGGACCATGGTAGCCTAGTTAACCTAGTATGATGCAAGAACCTAATTCAGAATTTCAAACTAATTGGAACACACCCTTTCCTTGGCAACTTTGGCAACCTTAGCCATCTCAACCCCAAAACCAATCTTGGCAACAAGGTTGGCAAGGACCTTATGGGAGAAATCCACAATATCCTCAATATTTTCCTCAATATCCTCCATACCAAACTCCATGTTATCCCTACCATCCACCTCCACCACAACCATAACCTCAACCACATCCATCTCAAAGATCCACTCCCACTCAACTACCTGTACCACCATTTCCAAACCCACACAAGGAAGTAGCTCAACCCACTTACAATGCTAAGGTACAACACTTCCTAACATCCCCTCTTGATCTCAATGGTATTCATCTTAGCTCGGGAAGAGTATTGCAAAAAAGAGATTCTCTTAATGCCATTGAAGGACAACATGCAGAAAAATAAGATTCAAATGAGAAGACTAAATAATCATGGTATGGACTTGATGAAGAGCAGACATTAGAATTAGAGATTGAGAAAGTTCCCTCATGTTTACCATCAGATCCTCCATGTGTTCAAGAGAATGATCAACAAAAAGAGGAACATTTGAATGTCATGGTAAAAAAAGACATGAAGAATGATCCAGATAAGAAATCAAACCAAGGGCATCAAAGTTATATTGAGGTTTGGTTCCAGAAAATCAACAAGAGGGAGCATCACTCTCTTCTTCAATTGTGCTTGATATTGTTAAAGTCAAATCATTTGGTCTCTGAAAATTTGATACACATCAGTTTATCTGTCATCTTGATGTGCACATGGCTCCATTGGAAGTATTTATATAATTTAAAGAGATTTTGTTTTTCAAGTAGAGTATGATAGAAAAAGAAAAAAGAAAATGAAAAATAAGAGAAAAGAAAAAATATCAGGTGAAAACCTCATTTGAGGCACCTGAGATTAGCTCATTGATTGAAAACCTCCATGAGGCAGTCAATGGGTTGGAAAAGAGAAGAAAGAAGAAAACAAAAAGATCCTAAGTGAAAACCTCCTTTGGGGCGCCTAGGCAGACCTACTAGTTGAAAACCTCATTGAGGCAGCTAGTAGGCCTAAAAGAAAAAAATGAGAAAATTATTTGCTCCATGTATCTCTCTCTCATGAATGTAGGTGCTCTCCAACCTTTGAGAGCAACAAGAACACTTTAGCACCAAAAGGAAAAAATTGATCAAAAATCTAGTCAAAGGAAGTCAAACTTGGACTTTCTCCTCCTTTTCCCAAATGCTCCAAAAGCATCAAAGCCATGTCAATCCATCACCCTCATCCATTTCCAACATCCACCCATCATTTCCAAGTCATTCTCATTCATTTTCCTCGTTGTCCTAAAATGCTACAGGAGGGCTCTATTTTGCTATAGGAACCCAAAATACACAGACCAGAATTTTTTTTTAAATATATCTTAAAAATCGTGCATTCATTTTCCGATATGTTTTGTGGGGAGATGAATATGGATGATGGTAACATGCTCAAGAAATTTCTGCAAATTTCGGTGCACACTTTTTGAGAAATCGACCTCCATCACCTACAACCATTTTTATTTTTTCTCGAGATTTGTACATCCATTGGAAAATATTTTTTTTGGGACATGCATAAGGATGATGGCAACATGCTTAGAAAATTTAAGGTCAATCCAGTCTACCATTTGAGAAATATGCATCAAACATTTTTTCTACAAGAGGTTGTCCTGAAATTCTACGGGAAGGTCTGAATTGCTTCAGGATGGCTGAGAAGAAGCTACAGGAGGCAAATCTAATTAGAGAAAGGGGTCAAAAGATCATGTATTCTTTAGGGAAGGTTTAGAGAGGTCCCCCAACACCACTTTCATCACTCATCAACTCCATTTCACCTAAACTTGCTCAAAATGTTCACTTTGCCCTGCCTAAAAGAAACACACAGAGAGCATTGTTCTCCATTTTTCCATTCTTCACATTACCTCATCATGACTCCAACCCTATTTACATGGATTTTCATCACTCCCCTCAACACCACCATTCCAACTAAATACTAGAAGAAAGGATCAAAAGGCTGCTACAGGAAGAAACTCCTCCTATAGCAACCTGTGCAATCAAAATAAATCTATGATATTTTTTTCTCCCCACCAACAGGAAGCATGAGGGAGAAATGTCTGCACCCAATAAGGGACTCATCACCCTCAGAAAAGAACTCCACGAACAAATGCATCCTAGTCATGAGAGAAACACCTGCACACATACAGGAACATCATCAGTCAAGGTGCAATCCAGTTCAAAAGACATGCACAACAACCTTACCTCTATTTAGAAATAATATATGATCAACTACAACACTCACATCAAGAGCATATCAAGAGCAGAGCAACAACAACAATAAGAAAACCTAGAGGACCTCCAACAAATTATCACATGCAACTTCAAGATCATTAGTAGCAGTTTCAAGACCACCAAAGGCAATGTCAACATTCATAACAACAACCTCAATATCACCTGCAAAAACACATCAAGGGAAAGGCTCAGCTATGCAATCCTTTAAACCTTTCCTACGAACTTCTTTTATCTTGAAAAACATTGCAAGTGTATGAAGAAAAAAGTTTTTATAGCCAATATTAGTAACAGAGCAACCTCGGCCTTATCTAGCAATTAACTTCACTTATCCATCAAGACACCTGCACATGGGGGAGAGGATAAGACAAAGGTGAAGAGGACTTGAGAAAGTGGGATGTAATAATTTAGTCATGATGGAAGACAAGGAGTGCGAAGGGGTAGGTGAGGGCCAACTCAGTTAACTCAAAGCACTTTGAGTTTATTTTGCATGCAATGAAAAAAAAAAAATAATAATAATAATAATAATAATAATGGAAAAAATAAACAAAAAATAAACATAAAATAAATAAAAGGTGGACTCACCACCTCTTGGCATGCAAATATTAGTTTCTACATGATTCATGTTGTGAGAATCTCATGTAATCCACTCTCCATCATCTCGGTAGCTCAAAAATAGAATTTTAGCCCCTCTCTCGATTGCTACAAGAAGAGTGTAATCGCTATAGGAAGATCTTGTAGCACTACAGGAGGGCTCTGAAAAGCTACAAGAAGCTACAGGAATCCTACAAGAGCTACAAGAAGCTACAGGAATCCTACAAGAGCTACAAGAAGCTACACGAATCCTACAAAAGCTACAAGAAGGCTGAGAAACTGCTACAAGAAGCTAACATAGGGCTACAGGAAGGCAAATTTTGCCCAGAACAACCACTAGAGCCTTGGGAAGCAAGGAAATATTCAAAGGAAAAGTAAGTAAAAATTCATTCTCTCCAACATTTGGCATAAGGATTCCAAAAGCACCTCAATCATCAATAAAAATTACTCTGCAAATTTACAGTTTGAGAAAACAATTGGATTGGCTAAGCATTTGTTTAAGAATATGGTGTGTTGAATAGGGAAAGGGTGCATCTTGTAATTTTTCTTTCCTCAACCTTGAAACAAGAATGTCAAAAACTTATTTTGTTACAACAACCTCCATTGCATAGGAACCTACAGGGTCTGCAAAAAGTGCTACAGGAAAGTCACAGGTTGCTACAAGAAGCTTGGTAGTGGACAAAATTGCCCTCAAACCCTATGAAGGTGGAAAGAATCATGAGTAAAAGGGTAAGTACAAATTTTCTCCACCAATAATTGGCATGAAAACCCTTAAAACTCTCTCAATTCTCAAAAGCATACTCTGTAGCTGCCACATATTTAAAAATCAGTAAGAAAGATCAGTGAATTTGTGTCATTAAGGATAAAGTGTCTTGGGTTGCATGTTGAATTCTACCTTCTCCTCAACATCATAAAAAGAACAATTATTTTACCTATGTTTCCATAAACACTCTCACTCCTGTAGCAGAAAGAGAAACACCTTGTTCTACATTGATGAAAGTTTATTGAGGTCATGATAGGAGAGGGAGAATCAAAGGAATTATGGGAAATTGAGATAAACACAAATCTTATCCAACGGGGGTAGTTACATCCACATTAGTATGGGATATCATCAAAGTCATATGAGGCATAAGAAAAGAACAACATGGCAAGAAGATGGATAGGTTTCTCAGAGGATGAGCAACAATTTCAACAGGGGGGTATGATGGGCATCCAAATTAGACACAAATTAAGTCCCATCTAACATTTCTTAGGCACATGAAGGCTATATTAAACTTCTCCTTCTACACTTAATAATGTTTTTTAGCTTCAATATGTTCATTAGGAAATTTTATGGATACTTGCATATTTGTGCCTAATATTATTTATTTTTGTAGAATATTGGGCAAATTTTGAAGATTTCGAGGAGGAGATGATTTAGGGGCTTGCTCCCTACTACGGGAGGATCAATATTAGATAATAAATCAACAAGATATTACGAAATTATTGCACAAATTTTGGAGTTCCATTGATTGAGAAAATCTAGGAATGTGTTTCATGTCATTTAATGCAGATTCCCAGTGTGGGGAACTAGATCCACTATTTGAGGGATTTTGGAGGGGAAAGCTTCCTCCTTTCAAAGAGAGTTCTTCCTAATAATTTTGTGTAAGTACCAATTCAAATTTTCCTCTAGGGGTTGGTTTTTCTTAGTCTTCTTTGGGAGAAAACTTGTATTTTTGCAGCTCCACTTTTATTTTTAATAGGGATGTACTTATATTGATTCAAATAATGAAGATTGGTGTCATTTTTAGCTTCTAAAGCTTGGTCTCCTTCATAGGACTCTCAGTTCCCTTGGGCTTGGCCATCCGATGAGCCTTAGAGCCCTTTTGTATAATTTACTTTTCTTCTTTTTACTTCTTATTCACATGCATCTCTTGTTCTTGTTTCTCCTATTTATGCGTTTAGTATTGATGATTTCTTGTTATAGGATTGGGTTAAATGGTTTAAGTGAGTTCTTTTGCAGGATCACAAGCATGATTTCATCCTTGGAACAACTTTGGAAGGTCATAGTAATCATTGAGCTATTTGGATTAGTTTGCTTATTCACAAATTTAAAATTTCTAGAAGTTCCTTGTAACAACTAGCAGTAATTTTATGCTATTTTTTAGAACATGCTAATGAGATTCATTTAAGTTTATTCCACTTGTGTTAGGTCATAAAAACATTCAAGTTAATAACAAAATTCACCCCATTGCATTTTCACTTGATTAGGATAGGCATTTGATAGATTAACTAGCTCACCAGATCTCGAATTTCTAGATTTTAGACTAGTAATTTTATGTTATTTGTTAGCACATGTTAACAAAGGTATTTTTGAGTGATTCTACTTGGAATGGAGACCTACGACATCCTATTCAATAAAAAAATTTGTCCCATCCCATTTGGATTTGATTTACTTGGTCATTTGGTGAATTATATCTTCCTGTATCAAACCTGTAACTTCCTATAACAAACACTGTAACTTCTTGTAATAAACACTGTAACTTCCTGTAGCACTCCTCTAGCACGTGTAAAGTTGACCAGATTTGCTCAAAAATCTTGGTTTTTGTCTCTTAGGGTTGAATCATAACCCCTAGGCTCTAAATCCGTGATTGAGGAAGAATAAAAGACCAATTAGGACTTGCCTTTTAAAAAAGTAGATTAGGCCTATTTATTTAAATTCATGCTCTTAGGATTTCAATTACAATTTTTTGTTCTTGCCTAGGATTATTTATTTTCAAAGTAACATTTCCATTTATGCAATTAGTTTAGGATTTTATTTCAACATTCACTCCATTACATCATGACAGCGACAGGACACATTGTATGCTGCACATATAATGTTGATACCTCTTAAGTTTCTATGAACCCCGGGTTGATAATTAAAGTTGGTAGCCTTGAGAGTTGCAGAATTATTGTTGCAATATTGAGGCTCATCAATCTGGTCCTAGTTTCACCGCAATTCGATGAATTTGATTTTTGAGTTATTCTGAGCCACTTCTAAACTCTGAGCATTTATGGAGCCACTTGGATCATTCCTCCCCACTGAGGATGTTTTGGTCCTCCAAAAGCATGAACATAATCTACAATTATTGTGTTACATTGTTTGCACCACAAGTGTCATGACAGGCCACACTTCCTTCTCCTTCATCCTTGTTCTTCAGAGCCATAAGTAATGAGTCGACACCTGCATCCCCTGCAAACTTGTAGTACAAATTTGCAAATCACATTCTCAATTACATGACCAATCATGACCCAAGCATCCCCATACTTGCCAAGAGTTTATAAGTCACACTCTTTGGTCAAGTTTACATCATAATAGAAACCAATACCCCAACTATCAATAAAAGGCCAAAACATCATCATTTCTTTAATAAGCGATGGAAAACACATCATCACTTTTACAATTATATTGCAACACATGATTTACAAAATGTGGCTATGACAATATACCATATCTAGTAAAACCATCTCTTAGTCAACAAAGTGTACCACCAGGAATGTGGCAGATTTGCTTAGGTAACATCTTCACCAACTGGTTCCTGCATGGGCACTTTGTCATTACGACGCTGCTCTGGATTAGGCCTCCAAAATGTGTCTCTTTGATGTCCACCTCTGTTCCAATGACTGCAAAAAGTATTCTTCCTCCAAACCTGCTTTACTTCCTCCTTCCCTGACGTGGAAAAGGCCTTTCACGTCTCATCATATTTCTTGCTTCCATTCTCTTCCAACACTTAGCAACCATATGGTTATGCAAACACAAAAACTACATGGTTTTCTACGCCATGATTTTTTCTCATCATTAACAATATGCTTGTAATCAAAATGAACTCTAGAATACTGAGACTGTTTATACCTCTCTTGACTATCTCTGGTGCAATCCTGGCAATGAGAGCTTTCCTTAGCTCTTCCTCTGCAATGTGCACTGTCATGGAAGGATTGTGATGTGTCCCAATGATCCTATTTCTTTCATGGATTTGAAAATGTCTTGGAAGCTTCTTCTGCCTTTGAGCACTCTCCTTCAATATATCCCAAACCTGGAAATCGAGATCTTTGTACAACCCCCAATGGTTGAGTCATTCCTTGGCCATTAACACCAAGTCCTCCTCCTTTATACCCCATCTTGGTAAGGAGTATCATGCCAGTTCCTGAAATAGGTACATCCATATTTCCAACAGAAATAGTGTCATGGGAAAATGAAACTGAAGAACCATCAACATTGTTTACCTCAGTTGTCAATTTTGAAACAGGTGATGATAGCTTCGTTAAGCCTTTGTTGTGTTTCAATTTTTCCAAGGTCTCTTCCGTGGCTCATAATTGAAGCTGTAATCTCTGCTTCTCCTCTTTTTCTTCTCGTAGAAGTCTCCTCAATTCAGCATTCTCTGCCTGAAGGATTTGATTGATCTCCTCATTTGAATGATGAGAAGATTACAAAGAAGAAGACTATTCGCTCGAGGGGGTAGATGGAGCATCTTCCTCTGCTCTTTCTTTCTCCCATTTGTCTCTTGCCATATTCTCCTCATAATATGTATACATTATGTCCACCATGTGTGCCATCCTAAGGATGTCCTTATAGAGATCTCTGTTGTTCTCCATTTTCCTTCTTCACACCCGCAATTCACGTCAGCAAGAAGACCGCTCTAATACCAAACTTGATTCAGATCTCTTCAACTACTAGAATCAACCAATATATTTTACTTATGTTATGTTAGTAGAATTTCATATGAAAGAGTATGAAAAGCCACATGTGCATAATGTAAATAAGAGGAAACATAATGAAGACCATCAAAACAACAACACAAAACACATTAATAATGGAGTACACCCAGTGTGGGTTACATCTCCGGGCCCGGTGTCAAGAGTGGGGAGGCCGCTTCATTAAATGTTGCAAGATGATGATGGGTACATAGTACATTCTTTGTCATTACAAGGACAAATTCCCTCAACTAGAGTGGCACGTCTCTCCATGAGACATTCTCCCTATAAGAACTCTCACTCATATGGAACCTCCTTCAACATGACAAGCTAATAAGTTCTCACATGACATGGCATGCAAGTATCCTTCAACAGAATGGTAACAAGGATCTCAACAACTAAATCATCATCTCAGCAAATGAAAAGAAATAACATGGGATCATTGCATCATATACCTCCACTTTCAGGGATTGCACGAAAATGTGAATCTTTGCTAACAAAATGGACTGCCCCATTGAATTCATGGTGTGAAATTGTGTCAAACAACTATAAACTTGACCCCTTTCTGACACCATCGAAATCTGGACCCTCGGGAATCTTAAATATTCCTTCCTGGAGATGGCTGAAAAATCTGTTGCTCGGAAGAAAATTTTGAGCACACCACTGCGCTCCTTGCAAAATTCTGTGAAAAATGACTATAAAGTCGGTATCATTCTACCTCAGTAAGCATGGGTTCCATTCTCTTTTTATTATATTTCTAGGTCTAAGCACCTATTGTGTGCTTCTAGAGTTGAGTCATGAGTCATTGTCATTGTAATTACCATTATGTTCTAGACCCTTCTTGGACTTATTATGTCAAAGAAATAAAATTGATTTTATGATTTGGGTCACATATTACTCCTCCACCAAGTCAACCTTAAGAGTTGTTAAGTTAGCATCGTGAAGGGAACTCGACCTCACAAAAGACTATATATGATTTAAATCTCTTCAACTACCAAAATTAACCAAGATCTTTACTTCTGTGATGTTAGCATAATTGAATATGAAGGAGTAGGAAAAGCTACATGTGAATATTGCAAAGAAGAGGAAACATAATGATGACCATCAAAACAAGAACACAAAACACATTGATAACGAAGTTCACCTAGTGTGGTTATGTCTCTGGGCCCAGTGTCAAGAGTGGGGAGGCCGCTTCATTAAATGCTACAAGATGATGATGGGTACATAGTACATTCTTTGTCATTACAAGGACAAATTCCCTCAACTAAAGTGGCACGTCTCTCCACGAGACGTTCTCCCTCTAGGAACTCTCACTCATTTGGGCCCTCCTTCAACATGACAAGTTAATAAGTTCGCACATGACATGGCATGCAAGTATCCTTCAACAAAATGGTAACAAGGATCTCAACAACTAAATCATCATCTCAGCTAATGAAAAGAAATAACATGGCATCACTGCATCATATACCTCCACTTTCGGGGATGGCCTGAAAATGTGAAGCTCTGCTAACGAAATGGATTGCACCATTGAATTCATGGCGCGAAATCGTGTCAAACAACTATAAACTTGACCCCTTTATGACACCGTCAAAATTTGGATCCTCGAGAATCTTGAAGATTCCCCCAAATATTCCTTCCTAAAGATGGCCGAAAAATCCACTGCTCGGATGAAAATTCTGAGCAAACCACTGCGCTCCTTGTGAAATTCTATGAAAAATGAATATAAAGTTAGCATCATTCTGCCTCAGTCAAAAATCAACCCCCAAGGTAATCTTTTAGATTACATAAGATTATGCAAAGATTCCTTGCTGATGGCTGCCTGAATTTATTTTACTCAAATGGGGAAACAGATCACAGCATCACGTTCCCTGTGAAATTCTGGTTTGTTTGAGTATAAACTTGGCATGCTTCTGTCACTTTGAAAAATGACCCTCCACGATCTTTTAGATTCCTCCAAGATTTTGCATGGAATATTCAAGAAAAGATTCCCTATCTCAAATTTCATGCCCCGCTTGGGCTGGGTTACGCGCTACCCCCCATGTCCGAGGAATGAGAAATATGGGTTTATATATCTTTGTGTCGGCAAATTCTCCAAGATCAAGCCCATTGGGCTGTTGGTCAAACACTAATTTTGGGGGGGCGGAGGTCTTAGGGTCAAGCCCGTGGGCCTCCCCCCCGATATAATTGTTTTGTGTTAAAAATGATGTGTTAATGTGATAACCGGCTGGTTGGTATAAGATTTTGGGCGGTTGTGTTGTTTTCATCGTTTTGTATTAATGTTGGAGTGGCATAACCGTTGGTGGTGGTGGGATGTGGGACCACCACGCGGGGTGGGTTGGCCATCTAGCGGGCATGGGTTAAAGTTCTATCAGCCCCAGCTGTTAATATGGTGTGTCGTATATAGAGTGACGGGGAGTGTGTGTGTGTATGTATATGTTTTGACTGCTGGGGGGGGGGGGTTGTGTGTCCGCTGGGCCCAGCCCGCCCCTTATTATTTTATTTTATTATTATTTTTATATAATAACATTAGGTAAAAAAATTTGAATGGTTTTTGGGGGTCATTGACAAAATTAACTAGGCGACAAATTCGCCCGTTCCAGCGGCCAGATTCTGTGTGTCAACGCTTTGCCAAATTGTTGCCTCGTTAGTGACTGCCACTTGGCCTAGTCTGACCAGAACTTTGAATGTGAATATCTTGAGCATAAGAACTCGGATTTGAGTGTCGTTCACGTCATTTGAATGAGGACGACGAGCACTGAGATTTGTTCCCGGTTTCACTTCAATATAATGACTTTGATTTTTGAGCTATTATGAGCCACTTCTGAATTCTTAGCATTTTTGGAGCCACCTGGATCAATATATAAATGGTGAATTCGACCTATTGTGGAGCTAAAGGAGCTAAAACAGGTTGGTTGGTATAACATTTTTGGGCGGTTTATTAACATAACCAATGGTATATATATGCCTAACCCCAAGGGCTTCGGGGAGAATTGACCCTGTGACCTCTCGAACGACGAGGCACTTATTTGATAAGTTGAGCTCAAATAAGTGCCTCGCCGTTCGGGAGGTCACAAGGTCAATTCTCCCTAAAGCACTTGGGGTTAGGCCTAGCTATTGGCCGCGGGGCTTGATACCCTTGATCAAGCTCAGATATTTCCGTGGACGTAGCGACCACCCAGTGACCGCAGGTGTCCGTGAACTACACGTGAAAAAAATAATAAAATAGTAAAATAATAAAATAAAATAAAATATTATATATATATATATATATATATGTTTTGACTGCTGGGGGGGGTTGTGTGTCCACTGGGCCCGGCCCGCCCCTTATTATTTTATTTATTTTTATATAATAACATTAGGCAAAAAATTTCGATTGGTTTTTGGGGGTCATCAACATAATTAACGAGGCAACAAATTCGCCCGTTCCGACGGCCAGATTTCGTGCGTCGACGCTTTGCCAAATTGTTGCCTCGTTAGTGACTGTCACTTGGCCTAGTTTGACCAGAACTTTGAATGTGAATATCTTGAGCATACGAACTCAAATTTGAGTGTCGTTCACGTCATTTGAATAAGGACGACGAGCACTGCGATTTGTTCCTGGTTTCACTTCAATACAATGACTTTGATTTTTGAGCTATTCTAAGCCACTTCTGAATTCTTAGCATTTCTGGAGCCACCTGGATCAACATATAAATGGTGAATTCGACCTATTGTGGTATCGAGTCATTTCGATCTGTAATTTCCATGCGAAGGAAAAAAGTACGAAGAGCCTAGAAAGAGAGGTCTACATCATCATAAGAGAAGGAGAATCATAGTGAAGGAAAAAGAGACACGTGTCTAGCTAAAGGAACCAAAACTTCTATGTTTTCTATCATACATGTGAGTGGACTGAGGTGATTTGCAGGACCGAATGTACAGGCCAAAATTGCATAGTTGTATAAAAGGGCCAAGATCTTTGGAAGAGTTGAGTTGTGTTGGAATTTGAAGAAATTTACTAAAGTTTGACTGATCTTCTTGGGAGGCTAACTTGGTGGATTATATGAGGTCTTTGTCTTGGTGAAAGCGTCTTGGTTGTCTCATTTGATTTGGTTCTTGAAGAAGAGAAGATAATTTTTGCGTTTTCCCCTAGAAGAAGGGTTTTTCCCTAGCTTAGAGCCTACATCCTGTCTCCTTGTTGTTTTGGTCTTCATGCATTTATGTTTTGGTAGTTGCTTGATGATAAGAAGATAATAAGAATACTAAGAAATCACAAGTAATTATCAAGATAAGCAAAATTTTTTTCCTTTATGATTTTCTAACACAGTATCAGAGCTAAGTTGAAGTAGAAGGGAAAATGTAGCTTGAAGGTCAACTTCTCTCACAAGGATTCAAGGTAGATCATAAGGAATAGAGAAGTATTATCTAATTTTGAACCTTTAAAGATTAGTTGAAAGAGTTGAGAAGCATCTTTTTCGAGATCCAAAAGGCTAAGCAACAAGCCTAATCAAGACCAAAAATTCTAGAAGGTAGATCGAAGGTCTGGGCACTATGTAAAAGTCTCTAAATCACCTTAGAGATCTGAAGTTACAAAGTTTTGTACAAAGGTGACCGAATCACAAAGTTTAAGGTGTCTTTTTGTGGATTATAAGTAGTTCTAATAACAAGTAAAGAGACCAAGACCAAAATAAATAAAGGCACTATAAGAAACTTAATCAAGGTATAAACTTTTATATGAAGAAGACGAAGATAATATATAGTCCTATATATAAACTCTGAAATCTACAAATAGCTCAGAAATTGAAATTACAAAAAGGTTACCCATCCAGAAATTTCACAAGTGACATTTCAAAACTTACAATCCAGCAAGTAAGGCAACTGAAGACCATAGGAAAATCCTAATTCTGTAATAAAGGATTATCATATTGTTCATAATTTACTCTTATTAGAATATTCATAAATTCTTGAGTAAAAATGAGAAGCAGATTGCATCCATATTTGCATTCAAATTCAAATTGGTGACAAAAGTATGCCTGGTACCAATCTTAAAGGATTATGAAGTTACAATTAATCGCCTTGTATAGAGTATTCCCATTTAGAAGATCTTGACATCAATAAAAGTTGCAACATAGTCTTTGACCTCAGTATCTTTGAAAGTATTCATTCTTAAAAGTAGTAAGAAGATCATGGCATCTTGAAGAAACCATTGCAACAAACTTCTTGTGATCTTGGAGGACTAAGGTATGTAATCCTTGAGGTATGTATAATTGTTTTTATCCATATAAGGTCTAACCCAAATTAGATTAGGGTTTTGTGATCTCATTTTTGGATCTAGGGTTTGTAGCCTTCATATTGTTTAAGGTTGTTGGCATCTAAGTTCTTGTAAACCCTAGTTGGTAGAGAAACCATAACCCTATTCTATTTTATTCCCTCAAAGAAACCCTAGTTTTAGGTCTCTAGGGTTTGTAGGTAGTCCAGGGAGAAATGGGAAACCCTAGTAAGGATAGAATTGGATTTGAAATTCAAACCCTAGGGTTGATGTTTTGAAAGGTAACATCAATAAATTTAGGGTTTGGATATGAAAACCCTAGGATTTCTCTCTCTCTAAAGATTCCATGAAATCCCTAGTTTGTAATCATGCTCTTGTACTTGTATACTTTTGGTGGTACTTGTCAGTGAATTTGTCAGGTACATAAAAGAAATGTTGATCTTATGCCATGAAGAGCATGATGAATGAAGAGAATAGTAACTTGGTAATCAAATTGGATCCCTGGGCACTCTAATAAAGGTAGACTCATATGAAGATGGACCATGAGGATGTTGATGCTTCGTTAAAGAAGATTGTCATGGTGAGAGGGAGCCCTTCAAGAGGATAAGTATTCTTATTTCATTACTTCTAGGTTTATTTTTTGCTTATAATCCTTTCTCTTGTATTTTCCTTAAAAGAAAGATATGCAGGAATATTCTAAAAGAAAGGATGGTGGAGACTTGTGAGGAACCTTGTTGTAGAGGGAGCCCTTCAAGGTTTACAGTAGGAGCAACTCAAGGTATGCAAAGTTTGTAGCATGTCTCCATCATATAAGAAGGTACATCATTTTGTCTTTAAAAATTTGCTTTATATTAATAACCCTCTCATATCTAGGGTTTTGTTATAGAATCATAATGATTCTTATATTGTTAAGGGTGTTTGGTCTCTAGATTAAAACAACCCTTGGAATAACTATCTTTTGCTATTTGTTCACTTTGGTAAAACCCTAGACTTTTAATTTTTAGGGTTTGTTGATGGTATTTAGGGCATAAGATAAAACCCTAGCTTTTTAGGGTTTGATGATATTATCTAGGGTTTATGATAAAAACCCTAGTAAAAGTTGAAATAAGAGTCTAGGGCATGAAAGTGTAACCCTAGTTAATTTTTGCTATGATTGTGACCCTAACTAGGTTTAGGTTTTGAATATCTAAAGTTTAATTTCTTTTTCAAAATTTTGATAACCTTAGATGCTCTCCTTGTGATAACATGATAACCCTAGTTTGATAAAGTTAATTTCATGCTCTTATGCATATATATTTGAGTGCCTAGTTGTAATTGTTGATGATATTTGTAGATACATAGTTTTCAAGAGGTTGTAAAGATGTATGCCTACCTCATACTTGATGATGACTTTATGATGATACTTGATGATGACTTTGATGAGCATGATGGAAAGAGGGAGCTATGAGAACCGTGATGAAATTAAAGTTTATATTGACGATTGAAAGTTGAAAATAAAAATAATGATGTTTCGAAAGGTTGAAGTTCTCCGATGACATGTTGATGCAAAATAAAGAGCCTGTGTAGTTGGAAAAAGAAAGTTGTTGATGATGGACTTATCCCCCTAGTTGAAGGGGAGCTTAGATGAAGGAAAGTTTATATCCTCCATAGTTGAGAGGGAGGACATGATGTGTCATGACTAACAATCGTACGTCTAGTGAAGGCCATGAGAAGAGAATGAGATCGAAGAATGGCTAAAGCACTATTGGTGGTTAGTTTCAATGAAGTTGTGAATAAGACTCGGTTGTTTTGAGAAGTGTTGAGGCTGAGGTTGGTGCTCCTTGAAAAATTGGAAAAAGAAGCTTCTGTAAAGATTTGTTTGGATATTATGATGAACTAAGCAACATTAGAATGGTTGAGGACCCTGAATTTCATGCTAGAATATTGATAGTAAGAACTAATTTATTAGAAGATTGATACTGATTGAGGTCGTGGAGTTGCAATATGTTCTCATGTATGAACAAGTAGTTGATGTGTTGATCTCTCCCTAAGAAGTTTGAATATTTGATAAGCATGATGAGTACCTTAGGCTGCATGCCTATATGATGATACTTGGGAGGATGTCTTGGCCTAGTTGGTATTGAGATCTCAATTATGGTTTGGCCTTGATGATGTCTGAATTCCTATGTGGGAGGATATATTGGTCTTGATGATGTGGAGCTTCATTTTAGTGATGAGATATTGACCTTGATGATACCTAGATCCCTGTGAGGGTTGGTGTCTTGGCATGAAATATGGTATCTATATCCACTTGTATTGATATTAGGGTTGTAGCCCGATGATACCTATGTTGGCATTATGATACAGGTATGACACAAGTATTGTCCTTGATGGAAACTCTCTCAGATGAAAGATCACAGTATAGTAGGTAAACAACAAGAATGAAGAAAGAAAGGTATACGCAGGTTCACTATATACCAAGTTGCGTATACACGCAGGTTCACTATATACAAAGTCGCATATACGAAAAGGTATACGCAGGTTCACTAGATACCAAGTTGCGTATACACGCAATTTCACTATATACAAAGGTGCGTATAATGTACACATGCACGTTCACAGAAGGAAAGGCGCGTACATGTGGGAAAACTAAGTTTTGGTCTGTGGTATTTGGACCATGGTATTTTGGTATTGGTCCATTGTATTTGGTCCAAGGAATTGACCCTAGGTATTGGGTCCAAGGTTTCGGTCCTACGTGGTTTTGGACCATGGTATTGAGAGAGGCCTAAACCTATATAAGGAGAAGAAGATCATTAGGCCAAAGGGCAAGTGTGCAAGTGATGAATATCTGATGAAGTGTGAGATCTAGTATGCAGGTTATGGGTATGTGATGCTTTGTTAAGGATGCACCTATGTGGCGAATGAAGGTTGATGGACCGGGAGCATGAAGACTAAAATTCACTATCATTATATGGTATGATCATGAATAGTTCAGATTTGAATACTGACACATGTCTTATCCTTTATATCTGATGATCTGGGTATATCTGAAGTAGAAAATAGCAGCGAAGGTATAAGTAATTATTTTCAGATCTGTACGTTGATTCCCTTTGGTGAAAGGGTGTATACACGCTGGTTCGACACAGCCAAGTAGTGTATACATTATGAGATTTGATATTTGAGGTTGTTGTTGGTTCTAGTGGTTGTTGCAAGGTTCTGGGTTCTGCTCTGTGTTCTGGTGACTGTGTTTTAACGACAGGGTTTCCGTGATTCAGTAGTTGGGTGATTCAGAGATTGATGATGCAGATATAGTTGATGGTCTTATTGCAGTGGTGATTGACTTTGTATTGATGGATCCAGTCTGAAAATTTATGAAACGTGGTCCCTGTAAGAAAAGAGAAGTTCGTAGCCCTTTGTAGGTCGGTGCCTATGTACTAGTAAATACATCGGCTAGTACAAGAGCTAAGGGGTTGTAGCTCCCTTCTAGTAGAAGCTGGAGAACAAGAGAAGGTTGTAGCCTTCTACAGGTGGGTGCCTGCGTACTGGTAGTACAAGATTGTAAATAGGTTTTTCTTATCTTAAAGAAAACAACAGCAGGTGGTTTTTGTCCCGCATTGGGTTTCCACCTTATATCATGGTGTTCATGTGTGTGTCTTATATGTGATGATCTATTCTGTTTTTACTGCACCTGGTTACTGTTTATATAGTTAATGAAGTTCTGATGCGTTGATTAAAGATCAACATATGATGAATTAACTGAATCATAAGTTTGTTGAATATACGCTAGTTCCATTAAACACAGTTGCGTGTACACGCAGGTTCCCTTAACTTAAGTAGCGTATATGAATCTAATTATGGAAATTAAAAAGCTATTGATTTGTTAATACCGATTCACCCCCCCCCCCCCTCAGTATTATTTCCAACAACCTATAGTGTCAAGATGCCTTGATGGCACCTTAGTTGATTCGAATGGAAAGTGGCATCCACCCATGGTAATTATCCACCCATGGAATTTACCCATGGTATTGTAAGTGGCATCCCATGATCTGGAAAAATGAAATGCCAAAAAAATATGAGAACATGCATTAAACAAATTCACCAAGAAACCTTTTATTAAAATAAAGAATAATTATACAAGTTACATTATGGTGGACAATCTGTCCTTTTACAAAACATGACTTGTTACTTATAGCCTTTTTTAGTTACAATACCACAAGTAAATTCCATGGGTAGGTAAATACCATGGGTGGATGCAACTTACAATACAATGGGTAAATTCCATGGGTGGATGCCACTTTCCATTCAGGTCATTAGTCCCTATTAAGTTAGTGTCTTGGTAGGTAGCCTTGATGACCCTTGATTGATACCTTAACAATTTTTGGCCTTGATGGTATCTAGCATTAGATATGTTGTTGTACTCTTCTTGGAACACTTCAAATTGACTTCATCCTCGTACTTGTTTGTACAATTATGAAGACCTCCATTGTTAAGAGGGAGTGTTGAAAATCTAACTAGTATCAGTCTTCATAATTGTTGTCTAACTCATGACATGATGTAATTTTAATGTATTTGTAAAAAGAAGAAAAGAAAAATTATTATAAAGATCAAAGAAAATTATTTTTTTAAGCATGGGTTTCATGCTCTATTTATTATATTTCTAGGTCTAAGCACCCACTGTGTGCTTCTAGGGTTGATTCATGAGTCATTGTCATTATGTTCTAGACCCTTCTTAGACTTCTTATATCAAAGAAAGAAAATATATTTTATGTAATTTGGTCATATATGACTCCTCCACCAAGTCGGCCTCATGAAGGGAACTCAACCTCACATAAGACTATATATAAATGGTGAATTTGACCTATTGTGGCATCCAATCATCAAGAATTCGATCTGCAATTTCCAAGTGAAGGAAAGAAGTGCGAAGAGCCTAGAAGGAGAGGTCTACATCATCACAGGAGAAAGAGAATCATACCAAAGGAAAAAGAGACACTCGTTTAGTTAAAGGAGTTGAAACTTCTGTGTTTTCTGCCACATGTGTAAGTGGACTTAGGTGAGTTGGCCGACTTGAACCTGAGTTGTTGGCATTTGAAGAAATTGACTAAATTTTGACTAATCTTCTTGGGAGTCTGACTTGGTGGATTAGAGGAGGTATTTGTCTTGGTTGCCTCATTTATTTTGTTTCTTGAAGAAGAGAATATAATTTTTGGGTTTTCCCCTATAAGAGGGGTTTTTCCCTGGCTGAGAGCCTACATCATGTCTCCTTGTTGTTTTGATATTCATGCATTTACATTTTGGTAGTTGCTTGATGATAAGAAGACAAAATAAGGCATAAAAGAAAATAATAAGAATACTAAGAAATCACAAGTAATTATCAAGACAAGAAAATCTTTTTGCGTTTATGATTTTCTAACATATATGCCATCAATCTGCATAATTCATTCAATGCTATAACTTACCATCCTAGCTCTTTCATTGCCATAAATAATCCCATAACCACATCAAGCCACATCCCAACTGACACTCATTGAGGATGAGATTTATCCTCATCCACTATTCGCATTCCTCTTCTTGAGGACTTTATAGAGTGAATGTGGTGAATATCCTCGTTGGAAAGGTTTTGACCTTGAAAGGATGAAGGGTCTTAATGAATTTGAGTATTGTGGACACATCGTATGTATCACACTTTTAAAAGTGATATAGTGATAGGATACACTCTTTTTCAATGAGTTGGATTGTTTATATATATATATATATATATATATTTTTTTTTTTCTTTTTTTTTTTTCTTTTTTTTTTCTTTTTTTTTTTCTTTATGGGTGACATAAAGTTTTACTTTGATTGATTTGTTTTTTTTTTTATTTTGTTGTTGATTTATTAAAAAAAATTAGTAGTAGTATATGGGCAAGATAAGGTTTTGTTTTGATTTATTTATTTATTTTTAAATTTTGATGATTTAAGGCATTTTAAAATGGTTTAAAATTTTTAAAGTTCCAAAATTTTCATCAGTCAAGTGGAACAATCAAAAATTTTATTGGAATTGGGGACAAAAATTAACCAAAAAAGAGATTTTGACCACTTATTAACTTACTTTATATGTGTGTATTCCATGGTAAGGGCTCAAGTTATGTGCATTGCACCACTGCCTTGGCTCTAGGCTTACTTATGGTTTTGTCTTATTAGGGGATATTACTAGTTATACACACAGACCTCATATCCTATCATGCGCTCCACCATAGAACCTAATGGAGACCAAACCCTATTGGGACCACTTCAACAACAACAAATGTTGTCGACAAATATTTATGAAAAAAAACTATGGTGAAACGGGTATTAAGAACTAAAATTGAGGTTAAAAGTGATTTATTCCTTCATTAAAACCATTTTTTTGGTTGCATTCAAATAAAATGGGAATATGGTGAAACTTAATCGAGTGAAGA
Organism: Pinus tabuliformis; assembly: GCA_031772625.1. Taxonomy (NCBI): domain Eukaryota; kingdom Viridiplantae; phylum Streptophyta; class Pinopsida; order Pinales; family Pinaceae; genus Pinus; species Pinus tabuliformis. The sequence continues at coordinate 60,644,477 of CM062804.1, read as the reverse complement.
CTCTCTCAACCGCTGGGGGGCAGCTCAATTGGTGATGGTCATGAAAATGAAGTGTTATGTGCAAGGAGGTTTGAGGTTCAAATCCCCCCAATTCACATATGCCTGTGGAAGGCACATACGTAAGCATCTAAAGGTTGTAGTGGTAGCAATTGGAATCTACCTCATATCACGTGAGTAAAAAACCAACCCAATTTCCAATTCCTTTGTATACAAAAAAAAATCAAGACTTGGAATTGCCATCTATTGTTAACTAGTGTCTCTCATGCCTCTTTTGTACTTCTCTTACTACAATCCCTCTCTAGCCTAGAGGTATTTCTAGTTTGATGCAAGAAATTCAACAATGCTTTGTTGTAAAACATATTTTCAAATCCTTCTTTTAGTCACCTCACTTACATGCCTTTTTTTTTGGTTGAGGCACCCTTTACATTATTTTATTTCCCTTTGACTTGCTTGAATACTTAGTCAACCAACAACATAGGTCTAGGTATTCCTCGTGTCTAACATTCAACTTGTTGGATAACAATCTCCTCAAACTATTGTATTTTTTCCGATCAAGCAATGCTTCCACATTTCGATACATACCCAACTATGGCAAGTTTTGCAATTATCAAGGGTAATTTATGCCTCTTACACACACACACACATCTTAGTCACAAACCTTTTCTTCCAAATTTAGGGAATCCTTGTGAATGTGCATGCCATATTTTTTTCAAAACAAGCCTATAGGCTCCATTCTAGTAATTTATAGAGATAAGAAGTATTATTCCAAAAATGAGTATGTAGATATATTGTTCTTTGATTTATTTTTTTTCCAAATCATAGCTAGAGGCTTTGTTTTACTAAAGTTATATAGAGAGAAGAAGTATTATTCCAAAAACCAAATATTTGATTATATTTTCATTCAAACTATCTTTCCAATGACCAATATTTCCCATGTCCAACTTCATGTAGAACTTATATCCTCCATTATTTACAAACTTACGAGCCTTTTTCTTTTTTTGTTGGTGCCAATGGAAGTTGGAGGCCAATTTCTACAACAAATAAAAAAATAAATAAGGTGAGTGTCATGCGGAAAGAGTCAATTTTGCGGACAAAACCGACCTCCCTAGAAACTAAGGCTTTTCTAGTGACAAACAAAACAATCAAGCACTATCTTTCCCTAAATATGCATTTAAAATAAAAGCAACCAGGTGTTTAAGGCTTACCTTTAGTCCAACGCTGTTTGTAGCGGCCAAGCCTCTTCGATCCAGATGAGCTCTTCTCCTTGAAGCCTGCATACACAAACAAGCAAACGATTACATAGCACCTGAATAACTCATATAATAAAACATATTCATCATAAAGACCAAGGAGTTTATGAAACAAATTATATATAACAACTTGTTGAGAAAAATGAACTTAATTGTATTAATTGGAAACAAAAGAAACCTTACAACCAATGCCTTGGTGTTGTGCAGGTCCCTCCCAGGGTCCAGCAAGAGTTCTCCTCTACTTTGATCAGCTCACCCACTTCCAAATGAAGCTAAGAAAGGAATGTGATCTCTCCTCTCAAGCTCTATAAGGGAGTCCTAATTTCAGCAGCATCTACCCTTAGGAATGTTCAGCTTTCAACCCCCTTCTACCTCTGGCCCAATGCCTGTATTTATAATGCTTTGGAGGAAGTTAAACAGGTCCACCATCAATGGGATAAGCCCCTCTTTCAAAGGGATAGCTCCCCTCTTCATGGGATAAGTTCCTCTTTCATTGGGATGCATGAACCATTTGGAGGCGCTCAATCCACGTCAAACCATCTTCTAGAATGCTCTAGAATCGACCGCAAGTAAGTTTTTTGAAGTAAAACTTGTGCCTTTTGACTTTTACAGGGGTACGCACCCACCCCTTTACAGACAGAGCGTACAAGTACGCAGGTATTATGTACTTGAGGTGCATGCCCGCAGGTAAGAGTAAGAGAAAGTGCGGAACCAGAGTTATATTGATTTTTAAAGGCTTTCTCTCTTTTTTGGAGTTTGACATGAGGAGCAGAGGTATAAGACTTGCCAAGGAGGACAGTATGGTTATTGATGGAGCCATACTGACTGCAAATAGTCATGGTGACAAATTTTAGTGTAACAGATTGCCCCCTAAAGTGCGAGGTCTGTAGTAGATTAGGGTTTTATATCATCTAGGAAGGGTGAAGTACTTTATCATTTCGAGGATTATCTTGTGGAGAGCCCAGTCGGAACCTGCAAATATTCAACACAAAATACATATATGAGATCATATCATCGCTGAGGTAGGAATTCCCATACTCAGATCAAAAACTTTAACTAACAAACTAACTACTGCTCTGATATAGGAATGATTTCACAATACATCATAATCATAGACACATGTAAACACAGTATGGACGCAGCCATCTGTTTATAATTAGTCTACTGTATAATGAATACAAAACTCCTCGCAGCCTGGATGGCGGAAACTAGATCCAGGGTCTTCATTTCTGCTTCCCGAAATAGTACGATTCTATCCATGCGAATAAATGAGTTGATGTCGAACATGGTAGAAACCACTTGATTACCAGTCAATGATGTAAACTGTTAACAAGTGTGAGAGAGACCACCAGTGATGTCAATGGTTCTCAAAGTACCCAGTACAATCCATGAGAAGTGAGTAGATGTGTTGATGTCGAACATGTCATGGAATCCTTCGATCGAAAGTCAATGATGTAAACTGTCGTCAAAGGCGAGAAACCTGCCATTGAGGCATGCAGACTTCAAGGTACTGATGATTCCTAGATCATCTTTCTAGATAATGTGCTGATGTCGATAGAAAGCGATCCGTCATAGGCAAGCCCACAACACGAAATCATAGATCAAGTTGAAGAAATTTAGTTGCAAGGACTGACTCAGGGATGGTCAAGATGGATGACAGATATTTTGCAGATGAATGGTTTATTTGCAGTGACCTCTTGAACACATAATGACACAACAGATGGCTTGGTGACAATTGACCCAAAGTTAATACCCAGAAACCGGCTGAAGACTTTCAATGTGGTTTGATCAACTGTTAGGCAAAGGATTTCCCAACCCAGGTGAATAAAAGTGTCGTGTTCAAGAGTGGTTACAAAGTATGACAAATAGGCTCATTTTCCTCTCTTTTCCCCCACCATTTCTGGCAAGTACCTCTTTATTTTTTACAAGCTTGAGGAGGATAACATTTTCTTGATTATAAGCTCATCCTTCGGATGAGTCCAACTTAGTTTAGATTTGAACCCTAAGAAGGAGTGGTTCGTTCCTGTTTGTAATTGAACAGGTCCTTTACTGTGAAATTTTAACGAGTCCAGTATAGGAGAAACTCGGTGTTTTTCAATTTTAGAGAGTTTGAAAAACTTAAGAAGACTCCAGGGTTGACCTTTTTCGTAAATTTGTTTCTCCCAAGCCCGAAAAAGTATAAAATAATACTTGAGAGAACCACTTGATCTTTACGACCAAGGAGTACTTTCATGATTAGTGTCTCTGATCTGAAAAGTAGAAAGCAATCAAGGACACGTCGTTTTATTTCCAATATCGAATTTGAAACGACAAAAATCCGGCAATCTTTTCATGTTTTTATGGTCGGAAAAGAGTTGTAAGTGGACCGTCTTTTTAGTTCCGTTTTAACGAGTTTAAAAAGAAAAACTCGGCAATCTTTTCATATTTTGAGAGTCTGAAAAGGGCTTAAAAGAGAACTCCAAGGATTCATTTTTTCGTAAGTTTTAACGAGTTCGAAAAAATGACAAAAATGTACTCATGGTTTTCATTTTTTCGTAAGTTTTAATGAGTTCGAAAAAATGATAAAAATGTGCTCATAGTTTTCATTTTTTCGTAAGTTTTAATGAGTTCGAAAAAATGATAAAAATGTACTCATATGGCCGACTTTCAATTTAATTTACGAGCAGGAAAAGACGGAAAGAACTCGGCATTTTCATTTGTTTTACAAGAATGAAAGATAGCAAAATAATCTCGGGATTTTCATGAGTTTAACGAGTCTTGAAAATAACTGAAATTGACTCGAAATAGGTTTCATTTTTACAAAAGCTTGAAATAGAGAAAAACTATGCTTCAAAGTAGTTTCATTTTTACACAAGCTTGAAACAGAGAGAAAACTGTGCTTGATGCCCCCTAAGCGTAACTGCTAGAGCGCATGCCCCCCAGCTTCATTTCATTCAACTAAGTACAAGCTAGCAGGAATGAAGGTTCATGTACGAGATCATTTGAAAGACTCGACCTAAAACTGTAATAAAATTATGCAAAACACTGAAATAACTAACCTAAATATACAAGTTAACATTTATGAGATCTAGTCAAACTCTCGACTCAATTAGAGGAGGATTTGTTTCATTTTTTAACGAGCTTGACACAGGAAAAGAACTATGCTCGGATTCGGTTTCATGTTTATGCAAGCTTGAAACAAAAAACTATGCTTGTTATAAGTTCACATGCCCCCAGCATAATGACGCAAAACGAGGTACATGCCCCCCTAGCTTCATTGCATTCAACCAGGTGGATGGAATGAAGGTTTACTTTCAATATTTAACTTGAAAAGGGAGTTGTTTCATTTTTAAGGAGGTTGACACAAGAAAAGAACTATCCTCAAAACCCTTGTTTCATTTTTTAAACGAGCTTGACACAAGATAAGGAACTATGCTCATAACTACTCTCTACAATCTACCTATATAACCTATCCTTGTTTCATCTTTTAACGAGGTTGACACAAGACAAGGAACTATCCTCGAACCTGATTCATTTTTTAGCGAGGTTGACTCAGTAACAGGAACTTTCCTCGAACCTGATTCATTTTTTAACGAGGTTGACTCAGTAATAGGAACTTTCCTCGAAACATCCAATTTCATTTTTTAACGAGGTTGAGAGAGGAACAAACTATCCTCGCTTCTACTCTCTACAATCTACCTAACAAAAACTCTACTCTAAAAACCTTGATTCATTTTTTAACGAGCTTGACACAAGACAAGGAACTATGCTCATGACGCCTTGTTTCTTTTTTTAACGAGCTTGACACAAGACAAGGAACTATGCTCTAAAATCCTTGTTTCATTTTTTAATGAGCTTGACACAAGACAAGGAACTATGCTCTAAAAACCTTGATTCATTTTTTAACGAGGTTGACTCAGTAACAGGAACTTTCCTCTTAACGATTCATTTTTTAACGAGGTTGATACAGGAAAAAACTATCCTCGCGGACACCTGTTTCATTTTTTAACGAGGTTGGCACAGGAAAAGGAACTATCCTCGCGGACACCTGTTTCATTTTTTAACGAGGTTGGCACAGGAAAAGGAACTATCCTCACAACAGCCTATTTCATTTTTTAACGAGGTTGATACAGGAAAAAACTATCCTCGCTTCACTGATCATGGCTTCCAACTGGAAGAAAGACATGTCAATGGACACACCTTGATCATGGCTTCCAAGAGATCTTTATCAGAAGGAAGAATAGTTCTCTGGAAGGAACACATGTCAAGGGACTCAAAAGGGATAAGAACATCACGTTCAAGTAATCCCATAGAGTTTTCCATGTCAATTACCGGATCTAAATCAAAGGAAGATGAGCAAACAGTGAGAGGCTCACTTACATCGGTAACTGAAAACATGGGACCAGTTGCCACATAATTAACCCGTGGCGGGGTAGATACCACTTTAGAATCAGGAACATTTAGGGGTGTCGTATTATTGGTAGTCGAAACAAGACTAGGGAACGAAATCTGGTCTACAGTCACAATATTTCCATTGTGAGGAAAAGACATCACGCGAAAGAGTGTCGATATGACAGCTTTCATTGCATAAACATAGTCTCGCCCAAGGAGTAAATTGAAATCCAAGGGACCTCGAACTACCATAAGATCAATATAGACAGTTTTACCTTCCAAGGTAATGGAAAAATTAGGAAGGATCCCTTAAGGTTCACTAATGGTTCTGTTAAAAGCTTTCAGATTCTACGTAATAGGCGCAAGCTGAGGGGAACCCAAAGCTTTCCAAATAGTTGAGGATAAAATACTAACAGAAGCACCTTCATCTACCTAAGTACGATGTATGTCCCTACCACCAGCCTTGACAATGATTTGGAAAGGGATGGAGGAAGGAAGACGAGGTTCTGTCAGTCTATTCCAATCAAAGGAAAAGACCTCAGTACTTGGAGGGGGTTCTGTAGAAATAGGTGAAATGCCCCCCGGCATAGAAGAATCGGATGTAACAAGAAGAACCTGAGTGGTATGAAGTTCACTCTCTAAAGGGAAAGTGGGATCGATCGAATGTGAAATTGAATCGACCACTTGATCAACTAATGGATCATCAACCTGAGTGACATGAGTTTCACTCTCCAATGGAAGAGTGTGATCGATTGTACTTGAAATTAGATCAATCACTCCGTCAGTTGACGGTAGGTTGGGAGAAAGTTTACGGTAACCAGTTGGAAATTCTTGCTGTGGAACAGTAAGGTTTTCCAACAATTTTGAGGCTTCATCCATGTGAGGGCAAATGTGAGTTTGATGACTCCCTTTGCATAACTTACAAGGAAACCTAACTTTACCTTTTTTCCCAGGAACCTGACTATCACTGGTTGATGGATCAATGGAAAGTTGATGAGATTTTTCTGACCATACTTCCAGGACCTTTGGAATACCAGGACAATTGACAAGGAAGTGATCACCCTTACAAAACCTGCAAGGGTATTTGGGTTTACGATGCATGTTGGAGGTTTCCTCAACACAACTAACGCTTACAGGGATGGTTGGTTGGTTGACTTCTTTCTTATCTTGATTCTTCTTCTTCTTCTTCTTCTTCCCTTTCTTCTTCTTCTTAGCCACCTGGTTACTAGCATTAAGGCTTTTACCAAGCGAAGAGGAAGAAATGGAGGAAGAAAAATTAGGCGAAGAAGGTAAAGGGTCAACAGAAGGTTGGTGATGTTGAGATGGTGAACTCTGTTGAGGTGAAGCATTCGGTTGAGGTGGAACAATTGGAGTATTTGGGGCCAACGAAGTTGAAAATAACCATATCGGTAAACCTATTGTAAATCCAGGTAATGACAAAGTAGCCATATAAGGCGGACCAACATTTCCAAAGAAAGGAAAATTACTAGGATCCTCATTAAGAGGGGTTCCTTGGTCAGTAAATTCCGGAACAGTTGCCATTATATTCAACTTCAGTGAATTTTATTAACAATTTAAAACTAAAATTAACAATTCACAATTCACACCTAACAATTAAAATTCACAATTCACACCTATGGTCTTTAAAAGTAAAAACAAACAAATTAACACGCGCTATCAAATCTAGGAGTCACACCACACACAAACAGTAACTTTCCGTACTGAAAACACTAGTTGGTGATGAAATCCAACGTCGCAGAGTTCAATACAGAAATGGTGGTTGGAACAGTTACCCCGGCAACCTTCTTAATGAATAGACTGGCACAAGTTCCTCCACTAAACCGTCTCGAGTGAAGAGAACCCCCCAAAAAATCCAAGTGAGTCTAGCCGACGTCTGCTCCAGGTACAGTGGGATCTTCCCACCACTGTCACCTTAGGAAGAATCCTAAAGAATATGGTCACTAAGGTTACCAATCGAAACAAATATACCTGGGGGAACAGTCTACGATCCGATACACACGCAAGGGCAGAGTAGCAAGCTCAATCCCCTTGAAGGCTCCTTGACATAATCCAAGGTTTACCAACAAGTGACCCCAGGCTCCTCGACAATGGTTAATCCGAGGTTTACCGTTTTTAATACGTGAATATCTGGCGTCGTTCCCAATGAGGAAGGATTGATTCCCACACTGGTTCGGACACGATCTCGTGCTTCTCCTTTAAGAGGAGCTTTCCCAGAGTATAAATGCAACAATTGGATTTCTTCCTACCACAAGATACAGCTACTTGTTTGTTTTACTATCTTGGAGAGTTAATTACTCCCTACTCCAAGACACTAGCCTAAGCTATGTTGGTGTATCAGAGCCCTAGAAAATAAAAATATTACTAGATGAATTTTAATTAAGCGCTGTGTTATTTAAGCTGTTATTACTCAAAGGGGTAAATGGATACGAAACCAATGGTGTTATGACCCAACTCAAAACTGAATGCAATCGAATATGATAATGTAATCCTTTCAATTCGATGAATCCTAACTAAAGTAAGGAGAGAGTTTCCATTCACTTCCAACAACGCAAAAAATTGATCACTAAGAGAAAATATAACAAATTCTCTAATGCACTAATTTCATCAAGAAAAACTAATGCAAATCAATTCCAAAATAGTTTTTTTATTTTTATTTTTGTGTAAATTCAAATCAAAGAAAACTGATCTAAATCTACGATTGATTTTTCAGAATGTAAACTATGCAATTGTAATTACGCCGTAAGGTGTTCCCCTCTGAGATCAATTCTCTCAAGTGCCTCTCTGTCATCATTTTACGCCGTTAGATCCTTTGTTAGACGATAAGATTATCCTCGGCCGTTGATTTGAATTGGTTGATGACCGGTTGGGACTCGCTGGGCCCGTTGCGTTCCCTTCATGTAACTGCATCACAAAGAGACCTTTCCGGGCAAGAAGTCCGTCAAGCAGCTGTTCCGAGTGGCGTCCAAGTCGGGCAGTAGCATCCACTCAGAAAAGGGCACTCTGGCTTCTCGTATGCAGACACTGAGGGACCTCATTCCACGAAGCCGCCGGCTGAACACGCTCGTTTTCTTGGAAGAGGCCGCGGACTACATCGTGGCGCTCATGATGCAGGTGCACGGCATGCAGGCGCTCACAGGCTGTTACACAAATTAGCTGGTCGAATGCGGGCCCGGACAAGAAAGGATGAAAAATAGTTTCCACGGAGAACCTGGTAGTATATGCTATAATGGGTATGTGTTGCAGAAACAACAGAAAATATTACACTGTGTGGAGGGTGGAGCGCATCTAAAGAGAGATCGTAAATGATCATGAATACGCAGAGCAGGGAATTCGGATGAAGAAATTAGGTTTTCTTTCGTTCGCAAAGCGAGCAGCCCTCTTTATCTCATGTATGTCTTTGATCGTTTTCTTCCAATATTAATTGCATTAGAAGTTTATGTAGTTTCAGTCTTCCATTTGACAGAGAAATTGTCGTTGTAATTTTGCATTCCATCTAGCAGAGAAACTGTCAATATAATTTGGCATTTTTCTTTGGGATTGTGTATACAGGCGTGTTTGATAGAATATGATATTTGGGATTCTGTATACAGGCATGTCTGATAGAATATGAAGTTATACTTTTGGGCTTCTGTTTGGAAATTTTGCCATTATTATTTTCTTGACCTGGAATTACAGAATACAGAGGTACTTTTAGCACTCGCGGACCTCGCATTCACCCACTATTTATCTCACGTTTTTCTAAGTTAATAATTTCACACGTCCGAACAAATGGCCAGGAGAAGGTTAAAACACAACAAAAGGTTTAGGAATCTAATTCCAATCACTTGGTAAGTGTAAAAAGATTTATCATATATTTAATTAAGCCGTAAGGCGTTCCTCTCTGAAATCAATTCTCTCAACTGCCTCTCTATCCTCCTTTTACGCTGTTAGATCCTTTGTTAGACGATTAGATTATCCTCGGCTGTTGATTTGAATTGGTTGATGACCGGTTGGGACTCGTTGGGCCCGTTGCTTTCCCTTCATGTAACTGCATCACAAAGAGACACTCAGTAATCATAACAGCACAATTTCGAACTCTAGATTAGCGCAAGCCCTTTCTAGTGGTCGGCCGCAGCGGCACAACCAGACCAGATCGCAGAGAAGAAAGATCATCTAGGGTACAGAACGAGGGTTTTATTTTTGGACACCATTCTATTTAATTTCTAAACGAGGGTTTTATTCAGCTGGCCGAATTCACAGTGTAATGAGTTACATTGTTCCATAGAGTCCTCAGGTATTGGGATCGAGTATTTGCAGCTGCGCTTGAGTTCGAATCCCCGTGGGCTGTGTTAGATTTTGATAAGAGAGTTTACAATGGCACCCATAGCAGTCGGTGATAAGATTCCAGATGGCGTTCTAGCCTATTTTGACGAAGAGAGCAAGCTCTAGCAAGTTTCTGTCCACTCTTTGGTCGCTGGGAAGAAGATTATTCTCTTCGGCATCCAGGGGGGCTTTCACTCCCACTTGCAGGTTAGGGTTTTTTTAATTCTTCTGTAACTTGAATTTTTGCTTGGTTTGAGCTATGATTGATAGTTCTATGCTCTGGCTTTCGGATTATTAGAATCTTGATTTAATTATTAGGTTGTACGGTTAAATGGCTGATTGAGCCTCTTCTGGCTATTAAATCGATAAGTCTTCTGTAACTTGAATTTCTGCTTGAATTTTTGATTTGATATATGATTGATATTGCTATGCTCTGGCATTTGGATTATTAGAGTCTGGATTTAATTATCAGCCTGTAAGGTTAATGGCTCATTGAGTTTCTTCTTGCTATTAAATCAATAAAATACACACTAAGATGTTGTCGCTGTGGCAGTATGAAGCATGTTCCGGGGTTTCTTGAGAAGGCGGAGGAGTTGAAAGGAAAAGGGATCGACGAAATTATCTGCGTAAGTGGTAAGTTTTATGAAGTTTGATTTAATATCTGACTGGAGTTAGGGTTTTGTAAATGGTGAAGTTTATATTGACTTATTGATAACACAAGATACATGTCTGTGTGAGAGGAATGTCTCTCGAAGGTTGTACAATTAAGACCAGCACTTCCCTTTGTCTATGGTGCGGCCATAGGGGTACTATTCCTTCAAAGTTGTCTAGTGCGGTCACAGGGGTGTCAACGGCTTATTAGTGTCTAGGGGGATGGATGGGATCTTGATAGGTGGCCTGGAATGCGGTCATCTTCATCATTAAAACACGATCCCGTCAACAGTTTGATTGTAAGCTTATTGGTGCTGGGAATCGTACTTTGGTAGTGGTTTGGCCGGGTTTGAATTTCAAAACAGACTTACCTACGGTTTTCACACCTCGTTGACCTATTTGCACATTTCAAGGAAAGATTTTGACGGTTTTGCAATTTTTTTAACTATATTTGACAGGCTTACCATTAAATCACAATCCTATTAACCGTTTGGATGATTTAGTATTATTCGTTGTACTCTGAATCTGTCTGGCCTGATCCAATCATCGTATTTTGGATGGATTCTGTCATGTTGTGCTCAACACTGGTTGCCCTGTTTGCTTTTAACCTGATCTAGTCAATGAATTTTGACTAGATTCTGTAGTATGGTCGTGAATGTTGATTACCCTGTCAGGTTGGATCTCAACATTGAATCTACGTAGTGTAAATAAATTTGCACATAGGTTTTCAATCTTTGTTGGTACCTAAAATATTTCAGTTTAGTATAAATTTATACTAATTATGTATTTGGTTTTTTATGTATTTTATTTTTATTTGAGAAACACAAAATTCAAAATTTATTCCTGCTTTCTGAGCACCGATGTTTTGATGTTCTCATGGGGATGCCTGAACTGTGTCTAAACTGTGGTTCGAGAGCTTCGTACCACTTGCTTATAAATGGTTAATCACTATTCACTCTTAAAAGCACGCTAAGGATCCAACTTGAGGGATCCATGCTTATTAAACACCTATTTTCGTATAGTAACGTCTGAATCGTGGTTCGAGAGCTTTGTACCACCTGCTTGTAAATATTTAATCACTATTCACTCTTAAAATCACGCTAAGGATCCAACCGGGAGGGGATCAGGCATCAGGCCTTCATATGAAGGCACACGTTTATAAAATAGGTACGTTTATAAAATAGGTTTAATCACCGTTTCAAATAGTCAGGCCTTCATATAAAGACACACGTTTATAAAATAGGTTTAATTACCGTTTCATATAGTGTGCCTCTGCATGTTCTAAAGAGAGGGCATAGTCGACGTAGATTGATGATTACACCTATTTGATCATTCATATACCTTTTTATAAACCCTTCTAGGTAATTATCATACCATACTCTTTCTTGTTATATAACTTTGCCAAAGCCACAAATGAACAACTCCCGATTTTTTTTTAGCAACTGAGTTATATTGAGTGATTTTTTTGCATCCCCACTTCGAACCCATGTGGTTAGAGTTATCTTTATTTTACTTATTTTAAGAAATACAAGGAGCACACGAACTGTGATTGTTTCATTCCTAACCTCTTTATGCGCTTTTGAAGTTATCTTCATTTTTGTTCGAAATGCTTCAAGAAACGCATGAACTATGATTGTTGCAGCCCCGCTCCTAACCTCTCATTTTTTTGAAGTCATCTTTATCTTTATTGGAAATGCTTCAAGGAACACACACAGAATCTGCTACATTAAGTAGACATCTTTCAGATTTTTGGTGTCAGGTTTGAGGGGTAGTTTTTTCTATTCAATTTGTCCGGCATTTACACCTGGCCTCATTTCCTTTAAACTCGTGCTGGTTGGGGGAAGGCTACATCAATAAGTTACCTGGACCTGCCCAAGAACGGTACCCTGCTAAGCTTCATATTCTGTTGACCTGAACCAAACCCTGCTGGTCAAAGTTGCCTTTTGCATTTATCTCCATGGTGGAGGACCAAGTGTATTTTATACTAGTTCCTTTGTATAGGCACTCATCTATTCTTGTAAATACAAATTACCCAAGTTGGGTATTCCCCTGCAGTTCAAAGTTGCTTTTCTTGGTGGAGAACCAAGTAAATTTGATACTCTAGTTCCTGTGTATCATTCTCATGTTTTCTTGTAATTAGAAATTACCCCGTTTAACATTAACTCGGATGTCGGGATAAAGACATGTCAACTATGGTTCGAGCTCAAGTAATACGTGTTAATTGCTTGCTTGTAGAATACAGATTAATAATAACAACAATTTTTTTAAATCATCCGACATTGCGTAATGTTTTCTCGTTATCAGTCTTTCAGGTTTCTCCTAGTCATTAAATGTTCATAGATAGATATTGAGCAGAAGAATTAGCTGAATCGACGCAAGCTGTCCCACTGAGCAATCTGTGTTTGCATCAATTCTTTCTATCTATGTTAATTATGCTAAAACATTGGATTTTCATTACTGAATTTTCTACCGTAGCCCCTTTTCTTAGTGTAGCAAATTTCTAACATTTGATAGATCCACGAAACTTTGGCTTTGCTATTCATTGTCTTGTAGCCATTCTACGTAATGTTCTTAAATATTTCTCGGCCCTGAACCATATAATCGAAACTTTTCAACAATAGCTTTTGTTGCCTTTGCTTCTTTTAATTGTTTCCTAAATTATGCTTTTACTGTTCTGGATTATATTGACCCTTAATTTTTCCATTCGAGAAGGATACCAAATTTGGTCGGTCTTGAAGCATTTGCTGTAAATTCTACGTTGAATTTACCCTCAAACTTATCTAGTGCTTTGAAGGCGTTGAATTTTACAATGTGGATATTCTGAAATGAAGTGGCAGTTGAAGTTATGTACTCTGTTTTTAAATTAGAGAAAGTATATATATATAGTCACTTGCGAACAATTTACGGGACAAATTGCCAAATTCATGACTTTCTATTTGATCCCAGAGTCCAGATGACAGAAGTTATCCATTGTAAGATCCTATGAAAAATTCTATCCATGGTAAAAGGTCATCTGCATTTGTCATCATAACTAAAACTACCCCTCATTGATCATTGTTGATTCATGTAGCAGAGTTGGCCTTTTCTAAAGAAATGCTGTAATCTAAAGAAATATTTACTTGGTGGTTATCCTTACAGCCATTATTAGAATATTGGGTTGACCAATAATGACTGTAATGACAATGGGCTTATCCGATTTATTTTACAACAAACTACCCCTCACTGATCATAGCTGATTCATGTAGCAGAGTTAGCCTTTTCTAAAGAAATGTTGTAATCTAAAGAAATATTTACTTGGTGGTTATCCTCACAACCATTATTAGAATATTAGGTTGACCAATAATGACTGTAATGACATTGGGCTTATCCGATTTATCTTACAACTTTGATGCACGAAAATAAGACTATCACTTACTTGAAACAGAACAGTGATTTAAATAGGATCCCAATCTTTCAGCCCAACTTTCTGTTTTAATGGATTGCTCTAAATTCTTGAGATCTGGTCTTGAGTCTTGGAAATAATTTTCAACTTTCTATTCTAATAGGGTACATGATATAGGAGTTTGGCTTGTAAATATATCTCTTTGACGAAAACTTTTAAGATTCCAGTCTGATAGTTTGTATTCCTTTGCAAATGTGCTAAAGCAATTTCCCAACATTTTCCCAGATTCCTACTTCGTTGAAATAAATTTAAGTTCTTTTCCCATAACGTTTCTCTAATTATTTGTTTTGGGAGAGGGAAGGGGGAAGATTAGTTATTTATAATCATATGGGCTACTGGCACTTGTTACCCCGAAAATTCTGCTCATATGATCTATCATAGGCTGCACTTCCAATTTCCCAATAACAGAATGGTGCCCTGAGTATTTATTTGAACATATTTTGTTCCCATATAAAATATTAAGCATTCCTTGAAATTGTGGGTTTCTTGACTTTTGACCAATAACTATTTGTTTTGCTAGGATGCTGATGATTCAGTGCCTTTCTTTTGGGGCATTGCAGCTGATGATTACCTTGTACTATCTGATGAGCCAAATGTCCTGAAAGAAGGATGTGGAAAATCTTTTGCTCCATTTCCCCGAGGTAATATAGGACTGCTAAATTAGAGCTTATCTATTTTTTAGCTATTTGGCACATGAAAGTGTAGTTGAATGTTGGCTATAGAGCCTCTAATGTAATATCGGTTATTGCATTTGCCTTCACAGGTTGTTACTTCTCTACATCAGGTGGATTGCAGAGCTTTGAACATCCAATACAACACATACCAAAAAGACTAGTATTGCTGTCAAAGTATTAGGAGACAATGTCTATGGATCCAATTTGAAGCTTGAAGTAAGGGCATGACCATGCAGGATCACACAACATTCACATTTCATAGCTGAAACAATTTCTGCCTCATGTTATAATTCAATTATTGAGTGGGAAGCCAAGAACTTGTTAAATGAGCAGATTACATAGCTTATTCAGCTAGCACGAGACCAGACTTGACTACATTAGTCAAATATCTTTCCAACTCCACTAACTACACCACAGTTCACATCGATTGACTGATGACTTGATCTCCACAGTTATTTACTTACTGTCCAACAAGGAGACCAACATGTTAATCATCTGGATTCTACAGCTGGGAGTGTGGCTTGATAAATAATGAGAAACATACATATTGCAGCAATACAAAATATGCACACAAAGATACTTCACTAATTCTTTATTCACTGGTACCTCTATTTATACACAAACACAGTAGTGGAGTCCTGCTGAAAGATTCCAGCTTCAACAGCAACTAACCTCCCTATTTTAACTCATTAATCTACAGCTAATCATCCTTAACAGCACTTATACATGAGCTGTTTGTACTCTAAAACAGAATCCCTAAATAGCCTATTACATTTATGTATTGGAGAGTTATTCTCTAACATGATCAGCAACCAGAGCATAACAGAATTTATTTATTGCTCTAGTACAAACGAAGTTGAAATGAACTCTTTGAATTGTTCAAAACAACATTTTTGGAAATAATGTTTCCGGACTTGTTCTGAAATTGTACCCATGTTTTCTGGATAAGCTGCATTCTCTTCACTTTGGACAATGCTTCAGACCATAAACTTGCAGTCCTGTCTCCAAGACTATATGACAGAATGATTTTGAGACTTGCTTCAATGTTTAACGGGTAAATATATAAACATTTCCATTATAATTTTATCAGGATAATTCATTTAAACAGGTTGGCTAATAGTATCAAAGATGAGGTCAGCTAATTGTTAACACTATTCAATACTGGAGTACAATTAAGAAAGCATGGTAACTATATGACAGAATGATTTTGAGACTTGCTTCAATGTTTAACGGGCAAATATATAAACATTTCCATTATAATTTTATCAGGATAATTCATTTAAACAGGTTGGCTAATAGTATCAAAGATGAGGTCAGCTAATTGTTAACACTATTCAATACTGGAGTACAATTAAGAAACCATGGTAAGTTCAAGTAGAACTGCAAGATTATTGTGAAAGCCACCATAACTCCTTCCTTTCAGAATAGAATTTGAATTAGTATTTGTGGGATTGCTTGAAAAATGGTTGGAAAGGCATTGGACTTCACTCTTCTTTTTCTGCCAAAGTCAGGAACTTATGGAAGGTAAATTTCATCTACATTTCCAGACTTGCACATAAACATTTTAGGATGGTTATCAGTGGCATGTCCGTTATACGTAATTCTCAGTTGCAGATGACATTTTTTGTTATTTCACTGATAGTCTTCTCTATGTGGATATTACAGCACAGAACTCCGGCAGCTAATCATAAAGGCAGCTTTACAGCATCAGTGAAGCCTCATGCATGCAAAATGTATGTTTTGACATTTAGCCCCTACATTCATACCTCTCCATTGGACTGGATTTATGATACTTTTGGGATACCATTATGTGATAAGAAGCATTAAGAAAATAAGAAGCATTGGGAAAATCGATTCCCCTCAAGGAAGATCCAGGGCATTCTTAAGGGTGACGTTTAAGAGAAAATCATGAATGAGTGGCACTTAACAAGTTGTTAAGACATCCACATGCATTTTTGTCCTCCAACGTCGAAGGCAATAGGAACTATAGATGATTATTAACATTGAGAAATTGTTCATTTGTCAGCAGCAAACTAGTGATCATATTAAAGTGGTCTAAATATTAAGCAATATTTATTTAAGAAGTCAATTAAGTGAACTCTTTGGAAAGTTAACTACTCTGATGAAGATGTCAAATTATTATTTTTTTGTCTCTTAGCATGTTTTTAAAATGAAATGTGCAACTGTTCTGAATAGAACATGGTTTTTTTTTTTCTTTTAATGACATATCATGTCAAGAGGGGTTGCACTGTGAAATAGCAAACTACCTTTGGCTGTGCTTAGCCTGAGGTGTAGTTATTCCAAGAATGGAACCTTGGTGGACAGATTATTAGTCAACCTCCCCAATAAACAACACCAAAAAATTAATCGTTCAATAAGTGTTCATGATCACCTTGTTATAGTACTGATTGGATGTGAAGTTCAATTGGAAAAATAGAGGGTAGTTGTGCAGATCCATGGATTACAAATTCCTGACATGAGACAACCTCTTTATCTTAAATTCTCTAAACTTGAGGTCTATTTTTTTCAATAACTATAAACCTTAGATTTCATATTCCTTTGTAAAAAATGGGTATATACAAGAGATATACATTCACTAATAGAAGAGGGGAGTGTATAGATTTGACCAATATAATCTGAGAAAATGTGTCTATTTCTTTTTATTCCTTGTGCTGAAGTTATAATGAGCATTTTCACCAACTTGAGATAATACATTCACTAATGGAAGAGGGGAGTGTATAAATTTGAACAATATAATCTGAGAAAATGAGTCTGTTTTTTTTTTATTCCTTGCGCTGAAGTTATAATGAGTATTTTCACCAACTTGAGATACATGTGCAATTTGCCTCCAACTACTCAGACTTGTGATTTGATCTTCATTGTTGTAATCAATCCTTTGCCTAAGCAAAGATTACAAATGCATGCTTGTCTTCTCTAAGGTCAGCCATTGACCTGGCCATGTTTACAACCATAGATATACGCTGAGCCTCTGAAGTAATTGGCTATGCATCTGAAGATAAAATGGGCTTCCTTTTTTACAACTTTGTTTATATCATTTTATTCAATTGAAATCAAAATCTACACAATTGAGCATGACAGATATTCAAGGGAAACTGCTCTGCTAGGGTCTAGTGCTTTGGAGATAGATCTAGATTATAGAAAAAATATTTATTTCTTCTTTGGAATGTGTTTTTATCTAAATTCGTGGGGAGTGAGTGAAAGCAGGTTTGGCAATGTTATTAGGAGGCCCACTAATTTTGAATGAGACATCGTTCTTTAGCTTTTATTCTTGTATGTTTCTTTCCAGATGAACACAGGGGAAAAACAATTACAGTCTCTTTTGAATTAAGATAATTTACCAGGGAAAATCAATCAAGCATTTTGAATAATAAATCAGTGGGTTTCTTCTCAGAGAAAAAGTGAAGGATAGACCAGTGGCTCGAACTTTAATGAGAAGGATGGATCATGTAGGGAATAGTGGAAAGTGCAACCTTTGTTAGTTTCCACCTTGTTGGTGTTGCCAAAATACCATAATAAGTGGTTTTGTTGGCACCTAAAGACATGCATGGAGAAGCTTCTTGTTGTGAAGAGTTATATTACATCTTTGTAATGAACAGCCCTGTTTCAAAAGAACAAATATATTCAGTGTTTGGCTTTTGACTTAAGTTATTTTTAGACATATGGTTGTCTTGTTCTTCAACTTCATAGTTGTAATCATAAGTGATAGGGCTGAAGCATCCTCTTTGGCCATTTAAAATTGCAGCACTTATCAGGGTGGGTGCCTGAAGGAATAAGATTAGCTGGACTTCATGTAGAGAGAGGTGTGCTCAGGACTATAGTTGTACTATGTTTGCTAATGAAAATGGAATGAGAATATAGTATATCGGAGTAGGAGCATGACAGAAAGAAAAGCTATAGCGGTAGAAGTTCTAGAAGGAAAAGATATAGCAGTCAAAGTGTGCTTAATGTTCTCTAAACAGTGAACTTACACTGCTATATCTCCTCCTCCTTGCAATTTTACCAATGATCGCCAATTCATAGAGAACTTGCTTGGTCTTCTCTGACTAAACATGTATTGGTCACTTCGTTTTTGATATCCTCCAACGACTTGTTTTATTGTGATCAAGAATGACATTCTTACATTCCTTTCTCTAGCTCTAATTGAAATCAAAATCTACACAATTGAGCATGACAGATATTCAAGGGAAACTGCTCTCTCGGACTTTCTAGAGAGCAGGAGCATGGCAGAAGGAAAAGATATAGCAATAAAAGTGCCAGAAGGAAAAGATATTGCAGTCAAACTGCACTCATTGTTCTCCCGACAATGAGCTTTTACTGATATATATATATATTACTCCTTGCAATTTTACTAATGATCACCAATCCAAAGAACGCTTGCCCAATCTTCTGATTAAACACGCACTGGTCACTTGGTTTCCGATCATCCACCCTTGCTTTCAATAATTTCCATTTACATGTCCGCTATTCTTCCCCACTCTATGCCTTACGGCGTTTCCTTTGCAACATTAGGTGCAAATGCTAGTTTATGCACAATTCACTTGAAAAGTATGCAAATGTAATCTATGCACATTTTTCATTCATATTCTGAAAATGAGAATTCTAATTATGCAAATGTGATCTATGCAAGAGAATTCTCAAACACAAGATGATTCTAATGTAATCTAAGAACCAATCAAGTGCAAGTCGAGAAAATTGGGTGAGAGTTCCAAAGATCAAAAAATAAAAAAAAAACTCAAAGGCGATTAACACTCATACACAATTTAGCCCCCCCCGGGCGAATGAGGGGGAAATTTTTTTGCAAAAACAAAAGCAAAAAGATGCAAAATTGTGAAAAGAGTGAGACAAACCTCCAAGTAATGACCAAAGGAAATCAAATTTAGAATTTCTCAAAAAAGAGACTCAAAACACCCAATTGATAAAAGCTTAAAGCAGGAATGCCAATGAAATTAACCAAGGAAAGTTTTTGACAAGGAACAAGCAGGTCTGGGCAATGGCTAAAACCTATAAACAAATTCTAAACTGATAAAAAAGAGAAAAATTTAAAATTTTCAAATTTTTGACAAGGTATGTAGGCAACCTGTTTACACATGTGCGTCCATGCTCTGTGCACAAAGCAAAAGTGCGTACAGGTACGCACTGTGCTTAACTCAGAGGGTGCGTACCTCTCCCAAAACTATGAAAAATAAAAACTAACTCAAAATTAACTAAATTCACCCAATCCCACAATCATCAAGTCAAAAACAGAAACAGAAAATACAGTTTCTCTGGTCAAAGTATCAATCAAAAGAGAAATCAATCAAATCCATGGATTCCCCAGCGGAGTCGCCATTTTGTCATGCAGAAAGAGTCAATTTTGCGGACAAAACCGACCTCCCTAGAAACTAAGGCTTTTCTAGTGACAAACAAAACAATCAAGCACTATCTTTCCCTAAATATGCATTTAAAATAAAAGCAACCAGGTGTTTAAGGCTTACCTTTAGTCCAACGCTGTTTGTAGTGGCCAAGCCTCTTCGATCCAGATGAGCTCTTCTCCTTGAAGCCTGCATACACAAACAAGCAAACGATTACATAGCACCTGAATATCTCATATAATAAAACATATTCATCATAAAGACCAAGGAGTTTATGAAACAAATTATATATAACAACTTGTTGAGAAAAATGAACTTAATTGTATTAATTGGAAACAAAAGAAACCTTACAACCAATGCCTTGGTGTTGTGCAGGTCCCTCCCAGGGTCCAGCAAGAGTTCTCCTCTACTTTGATCAGCTCACCCACTTCCAAATGAAGCTAAGAAAGGAATGTGATCTCTCCTCTCAAGCTCTATAAGGGAGTCCTAATTTCAGCAGCATCTACCCTTAGGAATGTTCAGCTTTCAACCCCCTTTTGCCTCTGGCCCAATGCCTGTATTTATAATGCTTTGGAGGAAGTTAAACAGGTCCACCATCAATGGGATAAGCCCCTCTTTCAAAGGGATAGCTCCCCTCTTCATGGGATAAGTTCCTCTTTCATTGGGATGCATGAACCATCTGGAGGCGCTCAATCCACGTCAAACCATCTTCTAGAATGCTCTAGAATCGACCACAAGTAAGTTTTTTGAAGTAAAACTTGCACCTTTTGACTTTTACAGGGGTACGCACCCACCCCTTTACAGACAGAGCGTACAAGTACGCAGGTATTATGTACTTGAGGTGCGTGCCCGCAGGTAAGAGTAAGAGAAAGTGCGGAACCAGAGTTATATTGATTTTTAAAGGCTTTCTCTCTTTTTTGGAGTTTGACATGAGGAGCAGAGGTATAAGACTTGCCAAGGAGGACAGTATGGTTATTGATGGAGCCATACTCACTGCAAATAGTCATGGTGACAAATTTTAGTGTAACAGTGAGAACTAGGAGGAACTTTATATTGGGTGTTGTTAGTACCCTCATTTATCAGCAATCAACAATCTTCAACTTGATGATTTGTGAAGCTATTCATCTTCTACATCTCTCTCAAGGTGACAAGTTGCCACCATGTGCACTTGACCCAATCTTGGATGCAATGAGACAAATTGTTATTTTCAAGGATATGGATCTATTTTTTTCACTGAAAATCAAGTTCCCCAAAATGAAATAAAATGCAAATCTTGGATAGGAAAGTCTTCCCCAATTTACCATCTTGGGTCATGTTTGATCCAAGCTCTACCTAAAATGAACATGGTGTTGGTCCAAGAATAATGATTTGTTAGCATCTTTTTCAATTTCATTAGATTTCTTGAAGTATCCCAAACCCTTAACTTCAAACTTAAGAAATACTCACTAATGGATATTCAAAACATCTTCCATTGCCTCAACAAAGTCCTCTAATTGACTTCTATGTCCTTGACTCCCAAAAAGGGAACCTTTATAATGTCTCTATTTTCAAGTTTAGCTATGAAACTTTGCTTAGTGACATTTTTGAGTGTATTACACTATGGCTATCCAATTCAAATTTCATTATAATTTGGGTTCTTGTGCTATAATCATGATCGAAACAATTTTTTGTCCCACCTTTTTTCTTTGCTTAATTGTGGACATGAATGTGGCACCCATTTTTTTTAGTGTTGTTAGCTCCCCATGTTAGGCAATTTGGTGTCCAGTTGGAGACCTCGTGTCATGTTCCCATCTATATTTTTCATTGTCAAGGCTTGTTATTCTTTCGTTTAAGAGTTTTTGTCTTTAAATTTATCTAATTCCCAATACATCATAAGCCATATGGTTATCTGCTACCTATCACTACTCTTATGGCTATGGAATTTTTTGGTGCTTGCCACATTCAACTTCATTTGAGCCTTACAATTCACTCTCCATTATTAACCTTGGTCTAATATCTAACAACCTAAATTTTATCATGGGGATTTTTGGTGCTAAATTCCCTCCAAACTTGGTTCAGAGTCTTTGTTGATATCCCCACCATAGATTTGTTTGATGATAAAATGGTACACACTCCTTTGTGAGGGCTTGGGCACCCTCTTTTCAACCTCTTCTCATAACCCCCATGAATGGTCAAGGTTATAACTCATTTAATATTCCACAAATCATGGTGGGGTCCATTGAGTCGTATCTTCATAGCCAACCCCTAAAACTTCATCATGTGTATTCTTATGACATGTTGACATTATCTATTCCTTAACTTAATTAGTCCATGAAACTCCTTCTACTCCTTTTTCACTACTAGTAAGATTCTCTCTGAACAAACACATTGTGCCACGTGTAAAGTCCCCTAGTCTCTTATTTTGATTAAAAGGATAAATTAGAGGTCCAGTTTATGAGTTTGTCATTCTTATTACACTATATATACACTACCATAAATATTCATGTACCATTTTGTCAATTGAAAAAATGTGCATTTTTTCATCTCTACTTAACATGCCATGATATTGAAACCTTCCGAGGACCTCTCGATGAGTTAGATGCACATAATAAAATTGTCATTTTTTTTGCCTAAGTTTGAGATTTTAACCATCATTTGTCACCCACAATCCATAGGCCTACAAATTACATGGGATATGAAAGTTAAACTTGATATGAGCATAATTAACTTTTATGGTTCCACTACACTTAACCAATTTCAAGTTACCAATACTAAGGTTTAAACCTCATTGGAAAGTTGTATGTTGTTCCTATTTCTCAAGTTTTGAACCATGAACCTCATTGAATAGGTGAAGATCAACCTTACTCCATGAATTTTGAATCCTAATCTCTTGGATTCATTACTAATTCACTCTTTCATGAAGGCCTTAATGTTGTTTTAGTCCATGGATCTCATTAAATAATTGCATATTGACCTTCCTTCATGAAATTCAAGCCTTGGCATCCTAGAATTACAACTGATTTATTCCGTCAACTTTTGCAAAGGCCTTAACATTAGTCTAGTCTATGAACCATAGCCATTAATGAATCAACATGAACATCCATGATGACAAAAACTAACTCAATTCCCACCAAAGCCTTTTGTCAAATGATTAACATGTAACTATAAATTCCACCAAATAATTCCTATTGTCTATTTATAATTGTTGAGTGATGTAAATGAGTTTTGATGCCACTCTTTAGTGTGCATGGACATGTCTTGACCCATTGTTATTAGTGCACTTCAACAAAAAATATTCTTCATTTCATCTCAAATCTTCGAGCTCAATCCAATTTGACTCCCCACAAGATCATAATATCATTTACATGCAAAGATAGTTGCATAATTAACATTACATATAATTACAATGAACTTTTAACATGCATACACAATAATCGTTTGAATTTCTAAATAAGATTTAACCCACCTACATATTTAACGTGGATATTTAATCCAATTACTCGATTAACCATTCCAATATAGAGTCCAAATATCACCCAATGGATTCATGGAATGAAGTAGCATAAACCATAGAAGCATTTCATATATAGATTATTCGTTGAGAAGAGATTCACTGCCCTACCATAGAGATGATCCAGATGGATATTGGTGGCCACCTGCCTATTCCACTTGGACCCCCTCCATTGTTTCTTTTAGTTTTTTTAGTTTCCTTAATTGTAGCACAATTTACTATTTTCGGAAGTTTTTCGGGTCCTAAACTTCCAGAGCCGTTTTGAGGCCCTAAATGACATTTTTTGGGGAAAACCACTGGGTGGTGAATACAAGTTTTCAACTTAGTATTTGCTATTAGTAGTTGTAGTCCTCGGATAAATATTTTTAACAAGGTATCATGTGCATCAAAAAGAGATTGTATGCCAAAGTTACGACCCCGAGAAGTTGACGTACCAAAGTACCGCAACGGGGCCCATAGTTTGGCATTTCATCTCCTAGGGTTAGGTTTTTGGATGTTTAGGGTTTTCCATTGTTTCTCAATAATAAATAGGCCTTCAAGCCTCATTGTAACACAGTTTAGAGGCATGTGGCCACCACGTCTCTTCTTAGAGATAAGCTACCATCACCCAAGCTAGTTTATTTCCATTTTGTATGTAAGCATATTTCAGTTCTTTGATATTAATGAAATGAAGTTTTATTTTTGCTGCATCTCTATGTGTATGGTTATATTTGTAATTTGTTGTGTTCTTGTTTAAATTCAGATCAGTGGTATCAGAGCAGTCTGCTCTTTCTCAATCCTTCTTTGCATGTCCCCAACGAGGTCAGGGTATAAGGAGTTAGGGCTCGATCTGGTTGAACCTTTGCAAGATCAACCTCACAAACCCCGACGACCACCCATGGGGGAAGAAAAGAAAGATGAGGGAGCAGGAGATCCTATCAAAATATTGCTCGAGGAGGCCCTCGAGAAACAAAGGAACGCGATGATGGATAAATTTGCCCAGATCCTTCAACGGTTTCCCATCAGTGGTGCATCCACATCCAGTAACCACTCTGGAGGCACCACTCCTTTTAAGGTACAAGTAAGCTTTGACATTCCCATATTTGAGGGACAAATAGATGTAGACGCCATAGATAAATGGTTAAATATGCTAGAAGGATATTTTTCTATTCATGATTTTTCCAGCCAGGAAAAGATTACTTTTGCTCTTCTCAAAGCCGCCCCCCACGTTAAGGACTGGTGGGAAACCTACTATGAGCAGAAGGATGAAAGTACGCCCTCACTATTTTTCGCCGCACCCACTTGGAATTTTTTCTGGGACGCCATCAAGGAGAAGTACTACCTTGTCAGGAGCTATGAGGATAAATACATAAAGTGGACCACGCTGCGGCAAGGAAGGGACCAAGACGTGCCAGAATTTACCAATGTTTTTCATACCCTGTTTTGGGAAAATTTAGTGTTCTTGGAGAAACGCCTAACCCTCTAGACTTAGTAGCAGGTCTAAAAACAACAGACAAAGTATTCTCTACTTTTCCTATAAACAATAGATAAAATAAGAGAACAAAGAACCTACTTGTAGCTTCCGCTTGTTCCTTATCTCCCTTGCCCGATTCCATTGCTCCTTCCCATACTTAAGCCGCTTGAGAAGTACCTGCACACAGACAGAAACAAGAATCCATCAAAGCAAACGATAATGATCTATTTCTTATAAATGACATGGAACCGAGAACATGATATACATATGAAAGCATCAACATATAACACAAGCATAAGGAAAAAGTTTTGAAGACTTTATTGATAAGAGGAAGAATTACAACCCATATGTGCTCGATCCAACGACACTCTTCCAATTCAATCCCATCCTCTTCACCTCATGACAAGCAAGACACTTCAACACTATCACAATACTTGCAATCAATTCTAATCTCATATCACCAGCATCTCCCTACAATTCAATAATTTTCGGCCCCTGATCTGTTAGATGAGTGATCTTTTTATAGGTGAATGAAGGAGGTTATGCCATCAATGATGATAATGAATGCCTTTCTAAATTTAGAAAACAGTTCAATGGAAGAAGGGATAGGGGATTGATGTTCCTTAACTCTCTTCCTCATCCAAATGCGAACTTAAAGGAGTAGGCGGCAGTGAGAAACTTCTAGAGGCTTCCAATGGATAAGGAATCTTCAAACCCTCACAAAAGTTCGCTCAAATTCGCCCAGCGCAGGCCAAAGAGGGACCAAGTGCGCTGCATAGTACCCTATCAGTGTATGGTTTGCATTGCAACACACCCTAATGAAGGCCTACCTGCGTTGATCTTCTTAGAGGTAGTTTTTGGATGTTTTCAGTGATGGAACTTCTTGGGAAGTGAGGCATTCTGATGACTAACTTCTTTAGGGCATGTAACAACTGCACTAGGGGTTGATGAGCCCTAATAGTATCAATCTGTAAGTTGGGGTTGATGTGCCCAAATGGATCTGTAACAGTTGCCCCCTAAAGCATGAAGTCGTAAATATATATGTCGAGTGAAATGCTTTATCACGAGGAGAGGAGGTTTCGAAACGGAATGTGACCTGCATCAATTACAATACATATATCATGATAATTTTATTTTTTTCTCATGAACTAACTGAGGGAAGGCATACCCATGCTCAGCTTATAAACTTTCATTACATGTACAAATATATTCGTCTACAGATATAGACCCATGAATGGTTGACCATGAATGTAAGGCCACTGTACATTTGATTTAGTATTCCTGAAAATATTGCAGCTCGGATGGATGGAACTAGATCCGGGGTCTTCAATCTCATTCAATCTTTTGCTCAAGTATAAGTCTAACCATGTGAATAGGTGTTCTAAAGTCGAACATGGAAAGACATCGTCTGATTACCAGCTAATGATGTAAGCCGTTAACAGACGCGAGAGGGATCACCGATAATAATAATGACCCTCAAGGTACTATAGTACCTTTCGCATGGTGTGAATAAATGATTTGATGTCGAACACCATACAAAGTCTTTCGGTCGAAGGCCATTGATGTCAACCTATTGCTGGAAGCGAGAAACCTGCCATTGATGTATGCAAGCTTCAAGGTACTGAAGGGGTGTTTCTGAGTCAACTTCTTAGATGTTGTGCTGATGTCGACAAGAAGCGGCTCATCGTAGGAGGGCCTTGATGTATCCCACATCTACGACATGAAATGAGATAAATGATTTTGGAGACGATAAATCAACTGACAACATAAGGTTCAAGAATGGCGGTCATGAAAATGAAGGTTTACAATATTGCAAAGGATGAACTTTGAACTAAATGACTTATCTTGAACATATCGGTGACACTGAATGAATTGGCAGCATTGACCCAAAATCAAGTAATGGATGGTATGATATACCAACGGTGTGATAACCATCATGTATATAACCTAACCTAAATAGTCATGGAGATGAAGTGAAAGTGTCATGTTCAAGAGCGACTTGCTACCATAAAGTTTTCTCAACTTTTTCCTTTTTCCCCAGTCATTGCTAGCCAGTACCTCTTTATTTTTTATCAAGCTTGAGGAGGATAACATATGCTTGTTGTATAATTTCACCCTTTGGGCGAATCCATCGCTATTTGATGCTTTAACAAGTCTAGCAAAAGTGAAACTCGGCCTTGTCTTGATGGACAAGTTTGTCACTATTTGATGTTTTTAACGAGTTTAACGACAAAGACAACTCGGTCCTTTTCATGTTTAGAGAGTTTGAAAAGGGACGAAAAGAAAACTCCACAAGTTCTTTTTCGTAAAATAATCTCTCAAGTTCGAAAAAGCGTAAAATAATACAAGAGAGATATCATTTCCTATCCTTTAACGAGCTGGAAAAGACAAGCGCTCAACAATCTTTTCATATTTAGAGAGTCTGAAAAAAGCTTAAAGAGGACTCCATTTTGAGGAACGAGTGGTGTCTAGGGTAGCAACTAGTTCCGATGATGTTGGAACTTCTCAAAACATGTTGATTGATGTGAAGAGGATGGCTAATAAGACCACTCATTGCAACTGTTCCTCAACAAAGGTAAAACAACCAAGTGAAAGCGTATGATCGGCCAAAGCGATGGTGGCGATGGGATGAAAACAACCAAGGCTCATCTGATGAAAAGGCTGATAGAATGACAATCACGAGGGTTAAAAATGGAAATGGGTTCATTTTTACACAAGCTTGAACCATAGGGAACTATGCTTGGGTTCAGTTTCATTTTTACACAATCTTAAAACGAAAAAATATGCTCGGAACTAGTTTCATTTTTACACAAGATTGAAACAAAAGTTATGCTTGAATTCAATTTACATGCCCCCAACATGATGAAAGGGAGAGTCTTTTGTAACCAGATGGAAGTCGTTGCGGTGAAGCAGGATGGTTATCCAACACCTTTTTGGCTTCGTCCAGATAGGGACAAAGGTGAATGGGGTGATTCCCTTCACATAACCTACAGGGAAACTTATCTTTACCATTAGATGCATGCCCCTCAAGCTTCATTACATTCACCTAAGTAGACTACTCATGGCTATCAAGTGGATGGAATGAAGGTTATTTTACGAGTTCAAGTGAAAGACTCGACTGGGATTTTACGAGATCTACTCAAAGACTTGACTTGGAACTTGGGATCTTGTTTCATTTTTTAATGAGCTTGACACAAGACAAGGAACTCTGCTCAGATTCCTTGTTTCATTTTTTAACGAGCTTGACACAAGACAAGGAACTATGCTCATAGAACCTATTTCATTTTTTTAATGAGGTTGACACAGTAAATGAACTATCCTCATTTCCTTGGTTTCATTTTTTAACGAGGTTGACACAAGACAACGAACTATCCTCATAGGGCTTGTTTCATTTTTTAACGAGGTTGACACAATAAAATAACTATCCTCGACTCCTTGTTTCATTTTTTTAAAGAGGTTGACACAAGACCAGGAATTTTCCTCGTACCCTCTGTTTCATTTTTTAATGAGGTTGACACAAGACAAGGAACTATCCTCGTACCCTTTGTTTCATTTTTTAACGAGGTTGACACAAGACAAGGAATTATCCTCGTGGACCTATTTCATTTTTAATGAGGTTGACACAGTAAAAGAACTATCCTCATATTTCTTGTTTCATTTTTTAACGAGGTTGACACAAGACCAAGAACTATCCTCGGAGGGCATGTTTCATTTTTTAACGAGGTTAACATAGTAAATGAACTATCCTCAACTCCTTGTTTAATTTTTTAACAAGGTTGACATAAGACAACGAACTATCCTCATACTCAATCACAACTCATAAGAGGTCATGAAGGAGAGATCTGGTTCCAATGCCCCTAGTACATGATGTACAACATCACTGAATTGATCGTCAGTTGATGTAGGTATGGAATAGGTTGTCACATAATTAACCCATGGCGAGGATGATACCATTGGTACAAAAGGACCATTTAGGGAGGATGGTTGACTAGGAGTGATATTTGGACCGAGAAATGAAAGCTGGTCAATGGTGACAATTCTGCCTTCATGCGGGAAACAAATCACTCGAAAGAGTGTTGAAACAATAGCTCCCATGTCATAAACATAGTCATGCCCAAGAAGTAAATTGTAATCTAATGGGCCTGGGACTACCATCATGTTCAGATAAACGATTTTCCCTCCCAAAGTAATAGGTAACTATGGAAGGATCCCTAATGGTTTACTGGTTCCTCTGTTAAAAGCCAACAGATTCTGGATAACTGGCATAAGCGGCGATGAACTGAGCGCTTTCCAAGCAGTTGAGGAAAGGATACTCAAAGATGCACCTTCATCTATAATAGTGCTTGATACAATCATATTACAAACTTGTACTATGATCTAAAAAGGCACATAAGAAGGAAGACGGAATCCTGCCAGTCGATTCCAATCAAAGGAAGTGACTAGACTACTTGGAGGGGGTACCGTGGAAATGGGAGAATTAATCCCTTGAGTTACTAGAGCGGGAGGATTTTCCTCTTGTCTTGATGGAACAGGAGGATTGCCCCCAAGCTCATTTGAATCTGAAGAAACAAAAATAACTTGAGTGGTATCATATTCACTCTCTTCGGGAAAAGTACAATTAACTGAAGGTGAAATCGAGTCAACTGCTACCTCGACCTGTTGATTTGGGTCGGGTATAGACTCATAGGATTCACTTTCAGAGAGAGTGGGTTTGACCGACGGTTGATTTTGGTCAGTCAATTCATCTACTAGTGAAGGATTTAGGGATAGTTTCCTGTAACCAGATGGAAGTCACTGCGGTGAAGCAGGACAGTTATCTAACACTCTTTTAGCTTCATCCAGATCAGGAAAAAGGTGAATGGGATGATTCCCTTCACATAACCTACATGGAAACTTAACTTTTCCCTTCTTTCCATCATCTTTACTACTACTAGTTGATGGTGTGTCACCAACATGATCTCCAGAAGTTGATGACACGGGATGGTGGGAATGGGAAGACCATTCTTCTAAGATCTGAGGAATATCAGGACAACTTCGAAGAAGATGGTCTCCCACACAAAGTTTGCATGGATATCGAACTTTGTGAGGCTTGATGGACGGTTGCTTATCAGATGTTGCATTCAAAGCAATGGTTGCTTGGTTGCCCCTCTGCCGAATTTGCTTCTTCTTCTTCTTCTTCCCTTTCTTCTTCTTCTTAGACACTTGGTTACTAGTACCAATACTTTCACCAGGTGAAGAGGAAGAAGGGGAGGTAGAAACAACCAAGGAAGAAGGCAAAGGGTCAACTTTAGGATCAACTGGAGGTTGATTTTGTCTAGTTGGAGGTATACTCGATTACGGAGAAATCACGACATTTTGAACCAAGGAGGTTGAAAACAACCATACTGGCAAGCCAATGGTAAATCCCGGAAGGGACAATGTAGCCATATATGGAGCACCAATATTTCCAAAAAAAGGAAAAGGACTAGGATTCCCATCAAAAGGAAGTCCTTGATCGGTGGACTCCGGATTTGTCGCCATATGCTTCAACCTAAGATAAACTAAGGAGCGACCATGGAGGATGTTATCTACGGCCAATTAATTTAATTTTAATCAAAGTAACATAACAAAACAAAAGAGGGATAATCTAGGAAAAAAGTTTACCAAGCAACTATGAACTGCAAAATACCTCATGGCGAACCAAGAAGTACGGGCAGGCAATCTCCCCGAACGCTGTGTTCGGTGTATCACAGTGTACAAGGCGGCCGACTCAGTTACCTAAGGATGGATAGAAACCTAGAGTTGTCCTCCCATATATACCCAAAGGTACCTGGAGGCCCAGTCTGTATACGTGGAGGCCCAGTCTGTATAAGCACTGTCTAATGCAAAACCGCACAGTGAGAGCATTCCCATATACTTTACGTACTATAACACCGCCCTATATACCCAAAGGTACATGGACGAGCTACAATATACTCACGTACGTGGAATGAGGTATCACACTCGGGATGTATTGCAGACAAGTTAGCGACAACTGCTTTGTTTTACGACGTCGAAACACGTCTCTAGCCTAGACCTCTAAATGTTTTTCGTTAGGTGACAATGATCCATTAGGTAAATTCAGATAAATTTTAAGTTGATCTTCTTTAGAATTTGCCTTTCAAGGTTCACCACATGATGTATGTTTGTAATTCCTAAAATGCAACTAATATGATAAGCATTCTTTCCATTCAATTTAACAATGAAAATCCTTAGCTAGTAGGGATAGAGCAAACAAGTACTTTTTGATCAATCAACAAAGAGCACAAACTAGATGCAATTCCCTAAACCATTCCTTTCAAGCATTCACAAACTTTAATATGCACAATACATGTTTTTATTTTCAAATCCATTAATGTTATGATGAACAAAAAGGAAATATGCACAATCGATCAAAAATCTATTTTCATAAAAATGACGATTTTGCGACAATTTCTTTTCAGGGAAAGGAAGAATTTACGACACTTTCGATTTCAAAGAAATGAGGAATTACGACACTTTCAACGAAAAGACAAACCATATGCACATATAAATCAATTGATATTTTATGAATGAAGACTTTACGACAATTCAGTTTTCGAAGGAAAAGACAACTTTACGACACTTTCTTTCGAACAAAGATTAATCATATGCACACATCAGTCAATCAATATTTTATGAATGAAGAATTTACGACAATTCAATTTTCGAAGGAAAAGATGACTTTACGACACTTTATTTCAACAAAAATCAATTGACCAAAAACTAACTTTGACTATAGACTGATAATGACAAAGAAAACATTAAAGAAACATTAATCAATCCAATCAAAGTAGGGCTGGCTAAGGAGATGAAAAGACTGTTTTCAGAGATAAGACATCATTGATATTCAGCAAGCAAGCAATCAGAAGAATTTTGGCAAAAACTCAATCCAAAGGTGGGAATTTAACCTAAGGTTGATCAGCGTAGGTCAAAGAGGGGCTAACTACGCTGCAGAGCACTGTCTCTCACTAAAGCCTGCACTGATTTCAATGATTTCAAGATTGATCAATGCAGGTCAAAGAGGGCCTATTTGCACTGATCAGCACAGGCCAAAGAGGGCCAAACTGCGCTAATTAAAATATTCCAATGTTAATTAGCGCAGGTCAAAGAAGGCCTAACTACGCTGCAGAGCACTGTCTCTAAGGCTAGCCTGTGCTGATTCTTGTGAGGCCACTCAAGAGTCATCTAACCTCAAATTTTGACCAAAATTCAATGCAAAAGGCTGAATTACAACAAGTAAAGTATGTCAAGGTGTCTAAGGAGGTGGATAAGCTACTAAGATGGATAATCATTCCCCAGTGGAGTCTCCAATTTGTTTTGGGAAAATTTAGTGTTCTTGGAGAAACGCCTAACCCTCTAGACTTAGTAGTAGGTCTAGAAACAACAGACAAAGTATTCTCTACCTTTCCTATAAACAATATATAAAATAAGAGAACATAGAACCTACTTGTAGCTTCCGCTTGTTCCTTATCTCCCTTGACCAATTCCGTTGCTCCTTCCCGTACTTAAGCCGCTTGAGAAGTACATGCACACAAACAGAAACAAGAACCCATCAAAGCAAATGATAATGATCTATTGCTTATAAATAACATGGAATCGAGAACATGATATACATATGAAAGCATCAACATATAACACAAGCATAAGGAAAAAGTTTTGAAGACTTTATTGATAAGAGGAAGAATTACAACCCATATGTGCTCGATCCAGCGACACTCTTCCAATTCAATCCCATCCTCTTCACCTCATGACAAGCAAGACACTTCAACACTATCACAATACTTGCAATCAATTCTAATCTCATATCACCAGCATCTCCCTACAATTCAATAATTTCCAACCCCTGATCTCTTAGATGAGTGATCTTTTTATATGTGAATGAAGGAGGTTATGCCATCAATGGTGATAATGAATGCCTTTCTAAATTTAGAAAACAGTTCCATGGAAGAAGGGACAGGGGATTGATGTTCCTTAACTCCCTTCCTCATCCAAATGCGAAATCAAAGGAGTAGGTGGCATTGAGAAACTTCTAGAGGCTTCCAATGGATAAGGAATCTTCAAACCCTCATGGAAGTTCGCTTAGGCCAAAGAGGGACCAAGTGCATTGCATAGCACCCTGTTAGTGTATGGTTTGCATTGCAGCACACCCTAATGAAGGCCTACCTACGCTGATCTTCCTAGAGGTAGTTTTTGGATGTTTTCAGTGATGGAACTTCTTGAGAAGTGAGGCATTCTGATGACTAACTTCTTTAGGGCATGTAACAACTGCACTAGGGGTTGATGGGCCCTAATAGTATTGATCTGTAAGTTGGGTTTGATGTGCCCAAATGGATCTGTAACATACCCTTCACACGAAGTTGGGTATCAAGGATTCCAAGAAACATTTGGTACTCAAGAACCGCGACTGCCTACATAGGTACATCCAGGATGAGATGGAGTTCATGGACATCTCCTCGCTCGGCACGACGTATCGATACACTATCAAGATTGAGCATAATCTTAAACATAAAAAGTGAGACTTTGGATCCGCGAATCCTAAGCAAGGGAAAGGTGCCCCCAAACTGCGAAGCAAAGGACAAAGACAAGGTAGGGTGGCCTAGGACAACCCACCAAAGCGGTAAGAAAAGAACAACACCATGAAGTCGAAGAAGAACACGAGAAAGTGGTGTGAGTTCCATAAGAGCTCCACTCACAACACAAGTGAGTATCGGGCCAAGCAATCCCTGGTGACCGAGTTGAAGGCTTCTGAATCAGATGCATGTTCTGACTTTGAGTCAGAACTTGACAAGGGGAATGACAAAGGGAAGCAGATTATCGATGCGGAGCCCAACGCCACCGTTGCCACCATGAAGATCCAGAGAAGGAGGAGCGCCTCTTCCACTCCCAGATGTGGGTAAAGGATTCCCCGCTACAGTTCATTGTTGACAGTGAGATCCAAAAGAACCTTATTTCAGTAGAGGTTGTGAAGCGGTTGGGCTTATTGACCACAACACACCCACAACTGTACACCATCGGGTAGCTTCACCAAGGACGAGATCTCTGCGTTAGCCAATAGTGCCGCCTTCCATACAACATCAAGCCCTGCATGGATGAGGTATTATTTGACATTGATCCTCTTGATGTTTGTGATGTATTATTAGGCCAACCATACTTGTGGAAGCGACATGTTATGTATGAGTCAAGGCCTCACACTGTTATTTTTACCTTGGGAAATAAGTTTTACATGATACCGAAGGTAGCACCACCTACCACCATCTCTTTGGTCATTGCAAAAAAATGTAGTAAATTCATTTCCAAAACTGGGAAATTTGTTTTACTGATGATACGCCCTCAGGGAAAGAAGAAGACAGTGGCCACGATCTCCAGACAGGGCCCCTCCACACAACAACAACATATGGACAAGGTCATGGAGGAGTACGAGGACATCTTCACCTCCCTCGCAGGGGTGCCTCTGCACTGTCAGGTCAAGCATTCCATCGATATGACCCTAGGTGCATCGTTGCCCAATGGACCAATCTATCAGTGCTTTGTTCTGGAGAACGACGAAATCAAGAGGCAGATTCGGGAGTTGCTGCAGAAAGATCACATCTGGCTGAGTTCATGGCCCTATGGGAGCCCAATCATGTTGGTAGAGAAGAAGGATGGGACTTGGAGATTTTGTATTGATTATCGGGCGTTGAACAAGATCACTGTCCGGAATAGGTACTCGATCCCACAGATTTATGACCTTCTGGACCAACTCAAGGGGGGAAATATTTTAGCAAGATCGAATTGAAGTATGGATATCACCAGGTACCAATCAAACCCTTCGATGTGTGGAAGAATTACTTCAAAGCCAAGGCCTTTTAGAATGGCTGGTTATGCCTTTCGATTTGATGAATGCTCCTGTAACCTTCATGAGGATGATGGATGACATCTTGCAGCCATTCACCAACTCATTTGTAGTGGTATACTTGGATGACATCCTGATCTTCAGCCAGAGTTGGGAAGAGCACCTCCACCACATCCGACAAGTTCTCCAAACACTGCGGCAACATAATTTGTGTGCCAATTCGGAGAAATGCACTTCTCGCATGACCCAAGTTCAGTCTCTAGAATACATTATTGATGAATAGGGGCTGCATGTGGATCCAACCAAGATCTAAGTCTGTTGGGCCCCTATAATACTACTGATTACCCCATTACTACTGTAGTTGTATCCCTTATTAATATTGTTGTGCCCCTATTGTTCCCATATTGTTATTACTCTGCCCCATAGAATCCGTCTATTGTTTTTTTTGTGGCTTTATATTATTATTGTTAGGTCGGCTGGGTTATATTGTACTCCTTAGACTCCTATATATAGAAAGGAGGTTTTGTCATTTGAATCATCCAAGAATTGTTCATTTATGTAATGTAAAGGAGGTTGCCCCCTCAAAGAGGCTGAATTCTAAGGTGTTGATCTATCTTTTCTATCTTTTTGAGCTGGTTTCATAACATTTGGTATCAGAGCTTTGGATTCTAGGGTTTCGCTGCTCCAAATAGGTCATCGTGGAATTTTCGCTATAATTTATTTATTTATTTATTTATTTTTTTGCGACATTTCAGAAGCTAAAAAAAAAACCCATTTGAGAAGACATTGCGCTTAACCTCGGGTCCGAATTTCAGAGATTTTTGCGCTATATTTGCGGAGATATGATCTGAGGAAGTTGGTCTTTTTGCAGACTCCTGAATTACATTCCAAATAGGTGACTTGGGGAAAATCGTCATAACTTTCTCTCTGAGCATCGGATTGAAATTTCGTAAGAAGGTACAGAAAGAGGACGGACTGTAGTTTCTTGTATATATTTTTCATAGCCAAAGGTAGAAACAGTGACTCGTGGCACGTCGTACAAGTTCGCTCTACTGAACTAGTCTATAATCAAGTCACTATGGGAGATTTCGCATAACTCTTCCTTGGAGAATCCAATTTGGATCAGACTGGTGGCATTGGAAAGAGGACACAGAGGGCTACTGCAGGTCGCAATTTCAGAACTGGATGATCGGAAAGTACAAAGATACATCAGAGGCAATATCAAGCTCCTACAAAGTGAAAAAAGGTGTGTAGATTTTTTTAAATTTTTGCTTAAGCTTGGTTTGAAAAAATTATTTTGAAGGAATTCAAAGGGCATAGTAGAGAATTATTATCGGTAATTGATGCCCCGAGGAAAGAAAATGCAAACACCTAGTAAGCAACCTGAAAGCTCTAGCATGACTCATGAAGAAGAGGAAGAAATACTACATGATATATCAAAATTACAAGACCAAGTGCAACAAATGTCACTCTCACAAAAGCTAACAGAAGCTAAGATAAATGGCATGGAATCTAAGATAAAGGGCGTAGAAGCTAAGATGAATGGCATGGAATCTAAGATAAAGGGCGTGGAAGCTAAGATGAATGGCGTGGAAGCTAAGATGGATGATTTGAAGATATATTTGAAGAAAGATTTCAAGACAGACATGGCAGATTTGAAGACAGACATGGCAGGTTTGAAGACAGATTTGACAAATTTTCTACAAGAAATACTTACTAATGGTGAAAAGGTAGTAAAGGAAACTCATGATGCGAACAAAAGAAATGTTAATCATGATTTCATAGACTCTAATGTGGGATCAAAGACCCACCATATTCCAAAAATCGATATGAGGAAGTTTGATGGCAAGGATCCCGCAACATGGATATTACAGATGGAGCAATTTTTCGATCTCAATAATGTGCAAAACACACAAAAGGTACGTATTGCAACTTTATATTTGGAACCAAATCAGTTTGTATGGTATCAATGGCTTTGCTCTCGTAAACAAATTATCACTTGGGCAATTTTTACGGAAGAATTGACAGCACATTATGAGGATACAAAAAACAACATTTTTTTAGCCAATTGATAAGTCTCAAACAAAAGGGTTCAATAATGGAGCACATTGAGGAGTTCCAAAAATTGAACATAAGGGTAAAATATATTCCAGAGGAGCATAGGATTGATGTGTTCATAGGGACTTTAAAGGATAATATCCAACATGATGTTCGCCTTTGGGAACCTGATTCATTAGAGAAGGCATTCAGGTTAGCAAGAAAAATGGAAAGCAAAATTATGGCAACTAGGAAGCATACCACTCACAACTATAAAGATGGAAGTGTTGTTGCCCCTAGTCTTCCACAACCTATAAGGTTGACACCACAAAAATTGGAAGAAAAAAGAGCAAAAGGGCTTTGTTACAGTTGTGATAGCAAATACACTAAAGGTCATAAGTGTGCTGAGAAGAAATTATTCTACATAGATTGTGAAGAGGAAGAAGAAAAGGAGCAAGAAAGGTCAAAAGAAGAGGATATACTCCAGGAACAAAGCCTAGATAAAGAAGAAATGAATCCGACCATATCTTGTAATGCATTGGCAGGAATTACCACTCCTCAAACCATCAAGATAGAAGGACAAATCAAGAAGAAAAAGGTAATAGTGTTGATTGATTCAGGAAGTACCCACAATTTTATTCATTGTAAGGTAGCAAAAGAATTGAATTGCTTCTATATCCAGCACCAGAGTGTCAAGTGATGGTTGCAAATGGAGGAACA
This sequence comes from Pinus tabuliformis, assembly GCA_031772625.1. NCBI lineage: Eukaryota > Viridiplantae > Streptophyta > Pinopsida > Pinales > Pinaceae > Pinus > Pinus tabuliformis. Next base: position 60,606,823 of record CM062804.1, on the reverse strand, counting down.
ATAAATTGCTCAGGAAAGTGCCATAATATCAAGCTATCCATGGGAGAATATGTATTGACTAGCCCAATGCTTTCCATTCCAATGGGAGGTGCTGATGTTGTACTAGGAGTCCAATGGCTACAATCCTTGGGTACAATAGCTTTTAATTTTCAAGAACTTTTCATGAAATTTTCTGTGGAAGGAAAGGAAGTTGAATTAAGGGTATTGCAGGGAAACCGGAAAGATAATCAGCTCTAATGGTATGACAAAGCTTCTAAAAAAGGAACAAAGAGGTGTAATTGCACAATTATGTTCGCTAGATGTTTCCACATTGGAATCATCTATTTCTCCAGATCTCCAAAAAGTCTTGGACAATCATTCCAAGGTATTTGAGACTCCCAAAGGTCTCCCACCTATTCGTGATCATGATCATGCTATTCATCTGATTCCAGGAAGTGTTCCTCCAAACATCAGGCCGTACAGATATCCCTATGCCCAAAAGAGTGAAATTGAACGTATGGTTGCAGAAATGCTAGAGGCTGGTATAATTCAACTAAGTCAAAGTTCTTTCTCTGCTCCAGTAGTATTGGTGCACAAGAAGGATGGATCATGGCGCATGTGTCCGGATTATAGGGAGCTCAACAAGCTCACTATTAAAGATAAGTTTCCCATTCCTGTCATTGATGAATTACTGGATGAATTGCATGGATCAATTTACTTCACCAAGTTGGATCTTCGTTCAGGATATCATCAAATCAGAATGAAGACTGAAGACATTCCGAAAACAACATTTAGAACTCATGAGGGTCATTATGAATTTTTGGTCATGCCTTTTGGCCTTACCAATGCACCTTCAACATTTCAAGGTTTGATGAATTCCATTTTCAAACCATTCCTTAGAAAATTTGTGTTAGGATTTTTTGAATATGCTAATCTACAGCAAGTCTTGGAAGGATCATGTTGAACATGTTGACAGGGTGCTACAACTATTGGAGGAGAAACAATTATATGCAAAAAGATCCAAATGTTTCTTTGGAGTACAAGAGGTGGAATATCTGGGTCATATTGTATCTCATGAAGGAGTTAAGGTAGACCCTAGCAAAATTAAAGCCATTAAGGAATGGAAAACCCCCACATCCATAAAGCATCTGCGAGGATTTCTCAGTTTGACAGGGTATTATCGCAAGTTTGTTAAGAATTATGGGAGAATAGCAGCACCTCTAACAACATTATTGAAGAAAGATGCATTTTCATGGACTCGAGAAGCAACAAAGGCCTTCGAACATCTTAAAGAGGCAATGTGCCAAGCACCGGTCTTAGCTACACCAGACTTCACAAAAACCTTTATTGTGGAATGTGATGCTTCAGGAAATGGAATTGGTGCTGTTTTAATGCAAGATGAAAGACCCATTGCTTTTGAAAGTCGTCCAATCAAGGGAAAGTTTTTACACAAAGCTATTTATGAGAAGGAAATGTTGGCAATACTACATGCACTTAAGAAATGGCGACCCTACCTAATGGAAAGACACTTCAAGGTAAAAACGGATCATGATAGCCTTAAATACTTTTTAGAACAAAGATTATCCTCTGAAGAGCAACAAAAGTGGGTCACAAAGATGTTGGGTTATGACTTTGAAATCATCTACAAAAAAGGGAAGCAAAATGTGGTGGCAGATGCACTCTCAAGAAAGGATGAGGATGTGGAAGCATTGTTGTGCACCATTTCTATTATCCAACCAGATTGGATAAACGAAGCAAGGGAGGAATGGAAGAATGACGAAGAAGTGTGGGCACTTATTCGAAAGTTACAACAAGATTCCAGTATGTTTGATACATTTAGCTGGAAAAATGATTCGTTATGGTACAAAGATCGCTTATACCTCTGTAAGAATTCCCACTAAAACAAAAGATTCTTATGGAATTGCACACTTCTCCCTTAGGAGGGCACTCAGGATTTTTAAAAACTTACCACAGGGTTAAGAAGGAATTTTTTTGGGATGGCCTTAAATCAGATATTCAAAAGTTTGTGGCAGAATGTTTGGTTTGCCAACAAAATAAAGTTGAAACAATTAAGACACCGGGTCTATTACAACCTTTATCCATTCCAAGCCAACGTTGGGAGGAGGTTTCAATGGATTTTATCACAGGTTTACCCAAGTCTGAGGGAAAGAGTGTCATCATGGTGGTAGTTGACAGACTTACCAAGTATGCACACTTTTGTGCATTATCACATCCATTTAAAGCCAGTACAATTTCTACTGCATTTATGGAAACAATTCAAAAGCTACATGGAAACCCAAAGATTATTGTAAGTGACAGAGATCCCATTTTCACTGGAAATTTTTGGACAGAATTATTTTCTTGTCTTGGTACTCAGTTAGCTCATAGCTCATCTTATCATCCTCAATCTGATGGGAAAACTGAGATAGTAAACAAATGTTTGGAAGGATATCTTCGTTGCTTTGTATCTGATAAACAGACACAATGGGTCAAATGGTTGCCTCTGGCTGAATGGTGGTATAACACTTCCTTCCATACAGCAACAAAAATGACCCCATTTATGGCACTTTATGGATATCATCCACCATCCATCACATCATATTTAAGAGAAAATTCTAAGGTTCAAGCAGTGGAACATCACATCGAACATCAACAACAAGTCCTCCAACTCTTAAAGGATAACCTCGTGTTGGCACATAATAGAATGAAACAACAGGCAGATCAACATCGCAGCGAAAGAAGTTTTGATGTAGGTGATTGGGTATTCCTACGGCTACAACCATATAAGCAAATGTCCCTCAAGCAAGCTAAGAAGGATAATAAATTATCACCAAAGTATTATGGTCCGTACAAGGTGTTGCAAAAGATTGGTACTATGGCATACAAATTGGAGCTTCCTGCAGCTTCTCGATTGCACCCAGTTTTCCATGTTTCATGTTTAAAGAAGGTTATAGGCGACAAGCTCCCAGTTCAAACAATATTGCCAGAACTTGATGAGAAAGGAAAAATTATATTGGAACCAGAAGCAGTCACAGAAACAAGAACTTGACAGCTACGAAATCAATCAATTTCGGAGTATCTTATCAAGTGGAAGAACTTATCTGTTGAAGATTCCACATGTGAGGATGAGAATTTTATACAGAAGCATCCAGAACTACTCAAGCGTTGAGGACAACACTTTTTTGAAGGAGAGAGGCATGTTGGGTCCCTATAATACTAGTGATTACCCCATTACTATTGTAGTTGTATCCCTTATTAATATTGTTGTGCCCCTATTGTCCCCATATTGTTATTACTGTGCCCCATAGAATCCCTCTATTGTTATTTTTGTGGCTTTATGTTATTATTGTTAGGTCGGCTGGGTTATATTGTACTCCTTAGACTCCTATATAGAAAGGAGGTTTTGTCATTTGAATCATCCAAGAATTGTTCATTTATGTAATGTAAAGGAGGTTTCCCCCTCGAAGAGGCTGAATTCTAAGGCGTTGATCTATCTTTTTAAGCTGGTTTCATAACAAAGTCATTTGGGATTGGCCAACCCCAACCACTCTGACAGAGCTCCACAACTTTATGGGTCTTGCTAATTTCTACCACAGGTTCGTGTTGGGGTTCTCCCATATCACTTGGCCCTTGAGTCAAGTCACCAAAGGAGGAGTGAAAGAAAAATCATTTTGGTCTGAATCTCAATAGAAGGTGTTCGCAGAGTTGAAACATCGCCTTTGCTCTGCAACACTGCTCACATTACCAGAATTGCAACAACCATTTGAGATCGAGACAAATGCCTCTGACTATGCTATTGGGGCAGTCCTTACTCAACAGGGGCATCCAATGGCATATCATAGTGAGACACTTTCAAACACAGTCCAAAAGTATCCCACTTGTGACAAAGAGATATATTCCATTGTACAAGCCTGTCAATAATGGAAGCATTACATTTTGGGGAAGGAAATGGTCATCCACACATACCACCGACCCCTGCAGTTCACATAGATGCAGGGGAAGTTGTAGAATGATCACCATCAAAAGTGGTCCACATACCTGCAACAATTCCATTTGAATATCAAGTACAAGAAGGGAAACACCAATAAGGTTGCAAACTGCCTCATCCAACCCCCAATCATGGCGTTAACCACTGTGCTTAAATCTTGTGGGCATGAGACTTCTGATTGGCCACTTCTCTACAAAAGCGACCCAGAATTTGACTACACATACTAGACGCTCTTGGAGGGTCAAAAAGTGCTATATCCCAGAATGCACTGTTATGCCACCTCGGACACCTTTGTGTTCCTTCAAGGAAGCGTGCCAAGATGATTTGGGAAGCGCACTACAGTCAGGTCACTAGGCATTTCGGGGTCGAGAGAACAGTGGTAGTACTGTAGATATATTCCTACTGGTCGAATCTTTGACAAGATGTTGGGAAATACATCAGATCTTGCACTGCCTGCGCCATTTCCAAACTGGCCATCAAGAAGTAGGCCTCTATACTCCCTGCCTACCCCTAGTCGAGCTTGGGAATCCATCTCCATGGATTACATGTCGGGCCTTCCTTCTACTAAGCAAGGCAACTACTGCGTTTTTGTGGTCGTCGACAGATTCTCGAAGATGGCCTGCAAGAAGAATATCACATCCGAAGCCACTACCAAACTCTTCTTTGAATGAGTGTGGGTACACTTTGAGATCCCACAGTCTATCATATCAGATCGGGACAACAGGTTCCTTAGTACATTTTGGTCCAGTCTCTGGTCGATGCTGGACACCAAGCTCACTAAGTCCACAACTTTCCATCATGAAACTGATGGCTAAACAGAGGTCGTCAACATGATGATCGTACACATTTTGCACATGTACAACTCAAATCATCCACACACATGGGATGAGAGCCTCCCCTATGTCCAACATAGCTATAACCGGGCTCTCCACAGCTCGACTGGCCACAACCCTTTTTAGGCGGCCTTGGGATTCCAGCCACTATGTCCCATTGATGTGGCCATACCATTTGCAGTTACTCAAGTGGATTCGACTCATGTCCAGTCCGAAGTTGATAAGGCAAACAACTTCATTGAGCACATTCAACACATCGCCAATAGGTCCATGACATATTGGACAGAGCCAATGTTAAGTACAAGCAACAACATGATCGAGTGCCACAGAAGTTCCAGGTGGGCGACAAAGTTTGGCTACATTTGTAGAAGGAGTGCCTCACTGGGCCCCACCACAAGTTTCGCCTGCTCCGATATGGGCCATACATAATCACCAAGGCAGTAGGGGACAATGCCTTCGAGCTCAATATTCCACCATTCCTTGGCCTGCACCCAGTGTTTAATGTGGACTGCCTTAGGCCTTACTTTCCACCATTGTTGGACACATCCAACATTGCAGAACAACTCATACCCGACAACAAAGGATCCAACTATATCGAGTTGTCAAAGCAGACCAACTCCTTCACCAGAGCAAGTGGCTTATCAGGGACCAAGTTCAGCAAAAGTTTCCTCATCTCATGGAGGAACTCAACACAGTAGGGACCATTGCTTCCTAAGGGGGGAGGAATGATCTAGATGGATATTGGTGGCCACCCACCTATTCCACTTAGAACCCCACCATTGTTTCTTTTAGTTTTTTTTACTTTCCTTAATTGTAGCACAATTTACTATTTTTGGCAGTTTTTCCGGTCCTGAACTTTCCGAGTCGTTTTGAGGCCATAAACGACGTTTTTTTTGGGAAAACAAAGGTGGAAAATATGAGTTTTCAACTCATTATTTGTTGTCAGTAGTTGTATTCCACATATAGATCTTTCTAGTGAGGTATCTTGTGCGTCAAACGAAGATTGTATGCCAAAGTTATGACCTCGGGAAATTGATGTACCAACTTACCCCAACGAGGCCCATAGTTTGATGTTTCATCTCCTGGGTTAGGTTTTTGGATGTTTAGGGTTTTCCATTGTTTCTCAATAATAAATAGGCCTTCAAGCCTCATTGTAACACAGTTCAGAGGCATGTAGCTGCCACATCTCTTCTCAGAGATAAGCTACCATCGCTTGAGCTAGTTTATTTCCATTTTGTATGTAAGCATATTTCAGTTCTTTGATATTAATGAAATGAAGTTTTATTTCCGTCTCATCTTTGTGTGTATGGTTATATCTATAATTTGTTGTGTTCCTATTTAAATTTGGATCAAGAGATTAGTGATAGATTCCATCCTCGAACCATGATATGATACCACCATGGAAAAGAAACTCATATGGTGCTCTAACCTCACTCAAGACAACCCAAAATGCCCAAGAATTCTATCAAACTAGATTACACCATCAAATCCACCAAGGCAACTTTTTGGCTAGGGCATTTCACCTATCTTCTAGTTTATGTCGATCTTTTTTTCTATAGGGGCATAGAGATAGGGTTGCCAATTTACAATTTGCTCCAATTATCGTGGGCATTGCAATCATGATTCTCACTTAATAATTGACCAATCTCCTCTACTGACAACAACACGTTCCCCCATCTTATATTAGGGGGCTAATGGTGTAACAACCCCTGGTTGATTTTCCATGTAAATAAAATAATACCAAGGTCATGGGACACATATTCCAAGTTGAATTTTGGGCAAAACATAGTGATGGGTATCACTTGTGATTAATTAATGGCTATGGAAGTTGGCAAAGGGAACGTGGTAATACTTGGCATTTTATTTATGAAATAAAGGAAAATAAGAGAAAAGGAAGGTAAGAGACACAAATATGCACGAGAGGGAAATTGGAGGAAAATGAAGGAAAGAGAGGCATCAATGATAAAAATGATTATGAGGATCAGTTCACAACCTTTTGTTAGTTCGGTTTTGGAGATCTCTTCTATTCTCTCATACTCTTGCACACTTGGAGAAATCTTGGAGCACTTTAGCATTCACCTGGATTGGAGAAAGAAGGCAAAGGAAAGTAGGAAAGCACAAGGGAACAACTGGATCAATAACTAGAGCTAGATTGCTTTATAGGTAACAGGTTGCATGTGTGATTTCCTTGTTGATTTATGGATGCATGGTACATGCATGTGATTTTTTGGTTATGTACACTCATTGGCATGGAGATTTGCCTAGATTGACAGTGGCTCTAGCCTTGCCTTGCCATTTCTTGGATAACCATGGTGTTGTGAGTTTTTCCACTTGATTATTTTTTTGATTGGTGCTCATGTTTTATGGCTGTGGGTTGGAACAAACACTCTAGAAGCCCTGGTACAACTTAGGTTGAGTTACTAGTCCTGGAGCCTAGGTTTGGACAAATGCTCTGGAGCCCTTGGTGGGTTGAATTACTAGTCCCTGGAGCCAGGTTGGACAAACGCTCTAAAGCCTTGGAAGTCTATGGGTTGAGTTACTAGTTCCTGGAGCCCTGGACAACTTGGGTAGAGACTAATCTGGTTGGTGTTAGTGATGTCCGATTGTAGAGGTGGAATCACTGTGGTTGAGGGTTGAGGTGGTTTGGCCTCTGGAAGCCCTGGTTTGGTTTTGTCTTGGTTTATTCCATGAGATCCCACATTCATGCTTGGAATATGGTGCAAGGGTGATTGCTTGAAAGAGAGATTTGGTTCAGCCCAATATATGGTTGGGTGGTATATGGAAGTCCCTTGCTTGGTTAGTATTTTCATACATTAATAAGAGTTATTCTTCTACTGTGATTCATGTATACTTGTAGTGATTGTATTGGTGATATTATAACTGAGTTCACATGATTCCTGCTGGTTATTTTCTGGTTATATGATGCATACCATCTGTGGCTCTTATAATGAATTGTTTAGTTATTGATTGGTTGATGAATGTATGACTAATAAGTGTTGTTGCAACTATGTGGAGAGGGCATAGAGCCTTCTTGATGATTCTTTAGTGAGCTTATTGAATTAGTGAACATATATGTATTTATAACCTACAGGTACTATGTACACAAAGTGTTTGTATAAATGAGTAATTTGGACCTCCAACTTTCCGGGGTCATAACTTTGGCATACGATCTTTGTTTGACTATCATAATACCTTGTTTGTTTTAGTCTCTCCGTTTTCCCTAAAATGTTGTTTAGGCCCTCAAAATGGCCTCAGAAGTTTAGAACCCGAAAAACTGCCAAAAATAGAAAGTTATGTTAAATTTAAGGAAACGAAACTGAAAAGAAATAGAGCTGGTTCAAGTTAGGCTGATAATAGTGTGATCATGTATCACTAGGTGTTTGTAGTCAGTTCTAGACATGTGGACCCTATTTTCCATAAATGCATCTTGGAAATCATGTCTCACATAGTAACTCTCGTCTCATGTTTACCTTGACAGATCGATGAAATTAGGTAAATGTGAGAAGGGACAGTTACAAATGACTTCTTACTCATGGGATCCTCTTGCCAGTTACATGCATGATATTGATAGATCTCTATTAATCATACATAAACTTGGAAGATGAATAATCCCTTGAAACGAGAAAAGAATAATGAAAAATGGAAAAATGCCTCTCCCAAAAAGAAATTTTGTATATAATATACTCCCCTTTCATGGGCCATACATGCCTTACATAAAGCAATAAGAATAGATCAAAAAGACACTTCAAAAATCAAAAAAGCATTTAATAAAACATGATGTATACTTCAAATATTATAGAAATTGTAACTATGAGCCTTTTTACATAACCAATATCCATTTCATATATGGACACCAATAGATTCCCCATCATACCTTAGGGGTTCATTGGTCTTCTCTCAAAATTCTCTTACAAGTTACATGCACGATAAAGAGGGATTCTCCTATAAGTTACATGCACGATAGTGAGTGATCTATATTGGTTATTCCGTAATTATAGAAGATGAATAATCTTTTAAAGTGAACAGAAATAATAAAAAATAGAAAAAATGCCCTTCATAAAGGTAATTTTGTACGTAATATACTCCCATTCACATAGCATAGACATTTCGGAAAAATATAAATAATATATTAAAAAATTAATATTTCAAAAATAAAAAAGGCAAATAATTAATAAAAGTGTTAGTTGGTTATTTCCAACCAACCCATATAAATATTATTTAAAACATTTTCTTAAAATATGTTACTTTCAATACTCTCCATTCTTCAACAACTTTTGTTATTATTTTTTAAATATAATTTTTTAATAATTTAGTCCCATCTCCTAAACATCACGATTCACATTATAATTATAATTATTATTTTTTAAATATAATTTTTTAATAATTTAGTCCTAAACATCACGATTCACATTATAATTATAATTGCAATCCAAAAATTATCTAATTAAATTTTTATTTTAAATATTTTAACTCATCCCACATGACCAATCCAACAAACTCGAAGAAGGAAAAATGCATAATCGCACGTAACCCTCTATTCCACAAAAAATAAAAGGATTTGAAGACTTGGAATTCAACCATGTTATTAACATGTTAGATGAATTGGATGCATGTAGATCCATGTAGGTTCTGGCAGCCAAAGCACTGCGTCTATCCTACTCAACCTGCCTTGAACTCTTTAAAGCATCCGTTTATCAGGTAGATCCACCCTGCCGAGACAATTCAGTGTACTTTTGCAATTAACAATTTAATTCAGTATACCATCCTGGGCGTCACAGGTTGGATCCGCTCTCAGATCGAAATGGACTCAGACCAGTGCTTCAGTAATGGAGATTCTAACGGGGTTAAATCTGGCGAAGGATCTGCTTTGATATTCATGGGAACCGGGTGTTCATCTGGAGTGCCGAGTGCAAGGTGCCTGATGCAGCCATCGGATCCTCCGTGTGAAGTTTGCCACATGGCAATGTCGAGCCCTCCTGAAACCAATAAAAATTACAGGTATCTTAGCGTAACTTCAAGAAAAAACAAAAATATTTCATGGCTAAATAAAATTTAGGAATTAGCAGTTTAATTAAGCAGTTCAGCTCTATTTAATGGGCTTCTTTTCAAATATGTTTGTCTCGGCGAGAGCTGGCTTTACAGGTCTTTAATTGTGGTCAATTCTTACTGTTTTCGAGAGTTATTTGCCTTTAATTTTACGCTTTTGGAAAGCTCTGTGAACTGAAATTATAAGTAAAATTACTGGTCTGTTAGGGCAACTTCTAGAAAAACAAATCCTTAATGGCGAAGCAAATGTTAAATATAAGCTGTTTAATCCGGCAGTATATGCACTATTTGACGGAGTTCAGCTTAAAGTGCTTCTCTTTGCGATAATTGACTTCTCAAGTCCTTAATTGTTTTCGAATCTTATTGTTATCTATTATTCTTCCCCTCCCCTTCTCAACACGCACATATCTATATCACATTGAACTGAAATAATAAGAATGAGTAAAAGTTCTGTATATAGAGATCAAAATCTGTCTTGATAACCAAACAGCTTAAATCTAGTTTTGGATTGCAGGACGATGTAAGAAATAAAAGTGTGTATTGGATTGACAGATTATAATATCACAATAGAGTACCGCCATTTTTGTAGGTTACAGGTGACCTATCTGTTAAGTTATGGTATGTTCTATGCTTATAACAGTTTACTTTTTTTTCTTCTTATTATATTCCACAGATTAGCAATCACATGTACATAAAGTAAAGTGCAGATAGAACATTAAATGATCGATGGAAAACAAGCCAAGACAAGAGACACAAAATGTGGCGGCTAGCCAGGGACAAACCCCACAGTGTGTGGGGAAACCCTTTGATCAAATCTTCTTTTATCTTCAATAATTCAGCAGAGAGAAATAGTACAATAAATCTGATTTATATCAGTAGTAGCAAACCCTAGATCAGCAGCATCAACATTAGCGGCTTCATCATCAAACTAGGGTAGACGATATCTCACAAACCGACCGTCGGATTGGCTTGATTCCACCACCAAAAGTTGCGTCTTTCAGAGGAGGTTCAGATGAACCTACAGTGCAGTTCAGATAAGGAGATCTTCTAGTCCACACAGGTCAAACTTCACTTCTGCAATGGCAGCTTCAGTTTCAGCAACTTCCTTCAAACTAGGGCAGTCGATATCTTGCAAACCGTCTGTTAGATTGACTTGATTCCACCACCAAAAGTTGCGGCCTTCAGAGGAGGTTCAGATAAAACTACAACGCAATTCAGATGATGAGATCTTCTAGTCCATGCAGGTCAAACTTTACTTCTGCAGTTGCAGCTTCAGTTTCAGCAGCTTCCAGCTTCACATGTGTGAGGGAGAGACCCTTTTCTGTGCAGTAGAGAAGAGACTCTTTTCTGCGCAGTAGAGAGAGAGATGTGATGAGTTGAGTGAGTGCAAATGAGGAAAAGTCCTCTTGTATTTATACACAACTGATGATGTTTGAATAGATGCGACTGTTGGGCTTCTGAGCATACATGAGTTGTAGGTCGGCTTGATAATAATTCCATAATCAAAATAAATTCATATCTCCATAAATACTTATCGAAATCGGATGATCTTTATATCAATCCTACACCTCTCGACGAGAGGAATCTAATAAAAATATTATCAGCCATGAATAAGATGACCCACATGAAGTTTTGCCCTAGTTGCCAATTTTAACACTCCCTCTCAACTAGGGAGAACTTCATCTGCAATTTGTCTATCGGTCGTTACTATTCATCCATCAAATGCACTGCCCTGTACAGCCTGACCCTTGCCCTGCTCTGCTCTATTTTGCCTGTTCTGCTTTGTCTTGTTCTGCCCTGTACTGATTTGTATGGCTCTGCTCTGTTATGCGTTACTCTGCTTTGTTCTGTTCTGCTCTGCTTTTGTCCAAATTATGAAGAAGAAGAAATGATCGAGGATGTATCATATTAACTCAAAGTCAGTCTCAGAGTATGTACCATTGGTCCCAGACCAGTCTCAACCAACCCGAAGTCAGCGTCATAGTAAGTACAACTCCACTGATACCAGACCAGTATCATCCTCCACTTACTCAAAGCCAGTCTCAGAGTGCGTACCACTGGTCCCAGACCAGTCTCAACCGACCCGAAGTTAGCTTCATAGTAAGTACCACTCCTACCACTGGCCCCAGACCAATATCGCAGTATCAAAGAGTGTACCACTGGTCCCAGACCAGTCTCAACTGACCCGAAGTCAGCGTCATAGTATGTACCACTCTCACTGGTCCCAGACCAGTACTACACTGACACGAAGTCAGTCTCAGAGTATGTACCACTGGTCCCAGACCAGTCTCAACCGATCCGAAGTCAGTGTCATAGTATGGTACAACTCCTACCATTAGTCCCAGACCAGTATCATTGATCCCAGATCAATGGAGGTCATCCTAGCGTAGGGAGTACGGTAGATACAATGATGCGTCCATCGGTACTACTATGGTCCCTAACTTCGTTTCTTTGCTCATTGATCAGATGAGAGGTACTTCCCATGAGTCCCAGACTGCATGGGTAGGATGCCTCAACAGGAGAACTAATCAATCCTGTCATCACAGGAGAACACATCAATCCTGTCCTCATAGGAGAACACATCAATCCTGTTACAATCGCCATGGAGAACACATCAATCTAGGCTGCCATGGAGAACACATCAATCCAGGCCTCATAGGAGAACACATCAATCCTGCTACAATTGCCATGGAGAACACATCAATCCAGGCCTCATAGGAGAACACATCAATCCTGCTACAATCGCCATGGAGAACACATCAATCCTGCTACAATTGCCATGGGGAACACATCAATCTAGGCCTCACAGGAGAACTAATCATCCTGCTACACAGGAGAGCAAATCATCCTGTTCCAAAAGAGAGCGAATCATCTTGTCCCACAAGAGAGCGAATCATCTTGTTCCAGTGCGCACCACCAGGGGAGGGTGAGTCACTCTGTGGTCGTATGTTGCTCCAGTAAGAACCACAAGCCCTCAAAGCTCCCAGAGCTCAATGTATGCAACATGCAGGACCCTTCTACAAGGATTTCTTGATGACTCCAAGTCGTTTTGGAAAATCACAGATTAGATCTTTCCTCGGGGCTTTGACAAGGTGTATCGACTTGTACATCATCTTAATGTGATGGAGCCTCCTTGCTCATCGACTTACCATATCCCAAATGATGTCTATTTGCTGGAGCAATCGACGAATACAGGATTCCTCAATAATCGAATCCCACCTTTGGTTGTTACAGAGAATCACAGTGGTATCTGATGTAAATCCAAACAGCTCTCTGAAGAGCTTTCGCAACCAGACTGCCTCACAGGAGGCCATGCTAGCAGCAATATACTCTGCTTCGACGGTGCTCAAAGCCACTGACTTCTTCTTCCTGCTCATCCAGGATATCGAAGAAGATCCCAAGGTGAAAGAGCACCCGGAAGTGCTCTTACGGTGCACCACATTGCCTGCCTCATCAACATCAGTATATCGAAGTAGTCTCACATCTCCAACAGTGTATCTTAACCCATTAGTAATTGTGCCACGAAGATATCTCAGAAGATTCTTGGCATCAATCTAGTGAGGCTCAACCAAATATGAGCTTACAATGCTAACTGCAAAACATATGTTCGGACGGAGGTTCACCAAGAACATCAATGCGAATGAGTTTATGAAACTCAGAGGCATTTCCCAAATCTGGTCCGACATCACTACCATATAACTTCTAAAAGTTAAGATCCTTGAGGTAGTCACAGGCTTGCAGTCCATCATACCGAATATTTCCAATATCTTCACCACATATTTTCCTTGAGATAGGAAAATTTCCCTTGGCTTTTGCCACACTTCAAGTCCTTGTCTCTTCATTTCAAATTCAGAAGCCAACTCCCTCTTACATTTGTGAATGAGAGGGTATGCACTTGTTAGAAAGAGGTCATCCACGTATAGCACCAGTCTGAGAGGTTTGTTATCTTCAACCTTAAAGTAAGGGTTAGGATCGGCTTCACTCCTAGTGAATCCCAGCTTCATCAAGTAGCTATCGATCCTCTCATACCATGCTCGGGGTGCTTGCTTCAGCCCATAGAGAGCCTTCTTCAACCTGCATACGTGAGATTTTCAATCATAAATCTCAAATGCTTCGAGTTGCTCCACATAGACCTCTTCTTTGATTGAACCGTGCAAGAACACGGTCTTGACATCCATCTGATGTAGGTTCCATCCTTGTGAAGCCACAAGGGCTATGATCAAGCGGATGGTCGTATATCTAGCAACAGGTGTAAATATCATAGTTTATACCTTCCTTCTGGTAGAAACCACGAGCAACAAAACGAGCCTTATACTTTTCCGTACTTCCATCTGCTGCATGCTTTATCTTGTAAAGCCATTTGGAAGTAACAATTGTCTTGTCCTGGGGCCTGGGAACTACTTCCCAGACATCATTCTTCATAATAGACTCATATTCTTCATTCATAACATCCTTCCATATTTGATGCTTGACGGCATCTGAGAATGATGAAGGCTCATTTTGCATGATCGTGCTCATGATGGTCAGGTATCCTTGATACCTGTTAGGTTTCTTACTTTGACGGAAGGTTCCTCGGGGTGCAACATGTCCTTCAGCGTCATCAAGTATCCCCCTAAGCCATGAAGGCCTCTTCTTAGAAGAAGAAGGATCAGGTGGATAAATAGGATCCATGGGTTCCTCCAAATCAGGCATTGTTACATCATCTACCCATAGAAACAACTTCCACAATCGTACAGTTCTTCCTTTCCGCCACACCATTCTGCTCAGGAGTATATGGTGTAGTAGTCTCCCTCTTAATGCCAGCCTCAGATATGCCTGAGTGAACCAATTGTAATATATCGGAGGTCTTGCTTTGACTTGAGGGGAATGGTCCCCTTTTGAGCTTTCTTTCGGCACATCCCGGACATACACCTTCTTTCTCTACTTGGAATTCGGGCATCCCTGTTACCATCTGTCTTACATCGAGTAGAGCTTTGTAATGAAGGGGGGCAAACCTCCGATGCCAAAGTTCAGACTGAAGATATGTGCCATAAGATATGACACCTAGCGGACTTCCATCGACCTAATATAATGAATCAACACTAAACCCAAGAGTAAAGGCATCTTTAACATTATTTTTCCATATACGTACCTTGCCATCGCTGAAGGTTACCTTGTAGCCTTTGTCTTCCATTGCCGAGATGGACACTAGGTTCTTTTTGAGGTCAGGTGCATTTAATACATCCTGGAATTTCTAGCCTTCTTGAATGGTTGCCCTCTTCTTTGATTTCCAACATTCCTTTTACCTTTGCTATTGAATTTGTCATTCCTTTGATTGCCATCAGAGGGATTTTGATCATCGTCTCGGTGTATGTCCTTTCTATTAGGGCACTCCCTTGCATAGTGACCTGCTTTATCGCAAATGTAACATCGTCCTTTTCTTCCAACCTTAGGTCCAACTTTTCCTTTTGATTTAGTCCCGGAATTATTTCTTTTCTTAGCATGAGAAGAAAAGGTAGCAGGAGGACCTTTAGGCATGGGCATTTCTTGCTCTTCTACCCTTGTTTCTTCTTGAATGCATCTAGCCATTCGAAACCAGGAATTACATTATTGTTCAGAATAGTAGTCTTGAGCACGTACCATTCGGATGGTAATCCTCCAAGAGTCGTGAGTGCCATTTCCCTATCAGTAATAGTCTCCCCAATAGATAGGAGATCGTTCTTGATCTCGGTGATTCTTAAGAAGTATGCTTGCATACTCTCATCTTTACCCTTCTTGATTTCCCTCAGCTTTTTTTCTAAGAAACAAAACTTGATTTGCATCATTAACTTTAAATAAACTCACTAGTCCATCGTAGATTTCCTTGGAGGTGTTCAGGTCAGAGATGTAGGCCACCAAGTGCTTGTCGATAGAGTCCCGGATGATCTTCTTTGTTTTGACTTCTCCGTTTTTCCATTTGTTCCAGGCAATAGCGGATGCATTTGATGGAGGCTCAACAATATTGTTTCTTACATGGTCCAACACTCCTTGATCTTCTAGGGTTAGATCGATAGACATCTTCCATCCTTGATAGTCAGCTTTCTCACGGAGCTTTTTTTCGGCAGGAAAGAGTGTTGAGGACCCCATAGTTCTTTTAGGATAGCCTTGCCAATCTTCTCTTCGGTGATTGCTCTTGCTCTTGCTCGGGCTTTGTCTTCACCTCAGCTCTGATACCATGTTAAGTTATGGTATGTTCTATGCTTATAACAGTTTACTTCTTTTTCTTATTATATTCCACAGATTAGCAATTACATGTACATAAAGTAAAGTGCAGATAGAACATTAAATGATTGACAGAAAACAAGCCAAGACAAGAGACACAAGATGTGGCGGCTAGCCAGGGACAAACCCCACAATGTGTGGGGAAACCCTTTGATCAAATCTTCTTTTATCTTCAATAATTCAGCAGAGAGAAATAGTACAATAAATCTGATTTATATCAGCAGTAGCAAACCCTAGATCAACAGCATCAGCATTAGCGACTTCATCATCAAACTAGGGCAGACGATATCTCACAAACCGACTGTCGGATCAGCTTGATTCCACCACCAAAAGTTGCGTCTTTCAGAGGAGGTTCAGATGAATCTACAACACAGTTCAGATGAGGAGATCTTTTAGTCCACACAGGTCAAACTTCACTTCTTCAGTTGCAGCTTCAGTTTCAGCAGCTTCCTTCAAATTAGGGCAATCGATCTCTTGCA
Organism: Pinus tabuliformis; assembly: GCA_031772625.1. Taxonomy (NCBI): domain Eukaryota; kingdom Viridiplantae; phylum Streptophyta; class Pinopsida; order Pinales; family Pinaceae; genus Pinus; species Pinus tabuliformis. The sequence goes on along the minus strand of CM062804.1, from coordinate 60,590,258 downwards.
AACCGTCCGTCGGATTGACTTGATTCCACCACCAAAAGTTGCGGCTTTCAGAGGAGGTTCAGATGAACCTACAGTGCAATTCAGATGAGGAGATCTTCTAGTCCACACAAGTCAAACTTTACTTCTGCAGTTGCAGCTTCAGTTTCAGCAGCTTCTGGCTTCACATGTGTGAGGGAGAGACCCTTTTCTGCGCAGTAGAGAAGAGACTCTTTTCTGCGCAGTAGAGAGAGAGAGATGTGATGAGTTGAGTGAGTGCAAATGAGGAAAAGTCCTCTTGTATTTATACACAACTGATGATGTTTGAATAGATGCGACTGTTGGGCTTCTGAGCCTACATGAGTTGTAGGTCGGCTTGATAATAATTCCATAATCAAAATAAATTCATATCTCCATAAATACTTATCGGAATCGGATGATCTTTATATCAATCCTACACCTCTCGACGAGAGGAATCTAATAAAAATATTATCAGCCATGAATAAGATGACCCACATGAAGTTTTGCCTTAGTTGCCAATTTTAACACTATCACTTCATTGCGCCACTTGATACCTTGACTGCCTATTGTCCATTCTCTATTTACCTCACTACCTCACCTATTACGAATTTTTTATTAGAATTCACAACCACTTAATTACAAAGGAGAAGATTGATAACCCTTGGACTATTTGCTACTAATGTGGACCATATATTGCCAACTTGGACCTTCTATTGCTTCTACTTTCCTTTGATGCATCTAGAGCTAGATATCAAGTTGGCATCACCTCCATGTATCCTCACATTGAAGGTAGCATCCACCTAGGCAACCATCCATACCACTCCATCAAGTTGAGTAAAGCAAGTGGGTTATGGTGGTTCCAAAATCCCCTTTGTTGTGGAACGACGTGTATCATATCAATGTTATGAGAACCGAACAGTGATTGAACTGGAAAACCCTCTGAACCCGGAACTAGTCAGAACTAGTAAAAAAACTGGACCAAAAAATTGGTCAACCAAAAACACATAAAATATTCAAATTTTAAAGAAAAGCATATATATTCATGTACATCCATATGAATCCAAACCATTTATGCACAAAAAAGCAAAAGTTCTCATTTAAGTGCAATCCATCTCTGAACTGAAAATACATCAACAAACAGGCTCTAGATGGCCTCTAGCATCCAAAAATAAATCATGCTACAACAAATACATACCTATGTCAAAATCATTGCCTATATTGGGATCTTCGTTATCACTATCTCCTTCTAAGCATTACAATAAGATAGAAAAAACATAGCATGTCAAGTCAAGATTTTGTTTGAGTGATGGGTACATTTTTAGTAGGGTCATGATAGAGGAGTTTGACAACCAATGCCACTAACATCAAGGTACATAAAGGGTTTGGTGCTCTTGATTAAATACTAGTTCCATACCCTCGTACATGACAAAATCAAATGGAAACATTGCAATCTCCCCAATCTTGAAATCTTCAAGAACATTAAGTCTGTTAGATTTTGGGTGAGATCTAAAATTCTACTTTCTCCATATGAAATCCAATGAGGTTGGAACTACTCTCGAACATCTTGAATTATTTCATGGTAATGCTAAAAATTTAAGTAAAATGATGAAAATGAAAGATAAAAGAGAATGTCACTCTTACTTTAGGAATTTAACATTACCACAAATTGCGTAGCAATAACACGGCCATAGGCTTGAATATTAGGTTGCCCCACTCATAAATTCTTGTTTTTTTTGGAATATCTTTGGTGGAATTGTAGATTTAGTGAAAAAAGTGTTGAAATGTGTAACTAGGTTCGGTCTTCATAACGTCTATTGTAATCATGATTTTATGTATTTGATGAAAAGAGAAAAAGAAAGTCATTATTTCATTCTTGATGCATGGGTTTCATGCTCAAGGTAAGTTTATTTGTAGATCAAGCACCCACTGAGTGCTTCTAGGTTTGTCATAGAATTATGAAGTCAAAAGAGTCACTGTCATGCATGTAAGAACCCTTTGGGCATCTTGTATTATGTAAAAGAAATTTATTTGAGTCACAAAAGACCCTCCAAGAAGACCTTGTCAACGAGCTGTAACAAGTCAACCTACATGAAAGATCAAGTCGGCTATATGGAGGCAATTCGTACCCTTGGAAAGCCTATATATAAGAGGCATTCGACCTCATTTGAAGCACACATCCAAGACATACAAAGAAGCAAGAAAAAGAGTTCGATCTTAAAAGGAAGAAGTCCTAAGGCAAGTGAAGTTAAAGAAGGAAGCTAGAGTCAAAGTTTTTGGGTCTCTCTCTCTCTCTCTTAAGTACAACGAAATTTTGAAGTTGCTGGAGGATGAAATTGTGGGAAAGTTGTTGGAAGTTGAAGTTGCTGGGGTTCGAAGTTGCTAGAAAAGTTGTTGGGGTTGAAGTTGCTACTGGAAGGTCAAAGTTTATTGTTGTAAATTGTGTAAGGAAAGCTCATCAAGAAGGACGGTTGACTTGGTCTTCGAAGGGTTTTTGTCAAGGGCCTTAGGTCTTGGAATTCGTCATTTGAAGGTTCTATAAGAAGAAAATAATTCTTGTGGGTTTTCTTCTCAAGAGGAGAGGTTTTGGCCCTCGCTGACAACTTACATTTTGTGTCTCCTTCTCTCATTGAACTTCATTGTTTGGTAGTTGTTTGATGATAGAGAACACTAATAATAATCAAGTGAAAGAAGAAGCTAATCAAGTTAAGTAAAAATACATCACAAGCAATTATCAAATTAAGAGAAATCATCTATTTAGCTGCCCCTAGATTTCTCAACATGGTATCAAAGCTGAGGTGACAAGACAAGAAGAGGCAACTTGAAGATCATCCACTTGAAAGAAGGATACATAAGGGCCGAGCAGACTAAGAAGCACCAAGGAGGAGTACTCATCTCAAGGATCACATCATCACTAGGAGAAGAAGACCTCAAGGACCCTACCTCCACTCAAAGAAAGAAGGACTACATATTTGAAGCATCTTGAAGTCTCCATATTCTACATTTCTACATCCAAAGGAAGCAAGAAGAATCATTGCCATCATCATCAAAGAAATCAAGGTGATCTCCCTCACATTGAAGCAAAGATCACATCTCAAACATCCTTGAAGAAGATCATCAAGGAAGCAACATCATCAAGAAGTCATAAGTTGAAGATATCATCATCTAGGAGCATCTTCACTTGACAAGTAAGTATCTTTATATTTATGTTTGAATCTACTATTAACATGACTTCATTCTGCAAGGAGAGCAACAAATTGGTTGGGTCATCAAATTTCCTTGCATGGAAGAAGAGGATAGATTTGATCCTCATAGAGAATGAAGTTATTGAATATGTTAAGGGTTCAATCTCCAAACCATCTCAAGAGCAAGCTCAAGCATTATCAAAGTATATGAAAGGGGAAATAAGGGCTAAACGAATACTCATAGAATCAATCAAAGATTCCCTCATCCCTTATGTAGCAAAGTTGGAGATATCGAAGGATATCTATGAGAGGTTGGTAAAATTGTTTTTCGTAAGCACTGCAGGAGAAGTTATATCATTGAGAACCAAATTATACAAAATGAAGGTATCTAAGGATGAAGGAGTAGCCTCATATCTTATGAGGGTATCACAAATAAGAGATCAACTACAAGAACTAGGAGAAATAATGTCTGATAAAGAGATGACCACTGTTGTGCTCAATGCACTACCTGATGAATGGGGCAACTTTGTATCAAGTATTTATGGAAAGAAGGAAGCCACTCCATTCAGTGAACTTTGGTCATTATGTAAGATTGAAGAAACTAGGTTGAAAGCAAAAAGCGATGTTGGATCAAATGAACAAGTTCAAGCATATGCTGCCATGGCCAAGAGAAAATGAAAGTTTGGAAAGTTTGATCCTTGGAAAAAGAAGAAGATTGATATGTCAAAAATACAATGCTATGAGTGTAATGAATATGGGCACTTTAAAAGGAGTTATACCAAATTCAAGAAGGACAACAAGAAGAGAAAAGAAAGAAATGAAGCCCATGTTACCGAAGAAGTGGAAGAATCGGAAAAGAAGAAATCAAAGAAGGAGGAAGTGAAAGATCTCTACTATGACTGAGATAATCTCCTTCACTTAGTTCTTTTCAGTTATAGAAAGCATCACAAGTATGATAGGATGCATTATAGCAAGATAGAGATGACATCATCATAGAAGCATGGAAGGATAGCTGAAGTAGAAAGTCTACATGGTTATAGCAGTCTTCATGATAGAAATGGCATCTTGTTAATTTTAGATAACAATGGTATGTTCTATGCTTAAGAGAAATTTTACTTCAATTTTCTTATTAGCCCAATATCAATATCCAGTTTATCAATCACATCAACATGATAGTAAAATGCAGATAGAACATAAACAATAATAGTAGAAGACAAGCCAAGACAAGAGGACACAAGATATGGCACCAGCTAGGGACAAACCCCAATGTGGGGAAACCCTTGATCAATTCTTCTTATTATTCTTCAAAAGTTCAGCAGAGAGAGAGAGAGAGTACAATATACAATATTCACTTGCCCAATCAAAGTGAAATATGACTAGTCAAACAACAGTAACAGAAAGCCCTAACCAGAAAGTCAACGCTGGTCAACAAGGCAGATTTTGACCTCCAAAACAGCTCGGTCAAACTCGATCAACTCGGCCTCCAACAACTAGTCAAATCAGCCCAAAAACAGTCCGAAAATATCCAGTCAAATCTGATCAACGAAAGTCATTGCTGCAACAAACCCTTTTGCAGCCAAATGCTGGTCAAACAACCTCAATTTCTATGCCCAGAAATGCGGCCTACCCAAACAGAGATATCCCTCACAAAACGGAGTCAAAACAGGGCAACGCTGGTCAATGTTGGTCAAAACAACCTTCCTGCAATTTCGTTCAATGTTGGTCAACGCAAGGACAAAAACCCTTCTTTCTTCGCACTTGTGGAGCGCTGCCTCAGAAATCCGTACCCAATCAATGAAGGAGAGAGAAGAATGTGAGTGAGTGAAGTGACTAAATAAGGAGGAGGCACCTTGTATTTATATGCAAAGGTTGAGGCTGAATAGACGTGACTGTTGGGCTTCTGAGCCTACATTAGTTTGCTGGTCGACCTTGACAATTTGTCCATAAACAAAATAAATTCATAATTCCATTTGTACATGTCAGAATGAGATGATCTTTAGATCAATCCTACACCTCTGAGAGAGAGGAATCCAATAAAAATACCAGCTGCCTCATATGAGCTGTCCAAGGTGAACTTTGACCCTAGTTGCCAAATTTAACACATCTCCATTGAAAGTATATAAGGACAATCAAATAGAAGTATATATGGTTGGAGGAAAGTCATCTAGCAAGATAGAAGATAAAGAAAGGTCATCATACATCATCATTATTAGAAAGGAGCATTTGCAAAATATCGAGATCCTCCACTAGAATCTTTATAAGAAGGTTCACCTCTACTTGGAAAGAAGCAAGTGTCTCATTGATTGTCTACATTCCACCTTGTGTGGGATCCATTGTTTAGAAGGATGATGGTATGGTGACAAAGGAGTGCAACATGTCAAGTTGGTTGAAGTACTTTCATCTTCAAGCAAGGAAAGGAAGCTGCTAGAAGGAAGTCTAGATGACCAAAAGGAGGAAGAGGTATGTATATATTTGATAGATAAAGTCATGTCATCATATAGTTGCAGATAGCATGGTTGAATGCTCTATCTCATGAGCATGATTGAAGAAGAAGGATCTCTTCCATTAGAATGATGCATGAAGGCATGTAGACAATGTGCCTTGAACTCTTCTACATATTGATAAGATGAAATCAACATAATATGACCTCATATGGAAGATGAGGTGGTTGACAATTATGGTTCCTATAATGAAGGAACTATGTATAGAAGTTCCTGGGGAAGCAATATGTGAAGAAAGGAAGAAGAGTTCGTGAAAGATGCAACTATAGTCACGTAAGATAAGATAAGTAATCAACATCCGATAACTAGAAGAATTAGCTATGACATCTCCATGGAAGAAGAAGGTATGAAGACCCTGATATGTATGATGGAAAAGGAATACCTTGGTAATATGTGTCTTGGAGATGGATTCATACATGTGCTAGATGTTGATGTTGCTAGACGCTGATGTCATGATCAAAGGCCATCATAAATATGTAACTTTAATTTATTGTTCATTTTGATTTTTGAAAGCATTTGGTTGGGTTAAAACAGGGCTACCGAAAGAGGGTTGTAGAAGTCACCTACAACTAGTAATCATGAGATTGGATGGAAGATCCTGAAAGAAACATGACTTGGAAGAGGTAGCTATATGAAGGATAACCAGATGTGGACTAGAAGATTACTTTTCGATGAAGAGAAGGATGACATGACTATTGGTTCAACACTATGGTTTGTTGAAGGGAAAGTGATGGAGAAGATGGCCGATGCCCTACAATAAAGTGATGATGAAGAAGGCTCCATGATGAAGAAGATGAAGTTCATGACATGATGCAAAAAGAGGAGCCCTACAAGTAGTTGATAGTACCATGATCTCCACCAAAGAGCAGATAGTTGTTGTTGGAAACAAGTCCCTAGTTAAGAGGGAGCTTGGGTATATTCTTTTATAGGAATGAGTAGATCCTCCCTAGTTGAGAGGGAGAGATAGACACATCATTCTTGTCTTCATGTTATGAAGAAAGAATGGAGGATTGGGTAAGCATCTGGTTTCCGATACTCTTTGAGGATGTGGTAGGGCATCCAATAGGTAAGAGTAGTCGAAGAGGAAATTCCTTGAGGATGTGTTATTCCAAGACAGGAATTGTCCTAGAAGGACATACCTTGTGAACATTCGGGTGGGGTATGTGCCTTAAGAGACAATGATGATGGTGTCTATCAGTCATTGTCTTGCCAACATTGTGCTCTGATCTTGTGGAGAGATAGAGCTGTTAGTCAAGGCCTTGCTATGTGACAACGCTGGTATGATGAGATGCAATGAGATAAGCTGAAATAATAGCTTATAAGATGGCTTACCAATTCGATTTTTCTTATGAGAATTCTTCAGTATGAGAATGTCCAAGTACCATGTATGGATTATGAATACCTCCATAGTTAAGAGGGAGTGTTGAAATGTGTAACAAGGTTCGGTCTTCATAATGTCTATTGTAGTCATGATTTTATGTATTTGATGAAAAGAGAAATAAATTTATTATTTCATTCTTGATTTATGGGTTTCTTTTTTCCCATAGGAAAATATGGGCAGATCAACCCCGAAGGGAATCTTTTAAAGCCCGTCGGCCAGACTAGCAGGGCCTAACCCCAAGGGCGTTGAGGGGAATTGACCCTGTGACCTCTCGATCGATGAGGTACTTAACAACGAGGACTCGACCAGTTGAGCTAACCCTTGGGGCTAATTGATTCATGGGTTTCATGCTCAAGGTAAATTTATTTGTAGATCAAGCACCCATTGAGTGCTTTTAGGTTTGTCATAGAATTATGAAGCCCAAAGAGTCATTGTCATAGATGTAAGACCCCTTTGGGCATCTTGTATTATGTAAAAGAAATTTATTTTAGTGATAAAAGACCCTCCAAGACCTTGTCAACGAACTGCAACAAGTCGGCCTACATGAAAGATCAAGCCGGCCTCATGGATAGCCTATATATAAGAGGAATTTGACATCATTTGAAGCACACATCTAAGACATACAAATAAGCAAGAAAAAGAGTTCAATCTTAAAAGGAAGAAGTCCTAGGGCAAACAAAGTTCAAGAAGGAAGCTAGAGTCGAAGTTTTTGGGTCTCTTTCTCTCTCTTAAGTGCAACGAAATTCTTAAGTTGCTAGAGGATGAAGTTGCTGTAAAGTTGCTAGAGGTCGAAGTTGTTGGAAAGTTGCTAGAGGTCGAAGTTGCTGGAAAGTTGCTAGAGGTCGAAGTTGCTGGAAAGTTGCTAGAGGTCGAAGTTGTTGGAGGACGAAGTTGCTGGAAGTCGAAGTTGTTGGGGTCGAAGTTGTTGCTGGAAGGTCAAATTTTGTTGCTATAAACTGTGTAAGGAAAGATCATCAAGAACGAAGGTTGACTTGGTCTTGTAGGGGTCTTAGGTCTTGGAATTCGTCATTTGAAGATTCTATAAGAAGAGAACAATTCTTGTGGGTTTTCCTCTCAAGAGGAGAGGTTTTGGCTCTAGATAACAACCTACATTTTGTGTCTCCTTGTCTCATTGATCTTCATTGTTTGGTAGCTGTTTGATGATAGAGAACACTAATAATAATCAAGTGAAAGAAGAAGCTAATCAAGTTAAGTAAAAATACATCACAAGCAGTTATCAAAGTAAGAGAAATAATCTATTTAGCAGTCCCTAGATTTCTCAACAAAAAGGCCGGTTCGGTACTGAACCGGCCATTTCCGGTTCCGAACCTTGAACTGAATGGGTTTAGCCCCCAAACCGATCGGACCGGTTGGTTCCACTTGTTTCAGCGGTTCTAATAACACTGGTTCATATAGGGCCTACATTTGCATAATAGATCATACATTCATTTATAGAACCATATTACACTAGTGGGTAATGATTTAATTATGTATTAATTCATAGATGACTTAAATTACATATACATGTTCAAGAGCTTTCAGTGCTCAACTCACTACTTGGGGCACTTGGTTTGACTCTCTTAACACTTTCCTCACTATTTTGACTTGGATATCACTCCTGTTGGAAAAAGTAACTATGTTCGGTCTTCAATAATGTACTTGAGTCATCATGTAATGTACTTGTCAAAAGAATAAAGAAAAGAATTATTATTATTATTATTATGACTTATTAAAGCATGGGTTTCATGCTTGGGTCACAATGTTTTAGGTCAAAGTCCCCATTGAGGACTTCTAGGATTTATTCTGAGTCTATAGAATTATTGTACATTTAAAGAGACCCTTCTTGGGCTTTTGAATCATGTAAAAAGGTTAAGTATTGAGTCAAATATGAATTATGGAACCTCCACACCATGTCGGCCTAAGACCCTATTCGACCCCACAAGAAGCCTATAAAAGGAAGGACATCGAATTCATTTGGAGCATCACTTCTCATTCTCTCTCTACTGGGTAGAAGTGCGAAAATCTGTTTGCTAGGTAGAAGTGCGAAGTAGGAAGCTGGGAAAGTCTATTGCCGGGAAGTTGAAGTGAATGCGAGTTTGGGTGAGTCTAAGGAGAAGAGAAAAATCGAAATTTTGGTGGTGGTCTCACTTTGTTTCGTGCTCTGGATTGGGAGATCGAAGTCTTCCAAGTTGGATTGCTGCCAGAAGCTGCTGGCTACTGCAAGTTGTTGCATAGTCAAAGTTACTGGGAAGAGGTCAATCTTCTGGAGGCTGACTTGGTGTGGAGGGAAGGTCTGGTCTTGGTCTAGGGTGAAGAGTCTCAAAGAATACTATTGAAAGGAAGAATTACTTTGACTGGGTTTTCCCCTCGAGGGGGGTTTTTCCCTGGCATGTGCCTACATCTTGTGTTCATTGTTTTATGTGCTGCTGCTTTTGGTAATTGCTTGATGAACTAAAGAAAGAAGATATAAAGAATTGTAATAATAAGAAACATCACAAGTAATTATCAAGATCGAGAAAATCTTTACTACCTTTCTGATTTTCCAACAACTCCTAATATGATTAATTGGATAACTCCTTGATGAGTCTTCATTTGCCTCTGTGACTCTTTAGCTTCATCCTCTATCATGACTTTATATCTTCCCTAAATGCAATACTTGTCTTTGTCACGTCTTATTGCACTCATCATCCCGATCTTTTGTGCGCTCTTCTCTTTGACCATCTTTTGTGCGATTTCATGGTTTACCATTGTTGCACTCCTTGATGCTGTTATCCTTTATGTGGTCCATCCTTAATTGTTGCACATGTCCTTCCTTTGTGCTAAATGTTGAGAAAATGGTACCAAGGAAGTGTTTCCTAGCGCATTATCCTTTTTGCCTAGGAAAACACATTAATGTCTTTTTTGTCCTATGACATTATGAGTTATATTAATGTCATGGGGTAAAATCACTTCATGTTTTAAATGTGACTTTAGGGAGAAAAAGTATAAATTGCCTTTTATTATTAAAGTCACTTTTATAATTTAATGTTGACTTTATGTGGAGAACGTGCACAAGGTACACAACATTAAAAGGTGACTAGGAGACTCATTAATTGAGGGGGACCACATGAGAGAGGGGGTCAAGTGGGGGACTTGATCTCATGGGTTGAGATTTAATCTCAACGCTTGATCAATAGGGTTAGGGTTCTCTTCATTTAGAGAAGAGAAAAAGGGAAAAGGCAAGGGATTCTCTCATTCATTCTTCACTCAAGCTTTTGGAGAGGAGGAGAGTCAAGGAGGAGAGGAGAGTCTACCATAGCCATTGATTTGCAGGAGGAAGAAGCTACAACAAAGTAGCCCCCCCCTTACATCATAAATCACTGCAATGTAAATATCCATGTTTTACACATTTCGAAGAATCTTAGCATGGTATCCCTAGTACGAACACGGATCAATGCAAAGGAAGCGATAAACAAAGATAGTGACTCATCCTCCTTTATCGAACTCAGTACATTAAGTGACTCACCCTAAGTGGGCGAGGGACATTAAGTGAATCTTAGACCTAAGAAGGGTGAGGGAATGAACCACAATTTCTAGGAGCTCGAAAATATAGGGTGTTGATTTCTAGTAGCATCGGATGTGCTCTAAGTATCAAATTTTGCAGGGAGGCTTAGGCACATGTATTCCAAAGAACCCAGAAACTGTGGGTGTAACTTCTAGAGGAAGACAAAGATTAAGCAGAAATGATCTTAGCCGTTGATTAGCTTCTAATTTGGGATGTTGAATGTCAACGAGGAGATTATTTAAGGAGGCTTGAAGGTTACTTGGAAGAACACACAGAGAGAGTCCAAAGAATTGTTTCTGAAGCAGAGCAGCTGCTGGGAGATTTTCGATAGTGAGATTTTGCAGTGAGGGGTAGGGATAGCTGGGTTGGAGTATCTTCTCCAGGACCTAGGATCAGCAGCAGAGAGGCAAAGAGACACTAGGAGGAGGCAACACAAACCCAGGAGGGTTTGATGCTGGGCCAGAGGGGCCTACGTAGAGCCAAAAGGGCTCACGCAGAGGCAACGCAGTCTTCGAGTTCCGAAATCTGCTGGGGAGCCGAGATTTCTGAGCCGGGAGGGATGGACACTGCTCCAGAGGGAAGATGTTTCCTAGTTGGGCTAATGCAAAGCTTGTTGAGGCTGACGCAGGGCCAACGCAAAGCCTATGCAGGGCCAGCGCAGAGATAGTCGGGGACAGTTGGTTCAGTTGCCGGAACAGCCGAAATCGCTGGGTAGAGTGAGGTAATCTCACTAAGTTTTTTTGCTAGTTTATTTTTCTTTGTAATTGGATTGCCGGAAGGGCATCCAAAGTTGTATTCAGAAACTACTGCTTAATAATATAAAACCCTCAGAGCTGCTGCACTGGTTTTCTCGCATTGGGTTTTTCCGTGGACATTTGTCCAAAAAACATTGTCACTTGTGCATCTTTCTCTATTTGTTCTGTTATTGTTTTGGGCAAATTAATCAATTAAGTGAAGGTTGCAGTATGTTGGCTTCCATATTTGCTGTAGGAAACAATAAATAATTTGTTGCAACATTTAACAAATAGGAGAAGTTTAATCAGTCGCTGTAGTAGGTGATTTGGGTGGGATTCTCGAATTTTCACATAGGGGTGGCGAGAATTTCAGGGAGGTATGAAATTTGTGGAGGCCCAACAATATAGGGGTAGCGAGAATTTCGGGGAGGTCCGAAATTTGTGGAGGCTCGAATTTCTTGGAAACAACAACCCTAAATTTAAGGGAATTTAAGTCTATCTGATAACATAAATTTGAGGTAATAATTTCTTGTGTTTGACTCATTTTCAAGGCATCTTGAGCATGAGAACAGAGGCTGAATCAGTGGTTGGGATAGTCTACTGTGTGGCAAAATTTTTCATGCTACAAGGGCTATAATATCTCATCAACAAAAGGGAGATGAGTCTGTCATTATTTTGGGGTGTAATTAATTTTCCTAGAAGCAAATAGAATCCTCCTTGAAGATTGGTTTCCCTTGTGGGTTTTTCTAGGGTCATTGGACCAAAAATATTTGTGTTCTTTGTGTTGAATGCTTGCTCATTTAATGTTTTCATATTAGTTGGAAATTTCTAGATGGTAGAAGTAGCCTCAATGTTTTAAATTAAATGCATTTAATCAACCATATGTACATGCTAGGTTTGGGCATTAAACCACTTGCTAGAACCTTAAAACTGGGGTGGGGCTACAGGCAGTAAAATTTCTACACTAAACTCAATCTATCGCCCACTTTCTTTCACTCTTGCCTTTTGAGTTTTTCGTGTCCATTATTTTGTCATGCTTTCCTTCCTCACACATCCTTCTCTCACATTTTTTTGGTCATGTGCTATCTATGCTCATTCTTAAGATATTTCTTGGATGCTCCTATATCAACTTTTCCTTGCAAGAAAAACATTGCGTTGTCATGTTAACTTTGCGGCATCTGCACTGCTCTCCCTTGTGTTCTTAAAAACCAAACAAACCTGTAGTTAAAAATAAATGGAAATAACATAGCAAAAACAATAAGAGTCGGGGCACCTACTCACCAAATGATTGGCTAGCACTTGTTAAACCAAAATAATGAAGGAATATGTCTCTATGGAATAATAACTTTAAGCTAATTGTTACATTTATAAAAGATAATGAGATACATAAGATAGGGGAAACTCCTATTTATGATAAGAAGATACAAAATCCTTACCTTGAAATTAGGTTGTGTGTGGGCCTATGTTATATAAAATTGGTGTTTATACACGCATATGACCTTATTACAAAGATGTTGCCTACTAAAGTTGCTATGATTAGGTACAACACATGCCCTTCTCGTTAGAGAAACTTTGCCCTCAAAGCTTTAAAATACAACTAATGAGGTGCACTTTAGAATTTAGGTGACATACATTTCGCACTTTAGAACTTATGGCGCATGCATTTTGCACTTTATAAGTCACTTTTACAAAAACAAGTCATTTTATAACTTAAGTTATAAGTATTTTTCACTTTACAACTTAAGTAACATGTGCTTTGCAATAAAATCATTAAGTATTGAGCAATATTGGAACCCTTAACCACTTATTACCTATGTTGCATGAAACTTTAAAGAACCCAGCGTTTCGGGCCGTACCCGTACCTGAAACTCCAAAACTTGGCTGAAACTCAACCATCATGTAATCATATATTAGAGTTAATATAGACTTCTTTTTCCTTTTAAATTGTCATATATGGGTCTTATTCCCTTTTTTCTGACAAGATAATGTGTTATTCACTTATTTCTTTATATATATATTTTTAGATATACATATATGACGTTTCTGCTGACGTTTCAGCTGACATTTCCATTTTTGGGAGGTGACGTTTCTAAACGTACCCGTTTCGGAAACTTCGAAATGTTTCGGCGTTTCGTGCAACTTAGCTTATTACCAAAAATTATCCCTGAATCAAATGAGCTAAAACATAGCTATATATAAAGCATAGGAAGATAAAGGGAAGCCATAATGGCTAGTTTGATCAATTGGTGCCATTGTTACTAGGATGTTGCCAATAATCAAGTGCGTTGTGTAGGTCCACAGTTCGACTACCATGGGGTTAGACACAACGACTACCATGGGGTTAGACACACTAAGTCTATGCCACACTTTACAATGGGTATTGTCCTTGGAATGGGGGAAAGGGGGCTTTTTGTGTGTGTGTTATGCTTTCAACCATCCAAAGGGTTATATTTTACCGCCTTACCTATAGATGTTCTATTCATCCATTTTTAGTGGTTTCACCTTTGCCATGTGATCCCTCACTCCATCTCGCATAGTGGGCCTCCAATTTCCCATGCTTCTTGGTAGCATGTTGAATTTCTCCTCACTTCACTATTCCATTTAGGAATTGCCTTCATTTTGGCTTCCTTCCCTTCATCTTTTTGTTGTTGACATCACTACCAAAACTCCTACCCAAAAATAGTTGTCCATGCCTAGAAAAAATCCACCATGCCCTTCATCTTTTTGTTGCTGACATCACTACCAAACCTCCTACCCAAAAATAGTTGTCCATGCCTAGAAAAAATCCACCATGCCATTATTTGCTGCATTCAACTCACCCTTTCCACTACGATATCCTATTCCTCGGATAGGGTTTTCAATGTTCATAGTCCTCCTCTTCCACCGTCACTTCTTTTTCCTTATATTTATGGGTACACTCACCCTATATCATCAACAATATTCATCATTGTTAATGAGATCTGCATCCTATAATATTGTTGGTGCTTCGTTTCGTCTTGTGAAATAGCCCATTTTGCCTGGGCTACTTCGATAACTTCATCTTGATCCTCATCTTGTACTATTTGTACCACTTCCCCCTCATCCCATACTATTTGTACCACTTATGTAATGTCCCTTCCTAATTGTTCTCCCAAGGAGAGGAAAAACAATTTTGGCAATTTTGTTATTTTTGGCTTAATGCATTTTTGATGGAAGAACTTAGGAGAAAAGGGGGTCGATATGCCTTTAGTGGATTGTGGGGGCCACTCACCCACCAAAAATATGCACCCCTTGGAGGCAACTCGATTTTCCTAAGTTGGGGGTCGAAATATTTGATGGGACCCACGTGGGGCCCAAGGGAGCAAGCATAAATAGAAGGAGAGGAGCAACATTTGGGGCCTTTTGTCAAATTGAGAATTCATTGTTGCTTTGGCTGTTCAGCTAAGCTACAACGTGCTGTTTAGCACCAAAGCTTCCCAAGGAGTGAAGCTCATCCCTTTCGTTTGGTGGACATCGAGACCAAGAGAGAGACCCCTTGCAGAGAATTACACTGCCTGGTTCAGCGAGGACGCAATGGGAGCAGCAGGGACGTAGTGGGAGAGACTGCGTGTTTGGGTGGAGCTGTAGAGTCGAGATTTGGAGGTGAAGTGTTGCTAGAGGCATTCTCTTCGAGTTTTCATCACAGAGGAGTGATATCACAGCAGGAGGAGGAGCCAAGGAGTGATATTGAGTTTTGGAATTTTGAATAAAATGTTGGTGAGGTGAAGCTTACCTTTACCTTGCAAATTACCTCTTTTAGTGCCAGATTGTTATGACAACCCTCTCTAAATTGACTTTGTATTTTTGGACAAGAAAGTGAGTTTGGAGTCTAGGACTAGTTGCCTTCACTTTTGTTGAGGATGATATATTGGTTTCGAAACCCAACTAGGTGCGATTTCCTTGTTGAAATACCTTTGGCCAATGGATCAATTATGGAATTATTGAAGCTGTTGAAAAGGTTATCTTATTGTATTCCTTGTAGAGATTAGTGGATCTAGGAAAATAATTACTATTTTATTTTAAAAGGAGATGAAGTTGGACTCTATTTAAAAGGTAGCTCTCTACATTTTGTAATCATGGTTAGAAATTTTGGAGCTTCCCCTACTTGGAGCTTAATGGTCACATCTTCCTTGGAGCATATGTGATGTATAAGGCTCTTTCTTTGTTGAGTGCATAAGCCTTTTGGTGTTTAAATCTTGAAGTGGTGTAGTTTCTTCTACGTAGGTGAGACTAGCAACTTGATCCATGGAAGGGTAAAATCTACCAATTGGAAAGAGTTTTGCATGTGGTAACACCTGTTGTTTCCTTTGTTATCTTAATCTTTGATGTGCAATACTTTGCTTTATATATCCTCCATAAATTCTAGCAAGCTCATTAAATTCAATTTCTAGGGTAAAGTTGAGTTGCCTAGTTGAAGATGGATCCTTTGGACCACTGCCTTTGTGAATTTCTACATTAATTTGAGTAAGCTTAGAGTGGATGTTATTGAGTCTTTTAGGACCACTTGCATTGCTAATACATAAGATAATAAGCCCTCTTAGATATCCCCTTGATTCCATTGCGTCTGTTGGATTTGCACTAATCCCTATTTCCTTCCATACCCTTTTTATTTCATAAAATACAAAATATTTCAAGTTTTACTAAAGCTACTCTTATATCACCTTGTGCCTCATTGCTTAGAGTTGGTAATCCTACTAGGGATACCCCCCTTGAGTCAGCCTAGAGTGAAGAGGATAAGTTATTTAGGTGATAGTGGTGATTGTCCTAGTAGTTCCCTCTTGGGTCGTACCTTGTGGATTAGGGTGTTTATCATCAAGTACAAGTTGGGAGGTAACATACATAAGACACATCAAACAATAGAATTCTTGACTTTAGTTTTATAGACTTTCCCCCACTAGGGTTTTGAGGTGTTCCCATTCATAGCACAATTCAATTACCCCCTCGTTTTAGGGAACCAATCTTCCATTACTAGGTTCTTTCTAGTAACATGGAGTATTAGGAGAGTCCTGAATCTTGATGGATTGCTCTTGATTTATTCAAAGGTTACATAGTCAGGTCCTCTCGGTCTTGAGCTCTCCCTCAAGGACGCTATTAGGCAATCTATTGGTTCCTTCTTTGTGGTTGGTGCCTCAGTACGGGCGTCTTCTTCTTCCTCCATTTCCATAGTCCACTACTTTTGGTGTGATATCCAAGGCTTATCATAAGGATAAGGATTAGTAACCTTTTAGCGGATTGTATATGCTTTCGTCTTTAGCTATTTATATTATTTAATAGTTTGTTTTGTTTTCTATTTCATCTCTAATGAGTTGATTTTACACTCCTACAATGTGTCACTACTAGAGTCTATTTTTGTGTCTGATTGGTCTACTATTGGGGTCATTTGTGGAAATCAATAAAAATATCTTATCTTATCTTATGAATCAACAACTTAGTTTTGATCTAAGACATAGGGTTTGTTGGATTTGAAAGTTAGGGCTCAAATTTAAACAAATCTCAAAATTTAAGGTAAAAATTAACTGAAATTTTGTACACATTCTTTTTTTTGCGAAGGCAAGAGACGTTCCTTCCAAACCTATTAATCGAAAAATAATTTATAGAGATTACAGAAGTCCACCAGACAAAGTGGACTGAGAACATGGTGGCTCACGCCAGAGGCAAGGCCCCCAACCTGAAACTGAGACCCCCTAAACCAACTGAAAAACCATGACTACCCAGTCACTGCTGGACCCTTCTCGGAAGTGTTGAACTAACACCACTTCTATATCTTCATGGGATTGTAGCAGCTGTCCATCCTCCTTTTTTATTAAGGCAATTCTGTTGTGTGATCTATTCGCCATGGTGGCTCTGTGGAAAAATCTTGTGTTACGCTCTCCTTCTTTTAGCCATTGAACTCTAGATTTTTGTCTCCAGAATATCTCCTCTTGTTTACACAAGTTTTCCCATTCTTGATGATGTTTCTCCACTAGATTATTTTTGTCTTTATCAAAACCTTTTGTGATCATAGCTTGGTTGAGTTTCTGCATTTTATTTTCAACTGATTTCTTTTCTGCAAAAATATTGCCAAAATCTTTCTTATTCCATTCTTTGAGCCTCATTTTTATGTGCTTTAATCTTTTATGAAGCATGAACATTCTAGTTCCCTGGATCTGAAGATCTTCTGCCCACCATTTTTCAATATTACTGATGAAATCTGGGTGTGAAAGCCAAATATTCTCAAATCTGAAAGGTCTGTTCCGGGGGGTACCTATACCCTGGATCTCCATTTGAATTGGCCAGTGATCTGAGCCTCCAATGGGAAGAACACTTGCTAATATTTCCTTATCTAATAGCATTAGATCCTCAGAGATAATGAACCTGTCCAACTTGGATGCTACCTGAGACTCCCCTCCTCTCTTGTTATTCCAAGTGAAGAGGCCATTGTTCATTTCCACATCCACTAATTTCATATTGTCTGTAAAGATTTGAAATGCTAAAGAATCTTTACTTAGTGCTCTAGTTCCACCTTTTTTTTCAGAAAGAGATTTTATCATATTGAAATCTCCTCCCAAGATCCAGGGTATTTCTGCCTGTCTCTCCCTGAGATACCTAAGGGAATCTGTCAGCCTGAGTTTCTCCTCTATCCTTTGAGGGCCATACACATTCGTGACTAGATAGGTACTCCTGTCCCCTACAGGCTGAATCACTACTGATAAATAATTCCTAGCAGCCTCTACATCAATTATGTCAATTTTTTGAGGGTTCCAAAGAGTGAGAATACCTCCTGCTATATTATCTGCTTTAACTTCTAGATATTCAAACTTACTGAGCCATTTGCTATGTAGTTGCCTTAACTTTTGAATGGAACATTTCGTTTCCTGGATAAAAATTATATCTAGAGCAGCCTGTTTCATTCTATTGCTAAGCAATCTCTGTTTTCTTTTACTTCCTAGTCCTCTAATATTCCAAGAAATAAACTTCATTATTAAATATTTGTGAAGGAGTAGCTGGTCAGATCTTTCATCTTACCTGAGTCTATCATGAGCTTTCCACACTCCATCAATAGCTCATTTTGCTTTTTCCTGCCTCTCTTTTTTCCTGGGTTTCTGGGTGCTAAACCCGGAGTAGATTTTATCGTTTTCACTCCTTCGCTACTCGGCCTGCTCCTGTTTTTGGCTCCCTCCGTACTCTTTTCCTGAGTTTTCCATAAATATAATTGCTGTATTCTATTGAGCTTCTCCTGAGGTAGCGAATCTACCCCACCAGAAGTACCCTGAATTAAGAATCCTTCCAGATCCAAGTGTTCTCTTTCTAGTATCTCCTGTAGCTCAGTTTCCTCCAGTTCCATTTCACTCTGGGTCATTTCCTGGTCCATCTCTGGTTCTGTGTCACTCAATATTTTCTCCATCTGCTTGTCATTTTCCTGTGTTTGATCACGGTTTCCTTCTTTTTCCTTCTCTCTTGTACTACCTTTATTTGCTTGATTTCCTGCTGTTTTTTCTTCATCCTCTTCCAAAACTTGGAACTGGTTCCGCCTAGCCTGTTGTCCTTCATTTTGCTGTATTTTTTGCCCTCTTTTGCCGCTCTTACCTTTATGGACTACCTTGTAAAAGCTGTCCGGATCTTTCATTGTATTAGGTTTGCTATTATTCTCTGTTTTGCCTAGAGGGCAGTCTCTGAGAAGATGCCCATGTTCATGGCATCTATGACATCTAAACGGAATATGCTCATAGTCCACCGTTTGAACCCATTCTTCATCAAAAACTTTCAATATTACCTCATCCGGAAGAGCTCGTGATAGATCCATTTCAACACATATCCTAGCAAAGGAAGTGTATCTTCCCGTTCTAGTAGCTTCTAAAGCTTTGACAATTCTACCTATTTTGTTGCCTATGGCAGCTAACGATTCAGGTTGCCAGTAATCAAGAGGTAGAGAATAGAGTCTTACCTAGACTGGGACTGATATGAACGTTTCTCGTTCCGGGACAAAGTTCATCTTCCATGGTCTCATATAGAGGCCTGCTGCTGCATAGAAGTAGGGCCCTCCTTCAAACACTCTGTCTTTATCCTCAATACTTGTGAACACCACGGTAAAGAAACCCTTTGACCCAAGGTGTAGATCAATGCTCCCTTTAGGTTTCCAGTGGTATTTGATCCATGTTTGTAAAGATTTTTCTGTGGGCCATAGTCCCATGAATTTGCAGATGATTGCGTAGGTTTGCATGTGCTCCCTGTGCGCTTGCAGAGCAGGATCATTTAAAACAACTCTGGGTGTTACTTCAGCTTTGGGTTTACAAGGTCCCTTTTGCTTTTTCTCTTTTGTTTCCTGTTTTTTGTCATCTTCCTCCTTGTCTTTAGTGCTACTGTTCTCTTTTATTTTAGCCGCTTCTTCCTCCTCTTCCGTGTTATTCTTTCCCTCTCCCGTGAACTTTCTGACTTTTTCTGGGGGCTTCTTGCCCTTGTTGGCCACGATCTCCTTGTAGGAGGGAGAAGATCCCCCTCCTCTGCATCCCTCCATGGATGTAAACTCCCGCTGAAACTCGAACCCTGGTCGCGCGCTTATTTTCCGCTCCGCAGAAGCTAACCACCAAATTCAACTTCTAAATTTTGTACACATTCAACTCCATTTGCAAGGGGTATTTAATCAGTCAAAAGAGGTGGTCACATATTACTAAGATGTCAACCTCACTCACAACATTAGATGCATAAAAGATTGAATATATATATATATATATATATATATATATATCTAATTTATTTATTTATTTTTTCTGAGGAAATATCCAGGCAGATCCACCCGAAGGGATCACATCTCGCCAGCTTATTAGCAGAGCCTAACCTCAAGGGCATCGAGGAGAATTGACCCTGTGACCTCCCATTAGCGAGGTGCTTTAGCAACGGGAACTCAACCAATTGAGCTAAACCCTCGAGGCTAAATAAATGTAAATAATATATTTTAACTCCAACCAAATTCATCAAATATTATCCCATATAAAATAAACTCTTTTATCTGAATATCAAGGACCAAAAAGCCATTATTTAGTGTGTTTCCATGGAATGCTTCAAATGTATACCCTAGTTGGATGTTTTTTTATTTTCTTATTTTCTTGCCAAAAATGTATGTAGTGATTGAAATGATCAACACATCATCACCGAAATGCTTTCATGCAAGGTTTTGTGGAGTCTCATAGTATCTAGTTCATTTATATTATGGAAACTTTTATTTACAATCATGCCTGCACATAAAACAAAACAATATAATATAAACTCTTCTTTGGTGATGACCCCATGTTGAAAATATTTAAATTAAAACTTGCTATATGATATATCGCGTAAACTTTAAAACGTTGTGTATATATATATATATATATATATATATATATCTTAATGCTAAGGCTTATCCAAATCTCATAAGGAAATTCATATTCAAATTGAATTTCATTGTTGCCGAACTAGAACTCAATGTTGAGCCATGTGGCTTTGGTTTTGATTAGGAAATACAATGACTTGTTTCAAAGGTTTGATGAGTCCTGTTGACGACACTTTGTCAACAACCAAAGGAAGTAGAATACAAAGATGTGAAGGATTTTTTTCAAAGTTCAAAGTCATCAACCATCACAATTATGTCATTGTAAACCCAATTTCTGCAAGTTGTATGGTAAATGATGCTAGTATGACAGTTTAAAATATGTAACAACACCTAGGTAAGCCTCTGATTTTGGCAAAGGATTTCATCCTAGGAAGTTTTTTAACCTTAGCGAATTATGTGTGTTTATAAACATGGATAATTGGCATATTTTTTCTTCCAGCCCT
This sequence comes from Pinus tabuliformis, assembly GCA_031772625.1. Lineage (NCBI taxonomy): Eukaryota > Viridiplantae > Streptophyta > Pinopsida > Pinales > Pinaceae > Pinus > Pinus tabuliformis. The sequence goes on along the minus strand of CM062804.1, from coordinate 60,569,112 downwards.
AGTGTTATATCAAGTCTTTTGTAAAAGTGTGTGTTGGGAATAATTTTAGCTCATTTGGCTAAATTATTTTATTACAAATACACTTTGTCTATACTAGATCATATTGTGTCACAGGAATGGGTAAATTATTGAGGGTCCGAGTCTAAATGTGTATTTCCCTTTGTAAGTGTTGATATTGTAAAAATTTGATGTAAAAAGTATTTTAGTGCATGGTTATTCATAGTTAGACACCATGGCTAAAATATTTGAGGGTGGAAAAATTATTAAATCTCTTCTAGTATCAACCTAGAAAATTAATTAATTTTGAGTCAAAAAATAATTATAGAGAAATTAATTTCTCGCCAAGTGGAAAATAATAAAAAATTCGTAGGTCAAAGAGAAGTTATTTTTTGGAGGTCCCCCACAAGGGGAAAAATGGATATTTTGAGAAATTTTGAGCCCTTCGACCTTGGTGGTTAAGTCAAAGTCAAATTTTTGAGGAAATTAATCGACAATATTAATTTTTGGATTAATTAAAAGTGAGTTTTAAGAAAAATTCGAATTTTTACTTAAAAAAAATTCGACAATGGAGACTAAAAGATGATCAAATTATTTTCAACGGTCAAAGATTATTTTGACAAGGATCAAGCGAACTAGCCATTTTTTTCCACTTGGAGGGGTTTTCTTTATATAAAGAAGCTGTTGAGCTTCTATTTTGATATCTTTGCATGATGTAATTCTTAAACGCTGGTATTGAACTGTTGCTCTGCTGGGAACATTATTTTATTATAATAGAAAGACTTTGGGGTTTAGTTCATGGTGTTCTTCTGCTGATCTGTGGTATGTTTTAGTTATGCGTGATCCTATATTGTGGTGAATGTTGTTAAATAAATTGTTATTTCATTTGTTGGCGATAAGAACATTCTATTGGTACATACTATCTTAGGTGATTTGATTCACCATATGATCTAACAATTTCACTTTGAGAAAATTATAGAGATTTACAGGTATGCCAGCCCTTGGGCTCCAAATTCATAGACTCTGGGGAAAAACTGACTATGTTTGGGCTCTAAGATCTCATTGTGGTAATTAATTATGCCAGAGGGTTTTGGCCAATATCTATTTTTCGAAATTATTCATCCATTGCTATTTATTCAAAAATATTTTTCTCCAAAATTATTATTTTGTAAATATGGTACATTTGTAAATAATTTCCTAACCCATTTTATTTTGCAGCACTTGGGTATTTGGGGGTTTATATATTTGTATATATATTTGGGGTTTGGTATTCTTTGATTCATTTCGCAGGTGATAGCTCAAGAGTTTGAAGCAACAAACTTTTTAGGGCTATTCAACCAAGCAAGGAAGGTTGATCTAGGCCCTTGAGGGTAAGATCTAGCCTCCCTAGCTTCCAGCAACTCAACATTTAGCTGAAGAAGGGAAGTTGTCCAACATTTTGCAGTGATTTGTGGCGATTTTTTTTGTGTTTGCAGGTGTTTGAATTTTTTTAGGCCCTTGGGCCTAGCTGTCCTCCTCCTCCAGGCTAGCCGTGAGCCCTAGAGGGCTTCTTAGGCCCTTGTTCTTCCATTTAGCCTAGCCGCACCACCTTTTAGGGTTGGCTATGGCCCTTTTCCCTAAGGCCGTAGGCCCTAGGAGCATTCTTCCCTAGCCGTCAGCACTTCCAGGCCCTCTTTTCCCCCTTAGTTCCCTTGGTTTTTTTGCCGCAGGCCTGAAAAGGCCTCAGACTCCCTTGTTTGGCCTTACCGTGGGCTTGGGGAGCCTCATTTGGCTCTCGACCCCCCATCAAGCCTTAGCCGCAGCCCTAAAAGGGTTTGTCCCTTAGCTTCTGGCCCTTTTAGGGCCTCATATACCCCAAAGTTAGCCTTTTGAGGCTTGACGTCAGCCCTAAAGGGCTTCTCTTCTTTGGCCGTGGGCTTTTTGGGCCTTCCTTGCCCCTATTCAGCCCTCTATTTGCTATTCCTAGCCCTGGTTTGGGGTTTCCTAGCCCTAGCCTATTTCGTTAGCCCTCATTCGACCAATATTTAGTCATTGGTTTTGCAGCAATTTCTAGAGCTAACTTGGTGGTTGCAGGTTCTCAACTCCATTGGAAACCTCTCTAGCCATCTACAAGGCCATACTACGTCTTGGTTTTCTCTTTACTCCTCTAGTTTCATCACTGTCCTCGTTTTGATTTTTCAAATATTTTATGACAGCAACATATTTAAGACCTAAACACATTTTTAATAAGCCTAAATTCATTAATAATCAACCTAAGGCATTGAGAAATAAGCCTAAGTCAATTTGAGTGCATATAAGTGAATTTCGTGTGGATCGTTGGATTAGTTTCAGATCTGATATGTTTGCTATAGCCACATAAAAAGACTTACAGCAGTAACAAAATCATATAACAGTGGCATAATAACTTATTGGCAGTTATATTTTGTCATTAAATTGTCATTTGCACTCATTTGGCTCACATCTCTTTGCATATTTGATCATTTTTGAAGGCTGAAATAATAATTTGAGGTCTAAAATTTACTGCATAAATGTCTGATATAAACATTACAGTGGTGGAAAAAGTGCCGAAGATCATCTAAATTTCACTTCGCTCTTGTTCCTTGTATCTTGTGGATCTTGGATAATTGTTTAATTGTGTAATTTGGTGATTTTCTTATTGCTGCAATCTTATGTCTCATGGCTGATCCATATTGCATTTCTGCGTCATTGGCATCTGTTTGCACTCCCGCATTAACACACACAAGTGTTCTGATTGAATTGATAATTGCCTAATAAGATTGGTTTAACAAGTAACATTGTGATTAATGCTCTTGTTTCTCATTGCTGTCATTGTTATTGGATAAATGGATACATTTGCTCTTGTGGATTTTGTAATCTAATACACGTTTAAAGTGCTTAATCAAGTCTAATCATAATTGTAATAAGAGATCTAATTGTGTCCATAAGGGATCCAATCTCCCTCTTGTGTATCTAATTGACATATTGAAGGTTCACTGTTTGAATCTTAAGGTTGCTAATTTTGTTAACAAACATTAATCTTGTCCATCTCTTAAAAACAATTGTCCATTGGTGATATTGGCAACATATTCTGGCACCGTTTAATTTGAGCACTTTCTCTTGTGGTGAAGATTGTCATTATCTATTGTTTAAGTACTTCATTGTTCTTAATTGAAAATCATTGTATCTTGTCTTTAAGTACTTAAGAACTTAATAATCTCTCCTTAAAAGTCTTCATCATATTTTGCATTAGCATTTTAAGACTAGCCTTTCTCATTTATTAATTAACTTCCAAGCATAAGCTTGGTCGATAGAGAGACAGACCCACCTTTTTCACCTAACTTGTGAAGTCTAGAACCTCTTTAGTGGTTAACATGGTGACCTTGCAGTTGTCAGAGCCACAATCTTTGCAACGCGAGAGGCATCAGGTGGTTAGAACTCAAGTGGAGGGATCGTTAATCAAGCCATAACTTGCTTCCCTTTGGTTTCTCTCTCACAACCTACTCTAGAGACTAGCTTCAAAACAATTGAGAGGAAGGATACATTTAGATAGACATATAATTTAAAATAAACCAAGATTTTTCATCTCACTTAAATTGTAGGATTTGCACTTCATATAGGATAATGAAGCATCCTTTAAGCAACAACTGTTCATCCGGTGACTTGGTAAACAATTTATCTTAGGCAAGTAATTGACTCCATTAAGACATTGGTATTTCAAATCTAATCTAATTTTGAGCTTGCTAAATCAACCATGTTGTTAGGCCATTCAGTTGTGTCTCTCGAACTTGTTGGTTACTAACAAGTCTCTCATCTTCACATTCCATAGGGACTACCCCCCCATAGCTTGCTATAGGGATCAACTAGAATGGAGAGGGTAGGGATTAGAGTGACAGCCTCCACCCTTTGCGTTGTTGCATATTGCCTGTACAATTTGAGCGACAACATATTTTGGCGCCGTTGTCGGGGACTGGTTTTTATGACATCTTATCATCATATCATCATTCTCATTCTTCATCTTTTCATTAACCCGTCAAGCGGCACATTTATGGGCGCTTTGACATCCTACTAATATTCTCATCACCTAGTTCACTTTTCTATCTGCACCTTTAGCACCTGGACGTTTGGGTTAGTTTCCTGTTTGGGTGGCGACTCTACTTATGTTCACAAGAGCTTATACTAGAAGAAATCCTGGTAGTTTGCTCAACCTCACTCTCAAAGCTTAGTTGAACAAATTACATTCTAGTAAGCGTTCATTTTCTCTCGAACAGGAAGCCCTCTCTGATATCCACTTGCTTTTCCCTGACCCAGGGATAGAGTTTTTCTCTCCCCAGTTCTTGACTAACTTTTTGGTTTTTGCCTTTTGGATTTTAAGGTTAGATTTATGTTCAAGTGGCGACTCCACTTCTTTCATTTTTTGCAAGAATTTCTGCTAGAAGCTCACTTCTTGTAGACTTCCTGTCTTTCTTGAAGAAAGATCCCTCTCTAACATTCATTAGCTCCTTTTCCCTTTAAGAGAGTCATCATGAATGACTTATTCACCTCTTGTCATTTTACTAACATTCCTCATGATATTTCGGAAATTGCCATTAATAATTTACCTTCTTTCATGGGTAATAATGCAATTACCGCTAAAAATCATCTCATAAAGTTTACTCGTTGTATGCTAAGGTTTTGTGACTCTCCACATTATAATCATGAAGACGTCAAGATGCGGCTCTTTGTCCTTTCCTTGGAAGGTGATGCTAAGAATTGGTTTTGTGATTTTCCTGACAATTCTTTTGATTCTCTGCAAGCCATTGTCAATGCTTTTAAAAATAGATATGAAGATCAAAGGGATTCACCTTGTACAACTAGCACTATGAAGAAAGATGAAAGTGATCCTGTAAAAGACCCAACTATTGTAGAAAGGTTTCAAGAGAATGCACCACATCGATCTTTACCATATTGCAGACCTTGTGAGCATTTTCATGATGAATCCACTTGTGTTGTTGCAAGAAGAATCCTCGATAGTGGAAAGGCAGGGACAAGTGATCAAATTGGTATTGACAATGAAAAAGAAAATGATAAGCATCTTATCAAGGAATTAACTCAAATGCTTAGAGACATGCAGTTCAGTCAAGCACAGTTGATGAAAACCATGGAACTCAATCAAGAGAATCACTCTAAGGAAATGAGATTCATGCACACCAAGTTGATAGCTATAGAAGAAAATCATGTTGAAGAGTTAAGCGTCATAAAAGCAAAACGTAAGAAAGAAATGAGCTCTATGCAAGACTTGTAAGTCGGTCTTTAGAACATATTATTAGCTATAGAAGAAAATCATGTTAAGGTGCTGGAACCCATGGAAGCAAATCATGGGAAAGAGATGAGTTTCATTCAAGAAAGTCATGACAAATTAATAAAGACCATGGAGTTAGATCATGCTAAGGTAGTGAGTGCCATGGAGGACAGGCTACAGAGCATGATAAAAGCCATGGAGGTTGATCACATACAACAAATGGAAATTATGGAATGAAAGCACGCCGAAGAAATGACTGTCGTTAGGGCTGAACAAGTCACTCTTTAGAGTAAACTGCAAATGATGGAAAAGTCACAGGTTCAGGGGCTTTAACTTAGACTGAAGGATCCAGAAGGCAAGCATAAAGAACTTTTTAAGAATCACAAGCCTCCCAGTCCGCTAAAGTGATTCCCATCTCATTTTGAAGAGGTCACTTGTCCCATGGGAAACATGTTAACTAGAAATACCGTGGTTAGAAAGGAAGATTAGGTTTATGTGTCACCTTGACGGAATATATCCTGAATAAGATTGGGCATACCTCAGATTCTTCAAATTCTTCATCCAAGCATTTTCAAGATCAAGACAAGAAATCTACACTGGTCTCATTATTAGCATCACAGCCTGCTGAAAGCAAAAGTAAAAAGAAAAAAAGAAGAAGGAAGAGGTTTGATGCATCTGATGGATGGGAGCAACTCGATATTTTGATAAGTCAAAGTCCTAGCATTTTCAGAACCCAACATGGCACATCCGAGAAGCAACCTATGGACCGGCCTGAAAGTCAACAGATGCTTAGCATGCACTCCGTTGAAGACATCTGATGCCATAGGGGGATCATTTGTATAGTATCTCTAACCCTACTCTTTTAGATAGGACTTTATTTCTGTCATTAGTTAGTTTTCTTTCATGCAACTAAGTTTTAAGTTTTGTGTTTTTTATGTTAGAATAGTTTTTTCCTATTCCAGTAGATGTTTTTATGTATACATGATCATTTTGATTTTGAGCGGATATCTATTTGATGGACTTTTGTTTCCTTGGATACAAGATTCTGGATTCTCACATTCCTTCAACGAAGCAACGTGTCCCCAAGTAGAGCCAGATGTTGACCACACTTTGTCAACAGTCCAAGGAAGCATAATACAAATATGTGAAGAATTTTTTTCAAAGTTCAAAATCATCAACCAACACAATTATGTAATTGTAATTAAATTTTTGCAAGTTGCACTATAAATGATGCTAGTATGACTGTTTAAAATATGTAACAACACCTAGGTAAGGCTCTGAATTTGGCAAAGGATTCCATCTTAGGATTTTTTTTAACCTCAACGAATTATGTGTGTTTCTAAACACAGATAATTCGCATAGTTTTTCTTCCCGCTTAAACCCCAAAGCTAGAGTTGAATTCATTGACAAGGTCTTAGGTGAGTCCTAATGTTATATCAAGTCTTTTGTAAAAGTGTGTTTAGGAATAATTTTAGCTCATTTGGCCAAATTATTTTATTACAAATACACTTGGTCTATACTAGATCATATTGTGTCGCAAAAATGGGTGAATTATTGAGGGTCCGAGTCTAAATGCGTATTTCCCTTTTCAAGGGTTGATATTGTAATAATTTGATGTAAAAAATATTTTGGTGCATGGTTGCTCCTAGTTAGACACCATGGTTAAAATATTTGAGGGTGGAAAAATTATTAAATCCCTTCTAGTATCAATTAATTAATTTTTCTTGCTAAGTTAAATTAAGCCAGAAAATTAATTAATTTTGAGTCCAAAAATATAATTATAGAGAAATTAATTTCTCTCCAAGTGGAAAATAATAAAAAATTCGTGGGTCAAAGAGAAGTAAATTTTTCGAGGTCTCCCACCAAGGGAAAAATGGATATTTTAAGAAAATTTGAGCCCTTGGACCTTGGTGGTTAAGTCAAATTTTTAAGGAAATTAATTTAAAATATTATTTTTTGGATTAATTAAAAGTGGGTTTTAAGAAATAATCGAATTTTTCCTCAAAATTAAAAATTCAACGGTGGAGATTAAAAGATGATCAAATTATTTTCAATAGTGAAGATTATTTTGATGAGGATTAAGGCAACTAGCTATTATTTTTCCACTTGGAGGGGTTTTCTCTATATAAAGAAACTAATGAGCTTCTATTATATCTTTGGATGATGTAATTCTTAAACCCTGATATTGAGTTGTTGCTCTGCTGGGAATTGTTAGTTTCTGTAGCATCAGATGTGTTCTAGCCACAAAATTTGGTGAAAAGGCTAGAATACATGAGATCACCCAAAAATTGTTTCTGGAAATTCCACCTAGAAATGACTTAATTATATTATTAACCAATTTTTAAATATTTCATAAGTCTAAACTTAAGGAATATGGTTAATTAATTAGAATTAATTAAGTCAAGGTGAGAATCATCTAAAAACTCACACGGATCGACTTCAAGATGATCCCAGCTATTGATTAAGATTTAATATTCGTTGTTGGAGTCCCAACAGAGGATTATAAGAAGAAATTGATGGGCACTTGGAGAAAACACTTATGTAATTCGATTTTCTTGGCAAATCGATTTCCAGAGAGCAACAACAGTTGCCGGAGAGTCAGATATAGAAGTAGGGTCAGTGAGGGGCAAAGACAGTGATCTGGAGGAAGTTTTCTAGATCCGGAGAGGCAGCAGCAAGGGGCCGAGTTATTCCTAGTGAGGCAGCGTAGAGGATTGCACAGTTGCTTCAAGATCGATTTGATTTTGCTAGAGAGAAATTCGTTTTCAGTTCCAGAGGCCGGGCAGAGGGTCCAGAGTGTCGGAGAAGCGATTTCCTCAACAGAGACAGGTAGAATGTCTTCATCAGAGGCAATTCAGAGGCTATGCGTCATAGGGTCTATGCAAAGCAGCGTAGAGACTGACGCAAAGGGTCCAGAAGGACGAGTTTCTGAAGAGAAGTTATGCTGGGATTGCTTGTGGAGGAAGGGTAATTCCCTTAGATAATTTTGCCTAGATTTTCTTGCTGTTTGGATTGACAGTTGGGAATCCATAGATTGTACTGAGATTTCACTGCTGCATAATAAAATAAAACCCTCATGTGCTGCACCAATTTTCCCGCATTGGGTTTTTCCGGGGATGTTTGTCCAAAAATAACAGTGTTAATTTATGTGTGTGAGCTAGCATTTCTCAGTTTCCAACGCTATTTATTTCCGTAGTTTTTATTTGTGAAGATTGTCGTGTGTTTATTTCGATGTTGCTGTAGCAATAAACTGAATAATTAATTTATCAATTAGAAGAAATAATACCAGTCGCTGCAATAGGATCTCAGTTGTATGAAATTTTCACATGGTATCAGAGCGTAAGTGATCAGATGGGAAGCTCAGTAGTGGAGAAAAGAATTTCGCTGTTCAGAGGGAGCAATAGATCGAAATTCGTAGAGAGTGCGCAAAGCCCAGGACAGGCAATTCTAATTACAAAGGCAAGAGTTCGATTTTTCATTGCAGGATTGGCAGAAAAATTTGATTTGCCTAGGATGATGATTCCAATAGTTAGAGAGAGCAACAACAACTCATTTTTTCGCTGAGTAGATTTTTGGTTGGACGCAAAGGGTTTTGCAGCAGTTTGGAGTTGTAAAACTAGTGTTAGGTGGAAGAGAAAAGCACACACAACATGGGGAAAATTTCTCTCAGGGAACTTCGAGTCTCAGAAGTTCGATTTTTCCTTGTAGATTGGCAGTAGTTGTGAGCAGATCTTCTCACTCCAGAAGGTAGTGCGAGTAGTAGAGCAACATGCAAGTAGAAGGAAAGAGGGGATTTTCGACAATTTTCAAGATGGCCACTGCAGGACTTAGAGATTAGGATAGGTTGGATGTGTCATCCAACTATGTCATCTGGAAGGCCAGGATGTCCTTCCTTCTAGACGAATATGGCCCAAAAGCCTACATCGATAATGTAGTGGTAGTTCCTCAGGATGTAGACTAGCTCAAGGAATATAGTAAGGAAATGGTGCGAGAAAAGCGTTTGACCTTGGATGGAGTCCAGGACCATATAGTCTCACATATAGCGGCCAAGGAAACGACCAAAGAAATGTGGGATGCTCTCTCCATGTTATACTAGGGTACTTTTGAGCAGCGGAAGATGTTCTTGGAGGAGAAGCTAAGATGCATCAGGATGCATAAGGGGGAGGGCATAGATCCCTTCCTCACCAGGATTTAGGAAGTCCGAGGCCAGCTTTCTGATGTTGGGGCAGCGCCTCAACCTTCAAAGCTAGTACGATTGGCACTCAACAATGTCTTAGAGGATTGACAAGTCTTTGTCCAAAGTAAATTGGGCAGAAACACGCTACCAAATTGGGACAAAATGTGAGCCGATTTGCAACAGGAGGAATTGAGACGAGCTCTATTGAAGAGCTCCATTAGTGGTAGCAGTAGCAGCGGACAGATGGTGGTAAAGGAAGAGGACAATGTAGCCCTCGCATCAAAAGGGTCCCAGTCAGGGGCAGGGGGAGCATAGAAAGAAGAAGGACCTGTCAAAGGTCAAGTGCTTCGGGTGTGGCGAGTTTGGCAACTATAATACTTAGTGTCCTCTCAGGAAGAAGGACAAGCGGAGAAGCAGGACCAATAAGCAACATTAGCCAAGATTGACAAGTTGTTCTCCAAGTTGGAGGAAGACTTCGCGATGTTCGCAAATATACCTCCTGGAGTGAGGTGGGGTGACTTGGTGTTGTAGCCCCAGGGAGCTACAGAGATTGGGTAGGGTCCTTGAGGAGTCCACCTCATGGATCATTACCTGGTGACGGGGGCCCACAATATTCAATAGCAGGATGGATCAGTGGTAGTTGATGTAGTCAGTACCAAAGTGACAGTGGCAAACTAGTAGCAGCCAGATGCTGAGAAGCGTAGATGCAATGTCAGTAGCAAAGCAGAGAGCTCAGTGGCAGAGTCAACAACAACGTAGAGTCTTTAGTGATAGTGCAGATGCTAGTAGCAGTCAGGACTTGGGAGACAGATGCATCATGCTGAACACAGTTGATTCAGTATTTTGGATGCTTCTTAGTTGCAGTTGCAACAACGACAAATGAGAGAGAGTTGCAGTGCGGATGCGGTGTTCGTAGCAATATGGCAGTGTCAGCAACAGCACAGATGCAACATCAGAGTTGCGCAATGGTTGGTGGGCAACGGCAACCAGACATCAACAATGTGACAAGAGGTGATACAGAGACAGGGTGTTGTGGCAGGGTGTGTAGCACTAGAGAGAGAACATAGTCCTCGCTAAGAGGGAGTGTTAGTTTCTATGGCTTCAGATGTGTTCTAACCACGAAATTTGGTGGAGAGGCTAGAATACATGAGATCTCCAAAACCCATAAATCATTTATGGAAATTCCACCTAGAAATGACTTAATTAGATTATTAACCAGTTTTTAAATATTTCCTAAGTCTAAACTTAGGGAATATGGTTAATTAATCAGAATTAATTAAGTCAAGGTGAGAATCATCTAGAAACTCACACGGATCGACTTCAAGATGATCCTAGCCATTGATTAAGATTTAATCTTGGCCGTTGGAGTCCCAATAGAGGATTATAAGAAGAAGTCGATGGGCACTTGGAGAAAACACTTTTGTAGTTCGATTTTCTTGGCAGATCAATTTCCAGAGAGCAACAACAGTTGTCGGAGAGCCAGAGATCGAAGCAGGGTTAGTGAGGGGCAGAGACAGTGATCTGGAGGAAGTTTTCTAGATCCGAAGAGGCAACAACAAGGGGCCAAGTTATTCCCAGTGAGGTAGCACAGAGGACTGCGCAGTTGCTTCAAGAGCAATTTGATTTTGCTGGAGAGAAATTTGTTTTCAGTTCCAGAGGCCGGGCAAAGGGTCCAGAGCGTTGGAGAAGCAATTTCCTCAGCAAAGACAGGCATAATGACTTCATCATAGGCAGTTCAGAGGCTAGATGTCATAGGGTCTGCGCAGAGGGTCCAGTGGGACGAGTTTTTGAAGAGAAGTTGTGCCGGGATTGCTTGTGGAGGAAGGGTAAATCCCTCAGATAATTTTGCCTAGATTTTCTTGCTATTTGGATTGCTAGTTGGACATCCATAGATTGTACTCGGATTTCACTGCTGCATAATAAAATAAAACCCTCATTTGCTGCACCTATTTTCCTACATTGAGTTTTTCCGGTGACATTTGTCCAAAAGTAACGGTGTTAAATTTGTGTGTGTGTGTTAGGTTTCTTAGTTTCCAACGCTATTTATTTCTGTAGTTTTTATTTGTGAAAATTGCAGTGTGTTCATTTCGATGTTGCTGTAGCAATAAACTGAATAATTAATTTATCAGTTAGAAGAAATAGTACCAGTTGCTGCAATAGGATTTCAGTTGTATGAAATTTTCACAGGAACATTATTTTATCATAATAGAAAGACTTTGCAGTTCAGTTCATGGTGTTCTACTGATTTTTGGTATGTGTTAGCTATGTGTGATCCTATATTGTGCTGAATATTGTTAAATAAATTGTTATTTCATTTGTCGGTGATAAGAACATTCTATTGATACATGCTATCTTAGGTGATCTGATTCACCATATGATCTAACAATTTTACTTTGAGAAAATTATAGAGATTTACAGGTACGCTAGCCCTTGGGCTCCAAGTTCACAGACTATGGGGAAGAGCCGACTATGTTTGGGCTCTAAGATTTCATTGTGGTAATTTTGCAGGAGGGTTTTGGCCAATATCTATTTTTCGAAATTATTCATCCATTGCTATTTATTCAAAAATATTTTTCTCCAAAATTATTATTTTGTAAATATTGTACATTTGTAAATAATTTGTAAATTATTTCCTAACCCATTTTATTTTGCAACACTTGGGTATTTGGGGTTTTATATTTTTGTATATATATTTGGGGTTTGGCATTCTTTTATTCATTTTGCAGGTGATAGCTCAAGGGTTTGAAGCAACAAAATTTTCTGGGCTATTCAACCAAGCAAGGAAGGCTGATCTAGGCCCTTGAGGGTAAGATCTAGCCTCCCCAACTTCCAGCAACTCAACATCTAGCTGAAGAAGGGACGCTGTGCAACATTTTGTAGTGATTTGTGGCAATTTTTTTTGTGTTTACAGGGGTTTTAAATTTTTTTTAGGCCCTTGGGCCTATCTTTCCTCCTCCTCCGGCCTAACCATGAGCCCTAGAGGGCTTCTTAGGCCCTCAACCTTGCCATTAGCCTAGCCGACCCCCTTTTACAGCAGGCTGTAACCCTTTTCTCTAAGGCCGTAGGCCCTAGGGGCCTTTTTCCCTAGCCATTAGCCCTTCTAGGTCCTCTTTTCCCCGTCGACCCCCTTGGTTTGGTTAGTTTTTGGTAGCATCGGAAGTGCTCTAACCTTGAAAATTGGTGGAGAGGCTAAGGCACATGAGTTCTAAAGAACCCAAAAACCGTTTGGTGAAATTCCACATGGATTGTATTTTATTAAAATAATTAATATTTTTAATGGGGTTCCCAAGTCTAAACTTAGGGAAATTAAAATATTAATGGGTATTAATCAAAATATGGGTGAGAATGATCTAGAAGGCAGATCAAATCATGTTTTAATCTTAGCTGTTGATTAGAGACTTAATCTCGGCCATTGAATCTCAATAGGAAAAGTATAAAATGGAGGCTTGGGGTTCATTTGGAAACAGAGAGAGAGAGAGAGAGAGAGAGAGAGAGAGAGAGAGAGAATTGATCTGGAGTTCAATTTCTGGGGCTAGGAAGTTGAGAAATTTGAACTAAGTGATCATTCAGCAGCAGAGGGGCAGTGAGAATCCGGGAGGACTTTCCGGAGAATACTGACAGAGAGGCGGAGAGAGCTTGCAGAGAGGCAACACATTAGCCGGGATAGTTGACGCTAGGCCGGTCTGGGCCCACGCAGTCTTGTGCAGAGCCAGAAAGGCCTGCGTAGAGTAGAAAAGCTGCCTGTCACGCAAAATCCAGAACTGTTGGGAACAATCAGAACTGTCGAAACAACCGGGATAGTTGACGCAGAGGGCAGAAGAGGTGACGCAGGGCTAACGTAGAGCTTGAAAGGCTGATGCAGGGCCAACACAAAAATAGCTGGGGTTAGCTAGTGTTGTGCCGGATCAACCAGAATTCTGCCGAGAGAAGTGAGGTAAAACTCACTCAGATTTTCGGCCAGTATTTTCTCTGTAAAGGATTGCTAGATGAGCATCCTAGATATGTATTCAGATATTTCTCCGGTATAATAATAAACCCACAGAACTGCTGCACCGGTTTACTTGCATAAGGTTTTTCAGGGGACTATTGTGTCAAAAAATAAGTGTGTCCTATGTATCTTGTTCTTTCTTTTGTTTTTTGTTTCATGAGATCAAATATTTAATTAGTGTAGAATGCAAAAGTAAATTGCTTCAGTATTTAGAAGAATAACTTGATGAATGTAATTTAAAAAAAATCAAGTAGGTGAAGTAGATTCAAATTTGCTGCAGTAGGGGTTCCTTCGAGTCTAGGAATTTTCACATGGTATTAGAGCATTGATTTTGAAACAGGGAGAGCAGATCCAGTGCTGAGCAGTGTTGTCACTCACTGCTTTACAAGTCATCATTTGCCTAGAATGCAAAAGAGCAGTGAAGGTTGAAGCCTTTTCCCAAGCCACAAGAGCTATTAGAGCTTAATCAGTGCCTCTCCATTGCATAGTGCTCGTGATAGGCTTTCCAATGGTATATGGAAGTCCAAAAATGGACTCTTGGATCTGAAGTTAAAGCATGTTGAATTTACCCTTGGAAAGCCTGGAAAACAAAGAGAAAGCACCAAAGGACCAAGGAAAATCGTATGTTGCAGGACAATGAGCTAATCATAATCGCAAATCAGCGGTTTTCCAAAGTGGCAATAGGGCATGTAGCGGAATCAGCGATCAGCTGATCGTCGATACTGCAAATCGGCTATCGGCGGGGCTGTTTATTGCATATCGGAGGTCAGGGGCCCCGGGCACAGTAAATCCCGCGATATCAGCAGTCGACGGAACATAGGGGCTACCACTTTAAAAGCCCGCAAACTGCCGGTTTTGCGACCTAGTGGAAAGGCACCGGGGGATGCTGAAAAGGACTAACAAAGGAAATGCATGGAAAAACCAAGGCCGGGCAGATCCTTTCTCTCTCCACGTGGCAGTACTAAAGGTGACGCAACAAATATGGAGGACATGTCACTCAGATTCGACATTTTCAGGGGTCCTACGGGGGCATTCCGGGGTGACACGTGTCACCACTCACAGGGTGACACGTGGTAGTGATGACGTCACCCCCCGCAGATCGGCGATCGACAATGGCACAAGTTAAAGCGCTCCTACACCAAAGTCTCCAGGCTTGCGATTGCGATATGTGGGGAATCCTCCCGGATGCAATATTTTATTTGACATATCTCATGAGGACTTCGCGATTGGACTGTCGGCTTGTGATGTAAAAAGACGTAAGGTCCCTCCCTCTCCTGCAGTGCGATTGCAATACCTCCAGTGGGCCCGACCCCACAGATCGAAGATTGCAGGGTTCAAAGGGAAGTCTTAGGGGCAAGCACCGTAAACCGCTGGGATGCGGTATTTTGCGTTATAAAGGAAACAGGCCCAAGACACAGGTCTAAAGGTCTTAGCGCCTGAAGGCTGAGCCCCTGGTCACAACCCTTGGTCATATGAAGAGAACAACAATATAAGGGGCTAAAGGGGTTTAAGGAACATTAAAACTTGCCATTCTGCAGCATCTGCAAGAGCAAAAGCCCCGATTATAGCAAGGGTCCGATAGCACAATCAGGGCATTGAAGGTGTATGGGTCGGCAACTGAAGTAGTAAATGAAGTATGGCATAGCAATAGATTAGTATGGGGGGGACTCAGGAAAACTTAATGGCACGACATGGTGCTCCACTCTGTCATGCAACAAAGGACTACCTGGACACACTCCATTCCCACTCCACGATAAGCATTCACAGTCGACCCACTCCCTGCTCCAGTGAACGAGTTACCTAGGCAGTTATGGCGAAAGCGACAGAAACCGGCCGAGCAGCAGGGGAAGCTCATCATGATAGAGATGTGGCTTGACCAGGGGCCTCCACAGGAATAACAGAGGGACAGCTCCTCCATCATCTTTCTGTTTTCTTTCTCTTTCTCATTATTTTGTAGTTTCTTGATTTCCAAGAAGGGATCGAATCCCAATTGTAATCGTTTTGGGCAACAACGCCTTGCATAGGCTGAGACAGCGAGTCTAGCAGGACAACGGGAGCTCTGGCTAAGACATTTTGTAACTGTATCCCAAGCTCCCCCTCTTCTTATAAAAAGGGGGAAGCAACACTTTAATAGGGGTTTGCTGATTCCAGAATTTTTCACCTGAGCGGTCTGAATTCTGAGATGCCATTTTGGTTCTATTTGCTTATTAGGTGGACTTGACTGATGTGGTGCTGGATGTTATGGACTAGTATGTTGGACTCATATTGGATGAATGAAACTCTATGGTGATTCCAAGCATGATCGATGTGCAGTATGTTTTCCCTTTTGTAATCTCATTTCGTAAGTTGTTCTTCCTTCTCTGAAATAGTGTAATGAGATTGTTGGTTTCTCCCTGATTCGTGAATTTACCCTTGCTGTTAAATAGAGAACAGTGCCTTTGCGTATTACAGATTTACTTGTGTTATTTAATAGTCTACAGTACTTGTAGCAACTACAGACTTGTGTTATTGGATTAACCTACAGTACTTGTATGAGCACAACCTTTCTCACACTGTTTGGTGATATAGGTACCCATGTTATAGGCATGAAACCTCAATAAGTACTTCGTTGTTTCTATCATAAAACTTCCTTCCTCTTCCATATTTCTATTGGAAAATCTTTGCTTAGAATTCTGTGTTGTTTGCATTATGACACAGATTTGGCACTATGACACAGGTGTTGTCCTTGATGTTAACTCACTCAGATGACAAATCACAGTTCAAACTCACAGAATGAAGAAATAGAGGTATACACAGGTTCCCCATTGACCAAGCCGCGTGTACATGCGGGTTCACAGACCAAAAGGCGCGTATGGCGTACACACGCACTTTCACGGAAGGAAAGGCGCGTACATGTTGGAAAAATTAGTTTTGGTCTGTGGTATTTGGTCCATGGTATTTTGATCCATGGTATTGGTCCAAGGTATCTTGTCCGAAGTGTTGACCCCAGGTATTTGGTCCAAGGTATTAGTTCTAAGTGGTTTTGGTCCATGGTATTGAGTAAGGCCTAAGACTATAAAAGGAGGAGAAGATCATTAGGCAAAGGCACTCATGAATTGAATATCTGATGAAGAGCAAGATCTAATATACAGGCTATTGGGTTGTGGTGCATAGCTGGATCTGAACCAAGGATGAACCTTAGCGCTTGATGAAGGATAAGATCTAATGATGGGTCAAGATCTTAAGGCTTGAAGTGAAGCAACTTTATGTGGTTTTGATCATTTATCTAACTGGCGCATGTTGTAGTTTGTAAATATGATGATCTGGGTATAACTGAAGTTTGAAATTGTTGTAGAGTTTAAATCATCATTTACAGATCTGTATGCAGGTTCACTTTAGAAAAGGCGCGTATACACGCTGGTTCGGCATATCAAAACAGCGTATACATCTTAAATTTGATTTGCAGATCTATACGCAGGTTCGCCTTGAGAAAAGTGCGTATACATGCAGGTTCGACAAAAGGAAGTAGCGTATATCTCACAAAATATATTTTAGCTACTTCTATTTGCTGTTGTAGTGTTCTGGGTTCTGGCTTGGGTTCTGGTTACTATATTCTGGTTACAGCATTCTGAAGATTTGTCAAAGTGATTGGTTGATTCAGTTTTGGTTGGTGCAAAAGGAGATTGGTTGATGCAGATGATTGAATGATGCTATTGATGGATCCAGTCTGAAAATTTATGAAACGTGGTCCTTGGAAGAAAAGAGAAGGTTGGAGCCTTCTGTAGGCTGGCACCTATGTACTAGTAAACATTTCAGCTAGTACAAGAGCTAGGGGGTTGTAGCTCTCTTCCAGGAGAAGCTCTAGAATGAAAGAAGGTTGTAGCCTTCTGCAAGTAGAAGCCTGCGTACTGGTATAAGACTGCACCATTACAAAATTTGTAAAATGAAGTTTCTAATTTAAAAAGAAGATAGAGACGATTGTAGCAGGTGGTTTTCACCCACATTGGGTTTCCACCTTATATCTTGTGTTCTTGTGTGTGATTCTCTGTTCTGTTTTTACTGCACCTGGTTACTGTTTATATGGTTCTGATGCATAGATTAAAGATCAACATATGAAGAATTAACTGAATCTTAAGTCTGCAGGATATACGCTAGTTGCCTTAAACACAGTTGCGTATACACGCAAGTTTCATTAACTGAAGTAGCGTATATGAATCTGATTATGGAAATGAAAAATTATTGACTTGCTAATACTGATTCACCCCCCCTCTCAGTATTATTTCCAACAATTGGTATCAGAGCAGGTCCTTCAGAAGAAGCTTGATCGCTTGAAGGAAGATCCATCATCATGAGTAACCACGAAAAAGAAGGATCCATCAGACCACCAATCTTTGATGGGAGAAACTTCATTTATTGGAAGGTAAGAACCACAACCTATCTTCAATCTCTTGGAACAAATGTCTAGGAGATCGTGGAAGGAGGATATACATTTCCATCGGCAATTCCTACAGATGCGGCAGGTAAAAAGCAATATGAAACCAATGCCAAGGCTGTCAATACATTATTGGCGAGTCTGTCACAATCAGAATTTGTCAAAGTTATGCAGCTCAAATCCGCCAAAGAAATATGGGACAAGATCGTTCTAAGCTATGAAGGAGACACTCAGGTAAAACGTGCAAAACTGCAAACTCTTAGAATTCAATATGAAACTCTCAAAATGCACAATGATGAAAGTATAGCTAGTTACTTCTTACGTATAAATGAGATTGTTATTTACAAAATTTGGGTGAAGAGATAAAAGAAGTCACTTCAGTTGAAAAGGTTTTAAGATCCTTGTCTACTAAGTTTGAATCAAAAGTATCTGCCATAGAAGAAAAGCAGGATCTTCATACTATTACTATGACACAGCTACACGAAATCTTAACTGCTTTCGAAATGAGAAAAGGAGGTCCATCAGATATGAGAGAAGCTACATTTAAAGCTTCAGGAAGAGAAGAACTCAATGAATCAGGACATATTTTAGAAGGAGAGGAAGAAACAAACTTTGTCAAAAACCTTCAACGGGGTTCCGGAAGATTCAAAGGTAAACTACCTTTCAAATGTTTTGCTTGTGGAAGAGTCGGTCATTATGCTGCCAAATGTCCTCATAAAGATAAGTTTGATAAAGGTAAAGAATCAACAAAATGGAGTAGAAAACAAAGTTTAAGTAAGAAAAGCTACTATACGCATGAAGATAGCGATGGTCTATCTAATAGTGATGAAGATGAAAATAGTAATGACTATAGACTTTTGATGGCTTTTGAAGATGATAATTTCTTGGATGCTTTAGATGAAGATGATCTTTATGAAGAAATCTCTAAACTCAAAATTTGTTTAGAAGAAAAGAATATGATTATAGATACTTCATTCCAACTTGCTGAAAGATAAAACAGAATGAAAAATTGGAATGTGAAATTGTGGGTCTAAGAAAGGATATTGAGAAAACAAAAGCTCTCAATCTTAGATTTGCTAAAGGATCAGAAACATTAAATGAAATTATCAAAGTGCAGCGTTCTCCTCTAATAAAGACAGGTCTTGGATATACTGAAGAAGCATCTCAATCACAGAAGCCGTCAACCTCCACTAAAAGCTATCTTGATGCAACAAAGAGTAGTGAACAGTTTGACAATTGTCAGCAAAGGCATAAAGAAGATCACCAGGTAAATCAGGCTCAATTTACTTCAAGGATGAACAGAAGCTACAACAAACCTCAGGTAAATCATACTCAATCTGCTTCAAGAATGAATATCAATAGAAACTACAATCACCAGGTCAGTAGATTTGATAATCACAGGAACTTCTTTAATGGCCAATGTTTTTCATGTCATAACTTTGGACACAAAGCTGCTCAATGTGTTGCTTACAAGACCATCATGACTAGAGAAGCACGAAATCAAAGGAATGTGACAGGGATCATGAAACAGACTTACAATAACTTTTCTCTTCTTGAAAATGAAATAGAATGCTCTATTTGCAACAACTTCGGTCATGAAGAATCTGAATGCAGGAGTAAATTTCGGAAAACATCTCAGAAGGAGCAAACTTCATTAAGTCCCAAAATATGGAAAAAGAAAGAGCCACAACCAGAAAGATGTGGTATAGCCTTGTATGCAGAAGGACAAGAAAATCAGTGGTATATCGACAGTGGATGCTCAAAACACATGACAGGTGACCAAGAAAAACTCAGTCATATAATGCCTTAGAAAAAGAAAAGAAGGTCTCGTTTGGAAATGACACTCCTGTGTCATAAAAGGTAAAGGCTCTGTTCTCTTAAAAGAAAAGGTTAAAGCTGGAAATGTTATGTATGTTGATAGTCTAAAGCATAACCTGTTGAGTGTCAGTCAAATGTGTGATCAAGGAAATGAAGTAGTATTTTGATCAAATGGATGTGTTGTTCGTGAGCTTGATACAGGTGAAACTGTGATCAAAGGTATAAGAACTCCAAATAACTTATACATACTCAAGGGAGGACAACAACAACGCTTTCTAAGCAAAAATGATGAACACTAGCTATGGCGCAGAAGATTGGGGCATCTAAGCTCCTCTCAAATAAGGAAAGCATGCAAATTCCACGCTGTTTGTGATCTTCCTGATATCAACATTCCAGAAAATACAATATGCAAATCATGTCAATTTGGTAAGCAAACCAGGTCGCATTTCCCTGAAAAGGAAGGATCAGCTAGTAAGCTTCTTGAACTTATTCATACTGATTTTTGTGGTTCATCAAGGAAAAAGTCACCTCGTGGAGAAGAATACTTTATATTGTTCATTGATGATTTTTCCAAAATGTGTTGGATAGGACTTCTAAAGCATAAAGATGAAGCATTTGAAAAATTCAAAGCCTTCAAAGCTTTGGTTGAGAATGAATCAAATCGTAAAATCAAATGCCTCAGATCTGATCGAGGAGGGGAATTTACCTCGGATGAATTCTTTGACTTTTGTGAAGAACATGGAATAAAAAGGGAATTCTCCACTGCAAGGACTCCTCAGCAAAATGGAGTGGTAGAAAGGATGAACATAACTGTTCAACAAATGGCTCGTGCTATGCTAGATGAGTCTGGAACTCTTGCAACCTTCTGGGGTGAAGTTGCATTCACTACTGTCACTATTCTCAACAAAACAAACGTTTGGGTAAACATCACTCAAACTCCTCATGAACTTTGGTATGGTAAGACTCCTACTGTAAAATACTTCAAAGTTTTTGGAAGCAAATGTTACATCAAAAGGACTGATGAAAAACTTGGTAAGTTTGAACCCAGAGCAGATGAAGGTATTCTCCTTGGTTACTCTTCCCGAAGTAAAGGATATAAATGTTATAATAAAAGACTTGGGAAAATTATTGAAAGTATTGATGTTGTGGTTGATGAAACATGCAAAAATCCAAGGCAAATAAAAACCGAAGAGCATGAAGAAGATGAGGATTATCCTTCCACATCAAATCAGACTAATTCTGAAGAAGAAACCAATGAAGCACCAGAAGAAGAGATAATGGTAGAAGAAAAGACTCCATCCAGGTATGTTCAGAAAAATCATCCAGAGACTCAAATTTTGGGACAGAAAGAGGCAGGTGTGCAGACAAGAAGAACTATTTCAGAAGCTTCAAGCTATCTAGCATTACTATCCTCCACCGAACCTCAAAATGTAAGTGAAGCATGTAAAGATGAATGTTGGGTCAAAGCCATGAATGAAGAACTTGAGCAAATTGAAAAGAATAATACTTGGGAATTAGTTCCTAGACCTCATGATAAGAATATCATAAGAACTAAATGGATATTCAAAAACATGCTGAATGAAAATGGAGAAGTTATTTGAAACAAGGCCAGAGTTGTTTGTAAAGGATATGCTCAACAAGAAGGTATAGATTTTGAAGAAACTTTTGCACCTGTTGCTAGACTTGAAGCTATAAGAATGTTCCTTGCTCTTTCTAGCTTTCAAAAATTCAAAGTATACCAAATGGATGTAAAATCTGCCTTTCTTAATGGAGACTTAGAAGAAGAAGTCTATATTGATCAACCAGACGGTTTCATTCTTGGAAATGATGCAAAACTTGTATGTAGACTCAAAAAAGCTCTCTATGGTCTAAAACAAGCTCCAAGGGCCTGGTATTATTGTCTTGACAAATATCTCCATCAACAAGGTTTTTTAAAAGGGTCAGCTGATAGCAATCTATATACAAAGATTGACAATAATAAATTGCTAATACTTGTTGTGTATGTTGATGATATCATTTTTGGTAGCAATGAAGAAGCCATGAGTCGGAATTTTGCTTCGGTAATGCAGTAAGAATTTGAAATGTCCTTACTTGGTGAGCTTACATATTTTCTTGGTCTACAAGTTCAACAACATAAAGATGGTATTTTTCTGTCACAAACCAAATATCTCAAACAGATCTTGAAAAAGTATGGCATGGAAGATTCTAAACCAGTATGTACCCCAATGGTAATAGGATGCAGTCTCAGCTCAAATGATGAATCAGCAGCAGTACATCAACCAACTTACAGATCCATGATTGGCAATCTGCTTTATCTAACAGGTACCCAACCGGACATCATGCATGCAGTAGGAATAGTTCGAAGATTACAAGCAAATCCAAAGGAATCTCATCTTCAGGCAGTGAAAAGGATTTTCAAATATCTTCAAGGTACACAGAATTTTGGTTTATGGTATCCTAGAGATACAGATCTTACACTTCATGCATATACAGATGCAGATTAGGCAGGAAGTGTTGATGACAAAAAAAGCACCAGTGGTGGTGCATTCTATATGGGTTCCAGATTAGTGTCTTGGTTCAGCAAGAAACAAAGTTCAATTGCATTATCTACAGCTGAAGTAGAATATGTGGCTGCTGCATCTTGCTGCACACAACTCCTTTGGATGATGCAAACATTGCAAGACATTCAGATCACATGTACTCCACCCATCTCCATTCTATGTGATAATACAAGTGCAATCAATATTTCAAAGAATCCAGTCATGCATTCCAAGACCAAGCACATACCCATCAAATATCATTTTCTACGTGAACAAGTGCTTGAACAAAAGGTCAAATTGGAGTATGTTCCCTCCAAAGAATAGGTTGCTGATATATTCACCAAACCACTGCCCAGAGAGACATTTGAATATCTCAGACAGAAGCTGGGAGTACTTGATGCATCATCTTGCTGTTAAAACTTATTTGTTTCAGATAAAAGTGGTTATACGTGAGTTCCAGGAAGCGTATCCGCGTACATACGCCAGTTGCTATGGATACAGTCACGTATATGTTGGTTTGAAGAAAAACATTGGGCTAGACTCAAGATGAAAGGAGTCTGATATGGGTCTGACAGTGATCATCTGGCACAGGGGGAGCATATACTTCTAATAATGCATTGTTGGCATTATCTTAGAAGATCTTGGTACAAATTCACAGTTGTTTTGATTCAGGTGGAACATGTTCAGGGGGAGATCATGGTTGCTGGTCTGGATGGTGATTGACAGATGTTGCTAATGATAGTTGCTGATAACTATCATGGTCTTATATTTGGTCCCTATGTCATGTATATCTTTTAATGTCAAGGTCATGAAACGACCTATATTGTTTCCCCACTATGCATGGGATGGATGATGTAATATCCCCACTTGGTTGGGAGATGGATGTATGTATGAGTCATTGGTGATAGGAAGGTCATTTATGATGTATGTATAGAGTCATGTTCTTCTTTTAGAACATCTTTTTGCAGACCTTGCTTATATTCAGGGGGAGCATGGACTCGAGCATGGAGCTCAATCAGCACACTTCAACATATCAGAGAATTCAACATGTACTCAGGGGGAGCATAACCCTTTGCCCTTGATGACAAAGGGGGAGAGTGACTTGGGGTTGCCATCAAGTCCAAAGGGGGAGATTGTTGGCATTATGACACAGATTTGGCACTATGACACAGGTGTTGTCCTTGATGGCAACTCACTCAGATGACAGATCACAGTTCAGACTCATAGAATGAAGAAATAGAGGTATACATAGGTTCCCCATTGACCAAGCCGCGTGTACATGCGGGTTCGCAGACCAAAAGGCGCGTATGGTGTACACACGCACTTTCACGGAATGAAAGGCGCGTACATGTTGGAAAACTTAGTTTTGGTCCGTGGTATTTGGTCCATGGTATTTTGATCCATGGTATTGGTCCAAGGTATCTTGTCCGAAGTGTTGACCCCAGGTATTTGGTGCAAAGTATTGGTTCTAAGTGGTTTTGGTCCATGGTATTGAGTAAGCCCTAAGACTATAAAAAGAGGAAAAGATCATTAGGTAAAGGCACTCATGAATTGAATATCTGATGAAGAGCAAGATCTAATATACAGGCTATTTGGTTGTGGTGCATAGCTGGATCTGAACCAAGGATGAACCTTAGCGCTTGATGAAGGATAAGATCTAATGATGGGTCAAGATCTTAAGGCTTGAAGTGAAGTATCTTTATGTGGTTTTGATCATTTATCTAACTGGCGCATGTTGTAGTCTGTAAATATGATGATCTGGGTATAACTGAAGTCTGAAATTGTTGTAAATCATCATTTACAGATCTGTACGCAGGTTCACTTTAGAAAAGGCGCGTATACACACAAGTTCGGCATATCAAACCAGGGTATACCTCTTAAATTTGATTTGCAGATCTATATGCAGGTTTGCCTTGAGAAAAGTGCATATACACACAGGTTCGACAAAAGGAAGTAGCGTATATCTCACAAAATATATTTTAGCTACTTCTGTTTGCTGTTGCAGTGTTCTGGGTTCTGGCTTGGGTTCTAGTTACTGTATTTTGGTTACTATATTCTGGTTACAGTAGTCTGAAGATTTGTCAAAGTGATTGGTTGATTCAGTTTTGGTTGGTGCAAAAGGAAATTGGTTGATGCAGATGATTGAATGATGCTATTGATGGATCCAGTCTGAAAATTTATGAAACGTGGTCCCTGGAAGAAAAGAGAAGGTTGGAGCCTTCTGTAGGCTGGCACCTACGTACTAGTAAACATTTCAGCTAGTACAAGAGCTAGGGGGTTGTAGCTCCCTTCTAGGAGAAGCTGAAGAACGAAAGAAGGTTATAGCCTTTTGCAGGTAGAAGCCTGCGTACTGGTATAAGACTGCACTAGTACAAAATTTGTAAAAAGAAGTTTCTAATTTAAAAAGAAGATAGAGACGATTGCAGCAGGTGGTTTTCATCCACATTGGGTTTCCACCTTATATCTTGTGTTCTTGTGTGTGATTGTTGGTTCTGTTTTTACTGCACCTGGTTACTGTTTATATGGTTTTGATGCATAGATTAAAGATCAACATAGGAAGAATTAACTGAATCTTAAGTCTGCAGGATATACGCTAGATGCCTTAAACACAGTTGCGTATAGACGCAAGTTTCATTAACTGAAGTAGCGTATATGAATCTGATTATGGAAATGAAAAATTATTGACTTGATAATATTGATTCACCCCCCCTCTCAGTTTTATTTCCAACATTAGCGCCTGAAGGCTGAGCCACTGGTCACAACCCCTGGTCATATTAAGAGAACAACAGTATAAGGGGCTAAACTAAAGGGGGCTAAGGAACATTAAAACTTGCCGTTCTGCAGCATCTGCAAGAGCAAAAGCCCCAATTACAGCGAGGCTTCGATAGCACATTCAGGGCATTGAGGGTGTATGGGTTGGCAATTAAAGTAGTAAATGAAGTATGGGGTAGCAGTAGATCAGTATGGGGGGGACTCAGGAAAAATTAATGGCATGACATGGTGCTCCACTCCGTCACGCAGCAAAGGACTACCTGGACACACTCCATTCCCAATTCACGATAAGCATTCACAGTCGACCCACTCCCTACTCCAGTGAACGAGTTACCCAGGCAGTGATGGCGAAAGTGACAGAAACCGGCCGAGCAACAAGGGAAGTGCATCACGACATAGACGTGGCTTGACCACGAGCCTCCATAGGAACAACAGAGGGACAACTCCTCCATCATCTTTCTGTTTTCTCTCTTTCTCATTATTTTGTAGTTTCTTGATTTCCAAGAAGGGATCGAATCCCAATTGTAATCGTTGTGGGCAACAACGCCTTGCATAGGCTGAGACAGCTAGTCTAGCAGGACAACGGGAGCTCTGGCTAAAGACATTTTGTAACTGTATCCCAAGCTCCCCCTCTTCTTATAAAAAGGGGGAAGCAACACTTTAATATGGGTTGGCTGGTTCCGAAATTTTTCACTTGAGTGGTCTGAATTCTGAGATGCCATTTTGGTTCTATTTGCTTATTCATGGTGGACTTGACTGATGTGGTGCTGGATGTTATGGACTGGTATGTTGGACTCATATTGGATGAATGAAACTCTCTGGTGATTCCAAGCATGATCGATGTGCAGTATGTTTTCCCTTTTGTAATCTCATTTCATAAGTTGTTCTTCCTTCTCTGAAATAGTGTAATGAGATTGTTGGTTTCTCCCTGATTCATGGATTTACCCTGGCTGCTAAATAGAGAATAGTGCCTTTGCGTATTACAGATTTACTTGTGTTATTCAATAGCCTACAGTACTTGTAGCAACTACAGATTTACTTGTGTTATTGGATTAACTTGCAGTACCTGTATGAGCACAACCTTTCTCACACTGTTTGGTGATAGAGGTACCCATGTTATAGGCATGAAACCTCAATAAGTACTCCGCTGTTTTTATCATTACACCTCCTTCCTCTTCCATATTTCTATTGGAAAATCTTTGCTTAGGATTATGTGTTGTTTACAACCCTATACATCGAATTCCATTTTTCTGCTGGAACATTGCTGCTTAGGATTTTGTTTGTTACAACCCTATGCATCTATTTCCCTCCTTCCTTCCTCCTCTCCACCATTACTACAACTTCAATATTGAGTTGTCTCATTGTTGTGTGTCGGCCACCAGATGAAGCCATTTCTCTTTGAGATTGCCCCAATATACCCCCAGCATTTGGATCCATGTGTTGGCTTGAAGCTACCTCAGTGAAGGCTTATTGAACCAAGCCCATCCTATTACTTTTTTACGTGACAATTGGAGTGCTGAAAACCCCTCACATATTATCTCTTAAGCATTCCTCTACTTTAGATGTCCTAGGCACTGGTCTACAATCAACCTTTAGCCTGTCTCGAAGAGGCTTTCTATCTCCCCTGTAGCACTTGTGCTGCTGGTGCGATTTGAAGCGAAAACACATCGGAAGATGTATTTGGAGCAGAAGTTGTAGCAGACTTTGATGTAGAAAGGAGAAGGGGTGAACCTCTATCTTCAACGTCTTTAGGACACTAGAGACCAACTTGCTGTAGTGGGGTCCAGTCTTCAGCCAACTGCGATGGTGAGGATAGCCTTGAATGGAGTCTTGGATGAATGGCAAGTTTTTGTCCAAAGCATATTGGGCAGAGAAAAACTACCTTCATGGGAGGAGATGTGGGAGACTCTTCAACAGGAGTTAAGGAGGGACCTAGTGAAGGTCAACCTCAGTGGCAGCAGTGGGAGTGGCACAAAGACAAAGGAGGAGGAGGAAAACATAGCTCTAACATCGAAGGGACAGCAGAAGCCGAAGTGAAAGAAGGACATTTCGAAGGTGAAATGTTTCAGTTGTGGCGAGTTGGGCCACTATGCATCCCAATGTCCTTTGAAGAAAAAGGACAAGGATGAGAAACATGATCCTAAGGCTGCTTCAGCAAAGATTGACGAGGATGAGTTTGCCATGAGTGCCCACGCATCTCCAGGAGGGAGATGGGGCGATATTGAGTTGTAGTCGGGAGGACTACATGTGGGCAGGATCCTTGAGGAGTCCACCTCTTGGATCAATTCCTTGCTATGGGAGCCCAAGATTCAACAGTAGCGAGATGGACTTAGTGTCAGATGATGCAGTGGAGTGTTTGGAGGACAGATGCAGTAGCTGGGGACCAGAGACTGATCAGTGCAAAGCAAGGTTGGCAGCAGTGCAGGAGTCAGCAGCAACACAGAAGATTCAGAGGATATGAATCAGCAACAGTTAGATTCCAAAATTAATTGTATTATGTTGAACATAATTAAGTTCAACTAATTTTGGATGTTTTTCAGTTGCTTCTCTCAGCAATTGAGTTACAATATGGATGTAGTGTTAGTAGTCGCAGTGCTAGCAACATAGCAGATGCAACGTTTGAGAGGGAGTTGTAGTATAGATGCAACAGTGGCAATCGCAGTGGCAGTGGCAGTGTCATGGGTAGCAGTACAGTAGCAGCAACAGCACAGTGTTGGTGGTAGTAGTAGTGTAGAAAGGAGGTGCTTCAGAAATAAAGCAACATGCAGGTGGACATTGTTGCTAGAGCACTTTCCTAGCTAAGAGGGAGTGTTAGTTTTTGGTAGCATTAGAAGTGCTCTAGCCTTGAAAAATGGTGGAGAGGCTAAAGCACATGAGTTTTAAAGAACCTAGAAACCGTTTGGTGAAATTCCATCCGGATTGTATTTTTTTTAATTAATTAATATTTTTAATGGGGTTCCTAAGTCTAAACTTAGGGAAATTAAAATATTAATGGGTATTAATCAAAATATGGGTGAGAATGATCTAGAAGGTGGATCAAGTCATGTTTTAATCTTAGCTGTTGATTAGAGACTTAATCTCAGCCGTTGAAGACTCAACAGGAAAAATATAAAATGGAGGCTTGGGGTTCATTTGGAAACACAGAGAGAGAGAGAGAGAATTGATCTGGAGTTCGATTTCTGGGGCTAGGAAGTTGAGAAATTAGAACTAAGTGATCATTTAGCAGCAGAGGGGCAGTGAGAATCCGTGAGAAGGACTTCCGGAGAATATTGACAAAGAGGCGGAGAGAGCTTGTAGAGAGGCAACGCAATAGCCGGGAGAGCTGACGCTGGGCCAGTCTGGGCCCATGCAGTCGTGACGCAGAGCCAGAAAGGCTTGCGTAGAGCAGAAAAGCTGTCTGTCACGCAGAATCCAGAACTGCCGGGAACAGCAGGAACTGCCAGAACAACCGGGATAGCTGATTTAGAGGGTAGAAGAGCCTATGCAGGGCTAAAGCAGAGCCTGAAAAGTTGACGCAAGGCCAGCGCAAAAATAGCCGGGGTTAACCAGTCTTGTGCTGGATCAACGGGAATTCTGCCGGGTGAAGTGAGGTAAAACTCACTCAGATTTTCTGCCAGTATTTTCTCTGTAAAGGATTGCTAGATGAGCATCCTAGATATGTATTCAAATATTTCTCCTGCATCATAATAAACCCTCAAAGCTGTTGCACCGGTTTTCTGGCATTGGGTTTTTCTAGGTGTTGATTTGGGGTAGCATCGGATGTGCTCTAGCCACGAAATTTGGTGGAGAGGTTGGGGCACATGAGATCTCCAATACCCAGAAAGGGTTTGGGCATATTCTAAATAGTTCAAGAGATATTAAAATAATTAATATTTTTAATGGAGTCCCTAAGTCTAAACTTAGGGAAAATAAAATATTAATGAGAATTAATATGAAACTGTGTTAGATTGGTCCAAAAGACATGGATTAAGCCAGATCTAATCTAGCCGTTGATTAGGGACTTAATCTTGGCTGTTGATATGTCAACAGGAAAATTATAAGAGGAGGCTTGAGGGTCACTTGGAGAATACACCAAAGTGATCAGTCATTCTATTCTCTAGAGCGGGGTTTGCTAAGAGAGATAGAATTAGTGATCGGGAGTTGCAGCTGAGGGGCATTGAGTACAAAGAGACAGAGAGGCAGAGATAGCGCCGGGAGAGCAGCGTAGTAGCCAAGGAGAGTGACACAGAGCCAACCAGGGCTCACGCAGGGCCACGCAGAGGCAGCCGGGAGCTGCGCAGAGCCTCAGAGAGGCCAGCATTGCTGACGCAAAGGGCCAGAGGGCTGGCGCAGGGCCTACTAAGGCTAACGCAGACCCATTTGGGGTGATGCAGGGCCAGCACTGGGAAGAGAGGGGCTGACGCAGTCCAGAGAGAGGTTGACGCTGGGGTTTTTGGGGCAGATTGGTGCTGAGGAGCTGCCGGAAGGATTTTTTGGGGTTTCAGTCAGGAGATTGGTCAGAAACTGAGAGGTATTACTGCCAAGGAAATTCTCTGTTGGGTAGGCCAGTGTCGGCACCCAGATTGTACTATGATATTGCTTAATAAGAAAACCCCCAAATAGCTGCACCGGTTTTCCCACATTGGGTTTTTCCGGGGACATTAGTGCAAAAATAATGGTGTCATATAGTGTGATTGTTTTTGTTTCCTTTAGTTGTTGATCTGTAATATGTTGAACATGCACTAGTGTTTATTTTCAGTATTTACATTGTAAATAACTTGTTAAGTAAAATAACAAATAGGTAGGAATAAATCAGATAAAGTGCATGGGGGGTTTCTAACTAAGTAGACTTAGAAACTTCAACACCAGGGACTATTGTGTCAAAAAATAAGTGTGTTCTATGTATCTTGTTCTTTGCTCTGTTTTCTGTTTCATGAGATCATATATTTAATTAGTGTAGGCTGTAGAAGTAATTTCCTTCAGTATTCAGAAGAATAACTTGATGAATGTAATTTAAAAAAAATCAAGTAGGTGAAGTAGATTCAGATTTGCTGCAGTAGGTGTTCCTTTGAGTCTAGGAATTTTCACAGGTTTAGCTAGCCGCAGGCCTAAAAAGGCCTCAAACTCCCTTTTTTGGCCTTGCCGTGGGCTTGGGGAGCCTCATTGGCCCTCGGTTTCCCTTCAAGCCCTAAAAGGGCTTGTCCCTTAGTTGCTGGCCCTTTTAGGGCCTCCTCTTCCCCAGCGTCAGCCTCTTGAGGCTTGACGTCAGCCCTAGAGGGCTTCTCTTGCTTGGCCATGGCCCTTTTGGGCCTTCCTTGCTCCTATTCAGCCCTCTATTTTCCATTCCTAGCCCTGGTTTGAGGTTTCCTAGTCGTAGCCTATTTCCGTAGCCCTCATTCAACCATTATTCAGTCATTGGTTTAGTTTTTCATCTCTAACATTTGGTTTTATAGTAATTTCTAGAGCTAACTTGGTGGTTGCAGGTTCTCAAGTCCCTTGGAAGCCTCTCTAGCCATCTAACTGCTCTCTAACCCTCTAGTTTCATCATTGTTATCATTTTGATTTCTGAAGTCTTTTATGACAACACCATATTTAAGGCCTAAACACATTTTTAATAAGCCTAAATTCATTAATAATTCACCTAAGGCATTGAGAAATAAACCTAAGTCAATTTGAGTGCATATAAGTGAATTTCTTGTGGATTGTTGGATTAATTTCAGATCTGATATGTTTGCTACAGCCACATAAAAACACTTAGAATGGTGATAAAATCATACAACAGTTGCATAATAACTCATTGGCAATCATATTTCGTCATTACATTGTCATTTGCACTCATTAGGCTCACGCCTCTTCGCATATTTGATGATTTTTGAAGGCTGAAATAATAATCTGAGGCCTAAAATTTACTGCATAAAGGTCTGATATAAACATTACAGTGGTGGAAAAAGTGCTAAAGATCATCTAAATTTCACTTAGCCATTGTTCATTGCATCTTGTGGATCTTGGATAATTGCTTAATTGTGTAACTGGGTGATTTTCTTATTGCTGCAATCATATGTCTGTTGGCTGATCCATATTGCATTTCTGCATCATTGGTATCTATTTGCACTCTTGCATTAACACATACAAGTGCTATGATTGAATTGATAATTGCCTAATGAGATTGGCTTAACAAGTAACATTATGATTAATGCTCTTGTCTCTCATTGCTATCATTGTTATTGGATAAGTGGATACATTTGCTCTTGTGGATTTTGTAATCTAATACACTCTTAAAGTGCTTAATCAAGTCTAATCATAATTGTGATAAGAGATCTAATTGTGTCCATAAGGAATCCAATAACAAGTCTGTCTTCTTCACATTTCATAGGGACTACCCCCCATAGATTGCTAGAGGGAGACAACTAGAATGGAGAGGGCAGGGATCAAAGTGACAGCCCCTGTCCTGAGCAGTGTCGCATATTGCCTGTACAATTTGAGTGACAATAAGTCCCAATGAATGGACAATAACCCTTTGGATGAATGGTAACAAATCATTGAATCAATATTCCATAAACCAAAGAATTTCCCTTAAACTAGTTTGTGTGTTCAACGAAATCATATAGAAGCATTTGGTACTAGCATTGTTCAAATATGGAAGTGTAAAACAATGTCCAATAAATGCTCTACTGAATTTTGAATTACATGCATTAGAGTTGTTAATCAACATTGGAGATTAAATTTGATTAATAACATTATGTTAAAGATTCAACATTGAACTAAGACTTGTTAGGGGTATCCCCTTCACCCATTTTCTGGCAAGGTTTGTAAGTCAAGGAGCCCCAAATTGCCTTTGTCTCGAGGTAAGGTCACTAAGGGGAACCCCTTGACCCAGAGAGGAATCATCTTCTCTATTGGCAATTTGAGGGACCTTGTGATGTGCAGGACCTAGCATCCCAACCAATTTGGACTTTTCAACACGAGTGTTAGCATGGACTCTTACCAAAGTGTGCAGGTAGAAGGTCGACTAGGAAAGGTTTTTGAAGGATTTGTGGAATCAAAACACCCAATAGTGGCAAATCTGGAGGACTCTAAATCACACTGAAAATATATCTTTTGTAGAGAAGGTTGTTTTAGAGGGCTTCTACCACATGATTCCATAAAGTTGTTTATTTAAATTGCAAATGCATGGAGGTGGTCCCATATGAAGTGATTGGAGATGGAGAAGTGGCATGCTATTTTTATCTGTAAGATGCAGGATCTTTATGAGCTGATTATGCACTCTTTTGACATTGGCACCTACTTAAATAAAAAACAGGGGTGGATTTTGCTTCATCATGGTTTGGCTGCCAAGAGCAGGTTTCACAAAGTTGGCATTACTAATTCAGATTTTGTCTTGCATGGTAAGATGAGAGTCTAGATAGTGCAACATGTTATATGAGGGTGTCAAAATGCCAGAGTTGTTGGGTATGGTTTCAGGCTGAATTTCACTACCTTTTTGTAGTTCTGCTCTCTTGAAAGGGGTTGTTACTCGGAGATTCATGGACAATTCAATTGGCTGCAATTGATTTTCTATGGAAAAATCAATGTAAGGTTACCTTTAATGAAATTCCTCACCCCCTGACTCTGGGGAACTGAGGAGCTTTAAGCAAGAGTTGGCATTGCTCTTGAGTTTTAACCTCAGTGCATTTTGATGTGATGTTGAATCCCTCTGTGTGGGTGCAGTGTCCCCAATTTTGATTTTCTGCATTAGAGACGATTTTGGGAAGAGGAGACATTTCCTGCATTGGGACTTAGGAGGAAAAAGGAAATTTATAGCCTAGTGGAATGTGGGGGCCACAAGGAGAGAGAATTTGACCCAAAGGAGGCAACTCACACTAGTGAGAAGGGGAGGAGAGAGAAGAGGTGTGAATTTGGAGAGAGAGGGGCCACCAAGAGAAAAGGGGTGCGAATTAGGAGAGAGAGAGAATGTGGACCACAAAGGAGAGAAGAGGCTGACAAATTATAAATAGAGCTTGAGGGCCTCATTTTTGGCATCTTTGGTCATTTTAACTCCTTAACACAAGTTCCCTTGAGCTGCTTAGCCAAGACTACCAATGCTGTTTAGCACAAGGAATTTCCAAGCGGGAATTCCACCTCTACCTTCAGTGAACTTCGAGTGTAAGGAGTCTATCCTAGGGCTTCTCTAGGAGCTATATTGTAGACTATTTCCAGCTGGTGCGTGCTTTTCCAAGGGCGCAGAAGGAGAATTCGTGGGGCTGAATAGAGCCAGCAAGAAGTGGTGGTTGGGCTCGAGATTTTGCAGGAAATTCACCCATAAGAAGAGCAAGTTTTCCTTGTCAATTTGTAGGACTGGAGGTGTAGCATTTTGGAAGGCTGAATTGTCCCAATTTGGGGCCTGCGCAGGGGTTTCTGGGCATCTTCAGTGCAATCATAGAGAGCAGGAGATTTGAGGGAAGAGCTGGCTCGGAGAGATAAGGAGATTTGGGGAGGAGAAGTTTGCAGATACAGGAGGAGAATTTCCAGCCAAGAATTTTGGGGGCTTTCTACAATAGATTTCCTTCTTTCAACTCACACTGGCAGCCAGTAGGGCCATACGCACTTCTTGGGGTCACTGGGTGAAGTTGGAATCAACCTAAAGGATTTCTAGGTTTTTGTGAGTTTATTGAGAGGAGGCTCCAGCTGATTTTACAGAATTTTCCAAGCAGTATTCGGGCCAGAATTCCTACATTCTTATAGCAGGGCGTATTGCTAGCTAGCCAGGAATTCACATCACTTTGTGGGTTTAGTTTTGGCTTAGAGTGTAGCCAAACCTTTTCTGGGTGTTTCTGGGTTTTAGGAGAGGAGTCCGTGGTTGCAACTCTAGATCGATGCGGGCGATATTGAGGGTAGAATCCCAGTTCCATTCCAACAGCAGTTAACAAAATTTCTGGGCAGTGCGTAGATATTTTGTGGAGCTTTCATAGCACTCGGGTTTTCAGTCTTTTGCCTGGGTTTTGCATTGCTTGCATAAGCAAGCCCAGGTTCCATTGAACTCACACTTGTACTCAGAGTTTCCCCATATTAATAAAATGACTCAGATTTTCTGCTTCTATTTACAGGGATTCTAAATTGGGTGCTTTGATTTCATATTTTTCTTGCTGTTCCTAGTGCATGTTTGGGTATTACTGTTAATTCTCCCATTAGGAATATTATAGTGCAGGCCTGGGCTCATTTGCTAGACCTTTTATCCCATGTAGATTGGCACTTTCCTGGTACTGCCTTTGTCTGCATGGTGTAATCACTTTGAGCATTGATCTACTTATTTTTTCTCTGAAATAATATATGGAGCATTTTCAAAAAATATGTTGAGCATTTATGTTTGTTCTATTTTCTGTTGACCTTGGTAGCGGTAAGCATTCTGGATCTCCCTGGGCGTTCCTTTCTCATGGGACTGGGCCTTTTGTTCACTGCCTAATTAATTGTTTCTTCTTAATAGATGATCTCCTGTTTAACAAAGGACACTTGCATTAATATAGCATTACTTGTCACAGTCGTGGATAGAAGTTAGAACTAAATATTTTGTGTACAAAGGTATGCCCATGTATACTGAAACTGTCAACTGGCCTTGGATAAATATTGTAGGCCTTAGAATGTAATCAAACCCTTTTACTTATAAGTTATAACGATAAAAAATGTTGCTATGAGGAATAAAACGTGTGAGAGAGAAATTAAAAATAGTGTGAGCACTTGTTGATAATGTTGTACATCAAATGGAAGTTTCTGTAGCTGAATTTTTTTCTAATATTATTAATTTTGTGGCAATCCTGTAAGGCTTTGTTTCTTTCCTTAGCTCCTCCTTAGCAGGTTGCTCTTAAATTTGCATGTAATAATTCTGGGATTTATTTTGTAGGTGCAATCCGTCACTTTTGATTGACCATGAAGAAGAAGATGGAAATCATCACTACATTTTGATCGATGTTGGAAAGGATTTTAAGGAGCAAGTTTTCCGATGGGTTCTTCGCTATAAAATTCCTCAGATAGATGCTGTGAGTGCCTTAGTGTACAGATATTTGGTTTTTTTGGGTAATTTACTAATTTACAGTCAAACATTTCTAAAATTACCTCCAAGTTCGATTACAAATAAGCTTTTGTGCTTCTTTTCATTTGCACAGGCAGCTTCGTAGAACTTTATGTGACTATGTGAGGACTTAATATTTTAGTGTGACTCTGTCAGAACTTAATATTTTAGTGTCATGATATTTATAGAAGATTGCTTCTTAGATTTGGTCTTCAGATTGACAAATTTCCCATCTTTGCTTCTCTTTTTGAATGTTTCATGCTGCTTGTGGGAAAAGTTTATAATTATTTAAAATGAACCAAAGTCCACGTACTGAAAAATTATCCAACATGAAAAGAAAAAACAACTGAAATCCATATAGGACAAATTATATAACTATAATGAATAATATATATTGAATGATATGATATACAATGACCTTCGTGATGGTATTTAATATTTATACATACTGACAAACTGGTTACATTGGTTGAATGGTCATGTCTTTTAATTAAGTCATGCCTCTTAATGAGAATGTCTCACTTCACTATTGTTTTAATATTATTGAAATTTTATATGTATATTTATGTTCATTACATTGTCTTTCCATTTAGAAATGCGTTGTCCTCAAACCATATTTCTGAAAAGACTTTATCTCTTTTTTCTGGCTTTGTATTGCCTTCTCATGATTCTCTACTCTTGTAGCTGTGATGGTGGATGATACAAGATGCTATGATCTTTCAAGTGCTGAGCATGTTTGTAGAATTGTAGGAGGTTTTGACCACCCTAATTTGATCCTCTGTGGAATGTTGCGTTTCTAGGGTTCTTGGAAAGAACCTATTGTCTTGTGATTCCCAAGATGACTTCTAAATTGAGACTGAATTGTATTGGAATTAATATTTTTTGAAATATATTTTGAATCATAGTTGCACATATCACAATAATATCAGAATTATTGCGATATTATATTCAAAATTAGACTTGTTGATATTATCGCGATAATTTGGCTAGTTGAAATTATCGCTAGTCGAATGGAAATTATCACCCTGTTGCTGGAAAATGGTGATAAAAAGTTTCGGTTTGTTGA
This sequence comes from Pinus tabuliformis, assembly GCA_031772625.1. NCBI lineage: Eukaryota > Viridiplantae > Streptophyta > Pinopsida > Pinales > Pinaceae > Pinus > Pinus tabuliformis. The sequence goes on along the minus strand of CM062804.1, from coordinate 60,533,044 downwards.
AATTGAGGAGCATTTGGAGGTACTCTCACATGCCCAATCACCATCTATTCAAAGCCCTATGGGCAACTACATTTATTATTATTTTAATAAATTATAATGCCAAGCTTTTCCAGGTTGGAGTGTTGAATAATACTTATGAAGTATTTACTCATTCAGGCAAAGTGGCATTGTTTATACTCATTTCTTGAGCTCTGAATATTGTTTATATTTTCGTAATAATAATATATTGGCCTAAATTAGGCATTTGAGGTCATTATGCATTTGTTAAGAAGGGATTTTAGATGTGGCTATATATTGATGGTCATCACTTCCAGTTTACACAATTTCATGGATAGATTTCTGATTTAATTCTTTAATCTTGTCTTTGTGTTGAGAATATTTTCCATCAATAATTTCCCCATTAATCTGATTCATTAGTGAGAATGACGATCATGGCAGTTCTTATTGTTTTTCATTTGAAAATTGCAGATTATTTTGACACATGAACATGCAGATGCATTGCTGGGTTTGGATGATGTTAGGGGTGTACAACCGTATAACCGTAACAATGATATTGAACCTACACCCGTTTTTGTCAACCAATTCACAATGGACAGGTATCCTTAACATTTCTTGTTTATTGGTCTCATACATGCATTGATGTGAATTTCTTACATAACTTCTTGTTGTTAGAGGTCGTTAGTTTTCATTAACTAGTAGGGATATCATGATGAAAGAAGCCTTTTAATAGGTAAATTCAAAAATAAAAGGTGGTTCTACATTGGTTTTTTTTTTTTTTTAATATTCTAAAATAATAGTATAGCATATTGTTGGCAATAAAGTATACGTCTTTAGTTACAACTATACCTGGTATGTCTATGAATCTGGGCCATAGTCTACGTTTGATGGATCTTGGCATGTTAATGTCACACTAGGTGAATCCGTAAAGCTAAAGATGTAACTAATACATGTCAAGGCTATTAGCTATTTGTTTATCTTATATAGAGGTTGTAATAACTAGTTAAGGTTTTATTATTAAACATAAAACAACTAATTTCATTGTTCGTGTTGTTGACATGTTAAGGTTCTTGCACTTATTATTGCTATACGCACTTTGGATTTAATTTCTTCATGCACAATTTTTCCCGTTTGCTGGTTTATGGTTAAAATGGCACTTATAATTTTGTCGATGGGGTCATCTTTGATAAGAGCACACATGTTGATGATGATTTTCTCCATGGGTCTTTGATCTTCATTTTTTTTCTTCAAGGATGAGGTTGTGTTACAGTATCCTCCACTCTTTGTTGCTTGATTTTATCATAATAACTCCTTGGATGTCAAACTTAGCAAAACCAAGGCCATATCTTTTCAATATATCTAGAGAGTCTTTTTATAGATTTCTTTTATCTTTAGAGGTTAAGTTGTTCTTAATGCTACATGTGATACAAGCCTACAACGTAAGTGTGAGAAAAAGGGAGAGTATGTTCGTCAAAACTGTGGCTGTGTTTATATTATCCATGAACACATATTAATAAATGTTTGTCACAAAATTGGAGATCAAAGATAAAAAGAGATTGATGGCTTATTATAAAACTGGTCAATGATAGATTACTTGATAAAAGTAACTTTCCTGTCATTGGGATGGCCAGAAATTGTTGATGTCTAAAGATGGACTCAACCCCCTTAAAGTAGCTATGTCAAATGATAGTTACTTTTAGGATGAAATGATGAGACAATTAGTTTTAGAGGGGTTATTTCGGTTACCACTTAAACTAGCATCCAAGTTGAAAATCCAAGGCTGCTTCAAAGCGGTGACAATTTTCAGAAGCTTCCGGGCTGGGAGGGATTTTTATATAATATATATTTTTATATATTTTGATGCATATAATGTCAGCAAAAGCATATAGAATGATGAATTAGTTATGAAAAACATAAAAACATGGATTAAACCATATAAGATCAATCATCTAGTAGTTGTAGTCTTCATCAACAACAGGTCCACAAGTTACAACATCTTGATTCTCTCATCATGTTGGGTGTGGAACCTGATTATGTTCCTGATTTAGAGCTCTTGTTTTGGTCGTGTTTGGATCCCATTCCTTGCTGGGGAGGTGTGGGGGGGCTTGCCTCCCCACTAGTGTTATGGGGGGGAGGGGTGACAACCTTTGAGCCCCCCTCGTGGGGGTGCGGGGGCCACGCCCTCGAAAGGAAATTTTTGAGAAAATTGCCTTGTAAAATATTGTAATTTTGTAGTCAATCTAGACCGTTCATTAGGCATAAGATCTAATAGTAGAAGTTATGTTATTTTAAGGTTTTTTCCCTAGAAGGCAACCCTCTGTTTGTATGAGAGTATTGTATTGCGGCTAGGTATTATTCTATATCTATTACTATCTTTTGCTAACACTTGATCACAATTTTTAACTCATACAGTGTTATTTTCATCACATGTCATAATCTTGTAGAGATGCTTTCTTACATAAGTGTGTGAACTAGTGTAGGTTGTTTTACAATGGGAGCATGTAAAATTTGTTGTTCCAACCCTTTCCCTTCTCACTAGCTTTGTCATATACTTTTACAAGGGTGTTGAATGGTGGAGTGAATTTTTTTTGCGAAGAAAAGCTAGGGAGTGATTTTTTTTGCGAGAGCGCATTCCCAAAAACCACAACCAAATGGGAGCGATTCAAGAGCACGCTCTTGGGGTCGCTCCTTGAGCACTTTTGTCATGAGTGTGCTTCGGGAGTGGGAGCGAGGATGGGGGCGCTCCCCCGTAGCATTGGGAAATTCCCAATCCATAGATGCTACCTTAGGTTAATCAATAGGAATTGTATCATTGTCACCTCAATATAAACTCCTCTTCACTTTTGGCCAATTCTCAAGAGGCCAAGGGGGGTATACCTTAGATATGCAATGATTATAGCAAGAGCCTAAGTAAATCTTAAATATGAGTAGCTAAAATAACAAAGACTTTAACATCGAAAATAAATGAATTCCACAAAGGTACAGTACATAAAACATAAAGGATCCAATTACTTAGTGATATAATGCTATAAATTGACTAACCTTTGGTGAAGCAAGCATATATCATATCAATTCACCTAGATGCTAAAACAATTAAGAACTTAGTGGATTAAACTCAAGATCTGGTTTATGATATTTATGTTAATTTTCTTAGGGTTTGATTGTTCTTTGCTTTAGATAATTGTATTTCATCATTTATAATTCATTCACTCCTTTAACATCTTTAGCATTATTAGCAATTATACAGAGAGAACAATAACTTCAACATTGCAACGGAACATAAAGGAACAATATAAGAAAAACATGCAAAGAACACCGTGATTTTGGTCAGAGACCAGGGCAAAACCCCACAAGGGGGAAAACCCATCTAGATTCTTCTTCTTCTATTAGATTGTCATCGAATGTTCAATAGAAAGGTACAAAGTACAAATGTCATCAGGTTACCCAGGGCCTGTACAAGACTTGTTCACAACTTCATTTGTGAACAAGTTATATTGATAATACAATTGCTTTCATCAATAGCCTCATCATACTATTAATACAAGTGCCACCACTGAACATGTACCAATGCTACTTTGCCATATTGCCATACTTTTATTGTGCAAAAAGGATATCATACATATGATGATGTCTTAATTATAACTAGACTATGATGCCATACATAATTGGACTGTGATGCTGATGATGCCATGTGTGTAACTAAATTGTAATGTCAACGATGCCATGTCATACATATAAGGAGGCTGAAATCACATACATATATTACTAGCATATACTACTGTGATGAAACCAACCGTGCTTTTGTGTGGAGATCGAGACCAACCATAACATTGAGATGGCGTATATATAACTCAGAGATGTCATGAATATCAACACAAAGATGTTATATGTATATATCAACGTAGAGAATCTGAACAAAGATATTATATATATACCAACGTAGAGATGCCATCCATATATGTAACGTAGAGGTGCCATCCATATAAAGAATGCAAAGGTGCCATCCATATATGTAGCTTAGAGGTGCCATCCATATAAAGAACGCAGAGGTGCCATCCATATATATAGCACAGAGGTGCCATACCAACACTGTGTAACAATTATAGAGAAGAGATCCCATACAAATTGTGTATAGAGCAGAGATGCCATACCAACAGCCTAACCATACGCCATTACATATAGATGTGATCATGAGCATAGTGAGACAGAGTGCGAGATAATAAGAGTCCAAGACAAAGCAAGAGGTTGTTGTCCTGTAGATGTGCGAGGATCTAATCCAAAAACGCAGAAGGAGAAGCATCCGAAAACCACAAAACAAATATAGGCATCTGAAATCCACAAAAGAAATACAAGCATTTGAAATTCCACAGAACCATGTGCCATTCGAAAATTGATTAAACCATAGTGCCAAAATCAACAAAGATACAAGCAAGATGAGAGAAAGGCGAGAGAACAGTCATGTAGAAAATATAGTCCTGATGAAGAAGAGTGAAGTCTTGTAATAGATTAGACCTTAACCGTAGCGAAGCCCAGAAGAAACATCAAAAAACCTCAGAGCCATCTGAGCTAGAAAAGTGCCTTTGGAGATCAACCACTTGAGAATATATATAGAGGTTTGCCAATCAGATAAGTGCCTTTTGAATTAGGCCGACATAGATAATTTGGAGGGAAGACTTCAAATTTAATTCAAATATATATATATATATATTTCCTTTTTGATATTTTCATGCCCAATTAATATTGTTCTCATTTTAACAATGTTTTCCATTGAGGCAATGGGGTTTGCTATTTGGGACATACCAGTTCTATGGGAAATTCATCCCATAGCTGCCTAAAATTCAATATCCCTCTCAACTAGGGAGGAATTTCCATCCTCATCTTGGATATTCATCATAGTTGCTGAGGTGAAGACAAAGCCCAAGCAAGAGTGAAGTCAAGCAATGACTAAAGGAAGCTGTTGAACAAGGACTTGGAACTAGTCCCAATGACGACTACATCTTTCTTCAATATCGAGGACAAGATCAAGAAAAAATCCGACTATCATGCATGGAAGATGATCTTGGATTTGATTTTGGAAGAGAATGATGCCATGGACTATGTCAAGGGAAGAATAACCTAGCCTCCCTCAAATGCAACCATTGCTGTTCAAACAAAGTACAAGAAAGGTGAGACAAAAGCTAAGAAGATTATTCTTGATTCTGTTCATAAGCCTTTGGTTGCATATATTTCTGATTTAGAAACATCTAAGGAGATGTATGAAAGACTGGTTGGGATGTTCAAAGTGAACAATGCAAATCAAATTCTCTTTCTCAAGAACAAGCTGAAAGACATCAAGATGGATAGAGGAGAATCCATCCAATCCTACTTCATGAGGATCACCAAGATCAAGAATGATCTCTTATCTATTGGAGAAGTCATTGGTGACAGGGAAGTCTCTCTTATTGCACTTGGGGGCCTTACAAGAGGCTGGGATGTGTTCAACACTACCATTCTTAACAATGACAGGATTCCGAGATATGAGGAACTATTGGACAGATGCACTCAAGAAGAAATAAGGATGATGGAACGAGACAAGCCCTCAAATGGAAACAATCCTACTGCCTTCTCCACTCATTCTAGAAGAAGGAACAATGCTAGTCCAAGGAATCAAGGACAAGGGTTCAAGTAGGGATTCAAAGAAGGAAGAAAAGGAAGGTGCTTCAATTGTAACAGGTTTGGCCACTTCGCTAAAGAGTGTCTTCACAAGAAGGATTCTCCAAGAGATGATGACAACAATAACAACAACAACTTCAAAGTAAATGGCAATCAAAGGAACAACAAGTTCAATAACAGAGGGAAGAGGAATGCACCTGCTGCTCGAAGTGGAGGTGGTCGTCGTCCCAAGAAGTCAAGAAACTCCAGGTATGATGAAGTTAATATTGCAAAGCAAAATGATTTTTTTTCGTATTTCTGCCCTCTCCACCGCCTCTCCTCCAGATACATTGGACCATTGGTTGATTGATAGTGGTGCCTCAAGGCACTTCACTAGGTATAAAGAAGCTCTTTCAAACTTGGTTGAGAAGGAGACAAATATGGAGATCATACTTGGGGACAATGCCACCTATCCTATGAAAGGAATTGGGACCATTACTCTTCACTTAAATCAAGGTCAAACCTTCATCTACAAGAAGTCCTGTATGTAACTGACTTGAAAAGAACTTGGTTTCTATTTTTGTGATGGAAGATAAAGGTTTTAAGGTGTTATTTGTTGATGGGAAGGTTCGTCTTTGGCAAAGGAATCTAAGAGATGCATTCACTGTAGGATTCAGGGTTGAAGGTCTTTATTAGGTTGGAGGAAGTCCGTTGGGAGCTATGATTTGTGACACCTCTCTTCAATCTGAATTATGGCACCGAAGATTTGCTCACCTTCATTTTAAAGGCTTACCCCTGATGTAAGGAAGATGGTCTCAGGGATGCCCGAATTCAACTTGAATCATGAAGTTGTTTGTCAGGGATGTGAAGTTGGAAAACATACAAGGGGACCATTCCCCTCAAGTGAGACTCAAACCACTGATATTCTTCAATTGGTCCATTCTGATTTATCAGGTATGAAGCGCATTACATCTTTGGGTGGATATTTGTATTATGCTATTTTTGTATATGACTTCTCTTGCAAGACATGGATGTATTTCTTAAAGAAGAAGAACGAAGCATTCAAATGGTTCCTCTCCTTCAAAGCCTTGGTCAAGAATTAAAAAGGGAAGAAGATCAAAGTTCTAAGGATTGATAATGGGACTGCATATGAGTCTAATAAATACAAAGGCTATTGTAGAGAAGCTGGCATTAAGAGGGAGACTACAACCGCTTATACTCTTGAACAAAATGGTGTTACCAAAAGGAAGAATCGTACTATCATCGAAGCTACCCGAGGTATGCTTCATGATCAAGGTCTTCCGAAGTTCTTATAGGGAGAAGTTGCCAACACCGCTGTGTATGTCCAAAACCGATGCCCACATCAAGCTTTGGACTTCAATACACCTGAAGAAGTATTCACCGTTAAGAAACTTGATGTTTCTCATTTTAGAATATTTGGATGTCCCGTATATTTTCATGTACTGAAAGAGAAAAGAAACAAACTAGATGCATCTGGGAAGAAAGGAACATTCGTGGGCTACAGTGAAACTTCGAAGGCATATAGAATCTATGTGCCTGGTCAAAGGGAAGTGGAATTAAGTCATGATGTCACTTTCGATGAAGATTCCGCAGTACGAAAGATTCAAGATCTTCCTATTCCTAGGAAGGCCAATGGTGATGCTAATGTAGAAAAGCAAGATGAATATCCGTCCGATGTAACGATGCCCGATGTTGAAGGACCGATGGATCCCATAGATCCACCTCCTTGTGAGCCCTTTACTATAAGAAAGAGGTCTTTGTGGCTTAAGGATACTCTTGAAGATGCTGAGAAGCACATTGCACTGAGGGGGACAATTCGTGAAAAGAGGGTACTTAGCTGCCATGAGTACTATTGTACGATCTAAGCCTTGTACATTCGAAGAAGCCGTGAAGAAACATGTTTGGAAGGATGCAATGAACAAAGAGTATGAATCAATCATGAAGAATGATGTCTGGGATGTGGTGTTCCTAGACCCAAGGATAAGTCAGTGGTCACTTCGAAATGGTTGTACACGATCAAACATGGAGTTGATGGGAGAGCTGAGAAATTCAAGGCTAGATTTGTAGCTCGAGGCTTCTCTCAAAAGGAAGGAGTAGACTATGATGAGATATTTGCATCGGTTGCCCGATATGTTTGATCATAGCCCTTGCTACCTCGTGAGGATGGGACCTTCATAAGATGGATGTCAAAATTGCCTTCTTGCATGGTTCGCTTAAGGAAGAAGTATATGTGGAATAACCAGAGGGGTTCGAAGTTCAAAATCGTGAGACTCATGTATGCAGGTTGAAGAAAGTCCTCTATGGCTTGAAGCAAGCCCCTAGGGCTTGGTATGAGAGGATCGATAGCTATCTTATGAAGCTGGGGTTTACAAGAACCGATGCTGACCCAAACCTATACTTCAAGGTTGAAAAGGACAAACCTCTCATTCTGGTCCTTTATGTGGATGATCTCTTTCTGACAGGTGATGACTCTCTCATTCATCAATGCAAGAGGGAGTTGGCTTCTGAGTTCAAGATGAAGGACCTAGGACTGATGCATTACTTCCTAGGGTTGGAGTTCTGCCAAAATCCTGATGAGATTTTCCTTTCTCAAGGAAAATATATTGTGAAGCTACTTGAGAGATGTGGAGTGGTGGACTGCAAATCTGTAACTACTCCGATGGAAATCAACTTCAAGAAGCTATCTGGAAGTGCCGCTGGGCCTGAATTGGCGAACCCTTTTGAGTGTTGTCAACTTGTGGGGGCACTGATGTTCTTGGCCAACTCCTGTCCTTAACACATGCTTTGCTATGAACATGTTGAGTCAATATATGGTTGAGCCTCATCACATTCATTGGATTGTTGCTAAGAATCTCTTGAGATATCTGCGGGGCACTATCCACTATGGTCTGAGATACATTGCCGAGAGTTTGAGGCTACATGGATATTCAGATGCTGACTGGGCTGGCAGTGTGGTGGATCATAAGAGCACGTCTAGGTGCTGCTTCTTTTTGGGGCCTGCGTCAATATCTTGGATGAATAGGAAGCATAAATCGGTTGCACCAAGCACCGGCAGGCCGAATACATTGTTGTGAGTATGGCCTATTGTGAAGCAGTCTAGTTGAGGAAGCTCTTCAATGAGCTATTTGAGCACGTGCTAGATATGACCGTGATCTTCTGCGATAACTAGGGTGGGATTCGTTTATCAGAGAATCCTGTGTTCCACGACCACTCCAAGCACATTGATATCAGGTACCACTTTATCCAGGATATGGTACAATTGGGAGCAGTTAGGCTCCAACACATGAGGACAAATGAGTAGGTTGATGACATTCTCACGAAGCCTCTCAAGAAGGTCAAATTCTTATTCTTCTAAGAGAGACTTGAAGTTGTGGAATGACCCTCTTATGAGGGTCTCGTATGAGTTGGACACAGAGCTCTGGGAGCTCCTGGGGGTGTGGGGTACTTCTTGGAGCTAGCTATGAGCGACCATAGGGTGAGTGGTTCACCTTCCCCTAGTGGTGCACTAGATACAGGGTGAGTGGTTCACCTTCCCCTACCCGGACACATGCATGTAGGGTGAGTCCTTCCCCTATAGTTGACATATGAGCAGGATGAGTGGTTCACCTTCTCCTGTTGATGCCTCGACACACATCCTACCCATAGAGTTTGGGACTCATGGGAAGTACATCTCATCTGGCCAATGAGTTGGGAAAAGCTGGTTAGGGACCATAGCACTATCGATGGATGCATCGTGTATCGCCGTACTCCCTATGACTAGGATGCATGGTGTTCAACAACTTGATTAGGGATCAAGGACTGACTTTAGTCAGTGGAGAGTGGTATGATACACTCTCGATCACTTCTTCATTATTACTTCATGGTTTAGCAGAGCAGAGTAGCGCAGAGCAGGGATGTCAGAGATGTTACAAATTGTTAGATGGTTTTCTCCCTAGTTGAGAGGGAGTGTTAAAATTGGCAACTAGGGCCAAACTCCACCTTGGACAACTCATATGATGGAGATGATATTTTTATTGGATTCTTCTTTCCGAGAGGTGCAAGATTGATCTAAAGATCATCTCATCCTGACAAGCATAAATGGAATTATGAATTTATTTATTTTATGGATAAATTGTCAAGGTCGGCTCGAGTCTAATGTAGGTTTATGAAGCCCAATAGATGTGTCTCTTCACCCTCAACGTTGTGTATAAATAGGAGATACCTTTTCCTCATTTGGACACCATCACTCAACACATCTTTCTCTCTCCTCTCCTCATTGGTTCGTATAGCGAAGGAGCAACTCTTCTTCTCATGTTGACTTGGGTTGACTGAAAATTTTAGGCAGAAATCACAAGATTGTTGTGAGCTATTTGCAGGGACATTGACTAGTGTTGACCGAGGGTCAAATCAGCTCCTTTGACTGTGATTTTCAGGTAGATAATCTGAACTTTTGAGGCCACATCTCTAGGCACGAAAATCGAGGAATTTGGAGTAGGTTGACCTATGTTCACTGTAGTGTTGACTCTGCGTTGACCAAGTTTGACCTAGAATTTCAGGGTTGTTTTGGGTTGATTCTGATTGTCTTTGGAGGTTGAGTTGACTGCGTTTGACAGAGCTAATTTGGAAGAGACTTTCTGCTTATTTGACTAGTGTTGACTTTCTGGTTATGGCATCCTGTTCATTGTTGTTTGACTGGATTGTTTTGATACTGATTGGGCAAGTAAATTTTGTATGATGTACTCTCTCTCTCTGCTGATAATAAGAAAATTTGATCAAAGGGTTCCCCACATTAGGGTTTTTCCCTGGCATCCGCTAAATATTGTGTTCTCTTGTCTTGGCTTGCCTTTTGCTTATTGTTTATGTTCTATCTGCATTTACTATCAATGTTGATGTGATTGCTGATCTGGAAATTGATATTGGGCTAATAAGAAAAATTGAAGTAAATTGCTCTAAAGCATAAAACATACCACTGTTATCTAAAATTAACATCAAGTGTGCGAATCTTAGTCATAAGGAAGACAAACCACTGTATCATCAATAAGACCCATCTCATATCGTCTCATAAAAGAAGAGGAATCCATAACCAATGGTAGGGGAGATCAACCCTCCAAACCCTACTAGTCTTGAAGACATACCCCACAACTATATCAATAAGATGTTGATTTGTGGTAGCATTGGATGTGCTCTAGCCATGAAAATTGGTGGAGAGGCTAAGGCACATAAGATCTTCAAGACCCAGAAATCGTTTGGGGAAATTCCACATGATTGGAGAGATATTAAAATAATTAATATTTTTAATGGGGTTCCTAAGTCTAAACTTAGGAGAATTAAAATATTAATGGGTATTAATATAAAACGGGGTGAGAATGTTCTAAATGACATGGATCAAGCCAAATCTAATCTTAGTCGTTGATTAGGGACTTAATCTCGGCCGTTGAAGACTCAACAAGAAAAGTATAAGAGGAGGCTGGAGGGTCAGTTGGAGATACACCATATTGATCAGTCAGTTCGATTTTTTAGAGCGGGGTTTACTGAGAGAATCAAACCAGTGATCTGTTGTAGCGAGGGGCAGTTCGGCAGAAGGTCGAGAATACATAGTAGAGAGGCAGAGATAGTGCCAGAGAAACAACGTAAAGCTTGAGAAGGCTGACGCACAGGCAACATGGACTGACGCAGAGGCTGAGGAGGCCACCGTGGGTGACGCAGAGGGTCAGAGGGCTAACGCAGAGAGCCAAGAGGTTGACGCGGAGGCATCAATAGGTGCGCAGAGGCTAGCAGAGTTGACGCAGGGCCAAGAGGCAGCGCTGGGTGATTTTCGTGGGGCAGACTGAGTGCTGGTGAGTTGGGAAGGGTGACGCAGTCCCTGCAGAGTGACGCAGAGTAGTAGAGAAGCTTGGAGTAGCTTTCGATGTCCAACCAAGGAGCGCAGTAGTTGTTGTGGGTTCGTTCATCCGATGATTGATCAGCCGAAATATCTATCTCCGAGGAGAGGTATCACTGCCGAGGGCATTCTTTGTTGGGTGAGCCATTTCTGGCACCATAGTTGTATTCAGAAACTGCATAATAATAAAACCCTCATATATGTTGCACCCGTTTTCTCGCATTGGGTTTTTCCGGGGACGATTATCCAAAAATAACGGTGTCCCTTGTGTGTTTGTCTCAATTATTTCAGTAGCTGATCTGAATATGTGTTAACGCTGCATTTGTGTTTATTTTCGGTATTTATAAATAACTTGTTAATGAAAATAAAAGTAGGAGAAAATAAACCAGATAATGCAGTAGGGATTTTTGACGTGTCAGACTTAGAAATTCAACATGGTATCAGAGCATTGCAGATCACATGAGGACTGAAGGCACCAGTAGAAATCTGAAGAATTTGCCGCAGTAGCAATTGTCCCTGTTGGAATTTCTAAGTTTAACCCGTTAGAAATTCTTCCTGTACTATCTGGTTTATTTCTTCCTACTTGTTTAATTACTTAACAAGTTATTTACCATGTAAATACCGAAAATAAACACAAGTACAATATCAACATCTACAGATCATCAACTGAAAGAAAACAAGCACGCAAGTGACACCGTTATTTTTGGACCAATGTCCCCGGGAAAACCTAATGTGGGAAAACTGATGCAGCTATTTAGAGGGTTTTATTATTATGCAGTTTTCAAAATACAACCAGGGTGCCAGAGATGGCTCACCCAATAGAGAATGCCCTCGGCAGAAGTACCTCTCCTCGAAGACAGATATTCCGGCCGAATAATCACTGGATGAACAATCCCACAACAACAATTGCAGCTCCCACTACTCTACGTCATCTGATAGGGATTGCATCACCCTACCCGGCTCACTAGCTCCCAGTCTGTCCCACGAAATCCTCCTAGCACTGCATCTTGGCCCTGCGTCATCTCTGCTAGCCTTTGCGTCAGCCCTTAGACCCTCTGCGTCACACATGCTGGCCTCTCCTGGCACTGCGCAGCTCCTGGCTGCCTTTGCGTAGCCCCCAGCTGCCTCTGCGTCAACCTCTCTCGGCTCTGTGCTGTCTCTCTAGTACCATCTCTGCCTCTCTACTATGCATTCCCCCTAGCTATTGATCACCCTCGCTGCTAATCATCGATTCTATCTCTCTTAGCAAACCCCGCTTTAGAGAATAGAATGACTGATCCCTCTGATATGTTTTCCAACTGACCCTCAAGCCTCCTCTTATACTTTTCTCGTTGGTCCATCAACGACTGAGATTAAATCTCTAATCAACAGCTAAGATTAGATTTGGCTTGATCCATGACTTTTGGAACCTTCTAATCCAGTTTTATATTAATACCCATTAATATTTTATTTTTCCTAAGTTTAGACTTAGGAACTCCATTAAAAATATTAATTATTTTAATATCTCCCAAACCGGTTAGAATCTGCCCAAACCATTTATGGGTCTTGGAGATCTCATGTGCTTTAACCTCTCCACCAATTTTCATGGCTAGAGCACATTCGATGCTACCCCAAATCAACACTCCCTCTTAGCGAGGACTGTGCTCTAGTAATACTCCACACTGAGCATCACTTTGATTATCCAGCATCGGTCCCTGTGCTGATGCTAGGCCTCCCCGCCCAACATCCTCTGCACTGCTGCATCCTATACTGCTGCCCATGGCCTTGCCACTGCCACTGCTGCATCTGTACGACAACTCCCTCTGCATCCGTGCTGTTGTTGGTCCATCCTCCCAGCACTGCATCTGCACTGCATCCCCTCTCATCATGCTGCATCGTGCTACCCATAGCACTGCCACTGCTAACTACTGCATTGCAACTCAGTTACTGAGAAGTAAGTAACTGATCCACCTAATTCTGACATCCCTGTCAAGCTAGAGACACTCCTGATTCTGAAGCTCCCTCTGTGGCTAACAAGTGCTCCCTCTACTGACCTCTGCGGCTAACAAGTGCTCCCTCTACTGACATCTGCGATGCTGCAACAACTCCCTGCATCTCGCACCGTTGCACACCTCTCTGTGCCATCATGCACTAGGTCAACACTCTCGTGCCTCTCGCACTATTGCAGCCTGCTAGCCTCACGCTGTCTTGGGATTCCTGCAATGTAGCACTCTCTGCCGCTCCATCTGCATTTGTCTCTACTGACATCCGCCAGTCCTGCTACTCCTCTTCGGGGCTCCCGTAGCAAGGTATAATCCAAGAGTTTGGGTACCTCAAGGATCCTGCCCCTCATCGCCTGTAGTCCATCTGACTACAGCTCGATGTCTCCCCACTTCTTCTCAAGTGGCACATGAGCACTCATGGCACAATCGTCATCCTCCTCGACTTCTTTCTCCACCCTTGCTGGCGCTACCTTGGTCTCAGAAGCCTCTCCCTTACTCTTCTTCCTAGGACACTGGTTTGCAAAATGACCCAGTTCCCCACAATGGAAGCATTTGACCTTGGAGAGGTCCTTCTTCTTTCTTTTCTCCTGCTTTCCCGCAGATGCTAGAGCCGCATCCTCTTCTTCCTCCTTCTTGATTCTGACCCCTTTTCCGCTACTCCCCACCTTGGTCACCTGTTTGATCTCTTCTTGACGAAGAGCCGCCCACAGTTCCTCCCAATCTAGAAGGCTCGACCTGCCCAGTATGCTCTGGACAAATACCTCCCAGTCCTCTGAGACTGCGTTCAATGCGGTCCTCACCATCAATTGCTGATTTGACGTGGCCCCTATGGAAGTTAGTTGGTCACGGTCCTCCTTCAATCGACCGAGGAAGACATCTATCTGCTCTCCCTTCTGCATATGGTGTGACTGTAGTTGATTTTCAAGTAACATCTTCCTCTCCATGGAAGTATGCTGGTACAATTTCTTTAGGGCATCCCATATCTCATTTGTCGTGTCCTTTTCGGCAATATGCGGCGCCACATGATCCTTGACCCCATCAAGGATGATGCACTTTTCCCTGGCCATTGCCTCCTTGTACTTCTCATTTTCAGTTGGGTCAACTGGGATCGCTATTGTTTTCAAGGCGAAGTCCTTGATGTGATGTCTGTCTAGAATGGACAAGATCCTTGCCTTCTAGACTACGAAGTTGGATGCTCCGTCCAACCTATCCTTATCTCTCAACCCATTCACGACCATTATGCTGCTCTTCTTCTGACTCCTCTGAGTCTCTCTACTTCCCTCCTGGAAGTCCTCTGTTCGACTCCTACTGTGTCTCTCAACTTCTCGTCTGGAAGTTCTCGGTTTGACTCCCTCTGAGTCTCGATTTCTCTCCTGGAAATCCCTCTTCCTTGGTCTTGCCATGTTAGGTACTGTTCTGACCACAATACCCCACCAGCTTTGCTCTGCAAATTACCCGCAACCTCCTATACCCCAACAACTGAAGGATTGAGTCACTTGGCTTTGCGCAATCCTGGCATCGACAAATCAGCTCCCCTAGCCAATTGCGTCAGCCCTCTTGGCCTCTGCGTGGCTTTGCGTGAGCCTGATTCTGCCTCCCTTAGCCTCTGCGCTGCCTTTCTCTGGCCCAGAATGATGACGCAGTCTCTCTATGTCACTCCTTCCTCTGTCGCCTTCTGCACGGATCAACTCTGTCACTTGGGACAACTGAATCTGCTACTACTACTCTGCTAGTTGATGCCTTCAGTTATCCTGTGATCTGCAACCACCCTCTAATACCATGTTGGAATTTCTAAGTTTAACCCGTTAGAAATTCTTCCTGTACTATTTGGTTTATTTCTTCCTACTTGTTTAATTACTTAACAAGTTATTTACCATGTAAATACTGAAAATAAACACAAGTACAGTATCAACATCTACAGATCATCAACTGAAAGAAAACAAGCACACAAGTGACACCGTTATTTTTGGACCAATGTCCCCGGAAAAACCCAATGCGGGAAAACCAGTGCAGCTATTTAGAGGGTTTTATTATTATGCAGTTTTCAGAATACAACCAAGGTGCCAGAAATGGCTCACCCAACAGAGAATGCCCTCGGCAGTAGTACCTCTCCTCGGAGACAAATACTCTGGCTGAATAATCACCGGATGAACAATCCCATAGCAACAATTGCAGCTCCCACTACTCTGCATCACTCTGATAGGGACTGCGTCACCCTACCCGGCTCACCAGCTCCTAGTCTGCCCCACGAAATCCTCCTAGCGTTGCCTCTTGGCTCTGCGTCAGCTTTGCTAGCCTCTGCATTAGCTTCTGGAGCCTTTGCGTGATCCGTTAGACCCTCTGCGTCACACATGCTGTCCTCTCTTGGCATTGCACAGCTCCTGGATGCCTCTGCGTAGCCCCCAGCTGCCTCTGCGTCAACCTCTCCCAGCTCTGCGTTGTCTCTCTGGTACCAACTTTGCCTCTCTGCTATGTATTCACTGCCCCTCTGTAAAGACCGTAAAGACCGTAAAGCCATTGTAAATACAGTAAAGGGTTTTTCATCATGAGCCTGTGATAAATTTCCTGAAATTTTACAAATTAACTAACAGAATTGATGAGAGTACCTACCTGTATTCTTGCGGTTGATGATGCCTCAAGCTACTCTGCTTCGGTTACCAAAAGACCGAAACCACCCAGCCAAACTGAGCAGAACCTCGCTACTCAGTCCAGTAAGCTTCTCAGTTGAAGCAGATTGTTCCCCCGTGCCCAGAAACCTCAGAACAATCCGCGCTCGGTAACTCCAGTTTATGGATATCCTCCCTTCTTCAGTCTCCCCTTCCTTCCTTCTTTCTTCTTCCTCCCCCCGGATTCCCTTCAAAACTCTTCTCTGTGGTTTATATCTCGTTTCTTGGCGGTGGCCGCCCTCCCACCAGCAGCCCACCGCTTTGCCTCCTCGTGACACCCTTCCATGTCACGTAATTAATATGTTTCTTTTATGATTTAATAAAAATACTTTTTTTTAATATAAAGATCCTAAGGTTATTCTAAGTACCCTTCCTTTAATTAATTAATTATATATATTTTTAATCATTTTATTAATTTATTAATATAATTTTATTAATAATCTAAAATATATAATTATATAGCCATCTTTTAGGATTTAGCTTAATTTTAACATCTATCTTCTATAGTTATGTTTACGTTATACATTTTAAATTTAGTATTTACCCATTAATCATGATACATTAAGCAATATGGGTGTTGATGGGTGAGTAGAACTTCTATTTGAAGAAGTGTCATGATATTTAATACTTATAGTTAATTTAGTATATAAATATTAGTGCAGTGTATGTGACAGATGCATATGTAGCTATCATATGGATGCGTCGTATGCCTACAATTATTCTTGTGTTCTCTATATTTATAGATAGGTTGTTACACCCTCGTTGTTGATCACTGATTCTATCTCTCTTAGCAAACTCCGCTCTAGAGAATAGAATGGTTGATCGCTTTGATATGTTTTCAACTGACCCTCAAGCCTCCTCTTATACTTTTCTCGTTGGTCCATCAACGGCCGAGATTAAATCTCTAATCAACAACTAAGATTAGATTTGGCTTGATCCATGACTTTTGGAACTTTCTAACCCAGTTTTATATTAATACCCATTAATGCTTTATTTTTCCTAAGTTTAGACTTAGGAACTCCATTAAAAATATTAATTATTTTAATATCTCCCAAACTGGTTAGTATCTACGCAAACCGTTTTTGGGTCTTGGAGATCTTGTGTGTTTTAGCCTCTCCACCAATTTTCATTGCTAAGGCACATCTGATGCTACACCAAATCAACAACCTCGAGAGACAGCGTTGTTTCAGAATAGAAGCAGCAGAAAAGAAGTAACGCAGAGTGCTTACTTCATCATTTCGAGCCAGGAAGAGGGTCAACGCAGAGGCAGAGAGGGGCAGATCAGACCCACGCAGTGCCTGATCATCTTTCTCAGCCAGGAAGGATAGACTTTGTGGCCAGGAGGAACAGATTTTGCCGTTACCGGGATTGCGCAAAGCCTGAAAGGCTCAGTTTCTTTTGTTGTTGGGGCTTGGGGAGCTGTGGGCAGGTTGTGATTGAGAAACTGGTGGGGTGCTGTTTCTGTCAGTGCAGAACAGTACCTAAGGAGACATAACCAAGGTAGAGGGAGTCGCTACCTTGACAAATTTCTAGCCAAGAAATCCAGATCCGAGTTGTAGTTGCAAGGAGGATTGGAGAGGAGCGGTTCGACAGTTGGCCAGAGGATTTCCAGGAGGGAAATCAGGACTTAGAGGGAGATTTCCAGGAGGGAAGTCGAAACTCAGAGGGAGTCCAAAAGAGGAGCTGAAATGGCAGTGAACGGACTGAGGGATCAGGACAGGTTGGATGGGGCTTCCAACTTTGTCATCTGGAAGGCCAGGATCTTGGCAGTCCTGGATCGACATCGCATCAAGGACTTTGCCTTGAGAACCATGGCTATCCTAGTTGACCCAACTAAGAATGAGAAGTATGAGGATGCAATGGCGAGGGCGAAATGCATGATCCTAGATGGGGTCAAAGATCATGTCATACCACATATTGTTAAAAAGAACACAACAAAGGAGATGTGGGATACCCTGAAGACCTTATATCAGGGCACTTTTGTGCAGCGGAAGATGCTATTGGAAAACCAGCTGCGGTAGCATCACATGCAGAAGGGAGAGCACATAGATCCATTCCTTCTCAGGTTGCAGGAGATTTGTGACCAACTTACTTCCGTGGGGTCTACACTGGATCCAGAATCTATGGTTAGGATTGCCTTGAATGTAGTTTCCGAGGAGTGGGAGACATTTGTCCAAAGTATTTTGGGCAGGGCCACTCTTCCAGGATGGGAGGAGATGTGGGCAACTCTTCGCCAAGAAGAGATCAGGTAGATGACCAAGGCGGGGAGTAGTGGCAAGGGAGGTCGAATCAAGAAAGAGGAGGAGGATGCGGCTCTAGCATCTGCGGGACAACAGGGGAAAAGGAAGAAGAAGGACATCTCCAAGGTGAAGTGCTTCCATTGTGGGGCGTTGGGACATTATGCATCCCAGTATCCCAGGAAGAAAAACAAGGGAGAGGCTTCCGATTCTACTGCAGCTTCAACTAAGGCGGAAAAAGAGGTTGAGACTGATGACGACTGTGCCACGAGTGCTCATGCACCTCTAGAGAAGAGGTGGGGAGACATCGAATTGCAGTCAGGAGGACTACATACTAGGGGCAGGATCCTTGAGGTGCCCAAACTCTTGGATCATATCTGGCTATGGGAGCCCTTAACGACAGTAGTAGAATGACAGGGGCCGGGTGGAGCAAAGTTATGAGCCAAAACCTTTAATCATCCAAAATGGATATTCACTTTACTACACTGTAAGATAAATTTCTCAACAATATGCTTGAAATATCACAATGTAATGGCCAGTGAAATCACAAACCTACTTCAAATCTTTTTAATACAATTATAGCTCAAAGAGAACAAAAGCTTCTTGACAATTTAATATCAATGCCAATAGATGCTCAAAAATACTCAGTTTAAGAAACGAAAGATATGCAATTTACCACCGTCCCATGAAAGAGTACTTAAAAATTACTTGAAGAATTCTCAAAAGTTTAATAGGCAATAAATATTCAATAAATCAAGTAATTAAACCACACTTAGAATTACTTTAACGACGAGCAATCTCAATAGATGTCAAGCATAAGAAAATGCCCAAAACCTTAGCATGCAAAATACTTAAGCAATTAAATTTCGAAAATTTATTACCATGTAGAACCATGAAATTGAAATGCTAAATACTTCAAACAATTCCAGGATTAAAATGATTTTTTTTAAATGACCCAAATCCTATGTTGCACGAAACTTCAAAGAACCCGGCGTTTCGGGTCGTACCCGTACCCAAAACTCCAAAACTTGGCCGAAATACAACCATCATGTAATCATATATTAGAGTTAATATAGACTTCTTTTTCCTTTTAAATGGTCATATATGGGTCTTATTCCCTTTTTTTGGCAAGATAATGTGTTATTCACTTATTTCTTTATATATATATTTTTAGATATACATATATGACGTTTCGACCGACGTTTCCATTTTTGGGAGGTGACGTTTCTAAACGTACCCGTTTCGGAAACTTCGAAACGTTTCGGCGTTTCATGCAACTTAGCCCAAATCCAGAAAAATTCATTGCTTTCCTATAGTCAAACTTTAGAGATGATTTAAAAAAAAATTTAAATATGTTTTGACTATAGAGAAATTAAAAAAAAATCAACCCCTCAAAATATTCCGCTTTTAAGATTTAAAAAAAAAAATCCCCAAACCTTAACACAAAAACCCAAAAAGGAACTTTAGATTAAAAATTTTATTATTCCTTCGGCAAATTTTATGTGTTAAGTCTTATGAACAAAAATTTTAATGTGGCAAAACATTTAATTTAATTTTTAATGCGCCAAAGGCCGCATAAAAATTTTAACTCGAAATTAAAAATAAATAAACAAATAAATAAATCCACGCCCAAAAAAATCAGTAGTCAAAAATTAAAAAAAATTAAAAAATTAAAAAACAAAAAAAAATCGAACTTTCAAAAAATAAAACCACACCTAAAAATTTAAAATCAAAACTTAAAAAAAAACATTTTGATTTAAACAAATTAAAAAAAAAATAAAAAATGAAAAGCAAACCCACAAAAAAAATCGATCTTTTTTTTGTGTTAGACTTTAACCCTAACCAAAAATTAACATAAAAGAATAATGTTAAAGAAAAATAGAAATCGTAAGGGAAGTTAGTATGCAGGTCGATGGCGACAGCGAAGGGAGGTCGAGGAAGAGGAGCAGTAGGTCGAGGCACAGGTTTGCGAGAAGAAGGGTACGCAGATAGGGGTTTTGTAGGTCGAAGGAGGAGAGGGCGAGGAAGGATGCTGGATTGACGCAGAGAGGAAAGGATCACGTGTGAAGGAAGAGCGATGAAGCAGGTTGTGAAGGAAAGGGAACTCGGGCAGCGTCTGCAGAGGGCAATGAAGGATGGACATGAAGGAAAGATGGTAGGCTGAGGAGCCGTGGGGAAGAGAAAGAAAAAACACAACAAGAGGATTAGGGCTGAAGAGTTAGAGGAAAACGACCAGAGGGCAGCGGACAGAGAAGGACGAGGGAGAAAGGGACGTGCTGGGAGCTGAAGCTGTAGGTTAGGGAAAGGAGCTGAGAAAAAACGCAGAGTAAGAGAGAGCCGCGAATAAAAGGGAGCTGCGATCTGAGGAAAAGAAAATCGCAAAGAGGTAAAGAAAGAAAAAAAACGCAGGGAAGAGGCAGTAGAAAAAATGAGGGCAAAGGGTAAACAAAAAATGCAGCAGCAGAAGGAGGAAAGAAAATCAAATTTTTCCATAGAGAGGAGAAAAACGCAGCAAAAAATGGTAGCCCATGAATCCTAAAAATTTATAAAATAATAAAAAAAAAATTCCCAGAATTTTAAATTTTAAGCTAACATATTTCAGCTTTAAAGTTTGATCTCATATCTTAATTTGAAACCCTCAGACTGAAAATAATTTTGAATAATGTCCCTGCAAAATGGTATTGAGGCCAAATCTTACCCTCCAGGTTCTAGATCTGGTTTCAAATTAAACTTCTCTTTTAGATTTGCACCTGCAAAAACGAAAACAAAAAATACCCAAAACCCAGATATATAAAAATAAATAAAACCCTAGAAACCCAAGTTAGAAAAATTTCATATCTAAACAATTTGTAGATCTATCAGATATGAGGTGTATGAGTTCAACTTTGCTCCCAGATTCGATAATCTAAGGCTCCTACTAGTCAGATTTATCAAATTTTCCACAAAATATTTAAAAAAATTTGAAATTTTAGAGAGGTACTAGCTCAAAAACACCCTGCAAAACAATAATTTATCATTAGGTAAATCCTGGAGCTTATATGAGGTAGGCTCTTAAGAAAATATATGCTGAGAGTTGGCTGGTCCAATCGAGGACTATCCCCAAACACTCAACGAAAACCTGAGAGATCTCCTGCAGACACTAGATCAACCATCAAATCAAGTAGAGAAATAGAACAACAATGAAATTTTGAAGAAATAGAATATCTGCTACTTTGATCAAAATTAAAAATGTTACCCTAGATCCAACAAACTAAATAGGATACATGTATTTAGATTATTGTAAGAGAGCTATTGATTGATAGCTTTCACATAATATTAAGTAGGTATTAAAACAATGTTACCATAAATTCATGAAGAGGAACATCACCGCACGTTCAAACCCCAAAGACATTTGCATTAATTTCAAAAAAGTATACAAGAGAGCTTAGTACACGATTCAAAGATCGGATCAAAAGATAGACTGACATCGACCTCTAATTTATAGGTAAAATTTCTAATGGCTAGTTGGCTCGATCCCTGTCAAATTAATCTTGACTGTTCATAAAGATTTAATTAATCTTTAATCATCATTGTCGAAATTATTTAATTTTTTAAGAAAAATCGAATTTTTCATTTAATTGATTTTTAATTAACTCAAAATTAATTATTTTGAGTTAATTTCCTAAAAAAATTGACTTTGACTTAACCACCAAGGCCCAAGGGTCCAAAATTTATTGATTTTTTCAATATTCCCTTGGCCGGGGACTTCCAAAAATTAACTTCTTTAAAACTCACGAATTTCACCATTGGAGAATTTAATTTTACCTAGGACACAATTAATTAAATTTCTGGCTTAGGATTTAATTTAATTTTGCCAGAAAATTTAATTAATTGACTTATGAGGGGATCAATAATTTTTCCAACCCTCTAATATTTATCCATGGTGTCTAATTATGTGGGGCTATGCACTAATATTTTTTTTCATGAAGGTTTTACAATTTAATACATGAATGGCGAACACCCGTCCACTATAGACTCTTAACATTTACCCTTTTTGCGACACAAAATATGATCTAGTAGACCAAGTGATCTGTACTAAAATAATCTGGCCAATTAGTTAGGATTATTCCCAAAATTACTTTTACAAGGACTCGATAAAAAACACTAGGACTCACTTAATATCTTGACGACAAAATCTACCCTAGCTTTGGAGTGAGGTTGGAGGGAAAACCTCTGCCGATCATTTGTGTCTAGAGACACAAATGAATCAGTGAGACAAAAAACCTCTTAAGGTAGAAATCATCATCAAAATACTATGCTTACCTAGATTGTTACATACATGATGGTCTTACTAAGATCATTTACATTATAACCATGTAGAATGGGTTTACATCTTTAACAAATTGCCGACTGATGATGAAATATGAATGATGTGAACACTCGAACATGATAGATCCCTTTTGCGAAAAAAGGGGTGTACTGCTATGGGGTCGTTGACACAGAGTGGTCAACACCTCCTATTTGTGCCCTTTCGAAGTAAGTGAAAGAAAGACACTATGGAAGGTCATACTAGACTAGGTAATGTCCCAAATTGAAATTTATAGTGAAATACCAAAACATGCACTATCTACAACACAATTAATAAAGTAAAATTTGGACACAACACTTGCAAATAAAATTTGGAACTCCATTGGGCAATAATATCAATTTTGAGCCATTTTAATATTTTATTGATGAATATGGAAATGAGTACAACTGGGGGTGGAAGGTGTGCACCTGGGCTTGCTACAGCAAGCAAGCAAATACCCAGGTGAAATTGTCTGAGCTACTCCACTCAAAATGGCTCCTCCAAGCTATGCGTTCAACCCAGAAATTTCTACAACTGCTGTTTGGGGCACCAAAATCCCTCCAAAAATTCTGTAAAATTAGGAGCAAGATCCTTGATGCTGGGCTATCAAAACCTAGAAATGTTTTGGGCTGATTTCGACCTCTCAGAATTACCCAATTTTGTGCTACGCCCTCCTTTGCTGGTTCTGCGTCCCCCTCAAGCCACTGCTGCAATTTTGGTCTCGATTCCTCCCTCAAAAGGCTGTAGAGCTCCCTGCAAAATTCTCTCGGAAGATGAGAGTGAATTCCTCCTCAATCCTTGCACAACCCAGCTAGCAAACAACCCCACGAATTTCTGCCCAAGAAAAGACTACGCAGGCCCTAGAAATGCTAGAATTGGTTCTCACTAGAGCAGCAATCTCTAACCCTGAAACTCCCCACGAAGTTTGGTCCAATGTCAAGGAATTTTCTCCTAATTTCTCCTGTTGAAATTCCCCTTGTAGACCCCATAACCAAGCAGAACAAATTCTAGCATTGCGTCCTCCTGGAGGTTCAAATTGGATGAATTATCGCTGGAAATGACCCACAACTCCAACGATATCCTCTCCAATAAGCTCTGAAATTCTGTCCTAGGATGGCACTCTAAGTCCACTGAAGAGAGAGTTGAAATCTCGGCCCAGTAATCTCCTTGTGCTAAGCAACACTAGTAGTCTTGGCTAAGCAGCTCAAGAGTACTCTAATTCAGAAAATCAATTTGTCAAAAAAGCCTCCAAAGTGATACCTCTTCCTTCTATTTATCTTTGTTTCCCCCTTTCTCTCCTTGTGGGCTCCACCAATTGGAGTCTGGACATCCTTCTCCCTAGCCTGATTTTCCTAAGGGGTTTGAATTCCCCCTTTGGGTGGCCCTACATCCCACTACTAATTTAATTTTTCCTTTTCTCTAATGTTGGTGGCCTCCATCTCTCAAAAAATTAAGTGGGGACTCCCTCCACCCACTTTTCCTAAGTTTACATGCCAAAATATTTTCCAACACCCAAATTGCAAAAATGGGAATTCTTCTTAGCAAAATTAATTTAATTGGGGACATTACACTAGGGGCAAGTAATAACCACCGAGGCGAAGTAAGGGAACAAGTATACAATCATTAGCAGTCTATCATTCAACTCAACTTGTGATCGATACTAGATTTCACTTAAACATTAAACAAAAGCACTTGAATACAAAAATGGTTTATGTACCTCATAAATGGCCCACCTCCAATGGGTGAGTAAGATAGATGAATGGATGCATTGTAATGATCCATCAAGTTACAGGGAACGTAGGAGTATTAACATGCATACGAGACATGCATATGATAACTACATATGCATGTATCATTAGTATACATACTAGCTGATATTGGAAAATGTCAAAGTACAAAGTAATGAATTAATTATTGAAGTACTTAGTAAATACCTAACTCACTAGAATATAATGAATATGTAGAATGGGATACTTGTTATACCACCCCCTATAATATGAAACCAATTAAACTACTATTAAAATATATATACACACACAGGATTGTATAAGATAAAAGTGAAATTAAAATATATAACAATTTTATATTAATTGAAAGAATTATACATTTTATTTTATACTAAAAGAAAAATAATATATAAAAGTATATCAACAAAAAGAACTAAATAATATAATCAAAAGGCATATGACAAAAACGTTGAATAAGTTCTTAAATAAAATGTATGGACTAAACTAGTCAACCAACCTATCTCTTAAAGGTGACATAAATCAATTCAATTTAATTTAATCGAATAGTGTTATTTAAATGAAGGGTGTAACCGCCTCCAAAGATCATTTTGGCTCCACATAACAGGACAGGTGTAGAGAAAATAGATGGGCGATGGACACTGAGATGGTGGAAGGAGGGGGAAGATGGTGGATTTGCGGATATAAGGAGAGGAAATATGACATAAAAGTAGAGGAGTTTTGATTTTCTAGTTAAACAAACGAAGGAGGAATTACAGATAGAGTCTCAGTCAGAGAGGAAGATTGAGCCTTGAGCATTGATTTTTCTTGGAGTTTTGGGCATGGGGGGCAAAAGATCTCCATTTGAAGTCTTCTAGATTTGGGGATCGTATAGGTAGACCCCAGATAGGTTGGGAGGAAAAGGGAAGCTTGGTAACGGGATCGGGACCCACAATAGGCCAGAAACACCTCTAAACAAAAGTTCCAGGTAAGTACTCATTAATGAATTGGTAAATTCTTCTTTAAAATTTCACTGTCTGGAATAGACCCGGGTTGACTCCTGACAGACGCAATTGGCTAATAGTTAGGTCTTGGAGGAAAAGGGCAATTTGGTAACAAGATTGGAAGCCACAACGGGCCAGAAAGACCTTCAAACAAGAGTTCCAGGTAAGTACTCATTAATGAATTGATAAAATTCTTCTTTAGAATTTCACTGTCTGGAATTGAACTTAAATTTCGTTAAATTCTGTTAATTCTCAAACTTAGGGTATCACATGCATTAAATGGAGAGTGAATGAGAGACATTTGGGGTTGGCTATCTGTGGATCATGTTAGGGATGTTGGTTGGCTAGTTGCATCATAGGAGAAAAAAATTCTCTTGGGGTTACCATACATGTGGGTGGGTAACAATACCCATGGAGTTTATGATGGATTGGGGGTATGAACCTTCGATTTTTTGGAGTGATGTTTTTCTTGGTTGAGTAGATTGATGATCCCTCTTGTTATTTCATCATGTTGTTGCATGAGTA
Organism: Pinus tabuliformis; assembly: GCA_031772625.1. NCBI lineage: Eukaryota > Viridiplantae > Streptophyta > Pinopsida > Pinales > Pinaceae > Pinus > Pinus tabuliformis. The sequence continues at coordinate 60,507,070 of CM062804.1, read as the reverse complement.
TACTTGTTCATTTTGACTAGAGGATGTTACATCTTGTTTCATATATGATAGTTCTAGCCCCCGAAGGGTCATGAGGATGAGAAGTGGCTTATGCAGTGCATCATCTTGGCGCTTGGTTCTTACTTCATGGTTACATATCTTTGGTTGATGGAGCTTTGGGATTGTAAGTTGGTCATTTCACTTGATGCATTGATCAATAATTGTGAGCTACTGTGATATATCATTGATGAGTTGCTTGTGATTATGTTTTTCATCCAAACACTCACATATGATTTTTGGCTCATGGTGGAGGTTACTAAAAGAAGCCACCTCTATTTTCATGATACAAACCTTTATGAAGTATTCTCCTTGTTGGAACTAGATATTTTATTTTAATGAAGGCCACACCTTTTTAACATCTCAAACCATATTTGTTGAAATAAGACTATGATGATGGAAAACAAAATGAATATTTAGGAGCCCCTTTCGTTCATGTAAAGTTCACCATATATTTCCATTGGAATAAGACTATGATCAAGGAAAATTTAAGTGTTAGAGCCCCTTTCATTCATGTAAAGTTCACAATATATTTTCCCATGTGCATAAATGGGCATGTATGTTGTGGAAATACATATAATTATATTATTATTTGATGAGGGTTTTCATGTTAAATAATTGAAGGGGCTATTCAAGTCGTGGGTCCTCAAGTCAACTGATGGAGCTTCCCTTATTATATGGAGACAGGTTTACACTTTGATTTGTTGTTTATTGGATGGGGTTGTCACACATGGAGCCGTCCTCTAAACATAGAAATATCAATTATTATGCGGGTTGTTTCAGTGTTGCAGGAACTGTTAACCACCCCCCAATGCACTGGGCCTCGGAACTATGCATCGTGTGGAACTGTGGCCGAAGCGTCCTAGGAACTGTGCTTCCAAAAAACAAACCACACTTCCAAAAAATGGAATTGCGCTTTAGGCTCAATTTGCATGGTTCCTTTAAATTCAGAATTGCCACGTGCTGAACAGTTCTCCCATGTGCTAATTTGCGCTCTTGTCATGCTTCCTTGATGCTACTTATGTGCTCTTCGGATGTTCCTTAGATGCTCCCTAATGGTAATGTTAAAAGTGACATTCTCCTTTATCCTTCATTTTCGTCCTTTTACTTAAATTTTTAGCATTACCATTAATTGACTCGGTATGTTTGAGAGTGACTCCAACCTCATTGAATTTCATATGGAGAAAGTAAAATTTTAGATCCCACTTGAATTCCAGCAGACTTAACAGTTTTTAGGATTTCAGTTCAATGGATTGCAACATTTCATTCGATTCTATCATGTATGAGGCCACATCATTGGCATTTAATCAAGAGCACCAAGCCGTATATGTGCCCCAGTGTTGGTGGTTTTGATTGTTGAACTCCTTTGTCACGGCCTTAGCAAAAATGTGCCCTTCACTCAAACCAAAATCATCATTTTCTATACCATATTTTAAGGCTTGGATTAGGCAGTTTGATCAAATTTGGGCAATGTTGATTGATGTCCCTAGAGAATCGAGGTAGAGACAAAGGCTAGACAAGAGGAGAAGAATGAAGGATGATACTAGTGATGAGGATCCCAATATAAGTGATGGTGGAACATTGTTTGTCAAGGAGTGGTGGAACATGCATGGCGGTGCTACTCCACAGCTACAACATTTGGCAACATGGGTGCTTTCACAATTGGTGAACACTTCTTCTGTAGAGAGGTGTTTAGCAACTAGCTCAATTTATTGTTTTGGACCTTTTGGTCTTCATATTTTGGTGTGTAGATGGCCTATTTTGTAAACATAACTATTTGGTCATGTTATTGTTGACAATTGCTAGATAACCTATTTCATTCCATATGTTAATGGTCTACTTTCTATTATATGACTTAAAAATTTGTATGTTTGTTTGTAATTGATAGAATCTAGATTCTAGATGGTTGATACTCGAATAATTAATGATTAATATATTATGGATGCCATTTCTATCTTGATTTATATACAAATATGCATGTTTTCATATATTCTGCAACTAATTTGGCATTCTGGATATATATGTATATGACACTTCTAACGATGCTTTGCTTCTACAAAATGCACCCATTTCGTCCCCGCTCCATGCAACATTGGGCCCTCTGCTTACTTAAAAAGTGGACTTTCTGTTGGCTCATATGTTCACATTTCACACTTAAGTACATTTGATTGAGCCGCATTCCTACCTTATGAAGTTATGAACGATGGTGTCTCATTGTAGTTATGTGTAGATGACCGATATCTTATGTTATTAAAAAATGATGGGTCCCCTTCAATATTACAAAAGATAGCCGTATGCATGAAGCTGATGTCATATTGGGGCCGCCCCCTTTCTTACGTGGCTTGTTTGATATGGTTAATATTTCTCATGTATCATGTAAATGGAGCTGTCTTGTATTATTTTGAAGCTGTGGGTCATAGCTGCCTTGTATAACTCAACCTTTGGACCCATCACTGGAGGGGTGACATCATATAGAGCCGTTTCCTTAAATTAAACTAACATTTTGAAAGGGTGCCGTACATCCGCCTTATAATTTGAAGCTGTGGCCTAAGCATGTGATATGACTTGGTCAAGTGGTGCCTTTGTGTCAAATTGATCTTGATCTTATCCATTTGGTGAAGCTTTTATCTTTGGGCCATCGCATGAAAATCATTTTATTGAGTTGAATGTATTTGGAATCTATTGGTAGTCTAACATATCATGTAGCTGTTCACTTTGATGGAAGACATATGCATGAATGTATGCAGCGGATTGAACTTAATGGAGGTTAAACTTAGTAAGTTATTGCACTTTTTTAGGAGGTTGTTGGTTATTTTTGGAATTGTTTATAAGTAATATATTATTTTATTATTGTTAAAATTTCTTATAAACTTAGATGAAAATAATTATTTATTAGAAACATATTGTTTAAAATCATAATTTTATGTGAACATTGAAAAGTCAATTTGAGGTTTACAGATGCCAAAACCACACATCGTTGTATAACCATATATATATATATATATTTGCTCTATATGAATTTCAGTTGTCTGTCCTCTTTATGTTAGATATTTCTCAGTAAAAAAAAACTCTATATAATTCACATTGGATATTATGAGAGTGGGCTGTTTACAACACTGTTGGTTTGAGGATTCTTCTCTAATTGTTTCTTGGGGAAAAGCCCTGGAGTAGCATAAATATTTTACATGTTTGGAAATATACAGAAGTGGTATAATTAATGTATTGTACTTGATATGATTTTTTGTCTCAATAATCACATTTGGTCATTTATGACAATAATATATTTTGTTTCCAATTTCAATGCTCTTCAAGTTTGGGAAAGGCATTTCAAATTCTTATTATGGACATGTTTTTTTTATCTCATGGGACAGTGTTATGGTAAAATTTCCTTATTTAGTACAAAAGAAATTAAAAGAAGGGCAGGAATTACGTCGGGTTGCTCAATTTGACTGGAGAATAATAGAAAGTAGTTGCGAGAACCCTTTCAATGTGGCGGGCCTCCAATTCACTCCTTTGCCGGTTGGTACACCTGTTTCCATATTAGTGTATCCTGTAGCATTGAATATGTTCACTTTTTGTGATTCATATTGTTATTTGTTTTTTTTTTTCATATTGTTTGTAGGTAATGCATGGAGAGGACTATGTGGCTCTTGGATTTCTATTTGGGAAAAATACTAGAGTAGCATACATATCTGATGTTTCACGTTTTCCAGATCGTACAGAATATGGTATAAAATATTTGTTTGTCTTTTTTTGTCAGTAAACATAGGGCTATGCTTTTTTCTTTGTTCATTTTTATTGATGTTTAAATGATGAATGCACACAGTTCATTTTATCCATATCATGTAAGGTGTATGGATATATATTCTAAATAGCAGAGGTATGGACATCATTTGTTTTAAATTTATTTCATTTGTTGTTATTAAAAATTAACTTTTACTTTATTTCTTAGGAAAATGAAATTTCCTGGTGGCTGAGAAAGACGTTTAAAATTTACAATATTCATGACCACATATCAATCCTTCCAAGCTATCATACATTTCCAATTTCCAAAAGATGGACATAAGCTTGACTCGATCTACTAGATAATTTTCGCACAGTATACATGATTTATGGCCAAACATTAAATTCATGGGCTATGCCTTACTGTTTCAACAACCAACATATGAGGAGTTGATAGTGGACATAATCACAATAAAACTCATAAACTCAGTCAAGCCATGGATGGGTTGTGTCATGACCTCCATGATTGTGAAGTTCAATATTGTCGATCTGAATTTTGTGAATCTCATTTTCAATACACAAGAAGCTTTGCAACAACACCAACATTTTCATAATTCACTGATCACTAGCTCTTGCAAGTACAATCAGTATCGAATATGATTTGTAAAGTGCAGTACTGGATCATTCTTTTAGGGTGGAAACATTATCTTTCATGTTTTTTTCTTCCAAATGGGCAAAAAAAAAGTATAACTCAATTCTCACAAATTGAAAATTTACAAAATTTTTGGTTTTGCAAGTGTTACGAGGGTTGTGAACCTTTGAACTAGGGATAATATGTCTACACTATTCAGTAGTCTGCTGTCTTGTCGAGAGGTTGAAGCTCATCTATCAACATCTTTATACAACTTTTTCTAAAATCAATTCTGTAACCCTTTCTAGAACGGATGTTACAAAATTAAAGGAAGAACATAAAAACCATTTTGAACTTCCTGTCTCAATGGCCTTGGTGTTTAAGAGTCGGGACGGGGTGGTTAATAATTTTGTTCCTGCTTCTGCAGCTGCTTCTCCAGCTCTTTCTGGGGTTGACTGCTTTTTATAAAGCTTGCATCCCTGCGTCCTTTTGGAGTTTGAGCTGCATGTATACTATTCGTATTAAAATTTGAGAATGTCTCGAGAAACGATCAAATTTTTCTTCAATTTTCTTTAATCAAGTTCTTATACTGCAGTGTCCCTGATTGAGTGTGCTCGTATGCAGGGAATTTAAAATCTTCATGGTGAGAAGTCAATCATATCTTTATACAGTGTGATACCTTGGCTTAAACTGTTTTCTGGGTATGTCTGTTATATTAGCTTCCCAAAAGATAAATATTTCTTCCCGTTATGGATCTCTAACCGTAAATCTCCCAATCAATCTCATCATCCATCAGAATTGTACCCTCGTTCACTATGCTCCCTCCAATGTTTCCCTCTTTGTCCACCTGTACAAATACTATCTCTCTTTTGTGGAAGGCCCTACTCAAAAGTGCCTTGCTCTTCCAACATGCTTGCTGTTGTAAAGCTCTGCTTCCTTGTTTTGTTGCTTGGTCTACTTCCTCCCATCCTCTCTTCTCCTTGTCATTTTCCTCTGCTTCCTAGTGCTTCTAGTGCCCCTCCTGTACACTTCTGTCTCTGAGTTCCTTGCTTTTTCTGAAATTATGATTCCATTTGTTTCTACGTCTTTCCCTTTAATGCCCTTCATGAATGGTTCATGATCTTGAAGTGACCTTATATAAAATTCTCATCATTCCTTTTTGCCAGTTTCAATGCTATATATTATGCTGTCCACGCTGTCGTTGCAGTCCATCTGGCTGCATGCCATATAACATCCATATCATATTTTCTCTCTTTGGTTGTGTGAATATGATTGAAGTAGTGTACTGAACTTATTTAAATTTTCCAGAACTTGGTACTCCTGTTTTTACCAGAGGCATAATTTTAGCTGTGGAGCTTTGTTCCCCTATCTTCTTCTTCTTTTTTTCCTCCAATGAAAACCTTGTGGGAAACTGAAGGAATGCCTCCCAACATTTGTTGATGGCATCCCTAGTAAACCTCTCCACGTAAACTAGTCCACCTAACCCAAGGGGAATTTATTCCTGTATTATTACCTAGCTTCAAATTTTAATTTTATTTTTCCTATTTCATTCTTAATTGTAGTGTTTCACTTATTCGATCCATTGCTTTGTACTCTTTTCCCTTTAGTTATTTAAATTTTTACATTTTCCAGGGGCCATTGTTTGCCTTCTAGGATTGTTATATTCATAGTTCCATTCACAAAAATATCATTTGCTTTATTTGTTTCCCTCCTTACATACTAGTATCTCAGTGCTTTGGTGCCTATTACAACATATCTTACCTCCTCCAATTTGGAGGCTGTGAACATTCAAATCCTCACCAAAGGTGCGAAAGCCTTAATTCACAAGGTGAAGACCTAATGGCAACTGATAGAGGTCATCCATTTTCACCTCAATAAAACTCCCTCTCTTAGGTCCACTCCTTTCCAGCCCAAGGTGGGAATCTCTAAACACTAAATCTTTAATGAAGGAAGGGTACTTAAAATGGGGTTTCAGGAGACTTTACTCTAAATTCCAGAATTATCACATATAGAGCAAGCCTAACAAAGATACTAAGCTAGATGAACTTTACTCTTGAAATTAAACCTGATTTCATAGTTGAAAGGTGAGATTAGTCCCTAATCATCATTGGGCTAATGGGGTTTATGATGCAAGGTCATATGAGCTTGTTTCTCTAGTGAATAGGGCTGATTAAATTGAAAAGAAACACACTACAACCACCTATTTCTTGCTCTCCACAGATTAAAAAATCAGATCTAGAGTCCTAATGAAGGAATAATCATCAAGTAGACAAAGGAAGGGTGTTACAACCGATGTCACATTTATCGTTATCAGGAATTCATTGCTGGGGGTTCAGAATATAACATATTGGCAATATCAGGAAATTGAGAAAAACAAAAGTAATATATATATATATATATATTTTAATTTTAATTTCTTAAACTTCTAAAGCAACATCAACTTCAAACAAACAGATTGTTGCTTAAATATAAAAATAAATCTGATATATAAGATGTCGAGTGGTATATCAGACATTGATACCGAAATATGATATTTGTCTCGAGTCCAGATAGGATAAAATAAAATCAGATCAAAACAAAAGTAAATGTATCCCATGAGATGAATCATGGCAATGAAAACAATGGATTTCCCTTTGTTTGCTTGATGGAAAATGGTCACAGTATCCTTTGCGCTCAATCCCCCAACTCACTTTTGCAAAACAAGGGTTAAAAGATCAAGAATTTGCTTGTAAGGTGATAATGATGTAGACGGCTGATAATTTCCATATTGTTGCAATAATTTTAAAAACAGAATTAGCGTGATAAATACTAGGGATATTATTGCCACCTTGGATTTTGGCTATATTATTGTGATAAGTGTAACACTGGTTACAAGCCCTGAGGGTTAGCTCAATTGATCGAGTCCCCGTCATTAAAGCACCTTTTCTATTGAGAGGTCATGGGTTCAATTCTCTCGACACTCTCAGGGTTAGGCTTCGTGGTTGAGCCAATAGGAAGTGATCCCTTTGGGTTGATCTACCTGGTACAAATATTTTGTGGACGTAGCGGTCATTGATCTCTAGGGTTTGTGAACCACATAGAAACAAAGTGTATCACTAGTTACAATTGAAAGATATTAAATTATAGAACTCTAATCAAGATATTATACTTTAAATCAACACTCTTAGCCTTCCATAACACAATTTTCATGAGGAAATACCAACTGTCAATTCACATGGTTAGTGCTAGGATCATCAAATTCATTCATAAAGGTGTTAAATGAGATTAGGTGTGTGGATAACAGCTCATTTCCATAAAGCCTTTGGTAGGAAAATTCAATTGTTGCTTGCTAGGATTGTTTGCAAGGTGCATTTGGGTTTCATAAAGGGAAAAGTTGAATGTGATTTCATCTTCAACGTGGTGGATTGTCTGTAGCTTTCAGCACTCTTCTTGCTATCTTCTGAATGTGTTTGTATTAATGGTGTGCTTTGATACCGATTGTCTTGTAGTGATCCTTCTAGAAAGAGTGTCCATTGGCACCATATCTCTTTCTCATCAAAATAGATGCTTTTGGATACTTGGAGGTAGCATGAGTGCAAGGGTGAATTGAAGGTACCTACTTGCTCAATGGTAATCAATTTTTAGTCTCCACTTTGTATATCATTGACCCAACATTTTGTCAAGAGCCCCAGTGCTCTTGGGGCAGTTCTCAGAAAGATATCAATATGATATATTTATTAATGTCCAACAAATGACCACAAGAGTAGGTCAATGGGACTAAAAGGTATGCTCGATGTGAATAGAGTGTGTGAGTGAGAAAGCATCTCCTATCATAATTTTGAAAGTAAAAAAATGAAAATAAGCAAAATGAAATGTCTAGCTATGCTATTTACTATCAATCTAACTGGAAGATACGATAGTACAAGTGCAAGGATACAATTTAAAGGCTAGAGATTAGAGATCCCAATGCGAAGCAAGAAAGGGGATGCCAAAGCGTGTTGGTCCTAATGGTTGAGGGTGAGGTAGTGTTGGGAGAGGACACTGAGGTATTTGCTCATTGTTGGAATTATCAATCATTATAAACCTAATGCAGAGGCGGATGATGTCCTTCAGGTAGTGACTAGGGTTGAGAGGATCCAACTAAACAATCCTAGGGGGAGTGGAGGAATGATGAAGCCTCTCCCTCCCAGCATCCGAGTTCAATGGAAGAAATTTTGGGTAGAATCTTGGCTGCTTGGTTGAATCTAGGGGCGTTTCAACGAGTGTGAGATATCGTACTCTAGATATGTCTTAGATATGTTTGTAATAGGTCCATTTGTTAATATGACGATACATGGTCTATGGTATGGCATGACAACTCCTCATAGGTCTCGAAGGTGTTCATCAACCACTCTTGGGGAGGATGAGAAGAGGCCTTGTGCTTCACTAATTTGTGATCTAAAGTATCCTTGTGCTTTTTTGATCGCATGTTGCTTCTATTGGATGGGCACATTTGAAGTATGAGGTGATCCTCATGGTGGTTTCAAGTAGTGGAATGGCAAGCATAAAGTGATATCTATGTTTGAGTATTCATCTCATGGAGAGAACAAAGAATTTCTACTTGTGATATTAGAAGAAAGTGGAGAGCAAGCCCCTTGAATCTCAATTTAGGCAATAGTAAAAATGTCAGTCACATAGTGCAAGGTGCACCTAAAAATGAGATGCATCTTCGTCTTAGGTTTTGTGAGTGCCACATATGGAAAGTCTTGTTTGGTTGCATAATATCATGGTCAGTCTCTTTTTAGAGTTTGTGGCAGCCCACCTAAAATTAACCTAAGGATGAGGGCATCCAATGTCTTCGTGTGAGTAAGGATGGAAAATAATGCCATCCTACAACTCCAAGAAGTGCTCCAAATAGAAGGTCGTCCTTGAGGTTAGGTTCTTGGAGGGTGAGATCAAAGTATTTTAGATGTACAATGTGAAGATGGCCTCTTTGATGGTTTGTTTTAACTCTTGTTTAGTTGATAGGAGGTGGTCCAGCGTGTATTAAGAGTACTTAAATGGGGGTAAATGTCTAAGGAAACGTCCATCCTCTAGAGATGTTAAGATGCCTTTGATTTCTAATCCTGTGTATGTTCTATGGGAAAGTTGAGGCTATGGCCTTAGAGGGACAAAGAATTAGGTAGGGATACGTCTCTTTCCCAAAGGTCAAATTTGTAAAGGTTTGAACTCAGTGTAGAAAGGAGATTAAGATGACATCAAGGAAAAAAGGATAGGCTTTAAACTCCTCTTGAGTAATGGACTTGGTGATCATATGTTTGCATCAAATGATGTACTTGAGAAGCAAGGTTTGGTCTCTCTCAGTCTTGGCCTAGTTAGTCAACAACAAACTTGATCCCTAAATATCTGAACTACAAATGACCGTAGGTCTAATAATCATATTTAGAAGGGGCAACTTGGACAATATGTCCTAAAGTTAGTTTTAGAAACATTGTCTTAAGGAGGTTAAGGGTGCAAGACTCTTTGTTGAGCTGGAGTTGGAGGGCTTGATGCATGTTAACATGAGGCTAGGCACACTAGATCCCCAAATAGGTGTAAGTTGTTGTGATCTAAATCTCTTTCCCCTATAAGTAGGGCTATAAGTTGGAGGAAGCTCTCTTTGATGCATTGAATATGTTTGGATATTTAGACACTTAGGAGCTAGTTAAGTTTAACTCAGTCTGATATATCCTTAGGTAAAGTTTGTTTCTTTAGTGTGCTTTTGTAATTAAGTAATCCAACATTCATGATTATCTTCTACACATAAAGTGATTTGGTTGTTTATCTTCTTCTCAAAACTAATGGTACTTGACTAGTGGTACTAAATTACTAATTGTACTTGGTTAGCATAGAGGGTCATTTTTTCATGATCTATTGTGAGAGGTTCATAAGTAAACCATTTTCTTTTTTGCATTATTGTATTTCCTCAAGTGGCCTTGTTTGATGGGGTTGTGGATTGTTTCCCTGTTTGAGGGTTTTAACTATGTAATATACTAGTATATAGATTTTTGCTTTGTTTGTGTGAGAGGTTGCCTTAAGATGTTTGACTTGTGTGTATATACCCTATTTATCAAACATGGTATTAAAGCCCTTGTGAAGACCCACTTCTGTTGTTGATCAGCATCTTGAACCTGTGTCACTACATGCATTAAAGGACTTCTGGATTTTTCTATTTCTGAGCATTTTTGGGCCAAAGGCACTGATTCATTGCATCCAAAGCACGATTTTCAATTGGATATTCTTTTTATTTCATGTGAAAAGGGTTACGCTTGTCCAAGATACATCCATTTGTTAGGATACTTAGGAGTCAGTTAAAGATCGAATTAGTCTAATGTGTCTTTAGGTAAAAGCATAGTTTTAAAAACCGGAACCTGACCGGACCAATCCACCTAATAAACCGGGTTTCAAACCGGAACTGGTCAAATCGAGACTAGTCAGGTCTAAATGAACCGATCTTTAAAAAAATACATTAAATAATTAATTTTTAATGAAAAACTATTTTTAAGATTTAAAACCATGATTCCAAACCAATAGACACAAAATATGCAAAGTTTGCTCATATATATACCATGTAAAGGTGAATATATCAAAATGGCACCAAGTGCAATACATATCAGCAACAAAATATATAATCAACGAGGCTCTAAGTGGTCCCTAGAGTACAAAAACAAAGCCTACAAACTATAGGGCCATTGGCCTACTACAAGTCTACATATATGATAATAGTGATCAACATTATCACTTGAAACTTCTCATGACTCATGAGTCATCATGATCAAACTCAGTTGGTTGAGTCTCGACTCCCAAATTTTGCAACTGCTTGAGTTACAAACTTCTCTATTGGTTCAGTGACTCGAGTCTTAAACTTCTGAAGGTATTCTGCCCTAATATGCCCTATTACTTCATTTGGTGCTCCACATGGCTTTACAAGGCCTCCTATCCCAGCCAAGTGTTGTTTGAACTTGTTAATACTCCCTCCAATAGATTTTTGGCAATATTTGCAGATCATTTTGCCATCAATCATATCACAATGAGCCCATGCAGTATCCTTGGCTTTTGGAGGCATGATGACTACTACTTAATCCAACTCTCTGTTGTTCCACTACTCTAGCAAAACTCAACACTCTCCAAGCTCCCAATCAAACTCACAAAAACTCCAAATGAGATGTGTGAGGCAAATGAGGGGGGTGAGCTCCTTTTAAAGGCTTTGAAAGGGTGTTTTTGGAGGGAAACAACCCTTATTTTCCCTCCAAAGCACCTTGGAACCTTCCTCAACTGCGTTGTGTGGGTCCTCTGCAACCTTGGCAGTGAATCCACTGGTTTAGGACAGAACCGGCTGGTTTGACCATAAACTAGACAGTTTCGTCCTAAACCGGTCGGTTAGCACCAATTTATGTGATTTTTTGGCCAAGAGGTGGGTTAAAACTGGTTTTTCAGCAAGTTTGACCTGGTCAGCGAATGAACCGGCCAGTTTGACTGGTTACCGGTTCAAACCGACCAGTTTTTAAAACACTGGGTAAAAGTGTGTTTTTTTAGTATGCATTAGCATTCATCATTGTTGCACTTATTGTTGATATATTATAACTTTGATAATATTGGCACAAACTATCATGATAATTTTCCTCTTTTGAAGTTATCATGATAATTTATGTATATCACGAGATGAACCAAATTATCACCTTGTTGTTTAAAGTTACGGTTTAAGACGTCGGTTCAGGGTTTTCAATCTCATTTTGCAAATTTTGTTTAGGGGGATTGAGCTCTGTGAAGAAATTTCAACCCCCACTTCGGTTATCAGTTTTCCTTATCACTCCATGCATTTACTTTTAAATCCAAGTATGATAAAAATTCTAAAATCTTGAAATGATAATATTTTTATGAAAACACAAATTTAGAGATTTCACAACTGCTGAAATTGCAGAAATAAAACACAACAAAATTATGATAGCCACACAGAAAATAACATAGTGATTTTTGGTCAATGTGACCTTGGAAAAACCCCCTACAACTGTTGGGGAAAACCAGTTTGAGAGCTCTTCTTTATTTCTGAAAATGCTTTTACAGAGAAACTGAAATACACAGTAAAAATTTCAGCAACCACAAATTACAACTTATCTTGATTTTCGTGCTTGAACTCCACCTCAAAAATTGTGCTAATCAGCAAACAGCCAAAACATAAATTTTTAGAGCAATAAAACAACATTAAATGCTGTACGGCCAGCCTCGAAAAATGTGCCCAAAACTTGCTGTCCCTCTTCCTCAATTTCTGTGCCTTTCTCCTGCTGTACGGGTTTTCCTTGGGATGCGTGCCAATAAATGTTGCTGTTCAGATTTGCTGAAATGTCTTCTTGTTGCTCTTCTTCACTTCCTCACTGCTCAGAAATTTTCTCCTTGCTCTCTCTTTTCTTTCTCTCAAATGCTCATGAAAGAATGAATTGATCTTTTCCTCTTCTCTTTTCCTTTTATTCTCTAAATGACCTTTTGAGTTACTGTAAGATCTAATGGCTGAGATTCATTTAGATCTAGGTATAAGAATAAATGTGCATTTAATTCTCACTTTCTATTTTTTAACTCACCCACTTAAATAAAGACCCACTTAGCCTTTTATTTCCATAGTCACTTTTTCACTTTCTAATTCTTCATTCATTTTAATAAAGTCACCTTTAAATTAGAATGTAACTTTACCACTTATAAAGTCACTTTTAAATTAAAATGTAACTTTACCACTTACAAAGTCACTTTTAAATTAATTGACTTTACCATTTATAAAGTCACTTTAGGAGAAAAGTAAAAAATAATTTTGGACATTTTTCCCTAGGCCAAAGATCAAAGCCTTAGGGAACCACTTGTCCTCTGGTACCCAAATTTTAACACTCCTTCTTACCGAGGAAAGTGTTCCTCACCACTCCCATCTTGTCTCTGAAGTATACATGCTTGCCCCGCGGTAAGGCTTTAGTGAAAATGTCCGCTACCTACTCATTTGTGGAAATGTACTCAAGCTTAACAACTCTCTTTTGGACATAGTCTCTAATGAAGTGATACTTGATCTCAATATGCTTTGACCTGTCATGAAAAACTGGATTCTCCATGAGTTTTATGCAACTCTGATTATCACAGTAAATTACTGAAGGTCTCAATGCCTGACCAAATAGACCAAACAACATCTTGCGAAGCCATATGGCCTCACAACTAGCCAAACTAGCAGCGATATACTCTACCTCAACGGAGCTCAATGCAACTGACTATTGTTTCCGGCTGATCCACGACACAACTGCCGAACCCAACCCAAAACAGCATCCGGAAGTACTCTTCCTATTTGAAGCACAACCTGCCCAATCTGAATCCATGTACCCTGCCAATCTCACTCCATCACCCTGTCTATAATCCAAACCAAAATCCACAGTCCCCTGCAAGTAACGAAGAATGTGTTTTGCAACCACCTAATGCACTCTTTTGGGCTCACACATGAATTGACTCATAGTGTTAACTGCAAAACATATATCTGGTCGAGTGTTGATCAAATACATCAAACAACCAATCAATTGTCTGTATAGAGTAGGATTCACCAACTCGGAATCTGAAGCGTGAAGCTTCTTCCAGTTCGTTATCATAGGTGTAGACATGGGTTTGCAGTCCTCCATGTGAAATCTGCTAAGAATATCCACAATGTACTTCCCTTGTCCCAGGAAGAAATGGCCCTCTTCCTGCCACACCCCCAATCCCAGAAAATAATGCAACAAGCCGATATCCTTCATCTCAAACTTTGAAGCAAGATCTCTCTTGCAGCCCTCAATGAGTCTCTCTGCACCAGTGATGATCAAGTCATCAACATACAACACCAGAATGAGAGGCTCCTCAACCACCACAATGAAGTATAGGTTCGGATCAGCCTCACTCTTTGTGAAACCCAACTGCTGCAAGTATGTATCAATCCTCGAGTACCACGCTATAGGAGCTTGCTTCAGGCCATAGAGTGCCTTTTTCAATCTGCATACATGGGACTCCTTCCCATGCACCTCAAAGCCCTGTGGCTGCTCAATATAAACCTCCTCTTGAATGAAGCCATTGAGAAATGCGGTCTTCACATCCATTTGGTGGATCTTCCAACCCATCTCTGTTGCAATTGATATAAGGGAGTGAATAGATGTATACCGAGCCACGGGAGCGAAGGTATCCTCATAGTCAACTCCCTCTACCTGTGAGAACCCTCTCGCCACAAATCGAGCCTTGAACTTCTCGATGCTGCCATCCACATCATGCTTTATCTTGTAGAGCCACCTGGAAGTAACAACTGATTTACCTTCAGGCCTCGGCACTACCTCCCAAACACCGTTCTTCATAATAGAAGAATACTCCTCCATCATGGCCTCTCTCTAGACCTGCTGGCTGGCTGCCTCCTCATAACTAGAAGGCTTGGAGTCAACAATGCTTGTTACCAATGCCATGTAACTACAAAACCGCTCAGGTGGTTTACTCTCTCTAACTTGTCTCTTTGGCCTAGCAACTGATGTGGCCTCGCGCAAGGTATCTTGAAGCCACTTGGGCTTCCTCTTCCCTGAGCATGCTTCTCCCATCGGAGTGAAAGAATCCTCATCATCATTAGAAGCCTGAACTCCTGAAGGCCTGTCAACTGACCTCATGCCTGAATCTACGCCTGTAGATGCTGAAGTACCGTGCGAACTGTCCATTAGTGGACTACCCTGTGAACTGCTCTGTGGACTGCCCTACATGCTGCCTGAAGAACCACCCACCTGACTCTGAGAGCCACTGCTCACTGATGGACCTGACACTGTAATCGATGTACCTCCTGATCCCTGACCACTGGATCCCTGTGACTGACTCAATTGCTCCTGAGGGTCTGGTGACTCTGGATACTCTAACTCCCGTGACCTCCTGAAAGCTCTCTCCTCCTCGAACTTCACATCTCGCTTGACAACCACTTTCCTCTGCACAAGAATATAAATCCAATAAGCTTTCAAGGTCTCGCTATAACACACAAAGATGCCCTTGTCTGTAGTGGGCTCTAGCTTGGTGCTGTTCTCCTTGGGGACATAGGAATATGTAAGGCACCCAAAGATACGAAAGTACCCGCCATCAGGCTTCATCCTAGAAAAAGCCTCGTCGGGAGTCACATTCCCCAAGGCATGATGTGGACTCCTGTTCTGCAAGTACACAGCAGTGTTGCAGGCCTCTGCCCACAAAAATAAAGGTAACCCCTGATCATGAAGCATGGCTTTGGCAACCCTTGCAATGGATCTGTTCTTCCTCTCTGCAACCCCATTCTGCTGGGGGTAGTAAGGAACTGTGAACTCCCTCCTAATGCCTGCCTCAACACAAAAATCAACAAACTCACCAAGGGTATACTCCCCTCCATTGTCCGACCTGAGGACCTTGATCTTCCTACCTGTCTGGGTCTCCACAAGAGCTTTGAACTCTTGAAACCGCTTGAAGACCTCACTCTTGGTCTTCAAGAAATAAATCCAAGTCTTCCTAGAGTGGTCATCAATGAATAAAACATAGTACTCATAGCCACTCAAGGATACATGAGACATCCGACCACTCACATCGGTATGAATCAAGTCAAGGATCCCGGTCGCTCTGCTGTCACTACTGGGAAAAGGGGATCTGGCAAACTTCCCCATAACACATCCTCTGCATACATCAAGGTGATCAGAATTGAAATCTGGCACACCAGTGGTGATCTCCTGCATTGTACTCAAGACCCCATGATACATATGACCTATCCTGCGGTGCCAAATCTCACACAACTCTAAACTGCTAGATCCGCTGTCGGTCCTGTCTCGGGTGCTGCTACTCAATGCCATCAAGGGCTGGAATGAGAACTTGTACTCCTTGGCATGGCGCACAACAATCTCTCTAGCTGAAGACGCTGGAGTTCCCCTAGGATATATAAGCACCTGCCCTCTATTGAACAACACATCATACCCTCTAAATGCTGAGACGGATATCAGGTTCTTCTTCATTCCAGGCACATATAGAACATATGACACTTTCAAGGGAGGTTTGGGTCCCCTATCAAATGTCAATGTCCCCACATCGACTACTCTAACAATGCTGTCATCACCAAGTACTACCTCCATATCAGTATCACCCTCTGAAAGCTCTGAGAAGTACTTTCCAACTCCTGTCATGTGGCAGGAAACGCCACTGTCAACATACCAAATGCTAGAAGATGCTCTACTAGTAGCGGGGAAGGCACACTCCCGCTGAACCTGTATGGCAGGTGATCCTGCACTAGTGGCCTCACAAGCTATGAACCCAAACTCCTGATCAAATCTCTTTGAGAAGCTCTCTATCTTTGAAGAAGCTACCATGGGTTTGTCTTTCCCTTTCTTGTTCTTCTTCTCTGGACACACAACAACATAGTGTCCCAACTTTTGACAATTCCAACATTTGACTTTGGAATAGTCCTTCTCCTTGTTCTGCTGCTTGCCTTTACCTTTGCTTTTGCCTCCACTGTTGGAAGCTTGCTTCTTTGCTCTGCCCTTTTTGCCTTTTGCTAACAATGCCACATTGTCATCCTCCTCCACCTGTTTGGCTGCCCCAAGATGGTTCTTTCTGATCTCATTCTAAATGCAATCATCCCACAACCTCTCCCAATTGGGAAGGTTTTCCTGTGCAACAATGACATCCACAAAATTCTCCCAAGTCTTGGGAAGACCATTCAAAGCAATTCTCACCAACTCAGTGGGTGCAATGATCTCACCTATGGTTGCCAACTCTTTTCTCATTGAAGTGATCTTTGTGAGGTATGCTGTAGCACTGTTAGTCTTAGCCATTTTAATGGCCTTCAGTTCCTCCTTTAGGACCATTTTTCTGTTTTCATTTGAGCTCTGGTAAAGACTGGTCAACGCTGTCCACATCTCATGTGCGTAAGTCTTTCCTCTCACATGAGGAATGACATGGTCTTTTATTCCTTCCAGAATCAATCTTTTTGCCTTAGCATTCTTTTTTTTAAACTCTGCCAACGGTACAGCGTCAGCAGGGACTGCTACTGGGTTCTGTGTGGTATTTACCATAATGCCCCAGACTTCTGCTTTCTCAAATATGCTCTGGATTCTCTCCTTCCATGCACTGTAGTTGTTCTGCCCATCCAACCTGTCTTCAACTCTCAAACCCAAAGACATGTTTCACTGTCCTACCAAACTGAAATTTTCAAATCTATGGTAAAGGTTTCTGTTTTCTATGTAAAAATCAGTGTGCTGTAATTTTCACTTTGCTGTCCCAAACTGCACTTTTCAGCCAACCAAGCTCTGATACCATGAAGAAATTTCAACCCCCACTTCGGTTATCAGTTTTCCTTATCACTCCATGCATTTAGTTTTAAATCCAAGCATGATAAAAATTCTAAAATTTGGAAATGATAATATTTTTCTGAAAACAAAAATTTAGAGATTTCACAACTGCTGAAATTACAGAAATAAAACACAACAAAATTATGACAGCCACACACAGAAAATAACACAGTGATTTTTGGTCAATGTGACCCTAGAAAAACCCCCTACAACTCTTGGGGAAAACCAGTTTGAGAGCTCTTCTTTATTTCTGAAAATGCTTTTACAAAGAAACTGAAATACACAGTAAAAATTCCAACAACCACAAATTACAACTTATCTCGATTTTCGTGTTTGAACTCCACCTCGAAAATTGTGCCAATCAGTGAACAACCAAAACAAAAATTTTTACATCAATAAAACAACATTAAATGCTGTATGGCCAACCTCGAAAAATGTGCCCAGAACTTGCTGTCCCTCTTCCTCGATTTTTGCGCCTTTCTCCTACTGTATAGTTTTTCCTTGGAATGCGTGCCAATAAATGTTGTTGCCCAGATATGGTGAAATGTCTTCTTGCTACTCTCCTTCACTTTCTCACTGCTCAGAAATTTTCTCCTTGCTCTCTCTTCCCTTTCTCTCAAATGCTCATGAAAAAATGAATCGATCTTTTCCTCTTCTCTTCTCCTTTTATTCTCTAAATGACATTTTGGGTTATCCTAAGATCTAATGGCTGAGATTCATTTAGATCTAGGGATGAGAATAAATGTGCATTTAATTCTCACTTTCTATTTTTTAACTCACCCACTTAACCTTTTATTTCCATAGTCACTTTTTCACTTTTTAATTATTCATTCACTTTAATAAAGTCACCTTTAAATTAGAATGTAACTTTACCACTTATAAAGTCATTTTAAAATTAGAATATAACTTTACCACTTATAAAGTCACTTTTAAATTAAATTGACTTTACCACTTACAAAGTCACTTTAGGAGAAAAGTAAAAAATAAATTTGGACACTTTTCCCTAGGCCAAAGATCAAAGCCTTAGGGAACCACTTGTCCTTTGGTACCCAAATTTTAACACTCTGAGGCCAGTGTGACCATTTTCCATCAAGAACTAAGGGGAAATCTATAGTTTTCATTGCCATCAACTAAGATTTTGTGGAGTGGTGATCTACTCCAATCTACCCTATACTTATTCAGAGGCATGTAAAAAAAATATGCCTTCATTTTATTTGTTTTTCAAGATTTAGTGTAGGGTTTGCCATGTCCATTAGATATGTCTCTTCTTGCCCTTTTTCAATGTGAAATTTAACACTTACGTACCTATGGTATTTTAATTGTGACATTCTTGAGTTTTTTGTGGATTTGGATTATGAATTTCCCCATTTGTTTTGTGTCGTAGGTTTAAATTTTAAAAATTTAAACAATGATCTACAAAATGGTGAAGTCATTGGACCCAATGTGGGAGTATGGTGAACCATTTGAGGATGACAATACAACAAAGTTGAGTTGCATGCTATGTGGTGTGAGACCCAAAATTCAAAATTGTATTAAAGCTCTAAAAATAGTTGGTGAAACCCTAAATTGGGAATTTAATAGGGTATAATCAATATTACTCTCAGAATATACTACTCTGCAATATATGTACATAATTTATCAATTTTACTATTGAGTACCGACCTGGGGTTCTGTGGTTGAAGATGTCTCTACTCTGTCGTGGCTATTGCTCCTGCTCCTGTTACCAAGACGACCAAAACCGCCCTGCCAAACTGAGCACAACTTCAGTACCCAGCTCCAAAGTACTTCAAATTCGAGGTACTCTGGCCCCTGTGCCCAAAACTTCAAGAACAATTGAGCTCATGCTTCCTTCTATCAATGACATGGAATTTCCTACTCTCTATAATTCTCCAAAATCCTCTCCTTGTTATGGCTTTCTTCACTCCCTTATATGTTTAATTTCACCGTCTCCCAACCTCTTTGTTGTCTGCCTCCTTCCTCCACCACTTCCTTATTTCCCTTCACTGTCATCCTCCTACTACCTTCTCGACCCTTCTTTCTTTTTGGATGGAGGTGGTTCTATTTTTAGTTTAAATGAATCACTTTTAGGTCTTTGATAGTATTTTATTAACTTTTAGTTTCTAATTTAATTAAATTGTTTTGTTCATATATTTAAATAAATTACTTTATTTAAACATTTAATTAAATTCTTTTATTTAAATTAATTAATTCTAAATTAATTAAATTTTAATTTATATATTTCGTTATCTTTATTTTATATATATATATATATATATATATTTGATTTAAAAGATTAGTCATATATATATATATAAAGGTGGTACACATATCAATGCCCCACTCAGTGTATTTATTATATTCTGGTGAGTTTAGGAATTTATTTCGATAATCGATTCATCAACCTAAACTTAGATTTTTTTCAATATTACCTAGTAGGTATAGTAGTGCAATACTTGCAGTTCATGCATATGTAGCTATCATATGGATGTCTCGTACGTATGCTAATATTCACATTCTGTTTGTATTTGTAGGCGGGTCATTACATACACCCCTTTTCCGAAAACTTCATCCTGAAGTTAGGGTTTATATAGTATAACGGTAATTGCTGTAGGGTTGAGTATAATCATGTAAGGATTGTGTCATGTGATTGAGTTTTCATTTATAATTGTGAGGACACTTTAAAATTTGAATTTTGAAAACTTATTGGTTTATAATTTTAATAGTCACGCCCCGCCCCTGCCGGCTTCCAAGCTATTCTAAAATCATCCTATCCTTCCTAATCTCTTCCGCTGCCACCCTATCTGTCTTCTACTAGCCTATGCCATGGCATCAGTTATACTGATCTAACCATTCATAAACCCTAAGAGTGTTAGCATCGATTATATCGCCCTGATTGCCCAGTAGGCACTCGACATTCATCATCACACGTCTAGGGGAGCGTGATTCACACAATCCTCCCATGACTCTAGGTTTTGGAGGATAAACGGTGGGTAATACTTCCACCCCTCCTAGTGGGGTCAGGGTTAGCACCCTATTATGGAATCTCTTTGAATCTCAATTGTTCTTGAAGTTTTGTCATCACATGGTCGGTTTGGTAACAATGTTATTCGCAATGTAAACACTTCTCCACACATCATAACATATGCATAAATATATTCAAAATAAATTGTATTTAAATAACATTTTCTGTGTATTTCACATATGTTTCAACCTATAATATTGATCTTTATGTTCACATAACGTACTTGGCCATATCCAACCCATATATCTGTAAGTTAGCTTTCATATTAAAATGTAGTCATTCTTTTATTTCCATCTCATCAATCATGTCGATATGCAAAATAAAATAAAATTATAGATATCTCATCCATAACATAATTCATAATTTGGATTTCATAGCAAGGTTAATCACATACTAAATTTCATATTGGTATCCATATTCCAGCAATGTTAATTAAATAACATATTTCATATTGGTATCCATGTACCAACAGAGTTAAGCATATACCATGTACCAAAAAAATAAAAATTCATTTTTTTACATTTGATAATAGTCTTAAGTATCAACTCAAAAATAAAGTAAATATATACAAGATAAGGTTTTAAATTCCTCAAAATTAGCACAAGTTGGGGTATTTTTGACATATGGTCTTTGTATCCTCCCAGATAGCCGATCCAGGGCTGTATTTGTCCCATTGGACCTTAACTTGGTCTACCAAGCGATTTCTTAGTTGTCGAACTCTACGTTCCAGTATACGTAATGGTTTGACCGAAATGATTCCCTTGTCCGATACTTGCAATTCCTTCTATTGAAGGTTATGGGATTTGTCAACTATGTAATGTCTTAATACATATTACATATACATGAAATACATTATGAAATTTATGCAAGTGGGGTGGTAGTGCAAGATGATATGCGACATATCCAACTTTTTCCAGAATTTTGAATGGTCCAATAAATCAGAGTGACAACCTTGCCCCTTTTCCAATCCGGATGGCACTTTTGTTTGGTCTGATGCGAATGGAAACCCGATCCCCCACTTCATAATTCCTATTTGTCCTGTGGGCATCAACATAACTCTTTTGTCTATCCAGTGCCTCTTTCAATCGTTGCCTAATTTGTTTTACCTGTTCCTCCATCTCTTGAATTAATTCTGGTCCCACTATCATCCAATCTTCTAACTTGTTCCAACTCAAAGGTGTTCTGCAAGGTCTTCTGTATAATGCTTCAAATGGAGGCATCCCGATTGAACTGTGGTAACTGTTATTGTATGCAAATTCTACTAAGGGCAAGTACTTTTCCTAGTGTGATTGCTGGTCCATAATGTTCATTCTTCGCATATCTTCTAATACTTGGTTCACCGTTTCTATTTGTCCATCAGTCTTAGGATGATAAGATGTACTTAAATTTAATTGAGTTCCTAAGGTTGACTGCATACAAGTCTATAATCTTGAATTAAATCATGTATCTCTATCTGATATAATCTTCTTAGGTACTCCATGAAATCTTATAATTTCATTTATAAATACCCAAGCTACTTTAGCAACTTCGAGGTATCTTTTACGGGAATAAAATGGGCGCTTTTCGTTAATTTATCTACCACAACCAAAATGGCATTATGCTTTTGTGGAGTAAGAGGTACCCTGACGATAAAGTCCATAGAAATTACCTCCCATTTAGTCATAGGAATGTCGTGAGGTTGTAGGAGACCTGCTGGATGATAGTGGTCAACCTTCACTCACTAACATTCGAGACAGTTTGCAACGAATTGGATAATATCGTGTTTCATGCCTGCCCAAAAGAAGAGTTTCTTTGTATCAACATACATTTTCTTTACACCAGGATGTGCACAGTATAATGCTCTATGGGCTTCATTAAGGATGGTTTTTCAGAGGTCTCCACTATCTGATATGTACATCCTTCTATGGAATTGCAAAATTCCATCATCTTCTAATTCATATCTCTCAAACTTAGGTTCCTTTGGATTTTTACTATCCAACTCAGATTTCATTTTTCAATACCAACTGTCTCTCAAGAGATGTTCTAGTACTTGTTTCCTCAAGTCTACCTTGATAGGTATGAGGGAAAAAATCCTTGCTCTTCTACTTAGAGCATCTACTACTACATTCTCTTTCCCTTTGATGTATGAAATTCCAAAGTCATACTCACTTAAGAATTTGCTCCATCGACTTTGATGGTCGTTTTTGAGCATAAGGCTTCTCCCTACCAGATAGTGTTTCCATATCTTTAAAGCTAGCACTACAACGGCTAACTTTAAATCATGCATGGCGTAGAGTTCTTCATGAGGCTTTAATTTCCTTGAGGCATACACTTTTATGCCTATATCCTGCATTAATACTGCACCTAATCCTTGCTTGGATGCATCAATACACACAATAAAATCTTTGTCCATATCAACTACTCGCAATATTGGTGCACCGGTCAACAATCTTTTAAGTTCAGAGAATGCTCTATGACATTCCTTAGTCCATTCATACCTAACACCTTTACGCTAGATTGTGTTGGAAAATGTTACTAGGTTCAGTGTTCATGTAATATATCTGTCAAAAGAAAGTGAAAAAAATTATTATTATTTTATATTGAATTATTAAAGCATGGGTTTCATGCTTGGGTCAAATGTATAGGTCAAGCCTCCATTGTAGGCTTTAGGTTATTGTCAAAGGCTCCTCCATCAAGTCATCATCTTCAGCAAGTCACCAACTCGAAGTATTCAAGTCAGCGTCAAATAGATTATCTACAAGTCAGCTTCAATTAACATAACTCAAGTCAGCCTAACCATAAAATGGAGACACAACTATTCATAATGGTCATGTCGGCTCATTTATGATAGGAAAACTACTATATATACCAGGCTGAGGTTTTCGCATTACCCACCACATAACAGTTCAGATTTCAGAGTAGAAGTTTCGGTGAGATAACAAATTCAAGCAAGTTCGGATAAGATCTTAGAGGTCATGTTTCAGTGCTACTACAGGATGGGAGTTCAGATAGATCACATAGATGATCACATCAAAGAAGATTTCGTATAAATCTCAGAGGAAAATTCTCGGTGCTATCTCATAGATCTCGAAGTTATCTCAAGGACAAGGTCTCAGTGAAATCTCAGGAAGAATGTTTCGGTGTCTCCACAGAGATAAGATCTCGGTATCATGACAATGATGATGTTTTAGTGGAATCACAATGAGGAGATCTCGGTGTCATGACTGTGATAAGATGATGTCTCGGTGCAAATAAGATGGCAAGTATTCAATGCAATCACAGTGAAAGAAGGATGACTTGATGGAGGGAGTCTAGACTAGTATGTAAGGGTCATGGTCGTCTTATCCTAATCTAATGAAGGAAGAATTTTGTGACTGGGTTTTCCCCTCGAGGGGGGTTTTTCCTTGGTAGCATGCCTATATCTTATGTTCTCTTTTATTTGTTTCTTGGCATTAATCTTGATGATAAGAAAAGATAACTAAAATATCAAATACTAATAATGAAAATATCACATGTTATTGTCATTAAGAGGAAAATCGTTTTAATTGCCACCTATATGGATTTTCCAACATGGTATCAGAGCTATGGTCATGGTCAAAGGAAGTTTGAAGAAGGGAAGTTATGGGCTAATGGATCTAAGATTACACCTAGAAGGAGGAGGTTTGAATGAAAACAAGTTCGGTGTAAATATTGTGAAAATTCCTACACTCAAGGAACCCCTACTGCAGCAAAACTGAATTTACTTCTCCTACTTGATTTTAATATACATTATCAAGTTATTTTCTGAAAAATACTGAAGTAAATTACTTCTGCTGCCTACACCAATTTAATTTCATTACATGAAACAAGAAACAAAGCAAAGAACAAGATACATAGGACATCGTTATTTTTTGAGAAAATAGTCCCCGAAAAAACCCAATGCGGGAAAACCTGTGCAACAGTCTAGAGCGTTTTATATTATTAAGTAGTAGTTCTGAATACAATGCTGGTTTCCCTCCCGAAAATCCAGTGACAGAGAAAAATATAATGGCGGAAAACTGAGTGAGATTACCTCACCTCACCCAATAGTTTTCAGCTGATCTGGCAGCAGAACTAGCTAACCCCGACTATCTTTGTGTCGGCCCTGCGTAGGCTCTGTGTCAGCCTTACAGGCTCTGCGCAGTCTCTTCTGCCTCCTGGAGCTTCTGCGTCAACCTCTCCCAACTGTTCCGACAGTGTTGGATTAGTGCGTGAGGGCAGCCTCACTTTTGCATTGGCCCTTCTGTCTCTGCGTCAAGACTGCATGGGCCCAGACTGGCTCAACACCAGTCCCTCTAGATGCTGCGCTGCCTCCACTAGTGGTTCTCCACCTCTCTGTCTAGTATTCCCGAACTATCCTTGCCTCTCTACTGCAGAATGATCACTTAGTTCGAATTTATCAGCTTCCTAGCCCCAGAAATCGAACTGCAGATCAATTTGTTCTCTCCGTGTGTCTTTCTAAATGAACCCCAAGCCTCCTTCTTATACTTTTTCTCGTTGAGACTTCAACACCCGAGATTAAGTCTCTAATCAACGGCTAAGATTAAAATCTTGACTTGATCCGCTTTCTAAATCATTCTCACCCATATTTTGATTAATACTTTAATTTTCCTAAGTTTAGACTTAGGAACCCCATTAAAAATATTAATTATTTTAATGAAATACAATCCGGGCGGAATTTCACCAAACGGTTTCTCAGTTCTTTAGAATTCATGTGCCTTAGCCTCTCCACCAATTTTCATGGCTAGAGCACATCCGATCCTACCAAAAACTAACACTCCCTCTTAGCAAGGAAAGTGCTCTAGCAACAATGTCCAACTGCATGCTGCTCTGTCTCTGAAGCATCTCCTTTCCGCACTGTTGTTGCCACCAACACTGTGCTGCTGCTGCTACTATACTGCTGCCCATGACACTGTTGCATCTATACTACAGCGCCTTTTGCATCTGCTGCTAACACTGCCACTGCTAGCTCTACACTGCGTCATTTTCCAATTGTTGCTGCCCAGCGACGGAAAAGCACCCCAAATTTCTGAACAAGCTGTGTTCAACATAATACCATGTGAATGTTGGAATCTGACTGCTACTAGTCTCTGACCCTCTGAATCTTCTGCGCTGCCGCTGACTTTTGCACTGTGCCATCTGCACTGCTGCCAGCCTTGCTCTACGCTGATCAGTGTCTGGTCTGAGGGTACTGCATCTGTCTTTCCAATCAACCCATTGCATCATTTGACACTAAGTCCATCTCGCTACTGTTGAATTTCGGGCTCCCGTAGCAAGGAATTGATCCAAGAGGTGGATTCCTCAAGGATCTTGCCCACACGTAACCCTCCTGACTACAGTTCTATATTGCCCCATTTCCCTCTTGGAGATGCATGGGCACTCATGGCAAACTCATCTTTGTCAATTTTTGCTGGAGCAATCTTAGGATCATGTTTCTCATCCTTATCATTTTCCTTCAAAGGACATGTTGACCCTGCCGCCTACACCTACCTACAAGTCACTGAGAAGAGCCTTCAACCCCACAAGGTGTGGTTGGTGGCAGGGAACTCAGATAAGGGGTTGTCACACTGAATCCCTTCTCTCTCCATTTAAGCTATCTCCTAGGTTAGCTAAGGGGGGTGGTCCCTAATGAAAAGCTAAGTTAAAAAGGATGTAAGTTTCTAGGAGAGTGTTATAGTGAAAATGGATTACTTTTAAAGATTTATGAGCAAATATGACTGAACAACTTGAAATAACAATGCCAATCATTAACATGAGAAAAACCATAAAATTAGTGCTCTATAAGGAATTTGCTCAACAATTTAAAGATATATTTGCTCAAAGTAAAATGCAATGCTCTCAAAAGAGACTACAAAGTAACCCTAAAATGTAAATAAGAATTGTTAGCACAAGATATGTAAGATACAAAATACTTTTGAGATAATCAACTTTATAAATAAAAACATGTGAAACATATCTTGCCAAAACCCAAAAATTAGTAATTAACTTGGAAATGTAAAAGAAAGGAGTGTTAAACCAAGACATCAATATGCAATTAGACTTGAAACATGAAAAGAAAACACTTGCTTGAAATGATTACAATGCTTGCTTTTGGAATAGACTTTGCATATGAAAACTCAAACGATCAAGAGACAAGCAAAGTAAATGTAATGGAAAGTGCTATTGGTTAATTTTATTAATTATCTCTACAACAAGATTACAATTTAACTCTTCAATCCTTAGACTTCACTTTCGCCCAATGATATGGATCTCACAGTGAAGAGTCAATAGAGGAGTAGAGAATCTCTATGATGTCTACTTCAACCAACTTATGTTGGAGGTAAAATTTTAACGAGGCTTGGAGCTTTCCTACACTAAAATGCTTAGATGAAATGCAAATTGTGTTAATTCCTCAAATTAAAATAATGATACATGCAAATGCTTCAAAGAGATTGATTTGCAATGCTTGAAAATGAAATAGTGTTCAACATAAGTTGCAATTATAACTTCAATTGGAGGAATAAAATTAGCTTACAAGTGTTGCATGTGTTTCATCAATGAATTAAAATGATACAGGGAATTTGCTTGAAAGTAAATTACTTGTTTCAAATAGACAATGACACTAAATTGCTCCAATATTCAAGATAACAATGTAGCATAAAATTGAAGCATGTTTTCAAGTGCTCATGAAACAATTTACCAAGGTAAATGGAAACGAATCAAAATTTGTTAAGAATATTAAATGTTTGCATGTAAATGATGAATTGCCCAAAGTAAAGTATAAGTTTGTAGCTCCAAGCAACAATGAGAAAGAAAATGCAAAGCTCAAATGAAATTATAACAAACTTTAACTTTATGAAATGTGATAGTGAGGTTGTGTTAATTCCCAATTAAAGCATGCATGTAAGTGAATGAAGTATGAAAGCTTAAACCATGCAAATGTCAATCCACCCAAGAGAAGCCTCCCTCTAAATGGGGAGATAGGATACCATGGGAGAAATCCCAAGCTCCCACAAGCAAGTTAGATATTTTATTAATATTACAATGAGAAGAGGGCCCTTCAAAGTTTTCAACTATACTTCAAGGAGAGTTCTCACAATAATTGCTTGAAACTTGGACACTAGACCTCCTTTTTTGAGAAAGCAGTGACAAGATCTCGCAAAACTTACGCAAGGGAAACAAGGTGTGAGTTTCCTCCAAATGCCCATGGCTTAAAGAAGAAAATGGGCAGCCCTCTAGTGAACTCGACTTGACCAAAATAAGCCGCAAAAGGGCTCACGACATCCTTGGAAATCAAAACCCCAACACTTGCCAAAGGTCTTGCAAACACTTGTTAGATGTTGCGGGAAGTTGGTCTTCAAAATCTGCCACACAAGAGCTAGCAAACAAGTCAAACAATGACTACAAAATAAGTTAAGTATTAATGGAAAAATCAGCAAGATAAAATGTATATGTACAATTATAATTTACAAAAGGCTAAGCTAAGGAGTGAAAGTAAACTTTCGTCTTTGCTTAGCCATCTTCAAGCTCTAAGATAGCAAATGAAAGAAATGAAGTGCAATTTTTTTTTTAAAAAGATTTAAATTTAGAAGTTCTCGGCTTGTGTACAAGCTATGTGCCGAAATCCCTGCAAATCCACTTTGTAAGATAAGATTATGAAGGTTCAAAGAACAAATGAGAGCTCCTTTAAGAATGTACCAAGAGTGGGTTGGTCTCTCTAAAAACTTCCCCTCACGCTTGATTCTGTAATCCCAACAAGATTTTCTCTCTACAAAACTTCAATCAAGAATTAGTTTTATATAGATTTAGCAATAAACAATGATAAGAAACTCTCGAGATTTATTTAAAACCAACTAGAGCATTCTATACCTAGAGCATACTTCTAAATCAAATGTCAATGCAAGATAGCTCTACATTAACAATTCTGCAAGAGCATATGGAAACAAATTAGATCAAAGCATAAGTAAAAACTTAAAAGAATTATACCAGTGATCAACAATTCATCACACTCCCAAAGGAGGAACACCTCATGAATGAAACCCCAAAGTCTTTATTGATATTTCTGAAAGTGTAGAAGGCAGCAACGCTTCCGCAAGCACAATAGCTAGTAACAATATGATACAATGTGAGAGCCCATGGCTCTATTATATAGAGAGTTGGGAGCAAATCCCAATGAAGAATGACAATGACAAATGGCATTGGAGCCAATCCCAATGTAGAAGTGATTAAACAAGTGGCATGAAGTAACAATCCCAAAGAGAAATTCAAATTTGTTGAATGGATCTCCAATGCCAAGTGTAAAAATCGAATTTTAGCAAGTGGACATCATTTTCTTCTTCCCTTATGTGCCAAATTCGAATTTTATGGTGGAATGACAAGTGTATATGGGTGGTAACCCATGTGGAGACAAATTCTCACAAAAATCTCCACCAAATATTCTCCCAAATCCTCCCAAATGTGCATTAACTGCACAAATTCGAATTTCCAAGCAAATTTTTTATTTAATGCCAGAAATTCGATTTTATTTGAGCACATGTCCTTTCCTTGATTTTAGGAGTCCACATCACCTTGGGACTTCACTTTAACTCACCCATAATTTTTCACCTCATTTCCACAACATTTAGCATGTGTGGATATTTATTTTTCTCCATTTATTTAATTTCTGGCTTAATTAATTGCCAGATTTTCCACTAAACTTAGGAAAAGTGGGTTTTGAGGGTCCAAAACACATTATTAACCCCTCAAAGTGTGTCATAGTAGAAAGTTGAGGGTGAGAGGTGTAATTTTGATTACTCATACCCTACACAAAATTCTCTAGACTACACTTATTACAATTTAAATACTTATTTGCATTTTTTGACCTGTTGGAAATCTAAAAAATTAAAAAATGACTACCTAGACCTAACCAAATTCCACAAGATTTTTTCTGTGATCTAGTATGGTAATATACATTGACTCTAGACACTAGGATGTGTCAGGGGCTCAACCTTCAAATCGTCACCCCAACTTTGAGGTAAAACGTGAGTGAAAAACCTAGAAAATTATCCGCCTCTGAAAAAGAAGGGATAATTAACTAGATAAAAAAACACTCCAAGGTGTACTCGTTTGCTGATCGAGTCCCAACATCCTAGGCCTGTTATAGACTCAAAACTCATCATTACTAGTATCACTTATTACAATTCCCCGTAGGGTGTGGAATCTGGGTACAAGAAAGATGATGAGAAGATAGAAGTAGAGTTAAAAAACTCTGTTCACTGACGATATCTGATGGTACAAGTGTCCTCTGGATCATCCTTGGGCATGGAGTCTTCATATAATCATCAGGTACCACTCCAGTGGTCAACAGGACATTTGGATGCAAAGTGGCCCATCTCGCCACATCTGAAACATTTCACCTTCGAAATGTCTTTCTTTCGCTTCTGCTTCTGCTGTCCCTTTGATGCTAGAGCTGCGTTCTCCTCCTCCTTGGTCTTTGTGCCACTCCCACTACTGCCATTGAGGTTGACCTTAACCTGATCCCTCCTTAGTTCTTCTTGTTGAAGGGTTGCCCACATCTCCTCCCATGAAGGTAGCTCTCCCTGCCCTATATACTTTGGATGAAGAGTTGCTATTCATCCGAGACTCCATTCAGGGCTATCCTTCCCATCGCGGTAGACTGAGGAGTAGACCCCACTACAACAAGCTGGTCTCTGGTGTCCTGAAGACGTTGAAGATAGGAGTTAACCCCTTCTCCCTTTTGCATCAATGTCCGCTGCAACTTTTGTTCTAAGTACATCTTCCACTGTTCGGAAGAACCTTCATACAGTGAAGACAAAGCTTCCCACATTTCTCAGGCTGTATCTTTGCCCTGTAAGTGTGAGACCACATGATCTCGAACTCCATCGAGTATGAACCTCTTCGCCTTTCCCTGCTCGGCCTTGTACTTCTTCTTCTGATCATTGTCTGTAGAACAGCCACAACACTCTTGACATAAGCTTCGAGATCGTACTCCTCCAGAACAGCTAAGATTCTGGTCTTCCATATGACGTAGTTGGAAGCTCCTTCCAACCTGTCCTAATCTCTAAATCCATGTGATGTCATCTCACCCAAACTGTCGAACTAACTCCTCTAGTCACTGTGCAGCACTGGTCTGCTGCCTGGCAAGTGAAAAATTCGAACTTTTGGCGAGAAAAGTCCTTTGAGGAGAAAATTCCCCTTCTATGTGTGTCTTCGCTCTTTTCCGACATATTTTTTCCCCGGCAAAAACTACGCCCTTCAAGCACTATGCTGAGGCTCTGCGTCACTCCCTCTGCCTCTGTAAGCTCACGAACTGGAAATCGTACCTCTCTGTTGACTCTCTCAAAGAGAGATTTCCTTGAAATCTCTGCTTTCCTAGCAAGGATTGTGCAATCCCTTCAAGGGGATTCAAATTGTTGCCAAATGCAGCTATTGGCCTCTCTACTCAGCACTGGATCTGCTCTTCCTGTTTCAACATCAATGCTCTGATGCCATGTGAAAATTCCTACACTCAAGGAACCCCTACTGCGGCAAAACTGAATTTACTTCTCCTACTTGATTTTAATATACATTATCAAGTTATTTTCTGAAAAATACTGAAGTAAATTACTTCTGCAGCCTACACCAACTTAATTTGATTACATGAAACAAGAAACTGAGCAAAGAACAAGATACATAGGACACTGGAAAAACCCAATGTGGGAAAACCGGTGCAGCAGCTCTGAGGGTTTTATATTATTAAGCAGTAGTTCTGAATACAATGTTGGTTGCCCTCCCGACAATCTAGTGACAGAGAAAAATATAATGGTGGAAAACTGAGTGAGATTACCTCACTTCACCCAGCAGTTTCCGGCTAATCCGGCAACAGAACTGGCTAACCACGTGTATCTTTGCACTGGCCTTGCGTCAACCTTACAAGCTCTGCGTCAGCTCTATGCAGTCTCTTCTGCTTCTTAGAGCTTCTATGTCAACCTCTCCCGGCTATTCTGGCAGCTCCCCGACAGTTCCGGAATTCTACATGAGGGCGGCCTCACTTCTACGCTTGCCCTTCTGTCTATGCGTCAAGACTACGTGGGCCCAGACTGGCCTAGCGTCAATGCCTCTAGATGCTGCGCTGCCTCCACTAGTGGTTCTCCGCCTCTCTGTTCAGTATTCCCAAACTATCCCTACCCCTTTGCTGTAGAATGATTACTCAGTTCGAATTTCTCAACTTCTTAGCCCCATAAATTGAACTCCAGATCAATTCGTTCTCTCCATGTGTCTTTCTAAATGAACCCCAAGCCTTCTTATTCTTTTTCTCGTTGAGACTTCAACGACCGAGATTAAGTCTCTAATCAACCGCTAAGATTAAAAACTTGACTTGATCCGCTTTCTAGATCATTCTCACCCATATTTTGATTAATACGCATTAATACTTTAATTTTCCTAAGTTTAGACTTAGGAGCCCCATTAAAAATATTAATTATTTTAATAAAATACAAATCGGGTGGAATTTCACCAAACAGTTTCTGGGTTCGTTAGAACTCATATGTCTTAGCCTCTCCACCAATTTTCATGGCTAAAGCACATCTGATGCTACCAAAAACTAGCAAATATCAAAAAGCAATTCGAGTATAATTGTAATACATTTCAGTAAGAGACAATTCGGATCATTTCAGGATAGGTTCGTAGAACTTTAGTGAAGAAAGGCTACAGTTTAGAGATATAATTCCGCTCCACAGGACAGTGATATAATTCATAATATCAAGTGAACTTCGGATAAACTACAGTAAGGAAATTCGTAGAAGTCTCAAAGAATGGGAATTAGTTTGGTATATATTGTGGTGAAGGAAGCTCGAATAAGTGATATATATTTTGGGTCCTTACAACAAAAGGTTCGGATGTCACAGAATGCTCGATGCTACTTCAGCTTGTTTTTCTTTCAGAAAGAAAAGTTCGTTGCTATCACAGAGATGAATCTACATTGCAGTGACTACAGGATTCGGTGTTGACACATTGACCTTAACTCGGTGCTCTCATCACAATGAAGTTTTTCGTTGTATCTACAATCTCGCTGCCATCTCAGTGCGATGATATTTAGATGTAAAATGCAGAGATGAAGCCTTCCACAACACCACCATCTTTCAGTGTCATTACATGAAGAATCCGAAGTCTGTCCTAAGGAAACTAAAATTGATAAAGGGACCAACTTGAAGAAAACAAGGAACCAAGTAAGTATTGTTGCTACAACAAGTCTAATATAATCAAAGGTACGGAAAATGCAAGGTACATATATTCATAAGTTTCTTATGGTTCATATAATTCTTATTTATAGCCAATCTAGGGTAAAGATTGTACTCCCTAGATAACACACTAAAATCTCATATTAGAATCTTAATCTCTATCTTCTAGGTTTTACCAGTAGTCTAGGATTTCAAGCAAAAATACCAATGCTGATTGAAAAAGTAAATATCTTGATCTTCATAGGATTCCATCCTCCAAGATTATCTAACTTAAGGGATGAAATCATATTTTTCGTATCACATGTTCTGCTTGAAAGTATGTATTATAGGTCACGGTTTACACTTCCTACAAGGTTTGTCAAGAAACATCTCCAGGTATGTCTTAGACCTATGTGGATGTACCTTGTTTATAGAACAAAAGATCTTAACTTTGGTCTTATGCAAGTTGACTGTCAACTAGTGGAGATTACAAAAGTTGGCCAAGGCATCAATCAAACTTTGTAAGCCCTCAATTGAGGTGGCTAATAGGATCAAGTGATTGATGAAGAAGTATAGAGAGAGCAACAATTGATGTAGGAGGAAACTATCCTTGTCTTGAATATGCTCATAGAGGAAAGATTCCATGTTGTCAATGAATATTTAATAAAGGGTTGACGGGGGATGCCATCCATGCTTAACAATGATGGTAATTTGAATGATATAAAAAGGGATGTGTAGTGTATGAAGGTCGCTAAGTGTCGACCTGTATAATCTCATTGTCTTCAGAATGCCGATCTTTAGAAGCCTCTAGAACAAATCCTCTCTTTGATCCCATGGTAAATGCTTTCCCAATGTCTATGAAGCAACATAAGACTTTCAAATGGTGTCTATGTGTTAGGTTCATTCTTATTGTTAAACCTCCCTCATTTGTTGCCTTGCTAGTGCTCCTAACCTAGACACCTCTTGTGATGTCTCTTTCCAAGAATAGATGGCAAGAAGGGGAGCAAAGGTAATATAGGTGGGGGCCTACCTGGTTATGTCATAGAGGGAAGGCCATGCGAACAACATGCACTAGTGATCTATTTCTAGGGGGAGCAGAGGGTATGGTGTTTAGGGAAAGGGTGCACCAAAAGGTCTTAAAGGAGTGGTGGAGGGTTGCATAAAGTTCACAACTTCTTAGTGGGAGGAAAGCACACTTATTATAGTGGAGCAAGTAACACTAAGATTTTTGAAGATGGGGAGAGATGGAAGGTCATGTGTGAAGGAGAATAAACACTTTAGTGAGGAGAAAATAGATGTTTTTGTTATTAGGCAAGAGGATCCCCCCACTGGTTGAATCCAAAGTTGAAGTGTACCAAACTTGGGGTGATCATTTGGTATTTGGGCATCCAAGTTAACTTTCTTGGACCTAAAATGTGCAGGAACATGCTTGACATGTGTTTTGATCCTTGAAACAATTTGGCTATTGTGCATCGATCCCAGATTGGGAATGCTTGTGGAGTGACTTCACTCAGGAGGAGCTAAGTCTCAGTCTTGTTGAGGGTACTACCAATGACAATAGCAAGGGGTTGGAGGTTGAGAAGGAAGAGGAGAATGTAGCCCTTGCCAATAAGGGAAAGGCGAAGAAAGGTCCCAGCCAGGGACAAAACTCAAAGGGAGGTGAGAAGAAGAAAAAGGACCTGTCGAAGGTCAAATGCTTTGGATGTGGTGAGTTTGGTCACTACATCACCCAATGTCCCAAGAGAAAGAAGGACAAGAAGGGGCAGCAACAAACAACAACTTTGGCATAAATACATGAGTTGATCTCTAGGTTGGAGGAGTTTGCATTGATAGCGACTATATCTCTAGATGGAGGAGGAGCGTGAGGCTTCAGAGTTGCAGGATTGGGCAGGGTCCAAGGAGGCACAACATCAGACAAGTGTTTCCTCATGGATCATTACCTTGGCTACAGGGGCCCACAATATTTAGTAGCAAGAGGATCGAGATGTCAGCAAGGCACAGTTAGATCTTGAGAGATAGTGCAAAGCTAGTTGCAGTCAGATACTAGATGGGTGCAAAGACAGTTGGGTATAGTCAGATACGTAGTAGACAGAGCGAAGCTAGTTGCAGTCAAAGACTATAGGGACAATTGTATAAGGCAGTTGCAGGGACAATAGATTAGTTCTCAGTTGCAGTAGTTGCAATAGCAGTAGCAGCATGAGATCAGATGCAGCGTAGGCAGTGTTGGCATAAGTGCAGGGTGGCACAGTGCAATGTCAACAACAAGGTGCAAAGTATTTCAACTACAGGGTTAGCAGATGAATCAAAGTATGCGAAATAGCTTGGTGGAGAGTGATAGTATGTTACAGATGTCAGACACCAACAACAACATGGTCCGCCTATAGAGGAGAAATGGAGTGGAGAGAACACCTTCCATGCTAAGAGGGAGTGTTAGTTTTTGATTGATTTGGTAGCATCAGAGAGGTGTTCTAGTCTCGATTTAAGTCTAAGAGGCTAAGGAACACAAGATATCCAAAACATAGAAAATGTTTTGCGAGATAAGCTTGTGAAACACCTTAATTAAATTAATTAGCCATCATTTAAATATTTCCTAAATAGTCTAACTTAGGAAAAGTGGTTAATGAAAGGAAATTAATTGAGGAGATCAGCTTATGCTCTAAAGACTTTGAGAAAATGACTTGGATCAAGTCTAAGATGATCTTAGCCGTCGATAAGGATCTAATCGTGGCCGTCGAAGCTCTAGTGAGAGATTATAAGAGCAAGTTGATGGGATGGAGAAATACACAAGAGGGAGAGTGAGTTACCTTGGCAGATCGAGCTACCAAGTTGTAGTGATTCCGCAAGGGAGAAAGCTCGAGCCAGAGAGGGGGAGCAACAGATAATTCAGGAGGAGGATTATGGAGAGTTTCCCAGAGGATTTCTAGTGCTGAAGTGGCAAGAAAAAGGAGGCTAAAATTATTCTGTAGAGAGGCCTTGTAGCCAGAAACCCTAGTGCGAGTGCTAGGAGAGAGGTCGTTTCAGTTGCCGAAGGCCGAAAAGATCATCCAAAGGTAGTGGTAGGCAAGATGACTCATTTGGAGCCAATGAGCAAGCTGTGCAAATTGTTCCAAGCCAAGCAGTGCGAGTAGGCCAGTGGAGGCCTAGTTGATTTGCAAAGGGAGAAAAATATCTCCTAGATATTTTGCCAATATATTTGTAGTAGGATTGCTAGTTTGGCATCTAGATTATTGTAATCCCAGAATTGCATAATAATAAAATAAACCCTCCCTTGAAGGTTTTTCCAGGGATTTTTAGTCCAAAAATATTGGTGCCGACTTTTATGTGTGTACATATGTTTTTCAGTTCCTGATTTTATTTTCGGCAACGTTTTTACGGTGAAGATTGCAATTGTGAATTATTCGTTAATTGCCATAAACAATTAAACTGCTAACGATTAGGAGAATAATATCAGTGATTGCAATCAAGGATTTTTCACATTAACTACTTCAAACTTATGTGTATGGATTAAAACCTTACATGAGGGAGTAATTACAAATGCATAATATGACAACCATGGAGAAGGCTAGATATAAGGCCAAAATCACCAAAACTAAGTTAAAAAGGTCATCTCAAAAAACTTTGACCAAGTTTAATCAAGGTGAAAGCCATCTCAAAGCATAAATTTTGAAAATTCGAAGTGTCCTTCATCACATTAAAGAGGAGAATAATTATAGCTTGGAAGCCCAATGGCGAAGGGAGGGGAAATGCAAAAATTGTGGAAACAAGTTGTTACCGGGGAATAAATGTAGCAATTGGAAGTTGTATAAATATGAAGATGAAAGAGAATTAGACACTTCCAACAGCAATTTTGATGATGAAAAAATAAGGAAAATAATTATCGTAGATGTAGCATCCAATAACTTATATCATTGGAAAATTATAAATTGGAAGGAAGTAAAGGTTCCTACTAAAGAGGACATGTTAAACTTTGATGAAAATGAAAAATCACCAAAGGTGTCATTAGCATCAATCACATGCATTAGGCAAAGTTGTAAGGGTAAAGCTTCATACTAAAGAGGACATGTTAAACTTTGATGAAAATGAAAAATCACCAAAGGTGTCATTAGCATCAATCACATGCATTAGGCAAAGTTGTAAGGGTGATGAATCAAAGGTTTTTACCAAGGTTATAGTTCAAGAAGAAAGAGAGAAACCACCTATGGTGTGTTATACATCACTTCATCTAAGGAATAGTGGCACTAGTCGTAACAGACAAGATGGAAAACCCATGATATATCTTGCAGCAATTGCAGGAAAATATGGAACCAAGGATCTTAAAATTCAAGGGAAGTACATGTTAAACTTTGGAAGTACATGCAATTTTATGGACATTAATCTCTCAAGTCAATTAAATCTTTTTATATACCTCATGAGGGATGTCATTGTTACAACTGTTAATGGTAAACAAATAAATTATTAGGATGATGCCGTAAGGTTTCTATACAAATAAAAAAAATCTGGAACTACAATATTGATATTGTGCTCTATCTATTAGTGGATTGGATATGGTGTTAGGAGTAGAATGGTTGATGTAATTGGGCACCTATGCCACAATTCTACAAGAACAATTTATGGAATTTAAGTGGCAAGGGAAGAAATACAAAGTATATGGATCAAAACTCCTACATCATTCACTTAAAGAACTCACAAATATTCACAAACAAATCTGGAATCAAGATAACTATCTACAATGGAAGAAAAATTCATCCAAGATTACTTCGAGGACAGGTCATTCTTAAAGGGGAAGACAATGTTATGTAGTTAAAGGCTAAAGCTAATAAATAAAAAATAAAATAAAAGTACAATAAAACTAATAATAAAGGTAAATTAATACTTATTACTAAAGAGTCATGAATTTCCATTAAGAGGCACCTTATGCTATATTTATATTTGGGGTCCATTCAATTGTAAAGCATCTGTGATTCAATCATTTTTTATATATCTTATCTGAAAATTGTTTTAATAAATTATCAAGTGTGAGCATTCAATTGCTCTAGATGGTCATATTTTGGGGTTTTTTTTGTAGGTTTTAGTAATGGAACTCTGACTTCCATTTTGTTTGTATCAATGAGATTCTTCATTCTTGCAATTAATGTAAACTTTTGATTTTTTTTTTTATAATACTTTTAACATTGTTGTGCTATTTTTCAGTGATATCTAAAAGTGGAGGTGGACAGTTGGATTTGCTTATTCTTGATACACTATACAAGGTGAGTTGTTTTGCTTTATATGTACATATATCAAGATCTGAAAACCAATTTGTTACGAATTGCTACTCCATTCACTTTTATTATATTCTTAGGACAAGAAGTTAACATATAGAAATTTATTCAATGTACTATTTTTTTGCTACAACAACTTTTTCTTCCTAGATGCTACTTTTTGTACATGGTTAATATTTATATAATAATAATGTGTTCTTAGGCACATTCCTAGCAGAGCATAGGGTATAAACCCTCTAAGGTGTTAGTTAAAGATTGTCATGTTCCCATTTTTATTTTCTCTATAGTACGACCAGGGTGGATTTCTAGGGTTTGTGATGGTTAGACCACAGGAACAAGATTATATCATCAGGGATCCTGGATGGGTTTTGTGGAGTTTTTAT
Organism: Pinus tabuliformis; assembly: GCA_031772625.1. Classification (NCBI taxonomy): domain Eukaryota; kingdom Viridiplantae; phylum Streptophyta; class Pinopsida; order Pinales; family Pinaceae; genus Pinus; species Pinus tabuliformis. Next base: position 60,468,528 of record CM062804.1, on the reverse strand, counting down.
GGGATCCAATGGCATTCACTTGGCATTTTCCATCATCCACACAACTTGCCTTTTGTTTCGTCACATTCCAACAACTTTCGTAAAACAAGGTTATTATTGGGCCTGACTTATTTAATTACGCTTGAGGTGGCATTCCAAGAGGATCATTTTAATGGAACACCTCAATGTAATAGCTCGTTGGAATTAGAAAGAGAATATCTACAAGATGGGATGCTGAAAAGTGACTTTTAATGGTCGGAGAGAGTATGGCGGAGAGAGTATGGTGGGCGATTTACCATTTTCCCCGATTAAAAATGACTTTAGTTAGTCATTTAATTAAAAAGGGAAAAAATAATTAATTGAGGAAAAAGGCAAAGTGACTTAAGTGAAATAAAATAAAATTAAAAGGTCACCTAAGATAAATTCAAGGGAGGAGCTTCTAGAATAATAATAAAATAATAATATGAGATGCTTCTAGAGGTTTGGAGATCTATCTATGGAGTCTTTAAAAGGAGGAGGAGATCATTTGGGGACAACTTTGCAGTTGTGATATTTTCTTGTGGAAAGGTTTGGAGAACTAGGAGTTCTCAACTTCAGTAGTAGCCCTAGGATGGAATCCCTCAGGTGATTTAGTGAGAGTGGGCAAGAACCCATCTCTCTCCTTGGTGAATTCACAGGTTGCAACTTATTGATTTTCAGTTCAGTTTTGGGAGGCCTAGTTTCAGCATTGGAGTAGATTAGTTTGGAGGCTAGATTATCTATCTCAACTATTTCAGTTGTATCATGTATACCCTATCTAGTTAGTATAATAAAGCTGAGTTTATTTCCATTTATCATTTGTCGTGTTTTTTTTGCTACATTTTATTGGCAATTTTCTATTAATGGATGAAATTTTTATATGAAGCATATTTGTTGAAATAAATTCCGATAATTCGCCAATTTTTTTTTGTTTGGGACATTATAGGGATCTTGTATTGGCTCAAAAACTAATTGTATTATGATTTCAAGGGGTTAAGACCTTTGTGTTTGATATTTGTATGATGATGCCTTTTTTCTACACTAAATCCTTTTGGAGCACATAACATGACTAGGGCTTTAGAGGCACCATTCTTAGGGCCACCCCTTTTTGGACTCGACCATTGTTTCTTTGGGCATAGATCCACCTAAAAGGTGTGTGGTTTATTTGTGTTGGACACCTAATCCTCTATGGGTTGGTGTGGAATGTGAACAGCCATCGGAGTCCAAGAGACGTTGGAAGATGAATCCAACAGTCATGTACAATGTATTATAAATGAATAACTTGTGAATAGTAAAGGCAATCTAATGTTTATCATTCATATTCTGCCTTCGACATGTATGTGTTTAACATGGTATCAGAGCGTAGGTTAGGCCTGGGCATTTTTAGAGCTTGTCAGGGCTGCATTCTTTTCAGAATTTGTCTGCCATTTCTCTATTTGGCCAGTCATCTATAAAAATAGCATTACTTTGCTCCACATGGGCACTCCTCTGGTCTGAAATCTGACCCATCTGCCTTCTCCCCAGCCTGTGCGTTACATCCCGTCTCTACTCACCGTTCACAATCTTTTATAGAATGGTAACGCACTGAGCAACTAGAGTGCAAGTGGTAACTCCGATTCCAGCATGCGTTATTCGTCTAAGGGAGGAATATATCTTCTTCTGCTTGGCCCGAGTACTTCCTAAGAGTCGAGAGAGGATATTATGTCCTGCCATTTATTGCCTTGGCATTCTGTCTCAATCTGGAACAGTTGTGTGGTAATTCCAAGTTCGTGTCTGTGGTGTATATTCTCTGAGAGTTTATTTGAAGTCCGAGGGTGCATTTCTGTGTGTTTATCATCGCATTATATACATATAAGGCTGCCCACACACTTTCCTTCCACAAGTTATTCGAGCACTTTGTATCTTTTGTTTGTGTAATGCCATTGCCTCTTGTCACCAAAATGTGCTTGTTGAAGCCTTGCTTCCTGCATACAACAGTAACCTTGGAAATTTCGATGTCGTTACTCTCTGCTCTATGAAAAAGCCCCTGTCAGTCTTGAACATCTTGAGTCTGCGTGCATCTTGAGTCACTGTTTTTCCCTAACATTTTGTTTTCGGTTGATCCCAATCTATGGAGGTTGTCTACTCATGCTACCTACAAATTAAGTCAGTCTTACTGTGACATTTTAAAAAAAAAGGTGTTTTCTTGAGTGCCCATCAACAACCAGCAAATGATAAAATCAGTAAGGTTGATGAAGATTCACATTCAATGCCTATTGCAACAACAGATTTGCATGCAAAAGCATAAATTCAGCTTGCACTTCCCAAGCCAATCATCAGACCTTGGGAAGAGCTTGTCAACAACAAGCACAAAACAAGTCTTGGATATGACAAGGATGTGTCCTTTCATATTCCAGACTATTCCAAGCCCATTCAATTTCAAAGTGCTGGGTTTCTTCATGGCGATTCACCTTCACATGTTCAAGATTCTGCTCCTCCACATTTGCAGCCACAACAGAATGTTAGATGCCAACATTGTGACAGAGTTGGCCATATGAAAGATCATTGTTCATTGTTTTGATCTTCATTAGTGCAAGCATTGTGGTCAGCGTACTCATTCTTCACACAGATGCTTCAAAAACAAGCCTCCTGCAAGAACAAAGATTCATCTTGGATGGATCGCTTCTTGGCAATGGGCTTCAACAACCAAGAAGATATTTCGCTCATACAACAGGATTTGTTCTCGAGTATTGAAAAGTCTTGCAATTGAGTTTTCGCCATCTTCTCACCTTGTATCTGATAGGGGGGAAGTGATGGTCATATACAAGCTTCAAAGCCACATCAAGCGAGCCTGAGCCACAACTTGCCATACCAGATTTAGAGTTGTAGCTAGAGACAAAGATGCCCCTGAGCATGCCTTCAGTTGATGATCAACCTTAAACCATCTATGCGGGGTTGAGACATCTCTTCAAAGAATTGGGGACACTTCCTCTAGCAGAAGACTTCAACTTCTTGCCAATTTTGGAAGAGTTCCAGGAATTGCATTAAGCATTCCAGAGTTGGTGGTCATCCTTAAACCATCACAGGTTGAGACCTCCCTTTCAAGGTTGAAGGTTTCCCTCTTCAAAACATGAGGAGCACTTCCTCTAGCAGAAGACCTCAGCTTCATGCCAGATTTGGAAGAGTTCCGGGAACTGCACTAAGCGTTCTAGTGTTGGTGGTCATCCTTAAACCACCCCCCTTATACCAACATTTCAGAGAGCACATTCAGCCTAGTGCTGCCATGCATTTTTGCACATTTTGTATTACAACTCTCTTCTTGGACTCATACATACCCCTTCAGATTAAGGGGGGGAATTTTGGACACCTAATCCTCTATGGGTTGGTGGGGAGTGTGAACAGTCACCGGAGTCCAAGAGACGTTGGAAGATGAATCCAATAGTCATGTACAATGTATTATAAATGAACATCTTGTGAATAGTAAAGGCAATCTAATGTTTATCATTCATATTCTGTGTCTGCCATGTGTCTAACAATTTGTATGCTTGTTGGTAGGGAGATTGTTTTCAACTCCATATATGCTCCATCCCCTCATTGGCCTTGTATGCTTATGGGATTGGCTCACTAATTCTCTCCTAGATGCTAATTGGATATTTCCTTGTGAATTTAACATGGTTGAATGGGGGACTGGCAAGGAATCTGGATTAGTTTCCATTATTTCTATAGAAAAGAAGGATGAATGGGCTCAAAGTTAAGGATGATTTTTTTATGTGAGTTAGGGTCAAAGCTTTTGGATTTTGGAGGTTGGTCCACCTAGTCTAACAAGAGGAGAGCAATTAATAAAATTTAGGCTAATATTGATTGGGTTTATGCCCCCAAGGAGAGGATATCCTTATCTCACTCTAGTTGATAGTGTGCAAGTGCCCTTTCATACTATATAGATTTTGATCACTTCTATGTGACATCCAACATGACACTTGGAGAGGTTGTGACCTTTCCCACTACCCTCCCTTTCAAATTCAATGTGTCGCATCTTGAGTTCAAGAACAGTGCTGTGGGGAGTGCCTACCCCCACTCCTGCTCCCAAAGCACTATTCGAACCGAAGCGCTCAGGGAGCGACCCTGGGAGTGTGCTCCTGAATCGTTCCCGTTTGGGAGAGATTTTCTGGAGTGTGCTCCTACAATTTTTTTTTGCTCCCTAGCTTTTCTTTGCAATTTTTTTTTTGCTCTACTGTTCAACACTCTTGTAAAAGTATGCGACAAATCTAGTGGGAAGGAAAAGGGTTGGAACAACAAATTTTACATGCTCCCATTGTAAAACAACCTACATTAGTTCATATACTTGTGTAAGAAAGCATCTCTACAAGATTATGCCATGTGATGAAAATAAGACTGTATGAGTCATAATTTGTGATCAAGTGTTAGCAAAAAGATAGGAATAAATATAGAATAATACCCAACTGCAATACAACTCCCTCATACAAACGGAGGGTTGCCTTCTAGGGAAAAAAAACCCTAAATGAACATAACTTCTACCATTAGGGACTGGGATCCCTAATACAACACCTCCACACCCACGCCCCCCTACACACCCTCGTTAAGGATTGGGATCCAAGCACAACCAAAACAAGACCTCTGAATCGGGAAGATAATCAGTCTCCACGCCCAACACGATGAGAATCAAGATGTTGTAACTTGGGGATATGTATTTCGATATTTGTCGTAGGAAACTGCAAGTAATTTGTTTAAAGGAATTTAACAAATAGGAGAAGTATCATCAGTTGCTGCAGTAGGGATTCCGGTTTAGGAATTTTCACACCCGCTTCTAAGCAGCCTTGTTCAAGAAAGGTTGTGCTCTAATTGCGAAGATTTGGAACTTTGGGCGTAGACCATAGGTTGAAGTTGGTTGTATTCTATGGAGGGAGGCATCCATTAGGAAAAGTGTCTAGTTTGTTCATGGGTGGGGTAAGATGGTGCCATGATTAAGGAGAGGTAAAGAGAACCAAGCAATGTAAAAGTTGATTGGAATTTGCATGTTTTTGAAGGAGGATCTTAATAACATTGCACAATAGGAACAAGTAGCTAAGGAGTAGTAGAAAATACTTGGTACAGTAGGGACCAGCCAACTCTTAACACATATTTTCTGAAGAGCTTACTTCATATAAGCCTCAGGATTTATCTAACGATAATATTTTTTCTACAGGGTGTTTTTGGGCTAGTACCTCTCTAAAATTTCAAAATCTTTTAAATATTTTGTGGAAATTTTGATAGATCTGGCTATTAAGAGCCTTAGATTATCAGATCTGGGAGCGGAGTTGCACTCATACTCTTCAGATCTGAGAAATCTGAAAATTATTTGTATAAATCTATAAATTATTTGTATAGATCTGTTATTTACTTTGTAGATCTGAAATTTTGTAACATAATTTTGAATTTTAACACTTGGTTTTTTGGGATTTTCTCTATTTTTGTACATATTGGTATTGGGTTTTTCTCTTTTCAGTTGTGCAGAAATAGATCTGAGAAATCAGCAAGAAAATCTTCAAATCTGAGCTAGATCTAGGCCCTGGAGGGCAAGATCTAGGCTCAAAGATTGTTTGTAGGAATAGATTTGAGAAATCAGCCAAGTAAATCTTCAGATCTGAGCTAGATCTAGACCCTGGAGGGCAAGATCTGGGCTCAAAGATTGTTTGCAAGAATAGATCTGGGAAATTAGCCAAGTAAATCTTCAGATCTGAGATTTTTCAAGCAGATATGGGGGTTTTGAGACATATTTAGGCCCTATAGGGCAATATCTTATCCCAAATATTTTTACAAGGCCAGCCATTAAAGATTTTGCAATAAATCTGAAGATCTAAAGCAAAATATTTTTTTCAGAACAAGGGTTTCAAGTTTTGGGGCTCCTAAGCCTAGATTTGCCTTCTCCTAGCCCAACGCTAGTTCTATTGGGCCTAGTGCTAGCTCTCATTAGCCCTAGATTCCCCTTGCTCCATTTCTGATTTGAATAGTTGATTTTCTGAAGCTAAACATTGGTGGGTTTTGCAGAAAATTTGGTAAAAATTTGTGTTTCAAATATTGAAATTTTTTTGACAACTTGGGCAAGTGATCTTCAAGGCCTAGGGCCTAAGGGTTTGATCTCCAAACCATCTTTTTCCTCACTGTTTTCTATAGTAGTCATATACCTTTCTAATAGTAGTCAAAAACACATCTAAGTGGGTTGAAATTAACTAAAAAATTTGCTAAATAGATTAATAAGTCATTTATGTTTGATGTGTATCAAAAATTTGGCTTAGATCTACATTTTGCTGACTGTTATTTCTGAATAATTCTGTTTCTGAAGTCTGAAATATAACAGTGGAAAAATTTCATGTGGGTTAGCCTAAAATCATTTCTTAAGTTGTCTAATACATTAAGGAATCAATTTCTTGAGTTGAGCATTCATCATTAGGCTTATTTCATGTTTTAATTGCTTGTTGTAATAAGTATGTCAGATCTAATATAAATCTGGAAATCACATCATAACAGGCTGAGAATTTTTGATAATTCATGTGGGCAAGTTTGGAGAAATTTTGGTAAATTTTTGGCATAAAGATATCATTGATAAATTATTGTTTTCATTGTCATATTGTTGCTGTCATAAAGTTTTTCTTATTGCTGTCCTAAAAACTAATTTCTGAAAATTAAGTACTCTATCATGGAATTGTGATAAAATGCATATCTTTTGTTCATAAACTGAGTATTTTTTTAGCATCTATTGACATTGATTGCAAAGAAGTTTTTGTTCTCTTTGAGCAATAATTATATCAAAAAAGATTTGAAATAAGCTTGTGGTTTAATTGTAATATTTTCAGGGGTTTATTTTAAAGTCTTCATCCAATAAAGCGAGCATTTTATTTTGGTGATTTAGGGCTTTTGCGACATAAGCACTTTTCATCCTTGAACCTAACTTCATCTCATGTTCTAATCATCTCGTGCATTTGCATATTAAGTTAGTTTTGCATTACTAAAATTTACTTCCAAGCATAAGCTTGGTCGATAGGGAGATAGGTATCCATCCATCTTTGCTTGAGAAGCTTGCTTTTAATAGTACTTAAAACAATGACCTTGCAGTGGTCAGAGCCACAACTCTCCGCAACGCCAGAGGCACCGTGTATGTTAGATTTTCAGGAGAGGTATCATTATTCACACTGTAGTGTGCTTCACCTTATCTTCTTTCTGCCAATTACTACGAAATCAGGCTCAACACAGAAAGGATTGAAGGATTCACATTTAAATAGGCATTTAACTAAACTTAACCAAGATTCTTGCATGTCACATTAGTTTTAAGATCTGCATTTCATATAAAATAGTCATTCATCTAAACAACAGTTGTTAATCGATTACTTGGTGTTAATTTCCCTAGCAAGATCGTTGACTCCATAAGGCACTGGTATCAATCGTTTAAAATCTAATCAAATCCTATAAGTGTTGCTAAATCTTAATCAAGTACTTGATTGCTTCATTGTGTCTCCCGAACTGGTTGGTTCCCAACTAGTTCTTCTTCATTCCATTTTTCCATAGGGTATACCCCCATTAGCCTACTGTAGGGAGACAACTTGAACGGAGAGATTGGGGATCAGGGTGACAACCCCCGATCTGAGCCGTTGTCGCAGTGCCTAGACATTATGTGCGACAACAATCCCGATATTCACGAAGTAAATTAGTTAACTTTTTCCTTTTTTCGTCATTAGTACCCTTACAAATTTTGACAATTTTGGGATCACTAGAGGTACCAATGTTTACTTCGATGAATTCACCTGGATCCATTTTATTTTCCTCTTTCGTCTTTGTGGCATCATGTCGATCAAAGTGCTGCTCTAAAGCAACAACATTCCTGGGAGTAGGATTTATAGTATCTTCATGATCATCAGATCCATCCTCCTTAGAATTTATCCGAAAATTTTCAAACTCATCCAAATTATCAAGAAAACGAATCACTTGTTTTTCATCATCAAAAACTTGCCAATGCTCTAAATTATCTGGAACAAAAGGTCTAAAAATAATTTCCATTTTTATCTTATCCTTGATCAACTCATCAGATAACTGCAAAGTAGAAGTAGCTATGACAAGCTCATCTGCCAAACTATTCTTCTCTCTTGGGATAGCTTCAAGGTCAAGGGCATCGAAGTATTCCATAGTATCCCATACAACATTTCGATAATTCCTTAACCTTTGATTTTTACATGTAAATTTATTTTTAATCTGCATGATAACTAAGTCAGAATCTCCCTTGATACTAAGCAACTTAACTCTTAAAGCCTTTGCCAACTCAAGACCCAACAACAAAGCTTCATATTCGGCAACATTGTTGGTCGCTTCAAATTCCAATCTATAGGCAAATTTGAAAATATGACCAAGGGGAGACTTTAATACTATTCCAGCACCTTTACCATGCCTAGATGATGCACCGTCAAAATACATGTACCATACTTTATCCTTCAGATCCCCAAACTTTTCATCAACCTTATCATCGAAAGGAACTATGGAGTTAGACAAAATAGCATAATTCCCAATGTCAAATTGTTCTTTAATTATCTCATTATGGGGTCTCTTAGGATCTTCAACATGGAATCTTCTTTCGGGCTCTCTGTTAAGTCTTACAAACCCGTCACCTCTAGGAGAAGGAATCGTAGCATATGACCAATTCATCTGAATGCTTCCTCCTAGATCAAAGACCCATTTTCTAGATAATAGCATACCCCAAGCATCAGGCACATCAACAACAACAATGTTCATAACAATCATAATGTTAGGGTAAACTGATAAATGAACTTGTAAATCCTTAATTAACCCATGAACTTCAATCTTCTTAGAATCCATGGCACATATATTGTAGTAAGGCCTAGAAACTCTTAAATTGAGTTGTTCCATGACCCTCTTGGTCATGACACAGGCTAAGGCACCAGAATCCAACATACAATTATTCAATTTATATCCATTAACCATCAAAGTAATAAAAAATGGCTGATGATCCTTGTTATCCGAATCCATAATTTGCAAATATATGGGGGCATCCTGATAGACAGTCTTAGGAGCCTTCTGTTGAGAAACATTCACACGAGGAGCTTCAATAACTTATATTTTTGGGAAGGAATCTTCAATATCTCGGTGACAGGAACCCAAAATTTTGCATTATTAAACCAACTTCCCAAATCAACATCCAATCCAAAGTTTGAAACAGGGTTAAAACTTCTAGGGGGAATTTGATTTCCATTTTGATCTTTATCCCTTCTTTGGTAAGTCAAACCTTTATCTTTCACAATTTCCAAGACTTGCTTTGGAGAAGGCTTTTCACCAAATAATTCAACCATCACATCCTTTTCATGATCAAAATTATTTATGCTAAAGGATGATGTGGAGGCCTAACCTATTGACTATTTTCCTTAACCTCCATCCAATCTGCCATAAACAAGGAAAAATATTTACCAACAACATTTATTTGATTACTCGCCCCGAACATTCCACTATCCATAATTCTTTTAACAGTGGGTCAAGGAGCCTCCTCATGAAGAGCATCACAAGCCCTATAATAAGGTAGAGCTTCATCGACTAGATTAGAAGATTCAAGTGGATTAGGCGGTCTCTGGTCACTAGATTGGCCTTTTTTCTACCGAGTATTATTACTTCGATTATTATTATGATTCCTAGGCTGGAAATTCTGTGCTTCAACCCTTTCCTTTGAACCAACCTAGACTACAAAGTAGTTATTTCCTTAGCATGGTTAGAGATTAATTTCGCTTTGTTAAGCTCCATGCTTTCAAGTTTTTGCAGTGATTTTTTTATAGGGTCGTCATCAGATTATTTAATTTCTTTACCCTTAGGTTCTTTCAATTTGGTTGAAGCCCTATCAAAACCTGGGATTTCAAACTTCCCAGATGCCTTCTTGTCTTTTTCAAACTCTTCAGTTAAACTCTGAGCAACTTTATATTCACGACTCTTAGCACGTCTTAATTCATAATAAGTGCCAGGATTAAAAGCATCAATGTAAAAATCTAGAAGAGATTTATCAGGAGGCTTATAATCTGTAGATATTTCCTTAATAATACCATTAAATCTCTTGTTGAATTCTTCAACCGTCTCGTTCACTTTCTTTTTTATGATACTGATAGCCATTACTAGATGCCTTTCTTATTTCTTATCTCCAAACTTTTCCTTAAAGGCATTAATGATTGATTGTAATGAGTCAAAAGAATGATCAAGTTTCTCAGTAAACCACTCCAAAGCATCTTCTTCCAAAGATAGCACAAAAAACTTTAGTTTTACATCCTCATGAGCAGCGTTAGCACCACCCCATTTATTAATGAAATGCCTAAAATTTTGAAGATGAGCTTTAACGGATATTGCATTATTGCTTTGGAAAGAAGGCAATGTATCCAAACCTTTATTGGGAAGGTCATGAAGATAACCTTGAATATTAGCAAAATCACAAGGAAGATATAAATCATCCATGAAGTCTTGTTGAATAGGATCAAGGAAAAGCGAATGGATGTCAGAGAGGGATTGTTGTCTGAGATTAACAAGAAGTGTACGAAAAGAGTGTTGAAGGAAATGTAACTAGGTTCGGTCTTCATAAATGTAATTTTGATATTTGTATTTATTCAAGAAAAAGAAAAATTATTTTTATAGTATTTATCAATGAGTTTCTTGCTCATTGAAAATAGGTCAAGCACATTTTAAAGTGCTTCTAGAAAGTCAAAGTCAAAATGTAATTATGATAAGACCCTTTGAGGGCATGTTACATCATGTATGTCATCATACAAGGTCATGGGAACACCTCCAAGCATAGTCAAATCCTCTCCTAGCATCAACGAAGTCTCCAAGCAGCAAAACGATGAATAAAAGTTGAATTATAGTGCAAATTGTAAGTCGGCCTAATGGACAGTCATGTCAGCTTGTAAAGGAGGGATGAACCTCTATTTATAGAGGTTGTCCACTCCTCAAAAGAACAAGCAACTTACTCTGAAACCCACACACAAGAAGAAGGCTGGAAAGAACGAAGGAAAGACAAGGAAGAGGGCTACAAGGGTAGCGTAATAAGACGACAAAACAACAAAGTAAAGGAGGACATTTTTTGAAGCAACTATAGTCACATGTGCAAGGTCAAGGAAGGTTTGACTGCGGCCATAGTAGCAGAAAAAAATAGTTCAAGTATCATCACTATTTGGGTTGGAATTTAAGGTCTACAAGGCCTCCCTCTAAAGCGAAGGAGAGACCCTCACAAACGAAGGAAGAAAAGAGAAAGTCGAGGAAGAAAAGGACTGTTTCTAGGGCTAGAAACAGTCACACGTGCAAGGTGCAGTAAGGGTATGACAATAGCTAACAGTTCTTTGTTTGGGTGAGAGATCAAGCCTCCAAGGACTCACAAGCCTAGTGAAGGAGCCCATCATTCTAAAGTAAAAAGGACTCTAATTGGAAGACGAAGTGCTGGAAGACAAAGTGTTGGAAGTGATAGTGCAAAAAAGGAAGGATTTGACTTATGCTTGGAGGATCTCCTAGTCAAGGGTCTAGGGTTTGGCAATTGTTCAAATAAGAAGCTTCAATAAGAGAAAACTTACCAAGGGTTTTCCTCTCAAGAGTGGAGAGGTTTTGTCCCTGGCAGAGAGCCAAACTTTGTGTTCTTGTTATTTTGTTTTGGTAGCAGTTTGATGAAGTACACACATATGCACTAATAATAAGAAGAAGAAGCATAAGCTAACAAGAAAAGTAAAAAGACTCCACAAATTGTTATCAAGTAACAAAGAATCATCACAACACTACTTTGCCCTAGATTCTTCAACATGGTATCAGAGCTTAGGTGACACATCAAGGAAAGGGAAACTCAAGAACACTCATCAAAAGAAGCATCTACAAAGTTGAAGCATCAAGCCTAGAAGTCTCAACCACTTCAAGGACAAGAAGGGTCTACAATCCATCATCCATCAAGGAGGTCTACAAAGCTAGAAGAAGAGCCTTACATAAAGGCACCTACAAAGAAGAGTAGATTGAAGCATGACCTACATCAAGCTACAAGTCTTCAAGCAAACATCATCACCAAGCAAGTCCACTTGGAGAAGGCAACTTGAAGAGCATCAAGATCTAGGGAAGACAAGCCACCAAGCCTTCATGGAGGAAGCAAATCCATCACATCACAAAATCTATCAAGTAAGTCCATGTCCCCTTCTAAATATACATCAATGTCTTTTTGCAAGGAAAGAAATAAATTGGTAGGGACCAATAATTTTCTTGCATGGAAGAAGAGGATTGATCTACTACTCAAGGAGAATGAACTCCTAGAGCATGTCAAAGGGAATATCACTATCCCTGCTAAGGAGTAGACTCAAGCCTTAACCAAGTACAATAAGGATGAGACAAGAGCTCAAATGTTAAGTTTAGGTATGTTCTATGCTTAGAGCAATTTATTTCAATTTTCACAGTTAGGTCAATATCTTTTCCAGATTAGCAATCACATCAGCATTAAAGTAAATTGTAGATAGAACATAAACATAGATCGTAGAAGACAAGCCAAGACAAGAGGACACAAGATGTGGCACTAGCCAGGGACAAACCCCAATGTGGGGAAACCCTTGATCAATTCTTCTTATATGTTCTTCAATAGTTCAGCAGAGAGAGAGAGATAGTACATTTGCAACAGAAGTCAACACTTTGACTTATCTAAATAAGAGCATAGATCATCTCTAAGAAGATGATACATGAGATAGCTGAACTCAGTTGAAGACATGTTGCTTCAACTGATTCTCCAAGGTGACTCCTTCACCTATCATTGAGTTGCGTCTCATCATCATGCTGCACCCCACCATGCTGCACCATGTTGCACCCATCATCACTATGTTGGACCTCATGACCATGTTGCACACATCATACTGTTGCACCTTATGCTGCCACTGCTGTCCCATGTGCCATTGTTGCACCATGCTACCACAATTGTTCCATGTGCCATTGCTGCACCATGCTAGCCACTGCTGTCCCATTTGCTTGCTCCACCAAGCATCATAGCCTTGTTGTCCCATTTGTATTGTTGTTGTCCCATCACAGCTTGTTATCCCAATTGTGCCATCATTGCACTATGCCATTGCTGCTAGCACTGTTGTCCCACTGTTGTTGCTATTCCATGTTTGCCATACTGTTGTCCATGGGCAGAGTTCTAGTCACTAGTTAGGGCATCCTCCTGTAACCTACAACAGCCCAATGATCATGCCAAAACCCACCTTAAATTATGCGGCCTTCCTTTCTTTGCAAGGTAAGTGACCTCGCTGTTTGAGGAGGCACCTACAGCTCCATGTGTAGGGCTTTTTGACCCCCAAAACAACACTCACAGGCCTGCGGCTTAAGATCCCTTACTCGGCCTATCTCAAGGAGGATTCTCCTTGGTTTTCTAGCCCAGAACAACCTTCTATGAGGGTGGCCTTCACACAGACCTTGCTGCCTCTTCAAACAGTCCTCAAGGAGCAAATCCGAGCTCCTTTCCTTTGCGGCCAGCAGCAAGGTAACTTTGCTATGCCATTAGTCACAAAGGTGACCTTATCGTCCCCTCTCCTTTGCTGAAGTAGTCTCGGTATTGCGGCCTTCTAGCCCAGCTCCTCGACCCTCCTAACAGTAGCTCTGTCACCCTAAAAATGACCCTGAAACAATCCTTCTTTAACACGTTGTTCCTGCCTCCATATGTTGCGGCTAGGGCATGTCATAACCCTCCTTGACTGTGGCTAGGTAGCTGCATCTAGGGCTGGTTATAACCCTCCTTCTTGATTGCGTCCTCTAGGTTACTAGGGCTGTGCTAGGAATGCATCTAGGGCTTGTTTAGGACAGTGTTAGGGTTGCTTTAGGACTGCAGCTAGGGCTTTTTAAGGCATCCTCCATAGCTGCGTTAAACTTCTTCCATGAGCTCCTTTAGGTCAATGTAGATCTCTTCCATAGCTTTGCTGGCCTATCTTCTTTGCTGCGGCTAGGGCAGCCTCCTTTCCTCCAATATCTAGGGCTTCCACTTCTAGATTTATCTTCCACTAAAACCCAAAGCAAGTGGAGAGAAATCAAGAGAGAAGTGTGTGTGAAATGACTCTCAAGTCGTCTCCTTCTATACTAAAACGTTGAGCACATGTGGGGGTTATTTGGTTGCTAGCTGACCTTGACGAATTGTCTTATAACACAAATAAATTCATAACTCCATGAATACTTATCAGAATCGGATGATCTTTAGATCAATCCTACACCTCTCGATGAAAGGGATCCAAGAAAAATATCAGTTGTCATAGATAATGTCAGGCCAGGTTAGCTCAGAAATTAATGAGCGCAAAACAACTGAGTGATATTATTCATTCAACTATTATTATTTATACATATACAAAAACGGATCAGTTCATCTTCTAGATGACTATCCGGCTTCACCTCATCCGTTTCGGATTAGGTGTCAACATTCCCCCCCTTAATCTGAACGGATGTTGGTGAGTCCAAGCATCGTTCTGAATCTTTCAAGCTTTTCTCTTCCAAGCGCTTTGGTGAAGATGTCTGCAATTTGCTCGTTTGTGGAACAATGACGGAGATGGATTGTTTTGGCCTCAACATGATGTCGGATCAGATGATATTTAGTATTGATGTGCTTAGTACGATCATGGAACTTTGGATTCTTGGCCAACTTTATTGCAGATGTGTTATCAATCATGAGTGGAGTAGATTGTATTTGTTTTACTTGCAAATCTTCAAGAATTTTCCTGAGCCACACAATTTCTTTCGTTGCTTCAGCTACTGCCACGTATTCTGCTTCTGTTGTGGAATCTGCTGGTACTGATTGTTTGCGTGATCTCCAGGAGACAGCTCCTGATCCAAGACTCATAGCATATCCTGAAGTAGATACCCCAGTTTCTTTGTCTCCATCGAAGTCTGAATCAGAGTATCCAATCAAGTTGAAGTCGTCCACCTGTGTATACTTGATTCCAAGGTCTTGAGTTCCCTTCAAGTACCTTAGAACTCTTTTTGCAGCAGACCAATGTCCCTCACAAGGCTTTTGCATAAACCTGGAGAGGATTCCAACAGTAAATGAAATGTCTGGTCTGGTAGTAGTGAGGTAGATGAGACTTCCTACAAGCTGTCTATACTTTGTTGCATCCTCAAATTCTTGTCCTTCAGTAGATGTGAGCTTCAAGTTTTGTTCCATTGGAGTAGAAAGGGGATTGCACTCTGTCATGCCAAATCTGTATAACAAATCTCCAATGTATTTCTTTTGAGAAAGAAATATGGACTTTGGATGTTGGGTTACTTCAATGCCAAGATAGTAATGAACATAGCCCAAATCAGTCATTTCAAAAAAATTTCCTAATTCTTTCTTTATGGATGCAATATAGCTTTCATTGTTCCCTGTCATTAAAAGATCATCTACATATACCACAAGATATACAACTGTTTTGCCAACTTTCTTGACAAATAAAGTTGCATCATCAAGATCAAAATGTTTGAAGTTGAGTTTCAGAAGATGCTCAGTTAGTTTTTCATACCAGGCTCGTGGTGTTTGTTTGAGGCCATACAAGGACTTCACAAGTTTGCATACTTTGTGTTCATGTCCTTTCACAGCAAATCCTTCAGGCTGGGACATAAAAACATTCTCTTTTAGATCTCCATTCAAGAATGCAGTTTTTACATCCATTTGATGGACTTTCCAACCGTTCTGAGCAGCTAGTGCAAAGAGTGTCCGGATGGTGGCCCATTTTGCTGTGGGAGCAAAAGTTTCCTCATAATCGACCCCTTCCTTCTGTGCAAAACCTTTTGCCACAAGCCTAGCTTTGTGCTTGTCAAGTGAGCCATCAGCTTTGTACTTGTTCTTATAGACCCACTTGCAGCCAATTGGTTTGGTTCCAAATGGAGGATCAACCAGCTTCCAAGTGCCATTCTTTATGAGGGCATCATACTCCTTCTGCATTGCTTCTTTCCATTCATCATGAGAAGCAACTTCTTTGAAGGAAGTTGGTTCAAAATCTGTAGACAAGTTCAATTCACAATCATAAGTAACATCCATATCAACAGGTGAATTAGAGTTATCTACATCACCTCCATCTTGTCGGTTTGAATTTCTGGTTCCTGTTTTTCCAATTTCATCAGGATGAACACTTTCAAGTGTCTTTGTCAGCCACTTTGGGGGACCTTTCTGAGATGGTCCAGGCTGTTTTGTTGATGGAGTTGGGTCTGAATCAAGATTGAGTCTCCCAATTCTATCAATTACATCACTTAAAGCATCATCCGTTGTTGGAGTGTCATGCAGGGGAGATTGTTCTTCAGAAGAAAATTCCACATGTTGATCTAGTATAGGAATCCCCCCTTCAAGATGTGGAATCTGATTATCAAACTCTTGAAATGATTTTGGTTTTGTGAATCTATCCAAGCGATCAAGTTGCCGCTCAACAACACTGTCAGATTTGGATGATTCAAGGAAAATGACATCTCTAGATAAAACAAACTTTTTATTTACTTCATCATAAAGGCGGTATGCTTTAGATGTATTTGAATACCCCAGGAAGATACACTTATGACTTCTAGCACCAAGTTTGTTTCTATGTACCTTTGGTATTAAAGCATAACAGGTGGAACCAAATATCCTGAGATGTTTTACCGAAGGAACATGTCCATACCACAATTCATAAGGAGTCTTGTTTCTTATAGCACTAGATGGACATCTATTCTTTATATATGCAGCACATAGAACAGCATCAGCCCAAAACATTGTCTTTACATTTTTGAAGAAAAGCATGGATCGTACCATATTCAAAATTGTTCTGTTCATTCTTTCAGCTACACCATTCTGTTGAGGATTATAAGGCACAGTTGTTTGATGTTTAATCCCATGTTGGCAAAGATAGTGTTCAAATTCATTTGATGTATATTCTTTTCCATTATCAGTGCGAATAGACCCAATATGAGATTGTGCATCATTTTCAATCCACTTATGAAAATTCTTAAATGTTTGAAAAGCATCAGATTTGTTCTTCAATAAGTAAACCCAACACATTCTGGTGTAATCATCAATAAATGTCATGATATATTTATTTCCATTTGCAGAAGGAACAGGCATTGGACCACATAAATCTGAATGAATAAGTTCAAGCTTCCTATGTGCTCTTGAATGTGAATCATGAAAAGACTGTTTGCTATGCTTTCCTAGAATGCAAGCATCACATTGTTTATGTTTTCTAGGAATTGTAGGCAAACCAGCAACACCATTTTTCTTCAACAAGCGGAGACTATCATAGTTTAAATGTCCAAATCTAGCATGCCATAATAAACTTGATGGAAGTGCACCTTCTTCATGATGAGAAATATATGAGAAATGTTGTGCATGAGCAGAGGTTCCTTGCAGTTTAAGGAGTCTTTCTTCTTCTATACCCCTCATGACAAGTGAGTGGTCAGATGCCTTTCTTACCTCAAGCTTGCCATCAAACATGTGAATGGAGTGACCTTGCTGGCGGATGTGGACCAGGGACAGCAAGTTTCTCTTCAGCTGTGGGAGATATAGAACATGATCCAGAAGAAAGTCTGGAAGACCAGGCAGTTTAAGCCTGATTGTGCCAAGCCCTGATGGCTTGATTTTTGACTGATCTGCAAAGTATACTGCTCCATCAACATTGTCAGTGAAATCTTCAAAAAATTCTTTCCTATAAGTCATATGACAGGTTGCTCCTGAATCAAGCAACCAGTCATTTTTCGAAGAAGCAAGTGAAGCATTAAACAAGTCTTCATTTACTCCAATGTTACATTGTGCCTCAATATAGTGAGCGGATTCAGGTGCTTTACCTTTGTCTGTGTCATCAGTTTTACCTTTCTGCTGATTTCTTCCCTGCTCAATCTTTTCCCATGGTAGCTTGCATGTAGAAGCATCATGAGATCCTTTTTGTTTGCAGCGAATGCAATGTAAGTCTGCCTTTTCTTCTTGAGGGTGTCTGCCCCCCCTGCCTCTGAAGTATCTTCTTCTTTCTCTTGAAGGCATACTGTAACAAAAAACTTCTGCTGATAGAAAAAAAATACTTATGCCACAGCAAGACTTCTGCTGGAAAAAAAAATCTTATGTCATAGCCTTATGCATTCTGTAAAAAAAATCTCTGCCAAAAACACTTCTGTTGAGAGAAAAAAAAATCCTTATATGATTGCCTTATGCAATTTTATTTTTCTTCTAACATTCCAACAGTATATATATATCACTGCTCACATATATATATCATTGTTCAACAAAACAAGGGCGCTCAATACACTGTTCACTGCTCACATATATCAATCAAAGGGCGCTCAAATAGTGTTCACTGCTCAAAGACTGCTCACATATATCACTATATCACTGTTTAACAAAAAAATGAGGGCGCTCAATACACTGTTCACTGCTCACATATATCAATCAAAGGGCGCTCAAATAGTGTTCACTGCTCAAAGACTGCTCACATATATCACTATATTACTGTTTTAAAAGAATGAGGGCGCTCACTGCTTTTCCATATATCAATATATATCACAGTTCAACAAAAAATGAGGGCGCTTAGCATATACCATTGTTTTGGAAAAAGGGCGCACATATATATATCACAGTTTTGACAAAAAAAGCAGTCACCAATATATTCACAACACAGTGAACATATACCACCAATACCACCAATTTATGGGGTTGTAATGGAAGTGTATTACTGTTGTTGTTGCGACCCGTGATAGGTTTTGTTGATGGCGTGTTATTGCTGCAAGATAGATATTGGTATCAACGTGACCATTCTTAAAGTCCCTCGAGCTGGCTATTGTATCCACAAGTTTTTCAAATAAAAAACATCCAATAACACATATATATTCTATTCGAACCAGCAAAGGTATCTCTAATAGCAGGGGACAAGTTCTGCGAGAAAAAAACCTTAAGAGCGTGCTCAAAAAAACACAGTCTCAATATATATCACTGCTTTGATATTAAACGCAGGTCTCAATAGCACACCATTAACGCAGTGGTCATACATTAACGCAGCTCTCAATACATTAACGCAGCTTCAATACATTAACGCAACTCTCAATACATTAACCCAGCTTCAATACATTAACGCAGCTTCAATAAAAACGGCAGTCATCTTACAATAAAACGCAGTCATCTTACCGTTCTCTTCCTTGATAGTATTGGTAACCGGGCGGAGACCTTCGTTCTCTTCCTTGAACGGACCTCAACGCAGCGTTATGAGCAATTAGTGTTTCAAAAAAAGACCAGCGGAAAGGGAGGGCGTATGCAGCGATGTCAGAAGGGATGTCAGGCCATTCAGAATAGCAGAGAGCGTATGCAGCGCTGGTGCGCCAGGGAGCAGAGGTTTCATGAGGCAGCAGAGGAGTTACGCTATTTCTGGAACCTGGGACCTGTGCTCTGATACCATGTCAGGCCAGGTTAGCTCAGAAATTAATGAGCGCAAAACAACTGAGTGATATTATTCATTCAACTATTATTATTTATACATATACAAAAACGGATCAGTTCATCTTCT
Source organism: Pinus tabuliformis (assembly GCA_031772625.1). NCBI lineage: Eukaryota > Viridiplantae > Streptophyta > Pinopsida > Pinales > Pinaceae > Pinus > Pinus tabuliformis. Next base: position 60,449,041 of record CM062804.1, on the reverse strand, counting down.
AGATGACTGTCCAGCTTCACCTCATCCATTTCAGATTAGGTGTCAATAGATAAGATGACCCACATGGAGTTTGGCTCTGGTTGCCAATTTTAACATCAAAGGATTCTGATAGAATCAATCAAAGACTCTCTCATTTCTTATGTCTCCAAGTTTGAGACATCCAAAGAAATTTATGATAAGCTAGTAGAGCTATTCTCGGTATCCACAACCGGAGAAGTAATATCTCTGAAGAATGAATTGTACAAGATTAAGATAACAAAGGAAGGAATAGCTCCCTACTTCATGAAAATCTCTAAAATGAGAGATCAACTTCAGACCTTGGGGAAGTCATGTCTGACAAATAGATGAAAAATGTAGTACTCAATGCTCTACCTGAGGAGTGGGGAAACTTCACATCAAGTATATATGCCAAAAAGGAAGCAACCACTCTCATTGAAATGTGGTCTCTATGCAGAACAAAGGAAACTAGACTTAAGGCAAAAAGAAGATGTGGGATCAAAGGAGCAAGCATTTGCTACTATAGCCAAAAGAAAGGGTAAATTTGGCAAGTTTGGTCCACGAAAAACAAACAACAAAGACATGTCCAAGATCCAATGTTTTGGATGCCAAGAATATGGACACTACAAAGGAATTGTCCTAAGCTTAAGAAGGACAACAATATCAAAAGGAAGAGGGAAGAAGCTCACATAACTCAAGAGATAAAAGAAGAAGGAAAGAAGCAAAAGAAGGAAGATGCTCTGGATCTCTACTATGACTAGGTCAAACTCCTTACTTCTAGACTTCTTTCAAAGTTTTGAGTAGAATAGAAGCATGTAGGAATAAATTAAAATTGCATTGCTAGAAACACCCTCTAGAATCTAGCAGCATGATGTCCATAGAGTCCTAAGACACTCATGTAGATGTAACATTTATGAGAAGAAAAAAAATGCATAAGTAGAAATATCTTCTAGAATATAGGAGCATGGCAGACATAGCTCAAGATATTCATATAGAAGAAGCATACCTAGTATAGAACCTCATACATGATGAAAGAAAATTGATCATGATAAGAATATTAGAAGACCTACTTCATCAAAAGAAAGGAAACATTTGCAAGGCAAGGATCTTTAAGATCATATGATGGAATCTTCAAAAGAAGGTTCATGAACCAAGGCATATGTCTCATTGGGAATCCCATTCATGGGATTCAAGAAAAGGGATGATATGTAGGGAAGCTAAGATGAAGCAAGAAGGGCCACACCAAGGTCAATCAAATGAAGCAAGGATGATCAAAGGAGAATCAAGATGAGGTATGTATGCATCAAAGTTTAAGTCATGTTATCATTTGTATATTATTGAGTCATGGGTATAGTTCTATAACATGATCAAGCATGAAAGAATCTCTTTCACCAAGGACATGCTCAAAGGCATGCACTACAATGCGATGAAGGTCAACAAAAGAATATGCTCACATAAGGAGCATAAGATTGTTGACTAAGAAGCAAGAAGAAATGCTGACAAGTCCAGAAAGAAAGCAATAAAGGAATGCTCTCACAAGAAGCATTAGATGGTTGACCTATCTATCTGAGGAGAAGCAAATGAAGAAAAGAGATCAAGCATGTGAAGAACACCATGATCATCGAGATATCTCCCGAAAGAAGGCAGGACAACTTTGATAAAGAAAGGACCCTTGACACCTATGAAGGCCTTGGAGATACAAAAGGTGCAGATAACTGATTCTACTCTACAGAGATGTCATGATGAAGAAGCCATCCAACAAAAGGAAAAGCAATGTTGAAGCAATATCAGGATGAAGTCATGATGGGCTACTAGGTCAAAGCATGTAACCTAGCAAGTACTATGAAGCATCCATGAGGAGAGTATTCCGAAGCATGGACAAGATGACAAAGGAGTAGCCAAGATGACAAGAAAAACTTGATAGTCACTTTCCATGAAGCAATGACATGAAAAACCAAGAAGGAAAGTGATTGATGGATGGTGCCCTACCTAGAAGAAGTTCGATCGAAGACTTCATGACATCAAGAAAGGAAGGAGATCAAGTAGCTGAAGGACCCACGAAGAAGAAGCTGTTGATGAAGGAAAGAGTCCCTAGTTAAGAGGGAGCTCTGACAAGTCCCTGATCAAGAGGGAGTTTTTGAATCACCCCTGATTACAAAGGAGTGAAAATTGTGTTTTCGATTTCATGGGTCATGCACTAGACCAGGACTAACAACAGTAAGTCTAGATGAAGGCCATGAATGGAAATGTAGACACAAGATAGACACAACATTCTTGTCTTCATTTAGGAAGAAAGAATGGGAGGATTAGGTAATCATCTGGCATCTGGTACTCTTTGAGGGTGTGTAGGGCATCCAAGACAAGAGTAGGCAAGAGGACTGATATTCCTTGAGCGCTGGGAACCCAAGATCAGAATAGTCCTAGAAGTTGTACTCAGAGAACACCCGAGTGTGTATGTACCTTGAGAGACAATGATGAAGGTGTCTATAAATCATTGGTCTCGCCAGCATTGTAGCTCATGGTCTCGTAAAGAGATGGAGTTGTTAGTCAAGGCCTTGCACTATGACAATGTTAATGGATATGATGCTATAATAGATGGATTGCAAATCCGGTTTCTCTTATGTGAATTCTTCATGATTGAAAATTGCAAAACAACTTGTAATGTTGTATGAATATCTCTCTAGTTAAGAGGGAGCGTTGAAGGAAATGTAACTAGGTTCGGTCTTCATAAATGTAATTTTGATATTTGTATTTATTCAAGAAAAAGAGAAATTATTTTTATAGTATTTATCAATGAGTTTCTTGCTCATTGAAAATAGGTCAAGCACATTTTAAAGTGCTTTTAGAAAGTCAAAGTCAAAATGTAATTATGATAAGACCCTTTGAGGGCATGTTACATCATGTATTCCATCATACAAGTTCATGGGAACACCTCCAAGCATAGTCAAATCCTCTCCTAGCATCAACGAAGTCTCCAAGCAGCAAAACGATGAATAAAAGTTGAATTATAGTGCAAACTGTAAGTCGGCCTAATGGACAGTCATGTCGGCTTGAAGAGGAGGGACAAACCTCTATTTATAGAGGTTGTCCACTCCTCAAAAGAACAAGCAAATCACTCTGAAATCCGCACACAAGAAGAGGGCTGGAAAGGACGTAAGAAAGACAAGGAAGAGGGCTACAAGGGTAGTGTAATAAGAAGACAGAACAACGAAGTAAAGGAGGACATTTCTGAAGCAACTACAGTCACACGTGCGAGGTCAAGGAAGGTTTGACTACGGCCATAGCAACAGAAAATAATAGTTCAAGTATCATCATTGTTTGGGTTGGAATTTAAGGTCTACAAGGCTTCCCTCTAAAGCGAAGGAGAGACCCTCACAAATGAAGGAAGAAAAGAGAAAGCCGAGGAAGAAGAGGATTGTTTCTAGGGCTAGAAATAGTCACACGTGCAAGGTGCAATAAGGGTATGACAATAGCTAACAGTTCTTTGTTTGGGTGAGAGATCAAGCCTCCAAGGACTCACAAGCCTAGTGAAGGAGCCCATCATTCTAAAGTAAAAAGGACTCTAATTAGAAGACAAAGTGCCAAAAGAAGTGCTAGAAGTGATAGTGGAGAAAAAGGAAGGATTTGACTTATGCTTGGAGGATATCCTAGTCAAGGGTCTAGGGTTTGGCAGTTGTTCAAATAAGAAGCTTCAATAAGAAAAAACTTACCAAGGGTTTTCCTCTCAAGAGTGGAGAGGTTTTGTCCCTAGCAGAAAGCCAAACTTTGTGTTCTTGTTATTTTTTTTTGGTAGAAGTTTGATGAAGTACACACATATGCACTAATTATAAGAAGAAGAAGCATAAGCTAACAAGAAAAGTAAAAAGACTCCTCAAATTGTTATCAAGTAACGAAGAATCATCACAACACGACTATGCCCTAGATTCTTCAACAAAGAGAGCTTGTGTAATCAAACCCTAAGAGCCTTCTTAGGATCAGGAGCAGGATTAACCAAGCTACTTGGATGCCTTCTAGTACAACCTCCTGTAGAAGATGAAGGAAGTGGAGTCGCCACCCGGACAGAAATCTAACTTAGACACCCGAGATGAAAGAAAAAAATGAATGAGATGAATGTCATAAAGCCAAGGTCCAATAAATTGGTCCACGACAATGACGCCAAAAAATGGTTTCGCACAAAATGTCTAGGCATCGCGACAACGTATCAAATCGGGGGTTGTCACCCTAATCCCCAATCTCTCTGTTTAAATTGTCTCCCAATAACATACTAAGAGGGCTTGACCCTATGGAAATGGAATGAAGGAGAACTAGTTGGGAACCAACCAGTTCGGGAGACACAGTTAAATGACCAAGTACTTGTTTTAGATTTAGCAAGACTTATAGGATTCAATTAGATTCAGACGATTGATACTAGTGCCTTATGGAATCAACTATCTTGCTATGAAATTTAGGACCAAGTAGTTGATGAACAACTGCGGCTTGGATGAATAACTATCTTATATGAAATGCAAATCCTAAAACTAATGTGAGATGCAGGGATCTTGGTTAATTTTAGTTAAATGTCTATCTAAGTTTTAACCCTTCAATCATTTCTATATTGAGCTTGATTTCGTAGTAAGTGGCAGAGAGAAGATAAGGTGAAGCACACTAAGGTGTGATTAACGATACCTCTCCTGAAAATCTAACAGGGCCGATGCCTCTGGCGCTGTAGAGAGTTGTGGCTCTCATGACTGCAAGGTCATTGTTTTAAGTACTATTAAAACCAAGCTTCTCAAGCAAAGGTGGATGGGTACCTATCTTTCTATTGACCAAGCTTATGCTTGGAAGTAAATTTTAATTTATTCAAGTCTAACTTAATATGCAAGTGCATGAGATGATTCAGAGATGGAGTGAGATGAAGCTAGATCAAGGATTGAAAACACTTATATCACGATTTATTTTTGAGTTATATGCCAAAGCCTTTAATCGCAAAAATAAATATTCACTTCACTAGACAATGACTGAAAGATAAACTTCTCAACAATATGCTTAAAATATCACAATATAATGCTCAATTAAATCACAAGCTTATCACTTCAATTTATCTAAATTCCTTCCAATGCAACTTTAGCTCAAAGAGAACAAAAACTTCTTCACAAATTTTCAAAATCACTCTCAAGATAATGTCAATTATATAGATGCTCAAAATATTCAATTTAGGAAATGAAAGATATGCAATTTTCCACAAGTCCATGATAGAGTACTTAACAATTACTTGAAAATTTCTCAAAATTTAATATGCAAGAAATATCCAATAATTCAAGTAAATAAACCCACACTTAGAGCGATTAAAGATAGTTAAAATCTAATGCCAATGATCATGAAACTTAGCATGCAAAAGACTTAAGCACTTAAATTTCGAAAGTTAATTACCATGAAAAAAAATGAAATTCAAATGTTAATCAAATAAATACCTCTTCAAGTAGTTCTAGAATTTAAATGATTTTCTTAAGAAACTCGAACCTAGAAAATTTCCTCCTATAGTCAAACCTTAGATATATTAAAAAAAAATTAAATGTGCCTTGACTATAGAAGTTTTTTTTTTTTACCTCTCAAAATATTTCAAAGATTTAAAACGCCCAAAACTTTTATCACAAAATTAAAAAAAACCTAAATCTTGAAATTTTATGCCATATTTTAATGTGACAATTTATAGATGTTTTTTTTTTTAAGGGGAAAATGTAAAAAAAAATAAAAAAGGCTAATTAAACTTTTTACAATGGGCTAAAGGCCACATAAAAATTTAATTCGAAATGAAAAAAGGCGTGAAGGTAACCCCTTTTGATTTTTTTAAAGTTTTAATTATTTTAAAAGGTCAAAGGCATGTTTTAAAGAAATTATATTGAATGAAAAGTCGACTTAGGCCAGTGAAAGAGAAAAACAAAATCAGATATGAAGCGTAGGGTTTTTCGAAGGAGATGACGACAAAAGAGGATCTGTAGGTCGAAGGTTTGCAGGTGGGAGCAACATTCGAGAAGGGAAGATGTAGTAGGCAGCAAGGGAGTGGAACCTGGGCAGCGAGGAAGAGCTATGACGCAGGTTTAGGGAGTTGCGAGGAGGAAGAGCTCACTCAGGGAAAACGAGAGAGATGGAAATGCAATGAAGGAGAAACCCACGTGCAGGAGGAAGGGAGAGCGAGCTTATGCAGGTCGAAGGGGAAGAAAAGGGTTGCGAGAGAGAGGGAAATGATAGCGAGACACAAACAGGAGGGAAGAGGGAGAAACTAGAACACAAGGATGATGGCAGCAGAAAAGAAAAATGCAAGGGAGATGAGGGAGAGAAAAAACGCAGCAAAAAAGAGGAGTGATTTCGAGCAGAAAAAGGAAAGGAAAAATGCAGAGGCTTTAGCAGCGAAATTTGAAGGGTTTCAAAATGCAATGGAGCAGGAAAAGAGAGAGTAGAAAGTTGAACCTTCCAGGAAGTGAATAGGATAAAAAATGGTAGCCCAAGGACCTTGAAAATTTCCCAGAAATCTGAATATCAAACTAATATATTTTTGCTTTAAAAAAAATTCTCAAAAAAACCTCAAATCTGAAATTTCCCTGCAAACAAATTGTTTCTGAGACAAGATCTTGAAAAATTTCCTTGAAACACCTTCAGATCAACACCTGCGAAATGGAAAACAAAAATACCAGATCTCGATATACAAAAAATAAATAAAACCCCAAGACCCAAATTTTAAAAAAAATGTCAGATTTATACAAATGAGTTATAGATCTATCAGATTTGACAATTATGAGTCCAACTCTGCTCCCAGATATGTAGATCTAAGGCTCTTCCTAGCCAGATCTATCAATTTTGCACAAGTTATAGAAGATATTTAAAATTTTTAACGAGGTACTAGCCCAAAAACACCCTGCAAAAAAATAGATCGTTAGATAAATCGTGAAGCTTCGATCAAGTAGGTTCTTCAGAAATTATGTTTTGAGAGTTGGCTGGTCCAACCGAGGACTATCCCCAAACACTCAATTAAAATTTGAATGATCTTTTGCAAACACTAGATCCAACTGTCAAATCAAGTAGAGAAATAAAATAACAATATAATTATAAAAAAATAGAGATACCTGCTAATTCAATCAAATTAAAATTGTTACTCTAGATCCAATAAACTGAACAACATACATGTGCATAGATTATTCTATGAGAGCTATTGATTGACAATTTTCAAATAATATTCAGCAGAAAAATTTAAAACAATATTACCATAAATTCGAGAAGAGGAACACCACCATCAATTGAAACCCCAAAGACTTTTGCATTATATTCCAGAAATATTACAAGAGAGCTTCGAGAGCTTAGTACACAATTCAAAGATCAGATGGAATAGACTGACACTGACCGCTAATTTATAGACAAATTCTCCAATGGCCTGTTGGCTTGATCCCTGTCAAATTAATCTTGACCGTTCATAAAGATTTAATTAACCTTTAATTATCATCGTTGAAATTATTTATTTTTTGAGGAAAAATAAAAAATTTCATTTAATTGATTTTTAATTAACTCAAAATTAATTATTTTTGAGTTAATTTCCTCAAAAATTGACTTTGACTTAATCACCAAGATCCAAGGGTCCAAAATTTCTTGATTTCTTCAATATTCCCTTGGTCGGGGACCTCCAAAAAATAATTCTTCTAGAACCCACGAATTTTACCTTTGGAGAATTTAATTTTACTTGGGACACAAATTAATTAAATTTCTAGCTTAGGATTTTAATTTAATTTGCCAGAAAATTTAATTAATTGACTTATGAGGGGATTAATAATTTTTCCAACCCTCTAATATTTAACCATGGTGTCTAATTATGAGGGACCATGCACTAAATATTTTTTACATGAAGGGGGAAAACCCGTTTGTTATAGGCCCTCAAATATCTACCCAATTCTGCGACTCAAAATATGATCTAGTAGACCGAGTAATTTGTAATAAAATAATCTAGCCAATTAACTAGGATTATTCCCAAATTACTTTTACAAGGATTCGATAAAAAAACACTAGGACTCACTATCTTGACGACAAAATCCACCCTAGCTTTGGGGTGAGGTTGGAGGGAAAAACTCTGCAGATCATTTGTGTCTAGAGACACAAATGCATCCGTGAGACAAAAAACCTCCTAGGATAGGTATCGTTATCAAAATACTATGCTTACCTAGGCTGTTACATACATGATGGTCTTACTAGAATCATTTACATGATAACCATGCAGAATGGGTTTACATCTTTAACAAACTGCCGACTGATGATGAAATTTGAAAGGCGCGAACACTCGAACACGATATATCCCTTTAAAAAAAAGGGGTGTAGTTGTACTGCTATGGGGTCGTTGAGACAAAGTGGTCAACAGACCCAATGGACAAATGTGGACCCGGATGAGAAATATGGTGAATGGGTTTATAATAAGTGGAGGGGAGTGATGTGTATGGTGTTGAGAAGCAAGACTACGCTACCAAAATCGGAGTTTCCCATGTAGTGCCACCTCTAAAGCTAGTAACCAATAAAGGAGATCCCACGGGTCTAAGATACAAGTTTAACCATAAAATTGGACAGAGGAGACAAGTGTACAAACCAAGCCCACTCTCTCCCCCGAATCCCCCCACTAATCCATGCGCAAAAGTGTCCATTATAAGTAAACAAAAATACCCAACTACACAATGAAAAGCCATACCTTCGGGGTTGGAAGGCCCACCTTCAAACATACGATCATAACAAATGGGTGAGGGAGCATATGGCTAACTCAGGTGGCGGAGATAGTGACACATCGAGCTATGTGGTGGCAACAAGGGGTTGTTGGCTGCCAGCTAAGGACCATCAATGAGCAAAAATTTCTCCTATGGATACTACCCATGTGGTGGGTAATAGGGTTGGGCTCAAGGTTGGTTTTGAGGGTTTCATATCTTTTAGAGTTGATGGGAATTTAGATGGATTGTCTCCCTCCATTTAGATATTCCTTGGATGCACTTGGCTACCTCCTACTGACTAGACAGGAGTTGAGTAAGATTGTCAAGGATGAAATTTATAGGTAGTTTGTCCAAATTACTTGGGTTAACCCTTAGGGTGGGTTACACCCATAGATGGCCTTTTACATTGAGCACTTCTTGGAGCTTAAAAACAGGCTCATTGTTCGACCATAGTATACATTCCATCATTCACTGCATGTTGTTCGCATTCCCATAGGCTGGTTTAGAGGTTGTTCCATAGACTTCAGGTCGTGACAAACCACTAGATCAATCGATTAGACAAGATATACCAACTAAACCATCTACATGAGATCAAGACCAAGGAGAACTTCATCTTTCGCTACCCCATCTACTATGAAATTAGGGTGAGGTTCCATTGCCTATTCATGGGGACTCAAACCTTCGTTGGCTTCTTCAAATATTTTTCCCATAGGTTGTTAAGCCCTATATAAGGCCCATGTTAACCTGTAAAGCCCTTATTAAGCCCTAGACATTGAGTGATTACATTTCTATTGTTATATTGTTATGTAGGCTAGAACCCGTCATGGCCCCATTTTATTATAATTGTACCCCTTGTCTTCTCTCTCTCTCTCTCTCTCTCTATATATATATATATATATATACTAAGGAGACCTAGTCTTAGAATCATCAAATATTGTCTTGTACATTGTATTCATTGTAAAAGGAGGTTTTCCCTCAAAGAGTACTGTAATTATTGGTTTCTTATCATTTTTAAGGCACAAAATTTGTAACATAGGTGCTTGGCCTTATACATACAGGAGGTCCTCAAGGTTTGAGCCCATATTCTTCATCCTCCTACAGGACTATACTTTACCCAATGAATCACACCCTTCTTCATGGTGCTACCCTCATAAAGGGGCATTAAGGCATACCAATATCAACATGGCTTTGGTCTCTATATCAATGTGGATGCATTGGACTTTCCCCTTTCCCACGAGATTTCATTTCATTGACATGATTAGATCCTTCCCCAAGAGATAGACAAGATCCCCCAGGCCTTAGTGTACACATGTGTGAATGGGTGAGTTGATGAAGTGGATGGACAAAATCTTAGGACAAACACATAGCTAGCTTCTTAGAGATCCTTCCCCAAGAGACAAACAAGATCCCCCGGGCCTCAGTGTACACGTGTGAATGGGTGAGTTGATGAAATGGATGGTCAAAATCTTAGGACAAACACATAGCTAGCTTTTTAGTCAAATCAAGGGTCAACAACCTCCTCACAACTTGTGCCAAAGGACAAGGAAGTGAGATACAAATGCGCTAGCACATATGAATAGGGATAAGATGAGGGTCAACGAATTGGTAAAAGGTGAATAATTAAATATTAAGTGCTTAGCCTCATGCGTGTATCCCAAGGACATAAAGGTGCATTTCCTGGTGATAAATCAACAATAAAACTTAGGGAATGAGTCTTAATGAAGAATTATAACATTAGAATATTAATAGGCTAATAATTCAACACTTAACATAAGTTGTAATAAGCACAACATATCTTAACTAAAGGACATGTTTCTTAGTGAAATGACACCTGCCTAGGCATTTATATGGGACCCCATTGTAACTCTATATTTTATAATTTCTCATACATGCTATTCTCTATATTATTTTATTCCAGATGGACTACTTTATATTGTTCCATATGCTTTAGATATTTGTGATTTAAACCAATTGGTTCATTTGATAAAGTTTTAGGATTTATTTAAAATTTCATAAACCAGTTAGGTGTGATCAAACATGGAAAGGTGAAAATATTAGAATTGAGGGGTTAATATGGAGCAAGTTTTAGAGAATTATAAGCAAAAGATGTCAAGCATCTCCTAGGAGATGGAATATGGTAAAAGTGCAGGCGTGAAGTGGATTTCACCTAGGCAAAAATTGAAGATATGCTTGTGAAATACAAATTACCTAGTTGAAATTATGGAAATGTTGTGGAAAAATCAATGAAACTGGGAAAACATTGGGCAAGTGCATCACCATGATAAAGGAAATTCACAATTAAGATATGAACTAACCATGCAACACAAAGTGAAATAAGTGACTTGAACATGAGTAGGTGACCACCATGATGTACAGCTAAAGCAGCATTTATCAATATTCCTACCTTTGGAAGGCTAGAATTATCATTCCATCATTCAAAAATTTGAATCACGTGATTAAAATCACATGCAACCCTCATGTTATATAGGTGATAACACTCTGAAGGTTGATTGAAGAATGTTTTTGAGACTGATGTGGGATCTTTCTGGCGTCTTTTATATGTGCCTGTCTTTGGGGTTTCAGTGTTTTCATCTCTGGCCTAGGGTGAGCTTTGTAATCAGCTTTTGTAGTGGCATAAATTGCTGGTTCTCTTTTCTATAGGATTTTTGAAAAATGTTTATGCTCCTTGATATCGGTGATTTATTATTGATTGAGTTTGGACCTCTAGTGTCCCAGTGATTCATGAATCAGGATCCAATGTAGTAGTTACTTTTGTAAAATAAAACGACTTTTTATCATAGAAGAAAAAGCTGGCATCATGTTTCTACTTTGTCATTGTCATATTTAATTTTACGTTATGGCTTGCCCGTTAAATTACATTCAATGTTACCATAAAACCATCTAATCAATATAGCTATTCTTACTTTCTCCATTATATTAGTGCAGATTTTTTAATAAATTTATTTTGTTTGATGCAGAAGGGATCACATAATACTCACTTTTGTTTACCACAAGTAAGTGTCCAAACTCAATTTCTTCACGTGTGTCGATAACCTCATCAAATAATATATTTTGTTGCGAATGTAGAAATTGTAAATAGAATAATCTGATATCTGTTGTGCACTTTCTGTTTGCCTTTTCATTTGTTTGAGAATTAACACCAATAAATTCAGGACTATTAGATTGAAAACTGTGTATGCAATTATGCTATGTATCCTCCGTCTCCTTTCTCTCTGAAAGATGGCATTTTATTGATGCCTTCTGAGTTTATTTTTCCTTTAAAAATTCCAATTTTTATAAATTTTACAGGAAGATCAAGGAACAAACGTTTGCCGTTATGTTCAATGTGTATACCTCCTTTCTAACAAGTATGGGCATGCTCCTCTGGGTGCCTTTTATGTTTCCAAGTCAACCAACCTGCAAGAATGCCTTGATATGTTATCAATGAATTTAGGAGCCAATGGTATATGTGGATGGAGTATAAATCTAACTTTGATACAAAGTATATGCTGCACCTCTAACTACTTGCTCAGTTTCCCAATATCATCAGGTTAGAAAAGGATGGATACACAAAACCTTCTTATCCATTGGGTCTTAAACAAGCTACTGATAGGGTTGTGTTAATCTTCTTACTTGTCATTGTTGAAAAGCGTAACTAGGTTCAGTCTTCATAATGATGAGTAATTGTAATTTTATGTAATTGATTTAAAGAAGAAAATAAAATTATTTTTGTATTACTTGAATCATGGGTTTCATGATCAAGGAATTTTATTTTAGTTAAGGTTCCCATTGTGAACCTTTAGGTTTTGACATCAAGTCATAAAAGTCAAATTGAGTCAATGTCATGTATGAAGGACCCTTCTTGGGCATGTTACATATTTGTATGAGTCATTAAAAGGATAAAAAGGCCCTCCAAGACCAAGCTAAAGCATCTCCTTCAAGTCGGCTTCAAGATGGAATAAAGGATCTACATCAAAAGGACATGTCAGCTCACATACATGTCATGTTGGGTTATTTTCATGGGCAACCACTATAAATAGGCAGCTCGGCCTCATTTCAGAAGTAAGAATTTCGGTCAAGGTCTGAAATAAGAAGTGTGGAAATCACTAGAAAGGGAGCCTTATAACCAGCGAAGAGAAGGCAAAGAAAAGCGAAGTGTTTTGGGTAATATACACTTCACAGGTGCGAGATTTCAGAACCCTCTGTCGTAGAAATAGCCGAGATACTTCAGGTATTACAGTCATCATGAAGAAGGCAGATTTGGAGGAAGTCTAATAGATCCTCTAAAGGAAGGTGAGTCTCTCTCTCTCCAGCGAAGAAGGTTGAAGGACAAAATTGCTCAAGGACCGAATCTAGGGCTCTCTGAATTAGGGCCAAAAAGTTTCAGATCTGTTCAAGAGACCGAAGTTCTGAAGGGTAGCCAAGAAGGAGGAAGAAACAAGAGAGTTGACTATTGTTGACTCAAGGAAGAAGGATCTTATTAAGGAAGCTTTGTGACTTGGTCTTGGAGAGGCAAATAGGTCAAGGGTCTTGGTCTTGGTATTCGTCAATTGAAGTCTCTATAAGAAGAAGAATTCGTTTGGGTTTTTCTCTCAAGTGGGAGAGGTTTTGGCCTTGGCTGATTGCCTATATTTTGTGTCTCTTGTCTCTTTATTGTTTATGCTTTGGTAGTTGTTTGATGAAAAACACTATAATAATCTAACAAAAGAGAAGATCATAATCTAATGAAGTAAAAAGCATTCACAAGCAGTTATCATTAGAAGAGAAATCACCTAAAGCATATGCCCTAGATTTCTCAACATGGTATTAGAGCTAAGGTGACAATCTCCAGGAAGGGAATCTTATCAAGGGACACTCAAGGATCAAATCTAGAGAAAGACATCAAAGAAAATAGAAGGATATCAAAGTGAAGTCAAAATCTACGAAGAAGTGTCAAAACCCTAGATTGAAGAAGTAGTCTTGGATCATCATCAAAAGAAGGCCAAGACCCTACAACTACTCAAGTTGAAGAAATCTACAAATCCAAGCAACTTGAAATCTATTCATCCAAGAGAAGCACTTCAAGGACAAAGATCACATTATTATCTTGAAGAAAAACCCTAGTTCAATCAAAGAAGCATTCTTGGGATCCACACTTAATCTTTGAGTGGAAAGTATCTTAAAAGACTACTCATCCAAAAGAAGCTAGAACAAAAGGCGTTGTCATCATCAAAAAGGCAATCTCCTTTTTTATTGAAGCAAGGACTTCATCTAGAAGAAGATCATCCAAGAAGCATTAAGACATCTTCATCAATCATCATCAACAAAGGGATCAAGTTGGAGATTCTATCTTCACTTGACAAGTAAGTACCTTTTCTTCTATAATCTAATCTAGTAAAATGACTTCATTTTGCAAGGAGATCTATAAGCTGGTTGGGTCATCGAACTTCCTTGCATGGAAAAGGAGGATAGACATAGTCCTCAAAGAAAATGAAGTTATTGATCATGTCAATGGAAAAGTCTCCAAACCATCCGAAGGACAAGCACTATCTGAATACATGGAAAGGGATCTAAGGGCTCAAGATATTCTTATGGAGTCTGTCAAAGATCCCCTCATTCCCTATATAGCAGAGTTGGAGACATCAAAAGAGATATATGATAAGCTGGTAGAACTATTCTCTGAAAGTGCGATAAGAAAGATCATATCACTTAGATATGATCTATACAAATTGAAGGTATCAAAGGATGAAGGGATATCTACATGTCTCTCAAAAGCATCTCAAATAAGAACTCAACTGCAAGATCTAGGAGAGATGATATCTGATAAAGAAATGGTCTCCATTGTTCTAAATGCATTAACTGATGAACAAGGTAACCTCATATCAAATGCTCGTAAGGAGAAGAAAGCTATCCCATTCAACAACTTGTGGTTTCTATGCAAGATAGAAGAAGACAGGTTGAAGGCAAAAGTGATGAAGGACCAAGTGAAAGGGGTCAAACATTTACTAAAAGGAAAGGGAAGTTCAAGAAGCATAGTTCTCAAGAAAACATGGCTAAGATTCAATGCTATGGATGTCAAGAATATGGGCATTACAAGAGAGATTGTCCTAAGATCAAGAAGGACAATATCAAAAGAGGAAGAGAAGAAGCCCATATCATCGAAGAAGTGGAGGCTGAAAAGGAGAAATCCAAGAAAGAGGAATTAAGAGATCTCTACTATAACTAAGATAGTCTTCCTCACCTAAGTTCTTTTCAAGTTCATGTTCTCAAGTCTTCTGTTGTAAGATATGGCTATCATGATTCACTAAGAAAAAAGATGGGATGCATCATGGCATCATAGAAGCATTGAAAGCAAGAGCTTGTGACATAATCATAGAGAAGCATGAAAGATGGTTGAAATTGAAGTCCATGGCAGTCAGCTATGGAAGGATATAGCTCTTGGTGACCTCATTAAAAGCATTATGGGAAAAAGGGAAAAAGTCATCCAGGACAAGGCACATCATACATCAAAAGGAAACATCTGCTGGATGGGGATACTCAAGATCCTCAAAATTCTCTGACGGAATCTTCATCGGATCCTCAAAATACCTCCCTAGTTAAGAGGGTGTTGAATTTTTGTAACTTCGGTTGGTCTTCATAATTGTGAAATGATAAACAAAATTGTGGATTCCAAGTCGGCTCCAAAAGATGTAAAATTTGAATTTTCAAATTGTGAATTTTGCCTCCAAAAATGTAAGGTGGTCTCCACCGTAAGTTCATGCCAGCTCATCCCAATAGTCACACCATTTGGGGCACTTATGATCACTATAAAAGGGCCATCTGTCCTCTTCATTTGGACAAGAATTTCGGATCACATAAGATATCTTCTGAGGCACAAGAAGGACGAAATCTGAGGCACAACAAAGACGAAAATTTGAGGAACAGGAAAGATGAATTTGTGGCAAAGACAGACGAATCTGAGGTATGAATGAGGTATGAATCTGTTTCTTTTTTTTAGGCAAATTAGAAGGTCAGATTTCTGATTGAAGCTGAAAGGAAACCCTGGAAGGAAACTTTGTTCATGGATGAAGGGTTGTTTAGCCCTTGAAATTTCTAGGTTATTATATTGAACTTGGATTGTATCTCTTGTTGAATTGGACAAATTTCTCTAAGAAAAGTTTGCTAGGTTTTTCCCCTGGTTTGGGGTTTCCCCAGGATAAATTTTTTGTCTCTTTTGTTAGGCATCTCTACTGTTATTCTTCTTTATTGTTGATAACTTTCTTGTATAATTACTTAATGATGAATGTGGTATAAGTTGAATTGGTTTAAGAGTCATTGAAAGTAATTATCAGTTAAGGAAATCTGGAAAAATCAACAAGAGGGCTGAATAGCACTAACTCAATCAGCTTCATCATGGTCATACGGTTTGCATGAGGGCACAAAGAGGCTGAGTTGCACGTCCGTATAGCACATATAGGGCCCAGGAAGGTTGTACTGTGTGGCTGTGCCGCTCTAGAACAGATCAAGTGTGCAGGAGGGTGTTCAATTTTCCTTGGGGAGCTGACCAGTGATTTTTTGTTGTGAAAGGGAAGTGTTCCCTTGCTGTAAAAGTTTTTGAAGATAACCTTTTGCTGAGATAACAGAAAACACACACCGCTTACAGGTTTTCCCCAAAGTTGGAGTTTCTCATGTGTTTTTTGTCTTCATCTTTATTTAATTTCCACTGTGCATGCCATAGTTAAAAAACTCAATGTATTTCTAATTTAAGTTTCCAGAACATCAATTATTTCTAATTCTGGTTACACACTTAAAAAATTGCAAATCAGTTATTGGGTTTTAAGGACATAACAATAATAATAATTAACACTGTATAATTATGAAAGGACATGTCCCTTAACTCTTTAATTATGGGCACTCCTGCTTAGGTATATAAATGGGACCCCGATTGTACTCCCTTCATCATATCATTTTTACTTGAAACCTATATATATATTCCAGATATTCTGAATATTTTGTTGTGAATAAACTTTGTTCTTCTCATACAATTCATGCAAATTCACTAGGCCCCCCTCTTCCCCTTTCATGTTCCCGCTCTTGAACCTCGCTTTTGAGTGGAGCATGCCCCTAGAATGATTCCTCATGCTTCAGAACAATTCTTGTTGCTACTAGATCACAAGGGAGAAATTAGAAGTTGTCCGATGTTTAGGAAAGATTAGTAAATAGTAGAATTATTTGTCTTTTTCAGTTTAGAATCTAGATTCTAAAACTTAGAATTATTTGTTTTTATTATGGCTTATACATTATATGATAGTTGAAGGTTGACTGTTAACAAAATGTTACAACTCTTTGGATGTTATGGTTAATGCTATATTTTACGGTTTGTATATAAGAAATGTAATCTGTGGAAACTTGAAACTCGAAGGTTAATTTTATGGTTGATCATTTGATAATGTTATCAGTTTGTTGATGCTTTAATGATTATCATTGATCTAGTATAAAAATCTACATTTTCATATTTTCTGCAACTAATTTGTTATTTTGCATAATTTTTTAATTTGTATGCATCAAAATATACATTACACATAAAAGAACGTTCTTAAGAGTCTTTTGGAAATTGACAAGAGTCTCAACGGCAGCACTAGACTAAGTGCAATACAATTGTTCTACAATGCATGCAAAATAGTACAACTAGAATACAACTCGTGCATGGTCACTAGAACAAGTCTTATCAAGAGTTTAAAAAGGTTCAGTGCTATACAATTGTTCTACAATGCGTGCAAAATAGTACAACTAGAATACAACTCGTGCATGTTCACTAGAATAAGACTTGTCAAGAGTTTAAAAAGGTTCAAATAGATGCTTGTTCTAAAGGAAAACATATTAGCCATTAAATTGGGGGAAGGATAGTTAATGACCAATTTGACAAACGTAACATTCTAGTGAAATAGGCATTTGATTAAAAATTTTAGATTTTTAAGCAATAAAAAATTAGACACTTTTTAAAGTGGGATGGACTCTTTTGAGGAAACAAGTTTGTATCAGAAGTATGTACCTCGTACCATTGAATATAATCACCCTGAAGTGAAGACTATTTAATTCTCTTGCTGCATATCCAGTGCATGCATGTGTGCCCTATTAAACCACCAATTCAACTCATTTCATGTGTGCCCTATTAAACCACCAATTCAACTCATTTCTTGAGTGTATGGTTATGCTTCCCGAAGAGGATCGTTTTTTTCTTGCTGTATATACTATAGAGAGAAGTGAGGTGCTCTTACAGCAGAGGGTGGAAGAGATGTATCATGTCATGTGTGAGCATGAAAAAAAAATAAAAAAAATAATGTAGAGTATGTACTTACATAAATAAAATAATCTAACATACAGGTCCATCTTAACTCCTATATTTTAAGCGGCAAGTCAGTTTATTTTTCCCTCTTAATGCTTAAAAGATCTGACGTTGAGGTTAAGAGATCCGAGGTTGAGGTTAAGAGACCTGAGGTTCTTAGAGATCTGATGTTGAGGTTAAGATAGATCTACGCTTTAGTTTTAAATTTGAGTCTCGATGCCATTTCCTAGATTCACAATTATCAAATTTCCTACACTTAGAATAATCTTTGATTTTAATTCATTAAAACCCTGCTAAATGTAAAAAAAAAAACTGATTCACTTCCTGCTATTTATTAATAGTTTCAATTACCTTGCCCATTGCGCAGACTTGCCTACCAGTTCCACATTAGCCAATATCCCAAGATTGTTTGGTTTGCACACTGTGGACAAGCTTGCACAGCAAGAGTCCTCAAAAGGACCTGGAATTTTTTGATTCACTAAGCATAGAAAAATATGGCTATGCATGGGCATTTCTATTATGATATACCATATTTTTGGCGGTAGGGAAAGAAATTGTATCTCCTCCTTCACTCCCGAAACGTTTCTTCTTTCATTCCTGAAATTGTCTCTCATCTTTCATTCTGTATCTTTATCTCTCTATATTCCATACACTTAATATTCAAAAGAAAGATATCATTATTAGGCTAATTTAATGTTTCAAACCTGGCATTAGCAACAAGAAGGATGATAAAAGCTTAATTTAAAGCCCTTGGCCATACAAGTGAACCGTTAAGAGAGCATTCAGTTGTCAACTGTATCACAATCGGTCCTCTTTGAATGTGTTTCTCTAACCTTGCTTTTCATTCCTTCTGATACAAAGAGCCTTGAAGCCGTGAAGAAAATTCAACCAAAGCACGCCCTGTTTGTTGGGATGACTCATGAATTTGAACACCATAGAGACAACGAAGAGTTGGCAGAGTGGTCTAAGAGGTAATAAGGAAGATACAGAGGAAGGGAAGATTCACATCTTTGTTTTTGTTTATGCTCTTTACATTCCTTTATTTTGCTGACATCATTATTGTTATCTCTCTTTAAATCACCTTATGCAGAGAAGGAATAGACGTTCAGTTGGCTTATGACGGGCTGAGGATACCCATTGACCTTTAATGGTCAATGCTTGACATGGAATTTTCTCCTTTCTGTTGCCAAATCTCCATTATCTGCTGGCAGGGGGGGCACCACTGGTTTCCATGTTATTGAACATTTCTGTGAGATTTTCTGCTGGCAGGAGGGGCACCACTGGTTTCCATGTTATTGAACATTTCTGTGAGATTTTGTCACAAAGACGCAACTTCAAACAGTAGATCACAAGCAGCATGATAATAAAATCTGAGTGCTGAGATCTACATTGAACAGTTAAATCGCATTCTTTGTTATGGTTATAATTGTCGCTAATTGTATTCGTGTGAAGACACATGTGCAACATGGATTAGTCCTGCATCATTATACACAGGCCTGGGCATCTATGACAATCAGTCTCTTCTGAATATGTATATTTTCCATGATGTTTTTTTTTCTCTGAAAAAAAAAGAAGACACATGTGCAACTAAGCATGTGGCCTAAAATTCGGCCAAAAGTTGATACATGTACACCGGGAAGGCACTACCCGAGAATGATATTTGACCATTAATTGCATTTGAAAAGAAAAAGAAGGCCAGGTGCAGTTTACAGCCCAGCGGAATGAGATGTAGAAAAAAAAAAGTTTAAGTCTTTTATCTTTAAAAATAAAATAAAAAGGAATATGCAATTTATTATTTTGATGTTAAATATGTGTTTCTAAATATAGGTAAAATAAGAAAAATAATTAACATATATTAATTTTAATGACAAATCTTCTGAATATCGAGAGGTTTATGTCTTTATATTTTAGAATGAATTTATGTTAATTTAGTCAACTAACACATCTGGTTGAAATTCGAATACCACTGACACTGGAATTCCCAAATTGTAACCTTTCCAGGGTTGCTCATGGTTGTCTGTTTGAAGATATGTATACTGGGGAGGCCATTTAGAATTTATTTCTTCTGTGGGCACTAATATAAGACATTTCTATATAGAAGGACTTTAATGTAAGATGCCTACAAAAGTAAGATTCATATTGAGCACGGATCTGTTGGGATTTCTGAGCGATGACCTGAATCTTTTGTTGCAGTGATCCTTTCATTCTCAATATTTTTGGGTTCACTTTAAATCTTTTTTTAAGATTTTGTCAATAGGAGGAAGAGATTTGATCATTGAGGTCGTAATTGAAGGATGGTTTCCAACAGTACTGAACTTCACTCTTGTTTCTGTCATTGAAAAACTAGCGACCCGCATAGTTATCCTTGCAACTGGGCGAACAGGATTTAGGAAAGTACTCTTTGGTGACAATCCTTATGGGGGGCGGGTCTGCATGAAGAAGTGACTGGGACCTAATTGATATTTTGCAACCTCTATTCTGGGCGAACGTGATTCAGTAAAGTACTCTTTGGTGAGTCACCCTTAGGGGGCGGCGCGGGGCTGGGACCTGATTGATATTTTGTGGTATTTAATGTTGCTTCTAACATGTTTAATGACATCGATGGGTTATGAAATGTTTTCTTAACTCCACGTGTTAAGATGAATTTTTATTTTTTAATTTTTAAAAAAATGTTCATTTATATACAATTTATGCCAGAATGGGGAATTGGATAAAGAAGTGATTGGGACCTGATTGATATTTGTGGTATTGATTGATATCTGTGGTATTTAATGTTGCTTTCAACATGATTAATGATATCAATGGGTTATGAAATGTTTTTTTAACTCTATATATTAAGTTGAAAATCTATAATAGAATTGTGATGATTAAATGTTGTATCTATATTTATTTAGTGTTTATTGTTATTATTTTAATTATGAG
Source organism: Pinus tabuliformis (assembly GCA_031772625.1). Lineage (NCBI taxonomy): Eukaryota > Viridiplantae > Streptophyta > Pinopsida > Pinales > Pinaceae > Pinus > Pinus tabuliformis. Next base: position 60,428,107 of record CM062804.1, on the reverse strand, counting down.
GAATTATTAAAGATTAAGTATTCCAATTGTCACTATAACATCAAGAGTATATTTAATAACCTATAAATTAGATATACCAATAACTTATGACTTAACAAGAATCCAGACATCTATTGATTAGAGGGGTGCTTACTCTTTGAGCCTTATCATAGTGGGCCAACATGTCACTTTATGGGAGTTGATCCTAGATGGAGGGAAAACAAAACTTTTTTAAGTGCATATTTACATCATCACTAAAGGTCATGGTAAAATATATTTTAGGATGTAAATATTAAAGTTGGAAAATTATTGTGGAACATTATTAGTCATAGTCTAGATCACACTAGATTTTAACTTTTGCAGGGTATATAATTCTTTTGAAAGTAGTGAAGACAATGATCACTAGATGTTATTTACAAATGTGCAATAATTCATCACTATTATTGGAAAAAAACCACGCTGCATAAAATGATTGGTTAGAAGCAATTTTAGATCTTAATCCAAAACTAATAAGTCATACTAATTACCTAGTACTTATTTTTCTTTTTGTTTATTATACTCTTTTTTTTTGGGGGTGAAGTATCCTTTATTTAAAACAAGGAATTATGAAATTGTTCTTTTTTAATTTAGAATATTTCTTCGCTATTTAAGTATACAACAATATGGAGAACGACATAAATAAAATATTATCTACTACTTGATTCAATTCTTAAAGAATAAAAGTTAAAAATAAATGTAGTAACAAATTTTAAATATTAAATGTTGGTTATCATTCTTCTGTTCTTTTTTTTGAATATTTTCAATAAAATTATGTACGATAATTGCATCAAAACATCCTTCTACCACTTGGTGTTAGGCCAATCTTGTAATATGGATAACATTGATGTCCATAGATGCCGGTAGATGATAGAAACAAACAACAACATCCATTATAACTTAGGAAAAAGCTATATGGTGGATGTTTAATGCAACAACGTTCCTTTGATGGGTTGATACAAAAGGGAAGGAAACAAAGGTTGAAAACTCATTAGAGTAGCACTAATGTTACCACTCATAACCATTTAATAAACCTCATTACTGCAATGGAATTGTATTGTGCAATGTAAAACTAGCTTATGGTTGCATCTCATCATCCAAAAATCTTGTGCTAATCTTTTATCACACAAAGCATAAGATACCTCTAAAAAGACCTATCTCAATGCTCGAGAGATTTGAACTAAAAGAACCTATGCTATTGATGATAAACTCTGCAAATAATTAATAGTCCAATATTTAAGGGTATCAAGCTAGGTGAGCTTAATATGGGAAATCGAAGCAAAATGAGATATTCATGGAGTGAATATCATAAGACCTCATGTACCAAGGGCATCCTTGAAATCATTAATTCTATGAGCACATTAGGCAAGAGTGGCATAGAATGAAAGAGTGCAATGAAAGTTAATCGTGATATGAGTTAAAGCACGGGTGAGACAAAGAGAAAGCAAAGTGGGTAATTCAAACACAAAAATGGAAATCAAAGAGCTATAGAGACAAACATCACACAAAATGTTAATGCCCTTTGAGATGCAGGTGGAGCACATGAGAAAGTGTGTGTGATGAGGATTACAATCATGAATGGTAGTGGTGAGTGTGTGCAAGAGGATGTCCAAAGGAAGCTAAACAATTATAGTGGATGTTGAAGTGAACACATTGGAGAGTCCTTGAGCAAGATGAAGAGACATATTGGATATGAAGAGTTGGAATAGGAACATGAAGGGTTTACGCATCTTGGACAATGTCTACTAGGATGAATAAAATTAATTGTTGTCATTTGCATTAGGTTTCTGGTCTTGAGAGACATAATAGTTGGGTATTAAGCTAGAGTATAATGTTGTAGTGTTGAGTGAAATTTATTATGTACATTGGTTTTTGTTAATGAGAATGAGAGTACATATTCCCCTAATGATTGCATTGTATTTCATATGTTGTGAATGAATATTTATACATTTAAGTTGTTGTAGTTTGCTTCTATTCTAATTTGTGATTTGCAAATCATTGTGCTTAGTTGACAATGTGAGGTATTGGTAAACTAGGTCCATTACATCCGCAATTGTGCCATTGGTATCAAGGCATGTTGACAATCTCTAGAAGAGAACTAAGCTAAACGAAGGATCAAAGAAGATGACAAAAAGGTAATAAGTAAAAAATTTTGTAGAAACGGTGATAAGAGAGTTACAGTGATTGAGAAGAAGAATAGAGGAGTTATAGAGCAAACAACAAATTGAGAACCTATGGACTCAAAATCATAAAAGGAGAAGAAAGAGGTTGGAGATGGAGATGTTGTAGTTCAATCAATGAGGTATTTAAGAAACAAGAGGGGAGCTAAAGTGGAAGTTCCATGTTTCATTTTATGATGGAAGCTTGAAAAAAGATATATCAAGCAATGGGCCCTATGTGAGATTGAGAGATATTTTGGGTTTGGAATAATGGACGATTGTTAAAGGACCAAATTGGCCAATATGAAGTTTGAAATGGTGAATTGGAATTCATTGGGATTTTGTGTAACAAAAGTGAGTTTGAAAGAGGAGAGGATTTGTAGCTAGAGTGAGATCCCTGGGAAATTCTAAGATAATTTTTTTATTGTAGAAGAAAAATAGGCAGTGTTCTACCATACACACAATTTGAGACAAAATGACACAAAGGACAAAATGTATGAAGGTATGTAAATGGTTTAGAATTTGTCATCCAAGATGAAGTCAATGTGTATAATATACACTCTATAAAAGAGGCATGCCAATTAATGCTAATCGCTGAAGAGAAGTTGTTGTGCAAAGACAACATAAAGAATTTTGGCAAAGTAGAGGTGGTTTCACGATAAATGCCACAATTCCACAGGGAAGGTGAAAGATGCACATAGTGAGAAATTTGAGAAGAGAAATGAGTGTAATGCATCATGTGGAGATGGAGCTAGAGGTTGTGGATGACTCAAAGGGAAAGGAAGAAGCTTTGGTGTTTACAAGTGCAATATATATTGCTACACTTGTGGAGATGAAAGGAATAATTCAGTTGATTATGCACAAAGAGAAGTCATACAAATGAATTAAGGTATCAATGAGCACAAGGAGCAATATTGGAGGATCAACATGTATTGCAACAAGGTAGATCATGGAAAAACTATTGTAATGCATAGAGGAATGGTCATGCAAATAAAGTAGTGAAAAGTGTCAAAAGAATAGTGGTGGCTGAGAAAGAACCATTTTAGAACTAAATACAACTATGGAGGTAAATTTTGCAAAGTGATTATACATAGTGGTGGTACAAAAATATGGTCAAAATAGAGATGGTAGAAAGTTGAAATTAGTGAAATAAAAGCACATACAATGATATAGATTATTTTGATTTTTACATGGATAGAAGTGATAATGGCATAGAAATACAAAGTTTCATTTAATATTATGGAAATAAGAATGAAATTTTATGCAAGTCATCACAATGGATCTATGTCACTTGTTGGGAACACTGGTAATAAGTCATGTGCATGGTTCATAATGGGAAGAAGAATACATACATTGTTGAATTTAGCAACTCAGGGAGAAATTACCTCCTTTGGGAAGGCCTCCTCATCCTAAGGAGACACTTCTAGCCCTCGGAAGAACTTAATTTGTACAAGGAAAAATATTATTTTTAAGGTTGAGCCACATCTTCACAAAAACTCCAAGTCGGCCTGGACACGGAAATTCGACCTCATCAACCACATATAAATAGACACAACTTGGCATCATTTGGAGGCATCATCACATCATCATTTCTTCTCTTGACTGGTTTGACTTATTCTGAAAATTGCAGGTCTGAGCTCACACATGTGAATGAGAGAAAGGGTGTCTTTGTTTACCAGTGTTGACTTTATGTTTGGGACTGTTTTGACCAACATTGACTTGGATTTTGAATTGATTTTGGGAGGTTTAGTTGACTAGCATTTGACCAAAGTTTGTTGGAAATAATACTGAGAGGGGAGGTGAATCAGTGTTATCAAATTCTTTTCAATATTCCCTCTAGATTTATAATTTAATTTATTCTTCAGATGTTGACCATTAATTTGAATGTTAATACCATATAATAATGAACAAGAACAAGAAAAACAGACAGTCACACCAAAGAACACCAGATATAAGGTGGAAACCCAATGTGGGTGAAAACCACCTGCTGCAATGTGTCTCTATCTTCTTTCAATTAGAAACTTCTTTTACAATGATTCTGTACTGGTGTAGTCCTTTACCAGTACGCAAGCTACAATCTGTAAGAACTACAACCCTCTCTCGTTTTCTAGTCTCTCATGGAAGGGAGCGACAACCCCCTTAGCTCTTGTACTAGCTGAGCTACTAGTACGTAGGTGCTGACCTACTTCTTTTCTTCCAAGGACCACGTTTCATTAATTTTCAGACTGGATCCATGAACATCAAATAATCATCAAGTACATGTGAATCAACCAATCTCCTTTTACAATCAACTAATGAATCAACCAATAGCTTCTCAGAATGCAGTAACCAGAAAAGCAATACCAGTAATCTAAACCCAAAACTCTGCAGCAATAGACAAAAGGCAGCCAACAAATATTTCAAGAAAAGTCCGCAACTTCACCAATAGAAACCTGCGAATATCCGCAGTTCTTCTGTGTCTAGCCTGCGTAGCTCCGCACCTGATTTGTCTACTCGACAGTGCACCTCCGCACCTGATCCATCTACTGAACTGTGCACCTCCGCACCTACGCCGTTTACTGGACTGCGGATCTCCGCACCGGATCCGTCTGCTGGACTGCGTACCTCCGCACCTGCGCCTTCTGCTGGACTGCGCACCTCCGCACCTGCGCCTTCTACTGGACTGCGTACCTCCGCACCTGCTCCTACTGGACTGCGTACCTCCGCACCTGCACTGTGGATTGCTTGCGGACCTTCGAATAGAGCCAAATTATCAGACCTCCAATGTGCCACAGACTGTCAGATCCACAGATCGGATCATGCGCCAAAGAGATCACGACCCCTCAATTGATTTGTCTTCTCATGCTCAGGTTCAACTCCAACCGATTACAATTATTTCAGATCTTGTTCCTCTTAAGATATTCAACACATAAGTGCTTAGCCAATTAATCTCCTTTCCTTTTTATAGGAAAGCCCTTACTCAAACCATGGATCAAAACCATAGAAAGCCAATACAAGGGACCCAAAAACCGGGGTTCAATATTTTAGATGCAATACCACGGACCAAAACCATAGGATCAAACACGTCAGACTAGATACCATGGACCAATCATAAAAATTCCCACGTGCACACGCTTCTCTGCATGAAAGTGAGTGAATTTGACGTCCACACCTTTTGTTTGGAGGACCTGCAGGTATGTCCGCACTTCTTGTTCGAGGCACCTGCGGGTCCGCAGCTTTTGCTAGGCTCACCTGCGGGTATCTCATTTTCTATTATTTTGAGAGCCTGAATAGAGATTTTCCACTTGAGTGAGTTGCCATCAAGGACAACACCTGTGCCATAGCGCCAAACCTGAATCATAATGCCAACAATCTCCCCCTTTGGACTTGATGGCAACCCCAAGATCCTCAAAGTCATTCTCCCCCTTTGTCATCAAGGGCAAAGGGTTATGCTCCCCCTGAGAACATGCTGAAAACTCTGTTCTGCTGTGCTGATCGTGCTCCCCCTGACTGTAGGCCAGATCTGCAAAAGAAATTTTCTTCAAGAAGAACCATAAACCAAATGACCTTCCTATCACCAAAAGATTCTATACATTCATCACCCAACCAAGTGGGGATCATCCTCCAAAGTGGGGTTACATCAGAAATTTACATATGACAACCAAGTACATTACATCATTCATCCTGGACATAGGCCGTTACATGACCTTGACAAAAGAAATATATAAGACATAGAGACAAAACATTAGCAGCAATATTAGATCAGCATCCATGTACTCCTTCTGTACATGCTCCTCCAAGATCTTCTACAATAATGCCAACAATGCAATATATGCTCCCCCTGAACCTGTACGCGTATACCCCATATGAAACTTGCGTACAACCAACAATCTCTTAAACAGACAAGATTCAACAGCAAGATGATGCATCAACTACCCCTAGCTTTTGCCTGAGGTATTCAAAGGTCTCCCTGGGTAGCGGTTTGGTGAGTATATCTACAACTTGTTCCTTAGAGGGAACATACTCCAACTTGACCTTTTGTTCAAGCACTTGTTCCCGAAGAAAATGATACTTGATTGGTATGTGCTTGGTCTTTGAATGCATGACAGGATTCTTTGAAATACTGATTGCACTTGTATTATCACAGAAGATGAAGATAGGTGGAGTACAAGTGATTTGCATGTCTTACAATGTTTGCATCATCCAAAGGAGTTGTGTGCAGCAAGATGCAGCAGCTACATATTCTGCTTCAGTTGTAGATAATGCAATAGAGCTTTGTTTCTTGCTAAACCAAGATACTAATCTAGGACCCATGAAGAATGCACCACCACTAGTTCTTTTCTTGTCATCCACGCTTCCGGCCCAATCTTCATCTGTATAAGCATGAAGTGTGAGATCTGTATCTCTAGGATACCATAAGCCATAGTTTTGAGTTCCTTGAAGGTACTTGAAGATTCTCTTAACTACCTGAAGATGAGTTTCCTTTGGATTTGCCTGAAATCTTCCAACAATTCCCACTGCATGCATGATGTCTGGTCGGGTACCTGTCAAATAAAGCAGACTTCCAATCATGGATCTATAGGTTGGTTGATGAACTGCTGCCGACTCATCATTCGCGTTGAGGCTGCATCCTGCCACCATAGGGGTACATACTGGTTTCAAATCCTCCATCCCATATTTCTTCAAGATCTGCTTGAGATACTTAGTTTGTGATAGAAAAATATCGTCTTTGTTTTGTTGGACTTGCAAACCAAGGAAATATGTGAGCTCACCAAGCATGGACATTTCAAACTCCTTTTGCATCACCAAGGCAAACTTTTGACTCATGTCTTCTTCGTTGCTGCCAAAGATGATATCATCTACATACACAACAAGTATTAGCAACTTTTCATTATCAGCCTTTCTATATAGATTGTTGTCAGTTGATCCTTTTATAAAACCTTGTTGATGAAGATATTTATCCAATCGATAATACCATGCCCTAGGAGCCTGTTTAAGACCATAGAGAGCCTTTTTGAGCCTGCATACAAGATTTGGATCATTTCCAAGGATGAACCCATCTGGTTGTTCAATGTACACTTCTTCATTCAAGTCTCCATTCAGAAAGGCAGATTTTACGTCCATCTGAAATACTTTGAACTTTTGAAAGCTAGAGAGAGCAAGAAACATTCTTATAGCCTCAAGTCTAGCAACTGGTGCAAAGGTTTCTTCAAAGTCTATGCCCTCTTGTTGCGCATATCCTTTACAAACAAGTCTTGCCTTGTTTCTAACCACATCTCCATTTTCATTTAGTTTATTTTTGAAAATCCACTTTGTCCCTATGACATTCTTATCTTTTGGTCTAGGAACGAATTCCTAAGTGTTATTCCTTTCAATCTGTTCAAGTTCTTCATCCATTGCCTTGACCCAGCATTCATCTTTGCATGCCTCTCTTACATTTTGTGGTTCAGTGGAGGAAAGTAATGCCAAATAGCTTGAAGCTTCTGCAATTGTTCTTCTTGTTTGTATGCCTGCCTCCTTTTGCCCCAAAATTTGAGATTCTGGATGATTCTTTTGAACATACCTGGATGGAGTCTTTTCTTCTATCCTTATCTGTTCCTCTGGTGCCTCATGGGTTTCTTCTTCATCATGAATCTGATTTGATGTTGATGGATAGTCCTCATCATCTTCGAAGTCTTCAGATCTTACCTACCTAGGAGTGTTTTCTTTTTCATCCACCACTACATCAATGTTGTCGACAATTCTTCCAAGCCTTTTATTGTAACATTTGTATGCTTTGCTGTGAGGAGAATAACCAAGGAGAATGCCTTCATCTGCTCTAGGTTCAAACTTCCCAAGATTTTCATCATTATTTTTAATATATCTTGCTTCCAAAAATTTTGAAATGTTTTACCGAAGGAGTCTCACCATACCAGAGCTCATGAGGAGTTTGAGTGTTGTTCACCCGAATATTTGTCTTGTTGAGAATAACAACTGCAGCAAATGCAGCTTGACCCCAGAAGGTTGCGGGAGTTCCAGACTCATCAAGCATAACACGAGCCATTTGTTGAACCGTTCTGTTCATCCTTTCCACCACTCCATTTTGCTGAGAAGTCCTAGCTGTAGAGAATTCCCTTCTTATTCCATGTTCTTCACAAAAATCGAAAAATTCATTCGAGATAAACTCCCCACCTCTATCAGACCTGAGGCATTTGATTTTCTGATCTGATTCATTCTCCACCAAGGCTTTGAATGATTTGAACTTTTCAAAGGCTTCGTCTTTGTGCTTCATAAGTCCTATCCAACACATCCTGGAAAAGTCATCTATGAATAATATGAAATATTCTTCTCCTCGAGGTGACCTTTTCCTAGATGGGCCACATACATCAGTATGGACAAGTTCAAGTGGCCTACTAGTTGATCCTTCCTTCTCAGGGAAGTTAGTTCTGGTTTGCTTACCAAACTGACACGATTTGCAAATTGTATTGTCTGGAATTCTAATGTCTGGAAGACCATGAACTGCCTGGTATTTACATGCTTTCCTTATCTGTGAGAAGCTAAGATGCCCCAATCTTCTGTGCCATAACCAGTGTTCATCGTTCTTGCTTAGATAGCATTGATGTTGTCCTTCTTTGAATATGTATAAATTATTTGGAGTCCTTATGCCTTTGATCATTGTTTTTCCTGTATCAAGATCACGAACACTACATCCATTTGATCGAAATATTACCTCCGTTCCTTGATCACACATCTGACTGACACTCAACAAATTATGCTTTAACCCATCAACATACATAACATTTCCAGCTTTGACCTTTTCTTTCAACTGAACAGAACCTTTACCTTTTATGAGCGCAGGGGTGTCATTTCCAAAAGAGACCTTCTTCTCCTTCTCTAAGGCACTATATGACTGGAGTTTTTCCTTATCACCCGTCATGTGTTTCGAACAGCCACTGTCAATGTACCATTGATTTTCTTGCCCTTCTGCATATAAAGCTATACCACATCTCTCTGGTTGTGGTTCCTTCATTCTCCATGTTTTGACACTTGAGGCTTGCTCCTTCTGAGTTGTCTGCCGAAACCTGCTCCTACATTCAGAATCTTCATGACCGAAGTTGTTACAAATAGAGCATTCTATTTCATTTTCAAGAGCAGAAAAGTTATTGTAGGTTCTTTTCATGATCCCAATCATGCTCCTTTGTTTTTGAGCTTCTCTAGTCATGATTGTCTTATAGGCAACACATTGAGCTGCTTTGTGGCCAAAGTTATGACAAGAGAAACATTGACCATTGAAGAAACTCCTGTGATTATCAAATCTACTAGCCAAATGATTGTAGTTTCTATTGACATCCATTCTTGAGGCAAATTGAGAAGGTTTTACCTGAGGCTGGTTGTAGCTTCTGTTTGTCCTTAAAGTAGATTGCCCCCGATTTACCTAATAGTCTTTGTTCATTCTTGAGGTAAATTGTCCCTGATTTACCTGATGATTTCTATTAGGTCTTTGCTCTCTCCTCCTTGCTACATCAAGATAACTTTTGGAGGTGGATGCTTAAGATGCTTCTTCATTATATCCCAGACCTGTCTTGATTAGTGGAGAAAGCTGCACATTGATAATCTCATCCATAGTTTCAAATCCTTTAACAAATTTAAGATTAAGAGCTTTTGTTTTCTCAATTTCTTTTCTAAGACCAACAATTTCACATTCTAACTTTTCATGAAGTTTTTCTTTTTCAGCGAGTTGGAATTGCAGAGTATCAATAATCATATTTTTCTCTTCTAAACAAATTTTGAGTTTAGAAATCTCTTCATATAGACCTTCTTCATCTATAGCATCCATGAAATCATCATCTTTAAAAGCCATTAAGAGTCTATAATTGTTACCTTGTTCATATTCGTCACTATTTGAAAGTCCATCATTGTCTTCATGAGTGTAATAACTTTTCTTATTTACATTCTGTTTCTTGTTCCATCTGACAGGTTCCTTACCTTTATCTAGCTTATCTTTATGAGGACACTTTGCAGCATAGTGACCGACTCTTCCACAAGCAAAGCATTTGAAAGGTAACTTACCTCTGAATCTTCCAGCACCTCGTTGAAGGTTCTTGACAAAATTTGATTCTTCGTCTTCTTCTGATAGATGTCCTGACTCATAGTAATCTCCTTTGCCTGAAGCCTTGAATGCAGCTTCTCTTCTGTCTGATGGTCCTCCTTTCCTCATTTCGTAAGCGGTCAGAATTCCATGCAGCTGTGACATAGTGAGGTTTCGTAGATTCTCTTTTTCTTCTATTGCAGAAACTTTAGATTCAAATTTAGGGGACAAGGATCTTAGAACCTTTTCAAACACAACAACCTCTTTTAATTCTTCACCCAAGTTTTTCATACAATTGACAATCTCATCTACACGAAGGAAATAGTTAGCCACACTTTCATCATTGTGCATTCTGAGAATTTCATACTGAATTCTGAGGGTTTGAAGTTTTGCTCGTTTTACCTGTTCATCTCCTTCATAGCTCAGAACAATCTTGTCCCATATTTCTTTTGCAGATTTATACTACATAACCTTGACGAATTCTAATTGAGATAGACATCCTAATAGAGTATTGACAGCCTTTGCATTTGTTTCATATTGCTTCTTACCAGCCGGATCTGTAGGTGTTGCTGACGGAAAAGTGTACCCTGTATCTATGATATCCCAGACTTCTGTACCAAGAGATTGAAGATAGGCAGTGACTCTTACCTTCCAATATACGAAGTTTGTCCCATCAAAAATCGGTGGCCTGATCGATGCTTCTCTCTCGTAGTTTCTCATGATGATAGATCTTCCTTCAAGCGATCAAGCTTCTTCTAAAGGACCTGGCTCTGATACCAATTGTTGGAAATAATACTGAGAGGGGGGATGAATCAGTATTATCAAATTCTTTTCAATATTCCCTCTAGATTTATAATTTAATTTATTCTTCAGATGTTGACCATTAATTTGAATGTCAGTACCATATAATAATGAACAGGAACAAGAAAAACAGACAGTCACACCAAAGAACACCAGATATAAGGTGGAAACCCAATGTGGGTGAAAACCACCTGCTGCAATGTGTCTCTATCTTCTTTCAATTAGAAACTTCTTTTACAATGATTCTATACTGGTGCAGTCCTTTACCAGTACACAGGCTACAACCTGCAGAGAGCTACAACCCTCTCTTGTTTTCCAGTCTCTCCTGGAAGGGAGCGACAACCCCCTTAGCTCTTGTACTAGCTGAGCTACTAGTACGTAGGTGTTAACCTACTTCTTTTCTTCCAAGGACCACGTTTCATTAATTTTCAGACTGGATCCATGAACATCAAATAATCATCAAGTACATGTGAGTCAACCAATCTCCTTTTACAATCAACTAATGAATCAACCAATAGCTTCTCAAAATGCAGTAACCAGAAAAGCAATACCAGTAATCTAAACCCAGAACTCTGCAGCAATAGACAAAAGGCAGCCAACAAATATTTCAAGAAAAGTCCGCAACTTCACCAATAGAAACCTGTGAATATCCGCAGTTCTTCTGTGTCTAGCCTGCGTAGCTCCGCACCTGCTCTGTCTACTCGACAGCGCACCTCCGCACCTGATCCGTCTGCTGAACTGCGCACCTACGCCATTTACTGGACTGCGGATCTCCGCACCGGATCCGTCTGTTGGACTGCATACCTCCGCACCTGCGGCTTCTGCTGGACTGCACACTTTCACACCTATGCCTTCTACTGGACTGCGTACCTTCGCACTTGCTCCTTCTACTAGACTGCGTACCTGCGCTGTGGATCGCCTGCGGACCTCCGAATAGAGCCAAATTATCAGTCCTCCAATGTGCCACAGACTGTCAAATCCACAGATCTGATCATGCGCCAAAGAGATCACGACCCCTCAATTGATCTGTCTTCTCATGCTCAAGTTCAACTCCAACCGATTACAATTATTTCAGATCTTGTTCCTCTTAAGATATTCAACACATAAGTGCTTAGCCAATTGATCTCCTTTCCTTTTTATAGGCAAGCCCTTACTCAAACCATGGATCAAAACCATAGAAAGCCAATACAAGGGACCCAAAAACCGGGGTTCAATATTTTAGATGCAATACCACGGACCAAAACCATAGGATCAAACATGTCGGACTAGATACCATGGACCAATCATAAAAATTCCCACGTGCGTGCGCTTCTCTGCATGAAAGTGAGTGAATTTGACATCCGCACCTTTTGTTCGGAGGACCTGCGGGTATGTCCGCACTTCTTGTTCGGGGCACCTGCGGGTCCGCAGCTTTTGCTAGGCTCACCTGCGGGTATCTCATTTTCTATTATTTTGAGAGCCTGAACAGAGATTTGCCACTTGAGTGAGTTGCCATCAAGGAAAACACCTGTGCCATAGCGCCAAACCTGAGTCATAATGCCAACAAAGTTTTCTAAGCATGTTGACTATCTTTGATCGCAGACTTAAGCAGGGTTTGATCACAGATTTGATCTCTCCTTTGACTGAGAGTTTTGAGGCTACTTTGACAAGGTTTGACTGAAGGAAGAAGGCCACATATTTTGACTAGTTGACTGAGATCTTTGGAGGTTTATTTAACCGTTGACTAGGTCTGGTTAGGGATCCATTGACTATTGTTGGCTTTGACTAGAAGTTGCAAATTTGACTTTTAGGGTCATCTTTGATTGGATATTGGATGGTTGGTTTGGATAGTCAAGGCTTTGACCTTTGATTTGATATTAATGTACTTGGACTATGTATCTCTATTGAACATTTGATGACAAACTAATAAAAGGAGAATTTGGAAAGGGTTTTCCCCCTTGTGGGATTTTTTCTTGGTCTTTGACCAAATCATTGTGTCTCTATTGTTCTTGGTTGTCTTCTATTGTGCACTGGGTTTATTGTTCTATCTACAATTGCTTATTGTTGTTGGAAGATTGAAATCATATTGGATAATTGATTTCTAATTGAAGAAGAATTGTTATAAGTGACTGTTATAGCATAGAATGGTGGAAAATTAACATGGTATCAGAGCTAAGGTGAAAACAAGCCAAGGAGACAAGAGAAATCACCTTTGAAGGAATTTGATATGAAGAAGCTTGTTTGGCTTCGTCAAGGTGTCAACCTCATACTTCAAGATTGAAGAGAAGTTGAATGACTTATCTAACTATGTTATTTGGAGAACCGGGTTAGATGTGACTTTGGTTGAGAATGATGTGTTGGAATATGTTGAAGGCAAGGTACCTAAGCCTCTAGAAAATGCTTCTGCTGCTATCAAAGTTAAGTATAAGAAAGTTGAGATTAAAGCTAAGAAAATTATTATTGATTCGTCGAGAAACCATTTGATTATTTTATTTCAAAGTTGAAGAAGTCTAATGAAATGTATGATTAGTTGGTTGGGATTTACGAAGTCAACAAGTTGGATCATATTCTATCCTTGAAGAATCAACTCAAGGACATCAAGATGAACAAGGGGGTGACTGTGCAATCATACTTCATGAGGATATCCCAACTCAAGGATCAATTAGTGTCTGTCGGAGAAGTTACTTATGATAGAGAGCTGGTACTAATTGCACTTGGAGGTCTTCCTCCAATTGGGAGACTTTTATTACAAGTATTAGAAATAATGACAGATTCCCGACTTTTGATGAGCACGTTGGCAAGTGCACACAAGAAGAGACCATGATGATTTCTAGAGGAAGGATTCAAAAGCATGAAGAAGGAGAACCCTGTGCATTTACTACTCAAACCAAGAAGAATAGAGGATTTAGTGGAGGACCATCAAATTCAAGAATCCTTCTCCTGAATGTAAAGACTCCAATAGAATACTTAGAAGGGATGTATCAAAAATTCAGTGCTACAATTGCCACAAGCTTGGTCACATTGCCCGAGACTGTTCGTAAAAGAGAAATGCTCCAAGGTCATACCACAACAATCATGGATACAACAACTACAAGTCTAATGATAAAAGAAGTAGAGAAGCTCTTGTTGGTCGTGAAGAAGGACATCATCCTCCCAAGAGATCAAGGAACTTAAGGTATGTCAATAATGTAGTTGCCACTCAATCTGAATATTTCTTATTTATGTTCATTCTGGTTCCTCTCCTCTGGATTTGTTTGATAGCTAGTTGGTGGATAGTGGGGCCTCTAGAAAATTCATTGGTTATCGTGAATTCCTCTCAAATCTAGTTAAGAGGGAGAAAAATTTGAAGATCTTTCTTGGGGACAATTCTACTTATCTTGACAAGGAATTTGGTTCTGTTTCATTTCATTTGGATTTTGGTGAAACTATGCATCTACAAGATGTTCTGTATGTGTCAATATTGAAAAATAATCTTGTGTCCATATCTTCCTTGGAGGACAAAGGTATGAGAGTTTCCTTCATAAGAGGAAAGGTCCTTACTTGGCCAATGGGATCTCACTTAAGGGATGCCTTCACCTTGGTATCAAGGATTGAAGGCCTTTACAAAGTCAATGGAAGACCAATTCGAGCATTGGTCCATGATAGTAATCATCAATGTGAGATGTGACATTGAAGATTCACTCACCTTCACTATAAAGCCTTTGTGAGGAAGATGGTCTCTGGGATGTCCGAGGTTCAAGAAAATCATGATGGGGTTTTTCCGGGATGTGTAAGTGGAAAGAAGACAAAGGGATCATTCCCTTCAAGCAAGAGCAATACCAGTGGTATTCTACAACTCATACATTATGATCTATGTTGATCCATGCCAATGACATCTCTTGATGGCTACCTATACTACATAATCTTTGCGAATGAATTTTCTCGCAATACATGGATATTCTTCTTGAAGCATAAGGACCAAGAATTTGATATATTCAAAGACTTCAAGGCCCTAATAGAGAATCAAACTGGAAAGAGGATGAAAGTATTCTGGTTTGACAATGGAGAAGAATTCATTTCAAATGAGTTCATTGACTTTTGTAAGAAAGCAGAATCAAGAAGGAGACCATCATTCCATACAACCTCGAACAAAATGGAGTAGTTGAAAGAAAGAATAGGAAAATCATGGAATTTTGTTGAGCTATGTTGCACGATCAAAAGTTATCGAAGTTTCTATGGGGTGAAGTTGCTAACAAACGATCTACGTTCAAAATAGGACTCCTCATCAAGCCTTGGGTGACAGGACTCTCGAAGAATTTTTTACGGGTGTAAACCCTAATGTTGGTCATTTGAGGATTTTTGGTTGCCCCATCTATTTTCATGTGCTGAAGGAAAAGAGGAACAAGATGGAAGCTTCAGGAAAGAAAGGTTCATTTGTTGGCTATTGTGAAAATTCTAAAGCTTATAGAATATATTCACCTAATCAAAGAAGTATAGAGTTTAGTAGGGATGTGACATTTGATGAAGATGTTGCCCTTGGGAAAGCAAGGGATACTCCTCACCATGTCGATGTTGGCAAGAATGATGATGCCATGGATGTACAAGAAGGCCCTCCTATGAGAAATCCAGAGACTGAACTTGTTGATGATCCCTTGGAACCCATAAACCCCTGTGTGATCCTCCTGCCAAGAAGAGACCACTATGGCTTTGTGATAGACCACTATGGCTTTGTGATACTTTATAAGATGTTGAGATACATGTTGTTGAAAGAGAAACCTTTAGGGAAAGCAAGAAGCCATGATGATATTAAGGATATGTGGTAGCAATGAGCAACATGATACATGTTGAACCACACACCTTTGAAGAAGTAGTGAAAGAACATGTATGGAAGGATGTTATGGCTAAATAATGTGAATCCATCATGAATAATGATGTGTGGGAAGTGGTTCTAAGACCCGGAGGGAAGTCTATTGTAAGTTCTAAATGGTTGTACAAGATTAAGCATGATGTAGATGGAAGTATTGAGAAATATAAGGTGAGATTTGTGGCTAGAGCTTTCTCTCAAAAAGAGGGAGAGGACGATGATGACATATTTGCACCAATTGCCCGCTATACCATTATTTGATCCATTGTTGCTCTTGTTGCTAGTCATGGATGGACACTCACCAGATGGATGTGAAGACCGCGTTTCTACATGGCGTACTTAAGGAAGAAGTATATGTTGAGCAACCACAGGGCTTTGAGGAGCAAGACAAGAAGACTCATGTGTGTGGGCTAAAGAAAGCTTTCTATGGTTTGAATCAAGGCCCTAGGGCTTGGTATGTTTGCATTGATATCTACCAAATGAAACTTGGATTCATAAGGAGAAGTGTTGACCCAAACCTCTACTTCAAAGTAGTCCAAGGTATGCCCCTGATTTTGGTATTATATGTTGATGATTTATTCTTGACAAGTGAAGAGCCTCTTATTCTCGAGTGTAAGAGGGAGTTGGCCTCTGAATTTGAGATGAAAGACCTTGGATTAATGCACTACTTCCTGGGATTAGAGGTGTGGCAGAGACCTGGTGAGATTTCCTTTTCGCAAGGGAAATATGTTGTGAAACTGCTGGAAATATTTGGTATGGTGGAATGTAAGCCCATGGCCACACCTATGGAGATGAACTTCAAGAAGTTATGTGGAGAATTTGTGGGACTTGACTTGGAAAATCCCTCTAAGCATCTACAATTGATTGGGGCTTTGATATTCCTTGTGAACACTTGATCGAACATATGTTTTGTAGTTAACACTCTAAGTCAATTTATGACCGATCCTCTACATGCACACTGGGTCGTTGTTAAGCATGTGCTGAGATACTTACATGGGACGATTAATCTTGGATTGATATATATTGTTGGAGATGTGAGGCTTCACAGATACACTGATGTTGATTGGGACAGAAATGTCATTGACAGGAATAGCACATCAGGGTGTTGTTTTAGTCTAGGGTCTACCATGATATCTCTAATGAGCAGGAAGAAGAAGTTTATTTCCCTTATCATGGATGAGGTTGAGAATATTGCTACTAGCATGGCTAGTTGTGAGGCAGTATGGTTGAGGAAGCTATTTGGAGAGTTATTTGAGCAAGTTTTGGATATGACAATGATATATTGTGACAACAAGAGTGGGATTCGACTGGTATAGAATCATGTGTTCCATGATAAGTCCAAGAAAATTGATATTAGATATCACTTCATCTGATATATGGTGCAGAGAGGAACCATACGACTCCATCACATTTCAACTAATGAGCAGATAGCATACATTCTTACCGATCCTTTGCTAAAAGGGAAGTTCTTGATCTTTAGAGAGCAGCGCGCACTGGTGGATGTGACCCACCCGAGAAAGGGTCACCACTGATTGAGAACACTGAGCTATGCTCTTCCCCCCCCTATTTGAGCACTTAGGGAGAGGAATTGAGCCTGAAGAGCTCCTGGGCTTGAGGATGTTAGGGAGAGTTTTATCCTTTCCTCTAATGACAAGTTGTATATAGTCCTGAAGCATGACCGATCCTTACTACTTACACTAATTTGTATCTAGTGCCTATTGTAAAGCCTAAAGCTTGACATAATATACCCTAGTATGCATCATACCCACAAGTTGGACTTGCTGGGATTTCCACCCATATGGCCAATGGGTGAGGATATTTGAGATGCGGTTGATCCTTGCCACTTATGATAAGTTGTATCTAGCATCTGGATGCAAGTATTCTACCACTTGACTCATGAAGGTTAAGGTGGGAAGATCAATAGACAATAAGTGTGTGTGATCCTTATTCTCCACGGTAAGATCAATAGACAATAAGTGTGTGTGATCCTTATTCTCCACGGTAAGTTGTATCTCTCCTATTGCTATTGGATATAGGGTGGAAGATTTATCTCCACTATGATGAATCTTATTCTTTAGATTCGAGCGTGTTCAATAGATGAGCAGAGATTATCAGAGACAAGATATGATATGATACCACGGTGATGATGACAATACATCTAAGATGAGACATGATGCAGTCAGTAATTTCTCCCTAGCTAAGAGGGAGTGTTGAAATTTGGCAGCTTAGGGAGAAACTCCCTCCTTTGGGAATCCCTCCTCATCCCAAGGAGACACTTCTAGCTCTTAGAAGAATTTAATTTGTACAAGGAAAAATATTGTTTTTAAGGTGCAACCACATCTTCACAAAAAGTTCAAGTCGGCCTAGGCAAGGAAATTTCACCTGGTCAACCACATATAAATAGAAATCACTTGGCATCATTTGGAGGCATCATCACATCATCATTCATTATCTTGATTATTTCAACTACTTCTGAAAATTGCAGGTCCGAGCTGACACGTGCAAAGGAGAGAGAGGGTGTTTCTATTAAGCAACATTGACTTTCTATTTGGGACTATTTTGACCAGCAATGACTTGGGGAAGTTTGACTTCTCTTGAATTGGATTTTGACCTATTTTTGGGAGGCCAAGTTGACTGGTATTTTGATCGAATTTTTCTGAGCATGTTGATTGTATTTGATCGTAGACTTAAGCAGGTTTTACAGCAGGTTTCTTAGGGTTTGACCACAAAATTTATCTCTCCTTTGATCGAGATTTTTCAAGCTACTTTGACAAGGTTTGAATGAAGGAAGAAGGTTTGATCTGAAATTGATTGCTAGTTAATGTTGTGCTAGTATCATTTCCAAATATAAAATTTTCTTTGTTTTGGTTTGCTTATCCATAAAGAGTTTATCCATGAGCATGTGATTGCCAATTCATCTAACTTGGTGGAATTTAATGTTTTGCATGAACTTAAAAGCATGAATTTAAATGGTTGAACAACAACATACAAAAACACAAAAAGCACAAATAACATAGCTCAATACACAATTTTTTGTTGAAAGAGTTCACCGCTCTTGGGCTACATCTCCTTGGTCCAACTTCATAGTGTGGGCCTTTGTATTAGCTTCAATAATGCTCAAAATGTTGTTATATGCATCCAATGCTCTTGGAACTTATTCCAATGAGTTTAAAACATTCAAATCTATCATAAATGACTATTTGTTTACTCAATTTGGTTACTAGCTGCTCTGTGAATGGCCTCTAACATCTAGTGGCCCTAGGCTTCAAAAATCTTCAAGTGACCAAAAACACATGTATATGACCTCTTCTGCCTCTGCAAACTTCTCCAATGAGTTCCTAGCATGCCAATTAGCCAAAAATGACTATTCATTTTCGAAATTTAGCTGAGAATTGCCTCAGTTATGGCAAAACCATTTCTTCCTACATTTCCTCCACCAAATCTGGAAGAACTGCCAGTTAAATTTCCAAAAATAGGAATTCCGCCATAGTTGGAGGCACCACCAAAACTGCCACTAGACTAAACTCCAGTTAATTAAGGCTAAATGGAGTTAATGGCACTAATCACGCTTAACAGTTGGCCCTCGGTCACGTGTTTGAGGTCGCATGGAGAGGGGGTTGGCCCTGCGGGGCTGTCTCCCTCCTCTCCTCGTCGGTCAACAATTAAGGCTTTAAATAAATGCACGCAAGCCCAGTTTTTAATTGTGTGCTCACGTCTTAACGATAATGCTTTGGAGTGGGGCGGGGGAGGTCGTCGATTCCATTCTCCCTCCTTTTGCTCCTTATTTAATTGTGTCAACTGAAACTTAATGTGGCCATAAACTTTGGCATTTAATTTTGGAAATGCGCATATAATTTTGGTTTAATATTTAATATTTAAATTAATATATAATATATATATTATAATATATAATTTTAAAAAATCATATAATATAACATAATAATTATATATATATATATATATATATATATATATATATGATATTTAAAAATCAAATTCCACCTTAAAGGCCAATTAGGCAATTTCACCTTCCTTGAGACAAACTGGCAAATCCGGAGGTGACACTTGTCACAGCCCTATTGAGTGAAAATTGAATAAGGTTCCCCTTGCTGACTGGACTACTAACTAGACTGCGATGTCATCACTCTGTCCCATTCTGCAATTTTTTTTAGTTGTTTAGGAAAACGAACAACAAGCCTTTTCTTCTTCACCCGGACTTTGTTTTCGATGAAACAAATTGTGTTATGATCTTCTTGACGAGACGGACGCAACCATATAGTTTTCAAGCCAATCTGAGAACTTTTAATCTTGAGCTAAAATACTGATCCCTGATCAAGGTCCCATATTTTTACTAGTTGACCAAGCCCTTTGGAGGCTGATTTTACTATTGACCAGGTTTGGTTAGGGACAAGTTGATTGCGGTTGACTTTGACTAGAAATTGCAGATTTGAATTTTGACCAAATTTGACTTTAAGGGTCATCTTTGATTGGATATTGGATGGTTGGTTTGGATAGTCAAGGCTTTGACCTTTGGCTTAATATTGATGTACTTGGACTATGTATCTCTATGTTGAACATTTGATGACAATCTAATATAAGAATAATTTGGAAAGGGTTTTCCCCCTTGTGGGGTGTTTCACTAGTCTTTGACCAAATCATTGTGTCTCTATTGTTCTTGGTTGTCTTCTATTGTGCATTTGGTTTACTATTCTATCTACAATTGCTTATTGGTGTTGGAAGATTGAAATCATATTAGATAATTGATTGCTAATTGAATAAGAATTTTTATAAGTGATTGTTATAGCATAGAACAATGGAAAATTAACATACACCACCACTAGGGATGGAATGAGATTTTAGTTCTTGCTGATGAAGCAAAATGAGCCCAAAGAAGTTTCCTTTTCATTAATGAAGAAGTTTTTGTGTAGTGAAGGAGACAAAAAACAATCTAATGTGATTGTGCCAAAGAAAGTGATAGGACACAACAAGATGATAGAACATTTCAAAGAGTAAATCCTTGCATAATTAAAGAAGTTATTGGAATATAGGGATTATGCATGGTGATTGTCTAAAAGGACTATCGCCAGGGGGGAAGATTGCACATGACATTGACTTATTTCAACATGTAATATTAGTAAATCAAGCGTCATATTGTATGACTTTATTGGAAAATGCAAAATTGAATATGTAGGTAGGTGAATTTTTTTAAGGGCCTTGATTGGTAAGATTATGAACTCATGTGTAGTAACAACATTGATAACACCAAAGAAGGATAGATGGTAGAGAATTTCCAAACTCTATAGAGTGTTGAATAACATCACAACTAAGTATAATTTCCCATTGTGAAGAGTGGATGATATGATGGATGATATGAGTGATGTTAGATACTTCAAAAATATATATTTGAAGAGAAGATGTCACTATATTAGGATTAGAAAAGGCAAGAAGTGGAATATTGTGTTCAATAGTGAAGGAAATTTGTAAGAATGGTAAGTTATGTTATATGGATTGACCAATGCTTTGAGCACATTGATGTGGTTAATGAATGCGGTATTGCAACTATACAATGATAAGTTTGTAGTTTTATATGTGGATGGAATTTTAATTTTCAACTGATGGGGAGAAGAGCATTTGGAGCATTTGAGGCTTTTATTTGTAACACTAAGAAATCATTAATTATGCATCAACTTAAAGAAGTGAAATAGTGTACCTTAGGTATTTAATGTCCAAGTGTGGGTTGTGCATGGATCCAAAGAAGGCAAAGACAATATTGGAATTGCTTACACCTTGCACAATGTCATAAATGTTAGAAGGTCCTTAGAATTTTCGATGAGATATGCACATTAATGACAAAACGCATGAAAGTGTATGGATTACGATGGAGGCTATAGGTGTATTAAAGTTTTTGAGACATGATGAAGCAAATTATTACATAGGCATTTATGTTGGCAATACATGATTTTAGTAAGGCTTATAGGTGGAGCATGATGCATGTACAATAGTTATTGGTGCGATGTTCAGTCAATAAAGAAAGACGATAACATTATTTTCTATAAATTGAATGAAGTGTAATGAAAGTATTCTATTTATGATGTTGAGTTTTATGCTATTGTGTAAGCGTTGAAGCATCTAAGACATTATCTCTTGCAAAGGAGTTCATTTGCATATGGGCCATCATGCATTGATGTTAGTAAACAATAGACATTTATGTTGGAAATACATTATTTTATTGGCGTGTTTTAGGTGGAGTATGATGCATGTATAATAGTTATTTGTGTGATGTTGAGTTAGTAAGGTAAGATGATAGCATTATTCCATAGAAATTGAATGAAGTGTAATGCAAGTACTATATTTATGATCTTGAGTTTTATTTTATTGTGCAAAGGATTTGTTTCGCGCAGAGGCCATCATGTGTTGATATTAGTAAATAATTAAGCAACACTAAATCAAAGATATATGAGATGGGTCGAGTTTCTATAGATTTACACATTTGTGTTTTAGTGCAAGTTTGTGGAGGAGAACAACTTTGCAAACATTAGCTAAGAAAGCACTTATGTTGGTGACAATGAATAATGCGACTATTGGATTTGAATAGAACACGGACTTGTATGAATGTGAAAGACATTTTGGAGAGGTGGAAAAGTGTAACATCTTTGCCATATGTTGTCTTTATATGATTATTGGCTTTGATTATAATCATTACTTTTAATTCCTAACTCTAACATGTAATCGACGCTTATGGTTTGATAACCAACTTATTTTCCACCCTTCTTTTTACTCCACTTAGTTCTCTTCCCTAAGAAAATCTATGTCATACAGTTATTTAATGAAATATAAAAAAAATCCTTGTGTATTTTGTCAATCACAGAACTTGATCACTAATTTGCATAGAATTTATCATTTGATCATACTTTATATGTTCACACGTGGTAACACTCCATAAGTCCTACATGTCATAACATCGATGTTTTCTTCCTTCACGTTGCCAAGCTTTCACCCTCTAGCTCAAAGGTGAGAATGAGATTACTAATACCTTGTCAACTTCAATCAACAATTAGCTCGTGAAGGGACCGAATAATCAATCGTCACAAAGAGTGAACATGTCACATATGAATTTGAATTTGAGTGGGTAGGACAAAAACTTTCTCCCAACTACTCAATCTAGACCCAATTCATACTTACAACATCAATGTTACACATGAAGTTTGATCATATCAATCGTCAACGTTATTGTGTATGATAGTCATACATTATACAATGCTTTCCAATATTTTTGTACATTATTTTTTTAGAGGAATCAACAACTTGGCCAAGCTCATACTCGCGTGACACGAGATTGATTATAGCTACTACCACTAAACCTCTAGGTGAACCCGGGTGCACCCCCACGCACAACTCACTAGAATTTCAGGGGCGGATTTGAACATTGAACCACACACTTCACAAAGACATCATATCACAATGATTTCTAATCAAGTTACCCCCAGGGGAAATATTTTTGTACATTCTTTCTTAAATTCTATACAATTTTTTCAATGTTATCTATCATCCCTTGATCCTCTACTTTTTGTTAGTCTTAAATTTATGATACAAGTGTAATATAGTGCTTATAAACTTACATCTTGGGATTTGTTGTACATTTTTGCTACTTATTATCCAATTATGTGGAGTTCCCTTGTGTTTTAAATTAAAAGTTGATAACTTTGATTCTTCATCTTCTTAGAATTCTTAGATCAATTATTCCAACCATGGCTCCAAGTGTCCATGATAGAAAAAGAACTCATTGGGTCTAATTCATATAACGATTGTCCTTTTCATTTTGATCCTTATTATGAAGCTTCATCGACATTTTTTTCATTTAATTTTTGTGTTGTATATAAAACTTGTTTCTTCAAGATTACTTCATTTCAACTGGAAAATAATTTTATCTTGCAAAGTTAAAACTATGAAGTTTAAATCTTTCCTCATATCAAAGTAAATATTATATTACATTAATTCAAAGTTAATGTTTAGAATCCCTTGTGTATTAATCAAAAGCAAGTGTGTGTGTGTGTGTGTGTTCCATGGGAGAAAATCATACTACCTTTTATTTCTTTATTTCTTTTGAAAAACAAAATGATACATTCAACAATGGCCAATTTGATTCAATACAAAAAATTATAATGGAAAATTATAGGAACTTTAGGCATTGAAAAAAAATTAATAATATATCATCCATAGTTCCATGTAGTCCTACTATATAATGAACCATAAAGGGTTGATATTCATATGGAAGATTAAAAAAAAGCATACATTCTACAATTTTCAAGACTATCACAAACAACAATTGTCATGCAACATATTGACCGACAAGTCAAAAGAAGATCCTTCTAGGTTGCAGACGATACTTTTCTCACCATTCAATTGTTTAGTGGTCAAGAGCATCTAGCATGTGAATCCATGACTCTTTTATAAAGATAATTCACAATTGTAGTATTCTTGCTCTTAATATTTTGAAAGGTGATATACCTAAACTGTGGAAGAATCTCCCTTCATTATCAAATAGAATCATGTAAAAATAGATTTATCCTAGGGAAGTTTCTTTTCATCCATTCAATCACCAACTCAAAAAATCTAAAGTCGTGGAACACCAACATTCCATAGCTTAGCCATGTTTTATCGACTACCCAAACAATAAAGAAGGAAATCTAGCATGATTTCAAGAAGAAAAAAAAGAAAAAGAAAAAAAAAAAGCATTCTCAACAATGCATGTTTAACCTCTATGAGAAGTGTCATCGAAATGAATAAGGTATGATATCTAGTCCAAATTATTTTCAAGAACTCTAAATTAGAGAGTTCCCTGAAAATATATTGTGACATGTGGTTGTTTGTGATCAAATTAACCCCCATTTGTATACAATCCATTACAACAAAATCTAGCACACACAATGTTGTAAAGTCCCAAGCACCAAGGTGATAGATTTGTGTAACTCAAGAATGTTTCCCATTATCACCTCAACAACATTTCCCCACACTTTTTAGGTTAGCTCCTATCCAACACAAAGGGGGCTTCCATAAGGTAGGTTGCTAAGGATATGGAGTGAAGACTCAAGGTGAAGTTTTAAGAGTAAGCCTTAACAAAACAAAGTATCATATATGGAAGGAAATGGAAATGGGGAAAGGGATGTGGGAAAGAAAGGAATGGAAGAAGAGGGGAACATGTGAATAGGATGATATGGGACTAATGCCTATCAACCTATTGGGTTAATGGAGTCATGAAATATTGCATGAAATGAAAGAGAGTTTGTGTAGAAAGGGTTAGTTTGCCACATTAACCTTTTTGGATGAAAGAACTTGATTTGTTACCTCCATACACTCAAAGAAAAATGAGCCAATTTGATACATTTAACGTTAATTATTTTTTGTAAATGTTTTATAGCAACTATTCTTAGAAAGTTAGGGGTGTCACTCAACAATCCTAATATTGAGGTGTTGTTTTATGGTTGAATTGTACTTTCAATTAGCAATTTCATTTGATGTAAGAGGGGTGCAAGGTTTAATGGGAGAATAGGTTTATATTAGCTACCTAAGCTAATATAAGAAGAATGAAAACATTAAAAATTAAGGAAATTAATGGGATACATATGAATAAACTAGAAAATGATTTTAAGAATCCTGCCCTAATGGAATCACCTTTTCGTTATGTATATATTTAAATAAGAGTGGACAAATCCTTCCTACCAAGTGGTTGGTGGATTGAAGAAAAAATGAAGGAGAAGTGGTCATATTTTTCCATAAAATGAAAAACAAAGTGGGTGTAAGGTAAAGATGGATTAAAGAACAAGAGGAAGAAAAAGAGAAAATGAACCCCAAATTTGAACCTAGAAGAATATTCCTTTGCATCCCTTGCTTGAAGGAGAGAGTAGAGGACTGAAACACCTCTTAATGAATTTGTGTAGCATATGCACATAGCTCAAACTACCTCAACTCTTTCTTTGGAAATGAGCCTTCAAATCTCTAATTGGCTTTATGAAAGCATATATCAAGGAACCTAACATAACCCACCTTATTGGTTCCAAAGGATCCACCATAGTATTGGATTAGAAAAATTGTTAACACAAAGGGGTCACAAAGGTCATTCAAATATGCATTTTTTCACACCATAACACCATCATGAGTTGGTGAAGGATCCATTAAGGTGGTGGACACCTTTTTTCTAGTGGAGATCTCCCGAGATCTACTATTTATTTGCTTCCAGTTAGACATGGTTTAGGAGAATCATAAGTAATAGTTGAATTTGAGACTTATATGTAGATTCAATGGTCTCTTCTTAACAACAAACTCAATTATTGATTGGTTGAATGCCAGGGTTAGGGGGGCTTTTATAGTTTGATTCTATGATAAAAAATATTCTATTAGCTTGTTCTTAGTTAAGAAGAGGAGTAGATCTTAGAAGGAGACTCTTGATTTTGGGGGTGTGCAGGACTCTAGATTTTAACCCAAAATCATCATCAATCTCTTGTACTCTAGTCTAGGTTTAGCTCCCAATTCTCTCCACAATTAAAATCAAGAACTCCCAAGGATTGTTCATTATTGATAATTGAAGTAAAGAGTGGGTTGGTTTGATCTCCTTCACAAGATTCTATTTGGAAATAGATTAAGGGATTTTCAAAAATCATTTCACTAGAATGTGAAAGATCCTTGTGAACCCAATATCTATATTATGTAAAAACAACTTTTTGTGTAAATTATGCAGGGATTCTAGTCACTTAATGGCTATTTCCCCCTAATGTCTTGGATATACTATAGATTTGATATAAGGGTGGTTCCATGAATTAAGAGACATTGAATAACTTCCAACTTGTAAAAAGGAAGCAATGAAAGTTTGGATATGCATGAGTTGTGGGGGGGGGGGGGGGGGGGGGGGTGGGGGGCGGGTTGGTTTATTCAACATCCTCAAAGCCACTGGCATTGGACAATGATCATGCCTAGGAAAGTTGGAAACCCTCTAAGAGAGGTGACTTTTGAGATGATTGACCCATTCATTTTGAAGGAAGCCTAAGATCCAAAAACTCGCTCCTTTAGGGTGGACCTATAAGAGGAGCATAATCATCACTTGATCCAAGTGAGGATGAAACTTGACAAAACCAATAATCTCCACATAAAAAATGACCAAAAGAACTAGTCGAAAATCAAATAAAATAAGATTTAGATCCTCGGTTGGAGCGCAGAAATACTAATACAAATTCACAAAGTAAGCTTAGTCATGATCTAGACCACAAAATAATTGGTTAGAAAAAAATAAATAAGACCTAGAAAAATCTCTTAATTTCCCAAGTGTGTATTTATGTTGACTATTATGCAATCTATATGTGAGGATTTATTCATGCAATCCTAGGAGGGGAAAACATTTTTAAGAATTTGTAAACAATGCTTTTGGAATGTACCCTTTCTTACTATGGGAGGGAAGTTGATAATATTCATAAATGTCTTTATGAATCTTGTAACTATGTTGTATGGGTTAAGTTGATAACATTTGAATAAAAAAAACCAATTCTTATACGAAAAAACCTTCAAATTTTTAACAATAAACCTATAATCATTTGAATTTGAAAGATAAGGCTAATTATGTATGTGAATATAAAGTAAATGAATGCATAAAAAAACACTAAACTACTCAATGCATAAATAACAAGAGGAATCTCAATTCCAAGGGGAGGAATAGTGGAGATATCTTTAAATTAATAAGAAAGAGAGAACATAGTAGAGATGGCTTGAGTATCTTCTTCATGACCTTTATTACATGGTTCAAATTCATTCCCAAATAGTCTCTTTGGCCTCAAAACACCTTCATCACTTATGAGAACTAAAAAAAAAATATATGTGAAGTAACAACCCTTTGGCACAAGAGGGTAAGAAATTAAGCAACATAGTCTTGAAGGAAGGAAATATGTCCCCTTACCCTATAAAAATGCCTCTATGTATATGGAGTTTAGGGATTTTAGTTCTTGATAAGATCTTAGCATGTAGAAAGGGACTTGCTTCCACATGCCAATCTCAAATGAAACTTTTTCTTGGTCTTTTCCTTACAAGAATAACCACATCTTTAGATATAATTTTGAATTTTATAAGTGTGTATGCAAGCTTAAATAGGGAAAATAGTGTTGTATGTCTCATGGGTGTGGATCTAATGAAGATGACTTGTGCCCATGGTGTTAAAAAGGTAAAAATATACATATTTTTGACCTATGAATGTTATGCTAGGATTATTCAACAATGGAGCCAGTTGTGTTGGCATTAATGTCAATAGGCTTGATGGGCTTGTTCTGATTATAAGAAGTGTTCCTGGGTCATGCAGAGGTTTTTTTAGATGTGTACAAGTCTCGGAGGTGCCTAACAAGATGTTGATGATTTTTCTTGAAGATCTAGGCAAAGGAGTTGTAAGTTTTCTATGCATTCGAGCAGTGTCAGTGTAACCCTCTGGTCACAGGGCAACACTCATAACTCCTTTTCCCAACAAATCAGCTCTAAGTTTTCTATGCATTAGAGCAGTGTCACGGTTTCCCTATAGTCACAGAGAAATACTAAAGTAATGTTGTGATCTGCTAGTGTTGTGAACACGGAGTTTGTTGCACTATGTCAGTTCTATGCCAACGACACTCTTGTAGGGGAAGAAAACAAAAAAACCATGAGTTTAACCCATTGAATTTACCCATGGTAATCCACAACTAGCATAAGTTGGCTTGAAAACCATCATCTTGATGATTTTTTTTCCCATGTTAACTATTGGGCCAATGAGACTTGGTCATTCTTCAAAGGCTATGAATTCACAACATGATTTGACTTTTTGGGAGTGCAATTGAGATATCTAAGGAGTTAACTTTCATTCTAGCACATGTGCTCAACTATTGCATATTTTAGTTTTATTTTCATATAATTTTCTATTCTGGCACAGGAATCTAAGAATGATTGAATGACGAAATCATGCTTGTTCTAGAGGAATCATCTAAGATTTCATTTTTTCCTAGTCTAGGTTCAATCTTTATTCAGTTTGCAAGACTAAATGCGAGGAATAGAATGATTGCTTGATGGATTTGGTCAGGTATGATAACAGTGGTTAAATCTGAAGCTTTGATGATCGATTTGAGAGCATCTTGAGCACATGCCTCAGATTTGATTTGTATAACACTAGTGGGGGTATCTGTCAATGTTTATGCCAAGGATGTTGACAGCATGATCAATATGCGAGTGACATTAATAATATATGTGGTCTAAGTACGTTGTGATAAAATGATGGTAGTCATCGCTTGATTCAATTTTGTTTAGTGCACATTGATCTAATACATTTCAAAGTTGAATCTCCATTGGTTAAGGGTTCAATCTGGAAAAATATTGGTTAAAGGTCATGATTTGAGCAATAGAGTGATGGATCAGGTGTGAGTAGCAAAGTAAGGGGACTAAGTGCTTACACCTATTGTTGATGGACTAATCACTCTTGTGGACAAGAGAGGTCTCCCTAGGTTCGGAAACCAAACACTAGAACAAAACACACAAAAATATACAAGATTTCCCTAGAATATTGTTGAAAATGTGAATATGGACATACTTGGTAATCTAAAGTTTGTCCTCACTTTTTCTTTGTTTGTTGTAGCTCTCATTCTGCTTTTGACCCTCAAGGATAAAACCTGCAATATCACCAACAAACAACTAATCAAAGCATTTGATATATAAAATACTCAACAGATTCTAAATGAATGATCAAGGAGTTCCATTACAATATTTGCACAATAAAATAACATATGTGGGAAAGAAATATACTTTGTATTAATAAGGAAAAGGAGAGAGTTACAACCAATGCCTTGATGTTGATAGCTTCCTCCCAATAGTCCTCAATTCCAACCTTGCATTCAAAAGCCTTAAATGGATACTTTAGCAGAGTGAAAGTATACTTCAAGAGTCTAAAAGTCAACCCATTTTCCTTTGAGTGTATTGTATTTATAGCCAAGGATGGAAGTTTGAGATCTAATTAGGTAGGAATTAGATCCACAATGGAGGGGATGAGAACCACTTGAGCATGGATGCGAGCCCATATCCTCACCAATTGGAAATATACCTCCACGAGGCTTCTAGAATGGAAACTTTGCAAGCCTTTTTTATTTTTTACCCATGTAAAAAGACCGATGCACTTAGTGATAAGGCATATTGCGATGACACAAGATGTTAGTTATGCAAGATGCAGTGTCGCGGGTTGTAATGCAGAATACTTGCAACAATCTCCAAAAATAGGGCTTTGAAGGTTTGTAATCCAAGATTATTATCTTTTATGAAGAGGTATTTCTTCCATCTTTTCCGGTGTTTGGTGATAATAGTTCTTTGGATGGCGAAAGATCTGGATTTGACATCATTTTTCTAAATGCAACAAAATAATGTGTAACTTGTGCATTAATACTCCAATTGACTGAATGGTAAGAAATTATTGAGTGTAATGAGATAGATTTGGTAGGAGTGTAAGATATGTCGCAATATTGAATAACCAGCCTGAGATCGTATCAGGCAATTTGGAGTTTGATCTGAGGTGTAATGGATGCCCATGTAAAATAAAATGATGCGTGTGTATTTAAAATTTTGTATGGCTACAATTTTGGAATATGAGTGCATTGATCAATATCTTTATATGCTTCAAATAGTAAATGTATGTGTTTTTGTTGTTGCTATCAACAACTGAGACTATGTTTCAGTGAATCTTCATTATAGTTCATATGTTGTTCTAGTGATGGTGTTATTGATGTACTAGATGGTTGAGTGAGTGTGAAGACAATGTCTTGCTTTGAGTATATTTCCGCAAAGGATTGAATTAATAAAATAGTTTCGTTGATGTAGAGGACAAAGAATGGTGTTATGCTACTACCAATAGGTTATTGTTGTAAGTTCCATGGTTATATTACAATTGTTCTTTGGATTTCTTATAATACATTGATAAATTAGAATATGGTTACTATGGATAAAGCGTGATAATATTATGCCAAAAGGTGTGTATTACTAATGTATTCCTTGTATTGCCTTATATACATTGCTATTGATATGTCACTGTCAGTGCTAGACCTTGATGATCAAGAAAGGTTACTTAGTGCATGAGTGTCGATGCCATGTATTGCTAGTATGTTGGCATGAACATTGTATATGCTCAGTATTGCTTGCAGAGGGTCTTATTCTTGTGTCTATGTGATTGTGCTAACTGCTTTTTGAGCATAATATTGTTAGAATATTGCTCATATGGCTCGATGTATTGTTAAGTATGCTACTATTAGGGTCTGGCTTAATATACTATTGTGCCTTGAGAGCATTAACGCAAAGGATGTAGAGAGATGTATTGCTAGGCAAGAGTAAGTTGATGTCAAAGTATAAGTTGTTGCTAGGGTTTGAACAAAGTTTGTTCTACAAGTTGAGATCAGAGTTATGTATTGATGCATTGCATGTGTAGATAAAGGGTCTATGTTGTTGATGAGGAGAAGTTGATTGTTGAATTTGTTGTGTCTCGTTTGGTTTGGTAACCATATTGTCTAGATGATATTTTTACATTGATTTTTGTGGTTCATAAGCAGAGAAGTATGTGATGAGTGTATGTTATATTCTTTCCACCACTAGTCGCACGTGTGGGGCGGGGGGGATAGTCCTCCCTGTTCGTTGCATCGAGCGTAGCAGGGGGTCACAAGGGGCGGCAACCCCCCTGTATGGGGTTTGGGGTAGCACCCTGGGGAAACAAATTTGGACCCTATATTAGGTGGGTGGACTGTTGGGTGTGTGTTATATTCTTTCCAAGACTACCCCACATGTGTTAGATTCCCCTGTACGTTGCTTCGGGTGCTGTTGTGGCCACAACCACCACCCTATTAAAATTTTCCCTAGTAACAATTTTGAATGGGTCCCCTAGAAATCTGATCTTTCATCTCTCTGAATGATCTGTTTCATCCCAATGATTTTAACTCTATGACGAGTCAAATTTTCAATTCCTAATGGTTGAGCCCCTTGAATAAATCTCTGCTGCATGGTTCATTCATGACCCAGCCTAGCCCTTCATTCATTCCCTTCATCAAGACTTTTCAAATCCTCATAAGCATCCATAGTACATTTATGCCCGCACGCATAATCACCCCCACCCTCACTATAGTCGTTTGTGTACTTAACACACAAAACCTTCTATCGCACCTCATTTCCATTTTAACTCTTTGCAATGAAAGACTTCACAAACATGCATAAATCATCCCTTTTTCGCTTATCGCACTCAACCTTGGCACATAACGCATACCATAAGGCACTAGACCCGATGATATTTATAGGCCCCGATACATTAAATTTGAGGTCCGGCCTAAGTGATCAGAGCGAGATTTTCTTTGTATTCCCGTGTTTTCCAAAATTCCCGATATAACAAAGGGAGCGGGTTTTTAGTGTAAAAGACGTGCCTGTGGAGTCCTGATAGTGTAATCGCACATCGGGGAAGTGGAAGGCATGGGTACTGCGACCTGCAGAGGGTGAAGCCCTTGAAAATCGTGCCAAGCCTATGGATTAAGCGGGAAAATTGTGTGTTACATGTGTTTTGTGCGTAAATCCTTTTCTTTCACACTTGTTCCTTGTAGTTTTATAAAAGTTAATGAAGGCAGCGTTTATGTTTTGTTTGAACATTTCTATTATATTGTTCACAATCATGAAGCTAATGATAACTATCTCTGCAGGTGAGAAGTAAAGGACGTAGGAGTGGATTCGAAGAGTCATGTATGCAGAAGCATTGTGTTTAAAGATCTGGCCTTAGGCGTTCCAGGTCAGAATCCCACGTGTTGCCTGTGCATTCTGAAAGCAAAGTTGTCCCGGTTTTCATCATGGGGAGGTGACACACAGTCACCCTTTTTATCAACATCTGTTCACTTCCTCAGGAAATGAAGTGCTCCAGCAGATATGCTTTCTACATGTCAGCGTTTACGTTGACAATCCTATCTTTGTATACTCGATTTGTATATCGAAAATAGTGGGGAGAGATGAAGATCATGGAAGACCGAGGGTCATGGGGGGCTGCATAAGTATCACCTCCTGATAGGAGAGAGGGGATTTTTGGTTTTGGGAAGAACAACTTTGATTATTGTGAATAAAAAGAGACTGTTTAGCTCAATAAAGCGCTGGTGTTTTAGATTGATTTTCCTCTTTTATGATGTGTTTTGATCAGAATGTTGTTGTTGGTATAAATGCAAATGTATATTTGTTTTGTGCATATTGATGACTCACGGTTCATGTTTATGCCTGGTTATTTGAATATGATTCAATATCATGGTTAAATCATGAATGGTTACTGACTCAAAACTCTGTTGAACATCAGATGCAAGCTTCTCTTTCCATAAAATGGAATGTGCATTCCGGTATGAATGATTGGATTATAATTAAGTATTAATGCAGCCTTGTTCTTATATGAACCAGTAATTGATTCTTTTAGACTTGGAATTTATATATGATGTTTAACCTCTCTTTGTCATGCTCCTGCAGGATAGATTAGGATAGTTAGGACATAGACTAGAGTAGTTAGAAGAAGTGTAGATAGGATTAAATACATAGTGGTTAGCTATTTTAATTTTGTTGATTTAATTGAAGCCTTCTTCTCAGAAGCCATCTTTCAACTCATTTAATAGTTTACGAGATCCCTTAAAACCCATTGGAAATAGCCATTCCAAACAAAAGCAGGTCTAATTGGGGCTTGCGATCGGGTTAGTTCCCCTTGTTGGTATAGCGAACATTCGCCATGTCAACAAATTGGCGCTAGAAGGAGGGCCTGAACCACCATCCACAACTTTTCAAGATTTCATCTATAAGTGCCACGCATGGATTCAAGAAGATTAATACATGGATTGTGAAGGTCGAAAAGACCCCTCCTCTCATTCAGAAAAGCCTCATTTCGAAGAAGAGACACTGTGGGAGTATCCTGTCACTCAGGAACAACCAGTTAGAAGACTTACTTGGGCTTACGCTCGTTCCCTATCACAGCTCCCTATCTTTCAGTCATTACCTCCGATAGCAAAAAGAAAGCCAAGGGTCTATCACATAAACGAAGAAACGTCTGCAGCCCCTTCTCTTGAAGATATTGTGCTTGATTCTTTGCAGAGTATCAACTCTCCTTGGGAAGAAATCCCTGAGGATTCCCCGTATGAAGGCAATCCCTAGCCTAATTTGGAAAATCCTAACGAAGAAGCCCTAAACCAAAACATCCCTATCCTTGATATGGCTAATATTCCTCCACCCAGTGGAAACCAACTCCCACCTCCTCTAGCAGCACTGCCTCCCTGGCTCGCTCAGGATGGAGTGGCGATACTTGGGCAGCAACATCCCTTACCCAAGAATGTAGAAAAGGTACTGCCTAAATAATAAATTCGATCTTGAGTAGGGAGACACCGCTGAAAACCATATCAACTCGTTCTTCCTGGCCGTGCGTATGCTGGGGGTAGCTGATGAAGATATACTCTGTCGCTTATTCCCTTTTATCCTAGCTGGTGTAGCTTCCACATGGTACTTTAGCTTGAGAATCGGATCGATCACCTTGTGGGTTGCCTTTCAACAGGCCTTTTTAGACATTATGGCGATGGCAAAGCCCTTGTTGTCTTAGTCCTAGAACTATCCCATTTGAAAATGGAAACCAAAGAAAAGGTTAAGGATTTTAATATCCGGTTCAACAGCTTGTTCAATAGAATCCCAACCACTGCTAGACCTACAGAAGAGGTGTTCATGGAATTCTACATCACTGCTCTCCCTGTCCTTACTGCGATGTGGGTCAAAAGGAGTAACGCACGGACCTTACAAGGTGCTATCAATGAAGCAATAAAAGTCGAGAATGAAATGCTTAGTCTCACAGCATTCCACCCTACAACCAGAGAAAAGAAAGCCTCTCAAGCTTCCAAGAAGATTAATGGGAGTGATAACAAAGGGGCCGAAACCAAAGAAAAGGATACCACAATTTTAGAAGGTTTGCATCGGATCATTAAGAAGCTGACAAATACAGTCATCGATATGAAAAGGAATTTTGGAGAGAGTACGAGCGGGAGTGAAGGAGAGTGTAACAACAGAAAACCTCCCAAACCTTTCTATCGTAAGAAGACAGAAGGTGGTCATGGTCCACTTGCACTACCTATTCCACCCAATGAAGGGAATTTAAACACAGAAGAGCTGGCTCTTATTGGATCGCTCCTTAACCAAGAAGAACCTATAGTGGAGCTAGAGCCAAAACAAGAAGATGAGGAAGAATACCAAGTAGAAGAGCCCTTGGAAGAAGAATCCCAAATCAACGTACAGTGGGATTTCTATACAAATGAGAACGATGATGACCAAGGAGACAGTATGGCAGAAATCCACACACGAAGCAAAGGGCGACTTGAAAGTGTGATGAAGCTTGTAGATCAGACCAAGAAAGATGTTCGCCCTGTGAAGGCACCTACTCCCAAAGTTCCTGTTGAGAAGAGTAGACCCGGTGGTCAATCCAAGAATGTTGATGTTGCAAACCCTCTAGAGAAAGAAAATGCATCTCCCACTGCAACAAAGGCTACTCAAGATGGTAAACCCCCACCTAAGAATGGAAAAACCGGTATGTTTACTCTGTCCTATCCTGTTTATAACATTGATTACAATATTGTGGATGATTTTAAGAAATCTAGGGCTAATATCACATACTTTGATTTGTTGAAATTAACGTAGCAAAGAGATTTGCTCTTGAAAGCTATGAATGAGAGAAATTCCAAAACTCCCATTGTCCCAAGCAGCCAAACCAAGAAGTCAGTGTCCAAACCTGTCAACACCTCCATTGCAACCCAAACGCCATCAACTATGGAAGCCACTCTGTCCAAAATGAATCAAAAACCCCAAGATGTCAGTGCAGCCATGATAGGGAGAAAATAAAAATCCATGACCCCACCTTTCCTTATCACATTTGAAATCCTCAACATGAATGTACACAATTGCCTGGTAGATTCTGGTGCCTCGTCCACTGTGATGCCTTATGTTGTTGCTAAAATACTACACGCAATACCTGAGAAAACCGGGACTCGGATTATGCAATTGGATATGACAAATGTGAAAGTAATTGGAC
Organism: Pinus tabuliformis; assembly: GCA_031772625.1. Classification (NCBI taxonomy): domain Eukaryota; kingdom Viridiplantae; phylum Streptophyta; class Pinopsida; order Pinales; family Pinaceae; genus Pinus; species Pinus tabuliformis. The sequence continues at coordinate 60,392,171 of CM062804.1, read as the reverse complement.
AATTGAAAGATGTGTTGATTTGGATGGTTGCTAAACCACAATACGCACAAGTCATTGATATAGTGGTAGTCGATAGACCCGAGGCCTATGGAATGCTGCTTAGCAGGGATTGGTCAGCAAAACTCAATGGATATTTCTCAACTGATTGGTCCCACCTCTTGCTGCCTCAGAAGGGAAAAGGTGATATGCTGAGAGTTGATCGAGAAACATACATGAAGTATGTGGTAACGGAACTAAATGGTCCTAATGAACCTGTAATGTTTACCAACTCTGTCCTTGGGAACTATAGTTTCAATGTTTATGCTACAAAAACTTGTTTTGGAGAATTCCATGCAGGAACAGTTGAAGAAACTTTGACATACACACAGTTGGAAATTCCCTCCCATAATCCAACTGATAAACTATCCTGTATTATAGTAGATGATAGGAATAGTTTCTTAGATAGTAGTTCAATTGATGTAACATTAGATTCTATGTTCTAGACACTCTATTTTGATGGTTCTAATTGCCTTGAAGGTGTAGGTGTTGGGAGTATTCTCATTGACCCACAAGGGAACCAACATTTCATGGCCAGCCAGTTGGAGTTTTCATGCACCAACAATGTAGCAGAATATGAAGGCTTGCTGCAAGGCCTGAAGAAAGCCATTGATATGAATGTAAAAAATCTTAAAGTTTTTGGTGACTCACAGATAATCGTGGATCAGGTAACGAAAAGGATACATTGCAATTCACCATACCTGGTAAGGTACTAGCATGAGGTATGGAACTTAATTGACAGTTTTGACTCTTTTAATATCACATATATACCTCAAGGGAAAAACCAAGATGCTGATATGATGGTTAATACGGCTGCTAAACTTTTGCATGATTTTAGATTAAAGAAGAACAAATGCTATGTTGAATTGATTTTTATACCATCCATGCCTGATAACATCTCAAATTGGCAGGTGTTCAAAGATGAAAATCTTATGAATGGGAGTAAAGAGGGGGCTAAGCCCTACTAACAAAAGCTTCTAAAGATGCATCTAGGCCCAAGACCATTGGTGAATAAAGAGTTTAACAAAATGTTGGATGCCAAAATCATCTTTCTGGTCATGCACATCCCCTGGGTAGCCGATCTCGTGCAAGTAAGAAAGAAAATTGGAAACATTAGGCTATGTATCGATTTCAGAAACCTGAACCAAGCATCCCAGAAAGATAGCTATCCTGTCCCTCCTATAGAACACATTCTCCAGTGCGTTTCTAGGTCTGAAATGTTGTCCCTATTAGATGTGTTTTCAGGATATAATCGAGCATTGGTGTCTAATGGAGATCAACTTAAGACAACATTCCAACACTTATGGTTGAGCCAATTCCAAGTTGTGGAAAAAATTGGTCAAGGAACATACAGGCTGAAAACGTTATAGGGAGAGACTGAAAAGCTCCCTATTAATGGCCAGCATCTGAAGAGATACTTCCAATAGCCACCACATGGTGGTTACCTCTTGAGTAGATTAGAGTTCATTTCATTTTGTTGTTAGTTTATTTGTATTTCTGTCTTTTCCTTTTGTTTTCTGCAAAGTTTATTTTCCTGTTGTTTTGAATTACAGTCCTTTTTCAGCCAACTGACTTCGGCCCTCCCATCCTGTTCTTACTTTTCTCAGATCTTCCCTCATGCACCGCCTTCAGCTTTTCCCTTCCTCATTAACCTGCTGATGATTCCATTGTTTCTGAATCCATCATTACCTTGCAAATCAAACAAACTTTCTATCAGCCCATGAGAGCTTGAAAATCAGCTATAGAATTCAAACCAAGCCACTCGTTGGCATCTACTGAGAACTGGGGAAGATCTGTTGATAACTTGGATATCTAGAGCATGTAGGGGCATCTTTATAAAAGAAGAATGTGTAACTACAGTTGGACTGGCATGGAGGGATGCTGCATTTTGAATAAATCCCACTTAGACCTAGCACATGCTTGCCTACAAGGTTTACAGTCATTCTCCATTGGTCCCATCCACTGCATTAAATTGTCCAATACCTATCATCTACAAGTAAACCTCCTTTCAGGGGCTAAACTCACTGTTATATACCTATGGCAAATCCAACTGTACTCTAGTCCTTGTGCCTGAAACTGGAAGGATTTATTTAAAAGAAAATGAAATGTCAAGTCCCTGTGCCAATCTAGAAGGACAGGTTGTTTGGGAAGCCAGTTAGAGTAGGGACTATTGCTGGGCTCAGAGTACTGGTTGACACAGCAAGTCCAATCTTGCTTAAGTGGTTTAAAAATATGGCATGATCCATGACTGCGCCCCATTCAATCATATGAAAATATAGCACTGAAATTCTTATACAAAGTGAAAGTAAACATATCTACATAAAGAGCTGAGGTACACACCTAAAACAGGTATTGGCAAACCAGTGATGGCCCTAAAAGGATTTTGAAAGTTGGAAACAGGTAAAGGAAGGTCAATAAATCCCATAATACTACCATTGGAGAATGCCTGTCAAAACCTTATCAGTGAGAAAAAGCTATTTTTCTTTGTCCCGCCTGAAACAATTAATGTTGAAGTGGAACCCATGCCTGTTCATCTGTACAGTTTGAATTTCGAGTTTATCTTAACACCTTGATGTTTTATGAATCCAAGGTTTATTTGGAATCAAAGACAACTGGTTCACCCAGCGGTTTGCCATTTGTTGTGGCCACAACCACCACCATATTAAAATTTTCCCTAGTAGCAATTTTGAATGGGTCCCCTAGAAGTCTGATCTTTCATCTCTCCGAATGATCTGTTTCATCCCAGTGTTTTAACTCTATGACGAGTCAAATTTTCAATTGCTAATGGTTTAGCCCCTTGAATAAATCTCTGCTGCATGGTTCATTCATGACCCAGCCTAGCCCTTCATTCATTCCCTTCATCAGGACTTTTTAAATCCTCATAAGCATCCATAGTACATTTATGCCCGCATGCATAATCACCCCCACCCTCACTATAGTCATTTGTGTACTTAACACACAAAACCTTCTATTGCACCTCATTTCCATTTTAACTCTTTGCAATGAAAGACTTCACAAACATGCATAAATCATCCCTTTTTCGCTTATCGCACTCAACCTTGGCACGTAACGCATACCATAAGGCACCAGACCCGATGGCACTATTAACCATACTTCATACATATGTCGGGTACGGGCCCATATAGCATATCGCAATCGGCAGAGCCCCAAACTTGTGCATATTGCGATATGCGATATGCCGGACCCGACGATATTTATAAGCCCCGATACATAAAATTTGAGGTCCGACCTAAGTGATCGGAGCGAGATTTTCTTTGTATTCCCGTGTTTTCCAAAATTCTCGATATAACAAAGGGAGTGGGTTTTTAGTGTAAAAGGCGTGCCTGTGGAGTCCCGATAGTGTAATCGCACATCGGGGAAGTGGAAGGCATGGGTACTACGACCCACGGGAGGGGCCGATACCCAATTGCGATTAAGTGAAGCCCTCAAAAACCGTGCCAAGCCTATGGATCAAGCAAGAAAATTGTGTGTTACGTGTCTTTTGTGCGTAAATCTTTTTCTTTCACACTTGTTCCCTGTAGTTTTATAAAAGTTAATGAAGGCAGCGTTTATGTTTTGTTTGAACATTTCTGTTATATTGTTCACAATCATGAAGCTAATGATAACTATCTCTGCAGGCGAGAAGTAAAGGACGCAGGAGTGGATTTGAAGAGTCATGTATGCAGAAGCATTGTGTTTAAAGATCCAGCCTTAGGCGTTCCAGGTTGGAATCCCACGCGTTGCCTGTGCATTCCGAAAGCAAAGTTGTCCTGGTTTTCATCATGGGGAGGCGACACATAGTCACCCTTTTTATCAACATCTGTTCACTTCCTCAGGAAATGAAGCGCTCCAGCAGATATGCTTTCTACGTGTCAACGGTTACGTTGACGATCCTATCTCTATATACTCGATTTGTATATCGAAAACAGTGGGGGGAGATGAAGATCATGGAAGACCGAGGGTCATGGGGGGCTGCATAAGTATTACCTCCTGATAGGAGAGAGGGGCTTTTTGGTTTTGGGAAGAACAAATTTGATTATTGTGAATAAAAAGAGATTGTTTAGCTCAATAAAGAGTCAGTGTTTTAGATTGATTTTCCTCTTTTATGATGTGTTTTGATCAGAATGTTGTCGCTGGTATAAATGCAAATGTATATTTGTTTTGTGCATATTGATGACTCATAGTTCATGGTTATGCCTGGTTATTTGAATATGATTCAATATCATGGTTAAATCATGAAAGGTTGCTGACTCAAAACTCTGTTGGACATTAGTTGCAAGCTTCTCTTCCATAAAATGGAATGTGCATTCCTATATGAATGATTGGATTGTAATTAAGTATTAATGCAGCCTTGTTCTTATATGAACCAGTAATTGGTTCATTTAGACTTGGAATTCATATATGATGTTTAACCTCTCTTTGTCATGCTCCTGCAGGATAGATTAAGATAGTTAGGACATAGACTAGAGTAGTTAGAAGAAGTGTAGATAGGATTAAATACATAGTGGTTAGCTATTTTAATTTTGTTGATTTAATTGAAGCCTTCTTCTCGTAAGCCATCTTTCAACTCATTTAATTGTTTATGGGGTCCCTTAAAACCCGTTGGAACTAGACATTCCAAACGAAAGCAGGTCTAATTAGGGCTTGCGATCGGGTTAGTTCCCCTTGTTGGTATAGCGACAATTCGCCATGTCAACAGGTGCAGAAGAGGGGGTGGTTTCCCCCCTACACTGGGTCCGGGGTAGCACCCCAGGAAAAGTTTTTTGGGCCCTATATTAGGTGGGTAGAACTACCTATGGTTTTGCGCATGGATTTCACACATGGTTTTGTGCATGGATTTCACACATGGTTTTGGGCATGATGGTTTTCTGTCAATGGTATTTTGTAGATTCGGTCAAGGAAACTACGGTTATGTTCTAATCCTAATCCAGGGTTAATGGATTGGGGTTTATGGATGTTTCGGCATGTATATATATTTATTGTAATATTGAAAGGAATATATTGAAAAATCAATCTGGTAGTCGCGGTTTTAGGATCTAGGGGAAATCTTTGTATATATCTGTTTTATGTTTTATGCTCTCGCCATTGTTTATTTTCTCTTTTTAGAATTCGTATGCAACTAATTTATGTACGAGGTTAAAACATACATGGACCTACCTATTGTTTTGTGCATGGGTTTCTCACTTGGTTTTGGGCACGATGGTTTTCTGCCCATGGTATTTTGTAGATTCGGTCAAGGGAACTATGATTATGTTCTAATCCAGGGTTAATGGATTGGGGTTTATAAATGCTTCGACATGTATATATATGTATTGTAACATTGAAAGGAACATAATGAAAAATCAATCTAGTAGTCTCGGTTTTGGGATCCAAAGGAAAATCTTTGTGTATTTGTTTTATATTCTCGTCATTGTTTATTTTTTGTTTTTAGAATTCGTCTACAAGTAATTTCTGTACAGGGTTAAAACCTACAGAGTGAATATATGATGCTACTGATATGATTTGACAGAGATGTATTTGACAAAGTTATTTATGTAGGGTTTATCAATGAGAATATGATGTTGTTATTGCTACTATTGTTGATTGCTTGACAATGTAAGAGTATATATTACTAATGTTGAGAATGTGTTGAGTGAAGGGCTACTATTGAAAGAAAGTTGCCACTGCTGAGCTATTTGAGCTGAGAGGAAAATGTGCATATTTTTGTTGCTATGAGAGAGGAGTTTCATATTGTCATTATTGTATGCATGGTTGACTTAGTGATTGTATTGGTAAGGTGATATGTAAATTGTTGATCAGGGTTTGTGAGGGAATATTGGTGATGTTGCTAGGGTTTGTATTGTGAAAATATATTTGGCTTGGTAACCAAATTGTCTTGTTTACTAGATGTTATTGTTACAGAGATGATGAGCAAATAATTGATTACTAATGTATGTTGCTAGGGGAAAAGTAGATTTTATTGTTCAGCAAAGATTGTATTGTGGTTTGTTTTTGTGTTGTTATTGAGTGGAAATTTTTAGTGGATCCAATGTGAAAATAGATGAAACATGACCATAGTGGTTTGAGAAAGTTTTAGTGGATCAGTCTAAAAATATATGAAATGAGGTCCACAAGAGTTTTAGGGTTGGGGCCTTCAGTGTAGCGAGTGGTGGCTTGCTAAGGGAGTGGTTGTTTCCTTCCAGTGGTGGCTGGAGAAAAAATTGGAGGTGGTGGCCTCCAACAGGTTGGGACTTGTTACAGGTAGTGCCATGCATGTGTAGAAAGTGATGGCTTGCTAAGGGAGTGGTGGCTTCCTTTTAGTGGTGGCCAGAAAAACAATTGGAGGTGGTGGCCTCCAACAGGTTGGGGTCTACAACATGTAGTGGCATGCATATAGTTGCATAAGTGGTGGCTTCCATCGGGCAATGGCCTAGAGTGAGTGGTTTATTGCATACATTGCAAGTCAGAGCTTGCACACTGATGGCTGCCAATGGATGATATAAAGAAGATTTTAAATAATAAGAAGAAGACAAAGCATACAATGGTTTTTCTCCCTGAAGGGTTTCCACCTAATATCCAATGTTCTCATGTGTCTAATGATGTTTACTTGATATGTTTCTCTCATGATTCATATGTCACATGGTATTTATTATTCATCTGTTATATTTAGATCACCTGATACATTTATATTATGTTGGCAAGTTAATTAGTGATTCATTGGAAGTAGTAAAAGTTTAATTGGTAATTGATAGAGTGAAATAGCGATTCATCCCTCACCCCTCAGTATTTCCAGCACTCTAGAGCATAAAGGATAGATATGTGTGGGAAGTTACTATCATAGGATATTTGAATTAATAACAAATACGGGATATCAATGACCAAATCATGATTCTAATAGTATGATAAGTGAAATGCCCAACGGTGGATGAAGTTTGAGGAGAGAGAAATTACTCTTTTAAAGGCTAAGTCACAATGATCATGTTTATATTCAAATTTGGTGACAATGAAATTCATACAAAAATTTATATTGCAATAAGGATATGATAACACTTAGCATTAAATTGAAGGAAATACATGATCAAAATTTAAAAAAAAATATGTTTATAAACTATAGTGTTTAAACATAGGATAAAATTATTATTTATGGACATGGGTGAAGAGAGTTGGTAAAAATCTTAGTTTCTCTTTAAGAAGAGTCGTGTTCAAACCCCATCTCTGACATGTTTAACCAAGCAAATCTAGAAAATTCTTCACAATATTGACTTAAATTAAAGAAAAAAAAAACTTCATTAAATAAGGGTTAAGTGATCCATATATTGGTGTCCATATGGATATGGTGTACAACTTTATCTGCACATAATATGATGTTGTGAACTTCTGAAGAAATACACCTTGCACAAAATGTTGTACACAAATATATTTGCAATAAATGATTGATAAAATAAGTGATAAAAGGATGATACAATTGAATGATGTGATATTTTATATCACATTGGAAGAGATGGATTACAATGAATGTTTACGACCTCAGGGTATGTGTGTGCAGCATGTCTTACTCGGCAAATTAAAATTCCTATTTGGTTGAAAAGCTTAGTCACAATATTTTTTAGAGGATTTTTCACTTAGGATCATTTTTTTAGAATTTTGATATATTATTTGATAGTGTGGTTTTGTAGTCATCGTCGGGGGACATCTCAATTGGTGATAAAGTGATATGAAATCATGTAAACTAAGAGATCCAAAGTTTAATATCTTGAAGTAACCTAATCTACTAAGTGGAGGATAGGTCGTAGACCCCATAAGTATAGCAGTAGTGGTCAGAATCAACCCCATGTCATGCGAGTATGAGACTCACCCAGTTGTTGGGTACAAAAAAAGATAGTGTGGTTTCGTAATCTTCAATGATTTTATCTTGTTTAGTGGTTGTGACTCGTTTATTTTGTAGGGAATCATTCTAATCCAAACAACTTATAAATATTTATATGTGATTAGAATTTCATGAATTGTTGTTGAAGATTTTTGGTATAAGTGCATTGCTACATCAACCATTCAACACCTAAACCATATCCATTCCATGAAGTGGTAAATCATACAACCTTATTTGTAGTTTGAAATATTGTATTTGCATAGATACTCTAACATTTTCCTATCCTTGTGATCTCTTTCTCATTAGCTACCATAATTTTGATATCTTTGATGGAGATACGAAGAGATTTAACTGTTTAATAATGTTAATTTCAAACTTATATATATATATTTCTAGAATACTTAAGTATATGACATCTTTACTTTTAGGGTCATTTGTCACAAAATGCTTTTATCAATGCTTGAGAAATTCTAGGAGTGCATTATTTCTTTGCTTTGTATTTATTATGTTCCATCTCTTTGACCTCAGGAAAATGTTATATTTTTTGTTGTGGCTTCAAAATTCAAAGTCCCATTCAGGTGTCATATGTGAGATGAAATATATTTACATTCCATTTTTATAGGTGTGAGTGGGACATTGTTTTGAGTGTGGATTCTTCTATTACCAACTAATTTTACAATACTACTTAGAGGTTTTTGGATATAAGAATGGATGCTAATGACATATTTGGGCTAGATTCAAAATTATGTCAACAACCACACCATATTATCCTTCATCCTCCAAATCGATTATCGGATCATATGGATTCTTTGAATTATTGTCACAGTTGTTATCATCTTTGAAATAATAATGGCTCTTTGTTTTGAATTTATGGTTGAGTGACTAGTTTTGCTTGCATCCATGGCATGTGGGTTTCCACTCATCAAAGGTAGGATTGTAAAGTGGGGAGGTGTGTATTTATAACTTTGTTCATTTTTCCTAAGCGGAAAATTGGTGTTGGTTTCTGAAACATCATCTATTTTATGAAGTGGAAGCTCGATGTTAGGACACAAAACCTTGTTTGTTTAGCCAAGAAAAAAGTTGGCCATTGGTTTACAAAACTTCATTCATTTTACATAAAAGGAGACATATGTTGATTGAAAAGCTTCCTCTTTGCACATTTAGCTTGGTGTCTTAATTTTTCAATGGATTTAAGTTATACATTTATGTTTTTAATATTCTCTTTCAAACCAACAAGATATGATTGAATTAATTGATTTAGCAATAAACTTGGCATTCATGTTGCAAATAATTCCCACTTATGAGTATTCTTCCATTATGATTGAATTAATTGATTTAGCAATAATCTTGACATTCATGTTGCAAATACTTCCCACTTATGAATATTCTTCCATTATGCCTTACTATGATAATTGAGTAATTTCTCAACAATTTTCATTCTCTTACATGCCCTATAATAATTTGCAATAATTCAAAGATTCTTTAAACATGTCTCAATTTGTGGATAAAATGGTTGTTTAAGTTGTTAAGCCAACCCTATACATGTCCTTTCATATACGTTAATACCACTTTAATTTTGTATCATCGTAGTAAATATGGTAATTATTTTGAGATAGAGGTGTGCATCATCTATCTTTTATTCTTAATAATATAGTTATTGTCAAATTTTGTCATGTTGATCTTTACCTTAATATCATGTCGTGATAAAGTATCCTTATTTTGCAGTTAGGTATTTTTCCATGCCGTGTGAAATTAGATAAAATGTCTAAAAGATTAGTGATTGGGTTTTCATAGTATTCAATATGGTTGACACTCACTTAAGTTTACTTTTGAATGTTTTTAATGTAACCTTGTTTTATTTACATAATATATGTATTGATTATTGCAATCTATTCACATTCTTATAAACTCATTCCATCTTTCAATTTTATTTTTATCTTTTATTTATTTTTTCAAATAATTTTTTCCTTTTTTCTTAAATATTTTTTATTTTTTCTCTATTGTAAATATTTTTTTAATATTAATTAAATGGACACTTGAAATTATTAACTTCATTTTTTTTGTAGTTATTCATGGATCACTAAAGTCTTAATTGTAAACTATTTTTAAATTGTTTTTAATAAGATAATTTTTGTTTATCATATATAATTTAATTAAGAGAGAAATCATCTTTTGAAATATATTTTAAAGTTATAATGTAATGCATTTTATTTAATTATAAAATGTTAATAGTTAGTTACATTGTTTTTTTTATGGGACTAGAAGAGATCTGGCTACAATAAAGGAAGCGGTGGGTTTGTTCCAAAAGTCTACTTGTATGATGGTAAATGCGGCGAAATATTCACTGCCTCTGAATGGTTTGCTTAGGTATGAAGTTACTTATGCACAAAACAACTTCCCATATCATAGCCTTGTTGAAATATGTAACTAGGTTGGGTCTTCATAATGACAAATGTAAACATAATTTTATGTATTTAATGTAATGAAAAAAATAAAATTATTATTGTCAATCTTGAGGCATGGGTTTTATTACGCTTTCCACCTACACTTACCAGTTAGTGAGAAAAACCCTTAACCCCACAAGGTGTAGTTGGTGGCAAGAACTAAGAGAAGGGGTTGTCACCTATTCCCGACTCTCTGTTTAAGCTATCTCCTAGGTTAGCTAAGGGGGGTGGTCCCTAATGAAAAAATTATATGATATGAGTCTCTAGGAGAAAGGTTAATTTGGATTACTTATCAAAAAATAACGTATTTCCAAGAATTAAGCAAGCATATGAATAAATGAGCAAATTTCAATGATATATTCAAAGTATAGACCAATGCCTTCAAGTAAGTAACAATAGCTTGCTAAAAAATGAAATCAAAATACAATGATAGACATCTTGCAAAATGAAATGTTAAACCAACATAAGCATATAAACATCGAATGCAACTATAAATGAGATAATACTTGAAAGTAAATGCCCAAATGACAAGATAATGACATTAATTACTCATGAGCTTAAATGATCATCAAAGCAACAACATATGAAATAACTTTGAAATAGAATTGCATCAATGAAAGAATTTCCAAGTACAAGAAAGTTAAATGTTGCAAAATTAAAATAATTCACAATAATTGCATTATAAATGCCTCTTGAAATAAAGTGATATAAAAAAGACTCAAGTAAATCCAAGATAACATAAGTAGGAAAATTGCATTTGCAAGCAAATTAAAGATGTGATGTAGATGTGCTCTTCGTGTGGAAATTTCCTAAAAATCTAGCTCTCTACTATCGTGTAGAAAATTTGATGTAGGTTAACTCGATAATGCAATATAAATCAAAGCAGAATACTATAACCTACTTCTACTATCAATTTGCGAAAGCTTAAAGATCAAGTTGAACACATATAACTAGAAGAAGAAGAATCAATGCACAATACACATGAAAATACTTTGGGGAAAGCCTAATCTAAAAACCCCACTATCTGTATTATCATATAAGGTGGAAATATATAGGAATTATACAAAGCCTTAGCTCTCACAACTAGCTAGCTCTCAGTGCAATCCTCACAGATGCTCACAGGCAATCTTGGCTACTCTTCAGCCTTCCTCTCTGCCCTCCAAGCTCCTATTTCCTTGCGCTGTTCCTAGTGGATGATTTCCCTATTACCAAGTGTAACACTGCTCTCACACACTGTCAAAACTGCACAATCCTCAAGGAATGATTCCTTCTGCATGCATGAGTTTTCTTTATAAGAAAACACATGCAACTGGTAGTACATTGTCCTTGACATTAATCTCAACTGGGTCTTTCTCAGAATAGACATGCATGAGTTTCTGATGAGGGAATTTTCAGTTAACTGGAGTACACTAGTTGAGTGCATGGATGCATCAACTGACTGATAACTCACCATTAGTTCCTCAAACAGTTTGGAACTAATTTAATTGGACTTAACTCAGTAAACTGAGTTAACTAATTACAACTCAAATATAACTCAATTTTATCTCCTTAATTTAAGGGATAACTCTTGCATGACTTCAGAAAGACTTCTAACTTGAATTTCTCCATCTAATTAATTTAAAATAATTAATTAATTATTTCCAAGTAGCTATTAAGACTAAATTCAATTTTGATTCACAATTTAATTCAGGGACAAATTAAAAAGGAATATTCTTGTTGCCATGTTTCAACACTTAGTTTATTTTATTAGTTGCATTCAAAAGCAAAGTTTCAATTGAACTCTTATCCCTAGACCTCACCCTTACCTGAAAGTCAGATCTGACAATGAGGGGTCAATAGAGGTGGAGGGTCCTTAAAGTCTATAAAACTAACTTAAGTTGGAGGTAAATTTTAGTGATATGCATGTAAGATTTCCTAAAGTAGCTTTGCAAATTGAAACTTTAACTTGAGAGATTATCTTGACATAAAATAAATGTTTTCTTTGGAAAATGAAATTTTCCTAATACACAATGCATCAATACTCAAGATATGAAAATGTTGCACAATAATGAGGCATAAGTGAACTTTAGACAATTACCAAGCTAAATGAATCAAATTAGAGAGGTGCTTGCATAAAAATAAATTGCTATGAAATGGAATGTAACTTGTGACTTGTAGCAATCAATGTAAATGGTGCAAGTGAATTGTAGTGGACTTTGGGAAAGGAATGCAATGTGTAGTTATGTTAATTTCCAACTTAAAGCGTGTATAATATGTGAGCGGAAATTTCAAAACTAACAATAAATCTATCTACAAGCTCTCTCACTAAATGGAGAGATAACATGCCAATGGGTAGAACCCATGCTCCCACAAAAAATATAAATTTTTATTATTATGGTTTACAATGAGGTTAATGGCTCTTTGAGAGCTACCCAGGGAATTGATGGGAGTACAATATGAGGTTTTAAAACCACAAGGAAATTACTTCAAGTATGGATCCTTCAGAGAGATGAAGATGGTGCTACAATTAGGAAATACAAGCTCCCAAAGTGATACACAGCCTAGCCTTTTTCACAAGCACTCCTAATGCCCACGATCTCCTTGAAAATGGAACTTGAAGCTTGAGAGAACCTACAACAAAAATGTTAGAGCTGCAAAACTAAAAACAAATTTAGTGTGAAAAAAAAAAACATGCAAAATGAGTGATAATGCTACAATATAATATACAAAAACTAAATCAAGTGATGGGAAAAGACCCCATCACTTGTCTAGCTTATAAGGAGCTCTTGACTAGCTAGATAAGAAATGAAAGCACAAGAGTTTATGAGATAAATTTGATTGAAATATTTGACTTAATCACAAACTATGTTAAAAGGATCCGTACAAAACCAACACTTTCGAAAGATAAATTTATAAGATTCAAATAATGATAGGAGATCCTTGAAGGAAATGCCAAGAGTAGGTTGGTCTCTTGAAGACTTCCCCTCACGCTTGCTACTCAATCCAAAATGTCCTCTACAAAACTTCAAAGTACATTAGCTCATATGGATTAAATCCATAGACAATGGCAAGAAAACTCTAGAATTTTTATGAAAATAGATAGAGATATCTAGTCTAGAGCATATTAATAAATCAATTGTAAAAAAAAAGATAGTTGTATATTCACAACTCTATAAAAACTTACCAGAAATACAAGATAAAACATAAGTATAAATTATATCATCATTGAATCAAGCACATGCTCTAAGAGAAAAACACCCATGAATGAACCCCAAAGACTTTTTTATTTATATGAAGCACAAGTGTGCATAGGAGCAGAGTCTCCCCAAGCACAATAACTAGTACACAAGATTGCAAAGTGAGAGCACAAAGCTCTTATTATATAAAATCTTGGGATTCAATCCCAAGATAAATGGTGACAATCCCAAAGTAAATAGGTGACAATCTCAAGGCTCCTTCATGCAAATTCGAATTTCCCAAGTGGCATTAAGAATCCCTCAAGCAAAATCAAATTCCATGATGAAATGACAAGTGTATATGGGTGGTAACCAATGTGGGGACAATTTACCATAAAAATATCTCCCAAATATTCTCCCAAATCCTCCCAAATATGCATTAATTCCACAAACTCGAATTTCTCAATCAAAATTCGTTGCATTTATGTCTAGAAATTTGATTTCCCTGAGTGGGCCATTTATTTATGATGCAAGGTGCCAAATCATCCTCCAACTTGTCCTTTGACTTGAGATAATTTCCAAGTCATTTCTATGTCATTTTGTCACAAGGAGCAATTTATTTCTCTCCATGTATTTAATTGTTGGCTTAATTTATTTCCACTTTTTCCACTAAACTTAGAAAAAGTGGGTTTTGAGGGTCTATAACACATTTTTAACCCTTCAAAGTGTGTCACAATAAAAATTTGAGGATGAGAGGTGTAATTTTTATTACTCATACCCCATACAACTTCTTTAGACATCACTTATTACATTTCATATACAAATTTTATTCCAATTTCCGCCTTGCGGGAAATTTAAAAAATTAAAAAATGATCCCTTAAACCTAATTAAATTCCATGAAATTTTAGAGATGACCTAGAATGGTAATATAAATTGACTTTAGACACTAGGATGTATTAAGGTCTCAAACTTCAAGCTGTCACCCCAGCTTTGCGGTAATGCAGTGAGTGAAAAAATCTAGAAAATTATTCACTGTTAAAAAGAGGAATAATTAACCAAGTAAAAAAACATTGCAAGGTGTACTTGCTTGCTAATTGATTGCCAACGACCTAGTCATGTTAGATGGCTTTATTCATCATGCTAGTGACATTTATACAATATCCTGGTAGGGTTACAAAATCTGAGAACTGAAGAAGAAAATCAAAGAAGAAGTTAGAGTTTAAAAAATCTGATGATATGATGATCTTTAATGAGACATTGAAGCCTTTGATATATCCTTGGGCATGGAGTCTTAAAAAAATCTACCGCTGCCACTCCAATTGTCAACACGTTTCATGCTCAAGGAAATTTATTTTTAGGTCAAGCTCCCATTGTGAGCTCTTAGGGCTTGTCATTAAGTCATTAAGGTCATTGTCATGTATGAAAGACCCAATTGGGAAAGTTACATTATGTAAAAGAAAATTATTTGAGTCAAGAAAACCTCCAAGATCAAGTCAAAATGTATGCAACATGTCGACCTTCCAAACATGTCAAGTTGGCTTAGAAGCTGGAACAAGTCCACATATTTTTAAGGACTAGAAGGTTATATAAAGAAGGTTATTCGACCACCTTGAGAGGGGGAGATACACACAATAATCTTGGCTAAGATCTCTGAAGTCAGTGAAGGAATAAGAAGAAAAAGAGAAGTGGAAGAGACACCTTTCTAGGACTATTTTTGGGTAATATCGTTCACACGTGCGGGTTGAAGCTATGGCATCCACTGCAGAACCTAAGACCAAATTACAATCGTCTCAAGAAGTTGAATCCTAGTGACAAAATAGCCTAGCTTGAAGACCGAAGTCTTGAAGAGAAGGAATCTAGCCAAGCGAGGGAGGGAAAGGGCCAAGATTGACCTCATCACCTCATACATGCTAAATTGCAGGAAGTTTCCAAAGGTCGAGAATTTCAAGAAGAGGAGCAGTCTAGTGTTGCAGGACCGAAGTCAGAAAAGAAGGAGAAATTGCAGCAATTCTAAGTTAAGTTTTGACTTTGTTTGACTTAACAAGAAGAAGGGCAGAGTTTGACTTGATCTTGGAGGAGTTTCAGTCAAGGGTCTAGGTCTTAGAATTTGTCAATTGAAGATTCTATAAGAAGAATAATTTTGTGGGTTTTCCTCTCAAGATAGGAGATGTTTTGGCCCTGGTTGATCACCTATATCTTGTGTCCTTTGTCTCATTGTTCTTTATGTTTTTGGTATTCTTTTGATGAAAAGAACACAATATTAATGAATCTAAAGAAGATCCTAATTTAGAAAAGTAAAAATTCTTCACAAGCAGTTATCATTATAAGAGAAATCACCTACACTTGTTGCCCCCATATTTCTTAACATGGTATCACAGCTAAGGTGTCAAGTCAAGAAAGGGCAATTTAATAAAGGACACTCAAATTTGGAGTACTAGAATATCATCAAGGGCATCAATCATCAAGACGATCCTCTTATCTCCAAAAGACAAGGATTACATCATCATCTTGAAGGAAGTCTCTAGAAAAGACCTCAAAAGACCCTACCTCTACTAAAATAAAAGAGATATGCAAATTGAATCATCTTGAAGTCTACTCATCCAACAAAAGCAAGAAGAAAATCATTGACATCATCATCAAGGTTTCAAGGTTTGATCAAGTTCTGGAGTCTCAAGTTCTGACCTAAAAATAGTGAATAAATTACAGTGTACTATATCATTGTCTCAAGAAGTGGAAGACCTGATTTAAATAATCAAAATAATTCAAGCCCTTTGGCAAGAGAAGCAAACATCTGGGCCTTAAAGAAAATGACTATTTTCATCCCCTCAAGAAGCAGCAACCGAATTTATGGGAATCATCGAACTCCTCAAGAAGATCATTAAAGATGAGTTGTACTCATAACACTAATCACATATCCCGAATTTATGGAGAAAAAAATCTATGTGGCACTAAGAAGTTCAAGCACCAGTCATACACTCATACTTGTAGCATGATCAATCATTCAAAAGGACTGATAATCATCTATATATATATATATATATATATATATATATATATATATATATATATATATATATATATATATATATATATATCAATTCAAGGATAAGTGCAACAAAAAGGATCCCCATTATGAAGTTTTGTTGCATGGAAGACCTGTAGCCATCAAGGTAGAAAAAAGGAGCTACAATCATTCCATGTCTTAAAGAATATCTTGAAGAAGGAGGTCCCATTAAGAGAGTTGTAAAAGAAAGTCTGAAATATAGCAAAAAGGACAACACATATACCTTTGTGAAGAAAACATGGCATCACAGGTAGGTATCCATGAGGTATGTATAATATTTTTCTTATTGTTAAGGGTCCATCATAAAATGTTATAGGGTTGAAGTTATGACTCTAGGGTTTGTGTTGATGGCTCATAAGAAACCCTAGTATTTAGAAACCTGAATCTTAAAGTACTTGTTCCGTATGATTTGACTTCTAGGGTTTGATAGGATTCTAGGGCATGGGAGAAACCCTAGTGTGACATAATATGATTTATGGTTTGAAGCTAAGAAACCCTAGGATGATCTCTTGGTTGCATAGAAACCCTAGAAGGATAATTTGACATCATGTTTTGGTATCATATCTTTTGCTTGGGGTACTTGTTAATTAGTATTGTAGGTACAAGAAGTAAAAGATGGATGGGATGATCCTCTGAGAAGCATGATGGAAGAAGGGGGGAACTATAAGGATCCTTAGACACTATTCTTAATGTAGATAGCAAGGAAACGTAGAAGATGAAAGGCCTTTGCCATGGTTAAAGAATGATAGGATGCATCTTAGGCATCATGATAAGCATACTATTGAAGCAAGAGCTCATGTCATAATTGAAGTAAAAGTCTACATACTCATAACAACTATCATAGGAAAAAGCAGCTCTTGGTAACCTCATTAGAAGCATAAGTAGCACTTATGGAAGAAGGAAGTCATCTAGTATAGATCTCATCATACATCATTATAAAAGAGCATTTGCAAGACAAGGATGTTCAAAATCTTCATTAGAATGTTCATCCCTTGGAAGAAGCAAGTGTCTCGCTAAGAATACCACCTTGGATGGGATTCACAATTTGGAAGAATGATGGTATGATGACTAAGGAATGCACCATGTTGAGATCGTTGAAATTCTCTTAATCAAGGAAAGTAAGCTGTTGGAAGAAGTCTAAATTACCAAGAGAAGGAAAAAGTGGTATGTATGCATATGTTTGATAAGTTAGGTCATGTCATTATATAGTTGCAGATAATATGAATAGATACTCTACCTCATGAGAATAATTAAAGGAAAGGGTTCTCTTTTGGAAACACACAATGGCATGATTCACATATTGACTAAATGAAACCAACATAATATGTCCTCATATGAGGTGGTTGACAAAGATGAAGGAACTATGGCTAGAAGTTCCTAAGAAACAATATGTGAAGAAAAGAAAGAAGAGGTTGTGAAAGATGTAACTATGATCACATAGAAAAGGTGATCAACATTTGATAACTAGGAGAATTGGCAATGATATCTCCATGGGAGAGATATGAAGACTTTGGGAAAGTTTGAAGAGAAAGAAGACCCTTGACAATTGAATATCTTGGAGATTTCTCAATATGAATACAGGATGTTGATGTTGCAACAAGCAGATGTCATGATGAAGGGCCATCACACACGATTATTTTTTATTTGATGTTCATTTCCAATTTTTGAACATTATCTGGATGGGCTGATACAGGGCTACTGAAAGAAAGGTGTGGATGCCATCTACAACTGGTACTCATGTAGTGGGATAGAAGATACTAAATGAGACATGAAATGGAAAAGGTAGTTGTATAAGGAAAATCCATATATGGTCTAATGGATCACTCTTTGATGAAAGGAAGGATGACACGACTGCCCTGATTTGAGAAGGAAAGTGATGTATGGTCGATGCCCTACAAAGAAGTCACAAAGATGAAGGCTCCATAGTATTAAAAATGAAATTCATGACATCGAATGGAGGAGCACTATAAGCAACTGAAGGCCCCATGGAAGAAAGAGTTGTTGCTGGAAACATATCCCTAGTTAAGAGGGAGCCTGAAATCAAGTTTATGATTAATAAGAAACTTGGAAGCAAGTCCCTAAGCTAAGATGGAGATTGGAAAAGTCCTTGGTTAAGAGGGAACTTAGGTATATTCATTTTATAGCAATGGGTGTATCCTCCCTAGTTGAGAGGGAGAGATAGATACATCATTCTTGTCTTCACTTGAGAAGAAAGAATGAAGGATTGGGTAAGCATTTGACATCTGATACTCTTCGAGGATGTGGTAGGGTGTCCAAGATAAGGGTGGTCGTAGAGTACCAATATTCTTTGAGGACTGGGAATCCAAGATAAGAATAGTCTTGGAAAGACATACCCTATGAACACTCGGGTGGGGTATGCTCCTTGAGAGAAAATTATGAAGGTGTCTATAAATCATTGGTCTCGCCAACATTGTGCTCTGATATTGTGGGGAGATAGAGTTGTTAGTCAAGGCCTTACTATGTGACAATGCTAGATGATATGATGCTATACAGATGATTACCAATCTCACTCTTCATATGAAAATTCTTCAGATTGAGAATGTCCAAGTACCTTGAATGGATTATAAATACCTCCCTAGTTAAGAGGGAGTGTTGAAATATGTAACTAGGTTGGTCTTCATAATGACATATGTAATCATAATTTTATGTATTTGATGTAATGAGAAAAATAAATTTATTATTGTTGATCTTGAGGCATGGGTTTCATGCTCAAGGAAATTTATTTTTAGGTCAAGCTCATATTATGAGCTCTTAGGGATTTTCATTAAGGCATTAAGGTTGTTGTCATGTATGGAAGACCCATTTGGGCAAGTTACATTATGTAAAAGCAAATTATTTGAGTCAAGAAACCCTCCAAGATCAAGTCAAAATGAGTGCAACATGTCAAGTTAGCCTATGAGCTGGAACAAGTTGACCTATTTTTAAGAACTAGAAGGCTATATAGAGAAGGCTTGTTGACCACCGTGAGAGGGGTAGATACACACAAGAATATCGACCAAGATATCTGAATTTAATGAAGGAAGAAGAAGAAAAAGCGAAGTGGAAGAGACACCTTTCTAGGAAATTATGTTTTTGGGTAATATATTTCACACATGCGGGTTGAAGCTAGGGCATTCATTACAGAACCTAAGAGCGAATTATAGTCATCTCAAGACGCTAAATCCTGGTGCCAAGATAGCCTAACTTGAAGATCGAAGTCTTGAAGAGAAGGAATCCAATCAAGTGAGGGAGGAAAAGGGCCAAGATTGACCTCATCACCTCACACGTGCTAAATTGTAGGAAGTTTCAAAAGGTTGAGAATTTCAGGAAGAGGAGCAGTCTAGTGTTGCAAGACCAAAGTTAGAAAAGAAGGAGAAATTGCAGCAGTTCTAAGTTAAGGTTGTCTTTGTTGACTTAACAAGAAGAAGGGCATAGTTTGACTTGATCTTGGAGGAGTTTCAGTCAAGGGTCTAGGTCTTGGAATTCGTCAATTGAATATTCTGTAAGAAGAGGAATTTTGTGGGTTTTCCTCTGAAGATTGGAGAGGTTTTGGCCCTGGCTGACCACCTATATCTCGTGCCCTTTGTCTCATTGTTCTTTATGTTTTTGGTAGTTGTTTGATGAGAAGAACACAATATTAATCAAGCTAAAGAAGAACCTAATTCAGAAAAGTAAAAAGTCTTCACAAGCAATTATCATTATAAGAGAAATCACCTACACTTGCTTCCCCCAAATTTCGCAACAAGCCTAGATTTTGAAGTTGGTCTACAATACTTAGGGTTCTTCCTAACATCGAATAATTACTAGAAACATGATTAGCAATGGCTTATTTCCAAGATAGAGAAGAGAGTCAGGTCATGGTGCTTCAGATGGCTGTCAAGAGCATGGAGATTAGTGCTAATTAAATAGGTGTTAGAAGCTATACTAGTGTATTGGATGTCCTTGTCCTATAAACCTGCAAGAGTTTTGAGCTGTATCTGGAAAATTTGTAGCAGGTTTCTATGGATGGGAAGAAAAGATGGAAGGATATTCCCTTGGGTCAGATTGGAAAAGATTTATTTTCCTAAAGGATGGGGAGGTTGGGGCCTAAAAATCCTTCCATCTTTTGCTAAAGCTTTAGCTGCCAAAGTTGGGTGGAGGTTGGTTTCAACATAAAGTCTTTGGAAGACTATTGCACACTAGAAATATATATCCCAGCTGTACAGAAGAATGCCTTCGAACTCTAGATAGAAGAGGCCCAAGATATCTATTATCTGGAAAGCGATTCTTTCCTCTTTTCCAATGGTTGACTCCAGTCTGTCGTGGAAAGTGGGTAATGGAGAAAAACTAAAAATCGGATTGGACACATGGATTGTTTGTGGAGACAGTTTTCATCTACCTCGCCAAATGGTTCAATTTCTTAACGATCAGAGTAGGCATGCATCAAATGAGGTAGTTGACCTCCTAGCACATCTATTTGGGCAGATGGTTGGGTAAGTGCCTATCATCTTAATCTCCCCACTAAATTTCATGTGTTATGGAACAACTACACGCTGACTTTAAACAAAACACGTGCACATTCAAGAGGAGGTTGATTCTCTTTGTTGGGTCCATTCCTCGTGGGGACAATACACTCCAAAAGACGGATATGGTTTTATTTGCAATGACATACAACTTGTTGAAACTACTTGGTGGTGGAAGAAGCTTTGGAAAATAAAACGTCCCCCAAAGATTTTCTTTTCCTATGGTGCTTGATGGAATATAAAGTTTAGACGTGGGATCATCTTCAAATTTGGTGGATGAAGGGTTTGGGGTGGTTTTTGATTTGTAAAAATGCCAATGAATATGTAGATAACTTGTTCAGTTCTTGTCCGTTTACTAAAGCTATTTGGAATTCCATCAAGAATTTATTGGGAGGTGCCTTAAATTAGCAAGGGGAAGACTTCCAAGAAGTCTAGAAAGATTGGTGGGATCAAGTCACTGCTTAACATCTCATAAATGTGCCTCCTCTTGTTTGCTAGAGTATATGGAATGCGAGGAGAAAAACAATTTTTAAAGACAAAACCTCTATTTTGGATCGGATGGTTGCCAAAGTAGTAGTTAATTTTGAGCTTATCCATGTTGAAGAAGCATCTCATGCTCCTAAGATCATAATTTTTGAGGAAATCGACAGAAATCGACCTTGGGGCTTTTTCGATGGATCATCCTCTAATAATGCATCTTGCGAAGGAGGGGCAGTGCTATATATCTAGGAAAACCATTATTATAAGCTACAGAGTGGTTTGGGGAGTGGAAAAAACAACGATGTAGAACTTCTCAGCCTCAAACTCTTACTCCTTTTTGTAATTGAAAAATATATACATATGTTGCAAATTTTTGGTGATTCAATGATTATAATAAATTGGTTTAATGAGTTGCAATGTTGTCACATTCACACACTAAGCCCCATTCTTGAGGAGGTTTTATAGCTCAAGTAGTGTTTTAACCAAATTTATTGTCGCCATATATACAAGGAGGGGAACCATGAGGCAGATGCACTCTCTAAAGCTGGCTCTTCACAAGCTCTAAGAGTTTGGAAAATCTACGAGCAACTAAATGATGTCTCCACAAAATAATTTCATATACCTTTCATCGAAGGGTTACAATTGGATATCCCTAGTGAATGACTTTGTTTCTTTTTGAGTTTTTCCTAGACATGACAGGTTTTTGCACGCAATTCATGCAGAGAGATCCTATAGGTCTCTTTGAGTTTTTTATGCTAGGCACGATGGTTGATGTTTCACATTATATTTTATGATATACTGTTGATATTGTATTTATGTGGGAGAAAACTAGTTTGTCTTTTCAAGAAGCTAGATAGTGATATATTTTCTTGATCACATGCAACTATACTTTTTTTGAGTGCACTTATTTCTAATAAAAAAATTGTTTTTATTTATTTTATTTTTTTAAAGAAAAAAACTTAAAAAATAAAAATACAAGTACTTCCAGTAAAAATATATTTTAAATAGCTTATTATCAATATCAAATACAATATATCAATATTTTGTTTTATGAATATGTAAAAAACCAAAAAAATAAATACAACATATCAATATTTTATTAGTCAGTAGAAAACAAGATATCTTAAGTGTGGGATATTTAGCATTCAAAAAGTTGTATTTTTCTAACTAAATTCCTATGTATTTGGAATTATATGGAAAATATGGGAATTCTAAATTGACCAATTCTAAAATAACCTAAATCAATAAAACTCACCGAAAATATGACAATCTAATATTGCCATCTCAATTCCCCACGCCAAACTCCAATGTCAAACACATCCTCAAAGGATTTACAACATTTGGTGTAATATTTTAACATGGGGAAACAATTTTTTCTAATGAGACGTCAACCGACTTACGTTTAACGCCGCGTTCGGATCATTGACGTAAGGGGTTTGACGGTCAAACACGTTCTAGTTCGTCGTCCTCGTGCCGTGTTTATCCCAGTGTCGATGCGACCCGCCTGTTTCCTTCGAATTTCATGCCCCTCTAATATGCGTCACTAATAATAATCGCTTGGTTTGAACTTTCCTGCAAGGATGCTTCCGTACAGGATTCAAGTGCGGTTATGGACCAGCAAACTTATGCGATTTCGTGGGGGTTTCTCATCCAATTTTATAACACAAAATCCAAGTTTTCACAGGCCGTACCGCCTGCGCGACGCTAAGACGTGTACCAGTGTGTAAATCAGTTGCAATTTCCCTGCAGATTTTTAATTTGGACTTTTCGAATCTTCTATTTTAAGCAACGTCCTCGAATGGGGATCTCTAAGGGTTTAAGTAGGGGCTTCTCCTCCTCCACCATGGAAACAACTCGGAAATGGTCCAGTAGCTACGTGGAGGTGATCCCAGGAATCTCATATCAAATTGGTGTCTCTATATATTTAAAAAGGAACGTTTTACAAGATTTATTCCTAGTTTTTGATAATTTAAAAACATTTAACTAAAAAATTATGAGGGGTATATTAATTGATTTGTAAGGGGTTAAGATTTTACAAGGTTTAAATTTGATGGGGAGGAGTTGGGGATGGGAGCCACTTTGAAGGGAATTAAATTATTTTGGTGATAGCATTTTATATTTGGGTTAGCCCCAACTAATTTGGTGATAACCTTAGACATTTGAGTCATTTGGGCTCACTGAACCTAGACTCAACCTAATTCAAAAACAAACAAATAAACAAAAAAAAACAACCAAAATAATATAAAAAATAAATATTTAAACAATTCTTAAAATTAATTAAATTAATATATTAAAGAAATAAATAAAAATTATTTATATAACATAATTTTATATATTATTATTTTTAATAAATAATTTAAATATATTACATTAAACATGTTACATTAAATTAAGTTATCCAATTATTATAAACAATTCAAGATGAGTGAGAGTAAGAATGCCATGCTTATCAATCATATATATATAACAATTCTCTAACATACATATAACTAGTATAAATCTATAACTCATAATCTATTTAATTTTCTATTAAAATTAAAATGTTTTTTTTTAATATTTAAAAAATATAAAATTAAAATGAATAATTAATTAGGCTAACACCTTCGCTTAATATTTTGCTTCAATTTTCTAAATCAAACTAATCTATTAACATATTTTAGATTAAAGTTGTGTTATGCTCCCATATGAGTCTATACCCTTACTAGAAACCAAGAACCTCATGCTAATGACTAGATTACCTATTTCACCACAACCAACATTGACATTTGGTTTTGAACTCATAACCTCATGAAGTCCAAAACATTAAAAGAAACTAGGTAAACCATCCCACCTATAAACCTAAGCCCTTAATGCAACTATGTATGAAAATAATTGATATTATTTTCTTATATTCAATAAATACAATCAAAGATCACAAAATTTTATATTAATCAAGTTATATAAATTCATTTTAAACTCTGCTATACTAGACGCTTAAACGGATCAAATTTCTTAAGGTGTAAATTCTTTTATCATTTAGTTTCATGGATGTACTAATTCATTCATATTGAATTATAAAGCAATTACTCCTTAAAATAATTTGATCATTTTCTATGCTTAATAAATCTAGATTTAAGATGTTTGATAGATCTTGATTTAAGATGGAATTTTGTTCATTTATATTTTTAGATATTGTCATATATATATGCATATAAATAGTTATGTATAATTATGTTTTGCTTATTGTTGTTATTATTATTATTATTGACATATTATTTTCGAGTCATCGAGCAATGTTTTGTGACATCTACTCTAAAATACTTAGACACAATTAAATAGGAATAAAATTCATTTTTTCTTCTTCTTTCTCAATTAATAAACACCAATAATTTTTTATAATTTCATAAATAACATATAAACATAATTCTCAATTAATAAAACCAATATTTTTTTATAATTTCATAAATAATATATAAACATAAGTAAAATTTCATTGTCTTTTTTATTATAAACCAATGAAATAAGTATTTTTTCTCTTCCTATAATCAAGGCATAAACCCATTAAATTTTTGTTATTATTATTATAATGTGAAAATTAAAAATATTTTATTTAAAAAATAAAATTAATTTTATATTAATTCAAAAGAATAAAAATAAATTTACAATTAAATTGATTTATTTTTTAATATAAATTGATTTATATTTTTCAATATAATTTTAATAGTTTTTAATATAAATTGTTTTATATTTTTCAATAATATATTAATATTTTTAATGTAATATTTTTTAATATAATATTATTTAATAGTACGCCATAATTTTTTTCATATTTAATTATACCTAATGATATAATATTTATAGAATTAAACAAATTTTACATATTTATGATGTTATTTATTTTTAAATGATGTTTATTTATTTTACATATTTATGATGTTTATTTATTTTGACTTTTCATTTAGGGGAATGTCAATAGATTTATTTATTATAAAAAAATTATTAATTTTTTAAAATTTACATTTTCAATATTTATATATGAAATTAAATACATTTATATTAATTTTAAATACATTTTTTTTTAATTTGTTATCCTTTAAGAAATATTGATTGAGATTAAATTTTTTATATTGATTTTAATAAAAATTAAAATAATAATAATAATAATATAAATCTAAATAATAATAAAAATGATTTAAATTAAAAAATAAAAATGAAAAAGATATTTGAATTATTTAAGAGTATAGGATTGATTTCCTCTCCCACATAAATATTTAAAATATTGTGAAAAGTTATAATCATATTTTATAAATTTTTATTTTTTATTTGTTTAAGTATAAGCATTATTGAACTGTTATAGCTGGAATGTTTAATGGAATTCAAATTTTATAATAATTTATTTGTAAAATATAATTTAAATTGATTTTATTATAGCTTATAGGTGTAGAATAGATAACGATGGGTGTATCGTTAAGTGAATGTTTGATGTAAAGGTTACCTGTTCGAAACTTAATGGGCAAAAATCCAATTTGACGGCTTAGAACCCTTAAGCCACACATCAAATATGATATAATTTATGGAGAACAACTTAACAAACCAATTTTATTTTATTTTAGTTTATAGTTTTTCTATTTGCCATACATTTTGTTAAAATTAAATTAAAAATTATTAAAATAATAAATTTAATTCATTAAATATTTAAAAGATTTTTCAATCTCTAAATCGATTAAAAAAAAACTCTCTTTTTATTAAAAATATAGTTTTCATTTACATATGTTTTCTTTAGATATGTTCATCCCACAAATTAGTGGAGAAGGGGGTTATGTTTTCACTTCTCAATCTGATATTGAACAGGCCGTTTATCATCATTTCAAAGCTCTTCTCTTTGAAAAAGAACTTTCTTTTAGAGATCAAATGGACTTTATTAATCATATGCCCTTGATGTTATGTGAGTCTAAAAATGACATTCCGGAAAGGCTTGTTACGATTGAGGAATTACATTATGTTCTCCATGCCTCCACCAAGGACAAAATTCCTGGGCCGAACTGTCACGCCCCTACACCTGCGGTAGTCTTTCAACCGCTTATAGCGAGGTGCGGCACCACCGAACACTTTCTTTTCACCAATACTTATGTTTGTGGACTACGCCTTAACATTCCATACTTAGTTTTATTTTCGTTACCAAGTATTATTAATGTGCCTTTATACCAATGAACACCCATACACATTCATTATCAACAGCATTAAACAAGAGAAATGCACAACAGTATAAAGGGAGGGGCAACTCCCTGCAATATGAGTCTGCCCGAATATCAATATATGTATAATTTTCCACTTTTACAAAGTATAGGCTAAGTCCTTGGGAAACCCCAAATTTATACTTAGCCAAATTTCCAACTTCGGCAAACTCGGTTGCCCAGCTCGTCGGCACCTCCGCACGGTCGCCGCATGACTCACCAACCCGTCGTTCACCTCGTCGCACGTCTTCGCCGGTTCGCTCTTCGTTTGGTCGCAAACGCCCAAACCGTGTACACCTGCCCACACGCAGTCCCACTTGCCAACCCTTGGCAAATGCCCAAATCGTGTGAACAACACGTAGTACCGCCTGCCCAACTCTACGACCTCCGGTTCCAACTTTCGTGCACACTTGCATGATGGGCGGGCGCTCACCCGAGCCACCAAGACACCCACGACAAGACTTCGCACGAACGGGCGCCACACGTTCACCGTGCACGCCTCACCCGACCACCGGGCGCACCTTTGCTCGCGCCTTCGCTCAACACCAAGTGCGATGTTCTATCGTGCGACTTGCCCAAGGATGGGCGCATGAGAACTGCGCCTTCTCCTTCCCCAACTGCGCACTAGAACTCTCGCACTATTCCCTTGTGCGAATTTGCAATGATCGAATGCTTGATGATCGATGGTTCAAATGCCTCCAACGTTCAGCAATATATACCCATCGCAAGTGGGGGTGGTGGCTTGCCCAGCCGACCACCCAACGCCATGAACGCACCCTTCTCCAACGCCAAACGCCCAACATATGAGTCGGCCAGCCCTCCATCGCAAGTCGGCCTCAAGTGCATCGTTCAACGCCCAAAGGTGTCTATAAACTTCATCGCATTTCATTAACGCAAGCCTTCGTCGCAAGTCATCGTCGCACGCCTGTCGCAGCTCCATCGCACAACCTTCGTGCGGCCCAACTCGCTGTTCTGCCCGCGCGCGCCCGGGTCGTGCAGCCCAACTCGCCATGCACGCCCGCACGCCCGTGCCCGGTTCGCTCGCGCACCCGAGGACCTTACACAGACGGTTGGAGGGTCGAACTATACATACATTTCTTTGATCTTATGTCATAGGATCTTCTAAATGTTGTGGAAGAGTCTCAGATTAAGGGTTGTGTTTCAGGTGCCATTAACGCTACTTTCATAGCATTAATACCCAAAAAGAAGAGTCCAAACTCCTTTTTCGATTTTCGTCTCATTTCCCTCTGCAACTCTGTCTATAAGTTGATTTCTAAACTCATTGTAGTTAGTTTTAAATCTCTACTTACTGATCATATTTCACCGGAGCGGTTTGGTTTCATAGAGGGGCGTCAGATTCAAGACGCAGTGGCTATTGCACAGGAAGTTTTACATTCCATTAAAGTCAAGAGACATAATGCTTGCTTTATGAAGATTGATATTACCAAGGCTTTTGACAACATTGACTGGGAATTTCTTAGACAGATTCTTTAGAAAATTGGTCTCAATATCTGCAATGCTAACTGGATTTTGGCTTGTGTATCTTCCACCAATTTTGTAGTGATTATAAATGGTCTCCCTACCGCATTTTTCAAAGCAATTGAGGATTAAGGCAATGATGCACTTTATCCCCAATATTGTTTATTCTTATCATGGAAACTCTCAGTAGGAAAATCATAGATTTCAGGGACAGAGGCTTGATCATGGGCATCAATATGACTAGACAGATCAATGTTACCCATTTGATTTTTGTTGATGAACTCTTGCTTGGTGGAGAGTCTTCTATCACTAAATGGTTGCAATTTCATCATATATTATCTTCTTTTGGATCTGCATCTAGGCTCATCAAGAATCCTCATAAATCTGAAGTGATTTCTGCACAAGTGACCGGGGAGAGATCGATCAGATTTGTGGTCTATTTGGTATTTCTGCTCAGATAGTGGACTCAGGTCTTCATTATTTGGGTTTCTAAATAAAGCCGAATGAATATAAAATTGCTAACTGGAGTTGGATCATAAAAAAAATTGATCTCAAATTAAAATATTGGACTTTTAGGTGGCTTTCCATCAAAGGTAGGCTCACTCTAATCAAATTTTCCCTTCATTCATTATCTGTATATTGGATGCATCTCTATTTAATTAGGCATCATGTTTTGGTATCGTATTTTTAAATATATTTTAAATAGCTTATTATCACTATCATTTTATCAGAGAATATATTTTATAATAAGCAAATACAATATATCAATATTTTATTTTCTGAATCTATTAAAAAAAAAATACAATATATCAATATTTTACTACTCAGTGGAAAACAAGATATCTTAAGTGTGGGATATTTGGCATTCAAAGAGTTGGTATTTTTCTAACTAAACTCCTATGTATTTGGAATTATATGGAAAATATGGGAATTCTAAATTTGACTTCTACTCCAAAAATATATCTCCATACAATTTTTTCTTCTACAATTTTGACCAATTCTAAAATAACCTAAATCAATAAAGCTCACCGAAAATATGACAACTAATATTGCCATCTCAATTCCCCACGCCAAACTCCAATGTCAAACACATCCTCAAAGGATTTACAACATTTGGTGTAATATTTTAACATGGGCGAAACAATTTTTTTTTAATGAGACGTCAACCGACTTACGTTTAACGCCGCGTTCGGATCATTGACGTAAGGGGTTTGACGGTCAAACACCTTCATAGTTCGTCGTCCTCGTGCCGTGTTTATCCCAGTGTCGATGCGACCCGCCTGTTTCCTTCGAAGTTCATGCCCCTCTAATACGCGTCACTAATAATAATCGCTTGCTTTGAACTTTCCTGCAAGGATGCTTCCATACAGGATTCAAGTGCGGTTATGGACCAGCAAACTTATGCGATTTCGTGGGAGGCTTCTCATCCAATTTTATAGCACAAAATCCAAGTTTTCACAGGCCGTACCGCCTGCGCGACGCTAAGACGTGTACCAGTGTGTAAATCAGTTGCAATTTCCCTGCAGATTTTTAATTTGGACTTTTCGAATCTTCTATTTTAAGCAACGTCCTCGAATGGGGATCTCGAAGGGTTGAAGCAGGGGCTTCTCCTCCTCCACCCTGGAAACAACTCGGAAATGGTCCAGTAGCTACGTGGAGGTGATCCCAGGAATCTCATATCAAATTGGTGTCTCTATATCTTTAAAAAGGAACGTTTTACAAGATTTATTCGTAGTTTTTGATAATTTAAAAACATTTAACTAAAAAATTATGAGAGGGTATATTCACTGATTTGTACGGGGTTAAGATTTTACAAGGTTTAAATTTGATGGGAGGAGTTGGGGATGGGAGCCACTTTGAAAGGAATTAAACTATATTTGGGTTAGTCCCAACTAATTTGGGGATAACCTCAGACATTTGAGTCATTTAGGCTGCCTGAACCTAGACTCAATCTAATTCAAAAACAAACAAATAAAAAAAAACAACCAAAATAATATAAAAAAATAAATATTTAAACAATTCTTAAAAATTAATTAAATTAATATATTAAATAAATAAATAAAAATTATTTATATAACATAATTTTATATACTATTATTTTTAATAAATAATTTAAATATATTACATTAAACATGTTACATTATTCAATAAAATTAAGTTATCCAATTACTATAAACAATTCAAGATGAGTGAGAGTAAGAATGCCATGCTTATCATATATATATATATAGGCATACGACTGCCTTGGGTTTTCATCAGGGGTTTACTTGCAAAGATTGGATTAAGGGCCAACATGATTGACTGGATCATGGCATGTGTTGAGAAGGTGAACTATGCTATCATTGTTAACGGGATTCCATCTTCTTATTTCCTAGCTGCTAGAGGGCTTCGCCAAGGCTGCCCCCTGTCACCCCTCTTATTCATCTTGGCAATGAATTCCCTAAGTCTCCACATCAATAAGGCAGTCAAGGAAAACAGGTGTAGCCCATTGAAAATATGCAGGAACAATTCCATCTCGCATAACTTATTTGTAGATGATATTCTTATGTTTGGTATGTTGTGCAGACTCACCTGGTTATGTTTTTATGACATCCTTAAAAACTTTCAAAAAGCTACAAGACTGCAAATTAACAAATCAAAGTCAGTAATCTATCATAATGATGTCAATAAGGAAGCAGTAGAATGGTTATCTTCACTTTTTGGAATAGAGGCGAAATCCATTAAGCATGGAATAACATACTTGGGTTTCCAGCTAAAGGCAAACAAATATTCAAAGAAGGACTGGCAATGGATTTTAGATAGATACTACAAAAAGATATCAGTTTGGGAATACAGATGCTTATCATTGGCAGGAAGAGTGACCTTGGCTCAATCGGTCTTAAATCAACTCGCAGTATATTGGGCCCATTTATTCTTTCTTCCTGCAAGTATCATTCAAAAAATGAATAACCTAACTGCGAATTTTATATGGGGCGACCAATCGAAAAAAAGGAAATTTCATCTCTCCAAATTATCTGATATCTCTTTGCCGAAGAGCATGGGGGGATGGGGTCTGCTGGACTTGCGGACTTTCAGAAAGGCACTTCTATGTAAGTCTTTGTGGAGAGGGATTTATGGAGAAGGCCCATGGAGCAACTCAATTCAAAAGAAATACATGGGCAGTAAGGATATCTCACACTAGTACAAGGTGGGAAGGATAGGTTCCTCTTATGGGTCATCAATATGGTTGAGCTTCTGCAAGATAGAAAGTTATTTCTTGAAGAATTTAACATGGCGCTTCCAATCTGGTAGCAAGATCCTTATTGGAATAGACCATTTTCTGAGCGGTGTCGAGGAGATCTTTGTGCCTGAAACTTTAATAATTTTTTTTCATAGAAAAGGTTTCTTCTATTGGGATAAATTGATTTCAGATTGGCAGGGATCGATTCCTTTATGGAAAGAGGCAGAGAATATGGGGATGCCAGTTTCTATAGCTCGACAATAGCTCGACAATGGGAGATCATCAGGACATGCCTGAGAAACTGCGGCATTTTCCGCTCTTCGGAATCTGATTGTCTTATATGGAAGAATTCAAAAGGTATCAACCTGGTTCGTGTTAAGGATATTTATCAGAATATGATTGGTCTAAGGGATGCTTCTCCCAATCCTATATTCCCAACTGTCTTTTGGAAATCGAGATGTCCCTCCAAAATGATTTATTTTTCATGGCTGACCTTCCACAACAAAAATTTATCTTGGGAAAACTTTAAAAAGAGGGGATGGCAAGGGCCAAGTATCTGTCTAATATGCAAATCAGCTGAGGAAAACAACTGTCACATGTTTTTAAATTGCCAAAGAACTCAACAATTGTGGCAATCTCTGGAAAATTTGTATGGAATCCCACATATTTCACATGCTTCCACAAAAGAAGCGTTTCTGTGGTGGAGTGGACAGAAGGATTCCTGGAGGCCGATAATTATTATCACTCTCTGGAGCATTTGGAAATGGAGAAACAATGTTATTTTCAATGACAGAAATGTGCCTTTCTTGGAAATTTTATCTAATATTGTATCAATCTACGACTCTTTACCGGAAAAGCCTCACAAGCAAAAAAAGGAGGATCATAAGGAACATGTACAACCTCACTCAATGTTGCCAAGAGCATATTTTGACGGAGTCGAGCAGAAAGTTTCCTGTGGTTATGGAGTGCGCATTATAATGAATGAAAATGTTCAATATCTCATCCATTGGAATGGGGGAATGGGTTCCAACAACAAAGTTGAGGCGATGGCCCTTGCTGACCTTCTAAATTTTTGCTTTTTCCTAAATATTCAGGCACTCTCAATTTATGGAGACTCCAAAGTAATGGTGAATTATGTATCAGGGAAAAACAACATCTACAAGCCTCACCTGGTAGGATGGATGGACAGGATCAGGTTCTTCTGGAGAAGGATGGAAGGATATTCTATTCACCATATCAACAGGACACAGAACCAGCGAGCAGAATTTTTGTCAAAGGAGGGTCTTCAATCGGAACTAGGCCTTTGGTGCCTGAAGGGGATATTTTCTCTATCCAGGATTTTTCCCTTCCAAATTTCTAATTTTCATATTAGCTGAAGCACATGTATGCACTGTTTTTTTCTCCTATTTTGTCCTATGGTACCTCCGAATATTGTTTATGAATGACTGAAGCATAATGTGTATTTACCATCGAGTACTTTCTTCTGAAAAGTTTCTCCTATGTTTTCTCTATGAGAAATGTTAATTTTTTGTTTCTGAATGACAGCCCTGTGGTCTGTCGTTTTTTTCTGGAGAATTTTGCTTTTCTGCTGGGATTATGCTTCCCATTTCTTCTAGTCCTTCAAAGATTTCAAGCCATAAATTGGCCATATACAGAATTACATGCAAATGTACTTGATCTATCTTTTATATATCTTATATAATACAATCTCGCTTTTTTTCACCCTGCAAAAAAAAAATATAAAACAATTCTCAATTCTTTAACATACATATAACTAGTATAAATCTATAACTCATAATGTATTTAATTTTCTATTAAAATTAAAATGTTTTTTTTAATATTTAAAAAATCTAAAATTAAAATGAATAATTAATTAGGCTAACACCTTCGCTTAATATTTTGCTTCAATTTTCTAAATTAAACTAATCTATTAACATATTTTAGAATAAAGTTGTGTTATGCTCCCATATGAGTCTATACCCTTACTAGAAACCAAGAACCTCATGCTAATGAGTAGATTACCTATTTCACCACAACCAACATTGACATTTGGTTTTGAACTCATAACCTCATGAAGTCCAAAACATTAAAGGAAACTAGGTAAACCATCCCACCTATAAACCTAAGCCCTTAATGCAACTATGTATGAGAATAATTGATATTATTTTCTTATATTCAATATATACAATCAAAGATCACAAAACTTTATATTAATCAAGTTATATAAATTCATTTTAAATTCTATTATACTGGACGCTTAAACAGATCAAATTTCTTAAGGTGTAAATTCTTTTATCATTTAGTTTCATGGATGTACTAATTCATTCATATTGAATTATAAAACAATTACTCCTTAAAATAATTTGATCATTTTCTATGCTTAATAAATCTAGATTTAAGATGCTTGATAGATCTTGATTTAAGATGGAATTTTGTTCATTTATATTTTTAAATATTGTCATATATATATGCATATAAATAGTTATGTATAATTTTGTTTTGCTTATTATTATTATTGACATATTATTTTCTTGTCATCGAGCAATGTTTTGTGACATCTACTCTAAAATACTTAGACACAATTAAATAGGAATAAAATTCATTTTTCCTACTTCTTTCTCAATTAATAAACACCAATAATTTTTTATAATTTCATAAATAACATATAAACATAATTTCTCAATTCATAAAACCAATATTTTTTTATAATTTCATAAATAACATATAAACATAAGTAAAATTTCATTGTCTTTTTTATTATAAACCAATGAAATAAGTATTTTTTTCTCTTCGCATAAACCCATTAAATTTTTGTTATTATTATTATAATGTGTAAATTTAAAATATTTTATTTAAAAAATAAAATTAATTTTATATTAATTCAAAAGAATAAAAATAAATTTACAATTAAATTGATTTATTTTTTAATATAAAATTGATTTATATTTTTCAATATAATTTTAATAGTTTTTAATATAAATTGTTTTATATTTTTCAATATAATATTAATATTTTTAATGTAATACTTTTTAATATAATATTATTTAATAGTATGCCATAATTTTTTTCATATTTAATTATACCTAATGATATAATATTTATAGAATTAAACAAATTTTACATATTTATGATGTTTATTTATTTTGACTTTTCATTTATGATGTTTATTTATTTTACATATTTATGATGTTTATTTATTTTGACTTTATTTATGATGTTTATTATTTTGACTTTTCATTTAGGGGATGTACTAATTCATTCATATTGAATTATAAAACAATTACTTCTTAAAATAATTTGGTCATTTTCTATGCTTAATAAATCTAGATTCAAGATGCTTGATAGATCTTGATTTAAGATGGAATTTTGTTCATTTATATTTTTAGATATTGTCATATATATATGCATATAAATAGTTATGTACAATTTTGTTTTGCTTATTATTATTATTATTGACATATTATTTTTTAGTCATGGAGCAATGTTTTGTGACATCTACCTTAAAATACTTAGACACAATTAAATAGGAATAAAATTCATTTTTTCTTCTTCTTTCTCAATTAATAAACACCAATAATTTTTTATAATTTCATAAATAACATATAAACATAATTTCTCAATTAATAAAACCAATATTTTTTTATAATTTCATAAATAACATATAAACACAAGTAAAATTTCATTGTCTTTTTTATTATAAACCAATGAAATAAGTATTTTTTCTCTTCCTATAATCGATGCATAAACCCATTAAATTTTTGTTATTATTATTATAATGTGTAAATTAAAAATATTTTATTTAAAAAATAAAATTAATTTTATATTAATTCAAAAAAATAAAAATAAATTTACAATCGAATTGATTTATTTTTTAATATAAAATTGATTTATATTTTTCAATGTAATTTTAATATTTTTTAATATAAATTATTTTATATTTTTCAATATAATATTAATATTTTTAATGTAATATTTTTTAATATAATATTATTTAATAGTATGCCATAATTTTTTTTATACTTAATTATACCTAATGATATAATATTTATAAAATTAAACAAATTTTACATATTTATGATGTTTATTTATTTTGACTTTTCATTTATGATGTTTATTTATTTTACATATTTATGATGTTTATTTATTTTGACTTTATTTATGATTTTATGAGAGATTTTTCAGCGTAAATCACAAGATATTTCATTTGATGAGAGATTTTTCAGTGTAAATTACAAGATATTTCATTTGTTGACGTGTTTCGAACCAACTAGTGTGGTTCATGGTCAGGACAAGTTGAACTAGCAGATCAGGGTTTGCATGTTAAATAGATAGAGTCAAATCTAGTCATTATCAATATAGCCGTTTCCTGGTCATGGAATACAGTCGCTGGAGTTTCTGCTCTATCTATTTAACATGCAAAGCCTGATCTGCTAGTTCAACTTGTCGTGACGATGAACCACACTAGTTGGTTCAAAATGGGTCGACAAATGAAATATCTTGTGATTTACACTGAAAAATCTCTCATAAACTTAATATGGATCACAGAAACCTCAATTCAACAATTTATTTATGATGTTTATTTATTTTGACTTTTTATTTAGGGGAATGTCAATTGATTTATTTATTATAAAAAAATTATTAACTTTTTAAAATTCACATTTTCAATAATTATATATGAAATTAAATATATTTATATTAATTTTAAATACATTTTTTAAATTTGTTATCCTTTAAAAAATATTGATTAAGATTAAATTTTTTATATTGGTTTTAATAAAAATTAAAATAATAATATAAATAATATAAATCTAAATAATAATAAAAATTATTTAAATTTAAAAAAAAAATGAAAAAGATATTTGAATTATTTAAGAGTATAGGATTGTTTTCCTCTCCCACCTAAATGCATAAATATTTAAAATATTGTGAAAAGTTATAATCATATTTTATAATTTTTTATTTTTTATTCGTTTAAGTATAAGTATTATTGAACTGTTATAGCCGGAATGTTTAATGGATTCAAATTTTATAATAATTTATTTGTAAAATATAATTTAAATTGATTTTATTATAGTTTATTGGTGTATAATAGATAACGATGGGTGTATTGTTAAGTGAATCCTTGTTGTAAAGGTTACCCCTTCGAAACTTAATGGGCAAAAATCCAATTTGACGACTTAGAACCCTTAAGCCACACATCAAATATGATATAATTTATGGAGAACAACTTAACAAACCAATTTTTTATTTTTTATTTTTTTTAGTTTATAATTTTTCTACTTGTCATAAATTTTGTTAAAATTAAATTAAAAATTATTAAAATAATAAATTTAATTCATTAAATATTTAA
The DNA here is from genome assembly GCA_031772625.1 of Pinus tabuliformis. Taxonomy (NCBI): domain Eukaryota; kingdom Viridiplantae; phylum Streptophyta; class Pinopsida; order Pinales; family Pinaceae; genus Pinus; species Pinus tabuliformis. Next base: position 60,355,382 of record CM062804.1, on the reverse strand, counting down.
AAGATTTTTCAATCTCTAAATCAATTAAAAAAAAAAAACTCCCTTTTTATAAAAAATATAGTTTTCATTTACATATGTTTTCTTTAGATATGTTCATCCCACAAATTAGTGGAGAACAGGGTTATGTTTTCACTTCTCAATCTGATATTGAACAGACCGTTTATCATAATTTCAAAGCTCTTTTCTTTGAAAAAGAACTTTCTTTTAGAGATCAAATGGAATTTATTAATCATATGCCCTTGATGTTATGTGAGTCTAAAAATGACATTTCGGAAAGGCTTGTTACGATTGAGGAATTACATTATGTTCTTCATGCCTCCACCAAGGAAAAAAGTCTTGGGCCGGATGGTTGGAGGGTCGAACTATACATACATTTCTTTGATCTTATGTCATAGGATCTTCTAAATGTTGTGGGGAAGAGTCTCGGATTAAGGGTTGTGTTTCGGGTGCCATTAAACGCTACTTTCATAGCATTAATACCCAAAAAGAAGAGTCCAAACTCCTTTTTCGATTTTCGTCTCATTTCCCTCTGCAACTCTGTCTATACGCTGATTTCTAAGCTCATTGTAGTCAAGTTTAAATCCCTACTTAATGATCATATTTCACCAGAGCAGTTTGGTTTCATAGAGGGGCGTCAGATTCAAGACGCGGTGGCTATTGCACAAGAAGTTTTACATTCCATTAAATTCAAGAGACATAATGCTTGCCTTATGAAGATTGACATTACCAAGGCTTTTGACAACATCGACTGGGAATTTCTTAGACTGATTCTTTATAAAATTGGTCTCAATATCTGCAATGCTAACTGGATTTTGGCTTGTGTATCTTCCACCAATTTTGCAGTGATTATAAATGGTCTCCCTACTGCATTTTTCAAAGCAATCGGGGATTAAGGCAATGATGCACTTTATCCCCAATATTGTTTATTCTTATCATGGAAACTCTCAGTAGGAAAATCATGGATTTCAGGGATAGAGGCTTGATCATGGGCATTAATATGACTAGACAGATCAATGTTACCCATTTGATTTTTGTTGATGACCTCTTGCTTGGTGGAGAGTCTTCTATCACTAAATGGTTGCAATTTCATCATATATTATCTTCTTTCGGATCTGCATCTGGGCTCATCAAGAATCCTCATAAATCTGAAGTGATTTCTGCACAAGTGACTAGGGATGAGATCGATCGGATTTGTGGTCTATTTGGTATTTCTGCTCAGATAGTGGACCCAGGTCTTCATTATTCGGGTTTCCAAATAAAGCCGAATGAATATAAAATCGCTAACTGGAGTTGGATCATAAAAAAAATCGATCTCAAATTAAAATATTGGACTTTTAGGTGGCTTTCCATCGAGGGTAGGCTCACTCTAATCAAATTTTCCCTTCATTCATTATCTGTATATTGGATGCATCTCTATATGCTGCCAATTGAGATCATACATAGGATTGATGCAATTCTAGCTAGATTTTTTTGGTTCGATAAAGAGACCTCATGCAAGATCCATCTCGCTAGATTGTCTCTTTTAGCCGTAGTTGTTGATCAAGGGGGGTGGGGGATCCTGGATACTCTATCTTTTAATAGGGCTCTCATATGCAAAAGTCTGTGGAGAGGATTGTCGGGTAGGGGTATATGGTCTCAAATCATCAAAGGTAAATATTTGGATTATCAGGATTATGAAGTTTGGATTAAAGGTGGTGCAAAAATTCCCCTCTCATCCTCATACATCTGGCGCAGTGTGATGAGACAAAGGAATTGCCTATTTGTTGGGCTTTGCTGGGAGGTTAGTAATGGCAGTAGGATAGAGGTTGGATTGGACACTGTCAGAGGTTTCCAAGGGGTACATATGTTATCTGTCCCGCTTCTTCAACACTTGCATGACAGAGGTATTTTTCTTTTGTCTCATATTGCTTCTTTTCGAGCTCATTCACCTTATTTACAAACTTGGCTCTGGGTAGAAGACATTGATTTGTCTGTTCATTTGGCTATAGAGTGGACTCTCTATATTAGACAGATTGAGGCTACAGGCATTTTTATCTCAGATGAGATAGATAAGATGAGATGGGTTGGGCAAGTTCATAAGAACCAGATTGCGACCAACGACATTTACAAATCCATTTCCATCCCAACTAATTTTGCAGAGGAATACTCCTGGTATCACAAATCTTGGAAATGGAATTTTCCTTTGAAGCTCAAATGTTTTGGATGGTTGGCCTTGAATGATAAAATACTCACCTGGAAGAATTTAGCTCGCAGAGGTTTCATTGGACCAAGTATCTGTATGTTGTACAAGCAAAATTCTGAAGATGTTGTTCATCTCTTTTTGAACTGCCCAGTAGCCAAGGAAATTTGGAATTCAGTCCTTAATGTGTTACAGATTGACGAGGATTGGAATCATATTTCACTGTTGGCATGTTTTAAACATTGGTTTCTGTCACAACAAGTATTTGGTTCTCTGCCTTTCTTCATCATTTGGGGCATATGGTGCTGCAGGAATCTTAAGATTTTTGAGAACAAACAAATTGATATAAGATACTCTGTCATGGGGATTGTGTCTTATTTTTCTGAGACAGGACCAATGAACCATGTTAAAAAATCTCGGCAGGTCATTTTGCAGGACATTTGGAATGAGTATTCGGTGGGTTTCTTTGATGGGGCTTGTAAAATTGGACAATGCCGATGTGGTGTACTCATTGTTACTGAACTTGGAAAGTATTATCACTTCTGGTGGGAGGGTGGTACCAGTGCTAATAATAGGGCATAAATCATCGTATTATGGGGCTTGTTATTTACTGGCTCAACATCAACACTCTGCAAATTTTTTGGGATTCTAAAGGATGCATAGATTGGATCAAGGGATTATCATGTTTTCAACATCCCCTACTAGCCTACTGGATGAAGCGCATCCGTATCTTGATAAGATCATTCTTGCATATTGATTTTAATAATATATATAGGAAGCAGAATATCATCGCTAACTTACTCTCTAAAAGAGGCATTTCAACATCTCCGGGGGTCATATACTACGCTGCATTCAATTGCACTATTCCTACTTCATAGATAGAACTATTATATGATATTTGCTATATTTCCATGTTGTCTTTTTGTAACTAAGCATATGTTGAACAATATATGATCATACAGAAAATGATAGTACTTTAGATGCAAACCATCTTAATCAATATCTACTTGGGTTTTTTTGTTAAGCTTGGATAAATATTCTAGAACAAAATTATGTAATTGTACTTTCTTCTCTTAATATTAAAGAAGACAATTTTTTCTACTGAACAAAAAAAACCTACAGTACTTCAATCCATCTATCTCTAAATCTGTTTATATAAATGCATTCCAAACCACAAATAAATAAATAAAACAATCTTGCTAAAATGTTATTAAAAAAATTGAACTTCCCCCTTGCCCATTTTCTACTGGAAAAAAAACATGCAATACAAAAAACAAAAAACATGCAATACCTCGATCCATCTATCTCTGAATCCGTTTATGTAAGTGCATTCCAAACCACAAATAAATAAATAAAACAATCTTGCTAAAATGTTATTAAAAAAATTGAACTTCCCCTGACCCATATATCAAATTAAACTTCCTTTTTTCATCACATTATCTTCGTATATCAAATTAAACTTCCTTTTTTAAATCACATCCTTTTTGTCTTTTCCTTTTAAAGTTGTCGCGATAACAATCGCCCTGGTATCTTCGCGGCATTCTGAATCCGTTTGAATACGTCATCTTTGGTTTATCCTATTTAAAGAAAAGGAAAATGTATTGCAATAAAAATGTAATGAGTTGCAGCAAATCACGCAAACCGCCTGCATCGACTCTATTGTGTCAACAGACAACTTGATTCAAATTATTAGCCTCAGGCTCACATGTTCGATTGGCTCCCAAATCGAAATGGACACAAACCAGTGCCTCAGTAATGGAGATTCTAATGAGATTCCATCCAGGGACGCATCTGCTCTGATATTCATGGGGACTGGATGTTCATCTGGAGTACCGAGTCCAAAATGCCTGATGCGGCCGTCGGATCCTCCGTGCGAAGTTTGTCACAAGGCGATATCAGGCCGTCCTGAAACCAATAGAAATTACAGGTATGTTTGGCTCATTTGAAGGAAAATTTATTTAACGGCGAATTAAATGTCAAATATTAGGCGTTTAGTTTGGTAAATTATGCATCATCTAATGGAATTCATTCTAAATATCCCTGTCTTTGTGAGGGTTGACTTCATAATCCTCAACCTGTCAATTCTTACAGTTCGAAAGTAATTCTTATTTAATTTTATTCTTTTGGAAAGCACTTTGAACTGAAATTCTAAGTATAATTCCAAGCATCTTAGGCAACTTGCAGATAAATAAATCTTTAAAGGCGAAGTATATGTTAAATGTTAGCGTTGTAATTAGGCAGTTTATGGAATTCATTTTTTACATCCTCCTTTTTGTGAAAATTTAGTTCATAACTCTATGATTGCCGTCATTTCTTACCGTTTTAGAGTAATCTTTTAGGGCATCTTATTGATAAATAAACCTTTAATGGCTAAGTAAATGCCAAATATTAGCTGTTTAATTAGGTAGTTTCTGCAATATTTAATGGAATTGATTTTAAATATACTTGTCTTTGGTGAGAAATGACTGCTTAAGCCTTTAATTTGTTGTCGATTCTCACAGTTTTTGGGTAAATTTTAATTTATTTTTTCGTGTTGGAAAGTATTTTTGAACTGAAATTCGAAATTCCAGGTTATATAACAGGCATAGGTGAATTTTTCTTTTTCTTTTTGGAAAGCACTTTGAACTGAAATTCGAAATTCAAGGTTAAATTACAGGCATGTTGGGGCCACTTATGGAGAAATAAATCTTGGTGGTTTAATTTGGCAATTTATGCGATGAGCAGGCTTCATAAGTCTTAAACTGTTATCAATGTTTACTGATTTGAGGTCTTTTGGAAAGCACAATGAACTAAAAGAGATGGGTTCATTTCTTGAGCTTCACGCCACCGATATGAGTTTCAATGTCGTTAACACCGTTTTCACTTTACTCCTTCAGCCAATCCCTGTGCAACAAGCTTAGGGATATGTTTATCCACGAGGGCTAGGAATCTGGTTATCCATGATGGTTGGTCCTAGTTTGGTGAAGACTCAAAGTGCCCTCACTTAGAGTATGTCATGTATGAATAACATCATATCTTTCTGGGCGAAGATTTTAGTTCTCTACCAAAAGTTTTTTTTGTACTACTTGGTTTGGAATTAGTATTGGTATATTATAAGTTTATATTTTTATGTTTTTTAATTTATATTTTATATGTTTTTAAGAGGCAATCTTAGGGCAGTGAAAAAAGGTTTTATGTGGAGTTTACTAAGGTCAAGGATTTTAATAGTTTGGATTGAGTAACCCTTAATTTGATAAGTTTTATGTAATATATTTGAGATATATTATTAATATAAATAATTATGTTGATGTATTTATTTTAAAATATAGTTTTTAAAATTTTAATTTAATTATGAATAGTTATTAAGTATATAATAGGAATTTAATTTTTATGGAATATTTTAAAATTATATATTAAAGGCTGAACATGTGTTATTGTAGTGAAATAGTTTTTTTTAATAAATTGATTAATTTAAAAAATGTTATGAATATGTCTCATATTAATATATGTGATATTAATAAGTCATAGTATTATAACAAAGTGTATTTACAGTTTAGGAGGCTTCATAATAAAAGAAAGGCCAAAGTTCAAACCTCATTACTAAGAATCTTCTGTTTTATATATATATAAACTCATATTAATTTTTTTTATAATTAATAATAACTCATACTTAGATATGTATAGCTTAGTTTTTGAGACAATCGTTAAAAAATTATAACTGATTTAATGAGACATCCTCAGCGTAATGAATATTGTGTTATATATATATATAAACCCATATTTTTTTTTTTTTTTTTTTTTTTTTTTTTCCGAAGGTGGCAAAACCTATCAAACTCAGGTGTCAAATCAACAGTGAGGACAGCCATCTCTGGCTGCTATCCGCGAATGTTGGTTTGACTCATCACTGTTATCAAGGAAAACCACGCCACCTGTAATAACCCGCTGGTGGTCCGTAAGGGAGCAGGCTTTCACTCCTGCCAGATGCCTCTGGGTCTTGGGCCGTTAACCTGTTTCCTTACGTCCGAGGAAGACGAGCTCTTAGCCAAGCAGAAGCAGTTTTACGGCATACTCCAGGCCGAATATAAACCCATATTTTATTATGTCATCTTTGAGATAATAATGAGACATCCTCAATTTCAAAGTAATAATAGATTAAAATAAAATTATAATTTAATTAATTTTATGAATTTTGAAATTTTTGATAATATAAATTATTTTGTAAAATAAATGTTGACTAATCATTTTATATATATATTTTTTATTTTATATAAATTTATTATATAAAATAAAAAATATATATATAAAATGATTAGTCAACATTTATTTTACAAAATAATTTATATTATCAAAAATTTCAAAATTCATAAAATTAATTAAATTATAATTTTATTTAATTTTATGAATTTTGAAATTTTTGATAATATAAATTATTTTGTAAAATAAATGTTGACTAATCATTTTATATATATATTTTTTATTTTATATAAATTTATTAATAAATTATATATAATTTCATTAATAAATTATATGAAGACATAATTTATAATAATTTTACTCTTTCTAAATTATCAACGGCCTTTATAGTTGCAATTTGAATATGTCTTTCTTTTGGATATGTCTTTTTTTTTTTTTTTCGAAGGTGGCAAAACCTATCAAACTCAGGTGTCAAATCAACAGTGAGGACAGCCATTTCTGGCTGCTATCCGCGAATGTTGGTTTGACTCATCACTGTTATCAAGGAAAACCACGCCACCTGTAATAACCCGCTGGTGGTCCGTAAGGGAGCAGGCTTTCACTCCTGCCAGATGCCTCTGGGTCTTGGGCCGTTAACCTGTTTCCTTACGTCCGAGGAAGACGAGCTCTTAGCCAAACAGAAGCAGTTTTACGGCATACTCCAGGCCGAATATAAAACCATATTTTATTATGTCATCTTTGAGATAATAATGAAACATCCTCAATTTCAAAGTAATAATAGATTAAAATAAAATTATAATTTAATTAATTTTATGAATTTTGAAATTTTTGATAATATAAATTATTTTGTAAAATAAATGTTGACTAATCATTTTATATATATATTTTTTATTTTATATAAATTTATTAATAAATTATATATAATTTCATTAATAAATTATATGAAGACATAATTTATAATAATTTTACTCTTTCTAAATTATCAACGGCCTTTATAGTTGCAATTTGAATATGTCTTTCTTTTGGATATGAGGAGGACTTGTAGATCCAGTAAAATTTAAAACCAGGTGGACCGCACCGCACCGCACCCCACAAAGAATAACTTAATCCTCACTTCGGGATGCCCATTCTAGGATGTTGCTTAAAAAAGAAGATTTGACAATTTTAAATTAAAAATTTGCAGGGCGATTGTAACTGGTACAGGTATTGGGGTCGAACAGGCGGTAGGGCCTGTAAAAACATGGATTTCGTGCTATAAAATAAGCAGAGAAGCTTCCCACGAAATTGTGTAAGTTTGGTCCGCCAAAACCGCCGTTGAATCCCGCATGGAAGCAGCCTTCCAGGAAAATTCAGACCACGCGATTATTACGAGTAGTGACGCATATTAGTAGGGTGTGAAGGAAACCAGCGGGTCGCATTGACAAGGATTAAAACAGGGCACGAAGGTGCGTGGGATAAAGGACGACGAATTAGAACGTGTTGACCACCAAGCCTCTTAAGTCAATCATCCAGAGGCGTCGATTAGGGCAAGTCGGTTAACGTCGCATCGACACGAGGAAAAACAGGGCACCAAGAACAGCATGGGATAAAGGACACCGAATTACAACGTTTCGACCATCAAACCTCTTAAATCAATCATCCGAACGTGTCGATTAGGGCAAGTCGGTTAACGTCTCATTCAAAAAAATGTTTCAAATGGTTCAAATCGTCCAAGGATGTGTTTTCAGATATTTTGGCTTGGCGTTGTACATTTGGGTTAAAGTATTTTAAAATGTTAACCATTTTGTTAAAAGAATCCATTACATACTAACTTTAGAATATAATATACTTCTAAAAAAATCAAAGACTCTTTTTTTTTTGAATTGGGCAGAGTTTAAGTGGAGAGGGTTGGACACTTAATCCTTCATGGGTTGGTGTAGAATGTAAACAGTCATGAGAGTCCAAGAGGCCTTGGGATGTGGAACCCAACGGTTACACAAATGTACTATAAATGCATATCATGTCAATAATAATACAATTCAATATTTATCATCCACCTTTGTTGTTTACATTCCATGTGACTTTAACATGGTATTAGAGTCGACGTACTCATGCCCTGCTCCAATTTGAGCCACTAGTATTGTGACTTTTCTCTGCAGGTCAGTTTTGTCTATCAGAACTACACCTAAGTGCTCTGCCATACCTCCACAGAAAATTTTGGGCAAGCCAAACCTGGGCGTTTTTAGCGTGTCAACTCTGCCTCATTGCTAAAACCTGTCAGCGCTGCATCTGCCATCTCTCACTGTATACCACGCTGCCATTACATTAAATCTCGCTCCAATCCATACGCCCCTCACACCTCGGCATCGAAGCATTTTGTTGCACCCATATAATGCTTCCTTCTCGGTTTTGAAGCTGCTCAATGCACAGTTGAACGTTGCTCCTCCATACAAATGCGTTGCCCCTAATCCACAGTGATCCATAATCCTGAATACAGTCTTTGATCCAAAGAGCCAGAGAATTTACGAAATTTAAAAAGATATTCCGGTATGAAAGCCCAGTATTCTAATGGTTTTGATTCATGCGGAAAAGAATCAGCGGAGCCGAGCAGATATGCTCATTGCCGACGAAATTTAAAAAGATATTCCGGTATGAAAGCCCAGTATTCTAATGGTTTTGATTCGTGCGGAAAAGAATCAGCGGAGCCGAGCAGATATGCTCATTGCCGACTCCTTTTCAGGCAAAAAAAAAAGCTCGATAGTATTATATAAGATATATAATGGGCAAAATATTACATCATTTGCTGAGAAAATAGGTCCGACCAATAATCTGAACAAAAAATTGCAGGAGAGTCGGAACCGAAAGATAATCCCCAATATGACCTAATAGACAGTGTATGACAACATTATGCATAAGATGGTGATACAACAGCTTCAATAGGACGGTGGTGGATAAAATGCCAAACATCAATAATCCAGAAAAGTATAGGATCGATATAACCACTTGCAGTTCTAATAGTGGTAGATACAAAAAACAAAAATACAGTAAACCAGAAAGACATACTTGGGATTCTGCAATGAAAAATATAGGTTATGTACCAGGGAGAGAGAATTCCTGTAAGAGGAATCTTTCTGCTTCAAATATTACCTCCATATTCCAGATTCCCGGTTGAGAGAGTAGACCTTTCTTGGATAAAATGTCGGCTTGTTGATTTTGTGATCTATAGATATGTCGAATAGAGTAGCCCTCCATCAACCTCCATAGGGACGAGATTCTATTCATCCAGCCGATAAGTTGTTGTTCCTTGATATGATGCTTCTCAGTGACATGATCAATAATAACTTTGGAATCTCCCCAAATCTGAAGTGTTTGAATATTTAGAAAATGGCAAATGGAAAGAAGACCTACAAGAGCCATAGCCTTTGCTTTGATATTTGACCCCTTTCCTTTGTTCCAGAAGATTTGATATTGCAGATTATCCTCCATAATAATATGAATCCCACATCCACAAATATCATTTTGAGCCGCCCCGTCAAAAAACGCTCTTGGAAAAACCATATGTTCTGGAGGTCAATCTGATTGATTTGCCTTATTATTCTGTGCAGATTTTGCTAGGATTGAGTCATAGAAGGATACAATATTATCATATACTACCGAGATAGGATCCTTTTTGTCCTGAAAAATAATATAATTCCTCCACTTCCATATAAACCAGAGAACAAGTAGAATGACAGGCCTCCATGATACTTTTTGACTGCGCCACCAAATAAAAGTCTCTTTTATGGAGGCATGAGAAACATAGGGGAAACCAAAATATGTAGCTAGGCCACACTAGAGATGCTGAGATGTATGACATTGAAAAAATATGTGAAAATTGTTTTCTTCGGCGGATTTGCATGCATGACAATATCCCGGTCCAAACCAATTCCTCTTTTGTAAATTATCCCATGTCAGATTTTTGTTGTGGAAAACTAACCATGAGAAAAGGATGGTTTTTTGAGGACAACCAGTTTTCCAAAAGATAACAGGAATACAGGGAAGAGATTGATCACATTTATGACTGATAAGGTTTGTATAGATATCCTTAACACTTACAGATTCCATTTTATATTTGCCATTCCAAATGAGGACATCATCATCCAATATGCGACAAAAACCACAGTTCCTCAAACAGCACTTAATCTGCTCCCATTGCTACGCCAGATCGCCTGACATACCCATCCGTGAGGAATCCTTCCAAATTGGGAATGGGCCCTGCCATGTCGCGATTAGCTTATCCCATGTAAAGAATCCATTTTTATGAAATAAATTTAAAAGCCTTTGAGATATATTGATGGCATCTCCCCCTCCCATGATCGGATCAATTCCAATGAGGATCTTGTTCCCAGTTTGTAAACTCCAGACCAAATTTTTTAGGAAGAATATTTCAACTTTACGAAAACTCAACCAGATTGCAGATCCATAAGCAACCCCAATCTTTCCCATCCTGAACCAGAAACTAATGTCTTTGTTTGCCATATATTTTCTCTTTATTGTCTTGCTCCATGGACCTTCCCTAAAAATACCCCTCCAAATTGACTTGCATATTAAAGCTTTCCCAAATAACCTCAGATCCAGAATGCCCCAACCTCCTAACTTCTTTGGTAAGGAAATATCAGATAATTTTGTTAAATGATATTTCCTTTGCTCCGATTGACCACCCCAAATAAAATTTGCAGACAGTTTGTTCATCATATGAATGATGCTCGCAGGAATATAGAATAGATGAGCCCAGTATACAGCCAATTGAACCAAAACAGATTGAGTTAAAACAACCCTGCCCGCCAAGGATAGACATTTATATTCCACCCAAAAATCCTTTTATAATATCTGTCCAGAATCTAGAGCCAATTCGATTTAGAATATCCATTAGCTTTTAATTGGAAACCAAGATATTTCATCCCTTCCTTGATGGATTTCGCTTCAATCCCAAATAGAGAAGTTAAATATTCAATAAGATCCATGTTAACATCATTATGATAAAAGGATGATTTGGATTCATTTATGTGCAAACCTGTAGCTTTTTGAAAATGATCCAATATGTCATGGAGACATAGCCAAGTTAGTTTGCATAGCATGCCAAAAATAAGGATGTCATCCACAAATAGATTGTGGCATATAAAATTATTTCTGCATATCTTCAGAGGTCGACACCTATCTTCCAAGACCGCCTTGTTGATGTGGAGGCTTAAAGAGTCCATGGCCAATATGAATAATAAAGGGGATAAAGAAAAACCCTGGTTAAGTCCTCTAACAACAGAGAAATAGGATGATGGCAGACCATTTATAATGACTGCATAATTTACATTCTCCACGCAGGCCATGATCCAACTAATTATTTTAGAATTTAGTCCAATTTTTGTAAGAAGACATCTCATGAAACCCCAATCTAGGCAGTCATATGCCTTTTTAAGATCAATCTTCAAAATGACAGCGTCAATTTTTTTTATGCATAGAGAACAAAGCTTTCTGAGTGTTTGCAACAGCATCCAGAATATTCCTACCTTTTAGAAACCCATGCTGGTCCTTAGATAGAAATTTGGATAGGGTGTCCTTAATTCTCCCGACTATGATTTTTGATATAATTTTAAAAGAGATATTACATAGTGATATAGGTTTGAAGTCCTGGAATGAGGTTGCATCCGGTATCTTCGGAATGAGTGCAATTAGAGTAGAAGATATGAGCTGATGAATGTTACCTAATATCCGATATTCCTCGACCATCCTCAGCAAGTCAAATTTAATGAGGTCAAAGAAGTGAATAAAAAATTCAATCGTCCACCTGTCCGAGCCCGGACTCTTGTCTTTTTCAAAAGTTTTCATGACCCCCAAAAGTTCCTCTTCTGTTACTTGCTTGAAAAGACATTCATTTTGTACTTCATCAAACATTTGAGGATATAGATCAATGCCCCATATAATGTCCTCAATCCTACCATCTCCAGATCTTCTATATTGATTTTCAAAAAATTTGACAGCCTCATTAGAGATGTCTTGCTGCAAGTGAAGATAGCCTCCCTCCCTGACTCCTTAACTGGGTTTGGGGAGTAATGTCATTTATGTTGAAAGGCCTTCCATTCTCTGGGTTTACGACATCTCCATAATCCTAATTATAACATATATTGAGATATAACTTATACTTTGCTCCTTTCTACTGCTTGTCAGAACTTGAGCGTTTTATTCCTGGTTCCGTTGATGTTCGAGATACTCTGTGTTAGAGTTTTGGTGCCTGTTATTTTTCCTAAGACTAGCTCTGCCTACAATTAATAAAAAGAGTTGCAAGTTGCTCTTCAGTCACCTATTGATCAATGTATAAAATGTAGACTGTTCTTCTAATGTTATCTTCTTGCTGGGTTAAATTAGTTATGCTATTCATTCTTCGTTTCCCTTGATAGTTGTTTTTATGTCTATTATTATTGTAGTTATCGGTGGTGTTGTTATTGTTGTTTACCATAAAAGCATTGTGTAGTAATCGAAAACTTGAAAGCAGGAACCGTAAAAAAAATTTGATTTGCACTTACCTGAACTGCTATCTGATCCCGTGAAGTTGATGATGCTGCTGCGGTTTTTGCTCCAATTACCCAGGGAGACCAATTCCACCCAGCCTAACTGAGCAGAGACTGGCTGCTCAATCCAGAAAGCTTCTCATAGAAGCCCACTGTCCCCCGTGCCCAGAACCTCAAACGGATTAAAGCTCTTCCAATGGCAGACCTCTCTCACTGCTCAATTTCCTCTTCCTGGTTTCTAACTCCGTTGTTACAGCCCCCTCTCTCGGTTCAAACCTCCGGTTTTTATCTGCGGGCCTGGCGGTGGCCGCCCTCCTACCTGCAGCCACCACCTTCCCTCGTCCCGACACGCCTTCCACGCATTTACGGCTCTCAGATATTTTCCCTGCTTGTCATATGCGCTCTGTTATAAATATCCAGTTGGTTTTAATCGTCCCCTTTTATAAAATGTTGCTTCTTTTGATTTTTATTTTTATTATATAGTTTAGTTTTATAAAGTTTAACTTATACATTTTATAAAGTTTAAATTTATATTTATAAAACTTAATCATATTTATTATTTAAAGTTCATCATATCTGTTTTATTATAAAGTTTGAAACTTTATATAGGATTAATTTAGATGGGTCGTTACATACACTTCCCCTTCTGAAAACTTCGTCCCGAAGTTAGAGTTTTAGGTTTAAGGTTTTAATGGACATGACTTTTTCTATCCAGGTTCCCAAGCTATTCTAAAATCATCCTATCCTTCCTAATCTCTTCTGCTCCCATCCTATCCGTCCTCTACCGGAGTATGCCATGGCGTTAGTTTTACTGACCTGACCATTCATAAACTCTAAGGTGACAGCGTCAGCTATACCGACCTGATTCCCAGTAGGCATCCGGCAGTCATCATCACACGTCTAGGGGAGCATGATCTGCACAGTCCTCCCATGACTCTAGGGTTCGAAGGATAAACGGTGAGCAACACCTCCACCCCTCCTAGTAGAATTTAGGGTTAACACCCTATCATAGAATCACTTGGAGCTTTAATTGTTCTGAGGTTCTGTCATCACGTGGTCATCCCGGTAACTGTTTATTACCTGCAATCAGACGCTTATCCATGCATCCGTAAAATGTGCATCAGCATATTCAAAATAACTCACATATTATTCCCTTATGAATTCATCTATGATACTATAGTACAACATATTTTGCCATATTCCACGTATGTCTTTTGACGTTCATCTAGAATGTATTCACTTCTTGATTTCTATCCCATTGATCATATTGACATCAATAAATAAATAAATTAGATCTATAATATCTTAATTTCTCAGAAGAAAAATTATTCAACTGTCTTAACTTTACTTCAACAACTATAATTTAGTAAAATGAACCACATATATTGTTTTGGTATCCATGTACCAGCAGGAATTAAACATATATTATGCCACAAAATTTCATGTTTATCCATAATCATTCAAAATGTTTCTGAGTCTCTGATTGTAGTGAAGTAAATATATACTAAACATAGTGTAAAGTTCTTCAAAATGGACATAAATTAGGGTATCTCTGACATATGTCCTCTGTATTTTCCCAAGTTGCTGATCCAGGACTATACTTGTCCCATTGGACCTTAACTTGGTCCACCAGTGGGTTCCTCAGCTGTCGAACTCTACGTTCCAGTATACGTAACGGTTCGACCGTTATGACTCCCTCGTCCGATACCTGCAATTCTTTCCATTGAAGGTTATGAGATAGATCAGCTATATAATGCCTTAATACAGAAACATGAAATACATTATGAATTCTATGCAGGTGAGGTGGCAGGGCAAGACGATAGGCGATAGGTCCAACTCTTTCCACGACTTTAAACGATCCAATAAATTGGGGTGACAACTTTGCCCCTTTTCCGAATCGAATAGTACTTTTATTTGGTTTGATGCGGATGAAGACCTGATCCCCTAATTCATACCTCCTATCAATTTGGTGAGCATCAGCATAACTCTTTTGTCTATCCTGTGCTTCCTTTAATCGTTGTCTAATTTGTCTTACCTGCGCTTCCATTTCATGGATTAATTCTGGTCCTATTATCACTCGATCTTCTAACCTGTCCCAACTTAACGGTGTTCTGCAAGGTCTTCCATATAAAGCTTCAAATGGAGGCATCCCAATCGAACTGTGGTAACTGTTGTTGTATGCGAATTTGACTAAGGGTAAATACTTTTCCCAGTGTGATTGCTGATCCATCACATACATTCGCAACATGTCTTCAAGTACTTGATTTACTCTTTCAGTTTCCCATCAGTCTCAGGATGGTAAGCAGTGCTTAAATTTCGCTGAGTACCTAAGGCTGTTTGCATGCAAGTCCAGAATCTGGAAGTGAATCACGAATCTCTATCGGATATAATCTTCTTAGGTACTCCATGAAATCTGATAATTTCATTTATGAATACTCGAGCTACGTCAGCAACATCGTAAGTATCTCTTACCGGAATAAAATGGGCGCTTTTAGTTAATTTATCCACCACTACCAGAATGGCATTGTGTCTTTGAGAAGTAAGAGGGAGTCCAGTGATAAAATCCATAGAAATGGTCTCCCATTTAGACATAGGAATGTCGTGGGGTTGTAAGAGGCCCGCTGGGTGACAATGATCTGCCTTTACTTGCTGACATTCCAAACATTTTGCAACAAATTGAGTGATATCACGCTTCATGCCTGCCCAAAAGAAGAGTTTCTTGGTATCCGCATACATTTTCCCTACTCCAGGATGAGCACAATATACTGCTTTGTGGGCTTCCCCAAGGATGGTATCTCGAAGATCTTTATCATCAGGAATATACATCCTTCCATGGAATCGTAAGATCCCATCGTTTTCTAATTCATAACCCTCAAATTTAGATTCTTTTGCCCTAATACCCTCAAGACTTGCTCTCACCTTTAAATACCAACTGTCTCTTATAAGATGATCCAGTACTCGCTGTCTTAAGTCTACTTTAATGGGTATGAGAGAGAATATCCGAGGTCTCCTGCTTAAAGCATCTGCTACTACGTTTTCTTTTCCCTTAATGTATGATATTCCGAAGTCATACTCACTTAGGAATTCGCTCCATCGCCTTTGCCTGGCATTTAAGTCTCTTTGGGTGAACAAATATTGTAGACTTTGATGGTCGCTTTTAAGTGTAAAACTTCGTCCCACTAGATAGTGTCTCCAAATCTTTAAAGCTAGCACTACAGCGGCTAATTCTAAATCGTGAGTAGCATAGAGCTCTTCATGAGGTTTTAACTTTCTGGAAGCATATGCTATCACTCCCCTATCCTGCATCAACACTGCACCCAGCCCATGCTTGGATGCATCAGTACATACCGTAAAGTCTTTGCCCATATCAGGGACTCTTAGGATTGGTGCACTGGTGAGTAGTCTTTTGAGTTCAGAGAATGCTTTATTACATTCCTCGGTCCATTCATACTTAACACCTTTACGCTGAAGGGTTGTAATTGGCTTTGCGATTTTGGAGAATCCCTCCACAAATCTTCGGTAATAACCGGCTAAACCCATAAAGCTTCGTATCTCATGTGCATTTTTCGGTATTGGCCAATCCATGATCGCTTTTACCTTCTCAGGATCTACGGAAATCCCTTCACCTGATATGATGTGACCCAGATAATGAATCCTTTCCTGAAAGAATGAACATTTGGATAGTTTTCCATACAACTGACGTTCTCTAAGGCAGGACAATACTATCCGCAAATGATCTTCATGCTCTTTCTCATTCTTGGAATAGATGAGAATATCATCTAAAAAGACTTGCACAAATTGATCAAGGTATTCACGGAAGACACTGTTCATAAGATTCATGAATACGGCTGGCGCATTTGTTAACCCAAATGGCACCACAGTAAATTCATAATGTCCAAAACGTGTTCGGAATGCAGTCTTAGAAATATCATTTTCGGAAATCCTTAGCTGGTGATATCCTGATCGAAGATCAATTTTTGAAAAGACAGCAGCTCCTTTCATTTGATCGAAAAGATCATCAATCCGCGGCATACGGTATTGATTCTTTACTGTAGCTCGATTCAAGTCTCGATAATCTATGCATAATCTTAAGGATCCATCTTTCTTCTTCACAAAAATTACAGGAGCGCCCCAAGGTGATGTACTGGGCCGAATATGCCCTATATCGAGTAGTTCCTTCAATTGGATTTGCAATTCCTGAAGTTCTGGAGCTGTCATTCTATAAGGCGTTTTAGAGATCGGTTGGGTACCTGGTTTTAATTCAATAGTGAGATCCAATTCTCTTACCGGGGGTAATCCAGGTAGTTCCTTTGGAAATACATCCGGGAATTCGGCTAACACCGGATATTGTTCTAAGGATGGCCCTTTTTCTTGGCTTACTTCATGAATTGCATAAGCCTGACAACCTTTTCTTAAACAACGCTTCACCTGCATTGCTGAAATGTAGCGTAAAGAAACTTCCCTCTTGATTCCTTGAATTTGGATTACTTCTCCCTCATCATTTATGCCCAGAATCCTTTTCCCATAACAGTCCACCCAAGCTTGGTGAGCTTCTAGCCAATCCATACCTATGATAAGATCATACGTTCCTAAGGCTGTGACATAAACTTTCAGTTTAGTCGAACAGACCCCTAGGTCAATTTTGCATTGATCCACACTTAAGCCCACGGTTTGGAGTTCTCCTGAGGCCATTTCCACTTGGTGGAAATCATTTTGTCTACGAGCTGCCAACCCACATTTGTTTAATGCATATGACGAAATGAAACTATCTGTGGCACCTGTATCAAATAAAATTTTGAGTTTTATACCGTTGATAATACCTGAAGATTCCACTACAGTGGATTGATGGGCTGCCTGGTCATGGTTGACCACTGCATGAATTCTATGATTACCTCGATTGGTTGATATCGGCTCCTTTCCAGTCCTATGCAATATATTTGATGAAGCTTCTGGGCAATCACGCTGAAAATGCGGTCCCCCACATCCCCAACAATTGAGCTGCGTTGATCCTCTTGAATCAAGGTGTGAATTCCTAGAGAACGAGCTTCGTCCTCTCATGTTGATTCCTCTCGCACTTCTTCCTCTACCGGCAGTCCCTCGCGATGCCCATGGTCTGGTGTTTGATGATTCCGCGGCTATAGTGTTTAATGCCATGGGAGCTCTTGTCCCCACATTCGGGGTAAACCTGTTACCATAAGGTGGCCTCGAGCTACCTCCTCTGAAGAAGTTCCGGGGAGCCTTCCCTGGAAATCCTGATTGTAAAGGCCCTGCTGGCCCCATATCTTTTTTGATTCCAAGGTGCTCTTCTGCATAACGACCACATTCGACGGCCTCGGCTACTGATGATGGTTTCCACATGCTTACCAAGGCTCTGATGCGAGGATTTAACCCAAATATGAAGCGTTCAGCTTGACGTTCATCAGAATCTAAGTAGTGAATGTATTTTACAAGCTCCATAAACCTTATCTCGTACTCTTCCACCATTTTATTTCCCTGAATTAATGTATGAAAGGCTCTGGCTTGCTGTTGTTGAAAGTATGGAGGTAAATACTTTGCACGAAACCTTTCCTCAAATAGTTCCCAAGGGACATTATCCGATGTAAGGTGCAGCTGCTTTTCCAGATTTCCCCACCAAATCAAGGCACTTTCCTTTAGTTGAAACACAACAATTTTTGTTTTTGCTGAAGACGAATATTCTCTTAACCTAAAGCATCGGTTCATTCCTTCCAACCATGCTTCAGCGCGTTCACCTGCTCGACCTCTTGAGAATTCTGGGAGTCTAATTTTCTGAAGCTCCCTAGAAATGTCTTCTCTCGATCTTCTGGGCTCAAAATTATTTGGTTCCGCTGAACTGGTGGCTACATGCTAAGATTCCCCTTTGGTTTTGGCCTTAGTTGATTCTTTTAATGTTTCCAATAAGGCTTCCAAAGAATTCATTATCACCGTCAACTCTGGCGCTGGGGCGATTGATGTTGATGATGGTCTTGGCGGTGACGATGGTGATGGGGATGATGATGGCGACGGTGGCGGCATTAATGGTGGTGATGCTGCCTGATCACGTCGTCGTCGCTCATACGTCCTTACCATTGTAATGGTTCCTGAACACATAATAAAATTCCGTAAAAATTTTGAGGTGGACAACCGAATTTAACACAATTTTCTTTTGCAACTTCACATTCATAAACGGGTATAGTTTTGCTATTTTTACCCGCTAGGCGGATCTTACTGGTACCGAGGTCAAGGAGGGTGGTCTCGCGACCTCCTTGTCCTAATGCAGGGTATTCTATCATAATATGAATAATGCAGAAGTGTATGGTTATTAGCTCTTAAGGTAAGACATCTAAAGTTTATTCACCTAATAACACCCATGATATTCTATATATATTACTTGGGTACAGATTAAATCCATAAAAAGAAGGGTTGTTTTGGTTCCGTATTAGTTGACCTTTAGCCGTAAAATTTTACCATAGATATGTCATGATGAAAATCTAGAAGAGATACAGTTCAGCAGTATATCATAAATAGTAGATTGATTTTAAACGGAGGAAATAATTAGGATAAAATGTGATTATGAATTCTTAGAACCAGTTTTGTTTTAAGAATGACTCCGTCAAAGGATATAATTAGCATAATTTTGTTTTCTAACTGATGCTTTTGAAAAGTAGTTTTTGTGAATTGCACATAACACTTTAATGGTTGATGTAAGTGCAAATTTGACTGCAATAGGATTCATGGAAAAATTTTGTGCCACACACCGGAGAACCACACTCATAGGCAAGGAATAACTGGTCTAACAACGGGCTACTCTCAGATAGTCTGTACAAGTACTGTGCTTTGAAATGATGATGACTCTTCTTGTTAAGGTTGTAGTGAGCTAAGCTGACCTGTAGTAACACTGTAACCATGCTCATTGTATAGAAAGTTGCTTAACTTACTTATGTTATAGGCATAATGATTGATTACTGTGAATGCTTAGCTCCATATCCTGTTGCTAACACTAGTGATTACATATATGGGATTTGATCATAACTATTTAAGCACTGATTTATAACTAAGGATATAGCAACTATTTACCGAGTATTGTTACCTTTAGATACCTGTAGCTTAAACGTATCCATATAGATAAGTACTACATGTTATCTTATCAATAATCTAAATTGAATGTTGACGGTTTTTTTTTTTTTTTTTTTAACCTAATCCATGAAGAGTAATTAACCATGTTTGATACTGTTCTCCCAATCCACAAGCATGAGAAGTTTGAGAAATGGCTTCAAGTAGCATCTACTTTAAATTTATGTCTTTTGAATAAATTTAAGTATATCATACAATGTTGCAAATATCATGTAGGTGTTTACATCACCCAAGGACTGTAAGGACTTAGGAAACTCGTAAAAAAAACTTGGGTGTCAGGTGCTGTGTCCGCTGGTTCATTAGTATGATCAACTTTAATGTAGTCAACTGTTCAAGACAAGCATTAGCCTAGTCACCAGCAAGTTGAAATGCATATCCATTTGAATAAGATGAGTATTCTTCAAAGTCTTCCTGGCCTAGACAGCAACAAATAGTACCCATGCTTCACTTTCTCAACTGCAACATATCTCAGATATAATCACTGTTTCAATGTTTGGTGCAGAAAGGCACACTCTTCCTGATAGCTGCCTAAGTGTTGCTCTTATTTTCAGGGTTGGATGGTTTAGAACTTTTCACACAGTTTAATTTGTCTAATATTGGTGAGCTTTCGTGAAAATGTTCTCTCTTTTGTATTATCTATCTCTGTTTGAGCTACAAAGTATTAGTCAGTGACAATATTAATGTATTACACTGAAAATCTATTTGTGAATATTCTTTTGAGCTAAAGCAGAATGCAGGGCAGTGCCCATTTATGTTTTTGTTTCTGTAGTGTTATGTTTTTTTGCACATGATGCTTGTCTACAACAGTTTCTTTAATACAATGCTATCCATATATTGCCATCTTCAGCAATACACGCATTAAAATACAGATACTGTCACAAAGGCATTAAAATCCATCTTTTTATCCAATTAAATTTCGGCATTCGAAATAAATTGAAAGAATCCCCAAGCAGCTTTTTTTGAAATTGTTTATCCATTTACATATTTTCATTCAATTAATTAAATGGTTAACCTAGCCTGCCTTCAACTTTTCAATCCCTAGATGAAACATGAAGGCTTTTGATAACCAAGTCATAACAATAACATCTGGTATTTATGCCATTGTTTTTTGTATTTCCTTGGAGAAAGGCTATAAATTGTGTGCAGAGCTTCTACGGCATTAAGTAAACAACGGGGCAAGGACCTTCCTCTGCCCTATCAGATGCTGGAAAAACAGTTTATTTATCTCAATTTTCTGAGATCAGATAGGAAGACTAAAATAGGAAATCTTATTTATCAGGAATCCCGTTGGAGATAAGCCCTCCACGTCCAGCTTTATCATCAATTAGGGAATTAAATTGTATTTTCAGGTTGACATTTCAATAGATGTGCTCCCCCTTGGGCAATTAAATACGTGCGCTAAATTGTCCAATTTTATGCCAAATTAACTACTTATTTACATCCTATCCCTGTTGACGAACAAATCAAACGAATCTGCGAAGGATTTCCCATCCCAAGAATGGCAATAACCCACAATTGAACAGCCAAATCTGCCCACGAAGACCATAGGGTAGTTTGCTGGTGGTCGATTATTGAAACGATAGTTTGCTGGTGGCCGATTTATTGAAACGGTGGAATCCTCGGTGGTTACGGGTTCTAATCCCGCTCACGGATTTTTTATTTTATTTTAAAAAGCCACAATTGCGAGGGAAATACGATCCAGGCCGCAATTCGAGGGGAAATACGATCCAGGCCACAATTCGAGGCCTTGGATGTAATTACATTAGGTTTAGAAAATAAATTAAAGATTTCGATCAATAGGAGGCTTGGGTTTCTCGAAGACGAATAACCGTGGAAATTCTACAAGGCCCTGTGAAAATAACTCGATCCCATCGTTTGATGACGGAGAACATGGCCGCCTTATCTAATTTCAGTGAAAATGTGGCAAGGAGGAAGAGATCTGCAATGACTTGCAGGATGCAGAGGGGCAGCCATTGACGTTCCGACGATGAACAACAATTGCGGTTACTTTCGCAGGCTCCGGGAATTTTCGCAATCCAATTAAATTTGACCCCTAGTTAATAAGTCGGCCATGTTTAGTTGGTGAGTTGAATTAAGCCGCTTGTCACATGACTGTGGTTCTGTTGGGGAGACCAAGAGTTAACTTTCATAAAATCGAATCTGATTGTCCATGAGAAGGAACTCGAGAGCACCGCAGCTATATAATGTTAAGCACTTCCAGGCAATCGTTTAAAATTAAATGTTGTCCTGGAACGCATTCATATACAAACAGACGCGGACACGAATGCGGCAGGAAACAACGTTGTATTTTCAATTGCTGCAGTGCCGGAATGATGCCCTAAGGCTAGAATCCAAAGCACAGGAACAGAATTATTTCGCCTGCTTTATTGCAGCTACAGGTGATACGGCTGACAGGGAAAGGAAAGAACGCAGGCAAGGGCAATTAAAGAAATCCATTTCATTCACCATATACCAAAGAACAGCGGATTTGTGGGCCTGTAAGGTCGAAAAGAGTTTGAACAACTAGCTCTGATACCATGTGTAGTAATTGAAAACTTGAAAGCAGGAACCGTAAAAAAAAATTGATTTGCACTTACTTGAACTGCTATCTGATCCCGTGAAGTTGATGATGCTGCTGCGGTTGCTCCAATTACCCAGGGAGACCAATTCCACCCAGCCTGACTGAGCAGAGACTGGCTGCTCAATCTAGCAAGCTTCTCACAGAAGCCCACTGTCCCCCGTGCCCAGAACCTCAGACGGATTAAAGCTCTTCCAATGGCAGACCTCTCTCACTGCTCAATTTCCTCCTCCTGGTTTCTAACTCCGTTGTTACAGCCCCCTCTCTCGGTTCAGACCTCCGGTTTTTATCTGCGGGCCTGGCGGTGGCCGCCCTCCTACCTGCAGCCACCGCCTTCCCTCGTCCCGACACGCCTTCCACGCATTTACGGCTCTCAGATATTTTCCCTGCTTGTCATATGCGCTCTGTTATAAATATCCAGCTGGTTTTAAGCGTCCCCTTTTATAAAAGGTTGCTTCTTTTGATTTTGATTTTTATTATATAGTTTAGTTTTATAAAGTTTAACTTATACATTTTATAAAGTTTAAATTTATATTTATAAAACTTAATCATATTTATTATTTAAAGTTCATCATATCTGTTTTATTATAAAGTTTGAAACTTTATATAGGATTAATTTAGATGGGTCGTTACACATTGAAGAAGGAAACATCGGGCGAATGATTAACAAGGGAAGGCGGCACAAACTCCTTTGCCATAGGGTTTAACTTCGAGAGCAGATCTTCCAATTCCCGCATGTCACGACTGAAGTCTTGTGAAGCCGCGACATTTTCAGTCCCCAGTCCTGCCTTCTCATGCGAGGCAGCACCATTCGTGCATTGTTGATGTTGTTTAGAGGCAGAAAGCGCAGGGTTTGCCAACACAGCCTGGTGCTGCAGACCCTGAGTGGAAGGGTTTATTTGAATATTTACATTTCGCATAGCACTTTGCTGCATATGTAAAAGCTGCACATTTTGATGATTTTGCTGAAGACTGTGCTGAGAGTGCTGAATATGGACATTTTGTTCCATATTGTTCTGATTCTGATGACTATTTTGCTGCAATTGCTGAAACCTTAGCTGATTCTGCTGAAAGCTTAGTTGTTTTTGTTGAGCATTTTACTTCATCTGCTGAATCTCCAGAATTTGGAGCAAGCTCTGCTGATTTGACTGACTACTTTGCTGTAAATGCTGAGTCTTGAGTAAATTTTGATCATGTAACTGTGCGCTTAATTGATTTCGCTAATAAGACATATTTGCAGTATCGAATCACGCTGTTGATCAAAGAAACCGTCGCCTCAGGACCGCCAGTGTTGGTCTACTCAGGAATGTCCACCTCTTCAAGGATCTTGGCTTTGCACTCGTGTTGGGGTTGGATTTTTCCATATCGATTACAACTCAATTTTTCTTATAGCCGCAGACCGACGTGACCCCATATTCCTTCCGGTCGACCGAGATGGCTTGTTTCAGTAGCCTGTAAAATGGTGGATTCCCTGGTCAATATTCCGTAAATCTTGGCTCTTAATTGTTTACCAAACTCGACCCGCTGTATTGATCCGTCCTCTGCCGCTTCGACTTCCCAAGCATCATCATCCTACTGCTACACAATACCGGCCCCAGCTCATAAATTCGTGTGAAGGGGATTTCAAGGGGGTCGATTGCTTCTGCCGTTGAATTGGTGTGGTGTTCAACTTTGTATTGTGATTGGTAATGTATTTGGTTCGTGCTCTTTATATCTAAGTCGAAGCCCAAAAAAAGAAACGAGTTGAAGCAGTCTTGGTATGTATGTTGACTCCAGCTTTAGCGTTGATGCATTGATATATTCCCTGTGTCCTTTCATGAGTATGTGCTGCTCATTATATGCTGAGACCCCTGATTATAAATTCTTATCTTAAGCCTCAATTACCATGTGTGGACTATGGTGAAAGTAGTGGAATTTTTTTGAACAGTTTAAACCTATGTTGAATGATGCGTTGAAGTCTGTAAGGAGTATTTCGGTTGAGCTCTTTCTTAAAAAATAAAAAAAAGAGGGGTCGTATGGTATATATAATGGTGGATTCATATGTATTGGGAGCCTTTTTAATATAAATCCATACATATTAAATTGGAACTTTGGCTCATATACATGTAATTAGGTTCATATGTTAAGTGATGTGTTTTGAAGACCATAAACCATGAGTACGTTTGCCCTTTTATATGGCATATGTGTTATATGGGATGAACATGCCATAGGTATGTATGGTATGACATGAAAGTAGTATGTAATATGGTATGTGGGATCCACATTCTTTTTGATGGCCATATGTCATATGGTGTATGAAAGTATATTGAGAGCTTACATTTTTAGTTGAAGATTTTTTTTGAAGACAAAGTTGTATGCCAATCAATTTTTTTGGTAGTGACATTATTATGAAATGGATCGAATTGGTGAAGTATTAGAGTTTTTGAAAATTTTGATACAATCTACTGCTGATGACACATTCCAAATCAGCAAAGGCTCTCTCTCAGAAATTCGGACCTGTCTACAACATGCACAAGAAAAAAATGATTTTTTGTAGCTTGAATCACAACTACAGCAAGATGAGTTACATAAGCGTAGTCATCATTCTGAAACTGTTTTTGTTCGGAACATTGAAACAAACTCCCATAAACAAGAAGTCAATAATGTTGAAGTTCATTCAGATTCAGTGCCCAATGAAGGAGCAAAATTGCATGCAGAAGCAGAAATTCAGTCTGCGCTTCCCAAGTTGGTCATCAGACCTTGGGAAGCACTTGTCCACAACAAGCACAGAACTGGTCTTGGATATGACAGGACGTGTCCTTTCATATTCCAGATTACTCAAAGCCCATCCAGTTTCAGAGTGCTAGATTTCTTCATGATAGTTCACCTTCAGTTGTTCCAGATTCTGCTCCTTTTCCACAGCAACAACAACAGATTGTGAAATGCCAACACTGTGACAGAGTTGGCGATATGAAAGATCATTGTTTTGATCTTCATCCATGTAAGCATTGTCGTAAAACCAACCATTCTTGAAACAGATGCTTCAAAAACAAGCCTCCTGCAAGAACAAAGATTCATCTTGGATGGATTGCTTCTTAGCAATGGGCATCAACAACCAAGAATATATTTTAGTCATATGTCCAAAATTGTTCTAGAGTGTAGAACAATCTTGCAGTTGAGTTTTCTCCATCATCACACCTTGTATCTGATAGGGGGGAAATGATGGTCATCTACAAGCTTCAAAGCCACATCAAGCGAGCTTGAGCCACAACCTACCATACCAGATTCAGAGTTGTAGCCAGAGACAAAGATGCCCCTGATCATGCCTTCAGTTGGTGATGCCTCTTCAAAGAATTGGGGACACTTCCTCTAGCAAAAGACTTCAGCTTCTTGCCATTTTTGGAAGAGTTCCAGGAATTGCATTAAGCATTCCAGAGTTGTTGGTCATCCTTAAACCATCACAGGTTGAGACCTCCCTTTTCAGGTTGAGATTCTCCCTTTTATATTGGGTGAGACCTCCCTTTCATGGTTGAAGGTTTCCCTCTTCAAAACATCAAGAGCACTTTCTCTAGCAGAAGACTTGAGCGTCATGCCAGACTTGGAAGAGTTCCGGGAACTGCACTAAGCATTCCAGTGTTGGTTGTCATCTTTAAACCAACCCCCTTATACCAACATTTCAGAGAACACATTCAGCCTAGTGCTGCCATGCATGTTTTTTGCACATTTTTTATACAACTCTCTTCTTGGATTCATACATACCTCTTCGGATTAAGGGGGGAATGTTGGACACCTAATCCTCTATGGGTTGGTGTAGAATGTGAACAACCATGAGAGTCCAAGAGACCTTGGGATGTGGAACCCAATGGTCACACAAATGTACTATAAATGCATATCATGTCAATAATAATGCAATTCAATGTTTATCATCCACCTTTGTTGTTTACATTCCATGTGACTTTAACAGAGACTAACTTTCATGTTGAATGAATGAATGATATCCATTACATCCTAACTTCATAATATATTATATTTCTAAAAAAATTAAAGACATTTTTTTTTTTTTTTTAATTAGGCAGAGTTTAGGTTGAGACTAACTTTCATGTTGAATGAATGAATGATAGTTTAACCTTTACGAGACTAAAAATAGTCTATGGAACCACCAAATTCCTTGCTTTTCACTTTTTGTAATGCAATTCTTTTCTTATTCAAATTGATGATGAGCTGGCCCATCCTTCTAACAATCCCCTCATTGAAAAGACAATGCCAAGAGACCGATGCTAACATACTTCCATAATTGTCCCTGATGTCTCTGAAAGCATCACATTCCAAATGAAATGTTTTTTCAATTACTTTGCCCCAGAAGTGCAAAAAATACACACATGTTCTTCCCAAGCTTCTTTAGGTCTTTTCCATCATCCCGTTTCACACCAAAGTTGATCCGAGTTAGTTCTTAATTGAGCAAAAGAATCTTTGTTCTCCACGGAAAGCTGGCTCCAATGTATTCTTTTTGTTACAGATCACAAGTGGGGTTGAATTCCTCAACATAGTACTTCTTCTTCTACCCAACTCTTGTCCCCATGTACATTATACAAAGCTTCTCCATAACAATTTTTTTTTAACTCCTTGCTGAGATGTTGTCACGAGGATTGTGCTAATATAGAATAATTATATGTTTGCCAATGTGATATTATCACCAAGATTGTGTTTGAATGGAAGAACAATCTACACACCAATACGACATTGTCACCAAAATTATGTTTGAATGAAAGAACAATCTGCTTACCAATGAGATGTTGTCACTAGGATTGCGCTTGAATGAAAAACAATCTGCCCACCAGTGAGATGTTGTCACTAGGATTGTGTGTCTCTTGGTTGAGTCTGGACACCCCATGAGATAATTAATTTCCCCCATAAGTAGCTCCCACTCTCTACCCCTCCCCACAAGGTTTGAACTTGGGGCCTAGAGACTAAACCCCACACAAATCAACTAGTCTACATCTCATAGGTACCGATGTTTATAACTACATATGATAAATAGAAGTGGGCTCATCAAGAGAAAGAACTTTAAAATTAGTTTAGATTTAAGATCATAATGCTTAAGTGAATTGCTACAAAGATGAGGATAACAAGATCAACCATAAATTTGATTAACGTCAAAAAGAATTATTTAACGTAAAGAAAAAATTATTTTAAAAAAATCAAATTAATAAACATTATTATATATTATAAATGAATAAACTAGAAACACTCATAAGTCAACTTGAATGGGCATTAAACATATTGAATAATATGCCAGCCTAACCATTAACCTACTCACTTTCCATCTAATTTTACACTGCAAAGTACCTAATTTCCAAATGAGGAAATTTCATCATGACATCATAATAAGGTAAAGATTGAATGACAAAATTCTAGGATGAAGATACCACTAGTGGATAGATAAGGTTGAAAGATATTTTGAGCTACGTCACATTTAACATGATGATGAAAAAAGTTAAAATGGCATTAATGAATTTAGAAGGACTTGCATATGATTAGTTTAATAATTTAAAGTTTAAACAAAGTGAGACATGTTTAAGGAGCATTGTCTTTAAACTATTGCATGATAGGGAAGAGGATGAATTTGTTTGAAAACTTATCCAATTACTACATAATGATTTGGACATCTCTAGGTTGCGTATGGGAAAGGGTGACATCTCCAAGCATAAAAAGGACAATAAAACAAAAAGTTGCAAGTGTTTTCAGTGATGGAAGAATGATGGAAGAACAATAGAAAGGTATGCACAATGACCATAGAACAAAACTAGATACTAGTAGCATGGTAGCCCTCTCAATATACCGAATCCAATGCAACTTAGTTTTACTAAATTGTCATAACAATTGCAGGGAGATGTTGTCACTCTTTCCAATAGAGTCTTTGTTTTAACGATCAAGAAATTGTTATATGAAAACAAAGTGTAGGAAGCCCTTTAACCTATCGAATGATGCTATGCACACAAAAATACTTGACCTCAAAAACAAACATGAAGAGATTAAAACCCAACATGCCACCTTTAAACAATAGATAAAGACACATGGAATCTTGGCCACAAGTTGTCTTAGGGAAGGACGTGTTGTCTATAGATATAGAAAATATATTTGATTGATAAAAAATAAACAAGAATGGTGATATAACCCCTTGTGACGGTTTACTTATAACATTGATTGGTCATGAAGTGAAAATGTACATGCCCATTGACTTTTCATTAATTAATTCACTTATTATTTATTTATGATTATTATTATGTTTATAACATTTCTGCTCTCTAAAGGAATATTTTTCATCAAAGCATAACAAATAATATTTTCTCTAGTTTAGCACATTTCGATGGTGGAATGGAGTTTATCCATTGTTATGGGTTTGATTGTGTTCACACTTTTGAGTGTTGGTTAGTTTGTATCTTCATGAGAGTGGAAGATTCAACACCATGTAATTTATAGTGTTGCCCTTGCCAATTAAACTCCATGAACTGTTCTTTAGGGTTTGTAGTATAACCTCCTAATTGCATTAACCACTCCTCACCTAACACTATATCCATCTCTTTGAATAGCAAAGGGTAGAGTTCTACTTGTAGTTCTAGTTCTTGTATTTGAATTGGAACTTTATGACACTTTCCTACATTGACCTTTTCTCCATGAGTGACCATCATGGTGAGGTCCTTGGTGGGGCACGCAAAAAGATTTAGTTGTTTAACAACGACATCTATACAATTGTGATTACTACTAGAATCTACAAGTATTCCGAATTTTTTATCTTTTATGACTCCTTTAAGCTCTAGGGTCTTAAGTTGTGGTTTCCTGTCATTGATGTTGGTGGGATTATAGGTTTGCTTTCTTTCTTTCTTGGACATTGAATCCTCTCATTTTTGAGATGTGGTGGAACATATTTTGCAATAGGTGGTTGTATTTGGTCTTTTGGAGTCTTATCTTTGTTTGCAGTTCATATTTTTCATTCCTATGCTAGCCACATGAGATTGAAGCTAGTGATGTTTTTTGCGGTGTTTCATCGTGGTCTAAATCTATGTTTCATGTTATAGTGTTTTCATCATCTAGCTTATGTACTTCTACTTGCTTCCCATCCACTATTTTATAGTAGCATAATGACATTCCCTCACATCTATGTTATGGTGTCTGATTTTTTCCACGTTTACGACAATTATTTTCCTTCTTTTTGATTCACTACTATATGTTTTTGATTCCTTCTTTGCTTTGTATGTATATAATTTCTTATTGTTGTATATGTGATCTGACAACCATTTGTCTCCACAATATCTACATTTGTTTTCCTTTTTTTATCTAGGTCCTAATGCTCGTTTTCATCTTACCTAGTGAATGATGGCCTATTAAATTTGTTTTTTTGTTCAATTAGTCTTGTCATGTGTCTAGCATTCTCAAGAGTTTTTGGGTTCCATAGTTTTATTTCACTACGAATGATCCAAAATTACTAACGAATGGAATACAATACATATTTAAAACAAAAACACATAGATACAATGAAACTGAAGTTTAATTAATAAATAGCAAATGTTGAAAACTAATTACATGCAGAATGAAAGCAAACTAGCTCAGGCGATGACAACTTATCTCTGAAAAGAGATGTGATGGCTACATGCCTTTTGAATTGTGTTACAATGAGGCTTGAAGGCTTTTTTATCATGAAGAAACAATGAGAAACCCTAAACATCCAAAAACCTAACCCTAGGAGATGAAGTGCCAAAAGGTATGGGCCCCGATGGGGTTAGTTGGAACGTCAACTTTCTTTAGAAGACTTTCCAAGGGCTATAGTCATAGCGATCCTCCTATTTCACTATTTCGACCATTTCCGAGCACCCTATATGATCAAAAGGTATACGATGAATTGGGGACAATTTTTCATCCATCATCATTTCAAAAAAAAAAAAGGTGGGGTTGTAACTTTGGCATACGATCCTTGTTTGGCACCCATGGTAGCATGTTCGAAATGTCTATCCAAGGACAAAAACTTTCGACTACAAACTCATGTTTGCTCATTTCCCCAAAAATGCGATTTAGGGCCTCAAAACAACTCCGGAAGTTCAGTTCTTGAAAGCTACCAAAAATAGAAAATTGTCGAAATAGGAAACTATGCTGAAAAATAGGAAACTGATAAAAAACAATGCTTGGGGTCCAAGTGGAATAAGGAGGTGGCCACCAATATCCACCTAGATCAGTCTCCCCCCCTTAGGAAGCAATGGTCCCCATTGTTTTGAGTGCCTCCATGAGGTGAGGAAACTTTTGTTGAATTTGGTCCATGGTGAGCCACTTGCCTTGGTGCAGGAGCTAACCGACTTTGACAACCCGATATAGTTGAATCCTCTGTTGGCGAGTGTTCTTAATTTTTGTGTCCATGATTCGATCATTTGTGGCATGTTCAATGCAATCTGGGTTGAACTCTGTTGGTGTCAGCTGCCCAACAATGTTTGATGTGTCCAACAATGGTGAAAAGTATGGCCAAAGGAAGTCCACATTGAACATTGGGTGCAAACTAAGGAATGGGGGGATACTTAGCTCGAAAGTGTTGTCACCCACAACCTTGGTGATGGTGTAAGGCCCATATCAGAGTGGTCGAATCTTCCGATGGGCTCTGACAAGGCGTTCCTTCTGCAAATGCAACCAAACCTTGTTGCCCACTTGAAACTTATGTGGCACTCGATGTTAATCATGATGTTGTTTGTACTTAGTATTGGATTTATCCAGGATATGATGAACATGTTGGCAGATATTCTGAATGCGTTCAATAAACTTGATGGCTTTATCAACTTTGAATTGAACATGTGCATATTATGTTTGTGTAGTTGCAAGAGGCATTGCAACATCAATGGGACACAATGGTTGAAATCTCAGGCCCACCTAAAAGGGGTTGTGGCTAGTTGAGCTATGGAGAGCTCTGTTGTAGCTGTGTTGCACATAGGGAAGACTCTCATCCCATGTTCATGGATGCTTAGAGTTGTACATGCGTAATATGTGCATTATCATTCTGTTGATGACCTCTGTTTGGCCATCAGTTTGGGGGTGGAATGCAATCAACTTGGTGAGCTTGGTGTCCAATAATTACCATAAGCTCGACCAAGACTAGAAAACTAGACATCTTGATGTTGATCAAGAGAGAGGGAAAGATCTGGGGATGATGTCAAGATCTCCTAGGCTTGATGATCGAGGGTGAGGGGGGTGACTTGGGCACTGGCTCACTGTGAGAGTCCTCAAGTACCATCGTTAGATTTAACTACACGATCCTAGGGGGGTGACTTGGGCACTGGCTCACTGTGAGAGTCCTCAAGTACCATCATTAGATTTAACTACACGATCCTAGGGGGGATGCAAGAGTGAGGGAGCCCTAATCTCCTACCATCCAACATCGAAGAAAAGTAACCATGAATTAATCTTTGGATACTCAACTAAAGCGAAGAGGTAATCTGATGAGGGAGAGTTTCCCTGCTCTAGATTCGCCCAGAGCTGGTCCATTTATCACTATGAGAATGTGTGTATCATGACTAGTCCAACACCTTTTAACCATCCTTGGGGATATTAGTCTATCTCCTAGGGGGACGGGTTGAGGAAAGACCCAAGGTCTCACTACTTTATGGTCTGAATTACTTTGGGGCTCTACTTATCTTTTGTTTTCCCAATCAGTGGACGCAACATGGAGGTATGAGTGATCCTCCTAGTATTCCCATGGCGGGGAAAAGCATGCAAGAACTAAGATCTATGGCTGAAAATCTCCTTGAGGAAGAGGGTTAGGCATCTTTGATTACAGTATCAGAAGAAAGTGGAGAGGGAGCCCCCCAAGTCGCTATAGAGGTAATGGTAGCATCCTTTTATTTCATAGTAGAATGGGCACTTGAAGATGATGTGCATCTCTATCTCCAATTATTGTGTAGTGTTCCCAATGCAAAATTGTGGAGATTTCTCGAAACCTTTAACTCAAAAATCTTCAAATAAAATTTCCATTCATAAAGAAAATTGTCATGTAAAATTTAGCAACATAGAACTGCAAATAACAATAATAAGCAGAAATAATCTCAACTTTATTTATAATATATAATTGGGGTTTTATATGCTGAAAAAACTGATATAGCTGAGATGGAACTAGCCTCAAGAATTTGCTCCAATGTTGTGTTGGCCCTCCAAAACTTAACTGAAATGCCACTGCTAAGCTCTCCTGTGAATTCTGCATGAATTCACCAAGGGGAGATGGGTACTCACCCAATCTCATTAAATCACTCGAGGGTTTCCATCCTAGGGCTACAAATGAAGTAGAGAATCAGGTTCTCAAACCTCTCATACAAGAATAAAGATCAATCCCAAGATGTCCTCTAATGGCCTCCTCCTCCTCTTTTTATAAATTTGATGGCACCCTCTAGAAGTTCCTATTTTATTATTATTTTAATCACTAAGCATATTTCCCTCTTTTTATTTTAATTAAAATATCTTTTTTAACGAGATAAAATGGTAAATTGGCCACTATATAGGTCACTGAAAATCACTTCTAACCATCCCAGCTTGTAGATCTTCTCGTCCTGGTTCCAACGAGCTATTACACTAAGGTGTTCCGTCAAGTATTCCTCTCAGAATGCCACCTTAAGCATAATTAATGGAGTTAGGCACACTAATAACCTCGTTTTACAGGAATTATCAAAATGTAATGGAACATGAAGCAAGTTGTGTGGAATCAATCCTGATGATGGAATATGGTAAGTGAACTCCTCCAAACCCCATAAAACATCTCCAAAAACCCCTGGGCCCACTGATGACATAAACCTGCACCTGTGACTTGTCTACCTCCAACCTTGAAAGTCCACCCTAACCATGCCATAAGGAACACTAGAAAAGGAACATCACAAATCCTCTCGCCCCAAGATTGCTTGCCTTCAAGCAATCTAAACCTGTGGACCAATCTAGTGGCCCAATGCAACTGAGACCTAATGCTCGGATCCCATACAAACCACTGATGATTGCCTCTATGTTAACCCACCGTGAACGAGCCCTTCAATGCCCAGATCCTAGACCAACCTCTGACTATTATCAACAAATCCTCCTGGATCCCAATGCCACCAAGAACATGCATCAATTCTCCATGGCTCTTGTTGCACTATGCTCCAGACTGAGAATATCGTGCCACCAACAGGATACCAACTCATAATCTCCCGCCAATCCATCCCATGGGAAGGATCGGATGCACATGCACCTATATATGGTACGAGTCCACTGAGCTACACCATGCTCAACTCATGCAACTCTGCCCAACCAATCAACCGAATATGTCTAGGAATCCCTGCCTCTCTCCCTATAAGTGGGCAACCTATGCTACACTCCCTGTCTATGTACTCTTGGAGAGGGCTACAACATGGAAATATTGCAACTTCGCCAACTGCCACTGCATCTACCTGCATCTCGTTAGTGGGTAGACTCAAAGATGGATGCACCATTGCCTCCAAAAGAGCTTCCCTCATTTGATCAAAAACTCCATGCTCCACCGATACACTTGTCACCTGCAAAACTATCATGTTAGGTCCCAACGTTTCCTGATGACCCATGTTTGCAAATAATACCTACTCGGTGGCTGTCTGTACATCTACCTGCTCCTCATCAATGGTTGGCCCTAAGCATGTCTGCTCATCCTCCTCCATCATGGGTTCAACATGAGCCCCCAGCTGAATCTCCAAAGATGTTCGATCATGCGCACTGTGCTCCACTATGTGTTGCTCATGCTGAATGAGAACAAGTTGTTGCTCATCAATCTCCTCTACCAAACATGGTTGCATCTCTAAGCTACTGTCAACAACTCCCCCTGACTGCTCATGCTCCTTAGAGGTGTCCATGGACTCAACTACAAAAGAAGAATCCTCATCCTAAAAGGCAAAAAGAATGTCCTCGTGATCTACCCCTATCGTCTCCTCGGTGTCACTCATGCATGAGTGGTCAAGTCCCTAGGGTTCCTTGCAGATGATCAGCTCATTCTTGCAGCATGGTTGGTCACCACCAATCCTTTACAACTCCTCCTGGGTCGACTGTCTTTTGAACAACCTCTTGTTTTGCTCAACCAACCTTTCGGCTAACTCATAAGCAGCATGTGAAACCAACTGTTCCTCCATCCAAATGGCCAACAACCTAGACTACAACCTCATGCAAATGGCATCATGGCCTCCCATGAGGACAAAATGGATTGCATGTGTGTTATGACTGTGTCGGGATGATGTTTCTTAATGCTGAAAAAACATTGGAACATTTGCAAGATCAAGTCGTTACACTTTAGCTCAAACATGAGGTCATAATATCTAACCAAGGCCATGATTTTTAGAATATCTAACCTCTTTCCAAAGTTAGGGCCCTCACTGTTATAAAAATCCTGAAAGGTATCCACTATTAGTCTGAAGACTCTCCTCATAATGT
Source organism: Pinus tabuliformis (assembly GCA_031772625.1). Taxonomy (NCBI): domain Eukaryota; kingdom Viridiplantae; phylum Streptophyta; class Pinopsida; order Pinales; family Pinaceae; genus Pinus; species Pinus tabuliformis. Next base: position 60,320,374 of record CM062804.1, on the reverse strand, counting down.
CATCAGTGTAAGGAGGTATAGGTGTGGTCAACATCATGATACCATTGAGACAAGAGGCAACTAGAAGCTTGACCCCTACACAAGGATGCTCCAAAAATTTCTGTTGTATGAGAGCAAACATGACTGGTTTTAGAGCCCAAATCAAGCTCTTCCCATTTGACTGATGCACCTTGGAGATGAGTGAAGCAAGTTCTTCCAGTTTGAGAAGGGCTTTTGTTGTAACCCCCATGAATTTTGGGTCCCAATTCATATTCTTTTTGTGGCTGCTCTTGCTGTAGCAAAGTAAGTATCCCCTTGGAAAGGGATTTGTTAATTTTTGCTGCAAATTTATCAAGAGAAGTTTTGAAGGTTTTGTTCATCTTTTAGTATATCATGTTTTGACACAATACAGCCAACTCACAACATGCTACTCTGCTACTCAAGTCCAGCGATTTAATACAATTATGTTTTCAATCTGACTAACCAACCTGTTAATTTTAGGTATGTTCTATGCTGATAGCAAATTTACTTCAATTTTCCATATTAGCTCAATATCAATTCCAAATTAGCAATCACATTTAGCATGATAGTAAAATGTAGATAGAACATAAACATAATCACAGAAGACAAGCCAAGACAAGAGGACACAAGATGTGGCGCTAGCCAGGGACAAACCCCTATGTGGGGAAACCCTTGATCAATTATTCTTATATGTTCTTCAACAGTTCAACAGAGAGAGAGATAGTACATATACATCAGAAGTCAGCACTTTGACTTGTCAAGATAAGAGCAAATATTTTCTCTAAGAAGATGTCTCATGAGGTAGCTGATATGGACTCAAGTGATTCCATCACCTTGCTATACCTATCACAGTGCCACACCATGTTGCACCATCATACCATGTCCATCATCATTGAGCCGCACCATGTTGCTCCACTGCTGAGCTGTACCTCATCATGCTGCTCTTCATCATCATGTTGCACTGTTCATCATGCTGCACCACTATCACTAAGCTACTCTTCATCACAATGCTGCTCCCATCACCGAGCTGCACTCAATCATTACACTGCACTACACTGCTGTCTCTAACACCATGCTGCATCCAATTGCTGCATCTAGATATGTAGCTATATCCATCTGATGTGTCTAAACATGTTGCATATACCTAAATGTTGTCCTCCTCCTGCATAAGGAGGGACACTACTTCTGTCATGCTGCCAAGACTGATACCACTGTCTTAGCTGCTGGCTATGGCCTACGGCCTAGCCCAGCAGCACGATAAGCTATGATCCCACAGTCTTAGGAACAATTTTACTCACAAGGTTGACATCAACATGTGGCCACTGAAATACAATGCTGATCCTTCAAGACTCTATGTGCTATTAGAGCTTCTTCTCATCAGCGTATTGAGGTTTCTTATTGTTGTAGCAGTTCCTCTAGCCAGCGTAGTAGAGCCCTCCTTAACTGCTGGTTAGAACCTCTTGAGACAACGTATAGGATTTCCTCATAAAGCAACTGAAGGGACTTCTCCCTTCAACGTGGCTGGTCTTTAGGACAACGACCAAGATGTGCTAGGTAACAACACCTAAAACGCATTCTTTAGGACTGTAAACTTAGTCTCTTTCTTACAGCGGATTAGTGGTATAGAAGACTGCAGCTAGGGCTCATTTGAGGCTTCCTTTGACAGCGTATGGAAGCCTCCTTGCTGCGTTGAGGAGCCTTCTTTTAGGACAGAGAAAGAGTCTCTATTTACGGTGATAAGACTTGCGGCTAGGGCATGACAAGACCTGCAGCTAGGGCATGATAGGACCTGCTGCTAGGGCATGTAGTACTGCGCATTAGGGCTTTTCCTTCTACTGTGTATAGGCCTCCTTCACCGTGCTAGATCTCCCTGCTTGGACTGTGGCTAGCCTTCATGAACTGCGGCTAAGTCTCCTTGTTTGGACTGCAGTTAGATCACCTTCTTTAGGACTGCGGCTAGGGCAGTATTAGACCTCTTCTTGACTACGGCCAGACTGTTGCTAGGGCTTCTTGTTTAGTCTCCTTTCCTCCTATGTCTAGGGCTTCATCCTCTTAGATTTCTCTTGCCACTAAATCCCAAAACAAGTGGAGAGAAATAAAGAGTGAAGTGTGTGTCTAAATGACTATCAAGCCACCTCCTTTTATACTAAAACGTTGAGCACAAGTGGGGGTTATTTGGTTGCTAGCCGACCTTGATGAATTGTCCCATAACACAAATAAATTCATATCTCCATGAATACTTATCGGAATTGAATGATATTTAGATCAATCCTACACCTCTCGATGAGAGGAATCCAAGAAAAATATCAGTTGTCATAAATAATTTGACCCACATGGAGTTTGGCCCTAGTTGCCAATTTTAACACTCCCTCTAAACTAGGGAGAACTCCATCCGCTTATCCATTTGCCAGATAGTACTATCTCTGTCATCAGTGCCCTGCACTGCTCTGCTGAACCATGAAGAAGAAGAATTGACCGAGAATGTTTCATACCATTCTCTACTGACCTGAAGTTAGTCCCATATGAAGAGAGTGTGTCATACCACTCTTACTGATCCTAGATCAGTTCCAAAAGAGAGTGAGTTATATCACTCTTACTGACCCGAAGTCAGTTTCATTGATCCCAGATCAATATCAAAAGAGAGTGTCTCAAACCACTCATGCTAACCCAAAGTCAGTTTCATTGATCCCAGATCAATATCATCCTAGTAGAAGGAGTACGGTAGTAACACGATGCGTCCATCGGTACTACTATGGTCCCTATCCTCATTTCCCTACTCATTGGCCAGATGAGAGGTACTTCCCATGAGTCCCAGACTGCATGGGTAGGATGTCTCAGCAGGAGAAGGATGAACCACTTACCCTGCCTACATGTCACAAGGGGTATCCCAGGGGAAGGCTGAACCAGTCACCCTGTACACAACAAATCACTAGGGGAAGGCTGGACCACTCACCTTATGGTTGCTCATCGCTCCACGATGTACCCCCAAGACCCCCAGAGCTCTCAGAGCCCAATTTCCATATCATATAGGACCCTTAGGAGAGAGTCTCTCCACGACTCCCAGTCGTTCTCGGAAAGTCACAAATTTGACCTTTCCCAGGGGCTTCGATAGAATGTCGGCGACCTGCACATCAATCCCAATGCGATGGAGCCTTCTTGCTCATCGATGTATCATATCCCTGATAAAGTGGTACATGATGTCTATATGCTTGGAGCGATCATAGAATACGGGATTACTCAACAATTGAATCTCCCTCTAGTTGTCACAGAAGATCATGGTGGTATCCAACATGTGTCCAAACAGCTCACTGAAGAGCTTCCTCAACTAGGCAGCTTCACATGAGGTCATACTCGTAGCTATGTATTTGGTCTCAGCGGTGATTAAAGCAACCGACGTCTGCTTCCTGCTCATTCAGGATATCGTAGCAGAACCCAAAGAAAACCAACACCCAAAAGTGCTCTTGCGATCCTCCACACTACCTGCCCAGTCAGCATTCGAATAATCATGCAGCTTCACATTTCCGGTAGTGTATCTCAATCCATGAGAGATTGTGCCTCGAAGATATCTCAAAAGATTCTTGGCACCAATCCAGTGATGCTCAACCATGTATGAGCTCAACATGCTAACTGCAAAACATATATCTGGATAGGAGTTCACCAAGAACATCAATGCTAGAATGAGTTTATGAAACTCAAAAGCATTTCCCAAATCAGGTCTGGCATAACTTCTGAAAGTTAAGCTCCATCGAGGTAGTCACGGGCTTGCAGTTTACCATTCCAAATCTGGAATCCAACTCCCTCTTACCTTTGCAAATGAGAGGGTCTGCCCCTGTCAGGAACAGGTCATCCTCATAAGGTGCCAGTATGAGAGGTCTATTACCCACAACCTTTAAGCAATGGTTTGGATCGACCTCACTCCTAGTGAATCTCAGCTTCATCAGACAGCTATCAATCCTCTCATATCAAGCCCGGGGTGTTTTCTCTAAGACATAGAGAGCTTTCTTCCACTTGCATACTTGAGATTCCCAATCATGAATCTCAAACCCCTTAGGTTGTTCCAAACCTATGGGCATGCTACATGAGGGGAATGGTCCCCTTGTAAAATTTTCTTTTAGTACATGTCGGACATGTACCTTCATGCTCTTCTTGAATTCAAGCATCCCTATCACCATCTGAGTCACATCAGGTAGGGCCCCATAATAAGCATACCTTTGGTGCTATAAAAGAGATGTGTCAACTGACATGGTCCCCAATGGACTTCCTGCAACTTGATACAAATTGCCAACCCTTAATAAAAGCATCTTTGAAAATTCCATTTTCAAACACGTACCTTTCCATCGATGAATGCCACCTTGCAACCTTTGACTTCCATAGCTGGAATGGACACCAGGTTCTTCTTGAGATCAAGTACATAAAGAACTTCTTGTAAATGAATCATGTTACCCTCATTCAATTGAGGGGTAACATTCCCTACACCCTTTTCGGGATAGGTGGTATTGAATCCAAGTGTAATCCCCACGATTGTTTCCATCTCTACCTAATAGAGAGAGCTTCCTTCTATCCAATGAAGTGCCTTGAACCACTACAATCAATAAGCCACTTTTCCAAAGTGTCTGGAGGAGAGGTAATGAAGAGGGTTGAATTCCTCTTGCTTATCTGAAACAACATTTGATTCTTCATACCTGGAGTTCCTTGCTTTCTTTGAAGAGTTAGCCATTTCCTTGATGACCAGCATTACCTGTCATTCCTCTGATCATTGAAGATGTCCCTAGAATGATTGTTATCTACATCAAGTGATGCGTCCCTACCATTCGGACACTCCTTCGCATAATGGACGAACTTATTGCAAGCAAGGCATCTGCCTTTGCTTCCACCCTTAGATCTGGACTTCCCATTGAAGTGATCTTTAGGTAGGCCATCAGAAGCTTCCGCTGTGCCACTCGGATAATATTCTCTGCTTCGACTTCACCCTTGGTGAATTTGAAGAGGGATGAAGAACCCATTGAGCCTTTTTGTCCTTTCCAACTGTCTTCGGTGATTGCTCTTTCACTCTTGCTTGGGCTTTGTCTTCACCTCACCTCTGATACCATGTTAATTTTAGGTATGTTCTATGCTGATAGCAAATTTACTTCAATTTTCCATATTAGCTCAATATCAATTCCAGATTAGCAATCACATTTAGCATGATAGTAAAATGCAGATAGAACATAAACATACATCGGAGAGGACAAGCCAAGACAAGAGGACACAAGATGTGGTGCTAGCCAGGGACAAACCCCAATGTGGGGAAACCCTTGATCAATTATTCTTATATGTTCTTAAATAGTTCAGCAGAGAGAGAGAGAGATAGTACTTATACATCAGAAGTCAACACTTTGACTTGTCAAGATAAGAGCAGAGATCTTCTCTAAGAGGATGTCTCATGAAGGAGCTGATATGGACTCAGGTGATTCCATCACCTTGCTATACCTATCACAGTGTTGCACCATGCTACACCATCATACCATGTCCATCATCATTGAGCTGCACCATGTTGCTCCACTGTTGAGCTATACCTCATCATGTTGTACCCAACATGCTTCTCTTCATCATCATGCCGCATTGTTCATCATGTTGCACCATTGTCACTAAGCTTCTCTTCATCACAATGCTACTCCCATCACTGAGCTGCACTCAATCATTACATTGCACTACACTGTTGTCTCTAACACCATGTTGCATCCAACTGTTGCATCTAGATATGTAGCTGTATCCATCTGCTGTATCTAAACATGTTGTATCCAACCATGTTGCATATTCCAGAATGTTGTCCTCCTTCTACATAAGGAGGGACACTACTTCTATCATGCTACCAAGACTGGTACCACTATCTTAGCTGCTGGCTATGGCCTATGGCCTAGCCCAGCAACACGATAAGCTATGATCCCATAGTCTTAGGAACAGTTTTACTCACAAGGTTGACATCAACATGTGGCCACTGAAATACAACGCTGATCCTTCAAGACTCTATGTGCTATTAGAGATTCTTCTCATCAGCATATCGAGGTTTCTTATTGCTATAGCAGTTCCTCTAGCCAGCATAGTAGAGCCCTCCATAACTGCTCGTTAGAACCTCTTGAGACAACGTATAGGGTTTCCTCATAAACCAACTGAAGAGACTTCTCCCTTCAACGTGGCTGGTCTTTAGGACAACAGCCAAGATGTGCTAGGTAACAACACCTAAAACGCATTCTTTAGGACTGTAAACTTAGTCTCTTTCTTACAACAGATTAGTGGTATAGAACACTGCAGCTAGGGCTCATTTGAGGCTTCCTTTGACAATGTATGGAAGCCTCCTTGCTGTGTTGAGGAGCCTTCTTTTAGGACAGAGAAAGAGTCTCTATTTACGGTGATAAAACTTGCGGCTAGGGCATGACAAGACTTGCAGCTAGGGCATGATAGGACTTGTGGCTAGGGCATGATAGGATTGCGCATTAGGGCTTTTCCTTCAGCTGTGTATAGGCCTCCTTCACCGTGCTAGATCTCCCTGCTTGGACTGCGGCTAGCCTTCATGAACTGTGGCTAAGTCTCCTCGTTTGGACTGCGGTTAGATCACCTTCTTTAGGACTATGGCTAGGGCAATATTAGACCTCTTCTTGACTGCGGCCAGACTGTTGCTAGGGCTTCTTGTTTAGTCTCCTTTCCTCCTGCATCTAGGGCTTCATCCTCTTAGATTTCTCTTGCCACTAAAACCCAAAACAAGTGGAGAGAAATCAAGAGTGAAGTGTGTGTCTAAATGACTATCAAGCCACCTCCTTTTATACTAAAACGTTGAGCACAAGTGGGGGTTATTTGGTTGTTGGCCAACCTTGACGAATTGTCCCATAACACAAATAAATTCATATCTCCATGAATACTTATCGGAATTGGATGATCTTTAGATCAATCCTACACCTCTCGATGAGAGGAATCCAAGAAAAATATCAGTTGCCATAAATAAGATGACCCACATGGAGTTTGGCCCTAGTTGCCAATTTTAACACAACCTCTACTCATCTTTACATGGCAGAATGCAAAACAGTGCCACACTTGACTCCATAGATTTTGTTTACATGGTTCTATGTCAATTTTCTTATGCATACATTGTCACCCCGAGTCCCATAACTTCAACAGATTTGATAGAACAGTTGCTAAATCTAGTGAGTTCTAATCAGTCTTGGCACGCTTCCTCCAGTAGATTGGGAACTTTTACATCTGATGTATATTTAATTATGAGCCTAGAAATAAGCAGCAGTTTGTCCTAGATGATAAACCTCATGCTTCTGTGAATGAACTCAGTGGCGCGACCCCCAAATATGCATTCAACTCCTGAACATGGTATTAAATAGAGAATGCCACTAGATAACACGTCCAACAAGAGTGAGGAATTCGTGGCAGAGATTTAACATATATATATATTTCCTTTAAATGCCCAGGTTGCACCCAACAGATAATACATGGACTCATCACGTATTTCCAACAAGATATAGCTCAGAAATGTCAAATGCGTATCCCTGGTGACTGATATATTCATTATGCAGTGGTTTCTTTATTGGGTGTTGACATGATAGTTTGTATAGCATGCAAGAAAGGAGATTTGACCCCACTTGATTAACGAACACGCCCAGTAATACCTTCTCGACACCAAAACCACTACAACTAAAAACTGCCACAACATGCCATTCACCAGCTTTTTGCCAGCTCCATCAATTGGTTGATCGAGCCGCCAATCTTAACAACTCCACACAGGTATCGAGCTGATTGAGTTGGTAATATGCCAGAACATAAGTCTTTCACGTTGACTGCTCGCTCCAGGCAGAATGTGGCAGTATACTACAGTTCTCTGTACCAATACCTCTGCAATTGATCACTGTAATCAATCACAACTTTGAATCACGTTCTTCCTCCAACAACGTTCCTGCTTCCCTGAATACACGAACACATGGGTGCATTCAATGCAAAGCAACCCATAATTCAACGTAACTCTCTTGGTCAACATATACGTAGGCACCCAAAATCATGGCGGCTGGAATGAATTCGTGCCAATCAATGCGACTCGCACAACCAGCGCTGCACGACATTGAGGCAATCTATTGTTCTCTCTATACTTCAGGAGAATATACATTCAACCGTCATGCATGACACTTCGACCTCTCTGACAATGAAAAATTGGCCGTAATGACTTAACTTTGCCTTCGCGTGGGATGAAAGCAACGATTCACACGTGATAAAGATTCAACGGCTTCATGTTTAAAAATTGATCCCGAGAGGGATGCAACCTCCACAAAATTAGTTACAAACTGAGCTCTCGTATAGTGATACTCGATCCACTCCACTAACTCATCCTACAAAGAAAATAAGGATTTCGATTTCCCAGTTGGGCAGAAGGAATTCGCTCTACTAGACCCATCTAGATTACTATCAATACACCCAAAAGTCGAAGAGAATATTCAGCCTATCTTATGAATAAGGAATCCAACCCACCAACAGTGAATTGATCCCCTGAGAATTAGTGTAAATTTGGCCCTCTGTTTCTACGTGTTGGCATGCAAAACTCAGATTATATTGCCCAGAACTTCACACAATGGTCCAGATTGCAAGTAGCTACACAGAAGCGCTCACATCACGCATAGGCATTTGTTGCACCCACGATTTGAGATCCTCTGAGCCGCAAATTTTGCAATTGTTGATCAATTGACTCGGACACAATAATTCAACTCCTTTGGAAATTAATCAAATGGAATTAATCGACCTCCTTATTGAGCTTGGTTTGTGGCGTCAATGGAAATAATGCGACCTCAATCTCTTCTCCAAAATTCGATCAAACATAACCCTGCCTCAATGGCCCACTAGAACCTCAAATTGGCCCTCTCAAGTAAGAATTCGACTCCCAGTCCACGTGGCAGTTTGAAATTTGGCTTTCTGGTCGAATAATTCGATCAACAATGAATTCTTCCTTGGGTTGTCTTGGCATGAGGCTTCAACTAGCTATTTTAATTCAACTCCTTTAATTAACTCCACGTCTTTTCACATGCACGGTCGTTTGGAAAAAAAATTAAATGGGCTTATAAAATAATTGGGCCCTTCAATAACATTTATTTATTTATTTGCGTCTTCAAAATGCCTCCAGGATACTTTTGTCAAAATTGTTAATTTGTTTGATAATCATTAAGTGGAAGACAATTTAGCAGAAAATTTATTGAATGTTTAATAAGGAAAATTCTCAAGCAGGTTTTTGGCTTCTCCAACAAAATGTATTTTCTGCAATGCACCTTCAAAATAAATCCTCAAATTTGATCTGCAACCAAACACTTAGGCTGGCAGGAACACATGCTCTAATACCACTGCAGTGTTCCCAATGCAAAATTGTGGAGATTTCTCGAAACCATTAACTCAAAAATACTTCAAATAAAATTCCCATTCATAACAGAAAATTGCCATGTAAAATTTAGCAACATAGAAATGCAAATAACAATAGTGAGCAGAAATAATCTCAACTTTATTTATAATATATAACTAGGGTTTTACATGTTGAAACAACTGATATAGCTGAGATGAAAACTAGCCTCAAGAATCTGCTCCAATGTTGTGTTGGCCTCCAAAACTGCACTAAAATGCCACTGCTAAGCTCTCCCGTGAATTTTGGATGAATTCACCAAGGGGAGATGGGCACTGGCCTAATGTCACTAAATCACCCGAGGGTTTCTGTCCTAGGGCTACAAATGAAGTAGAGAACCAGGTTCTCAAACCTCTCATACAAGAAGAAAGATAAAGTATAAGATGTCTTCTAATGGCCTCCTTCTCATCGTTTTAGAGATCTGATGGACCACTCTAGAAGCTCCTATTTTATTATTATTTTAATCACTGAGCACATTTCCCTCTTTTTATTTTAATTAAAATATCTTTTTAACAAGGGAAAATGGTAAATTGGCCACCATATCTCCTCATGCCATTGAAGATCACTTCTAACCATCCCATCTTGTAGATCTTCTCGACCTGGTTCCAACGAGCTATTACACTAAGGTGTTTTGTTAAGTATTCCTCTCGGAATGCCACATTAAGCATAATCAATGGAGTTAGGCACACTAATAACTTGTTTTACGAGAATTATCAGAACGCAATGGAACATGAAGCACTCTGTGCGGCTTCAATCCTGATGATGGAATATGGTAAGTGAACTCATCCAGATCCCCATAAAACATCTCCAAAAAACCCTAGACCTGTTAATGACGTAAACCTGCACCTGTGACCTGTCTACCTCCAACCGTGAAAGTCCACCCTAACCATGCCATAAGGAACATCACATAGTGTACGTGGCATATTTAGTAGATCCTATTTGGTTGAGGGATATGGTGATCGATCTCCACCCGAAGTCTATTATAACCAACGAAAAGCTAGCCCAAAGAGATTTTGAGTGAATGCATCCTATGTCTATGCGTGTATGGTGGACACACAATGATGACATCGCACAACTCCAAGAAGTGATCTAGGTAGAAAGACATATTTGGGCCTAAGCTCTCCGAAGGTGAGGTCCAAGTAACTTAGGTGTATAATTTGAAGATGTCCTCTTAGATGGGCTAATTCATATCCCATCTAGGCAACAAGTGATGACTTTACTTAGCTTAGGAGGAAGCTAATCAAAAGGAGGCTTTGTGACACGATAGCGGGGTGGCTATGGGGACGATTGGGCGGCAAGCACGCTGACAGCGACTGGCAGAGGAGGTGAGAGTGGCCAAAGGCATATATATATATATATATATATATATATATGGCCAAATGCCTCACAACAAAATGGAGAACCTTCAAAAACTTTGTATGGGTAACAGCCTCAATCACAACAATGAACTTGACGAAGAATTGATGGCCAAAGGCTGGGATCGGAGAATGTGGCTTTGATACCAATGCACTGAACAAGGTTCGTATACGCAACAGAATATTCAAAATATCTGAATTATGTAAATATCCATTTACAGGACAAATAATATATTCATATAAGAATGTAGAAATATATTCATATAAATGAGGGTTATGGCCAAAGGCTGGGATTGGAGAATGTGGCTTTGATACCAATGCACTGAACAAGGTTCGTATACGCAACAGAATATTCAAAATATCTGAATTATGTAAATATCCATTTACAGGACAAATAATATATTCATATAAGAATGTAGAAATATATTCATATAAATGAGGGTTTGCCTATATACCTAGGTAGGTGCCCCTTCATGACTGGTTATGTCCTTCGAGACATGCATCTTCTATACTAATCATTATTTTATTAATCATTGTTATTATTTATAATTATATTATTTTATATATATTATATTCATAGCAGTGTAAAGCAGCGAATGCACTCTGTGGACACGATCATCAATTGGAGAAGCCAAGAGGCCTTTGAAAACTAACCTTGTGCATAACCAATGTGGCAATATAAGGCGGCTTGTTGACATGTGCCACTCATCCTTCACTAGTGTGCCCAATTGAGAGAGTTACTTTTGATTTGACTTGCACTCTATGCAAGCTTGTTCCAAGTTTACTTTCACTTCTAGTAATCCTCTATTCTAAGAAGTTGATTTTGTCAGCGTTTTGTGAAGGAAAAAGTTTTCTATTTAGGAAAATTGACACCTTAGTTGGACTACAATAAGATGTTTTTCCTGGAGATTATGTTTCCTATTCTCAATATAACAGGTTTCAAGAGGTTTTCTAGCTTCCAATTGTGGTTTTCCTTGTATATCACGAATTATAGAAGTGGTGTGAACTAATTGAGACCCTCATCTTCAACTCTTCCATAATGCATGTTTTATATCAGGTAAGAAGAGTGTGCTTTACTTGAAGTCTATTCCAAGAATATTCTAGTGTTTTTGTAGATGGTGATGCTTTTCTCCCTTTTTATATTTTCCTAGATTGGGTGCATTGATTGAGGAGGCTTCTTCCTTCTATTTGCGAGTCATCTTGAATATTCTAAGCTAGAAAGAGTGTTCCTCTCATAATTTTAGTGGGCCATGCTTGCTTGTGTAATATTCCTAATTAGCCATGGCTAATTGGAATATTCGATTTTGCTTACTTTTGCCTTCTATAGTTATCTATGAATAAAAATGTGAGGAAAAGGGGACATTACTCACTCATAGAATAAAAATCACTTCTTAGTAGCACCACGTTGTGACTTAAAGGGGAGCCAAGGGGGCCAAAAGGGGACACAGAGATGGAGTCCACGCAGACACTTGGAGGGACTGCGTAGAAGGGAAGGAACACGTGGCAAGAGGGAAATTACGCTGGAGAAGGTGGGCCTTGGGATTGAGAGAGGCACAGGCTATAAAGAAGAGAGGAGCTTCCTCATTTTGGCATTCAGTTATGTGCATTTGTGATAGTCATTTCGACTTAGAGTACGCTGGCTGTTTAGCTAATCTGCAGCACTGTTTAGTGCATTGAGTGTCTCCGTTCGGAGATCTCACCCTTAGCCCCGGGGACTTCGAGTGCCTACTCGGGCAAGGTATTTCCATTGGCATTTCAGCAGTAGTTTCATCAACATTTCAGCAGCAGTTCCATCAGCATTTTGGAGGACTGCACAGCACTGAGAGGGGGACGCAGTTCTTTCTGGCAGGAGTCTAGGTTGAGGGTTTGCAGGAGGATTTGTGCTGAGAGATAGAGCAGGGGATCAGCCCTTGCATATTGGAGAGTTTTTGCAGGGGTTTCAGGCAGATTTCTGGAGGGTTTCATTCAGTGGCAGCGCAGAGCATTGAGGGACTGCGCAAAACCCCAAGGGGGTGATTTTCGGGGGTCGGCCATTTCAGAAAAGCTTTCTGGGCTTTTTTGGGTTCCTTGAGCAGAGTCCGATTCCAGAGTTTCAACCTTTTCTGAGGAGGGGAGCAACCCCAAATCCTCATTTGATTTCTAGCAGCAGCTTGGACGCAGTTCAGAGAGGGGCCATTCCTTTGCTATTCTGAGTGTATTTCTTCACTTGCCTTGTGCAAGTTGAGGTGCCATTTTCCTGATCACCTCTTGTACTCATTCTATTACTCAGTATAATAAAATGGCTTAGCATTTCTCTCTGCATTTCTTGAGTATCTGTTATGGTTATATTGTTATATGTTGCACCATTGTTATTTTTATCTCTTTGAGCATTCTCGACCATTATACCACTTGTGTGTTTTCTCCTATACTCTTAGACAGAGTCTGGAAAGGGCCAAGTAGCCTCCAGATCTCGTCCTCTTTTCAGAGGCGACATATCTGGTAAATGCCCTCCCAGTCCATCTCTGGTTGGAGTTTGCTTGTGTTTGAGGAATATTCCTGATAAGGGATATTACAGTGGTATCAGAGCATAGATCTGGCTCAGCCTGTGGAGCTAGCAATCTATGACACCGGGGGAAAAACCCTACATCTGTTACAGAGGTCGGAGATACAGAGACACTGGGCATAGGTTGGAGAACACTTACGGAGAGGGAGACTGTGTTCCGGTGGTGGACGCAGAACAGGAGGAGCCTGTGGTGGACGCAGGACAGAAGGAGCCTGTGGTGGACGCAGAGCAGGAGGATCTGATGGCAGATGATGACGGGAAGAGATTTGCGGATATGCTCCTCAAATCAGTGTAGGATTTATCGAGGCAGATTGAGGTGATGGGGCAGAGATTCACGATAGTAGAGGCCAGACAGCGTGAGAGCCCACGGGTTTTCCAGGTTGGTGAGGGATCGGGCGCATCCCACCATTTGCCAGAGCAGCGTGATACTGCGCAGCAGGTGGCCTCACATGCCCCTACATGCTCTACCATGCCCACCTTCTTAGGAGCAGACACAAGGGCCGTAGCCTAGCAGGAGGCAGAGCCCGGACATATGGGCGATTATTTTGCAGAGTACCAGGCCTATGGGCAGGAGTTTAGGGAAGCCCTCTCATTCAAAGATTTTGTTCAGCTCCAGCGGGATAGTAGACCCCGCGACCATCACAGAGGGTACCGGCATTACCATGATGGTGACACCCACCGTGCAGCGAGTAGATTCCACTTGCCTACGTTTGATGGTTCATCAAATAGTTCGGCAAAGTCTTGGGTGGAGAAGCTGGACATTTATTTCCAGCTTAACCAGATGTCGGAGACAGAGGCCATCAAGGTGGCAACATTGCATTTGGATGGTGAGTCCCAGGATTGGTGGTTTCATGGAATGGTTACACTCAGGCACTCTACAGTGACGTCATATGCTGAGTTTACTAGGAGATTGATGGAGTGATTTGATCAGAGGGATCCAGAGTAGCATTTTGTTGACCTAACGACGCTCAAACAGACAGGGAGCCCAGAGACCTACATTGTAGATTTCTTGAGGGTCTCCGTGATGGTGCCAGACCTATCCACGACGCGGAGGGTCTATATGTATGTTGAGGGGTTAACAGAGCCACTTCAGGGTCTAGTCTGATCCACTAGACCAGCCACACTCCAGGACGCTATCAACAGTACCCGGGACTTACAAGATGTCTTACCCAGGACCCGGACACCTTACCCCCAGAGATAGACTTTTCGGTCTAAGGGGAAGGATGCGAGGATTCCACCTCCAAAGGGGAATCCAAGACGAGTACAGATTGATGATGATGCCAGGAGGGAGCTAAAGAAGAAGCAGTTGTGCTTCACCTATCAGGAGCCGTGGGCACCAGGACATAGATGTGCTGCTGGCAAAGCACATTTTATTGAGGTCTTCTCCGAGAGCAGTGGGGAAGAGGATGATGAGGACGATGTGGAGGCAGGAGATAGTCATGCCGTGCAGGGACCTTTGCCACCTCCACCGCCAATAGCAGGTGGTGCATCTTTTGCACCTACCAGAGGGGCCCTTGCAGCATTGCGAGGAGTTCCCAAGTATCTGACTCTACGCGTACGGGGGACAGTACGTGGCCAACAAGTATCAGTCTTGGTTGATAGTGGGGCAACGCACAACTTCATCGATGCACAGATGGTTGAGGGGAGAGGTATACAGACAAAGAGCTTCGATGGGTTTTTCAGTCTTGGTCCCAGGAGATTAGACCATGATGTGTGCTCGTTATGTTCCAGAGCTGTCAGTGATGATGGGCACCTACACCTTGACCGACCACTTTTTCGTGGTCGATATTCCGAACACCAACATAATACTGGGTGTTCAGTGGCTTATCACTTTAGGGAAGGTCACGACAGATTGGAAGACCCTAGAGATGGAGTGGGATGATGAGAAGACAGGGAGGCATGAGAAGATACGAGGGCAACACACATATCCGCCTCAAACTGTTTCGGCTCATCGGATGGAGGCAGTCTTCTAGAAGGGGGACGTAGAGTGGGCAGTGGAGCTGCGTGCATCAGAGGCAGGGACTACAGGGCAGACAGTACATCCAGAGATACAGTCCATCCTTGACCGGTATGCCATAGTGTTTGGGGAGATTCCGCCAGGACAGCCACCGGACCGGGGGTTTGAGCACACCATTGAGCTTGAGCAGGGTATACAGGCAGTGATCACTACCCCCTATAGGCATCCCAAGGCCTATCAAGATGAGATTGAGCGGGCCATTCAGGAGTTGCTGGCTCTTGGGCACATTCGGCCGAGCACGAGTCCTTTCACTTCTTCTGTGGTGTTGGTGAAGAAGAAGGACGACACATTGAGAATGTGCATTGACTACAGGGCCCTGAACAAGAAGACACCGAAGAACAGATACCTAATACCTAGGATCGACGAGTTGATGGATGAGTTGAGAGGAGCACGGTTCTTCTCAAAGATTGATTTGAGTTCTGGGTACCATCAGATTCGCATGAGGGAGCAGGGCATTCCCAAGACCGCCTTCAGGTGTCACTATGGGCACTTTGAGTTCTTGGTGATGCCCTTTGGGCTAACCAATGCCCCCGCCACATTTCAGTCCTGCATGAATCACATCTTCCGCAGTCACTTAAGGAAGTTTGTGTTGGTATTCTTTGATGACATTCTCATTTACAGCAGGACTTGGGAGGAGCATCTCCAACACATTGAGATAGTGTTGCGTATCTTGCAGGAGCAGCAGTTCTATGCCAAACTCTCCAAGTGTGAGTTTGGGTTGACGGAGATGTTGTATTTGGGGCACATCATAGGGGTGGACGGAGTGAGAGTCCACGAGGAGAAGATCAGGGCCATTAGAGAGTGGTCGGAGCCAAGAAACATGACAGAACTCCGGGGATTCATTGGCATTTGTACTTACTACCAGAAGTTCGTTAAGAGTTTCTCACAGCTTGTTGCACCCCTGACAGATTTGACGAGGAAGGGGGCTTTTAGTTGGTTGGATACAACGCAGCGAGCCTTTGACAAGCTCAAGGAGGTTATGAGCAGCTGCCCAGTGCTTGCATTGCCAGATTTCACGCAGCCATTTGTTTTGGAGTGTGACGCGTCGGGAGAGGGGATCGACGCAGTATTGATGCAGGGAGGTCACCCTATAGCCTATGAGAGCCGGAAGCTCCTTTCGCACGAGAGGTTATATTCTATATACGACAAGGAGATGTTGGCCATCATGCATGCATTGGCCAAATTCCGGCAGTATTTAGTGGGTAACAGGTTCAGGGTGAGGACTGATCACAACAGCCTCAGATTCTTTTTGGAGCAGAAGCAGCTACAGGAGAGGCAGTAGAAGTGGATCAGCAAGATCCAAGCATATGACTTTGACATTGAGTATGTCAAGGGTAAGAACAACGTGGTAGCAGATGCTCTTTCACGTAGACCAGCCACGTTGTCTCTCATGAGCTTGGACATAGACTGGAGGGCTCGACTCTTAGTAGAGTACTCCAAGGACAGGTTTGCATGTGAGGTTTTGGATGGGCAGGTGGCGGATGACAGGTATAGGGTGATCGATGAGATCATCTACTATAGGAATCAGATCTTCTTGACTGAGGGATCTTAGCTCAAGAGGAAGATACTCCAGGCATCACATGATTCACCATTGGCCGACCATCATGGGTTTACCAAAACCTATCAGGCCATCAGAGAGAGGTTCTCATGGAAGGGCCTCAAGGAGGACGTACTCCAACATATCCGGGAGTGTGACGTTTGTCAGAGGAACAAGGGAGAGATGAGCCAGCCCGTGGGTTTGTTGCAGCGTCTTCCCATTCTGGAGGGGAAATGGAAGAGTATTTCGATGGCCTTCATCACAGGGTTGCCCATGGTACAGGGCAAGGATTGTATCTTTGTTGTCGTTGACCGACTGACAAAGTACGCACATTTCTTTGCCATATCCGCACACTACACAGCAGCATAGGTGGCCGAGTTGTTCTTCAGAGAGGTCTTCAAGCTACATGGTCTTCCTAAGACCATCGTCAGTGACAAGGACAACTGTTTCATGGGCGGGTTTTGGCAGAAGCTTTTTCTGCTAGTGGGGACGGAGTTGACACCGAGTACTAGTTATCACCCACAGACAAACAGACAGACATAGATAGTTAACAAGTGGCTGGAGGGCTACTAGCGTAATTATGTCAGTGGGCAGCAGAGGGCATGGCTGAAGTGGCTGCATCTAGGGGAGTACTACTACAACACTACACATCACATGTCCATTGGTATGTCACCATTTTATGCTTTGTATGGGTATCATCCTTCATCTTTCGTTGACATGATGTTTGGTGATAGCAAGGCTCCGAGAGCCAAGATTTGGATCCAAGAGAGTCAGGATATCCTCCGAGCTCTCAAGGATAACATGGCTACAACGCAGAACCAGCAGAAGCTGTATGCTGACAGGGGTCGGGTGGAGAGACAGTTTGAGGTAGGGGACATGGTCTACCTACGATTACAGCCATACCGACAGTCGTCACTGAAGCAGAAGGGGGCTGAGAAGCTCAAGCCCCGCTTTTATGGGCCATACAGGGTGATATGCAGGATTGGACAGGTTGCATATGAGTTGGAGCTGCCCCAAGGCAGCAAGATTCATAACGTTTTTCATGTATCATGCTTGAAGAAGGCATTGGGGCAGCAGGTGACAGTGATAGATGAGCTACCACCCATGGATGATGAGGGGCATTTGGTGTTGCAGCCAGAGGCTATTATTGATACCAAGGAGAGGTAGCTGCGGAGCAGGACGGTCCGGGAGTTCTTGGTGAGGTGGAAGAATTTGCTGGATGAGGATGCCACTTGGGAGAGTGAGAAAATCTTGCAACATCCATCACTTCAGTTGCTTGAGGACAAGCAACATTTTGCCAAGGGAGACTGTAATATTCCTAATTAGCCATGGCTAATTGGAATATTCGATTTTGCTTATTTTTGCCTTCTATAGTTATATATGAATAAAAAGGTGAGGAAAAGGGGACATGACTCACTCTTAGAATAAAAGTCACTTCCTAGTAGCACCACGTTGTGACTTAAAGGGGAGCCAAGGGGGCCAAAAGGGGACGCAGAGATGGAGCCCACACAGACACTTGGAGGGACTGTGCAGAAGGGAAGGAACACGTGGCAAGAGGGGAATTATGCTGGAGAAGGTGGGCCTTGGGATTGGGAGAGGCACAGGCTATAAAGGAGAGAGGAGCTTTCTCATTTTGGCATTCAGTTATGTGCATTTGTGATAGTCATTTTGACTTAGAGCACGCTGGCTGTTTAGCTAGTCTACAACACTGTTTAGTGCATTGAGTATCTCTGTTCGGAGATCTCACCCTTAGACCGGGGGGATTTCGAGTGCCTGCTCGGGCAAGGTATTTCCATTGGCATTTCAGTAGTAGTTTCATCAGCGTTTTAGCAGCAGTTCCATCAGCGTTTTGGAGGATTGCGCAGCACTGAGAGGGGGGGCGTAGTTCTTTCTGGCAGGAGTCTGGGTTGAGGGTTTGCAGGAGGATTTGTGCCGAGAGATAGAGCAGGGGATCAACCCTTGCATATTGGAGAGTTTTTGCAGGGGTTTTGTTAAACACACATGGACAACAAGAGAGATATGAAAGATAAAACATGCAATACAATTTTATTAACAAATGGTTTACATTTATAGTACATGTATTGACCGTTGGGTTTCACATCTCAAGGTCTCTTGGACTACTTAGTCTATTCAGCTTCCACACTAACCCATTTAGGATTAGGTGTCCAACATTCCCCCCCTTAATCCGAAGGGTTATGTATGAGTCCAAGAAGAGAGTTGTAATACAAAATGTGCAAATATGCATGGCAGCACTAGGCTGAATGTGCTCTATGAAATGTTGGTATAAAGGGCAGTGGTTTAAGGATGACCACCAACACTGGAATGCTTAGTGCAGTTCCCGGAACTCTTCCAAAACTGGCAAGAAGCTGAAGTCTTCTGCTAGAGGAAGTGATCCTATTGTTTTAAAGAGGGAAACCTTCAACCATGAAAGGGAGGTCTCACCCCGCATAAAAGGGAGAACTTCAACCTGAAAAGGGAAGTCTCAACTTGTGATGGTTTAAGGATAACCAACAACTCTGGAATGCTTAATGCAATTCCTGGAACTCTTCCAAAACTGGCAAGAAGCTGGTGTCCTCTGCTAGAGGAAGTGTTCTCAATTGTGTTCCTGGAATTCTTCCAAAACTGGCAAGAAGCTGAAGTCTTCTGCTAGAGGAAGTGTCCCAGATTGCCAACTGAAGGCATGTTCATGGGCATCTTTGTTGCTGGATACAACTCTGAAACTGGTGTGGCAGGTTGTGGCTCAGGCTCGCTTGATGTGGCTTTGAAGCTTGTAGATGACCATCATTTCCCCCCCTTGTCAGATACAAGGTGAGATGATGGAGAAAACTCAACTGCAAGACTTTTCAATACTTTGGAACAAGTTTTGACGTGTTTGGAATATCTTCTTAGCTGTTGATGCCCATTGCCAAGAAGCGATCCATCCAAGATGAATCTTTGTTCTTGCAAGACGTTTGTTTCTGAAGCATCTGTGTGAAGAATGGCTAGTTTTATGACAGTGCTTACATGGATGAAGATCAAAACAGTGATCTTTCAGATGGCCAACTCGGTCACAGTGTTGGCATTTTACAATTTGTTGTTGTTGTTGCTGCTGCCGCTGTGGAAGAGGGGCAGAGTCTGGAACAGCTGAAGCTGAACTGTCATGAGGAACAAGTGAACTGTCATGAATTAATCCAACACTCTGAAAGTGAATGGGCTTTGAGTAGTCTGGAATATGAAAGGACAAGTCCTTGTCATATCCAAGACCAGTTCTGTGCTTGTTGTGGACAAGCTGTTCCCAAGGTCTGACGATGGGCTTGGGGAGTGCAGATTGAGTTTCTGCATCTGCATGTACAGCTGCTACTTTATTGGGTACTAAATCTGAATCAACTGTAACATTATTGACTTGCTTCTGATGGGTTGCAGTCTCAGTGTTCTGAACAGAAACATGTTCAGAATGACCCCTCTGTTTTAATTCTTCTTGCTGTAGCTGAGATTCAAGCTGCAAAAATTCAATATTTTCCTGTACATTATGCAGGCATGTCTGAATGTCATAGAGAGTGTCTTTCCTGATTTGCACTGTGTTGTCAGCAGTTGATACGATTAGAGTTCTCAATAACTCCAATAATCGATGAATTTTTGTCATTATTTAAACAACTCAAGTCAACAAATGATCACAAATGTACTTGTAAAGGCAAATTGCTAATAATGCAATATTCTTCAAAATTAAATGTGCCCGATGATAAGAGGGAAATCTACTCAATTGATAATCCTTTGCAAGAAATAAATATTTCCTTGAAAATTGATTCTCCTTTATGTCCGGCTGTCAAATAAATTCCTCTATTGTATGCCAACAAACAATAAGTACATTGGAAGAGTTCAAGCTGACAATACAGTTCAGATAATGTTCATTTGTCCATTGTCTCAAATAATCACCTTATTCTACCAGCTTCAAGCTATCCCATCCTCTTTCACTAATGTTGGAAACTTGACTCCTCCGACTGCTAATAACAAATCGATGGGATAGAGAAACACGTGCTGGAAGGTAAATATCAGATATCAAGCAATGTCAAAGTGATGTCACTTGTTAGGGTTTCTGTGTTGTCTCTATATGTTAGAGCTCAAAATGACAATCAACGCACCATTAAAACATATCAAAAAAGGAAACAACACATGGCCATAAAAACTATATCAGCCCAATATACAGACTTATGTAAAACACCTCATCCATAATGCCATCCAAATATAATGCACAGTCCAGTGGTCAAAACTACTTCCTTGATGCAATTCGAATTGCTATTTTCCAACGCTTTTTCTGAAGTGTGTAATTTGACACACAAGACAACGCCTCACTGGAGTGTTAAATCATGAACGTCCAAGCTGAAGAAAGGTTGTGTTTCTCTGCTGCTTGATTTCGGTACCTCCGGTCGCAGGATGCACTTCGTGCTGTGGTACCAAATGTGTCAAAGATGGATAAAGCTTCATTACTTGGGGATGCCGTGTCCTATATTAATGAACTTCAAAGCAGAGTTCAAGAGATTGAAGCTGAGAAGAAGGAGCTTCAAGCCCAAATAGAAGTTACCAAGAAGGAATTCTCACTCTGCTTTCTCTGGTACCAATTTGGGATTCATCAAGGACCAGTCTGGTTCATCTCAAAAGCCTGATGTCAAAAGATTTGGCACAAAGGAATGTTCTGCGCTAGATTTGGAAGTTCGAATCCTTGGTCCAGAAGCCATGATCAGAATTCAGTCTGCTAAGAAGAATCATCCGGCAGCCAGATTGATGACATCACTGCAAGACCTAGATCTTGAAGTTCATCATGCTAGTGTCTCAACAGTGGACGAGTTAATGCTTCAAAACGTGATTGTCAAGTTACCAAGTAGTTTATATACAGAAGAACAACTCAATGCCGTTCTCTTGAAGAAATTATCAGATCCAAAATTTAAGTAGCCAGATATCAACGAAGAGTGAGTTCTCTCCCACCTGTGTGCTGTCCATACATCATCAAACAGGGGCCTCGGGTCACGGTTGAAGAATGATCTCGAAAATTATACCGTCTTTTCAATATATATTGAACAATATATTATATACAAGATTTCTGGCTATACGATCAAGGAGATCGTGTATATACTGCAAACTGTTCCACCACTTCAAATGAACCATAGGTATCGCAACACAGGTCACGAACTATCGATTCATTTCAGCGCCGAGAGCAACGTATCGCAACACAAGTGTATATATATGTGAAAGAAGAGTCACGGTTAGTCTCCACACCTCCACGCATATCAATTATTATAACCAAAATAACCACGCATACCAGTCTTCAAATACACCAACGCAACAAATCATACAGTTCAACAAAATTAATATTATACAGTGTATACTGCTGTACGAACAATGGGTTGTATTCGGGTTGACAAAAACACAGATATTTGTGTGATCCGCTTCAAAGATGCCTCAAGGATGATGATCCTTATGTGCGAAAGACGGCTGTTATATGTGTTGCTAAACTTTATGATATTAATGCTGAACTGGTGGAGGATAGAGGGTTTCTAGAGACTCTTAAGGACTTGATTTCAGACAGCAATCCCATGGTTGTAGCGAATGCCGTGGCAGCACTGGCAGAGATCCAAGAAAACAGTAGTAGAGCAATATTTGAAATTACTAGTCACACACTTTTTAAACTTTTGGCAGCGCTCAATGAATGCACTGAATGGGGTCAAGTGTTTATACTAGATGCTCTTTCAAAATACAAGGCAAGTGATGCCCGAGATGCAGAGAACATTGTTGAACGTGTAACTCCTCGTCTTCAGCATGCCAACTGTGCAGTTGTACTTTCGGCTGTCAAGGTGATTCTGCAGCAAATGGAGCTTATTACAAGCACTGATGTTGTTAGAAACCTCTGTAAGAAAATATCTCCAAAATATCTAACAAGGCGACGCCCATTTACATTGTTAGTATATGCTAGGCAGTGATAATATTTATATATCTGTTACAGAGAGTGTGTCTCTCAAACAACTCTACAATGGACGATTCATGACGGTTAACTCCCACACGACCAACAACTGTAAGAAACCCGCAAAGAACCAATGCAGAAACAACTGGGAAAGGTGAAAATTCTCAACACGAATACACAGTCAATCCAACAGTGTTTTCATTTCAATTCAGCGCATACAATAATGTAGTAAATGCAATACAGTTAAACGCATCAATACCAATACCATAACACAGCGTTTCAACCAGCATTGATGTCAGAGCAGCATTGATGGAGATTCGAACCTCGACTATTCAGTTTCCATGCGGTCAGAGACAAGCTGCGACTTATGAGAGACAGATGCGTTATAGAGCGTTATGGACAGAGCGCAGTGGTGACAGAGGTGTCAGAACAGTTAGCCCAGAGCGACCAGCGGAATCGATGGGGAGAGCGATAGGCTGAGCGTTAGACTGAGAAGGCAGGCAAGTTTTGCAGAGTTGACAGACTCTTAAAATACCTAGGCCTCTATTTTCAGATTGCTGGAATGTACGTTACATCCATAATAGCAGCACTGACAATTATATGAATGTACATGACTTGCAGGTAAGAAAGGCCACAGAAAACAAGTGGCTCATATTAATTATGCAGGGCAGGAATACGCCTGCTCTGATACCATGTTAAACACACATGGATAGCAAGAGAGATATGAAAGATAAAACATGCAATACAATTTTATTAACAAATGGTTTACATTTATAGTACATGTATTGACCGTTGGGTTTCACATCCCAAGGTCTCTTGGACTACTTAGTCTATTCAGCTTCCACACTAACCCATTTAGGATTAGGTGTCCAACAGGTTTCAGGCAGATTTCTGGAGGGTTTCATTCAGTGGCAGCACAGAGCATTGAGGGATTGCGCAGAACCCTAAGGGGGTGATTTTCGGGGGTCGGCCATTTCAGAAAAGCATTCTAGGCTTTTTTGGGTTTCTTGAGTAGAGTCCGATTCCAGAGTTTCAGCCTTTTCTGAGGAGGGGAGCAGCCCCAAATCCTCATTTGATTTCTAGCAGCAGCAACAACACGGCAGTTCTCCAGCAGCTTGGACGCAGTTCAGAGAGGGGCCATTCCTTTGCTATTCTGAGTGTATTTCTTCACTTGCCTTGTGCAAGTTGAGGTGCCATCTTCCTGATCACCTCCTGTACTCATTCTATTACTCAGTATAATAAAATGGCTTAGCATTTCTCTCTGCATTTCTTGAGTATCTGTTATGGTTATATTGTTATATGCTGCACCATTGTTATTTTTATCTCTTTGAGCATTCTCGACCATTATACCACTTGTGTGTTTTCTCCTATACTCTTAGATAGAGTCTGGAAAGGGCCAGGTAGCCTCCAGATCTCATCCTCTTTTCAGAGGCGACATATTTGGTAAATGCCCTCCCAGTCCATCTCTGGTTGGAGTTTGCTTGTGTTTGAGGAATATTCCTGATAAGGGATATTACAGCTTGTTACCTTTAGTAGGAGGAGAGTACTCCACTTGCGATATTCCAAGTAGATCCACATGCGTTTTAGTTGCTTTTACAAAGCATGAGGAGGGTGCTTTACATTGCATGCTTTTGGACTTTTCTTGGTTAGTTAATGCATCCTAGTTGAATGTCCATGAAGCCCTAAAAAGGGCAGTTTCTTTCCTTTTTAGGAGACTTTATAGTTTAAGGCTTACTTCTATTCTTGATATTCCTCCTTTTTCAGACCTCCTCTTTGCTATAAAAGTGAGTGCAAAGAAAGAAGACAAGCATTCCTGTCTTCATCCTTTTGTCTTCCTTGCTATAAAATTGAGTGCAAAGAAAGGAGACGAGCACTCCTGTCTTCATCCTTTTGTCTTCTTGCTTCCATTCTTTTCACTTGAGACTTAAGATTGTAAGCAAGCATCTGTTGTCATTGTACTAGTTGAGTTTCCCGCATTCACTACAATAGTTGAATGTTGGGTGGTATTAAGAGATTGTAAGAGTCTTGCATGATTACTGCTATCCCCCAAGATCCTTGAGTGCGTTGACTTGTGTCCAACATGCTTGGAACTTCTTCCTTCTACAACCCAAAGTAATGAAGATCAAATCAACATTTTTTGGCGACCAATATAGGTATGCGTGTTTAAGAATTCTATCTAGCATAACTCTTGCATGTTCAAGTATTTATTTCTAATGTTAATGAACTTATGAGATTTGTTTGCCTCCCAAGTTTTATTTCCACTTCCACCCCATAATTCCAAGGAAAGGCATCAATCCTTAAAACATAGTTGATTTACAAGTGTTTTTCAAGGAGACATACATTGAATTTCATTGTTGGTTTTCAAACATAATTGCAGATTTGCAAGGGAAATACTCTATATCAATAGTACAACATTGATTTAGGGTCTTTTCCTTTCATTATCTGTCAAGTTTGTTCTTTTGCAGGTTCTATTGCATAAACAAGGGGAGATTATCACAGATTTATGAAAAATGTGTGTTGTTTTGACATGTACAAACGTTAATCTGAAGTTAACCATTGCTGGTTTGAAGAAGAAAGTGCATATTTTTGAGTATTTGTTTTGAAGAAAGTGTAGATTTTTTAGCATGTTCAATTCCATCTCAAAACTATCAGCTATATGTGATTGGTACTCCCTTTATCATAATGTATATTATATGTTTTCTTTGTGTGCTCCTTTATGTCCATAATGATTTCACAGAATGACCATATAATGAAAACAGTCCCATTGATGACAAGCAACGCCTTACATGAATCTTAACTAATCAATATTGAAATATTCCATAAATCAATGAATTGCAGTTAAACCAGGTTGTATGTTAAATTGATTCATATAAGCATCTGGTACTAGCATTGTGCAAAGATAGGAAGTGTAAAATAATAAGGCTCTAATGAACTTGAATTGTATGCACTAGAATTATCAACCATGTAGAGTAGATTCGACTAATTATTGTATGTTAAATTGATTCATATAAGCATCTGGTACTAGCATTGTGCAAAGATAGGAAGTGTAAAATAATAAGGCTCTAATGAACTTGAATTGTATGTTCTAGAATTGTGAACTATGGAGATTGGATTCGAGTAATTATAATATGTTTTGAATTACACACATCTGAATTGTCAACTAGGATTGGAGATTAAATTTAATTAATAATAACATGTTTAAAAAATTCTTTATCTTTGTTCTATTCTCCATTGACCTTGGTGAGCGTAAGCCTTCCAGATCTCCCTGGGCTTTCTTTTCTCATGGTAATGGGCCTTTGCACTATTCTCTAGTTAATTTCTTCGGGCGTAATAGCAAATTTTTGTTTAACAAAAGACACTTGCATTAATATAACAATTATTATAGCGGTGGTGTATTCAACTAAATACTTTTATGCTTACCAAACTAGGCCAATGCATACTAAAGCTGGCATTGGATAAATGTTTTCAACATTAGAATGCGCTGAAACATTTTAATTATAACCATAAAAAGATGGCTGTGGAAAGTAAAGATGTGCAAGTAGAAAAGAGATAAAAACCATATTTACCAGACTTGATTGGATAGACTAGGAATTGGTGCTTTTGCCCAGGCCGCCACCCAAACTGGCTCAATTCAACTTGGAAACACCTGGACATAGGGATGACTAGTCAAACATGGGTCAAGCTGGTTTGACCTGATTGACCTATCCAAACCTGGCTGAACCGCTGCTCTTATTCATTTGACCTGTCACTTTGACCAGTTTGACTCACCTGGGGGGTTTATATGTTCTGTTTTTTTGTCATTTGGAGCTCATTTTTCATATTTTTCCTTGGCAGTTCCAACAAGGGTTTTTCACTAGTAGCTAGGGATTTTCGAGAACATTAGATTGCTGAGCAAGGCGAGGAGGTCCAAGAGCCATTGTTTTCAAAGGATAAAATTTGAATTAATGTGGTTGGAATAAGCTGTTGAGGCAGTGGAAGGGTTAGGAGAGCCTTCATGTATCAATATCTTGTTATATGATTTCGGATTTGATTTTGACATTATATAGAATAAACTTTGTTCATTTTGGTTTCAGTTCAAAAAATATATACTATTTTATTAAAATCTATATATTTTGTACTTTTCTAGATGGCAAGTCATTGTTGTGTTGACTGGCAAGTCTTTGCCAAGTCCCGGGTTCAGTTTCAGTGGTGGCCCAAAACAGGTCCTAAGTTGATCTGAGTTGAGTCTGGTATCTTCGTAAAAAATTAGTTGGTGATAACACTACCCATGGTGTGTGTCTGTGTATATATATATAGAGAGAGGATATTATGTAACCATGGTGTGTGTCTATATATATATATAGAGAGAGAATATTATGTAAGGCTTTCTTTCTTTAGCTGGTTATTAGCCGGTTGCCTCAAATTTTCATGAAATAATTTCAGGATGCATTTTGTAGGTGCAATCCTTCACTTTTGATTGATTATGAACAGCAAAATGGACATCATAACTACATATTAATTGACGTTGGAAAGGATTTTAGGGAACAAGTTTTGCGATGGTTTCTTCACTACAAGATTCCTCGGCTAGATGCTGTGAGTGTAATAACTTACCCATATTTTGTTTTCTTTCATTTATTCGATTTTTAAAATTCTAAATCCAAGCATTTCTGAAGCCACCTAGATGTTCCACTGATAATTTTTTTAATAAATAGTTGTGCTCCTTTCCGTTTCCACATGCAGCTCTTTTAGAAATTCACATGAACACGTGAGGGCTTAATACTGCACTGTTATGATATCTAGAGAAGATTGCTTACTGCATTTGGTCGTCAGAGTAACATAATGATTCCATTTTTGTTTCTTTATTTAAATGTCTCATGCTGCTTCTATGCATTCCTTATTAACTGTCTAGACTCTAGAGCAAAGGTAATGTATTCCAGATAAGCAAGAAAAAATAATATTCCCCTCTTATTTTCATGCTGCTTCTATGCATTTCTTATTAACTTTCTAGACTTTAGAGCAAAGGTAATGTACTCCAGATAAGCAAGAAAAAATAATATTCCCCTCTTATTTCCAGTACTACTAGAAGAGATCTTCGCTCACTTTTTTATGGGATTCACTGTTCTATCATCCTTTAAATACTGCATTGGTCTCATAAACCTAATTGGTTTTGTAGATCTCATTAATAAATTTAAAATGAATCCAACCCCATTTATGATTACTTTTCAAGAATATTGAGTTGTGTTGATAATTCTGTAATATATCCAAGTTGTTTGGATCAGTCAAGAAGCAGCTATGATAAAATATAGTAGTTTTATTCTTCAATGCAAGGATCTGATCTGCATATACATCTCTGACTTCTTCCAGAACAACAGCCTTTTGGGTACAAATTTGAATTTTAACTTGTAATAATAATTGTATTATACATCTCCTATAACAGATATGTTTAAAAGCAACGGCCTTATCATCTACTTTGTAGTGTTCTGCCCCATTCAGGTCAGGTTAGATGAGGTTCAATATTGCACGTTTAGGACAGATTAGATGAGGTTCAATATTGCACGTTCAGTGTTCACGAAGCAAGGAAAGCTCACCCAAGATTAGATTTTACCTGAAGCTGATTTTCTGAAATATATATTTGATGCAAGTCCAGCAAAATGTTGGGCAGCCATCACTACCATCATAACATAACTCCAAACATCGTGATGAGGATGTATCTATGTTGCAGGAAATGCCACCCCAGCAGGCATACCAGTACCTGGAATGCTCTGAAATGCTGAAACAGCCCCGAAATGCCGCTGGCCGTACCATATGGCATTTCCTGATTTGGAAACGTCATATAGTACGGCTGACGGCATTTCGGGGCCATTTCTACCGATTATTATTGTGTTTCAGTGAGTTAACTCACTTGTGTGGGCTCACTCAAATGGCCAAGAAGGGCGTGAGGCCCTTCTATGGCCCAAAAACACTAAATTAACATTTTTCGTCAAGTTCAATTTGGAGCAAGCTTTGGTGCATTTCCAGCAAGAAGGGCGTGGACAGTAGTTGTTCTGGTAATGGATTTATTTTCTATTTTTGCAGCATCCATGGCTTCTCAAAGTGGTGTTTCTAGTGCCCCTAGAGCTTCTCAAGCAACCAGGCAACAAGAATACTATCCTCTTTGGAAGTATGTTATCAAATTCAAGCAAATGGATGTTGGGGGTACATGGAAATGGAGGTGCAATTTATGCAAAATTGATAGGACATTCAAGAGCTCTGACATGAGTGAAGGCTCATATTTGTATGAAGAGATAAAGGCTGTTGAAGTTTGTGCACATATTAGAAATCTGGAGGTGAGGGCTACATTTAAAAGAGAGAAAGATGATGCTCAAAGGTTGAAGAATCAAAGAAAGAAAATCGATATGGGTGGCACTAACAATCCTTGCTTGGGTGCTAGCAATGAGCCAAGGATTGTTCATGAAGCAAGGATGAGGAGGGCACTAGCAGAGAAGAAGAGATATCCAAGCCATCAAATCCAGCTAAAGAGAGTAGATCCTTGAAAATGCTTGAGAATCAAGAGAGAAAAGAAGTTGAGTCAAGAATGGCAAGGGCCATCTTTACTTGTGGCATCCCTTTTAATGTGGTTCTGTCCCATATTGGCAAGATTTGGTGAAAGCAATTAACACAGCCCCTCAAGATTTCAAGGGACCAAACTATGAAAAACTCAGAACATTTTTTGCTCAAGAAAGAAAGGCAACTTCTTGATTATGTTTCAAGACCAATTCGTAGCTCATGGGGTAGCACAAGGGTTTCCATTATCTCAAATGGTTGGATTGATACAAGGCATAGGCCATTGATTAATGTCATTGCATCGAGCCATGTCAATAAAAGAAAAAGATTGTTTAGGTGAGGTAAAGGATAGTAAGTCCATTGCTGAAAATTTAATTGTTTTTATTGAACAAGTAGGGATAGAAAATGTGGTGCAAGTTATCACAAATAATGCACCTGTTTGCAAAGCTATAGGCTTAATTGTTGAGAGTGGATACAATCATTTATTTTGGACTTGTTGGATTTCCCATAATCTAAATTTGAATTTAGAAGAGATTGAAACTAAAACAAAATGGATTAAGGAGGTCACAAGGCAAGCTAGGGAGATTATAAAATTCATCACCAACCACCAGCAATCTCAAGCAATATATTGAGAATGCTCCAAATTGGAGTTGCTCAAAGTTGCTAAGACATGATATGCCTCAAACTTCATCATGTTGTGCCGCCTTGTTGAAGTCAAAAGTGCATTAATGAGCACGGAAGTGCAACTTGGGTTGAGTGGAGATAGGCGGATTCAAAGAAGTATGGTAAGGAGGGTTTTGATTGATGAAGATTGGTGGAGTAAGATTGATTTGTTGCTCAAGTTCACATTACCTGCATTTGATCTTCTCTAAGATGCAAACAAACAAACAAACTTTTCTTGGGAGAAGTTTATGATGGCATGGATACGATGGTTGAGAAAACCATGGAAATTATTACACAGGAAGCTCCCACTCTTCCTTTTGTGGATTTTGATTTTGCAAACCAAGTGAGTTTCATCATTGTGACCAGGTGTAATGGATTTAACACTCCATTGCACACTTTGGCACATGCTCTAAATCCAAAATTTTATGATGATGATTTCGTAGGAATTTACAGGGTAAGTTCCTCAGACAGAACACCAAAGAACACCACTCACAAACAGATCACAGATCAATACACTAGTATTCTTGACGTGGTTAAAACCCTCAAAGAGGGAAACAGTCCACGGCCTGAGCCAACACGGCCACTTCAGGTAATTTATTAATATAAGAATGAAAATTTACATAAGTTTCTCTCATGAACGGTTACCCTACAAATGACCCTCCATGCTCTTTAAATAGAGATCATGGACCAATTGGGTGTTAAGCCACGGATCAAGTGTCGGTAATACCGAGGAGAGAATAAATCGTCGGATCACTACATATCGTGACTGTCGAATTGTATGTTACAAAAGTACATAGTAAAGAAACACACTTTACCTAACTCTACACTAGACCAAGTTATACTTAACTATTTCCTATGTGTCGAAATATCCTAACATCCCCCCTTAAGAACAGCTTGGGATAGGATTGAAGGATGTACAAATATGACACAATAGGAGAAGGAAGGAGGCATTAGAGCCTATCCCCCCTAGTGACAACTTTCTGAACTCCAATCATAAATCGAAGTTTAGTAAACTTCGCCTCTGTGAGAGCCTTTGTAAAGATGTCTGCAACTTGATCATCTGTTGAACAATATTGCACTTCAAGAACATGGTTATGAATGAGCTTTCTGATGAAGTGCATGTGCAGTTCAATGTGTTTGTTGCGCTAATGTTGGAATGGATCTTTGCATAGTTGAATGGCACTTTGATTATCACACCAAAGTGTAGTCGGATGCTGCTGTTGAAAGCCAAACTCTGACAAGATCTGACGAAGCCACAGGGCCTCCTTACTAGCTTCTACGACACCACGATACTCTACTTCTGCTGAATAAAGAGAAATGGCACTTTGTTTCTTGCAAGCCCATGTAATAGGTCCTAAACCAAGAGTGAACACATAACTTGTAGTAGACTTCCGATCATCAGGGTCACCAGGCCAATCGGAATCAGTGAAACCAACCAATAGAGGAGATGCTTCTGCACTGTAATGAGTGCCAAACTAAATTGTACCTTGAACATAACAATGTATTCTTTTCACTGCTTTCCAATGACTTTCATGTGGGTTTTGCATAAACCGAGCAATAAGGCCAACGACAAAGGAAAGGTCAGGACGAGTATGGGTCAGATACAAAAGTTTTCCTACAAGTTGACGGTATAAGGTAGCATCAACTTCAGGGGAAGTACAAGTGACTGA
Source organism: Pinus tabuliformis (assembly GCA_031772625.1). Taxonomy (NCBI): domain Eukaryota; kingdom Viridiplantae; phylum Streptophyta; class Pinopsida; order Pinales; family Pinaceae; genus Pinus; species Pinus tabuliformis. The sequence goes on along the minus strand of CM062804.1, from coordinate 60,288,721 downwards.
AAGTTTGACTCCAGACTGAAAGGGAGAAGGCGCTGGATTATAGTGTTCCATGTCAAAATGGCGTAGAAGATCACAGGCATACTTGGACTGGGAAAGGGAAATACCTTCCTTGGATTGCAAGACTTGAAGACCAAGAAAATAATGCAAGTGTCCTAAGTCTGTCATTTCAAACTTCTTTTTAAGGCTCGACTTCACATGGTTTATAAGGTTGGGATCACTACCAGTAAGGATAAGATCATGAACATAAAGAACAAGAATGATAAGAGACTTGCCCACTTTCTTGGTGTAGACAATATTGTTAGAATGACACCTAGAAAAGCCAGTTTCTAAAAGAAAGCTATCCATTTTGGCATACCAAGCCCGAGGGACTTGCTTGAGACCATTAAGGGATTTCTTAAGCCGACAGACAAGGCTGGAGTCTGTTTGTATAAAGCTAGTAGGTTGTTCCATATAGATTTATTCATGCAAGTCCCCATGCAAGAAGGCATATTTAACATCCATCTGATGGACTTCCCATTTGAAAGAGGCAGCAAGGGAAAGAACAAGGCGGATAGAGTTCATTTTGGCAACAAGGGAGAAGGTTTCAGTATAGTCAATGCCTTCAACTTGTGAAAAACCTTTAGCAACAAGACGAGCTTTATGTTTATCAACTTTTCCATCTGGTCCATACTTGGTTCTGTAAACCCATTTGCATCTAACAAGTTTTCATCCCTTTGGTGGAGGAACAAGATCCCATGTATCATTTGCCAATAATGAATGATATTCTTCATTCATAGCTGCGTCCCAATCTGGATGGCCTGAAGCTTTTACAAAGCTGTCAGGATAATAATTCGCTGAAGCTTGAGCCAGTAAAGAAGAGACTCTATCAAACTGAGAACGTGTACGCCACTGATCTGTCGGATCACTGACAAGAGCACTTGCTGCATCCCGAGTAGCACGGACCCATTTTGGAAGCTGAGGAGCTGAAGGAGGATCCTGAGAAAGTGGGGGAGGATTGTCATCCTCGCTGTCATCATCTGAAGAAAAAATATTTTCATAAGTAGAAGGGATAGAGAGAGGTGGCACATCCGCTGAACTAAGCTCGTAGGCTGATATATTTTCAGCAAACTTTACATCTAATGATAACATTTTTGGACTTAAGTGGAATAAGTCTATATCCTTTGACATCTTCAGAATATCCAACAAAAATACATTTTTCACTCTTAGGTTCTAAAGCTTTATGTTTCTCATCTAGAATATGGGCCCATGCTTCACTTCCAAAAACACGAAAGTGACTTACATCTGGTTTAATTGAGCTCCATGCTTTTTCTGGAGTGATATTATTTAAAACCTTAGTAGGGGTGCGATTTACTATGTAATTTGCACAGTGAATTGCTTCTGCCCAAAAATTAAGACTAAGTCCTTTAGATTGAAGCATACAATTAGCCATTCCCTTTAAGGTGCGATTGTTCCTTTTAGCTACACCATTTTGTTGTGGAGTATATGGTACAGTATGTTGCATTTGAATTCCATTCTCAGTGCAAAAGTTGATGAATTTGTTGTTAACATATTCTCGCCCATTATCAGATCTTAGCTTAAGAATTTGATGTCTAGTTTGTTTTTCAAGAAAGGCCTTAAACGTCAAGAACATGTTAAATACCTCACTCTTGAGTTTTAAGAAGTATACCCAAGTGCGTCTGGAGAATTCATCAATGAAAGTTAAGAAATACTTGTAGCCAGAGAATGAAACAGTTGGAAGTGGACCACATAAATCACTATGAACAAGCTGTAAAGGTGTTGAGGCGTGCCAAGAGGCACATTTTTCAAAACTATCCCAATGATGTTTTTCGAGTACACATCCGGAACATACACCATCTTTGCAAGATACCATTGGAAGCCCTGTCACCATATTTTCTTTACATAGATTCTGAAGGGAGCGATAGTTTAATTCTGAAGGGAGCGATAGTTTAAGTGACCAAATCGCTTATGCCAAAGTTTGCTCACTTCATCATTATGAGCAACAAATATCCAGGGAAGATTTGATGACCCAAAGTTGTTAAACTTATACAAGCTTGTAGAATCATCAGCAATGCCAGTAGCTAAAATCTGTCTAGGATCTTTTAGGTCCTTAATTACAACATCGTGAGGTGAAAATTCAACGATTTTACCTTCACCTGCATGAGTTATCTGATATACAAATAGAAGGTTGCAAGATAAGCTTGGAAAACATAATACATCATTAAATTGACCATTGTCTAGATGAACAGTTTCAGTCCTACAACACTAAGAGATTTATCATCACCAACAAATATATTTTTGGTGTTACAATCATTTAAAGAAGAAAACATGGCTTTGTTTTTGGCCATGAGATAAGAAGCTCCAGAATCAATGAGCCACTCATGAGAATGAGAAGAAAAAGATACATTTAGTGCATAACTAGACCGAGATGCTTGACAACCACATGCAAAAAGTGCTATTCCTAAAGATGAAGTTGAAGTTGAAGAGTGCTCCAAATGGATGTTTGTCTTCTTCATTGCTTCTTCCAAGGCTTCTATCTTTTTAAAGCATCTGGATTCCAAGTGGCCATCTCGATTACAAAAGTGGCAATATCTATCAATCTTCTTCCCTTTGTTTTTATTTGCCTTATCATTTTGTGGAAATGATTTTTCATTTTGAGGTTGAAATTGTTTAGGACCCTTGTTTGGTTTAGGACCATTCTTTTTAGGATACAGCCTCTTAGGATTCTTTGAATTTGGTTGCTGCTGAGCGACCGAGGCTTTTTTAGAAGAGTTTCCAAGATTAAGAAGACCAAGATGTAAGAGTTTTTCTTGTTCTCTTATTAAATAATCACAAAATGCATCTAAGGAAGGGGACTTGTAGTCTTGTCCTTGAGAAATGAAGGCTTCTCTTGTAGAATGGAAGGTGGAAACAAACAGAGAGTAGGCTGGTCCCAACTTAGTAAGAATGGAATAGATAAGGCTACCATCTTCTTTCTTAACCTTAACACCTTCCAAGAGAAGTCTAAGGGTCTTGAACTTGGACAAAAAATCTTCAATGGAAGAAAAATTATTGGGGTCCAATATAAGCAACTCATTTTCGAGTTGATGGGCTCTAATTTCATCTTTAATTCCAAAAACTTTAGTGAGTTGTTTTATTGTTTCATTAGGAGTATCAAGTTCTACGATATGGAATTTAAGGTCTGGAGAAATAGACATCCCTATCAACCCACGTGCTTGATATTGCCTATTTTCCCATTTGGCTACCTTATCTTCATCTTGAGGTTTGGTTTCTTAGCCTAAGGCTATTTTGTAAAGACCTTTACTTCTAAGTAAATCCACAATGTAGGACCACCATTGGAAGTAGTTGGTGCTGTCAAGAATAACTTGGCATGGACTTTCTATTTTAACAAAAACTGAAGCTGTAGATGCTGAAACTAAGTGTTCCAATGGAAAAATCTCTAAAAATTAGGCTGGTTAAAAAAAAATCGGCTCTGAAAAAGAGCATACGCATGAGAAAAATCCTTCCTTTTTGTTTCTGATTTGCCCAGATCGCACAGAGTCGCAAGGCAAAGAGCATACGCAGGAATGAAATGTATAGATCCGGTAATAAAAAAACAGAGAGCTAAATAAATCGAAATAAACAAAGAGAAAATAACTAAAAACTACAAATAAAGATTGTATACCTCCAGATCTTAAAAATTACGTAGCTAGGGCTACTGGAAACCTTTTCGCGTCAAACGAAAGGGGTTCCTCACTAGAACAGATGCTCCTAACACAATGGAGCAGTCCTCTCGGCCCGAAAGCAGTAAAAAACAGTAGATCTAGGAAACGACAGTCGGATGCAGTTCTATCGGCTTCAGATTTGGATCACCAACGGATGCAGCCCTCAAATAGCTCTGATACCATGTAGGAATTTACAGGGTAAGTTCCTTAGACAGAACACCAAAGGAGGGTAATTTCCTTAGACAGAACACCAAAGGACACCGCTCACAAACAGATCATAGATCAATACCCCAGTATTCTTGACATGGTTAAAACCCTCAAAGGGGAAATAGTCCACGGCCTGAGCCAATGCGGCCATTTCAGGCAATTTATTAATATAAGAATGAAAATTTACATAAGTTTCTCTCATGAACGGTTACCCTACAAATGACCCTCCATGCTCTTTAAATAGAGATCATGGACCAATCGGGTTTTAAGCCACGGATCAAGTGTCGGTAACACCGAGGAGAGAATGAACCGTCGGATCACTACATATCGTGACCGTTGGATTGTATGTTACAAAAGTACATAGTAAAGAAATACACTTTACCTAACTCTACACTAGACCAAGTTATACTTAACTATTTCCTATGTGTCGGAATATCCTAACAAATTTCATTGCTCAAAGCAATGGGAAGAAGAAGGTCCCACATAAGAATAAGAAGGTGGTCAATGGAGTGAAAAAATATTTTCGAATATTGAGTCTAGCTTCTTTATAGATTAATGTAAGGGAGGAATTTGCTTCTTGCTAGATTAGAGGATTTTGCAGACATATCAACTTTGGATGAGAAAAGGACTATTACCGCTCAAACTAACAGGGGGCATAAAAGGGATTCCTAAAGGGACAACTACTAGATCAAAGGGCAACGATGGAGGCTTAGCCCATTGTCACCTCAACTAAGACTCCCTACTCTTTACGAACTTTCACCGATGGGAGGAGACCCGTTATAGAGAAATTCACTTGTGAATGATGAATCAACCACTGGATGTGAAGTGACCTTAATGGTCTTTTTCCTAGAAGAAGGTTAAGTATAGAGCTTACTTGCCTGTTAGGCAAGGCACAAAAATTTCTAGGATGAGGTGAGGATTTGAGGGTTAGGTTAGAGGAATATGCCTTGTAAAGGAGTTTCCCAATCCTAAAATCCTTATTGGACTTGACTTCCCGAATGGTTCTTGAAGATTTGACTTTTCAAAGGTGTGGGACCACACAGGACCAAGTGGACCCAGCCTAGGTTAAGGAGAGAGAATCTAGCAACCAATGATGATCTCAACCTAGACAAGGAAGGGGAAAGGATCAAAACAAGAATTTCCACTTAAAGGTGTCAAATTGATCCTATGAGGCACTAGCCTAGGGAACACCAGGGCAAAGTTTGATCTCGGAGCTAGGGCTTGGGTTATCTCACAACTCCACCATTAGAATGGCTTCAAAATTGGAGGAGGCCTTGAGGACACACCAACACAGTAGAGGCTATGATATTAAACTTTTTATTACGCTATTTTGTAGGGAAAATGATGCCCTAAGTGACCCAACTTGGCTAGACCTAGAAGAGAGAGGGAAAGGTGAAGAAAAGGTATTCTTTGAGTGATCACCTATTGAAGGACCGTGCTTTAATTCCTTGTGGAGAATGGAGTCAAGGAGAATAATGAGAAAGGAACTTGTATTTCGATCAAGGAGGCCTTAAGGACTACTTCGCTTAGCCTTTAGGGCAAGAGGAAGAGACCTCAAAGCTTTTATACTTCACTTGGCAAAAGAGATGGCTTATGAAGATAAATTCACTAATGGAATTATCCCTAGGAGATTTCATTCACATACATGGCCCAAACATTGAGAGATGCTATATAGAAACAATAATTCCACAAATTTGCAATTATGTAATGCAGTAATTAGCCCTATTATAGCGAAAATCCCATTCCATGCATGTGACAAAAGTAAAACAAGAATAGCATTAAAAATGTGTACTTACTTGTAATAGAACACATCCAACCATCAACAATTTGACAATAAAGAAGCTCCAAGATAAAATACTCTAATCCAAACATCAAAATTCAGCATGCTCCAATTCTTCATCCTAGAAAAAGTGCGAAATTCTCTAAAGAGGAGTGATCCAATCCAAAGTGATGATACAAATGAATTCATCTCTCTCCTATTTATACACTCATTAGGAGTTCAAATTACCTAATTTGAAGCTACATTAGCCCATCAACTAAAATAATGTGCAAATAACTATCTATTGGTGACAAGTCCACCAAACTAGCTCACAAATAAAATAATAAGCCTCCTAAGAGGTCGAATGATCGATAATGCATGTCGTTGGGCTCTCTAAGAGGCCTGATGAAGTCCATAAGTGCCAAAATGATGAGTTGGACTTCCAAAAGTAATGGACAAGAGGTTGGCCCTTTGTTCTCCACATAATAAACCTATGGTGCTATCAATGGCTGTGAGAGCACACAAGTGACTTCATGGGTCTCCAAGTAAGTCAAAGATGCATGTAGACCATCTGTAAGGGTTTAGATGATGGTGTAGGTCCTGAGTCAGCTAAATGCATGGTACATCTATGGGGCTGGCTGGGCAAAGGTGAACCGGTGCATCTTCCTCATCCAATAAGTGAATCTCGAGCAGTCTTTGAACATCTATGGGGATCCATGGAGTGTTGTCTAATGCTATGGAGGCCCATGGCTCTCAACGCACACCCTACATGTGCCAATGTAGCCCTCTAGAGGGTTCGGAGCCCGTATAGAGAGACCAAATCCAAGATGGAGACCATCTGCAATGTTGCATAAGATCCAATGCATCCCCTAGCCTTCCAATACAACAAGTCATCAAGGAAATCAAATAAAAGATCTTACAAACCATGGACCGCAAATGGGGACTTCATAATGGCCTGCCCTTTCATAATGGGCTTTGGCATGTACTAATGTCTCCAAACTTCAAATGGGGTTAACCAATTATCCTATTAGGTGGTTTCTACCTTTAAAGGGGATAATATGTTCAAGGTACATCCTCTAAAAGGTGGTAGCATGTGATAAAGAGGTAAATGGAGTAAGAAAAGACAAGGGGTAGCCCTGGGCCACATGCTGGGGTACAAGGGTAGTTAGTAGAAGGGAAACCCTCACTTGGGTATATAAGGTATAGGCGGGAGAAATTGCGGTGCATGAGGTGCCCCGACCTTGATTATTTTCCCCCTTATTTATATGCCTTTTGCCTTTTTATGATTTTTCTTTAATTAACTGCTCGGTGCTCAAGGGGTAAGAGCATGATGTGTAAGATACAACAGTGAATACCCCTTTTTAAGGTAGGGCGGTTCATTTCCCACTAGGGGTTGGGACAATCATGGGTTCTTATATGATGAAGGAGGCTCATAGAACCTATAGGAACCAAAGTGATGGCCACGATGATGGGATAAAGCTCATGTATTGGCTTTTGCCCACGTGCTAAATGTGTTTGTCCCGACCATCTTTTGCATTTTGTGGTACGTTTTCCTATTGAATGTGGCCAATTGTGCTTTTACTTTTCTTTTTAGTTGCATCAACCTTTGGGGCATCATTTTAGGCCTGACCCAAGGTGTGGGCAAGGGGAAGGGGAGAGCTAGCCCTATGTGGACCCAGTGGAGGAATGTGGACCCAGGTGGGAGAAATGATGAATGGGGTAATAATGAGTGGAAAGGGGGGAATATATGCAGATAAGGGAGTGGGACCACGTGACCAAAATCCGGGTTTCCCATGAAATACCATCCCTAAAGCCAAGTAGTTAGTAAAAGAGATCCCACAGAGCTAGAATCCAACGTTAATATCCAAAAATGTGTCTAGGGGATAGGAAAATAGACTTAACCCATTCTTTCTGTCGAATCCCCCCATTAATCCATGCCTAGAAGTGTCCATGATAAGCAAACTACAATACTCAATTACCAAATGACAAGGCATACTTTTAGGTTCGGGAGGCCCACCTTCAAACATACGATCATGGTAGATGGGTGAGGGACCACATGGCTCGCTTAGGTGGCAGAGAAGTGGCATAATGAGTTAGTCGGTGGTTGTAAGGGGCTGCTCGCTGCCGACTGAGGACCATCTTGGAGAAAAATTTTCTCCTAGGGATATCACCCACAAAATGGTGGGTAACAATGACCATAAACCTAGTTAATAGGTGGATTTGTCATGTGGCTAATGGTGTTTAATTGCAATGCCTTGCCACTTGTATTCTATCACAAGTGGCAAGCTCTTCATTAGCAGAACATAATTGGAGCGCCTATAGTTTCATTCATTCTGTGAAACACAACAGGTTGGGATCACAAAAGGTTGAGGATCTTGTACATGTGCATTCAAACCTACTCTTTGTGTCTCATAGGGGTGAAGAATATATAAGCAGACCTCATTAAAATTGGTATGTAGAAGCAAAATGTCTAGACTTAGAGCTCTCTCTTGTTGCTCCTAATATTAGTGGTGATGTAAGTGGAAGTACTAGTAGAGCTTCCTCTTCTTCCAATCCAGTTCCATACTCTACTACTATTGAACATGCATCTTGTTCTATGTTTGTTGATGAGGATGAGGATTGTTATGATATGTAATTAGTAAATGTATTTAGCCCATGTTTTGTGTCATTTTTAGCACATATAGCCTCATGTATAAATGCTGATTTTGGAACCTTGGATGTACAGTCTCATCTATAAAGGCCAATTTTGGCTTCTGCATCATGTAATGATTTATAGGAGTAATTATAGACTTGGTTTTCCTTCTAAAATGTCATTTATGTGTCTCATTCTTTTTTTCCTGCATGATAATATGTTATTAACTTATTTGTGTGTATGATGTTTTGCTCGACATTTCTATTTTTTTTGGGGGTCGCGTTTTCAACCATATCGGAAATGATCTGGATTGGATCATTATATTGTTTTTCATCCATATCGATGTATTAAGAGTGGAAAAAGTGGAGGAATCAGCTCATGGGACTGTTTTTATCAGCGGGACCCAATTTGGCAAAATGGGGTCCGAAACCTTCCGGGAGCATTTTGAGGTATAAAATGATGTTTTTGGGTGTAAAACTGTCATTTTTGTGCTGCACCATTTTACGTTGTTCTACACATAGAGATCTTTCCAACAACGTAAGAAGCTCGTCAATCGGAGTCCGTATACAAAAGTTATGCCACTCAGAAGTTGACCTTCCTGTTTTCACACCTATTGTTCAAGAGGATGCCGTGTCAGCCCCCATTATTCATGGAAAATGTGCTAGCAACGTGTTTGTGACGTAAAAGACTCTAGAAGAGTCTATATTGTAACTCTAGTTAAGAGTTGATGTAGTCAAAATTAACCACTAGTAGGCTATCGGGTTATGTTATAGCCAGGCCACTAGGAGGAAGACGCATTCCATTCTTTCGAAAACATTTTGTTCCATAGCTGAACAAAGATAGACAGAAGAGATAGGGGGTAGAACACCCAGAGAGGATCTGTGCACTGTAGCGGCCCACGGGAAACAAACATTACTTCTTTGTACTTGCAGGCATATTTTCCTGACAGAAAAAGAAAGTGAAGCGGCCTTACCTTCCAGCTGGGTTTTCTCCCAAAAAGGTTTCCCAGAGCATATTTTGTGTCTTATGTGTGTGTGTGAGCTTATTTTGTCATTCTCTACTTTTTCTGCATAATTTCCATTCGCATGCATGCACTAATTACAGTAAAATCTACAGATCTAGAAATTAAATAAAACTGTAATAGTGTAGAACTTCGGATTTTTAATATAATATTGTCAGATCTGTTGTGATGAATTGTCCAGTGGAATATCCACGACAGTTTATGGATCATTTGGTATCAAAGTAGGTTTTTTTGTGTATTTTGTGGAGATTGCAGGGATCTAGATTGATGAGGCCGAAAATTGTAAAACCCTAGTCATGGCCGACGAATCTATAAACAAACCTTGTGATCTTGCAAATGTGAGGTTTACGTGGTTGGAACAAGTCGCAGATATCAACCGCAATGTAAGCCTCCTCATGGTGGCCTTAAATAGCAAGCTGGGGATATTTGGAGAAGATGGGGGTTCAAATGCAGATGACAAATCAGAGTGGGGATTAGAAGATCGGAGAGAAATGGAGAACCAGTTGAAGAAAGGACTCGAAAATGATTAATCCAATTTGAGTGTCGTGAACCAATCACAGTCCCTATTTAAAATGGAATAAAAAATCGATATCAAGTCGTACCACAACGAGATCGACGCTTTGAAGCTGAACCACTGGTTGCAGCAACTAGAAGTTTATTTCAGTGTCCATCAAATCAAGGAAGGGGAAAAGATCTTGTTCACGCAGCTGAAATTAGAGGGCCATGCATTGACTTGGTGGGACAGCCACACGGAAACCCTGAGGTTGGAGGGAGAACCTACAGCGACTAAGTGGGAGGATTTGAAAACCCTCATTAAGTCATAGTTTTATCCCATTGGGTACGTGGAGGACCAGTGGATCCGGTGGCATTACTTCAAGCAAAAGTCGGGACATAGTGTGTCGGAGTACACCATAGAATTCAGAAAGATGGATGTAATGTTAGGTATCTCTCCAAAGAACTCAGATGTACTCAAGTATTTGGGGGGTCTGCATGGCCATTTGTGCAATCAAGTGATGTTGTTCAAGCCCAAATCAGTGGATGAGGCTTGTGTACAGGCGCAATACCTGGAAAACATAGGCCTAACGAGAGCACAATCAAGTGGATCAAAGTAGAAGGAGCAACAAGATGCTTCTAAGGAGGGGAAGAAGAAGCAAAAAGGGGGAAAGATAAAAAGACGACAGCCACAGTTCACCAGTGCAAAGATCCTAGCAACCACTGCAACATTGATGGTCATATAGAGGAGAAGTGTTGGAAGTTGCATCCAGAGCTAAACTCAAAGAACAAGAAAAAAGATGACGAGAAGAAGAATCTCATGGTCACTGATTCGAGCAACCAAGTTGAAAGCAGCTCGGATGTGGATGAATAGATCGTCTGTACGTTAGTGCAAAAGGGGGTGAATCTAAGTAGCCTTCAGCAAAAAGAAGAGAAAGAAATGACCAAACTCTTCCATATAAAGATACAGGTTAAGAAGATAAAGATTGATGCTCTGTTTGACTTAGGATCACAGCAAATATCATTGCAACAAAGTTGGTCAAGAAGTTGGGGTTGGAAGTTCGTGATCATCCAAACCCATATCCACTGGGATGGGTAAATAAGGATGCACAGCTAAAGGTAACAAAACAATGTAAAATTAGATCTGCCATCAGTGTTGATTTTATTGATGAAGTAGATCTAAATGTGGTCACCCTTGATGTATGTGGAGTCGTGTTTAGGAGTGCATACATGTACATGTGTGATGCAATATTCATGAGGGTTAACCAATATCGGCTCGTCAAGGATGAAAATCATTCATTATCAACGCACACAAAGGAAAATCGAAAATTTCGCTGGTAAGTGCCAACCAAGCCAAGAAATTGATCAGTTCTAGCAAGAAGTATGTTTTATTGTTTTTAAGAGAAATTCAGTCTGTAGAGGAGTCAATAAGAGGTAAGGCATCCCTAGAAGGGTTTACTACGAAATATATAAAACAATTAGAGGAGTTGTTACAAGCATATAGGGATGTGTTCCAAGAGCTTAAAGGGTTATCACCTAAGAGAGAAGTGGAGCACGAGATCCAGCTATTGCCAGACTCCCCATTGCCAAATATTGGGTTGTAGAGGCAGTCTGTTATAGAAGTAAGTGAGGTGAAAAAATAGTTGCAGCAGTCGCTGGAACAAGGTGTCATTCGACCGAGTACATCACCATGTGAGTCACCCATCATCATTGTGCCGAAGAACGATGGGACTTGGCAGATGTGTATAGATTACAAGTCGTTGAACAAAATCACGTTGAAGAACAAATACCCCCTACCCAGGATAGACGATTTGTTAGATCAGTTGCAACAAGCAAAATACTTCACCAAGTTGGACTTGAAGTCTGGATACCACCAGGTTCGAGTCAAAGAAGAAGATACTTGAAAAAATGCCTTCAAAACTAGGCAAGGTTTGTATGAGTGGTTAGTCATGCCATTTGGCTTATGTAATGCATCAACTATATTTATGAGATTAATGAATGATGTACTATGCCCTTTTATAGATTCATTTGTTATTGTCTATTTGGATGATATACTGGTATATAGTGCTACGTGGGAGGAGCATATGTCACATTTGACGCAAGTGCTGGAAACATTGAAGAAGCACCTACTGTTAGCAAATCTCAAGAAGTGTGAGTTTGCGCAGCAATCTTTGGTGTATTTCGGGTATGTGATTGATGGAGGAGAGTTGAAGATAAATCCTTCTAAGTTGGAGGCCATCATGAAATGGCCAGTGCCTACTAATGTTTTTGAGGTTAGGAATTTCATTGGGGAAACACAATACTCGAGGAAATTCATAGCCTTGTTTTTAGCAATAGCAACACCGCTCCACGCTAAGGTTGCGGGGGAACCTCCGCCTCACGCACCGGCGCCTAATTCATGCTTCAGGGGGGAGCGCGCTCTCGAAGAGGAATAAAAAACAACAACGTTCCCTGCTTTCTCCGGAGCGTTTTCGGGAGCGTACGCTCCTTGACTGCTCCCGTACGCTTCGAGAGCGTTTTTTCAGAGGGGTAGCACTAGGGGAGCGATCGCTCCCCCTCTGAAAAACGCTCCCAGTCGGCTGAAAAAAAGGCCGCAGTTGAGAGGGAGGGAAATGTCGGCGACGAAGAGGAGAGAGGGAAAGGGAGGGAAAGGAGAGAGGAGAGAGGAGAGAGGGAAAGGGAGGGAAAGGGGAGGGGGGGAAAATAAATAGACCCTCTCCCCTCCCATTATTCACTTCATCCATTGAGAGCTTGAGCAAGAGAGTTTGGAGCAAGAGAGAGTTTGAAGCTTGGAGAGAGGAGCTTGAGGAGCTTGCAAGGGGAGATTGGAGCTTGGGATTGAAGGCCAAAGAGGTAGGATCTACACTCTAATCTAGCATTTTTTTTATGTTCATTGCTAAATAAACAAATAAAATTTTTCTCTATTTCCCATTTCCATTCCTCCATTTTTTTGCAGATTTAAAACTTCAAATTTCAAACATCATGGTTATATGGCTTAACATTTTCTTATTCTTGGTTCCTTTATTGGTTATTATGGTGTTGGAGAGTAGAAGGAGGGTTGAGCATGAAGAAGAGGATGAAGAAGTGGGTTATAGTGGATTTGATGAAAACCTCGGAGAGGAGTACCTTGGTGAGGAGGAAGAGAGTGAACATGATTCAACCCAAAAAACTAAACAAGACCAAACCCCATTGTGGAAATATGTTTCTAGGCCTGAAGCAGGGAAAGGGGGTGGAACCACTAAATTTGATTGCCCCCATTGCAACAAAACTTACACAGGTTCATACACCCGTGCTAGAAGGCACCTCTGTGGGAAAAGGGCATGGGATGAAGATAAAGCAATAGGAATCAAAACTTGTACAAGTGTGTCAGCAACAGATAGAGCCAAATACATAAGGGAAGAGGAGGAAGCCCAATACAAATCTAAAAAATCAAAGGGTTTCTTTGAACCAAGCTCACAATCACATCAACATGCACAAAGAACTCCTTTAACATCCTCCCATGGCAGTGGATATGGAGGCACAAGGTCACCAAACATCTCTTTAAGGCATAGAACCATATCAGATTTCCTTGATGAAGGGTGTAGGAATGATGTGGATTCAAAAGTTTACCGGTTTCTCTATGCATGTGGAATACCATTCAATGTTCTTCACTCACCTTATTGGCATGAAATGGTTTCTGCCATAAATGATGCCCCTAAAAGGATACAAGAGCCTTGGGTATGACAAGGTTAGAACCGTTGGACTTGATCATGAAAAAGAAAAAATATCACATTCTTTGAGTAGAATGACAAATTCTTGGACTGAGCATGGGGTGCCCATTGTATCTGATGGATGAACAAATGTAAAAGGCAAGCCATTGATAAGTGTTCTTGTTGTGTCCGTTGGTTGTTCCATCTTTCTTTCAGCATATGATTACTCAGAGAAGTTCAACACTGTTGAAGAATCTAGGGCACATCTAGTTAATGAGATTCTTCTTGATTGGTTCCTTTATTGGTTATTATGGTGTTGGAGAGTAGAAGGAGGGTTGAGCATGAAGAAGTGGGTTATAGTGGATTTGATGAAAACCTCTGAGAGGAGTACCTTGGTGAGGAGGAAGAGAGTGAACATGATTCAAGCCAAAAAACTAAACAAGACCAAACCCCATTGTGGAAATATGTTTCTAGGTCTGAAGCAGGGAAAGGGGGTGGAACCACTAAATTTGATTGCCCCCATTGCAACAAAACTTACACAGGTTCATACACCCGTGCTAGAAAGCACCTCTGTGGAAAGAGGGCATAGGATGAAGATAAAGCAATAGGAATCAAAACTTGTACAAGTGTGTCAGCAACAGATATAGCCAAATATATAAGGGAAGAGGAGGAAGCCCAATACAAATCTAAAAAATCAAAGGGTTTCTTTGAACCAAGCTCACAATCACATCAACATGCACAAAGAACTCCTTTAACATCCTCTCATGGCAATGGATATGGAGGCACAAGGTCACCAAACATTTCTTTAAGGCATAGAACGATATCAGATTTCCTTGATGAAGGGTGTAGGAATGATGTGGATTCAAAAGTTTACCGGTTTCTCTATGCATGTGGAATACCATTCGATGTTCTTCACTCACCTTATTGGCATGAAATGGTTTCTGCCATAAATGATGCCCCTAAAAGGATACAAGAGCCTTGGGTATGACAAGGTTAGAACCGTTGGACTTGATCATGAAAAAGAAAAAATATCACATTCTTTGAGTAGAATGACAAATTCTTGGACTGAGCATGGGGTGCCCATTGTATCTGATGGATGAACAAATGTAAAAGGCAAGCCATTGATAAGTGTTCTTGTTGTGTCCGTTGGTTGTTCCATCTTTCTTTCAGCATATGATTACTCAGAGAAGTTCAACACTGTTGAAGAATCTAGGGCACATGTAGTTAATGAGATTCTTCTTGACTTGATAGCTATTTGTGAGACATTTTTTAATTTTCTTATTAGCACAATATTCTCTTTATTAGAGTGTGTGTTTCTTATTTCATCAAATCACTACCAAGAACAAAGAAACAAGAACACAAGATGTTGGTATTCTACTAGGGCCAAAACCTCTCCCTCTTGGAGAGGAAAACCCGCACATAATTCTTCTTATAGAGATTCCAATTGACGAACACCAAGACCATGACCCTTGACTTACTAGGCCACTCCAAGACCAAGACATCAATCCTCTTCTAACTGCTAAGATCATCATCATCATTGTTGTACCATGACTGCTTCTTCAGCTAGATCACTGTTGCACCATGACTGCACCTTCTTCATCATTGTCTTGACTTTGTCTTCATTAGGAACAAGATCATGACTATGATATGACAGCACCTTGATGAGATCCTTCACATCATACTTGAGCCAAGACTATGACTGCGTTAGATATGCTGAGACAAAGGTCTTCAAGACTTCAGGAAGGCCGAGATTTCATCTGAGATACTCATCCGAAAACCACAAATATCCTCCTCCATACGAAATACTGAACTGTTGCCTTTATCCTGTACCACTGTACCTTGTCCGAGATTCTTCCTGCACCCATCCGAGATAACAGAGACTTGTCCAAGTTTTTCTGTCCTTGTTGTGCCATCCGAAGTTGCAGAGGCTTGTGAACAGACCTCCGAAAATGTCATCCGAAACTGTGCTTTTGCAATTCCTGTACCCATCCGAAATTCAGAGAGAAATCTGAGTTTCTGTCCTGCACTTTTGCGCTGACCCTAACTGGGTATATATAGTGGTTATGTTTCCATATTAAGCTGACTTGACCAAGTGAATCGTTGTGTCTCTTATATGAGCCGACATGACACACACACACACACACACACACACACATATATATATATATTGAGGCCGACTTGACTGTTCTCTTCATCGTTTTGTAGACAGACTTCTTCCAGAGGATTGTGCTTGTCTTGGAGGGTTGTTTTGGACACTAGGTTGACTCATATACATTACATATATGCTCAGGAAGAGCTCTTTACATATGTCTTTGACTCTTTGACTTTCCTGGACCTATGGAATGAGCAAAAAACTCATTCTTATAATTTACAAAAATAATATTTCTTTTTCTTGACAAGTACAAAGATCAAAATTACATTTGTAAATACCGAACCTAGTTACACTTTGTTCAACAAAGACCGACATCAACATTGCAGAACCATTACTTGAAACAATTGAACGTATTGGGCCATACAATGTCATCCAAGTCATCACTGATAATGTTGCTAATTGTAAGGCAATGAGAGCAATTATTGAGGATAAATACCCCAACATATTTTGGTCTGGGTGTTTGGTTCACACAATGAACCTTTTGATGCATGATATTATTAAGAACAAAAACCAACAATACAAATGGATTGGTGATTTGTACAAGAGAGGCAAACAAATGATAAAATGTATTACAAATCATAACAATACCCATGGGCTTTTCCGTAGTCACTCAAGATTGGAGCTATTGAAGATTGCGAAGACTAAATTTGCTAGCTATTACCTCACCTTCAGGTGCCTTTTGAAGGTAAGAGAGTCATTAGCTAGCATGGTATCAAGTCCACACTGGCAGGTATTAAAGGAAAGGGCTACAAATGTAGCTGACAAGCAAGGTTTTGAATAAGTGGAGGAGACTGCTCTTGATGGTTATTTTTGGGCACATGTGAGGCAAGTATTGGAATTCCCCAAACCCATTTATTACATGATTGGTTTTGCAGATACAGATAAATCAGTGATTGGGGAGGTGTATGAGTAGATGGATACCATGTTGGGGCAAATAAAAGATATTGTACAGAAAGATGATCCCAACTTGTATTCACTGATTCACAGTTGTGTGTGTACACGGTGGAACAAACTTAATGTTCCACTACATGCCTTGGCATATATCTTTATGCCAAAATACTACTCTCCATCTTGGTTGGGCCAACTTGCACCTGGGGGTGGGGTTAGGGTCAAACCCCATACAATCTAGAGGTATCTATAGGATATATGGAAGCATTAGACAAGATGGTACTTGATAGGGAGAAGTGTGCTAATCTGCGTCTTGAATTAGGTAGATACTTCAGTTGCACTGATTTGTTTGGTTCTTTGCATGCAATGGAAGATAGAGACAAATTTGATGCTCTCACATGGTGGGAAGCATATGGTGGCATGGGACTTTTACCAAATTGGCACTATACATCTTGAAGAACTGGAAGCAGAAGTTATGAGAGATGAAGATGAAGCAACAACCATGCCACCCCCACCATCTAGTAGCAGTGCTCGAGTTCCAAGTCTTGTTCCTTTGCTATTGCCGCCTCTATGTACATCCACACTTGGAGGGCATTTGCCTTCTGGTTTTGGTCGTGGGACTGTGCAGGAGGAGACTCCTAGAAGACCACCACGACCTGCTCAGAAATTAGACATTATTTGTGGCGGCAAGAGGAAGTTGTAGATGATAGATTTACTTGTCTTTTCTAGTTTCTAGTAGTTTTAACTTTTAATAACTGTTGACTCTTTCATATTTATTATGATATTTTTTGTAAACAATATATGACAATTTAAGTTTGAAGTTTGAAGTTGGAAATTATAACTCATTGGTAATGAATTATGAATATGATGCTTCGTGAAAGTTGAAAGTTGTTTCATTTCATGTTAGATATTCTTTGTTTTTATGGTTACACTTAGCTTACAAGTACAACTTTGGTGATCAATTACGGTAAATGTTATATATTGAATTTTGAAAGCTTGAAACTTTAAGATTGATGAATCATGAGACTCAATATGTTGTATGTTACTAACTTGTGGACGTGGTTGATGAAGATTATAACTTCTAGATGATTGTTGTTATATGGTTCAATCTATGTTTTTTATATCTAATTCATCATTCTACATGTTTTTGTTGACATATATGCATCAAAATATAAAAATATAAAAATATATATATTATATAAAAAACACTCCTGGAAACACTCCCAAACCGGGAGCTTCTGAAAATGTCGCTCCCGCTCCCGCTCCCACGTAACCTTGCTCCATGCCATAACATCAAGTGGCAAGAGTTTCTAGTGGGAAAAATGTCAACAAAGGGCTTTCGAAGAGCTAAAGAAGAAGATCGACCAAGCACCAATTCTGGCATTACCAAACTTGCAGTGACCCTTTGCAGTGGAGAAAAATGCAAGTGGGTATGCTATGGGAGTTGTCTTGATGCACGGAGAAAAGCTTGTATGCTACCATTCTGAAATATTTCATGGTGCAGTTCTTAACTACCCCACCTACGACAAGGAAATCTATGCCATGGTGCAAGTTGTAAAGAAGTGGAGGCATTATTTGATAGGAAAGGAGACAGTAATCCACACAGATCACCAATCGTTACAGTACTTACAGACCCAGATTAAGCTACAAAAGACGAGGCATGGGTTTTTTACAATAGTTTCATTTGGTGATCAAGTATAAAATGGGAGGCACAAACAAGTTCGCTGACATGCTTTCAAGGCCACCCACATCAAAGATTATAGCTTTGGGGACTCTTATGCACATGGAGCCATTCACCCATGATGCATACAAAGAGGCATATTCAGAGGATGAGGACTTCAAGGAGGTGTATCAATAGTTGCAGAATCAGAGTCATGTGCACGATGGCGACAACACCATTGACTACCATCTCTAGGATGGGTTACTCTACAGGCTAGATAAGCTATGTGTTCCTAAAGGTGCGCGATTGTAGTGTTGATTTTTGTAGCATTAGATGTGTTCTAGCCACAAAATTTGGTCGAGAGGCTAGAATACATGTATTCTCCAAACCCCAGAAATCGTTTATGGAAATTCCATCTAGAGATGACTTAATTAAAATAATTAATCTTTTTTTAATGGTGCCTAAGTCTAAACCTAGGAAAACTGATTAATTAAAGGGTATTAATTAAGTCATGGTGAGAATCTTCTAGAAGAAGACATGGATTGAGTTCTAGTTAATATTAGCCATCGATTATGTTTTAATCTTGGCTGTTGATGTCTCAATGAGAGATTATAAGAAGAAATTCGATGGGGGTTGGAGAACACACTTAGAGCCACCAGAAATTCGATTTTGCTAGGAAATCGATTTCCAAAGTAGCAGTTGTGAGTTGTCGGAAGTGATTCAATGAATTCGAAGCAGTGAGAGAGGGGCAGGGATAGTAAGGACAGAAGGAAGTTTCTCCAGTCCGGTG
Source organism: Pinus tabuliformis (assembly GCA_031772625.1). Lineage (NCBI taxonomy): Eukaryota > Viridiplantae > Streptophyta > Pinopsida > Pinales > Pinaceae > Pinus > Pinus tabuliformis. Next base: position 60,269,730 of record CM062804.1, on the reverse strand, counting down.
AGTGCATAGCAGAGAGGCAGTGAGTGCCACAGAGAGACAACACAGAGCTTCAAAGGGAGATCCGTCTTTTGCTGAGGAGAAGTCGAAATTCAGTGCTAGAAGCCGGAGTGGGAGCCCAATGGCCAGGAGGATCGATTTTCCAGATAGAAGTTGATCAGTTAGCGAGAGAGACATTGGTCCGAGCTGGGTGACGCAGATCTGCATAGGCTGACGCAAAGGCAGCGCAGAGGCAGCTCATCTTGAGCCAAGGTCAGTGTCGGATCACCATTGGGAGTGAGATTTTTCTCACTAGATCTCTTGTCAGTTATTTCTCTCTATGGAAAGCTAGATTTGAGCTTCCATAGATTTGTACTCAGTTTTACTATTGCATAATAATAAAACCCTCAGCTGCTGCATCGGTTTTCCAAAACTGGGTTTTTCCGGGGACGTTGGTCCAAAAATAACGATGTATTATTGTGTGTATGCATCTATTCTTCCAGTGTTTTTATTTCTTCCACAATATTTATTTTGTGAAGAGTGTAGTGTATATGTTTCGATATTTGTCGTGGAAGTCTGCAAATAATTTGTTAAGTTAATTTAACAAATAGAAGGAATATTATCAGTTGCTGCAGTAGGATGCGGGGTTTTCAATTTTTCACATGTAGTTGATTAGAGAGGTTCACACCTCTATGGTTGCAAGGCACTTTGGGGTAGGGAAGACCATGGCTAACTTACAGAGGCATGTGTATTGGCCCAAGATGCAAGAGCAGGTAGCTAGGTTCATAAGGGGATACATGTTTTGTTGTACCAACAAGTCTAGCAACAAGAAACATGGTTTATATCATCCCTTACCTATACCTATTCGTCCTTGGGAAAGCATTTCCATGGACTCTGTGGGAGGTTTACTAAGACCCAGGAAGGGACATGACTCCCTGTTCGTGGTAGTTGACAGGTTTAACAACATGTGTGTTCTGATGCCCTGTAAAAAGACCATCGGTGGGAAAGAAGCAACAAACTTGTTCTTTGGACAGGTCTGCGTGCACTTTAGGATACCAAGGAGCATCATTTTAGATAGGGATACAAGATTTCTCAGTGCATTCTGGACTACATTGTGGGAGAAGATGGACACAAAGTTGAAGAGATATACAACATTCCATCCACAAACAGATGGGCAAAGAAAAGTAGTCAACAGGGCTTTGGTGCAACTTCTCAGGGGATACAACAAGAAACATCCGAAGACTTGGGATGAAAATTTGGTATATATACAACATTCTTACAACAAAGCAGTCCACACTTCTACAAGAAAGTCCCCATTTGAGACTTGTTTTGGATATTTGCCACCTTCACCTTTGAATATTGCATATGGGCAGCTAGGAGTGACGGAAGATCTTATAGGAGATGTTTTGAGCGCTGAAAAATTTATAGAGAAGATCAGGCATATCGATCTACAAGTACAAGACACACTGCAGAAGTCGCAAGAGAAGTATAAGGCCATACATGATCAACACAAAACAGAGAAATCGTTCAAAGTGGGAGACTGAGTATGACTAATGTTGAATAAGGAAAGGCTGCAGGGGCTTGGTAAGAAAATCAAGGCTTTGAGGTATGGCCCCTTCTAGATATTGGAAAAGGTGGGTAATAATGCCTATTGACTTAGTCTACCACCATATATGCACATTTACTCAGTTGTGAATGTAGAGAATTTGAAACTCTATAAGCCTTCCATGCTAGACCAATAAGAGGGACTGGTCCTACCTTCTGTGGAGGATTTGGCACCAGATGCTCAAGCAGAGTTGACAAAAGATACAGTTTTGATGAAGAGGTCCAGAACTACAAGCCAAGGGCAGCATGACCTTTGGAAGATTGGATTGAAAGGACAACTTCCAAGCAAAGCTAAATGGTATACCAAAGAGAAGGTGTGTTGGTTTTTGTAGCATCAAATGTGCTCTAGCCTTGAACTTTTGTGGAGAGGCTAGAATGCATGAGATCTCCAAAAACCGGAAATCGTTTCTGGAAATTCCGCCTAGAAATGACTTAATTAGATTATTAGTCGTTTTAAAAATATTTCCTAATTAGGGAATATGACTAATTAATCAGAATTAATTAAGTTAAGGTGTGAATGTTCTAGAAATTCACACGAATAGAGTTTAAGTTAATCTTAGTCATCAATTAAGATCTCATCTTGGTCGTTGAAGTCTCAACAGAGGATTATAAGAAGAAGTCGATGGGGCATGGAGAAATCACTTGTGTAGTTCGATTTCATGAGCAGATCAATTCCTAAGTAGCAACATTCAGTTGCCAGAGAGAGAGATAGAGAAATCGAAGCAGTGAGAGAGGGGGGTCATAGAAGCCGGAAGAAGGATTCCAGTTCCGGTGAGTGCATTTGTAGAGAGGTAGGGGAGCCACAGTGAGGCTGACACAAAGCAACACAGTAGCCTCTAGAGGCAATTTCAAAATTGCTGGGGGAGATGCAGAGTTTCAGTGCCAGAAGCTGGGCATAGGTTCCAGAGGCTAGGAGAGACATTTTCCCAAACAGCAGCAGACTAGACGACTTGAGGAGAAGTTGTTCTGAGCCGAATGCAGAAGTGACTGCGCTAGGGTGATGCAGTGACTGTGCAAACCTAGTTTAGACGACTCAATTTGAGCTGAGGTCAAAGCCTGGATTTGCCTGTGGAGTGAGGAAATTCCTCACTAGATTTTTCTTACAAGTTTTCCTTTGTAAGATTGCCAATTTCAACATCCAGTTGTACTTAGATTATTTCATTGCTGCATAATAATAAAACCCTCAGCTGTTGCACCGGTTTTCCCAAGTTGGATTTTTCCGGGGACATTGGTCCAAAAATAACTGTCATTTTATGTGTGTGCTAATATTTCTTCCAATATTTATTTGTGTAGGTTGTAGTGTGATTGATTCAGTATTTGCTGTAGCAAACAGTGAATAAATTGTTAAGGATTAATTTAACAATTAGGAGAATTATTCCCAGTTGCTGCAATAGGATTTGGATTCCAAATTTTCACAAGGTGGAGAAAATTTTTCCTCACCTCATTCAGTAAAAGATTTTGGGGACCAAAGGCCTCCCAAAATGGGGAGGTGTGATCCAGATTGAATCATTATATTGTTTGTCATCCATCTCGATGCATTAAGAGTGGAAAAAGTGGAGGAATTAGCTCATGGGATTGTTTTTACCGGTAGGACCCGTTTGCTAAAAACGAGGTCCGAAATCTTCGAGGAGCATTTTGAGGCATCAAATGATGTTTTTTGGGGTAAAACTTTGGCGCTCTAGCATGGCACCATTTCATGTTGTTCTATACACAGATGTCTTTCCAACGGCTTAAGAAGCGCATCCATCAAAGTCTGTATGCAAAAGTTATGCCACTCAGAAGTTGACCTTCTTGTTTTCACACATATAGTTCGGGAGGATGCCGTGTCAACCCGCATTATTCATGGAAAATGGGCTAGACACGCGTTTTTGATGTAAAAGACTCTATAATAGTCTATATTATAACTCTAGTTAAGAGTTGAAGTAGTCAAAATTAACCACTAGTAGGCTATCGAGCTATGTTATAATTGGGCCACTAGGAGAAAGAGGCATTCCATTGTTTCGAGAGCATTTTGTTCCATAGCTGAGCAAAGATAGGCATGAGAGATATGAGGTAGAGCACACAGAGAGGATCTGTGCATTGTAGCATCCCATGGGCCACAGGCATTACTTCTTTGTACCTGCAGTGATATTTTCCAAACAAAGAAAGAGAGTGAAGTGACTTCACCTTCCCACTGGATTTTCTCCCGAAAAGGTTTCTCAGAGCATATTTTGTGTAATATGTGTATGAGAGCTTATTTTGTCGTTCTCTACTTTTTCTGCATAATTTCCACTCACATGCATGCACTAATTACAGTAAAATCTACAAAGCTAGAAATTAAATAAAACTGTTGTTGTAACCCTAGAGACAACCCCTGGCTGAGTAGAGGTTAGTGCCTAGGACATCTATTCAGAAATATAACACATTTATCTGTTGGGAATCACGATTTACGTTAGACCAAAACCCGCAGGTGTTAGTCAACAATCACATCGCCAGAGATAAGGATCCACGAGAGGCGGTCAATCCATGTCGCGAAACACATGGGGAGCGTTGGTTTATCCAATGTCCAACAATCTCCTCCCCAACGCGATCCGAGTGTGTATCGAACTAGTGACCTACGCTTTGAGACCACTTATTGGGAGTCACAATTGCTGTTAGACCAAAACCCGCAGGTGTTAGTCAACGATCGCATCGCCAGAGATAAGGATCCACGAGAGGTCGTTAGTCCATGTTGCGAAACACACAAGGAGCATTGGTTTATCCAATGTCCAACATTAACTTGCTACCCCATTATGATAATTTAGAAGATTGGTCTACAAATAATGTTAAAAGAAATTGTCTTGGATGAAGACACGTCTCAAGTTGGCCTCACTAACAATGAAACTAATTCGAAGATGTAACAAAATGATGGAAAGAAATAATGAAAAATCCAAAACGAAAGACTGCTTATCACATAATATTTTGTCTCAAACTTTAGAGGAAAATGTGAAAGACTGAGAAATGAACTCGCAGAAAAGAGGAGCACATATTAAGGTTATTTAGTTTAAGATTACATGTACTATAACTTCAGCAAATTTTTATAATAAAAACAACTAGCAGCTTCATTACCCTTTTCCATTGAAGAAAGACAGTAAATAATATACAAAGAATAGGATAACGCATCAGTTTCACCAAGTTTAGCCTCTATTGTTTTCCTATACACCATTTTATTGATTTCTAGCACTAGCTCTGTTCTGTCTTCCACTTGCATATTGCTTAATTCCTTAGAAGACTTGGAATTAAGAAAATCAATCATCTTCTTTGCCAGCTAAGGACGTTGCTGGCTTTTCTCCTTACGAGAAACAATGATGCTTCCTAGGTCCTTGACAATCATTTTTTTGTCTGCCATTATCAGCTTACTGTCCCAAATAGCTTTCACTTTTTTTTTTAACATGATCGGGTACTTATATATTATAAAAACTGCTAGGAGCCAAGTCCTGTTACATATGTAAGGAGAAATAGATAAAGAGAAGTCCAAAAAAGGTTCGCAGACCCTGACTTCTTATAGGAAAACTTGAGAAGAACAGATTGAAAAAGAAAACGGCTGTATAGCCTTACAAACATACCTGCGAGAAGACAAAATTTACAAGTCATTAGGCAGATTGCTAAAGTTGATTGACAGAGTCATCAATCTGAGGTTCTTTCTTAACACTAGCTCTGGTTGAGGTCTCAGCTTGCATACTCTGGGTGATAGATTTGATATGAGCGATTGCCTCCTCCATATGATTACATTTTTCCTTTAGGCTTTCTATCTCTGCTTTTTGTTTTTCCAACTTCTTTCTCTTTGATCTGCTATCTGCTTGAAAGTCCTCTTTGAGCTCATTGAAATGTTTGACAAACCTTGCTATCATAAAGCAATGGGCTTTACATAACGTGCAGCTGCTGTTTGCAATCACTCTGTCCAGAGGGTTCTCGGGTTGCTCTCTGTTTTCCGGATTCTCAGCTTGCTCTCTGTTTTCCGGAATCTCAGCCATATCAGTGGAGCTATTGGGGAGGGGGATGCAATGCAGGGACAGGGATAAGGGGCAGGGGTAGTAAAGAAGGAGAGGGAAACCGGAAGAAAATGAGGAGAATGCCAAGAGGAGGGAACAGACCAGAGAAGAAGCTACGCATAAGAAGAAAGACCGAGCTTTGAGATTTACCAAACGATCGAGCAGATGAAGAACAACTAGGCAGATGACGAACGACCAAGCTTGGAGATTGACGAAACTCCTGGAAGCTTTAGTAGGCGGTCTCACGACTGTGTTGAACTGTTGGCGGCCTCGCTTGCTGCAGAACTTCTGGAGCTGATTACCAAATACAGGACCTTTACTCTCCTGCGAGTATAAGAGCGAGTTTCTGATGTGCTCGTAGAGAGAGAGGTTCATGGATATATAAAGCGGAGAGGTAGGTTGAGCTAGCAGAGAGGACGACGTAAACTCGATGATCTGGCCGGGCTTGGGATCAGACTTAAAATCTTTGTAGCAGTCTATGGAGATTTTGAAAAGACTCCTACCTAAATTCTGCGTGAGAGAGTCACGAGAAGACTGGGAGATCGAGATCCTGTGATCGGTCCAAAAAGATTTAGTGGCCAACATGGAGAAGGGAGGATCAGAGTCCGAGACATGACAGGCTGCGTGGGACTTGACTGAATTTGGCCAGAGAGCACAAGAGGGAAAATGGAGAATGATAAGACATGAGATCGGGTATATACTGATATGACTAGTCAGAGGGTTTGAAAGGCAGCTAAGCCAACTACGGGATTGGTTTTTCATAGATGGAGTCATTTTCCTTAACTTGATCGATCTGTCTGTTGGATGCCTTAGTGGCATAGTGATCCGCTTCTGTGTTGTTGTCTCTTAGGACGTGTTTGAAGGTTGTGTTCCCCATTTCTCTGATGTTGTCCGCAATCCTGAGCTTTACATTATTAAGGGCCTCTTTTTTAAATTCTGTCCCCGACACCATAGCTGCAATAACGATAGCCGAGTCTCCCAGTATGATTGGATTCCTAATTCTCAGCCGATTCAGGATGATGGTGCCTAAGTAAAGGCTGTAAGCTTCTGCCATATTATTGGACATTTGGCCCAATCCCCATTCATAGCTTATAAAAATTTTGCCTTGACTGTCCTTTATAATGCCCCCTGCTCCAGCTTCCCCCGGGTTATTTTTAGAGGCACCGTCGAAATGCAGAGTGGGGCGATTCTAGTCCAAAATCCATTGACTTACTTCTTCCTTTGTGCCTCTGAGCTTCCAGTGAATTCTTCTCATGCATGCTTTGGGGTGAGCTAGATGGTTGTTGCTGTAGTTGATGCAGAATTTGTTGTACCATTCCATCTCTTCTTTGTGCCAGCTTGATTGATCTGGGGGAGCGACCAAGTTTGCACTTATTGTTTCAGAGATGAGCGCTGTAGTTTTTGCCAGTATACGGGCAGGGTTGGGCTTCTTGTTATTGAAAATACAGTTATTCCTAGCTAGCCAGATTTGCCAACTGAGAGTACCTGGGATGCATTTCCACAAACGGATGATGTTGTTTTTACCTTTCTTAGGAAAAGGGTAACATTTTGCCCAGTTTTTTTGGAGAGAGGATAGCTGGTCAAAAGTCTCTTCAATTTCCATTGGTCTGACAATCTAGATCCAGCAGCTTTGGGCGAGAGGACAGTGGAAGAAAAGATGATGACTACTCTCCTCCTCAACACGACAGAAGCAGCATATTGAGGGCCCCAAGATCCCTCTTTTCCTTAGGTTTTTAGCTGTGAGAACCTTTCCTTTGAGGAGAGTCCAATTGAAATGTTTGACCTTTGGTATGCACTCTGATTTCCAAACAGTTGTGTAGAGGTTCCATTTGGTTGTTGAAGTGGTTGCCTGGAGAAATTTGTAACCCTCTTTGACAGTGAATTTTCCTCCGCTTGGCTCCCAGATGTACCTATCTTCAGCCCCCCAAATAGCTTTCACTTGTTGAATAATATCATTCCAGATTATCTCTCTGGCCTGTATAAGTGACATATTGTCTTTTACCTTTTCCCTCAATTCCTTAATTTCACTGCAGGATGTCTGGTAATCCTTTTGATATTTTGATGCATTATCCTTTTCCATAGTCAGTTGTTTTTCTTTAATCTTTAGGAGTTCCTGTGTGTCCTCCAAGTTCTTTTGCATCTTTTTCATTTCATCCTCTGAAATCTTTAACTTTGTCATAACTCTGGTCAATTTGTCAGTTGGATCCTTTGAATCTGGTTGTACTAGGATGGTACAGACATGAGAATCCAGCTTTTGCTGTAAGCTAGCATTCATTTCTTTTAAGGCAACCACTTCATTATTTCTTTCCAGCAACTCTTTTGACCTATGTGCAATGAAAAGACCCGATTTTACTGCTACAGTGTATACAGGAGAATCAATTTGACCTGCTAGGACATTCTGGTGGAGTTCAATCAAATTTAAGGAGCAAAGAGGGTCAAAGATATCCCTCTCTGTGTCCATGAGGGGAATGTCAGTTGCAGATCCAGTTAAAGAAGCTTTCTTTGACATTTTAAAGAGACTGAGTGGGTGGACACAATATATAAATACCTGGATACTGAATGCTGACATTGGAATCCAAGTATAATAAGCTGGCAGACGTGGACATGCTTGTAGATGTGCGGAAACGGAACAGACAATGTACTTTGTGAAAATGGAAAACGAGATTTTATGGGAAAATGAAAAAGGTGCGAGGGAAAACAAAATTAAATATGGAAGTGACAAGTGTACGGAGTGACGTGACCAAGGGTGATGTGGATGATATGACAAGAGTGACGTGGAGGACTGGATGATGTGGACGATGAGGTGTAACTGAAAACAACAGTCGCGCTCTCTTACCACAGACCTGAAGTGGTTACCCTCTACCGTTCAAGGGAACACCCATGGTGATAAGTGGACAATCCTCGCGTGATCCCGCATCAAATCTTGGCCATTGATCCAAAGTCAGCAATCAGGCGCTGACTCTTTTACAGAGGCACCCACACAAATAACTCTCATGCAGTTTGTGATGTCGGGTTTCCTCCATGGGGAGGGCCTGACATCGTTGTTAAAGCGACAGGACTAACGTGCCTACCATTTAACTCTTTACGCGCTCAAATTTGCTTTGAATCCCGTCGAGCCCCGCCGATCCTAAGCTTTTAATGAATACTACATCACCTCAGCTTAGCAATAATCCGAGCTTTATTCTTAAAAAATAAAATCTTATTCTAAACAAACATTTGATTTTGATTTTTCCCTTTATATATATTTTTGTTTTGTTTTGTTTTGAGATATATGATTTTTCTTTTTCACATTTTGACATGGTGAAAACGAGCTACAACAATTGTAATAGTGTAGAACTTCGGATTTTTAATATAATATTGTCAGATATGTTGTGACGAAGTGTTCAATGGAATATCCATGGAAATTTACGGATAAGGAAACTTCCAGATGTTTCCATGTTTCATGCAACTTATATATATATATATATTGGAAAATATGTCTTATTGGCAAGAGAATATTTACAAGAAAGGTGAATATAAAAGTGGAAGGGTTTATTCTTTTTAGCTACTAAAGCTAAAATAAAAACAGAGCAAGTTAATGCATCTAGCTTTTTGGCATCCTTAATTAGAAGATAGCCTTTCATAGACAATTGCATACATTCTTCTCATCAAGAGAGAAAATGATTGGATTGCACTGACCTCATCGAAAAACACATATTTGCGTTGTAAGCTTCCAAATGGTACATAGAGTAGCGATATGAAGCCAAAATCTCAAATGCTTGTAAAGGGTTAAAATAGTATGGACCAAGAGTCACAAAATAACACTACTAAATGGCTCACCAATAAAGTTGACCCGAATCAGAACTGAGTATGAATCCTAGACATATTTCTAGCATGTTCTAGCAAACTTGCACTTCCATAGAATGTGTTTCAAGGTCCTTGAGTAACTGCAATAGAGGAAAAGGCCATCTATAAACTTGCTTTTAGCAAAAAATATTTGGAAGGCAACCATTAGTAAACAACTAGCCAAGCAAAATCCCGAAGCTTATAATTGAGAAAAAGTGACCAAACACTATACAACCAATGAGTTTACTAAACCTTTGGATAAAAGAAGTCATCTAGCATTCGACATTGGAAATAAAGGGTGCTTTCAATCCAAAAGATGGTAGATATTTTTGATATGATATCGCTAAAGCTACTTCTTGAATCTCTAACCCCAATCTTTCCATAGAGGGCCTTGCATATCCATATTCAACTTATATTTCTCTAAGGAGGAACCAGTGGCAGAATATCTTTGATAACTAGCTTGTCAAAAGAGAGTAGGGCATAGTGAGATAACAATCTTTAATCTATCCAACCCATAGTCTCAAAATCCCAAAGATCCCTCCAAAAAATTATCCTTTTCTCGCTCAACCTGAGTGTCTAAAATATGGGACACTTGGAAATGTTAGTTTTTGTAGCATTGGATGTGTTCTAGCTTTGAAATTTTGTGGAGAGGCTAGAATGCACGAGATCTCCAAAACCCAGAATAGTTTTTGGAAATTCCACCTAGAAATGACTTAATTAGCTTATTAGTCATTTTTAAAATATTTCCTAAGTCTAAACTTAGGGAATATGAATAATTAATCAGAATTAATTAAGCTATTGTGTGAATCTTCTAGAAACTCACACGGATCGACTTCAAGTTAATCCTAGCCATCGATTAAGATCTAATCTTGGTTGTTGAAATCTCAACGGAGGATAAGAAGAAGTCGATGGGGTTGGAGAAATCACTTCAGCAGTTTGATTTCATGAGCATATCGATTTCCAAAGGAGCAGCATTCAGTTGCCAGAGAGAGAGCCAGTGAGAGAGGGGCAGAGACATTGAATCCAGAGGAAGATTTCCTGATCTGGTGAGTGCATTTGCAGAGAGGTAGAGAAGCCACAGAGAGGCTGACATAGAGCAGCGCAGTAGCCTCTAGAGGCAAAGTCGAATTGCTGGGGAGAAGCAGAATTTCAGTGCCAGAAGTTGGGCAGAGGTTCCAGAGGCCAGGAGAGACGTTTTCCTAGACAACAGCTAGTTAGACGACTTGAGGAGAAGTTGTTCCAAGCTGAGAGCAACAACAATTGCGCTAGGGTGACGTAGTGACTACGCAAAGGCAGTTTGGACGGCTCAATTTGAGCTGAGGTCAGTGTCGGGATTTGCCTGTGGAGTGAGGAATTTTTCCTCACTAGATTTTCTTGTCAGTATTTCTCTGTAGGATTGCTAGTTTCGGCATCCAGTTGTACTCAGATTATTTCACTGTTGCATAATAATAAAACCCTCAGTTGCTACACCGGTTTTCCCGAGTTGGGTTTTTCTGGGGACATCAGTCCAAAAATAACTGTCATTTTATGTGTGTGTGCTAGTATTTCTTTCAGTGTTTATATTTTCTACAGTTTGTTTGTGTAGGTTGCAATGTGATTGATTCAGTATTTGCTGTAGCTCATAGTAAATAAATTTTTAAATTTAATTAACAATTAGGAGAATTATTTCCAATTTATTTCCAATTGCTGCAATAGGATTCAGGTTTCCAATTTTTCACAAGAAATACACCAAACTTAATGCCACAAAATCCAAATAGGGCAACAAGTCAACTTCCATCCTATACAACTCTCAAAGAAGTTCCATCTAACCAAAGGGGCAACAAACTTTCAAGATTCCCACATCCTCCAATAAATGATTAACTCATATATCTTAAAGAGGCGCGGGAAGGAGATAATACCACTGCTACTGTGAAATCTAGGACGCCTTGGAGAGGGAAACCCTACATGGCATAAACTAGACCAAGAGACAACAATTGGGTAGTGGACCACTCTCACACAGCCAAAATCCCCTGTGCTTTACAGACTTTCACAGATGGAAGGAGTCATGTTCTTTACAGACTTGTATCAGTTGTTCTAAGCTTAATATGTAAGATGACCTCACTAGGAGCTCTTCAAGAAAGGTACAATGTAGGTTCAAGGCTCCACAACGAGCCAATTCGCTTTCTATGATGAGACCTAGGAAAGAAGGCACAAGACCTAGGGTTCGATAAATTTGATGAATGTTGCAATTTCCAAAGGTCAAGGCTAAGAGAAAAGGCTTCTAGCAATGTATATTAGCAAGGTCATGGCTCATGAAACCTTCAAGAAGCCTCCAAGCTGAAGGAATACAAAAATAGGGTTTCCCTCTTAGGACAAACAACTAGGGAAAGAGAATTTATGGATAAAATTGAAGTGGATGCCCACCAAAAGAGTAGATTTTGTGGCAATTACTATCCCCTTGATGTTTAGGCTCTCAAACCACTGAAACTCTACTTGCCTAGGGATTCACAACAAGCCCTAGTTTACTACCTTAGCCTTGAAGGCCTCAAAATTTAAAGGGGAGAGAATGGATAAGAAGAGTAAATGATCACCAACCAATTAGACCAGTCCCTTGAGAGAATGGAGTCTAGGATGAGATAAATTAGTATGGAATAGGGAGAGATGGCTTCTCAAGTAGTGCCCCTCCTATACCTGTTGGGCCATTAGGGGAGGTCCCATTGGACTAGGACACCCCCCCATTTAAGGTGAGGGAACAAGATCATGACCAAAACCCTTATTTCTTCCAAGTTACCCCATAATCCATGTTACATTTCCCAAATATGAACAAGCATAACCACCTAATTGCAAAATGAATAAAATACCTTTTGACTAGAAGCTCACCTTCCAACATGTGCTCTTGACAAATGGGTGAGGAAACATATGATTGACGCAGGTGGCAGAGATATGAGTGGCATATTATCATCGACTAGTAGTGGTTGTCGAGGTTGTTGGCTGCCGGCTGAAGAGATGATGGAAGAATTTTTTTCTATGGGGTCAGCCACTTTGGGTGGGTAACATCTGGCTCCAACTGGGACATGAGCTCACCATAGAGCGCATGATCTATGTACTTGAACAGGGAGTTCATGAGAACTCCAACAATCTCCTGGGACTGCAGGCCTGTATCTTGCACATTGCATTAAAATGTTTGGGAGCATGTGCATTAGGTGTAGGATAACGCCCATATTTTTCATCAAAATAATAAATCCATACAAAAAGTAAAATCTAATTCTAAATGCAATCTAGTCTAGTATGAGAACGTGAGATGATGATATTAGTTATGCCAAAGGAAGTATGCAATACACCTACACCACCATGCAATATCAGCATACAATGCATGAGCTACGTATAGTCATATAGCCAATGTAACCAACATATCATTAAATCAATATACCAACACATGCCCTTATGAGTTATTATGAGATAGGGCAACCAAGTATTACTTCCTCCTTTGCAAGATTGGCATGATGACTCACAAGGGTGGGAGGTGGGAAAATAAGAGGACCCATGCACCAAGGATCATGGATGAAAAGGGAAAGGAGGAATCCAACTTATGCCATTGGATCCTTTCTTGCAACGAAACAACTCAAAATTTAATAATCGAGCTCATAAACTTTCAATGAAGCGCAACCTCGAGCATATCATCCTTATGGCATGAGTAGGTAGATGGCTTGGACATATCCACACTCATATCTTCCCAATCATTGTGGAAAGAGCAAGGTGTGGTACAAACATCATACCTTGGGAAGAACCATAACCCCCTTCAAGGTGTTGAGGAGATTCTTCAGTTTTGTAGCCCCCTAGGGATTCATTAAGAGAGACATCAAGCTCTTCTTGGCTACTATCGAGGATCATCATTTTGAAACATATAGAATAGGCCCTTTCAGTGAGCCATGCGAAGCTTTCATAATCTTCAAATGTCGTGTCACCAGGGTGAATTCAAAATGCCTTGAGAGATGCTTGCTTCACCCTACAAGCACTGAATTTGAGGTTCAATGAAGAACAAGGGTTTCACTCTTCCAATGGATTCGCCAAAAAAAGATTTAAGTTATTGTTAGGGATGAAGCTAAATATTCAAATTTCATGGAGGTAGACTCGCTTTGTCCATGGAAACGACGCAAAAAATGTTTCCATGAAATCTAGCAGACCTTGGAGAGGTAAACCCTACAAGGCATAAACTAGACCAAAAGACAACAATGGGGTAATGGGCCACTATCAGCACAACCAAAACCCCTTGCTCTTTACGGACTTTCAATGATGGGAGGAGTCCTCGTAGGAGAGATATCACTTGTATCAAATGTTCTAAGATTAATATGTAAGATGAAATCACTAAGAGCTCTTCAAGAAAGGAAAAATGTACGTTCAAAGCTCCATAAGGAGACAATTCACTTTCTATGATGAGACCTAGGAAAGAAGGCACAAGATCTAGGGTTCGATAAATTTGATGAGTGGTGGAGTTTCCAAAGGTCAAGGCTAAGAGAAAAGGTTTCCAATAATGTATAGTAGCAAGGCCAAGGCTCATGAAACCTTTCAAGTTGAAGGAAGACAAAACTAGGGTTTCTCTCTAAGGGCAAACAACTAGGGAAAGAGAATTTATGGATCAAATTGAAGTGGATGCCCACCAAAATGATAGATCTTATGGCAAATACTATCCCCTTGATGTTTAGTCTCTCCAACTACTGAAACTCTACTTGCCTAGGGATTCGCACCAGGCCCTAGTTTACCAACTTCGCCTTAAAGGGGCCAAAATTTAAATGAGAGAGGAAATGGATAAGAAGTGTAAATGATCACCAACCAATTGGACCAATCCCTTGTCCCTTGGGAAAATGGAGTCTAGGATGAGATAGATTAGCCAAAAATGTTTCTAAGGAGGCCGAAATTTGATGCCCTAGCAACAAAATTTCAAGCATTTACCTATGCAATGGAAAAATGGATTTTCATGGGAGAGCTACTAGGAGTTCACCACTAGGACAATTCATTACATGTTATGTATGAGTAATGCATGCAATATTCATCTAGATAGCAATTCAATTGATCTTCAACAAATTAGGGCACAATTTAGCATAACCTAGAATCAATTATTCCATACATTAGACATTAAGAAATAGATATTCAACAATTAAGTGCACTTACAAGATAACATGCAAGATTTCCATCCATTAGACCAAAGAATAACTCCAAAAAATATCCAATAACTCCAAATATCAAAATGCATTCAAGATCTCCAATTCATCCACAAGAGAACAAGTCCTACAATCTAGTCAAGACAAAGGTAAAGATAAAGTTCCCTGAAGAAATGAACAAAAAAAATCTTTTCAACCAGTGATTCCAAAAAAAATATGTTACTCTCCACACCTAAAGAGGGGGAGCACAATGATAAAAGAAAGTCTTTTACACCTTTGAGTGGGGGAGTAAGTTGATGAAGTGCAGTTGGTTAGTGGTCATCCAAAAACCACCACATTATTGAGAGCGGATTGGTTAGTGGTCATCCAAAAACCACCAACTTATTCAAAGAATATTGTTAGTGGTCATCTAGAAACCACTGCATTATTCAAACCAGTCTGATTAGTGGTAAACCATAAACCACCAGTTTCCATCGAAGATGGTTAGTGGTCACCAGAAAAATGAACACCTAAAGAATCCAAAGCCCCAAGTTGGATCCTTCCAGAATGTAACTATTGAAAACTTCTTACCTTGCACTTGACAGAGGGGAATATAGGATATTAGGCTTCAAGTTTCGAAGTCTTATCAGTAAAATTTTAATCAACATTTAGTCGGAAATTGGGAATTCCAGCATAGTAATTGGTCTTCTCAACAAAAAATCTACAATAATTAAACAAAAATGTTCATGGATAGTAGTTGTTCACTTCCAAATATATAGATATTGGCGGTTTTTCAGGCGAATCTTCATTGAAATTCAGTTCAACAATTTTAGATTGAAGATGACAAAAGTTATTGGTACAAGTGTTGTACAATTAGTTAGACTTATGATTGAGGCGGGGGAATGTTAGACTATGAGTCCTTAGACAATCACAAAGTATAAGACCATGAGTAGTAATTCTTATCTTGGTGAAGTGTTATCATGATCCACTAATGAGTTGTCAGTGATATCTAGATGATCTAGAATGGTCATTGATGTATTATAAATTCAGACCTTGAGATCAATACAATGCAATAGAAGGGCATTAATCCTTTTCCACCAATTTGCGTGTCTTGTCTCGCTCTTTCCAATTCTTAACAAATGATCAATCACAAACTATTGGTGTCTAGACTCTAGAGACCAAATGAGCTGCATGCTTATAGGTGGAAAACTTGGAGTGGCTAACTATATATAAAAAGAAGGTGATTTTATCTAACATCATGACCTTGTTAACATGGTCCATTGGCAAGCAAAAACAATCCATGGTCAGTGCAAGAGTAGGCTGTCTTGTTTCTGTTGATACATTAATCAAGACTCAACAAAAAATGGGAGTACAATGTACATGTAGGATTGGTTCTAAAACCATCACAATTTGTTCTAAAACATTGTCCTATAAATAATCAATATGTTATATTCTATTTGCCAAATAAAACATGAACATCATTTGAGCTATTAGTCACAATGGTTTAATGCAAGCATGCTCATAACAAATCACTAATGAATGCTATGGACAGTTGGATCTACATGTATTTATGATGTATCAGCGGATTCATACTATGTTGCGAGAATAACAATAGTTGAAGATGTCAATTCCTTGTTTCCTATCTTCCACACTTTTTATTTTTATGAAAACCATTTATTATCATGAATAATTATTATTTATAATGCCAACGTTGTCCATCAAATGTTTACTCGTTTAGGTGAAACGGCATTGTTTATGCTTATTTCTCACACTTCAAATCGTGTATATTTTCTTTGAATGATAATGTGTTCCCCTTAATTATGTATTTAAGGTCATTTTTGCATATATTAAGAAGGGATTTTAGATGTGGCTAACTAGTGAGTGATGTCACTTCAATTTGTGCAATTGCATGGCTAGAATTCTGTTTTCACTCTAGTCGTCTTTTTGTAGAGAAAATTTCCCAATATTCATCTCCCATTTGCACCTATTTTATTGGTTAGAACGATGATTATGATAGCTCTCGTTGTTATGCGTTTCAAAATTGCAGATTATTCTCACGCATGAACATGCAGATGCAATACTTGGTTTGGATGATATTAGGGATGTACTACCATGTAACACCCACAGTGATATTGATCCCACACCGATTTTCCTCAACCAATTCACCATGAACAGGTATCCTTAGCATCTCTTGTCTTGCATCTCATCAAAGGTTTGTTAGTATAGTATTTGTTACCTACTAGGACTGCGATGGCAAAATGTTCCCTTAATAGGTAAATACATATAGAAAATGTTGTTCATTCATAAATAATATTACTAACATCTTGTTGGCTATAGAGTAGTCATCTTAGTTACAACCAACCCTGGTAGATTTGTGTTTATGCTTTTGGGTGACAATGTACATTTGAGGGTTCTTCTTTTGATTAACATGAATGATTACTTATATTGTATTATCAAACCGCGGGTAGCTAGACGACACAGTACAAAAGGGAGCAGTCAGAGTCTGGAATTGAGCAGTTCTTCCATAAACTCCCTTAAAATGCTAATTAAAATAAAAAGCTAGTATTCATGCTCAAAATTCCACTGGTCTATTGCCTAATGAACTTTCTTAAAATGCTAATTAAAATAAAAAGCTAGTATTCATGCTCAAAATTCCACTGGTCTATTGCCTAATGAACTTTCTTAAGATAAATATAAAACAACAAAACATATTTTGATAATAGAAGAGAGTAATTAGGCATCTGAGTAGATACTGGCTACTGTTATGGCGCAGCTGGAGTGATCGGAGCTGGAGCTATAGGCGGAACAGGAGGCGCACGCTGTGTTGTGTGGTAGGCGGAGTAGAGCCCAATTGGGGTTTCAGATGCTCGATGTCATGGAGTGCCTCTTAGGAAACTGTCAGATGCTCATGCACCAAATGTTAAAGGCGAGAAACGTCAAGGCAGTTAACTCGTCTCACAAGCTTAAGGTTGTCGTGGGTATCATGACAGGATTCCTTGGGCCACATGAGCGCGATCCTCTCCACCATCAACCTTGCTCTGCAATCGACAACGAAGAAGCCAGCGTGTGAAGGAGCCTCGCCAGTGGTTTCAGTTTTTTCTTAAATTGTCTTGATTCGATCACGGGGGGATTCCATTTCCTATACGAGGCAGTGATGGCAGCATGTAGGACCCATGGTTGGGGGGGTAAAAAACCCGACATTACTGTCGGAAGCATGCCAGAACCAGCGGTGCCAAATCTCGAGGAGCCGGATACCGTGCCGGGTTAAGCGAAAGACCAACGTGTGATTGTTCTTGTTTTGCATGATGAGGTCACACCTTAAATGTGTCATTCTAAAGATGTCACGGGTACATGTGTCATGACCATAGATTATTGGTTAATCATGTATTAAGTGTGTAACATTTAGTTGAAGTTGTGTTATCAAATAGGATAAATTTAACTTCGTCGTTAGTGTTATCGTAGACATGTTGAGGTTGTTGCACATATTATGGTCACATGTGCTTTGGAACTCCGATTCTTTATATCCATTTCCCCTCGTCCCTAGAACAATAGGGAAATAACTTTTGGAACTCCGATTCTTAATATCCAATCCCCCTCGTCCTTATTCCCTAGAACAATAGAGACATAACTTTGTAGACCATATTTATTTTAAGAAAAACTTGTATTGCAACAAGTTATAGTTGTGCCCCCTTGTGTATCCAAAGTCAATATGTAACAATTTTGTTGTAGAGTTATAATTTTTGTTACCAAGTACACTCAACAAATATCGAAGTTGGAAAATTAAATTCTTGGACAATTAGAGTCTATTTCATTGAATTGTTTTTAAGGCAAATTTTTTCATATTTCAATATGTTTTCTCGTACTTGCCAAGATAGGGCATTATTAATATCTATAAATATTCATATAGTTTTATTGAGATACAAAGCAATGTGAAGTATTGTTGAACAATTATATAGTTTTATTATGGTATTAGAGCTTATTTCATTATTAATGTATAATTACTTTGATTAATAATTGCAAAAGAAAATTGCTAATTCAAGTTGTATAAAAGGGAATAGATCCATTGATACATGGAAGATAGTACATATGAAAAAACCTTGTACTTGCCAAGATAGGGTCATTATTAATATCTATAAATATTCATATAGTTCTATTAAGATACAAAGCAATGTGAAGTATTGTTGAACAATTATATAGTTTTATTATGGTATTAGGGCTTATTTCATTATTAATGTATAGTTAGTTTGATTAATAATTGCAAAAGAAAATTGCTAATCTAGGTTGTATAAAAGGGAATAGATCCATTGATACATGGAAGATAGTACACTTGAAAAAATCTTGAGTAAAATTGTTTGTATTAATATGGGTGGGAAAATTGTTATGTATTTTATAGTGTTTTGTGATTGAAAGCTCTTGGTTGGAGGTTGATTGTGCCTTCATATTAGGCTTTGTTGATTAATTTGAAGCCTCGAATATCTTTTGAAGTCATATAGATGTTTGTGTTGCTATATTGAGAATGTTCTAACAAATGTGGGTTTAACATACTCTATCTACTTGATGAAAACTCTCTAAAGTCTCATTTTTTTAAAGGTCACATTTAGTCATACTTTTACCCCCATTTTGAAAAGTAATGCTATTGATAACACCCTTTTTGTGGCAATAAAATTGCCATCTTTTGCCACCTAGGCCTTGACAACCTCATAATGTTGCCAACAAAAACCTTTATATCAATCCCTGAATCAAAAATTGGCACCCAGAATAACATCTGTTTTCTTTTCTTTTTTCAAAATAAGTTTTACGTTCTCAATTACAACTATATATAATAAAAAATTACATTGTCATATATCTCAAGCCATTTAAAACTAAAGGTTTTGTAGACAATTGAAGCAACAATTATGCATCCCTACCTTATATATCAATGAGCTATGTGAAAAGAAATATAGTTGTTCCTTGACTTACAATGACATTAATTACAACTTTCAATATTGAGATCTAAAAATTGTCCACTATCACAAATCTCTGAGTTGCATCTTCAAAATTATCTCTATTCCATGACTTTAAAGACTAAAATATGAAAATTTACATCTTTCAAAAAAAAAATTGCAATCTATCCATTGCTAGAAAAAAAGGAAATTATATTAATGGTGCATGAGGGAGATCAACTTGTTCCCATCCTAAAAGATGAAAATGGTCTGTGTACCATGCTCCAAATTTGATGCCTCTTTTGAAAGGCTATACACTACCTTATTCCTATCCCTATATGTATGAGACAAAGAAATGGTGAGAATGTCATTATCTATTTTCGTATATCATCATAAAGTGGTTGTAAAGTAAAATTTATGAGAGATGCTTCCTTTTGAATCCATTGGATCATCAATAAAGCATCCAAAAAAACTGAAGTTGTGTAACACCATGTTCTTGGGCCAAGTGAAGGGTTAATCATAATAGTTGTTAGTTTCCTTCCTGATGCCAACTTTGAAAGTTAAGTTGTGATTTGAGGTGAGGTAGAAGATTTCTCCTGAGCGTCATATTGAATGATTTCCTTGAGAGGCACCATCAATGTATATGGCCAAGGAATATCCATATTGATGACTATTTTTTGCTTTGTCTTTTCATTTTTCCTCAACTTGAGGATAAATATTTAGGATATTAAGATATTGAATTGCACATTTAAGGGGTAGCATCTCTTGTCCTTTGAAGAGTTTCAAGTTTCTAGCAAGCTAAATTTCCCATGTTATATTAAGTGGTAGTGCTCTCCTATTCTTTGTGTCCTTGTTTGTACACTGGGACCTGAAGACTTCTTTGGTACTTCCTCCTTTCAATGCATTCCTCAACATCATCATGCTTCCAACTTATCTCCACAATTATTTAGAAAAGGTGCAAGTCAATATTAAATGATCTATTATTCATTTGCTTGATCCATAAACTACACCATCTTAGGCCAAAAATGCTTTTTCCTTGTTCTATAAAACCTCGGAGCCTTATTATTTAATGCCAATCACACTAAGATTTTATTCTTAGAAGCACACCTTAACTTCCATAAGATTCCCCACCCCCAAATTGGTTGCCACACCAAACCTTCCTCAACAAGAGCTCTATATTCAAGTTTGGGAGCACGAGTCTCAGAATAGTTAAGATACCATCACAACTGGTTTTCATCTTCCCTTAATTTGACATTGCTATCGTTCAAGGCATTTGTATATGACTTCCTAACTTCCAGAAGATCCTCTCCCAATCCAATTTCCTCTTAGGTGAGCCATTATTGTTGCCATTTTGGAGACCTATCACAATTCAAAATTGTCTTAGTGAAAAAACCCTTTGCTTTCAAGTACCTATGTTACCCGAGGAGGTAGTTTATCTGACCTTTACTATGTGAAAATTTGGAAGCCCAAATTTCTACTGCAACAACTGATTAAGTTCCTTCTAATTGTTAATTACTGAACAAATTATTTATTGCTTCCTACAACAAATATCAAAACTAATACACTGCAGCCTTCACCAATTAAAATTATATGCGAAAACAAGTAACTGAGAAAGAAACAAATATACAACACATCACACAATTATTTTTGGACCAATGTCCCCGGAAAAACCCAATGTGGGAAAACCGGTGTAGCAGTTGACGGTTTGTATTATTAAGCAATAGTTTTTTGAATACAATCTCTGAATGCCTTGCTGGCTATCTAGTACAAAGAATATGACTGACAAAAGATTAGTGAGAAATACCTCACACTATCACTGGCGATATCGACTGATCCAACCACAGAATGGCTTGTCCCTTGTTGCCTCTGCGTTGTCACTGTGTAGGCCCAGAGTCAACTTCTAGGAACAACATCACCCCTTATGTTGTTTGATATGAGACTTTGATTTTGCCCTCTCGGTCTCACGCCCCACCTTCTGACTTCAGAAATCGGCCTCTCCAGCGAAAATACGGATCTCCTCAAGGCTCTGGGTTGCCACTTCGTCAACCTATGCTGCCCAGCATAGCCTCTACGATGCCTCTCTCGGATCTCTCTCTGCCTCCTTTGCTGAGTATTCTCGAATCAGGAGAAACCTCCAGCCGGAACAATCCCTGCCCCTCACTGCAAGAAATCACTTCGAATTTCTCTCTAACAACCGATGTGCTGCACTCTTTAGAAATTTGATCTCTATCTCCCACTCAATGTATTTTCCAAATACCCATCAAGCCTCCTCTTATAATTCTTATGTTGAGAACCAACGACCCATATTAGATTGTAATCAATGGCTCAGATCATTTTGGCTTGATCCTCATCTTCTTCTAGAAGTTTCACCCACAGTTAGATTAATACCCTTTAATTATTTTAATTCCCTAAGTTTAGACTTAGGCCTCCATTAAAAATAATTAACTATTTTAATAAAATTGATTCCATGTGGAATTTCCCAAAACTATTTCTAGGTATTATGGAATACATGTGTCCGAGTCTCCCTGATTTTTAGGCTTAGAGCACATCCGATGCTACCAGAAATCAACAGTCCCTCTTAGCGAGGAATTTGCTCTAGTAATGCAACTTGTTGAAGCATCAACCTTTTCTATAACATCTCCCTCTGCACTTCTAATGTCTAACATCGTGGCCCACCAAATATTGTGCAAATGTTGCATCTGTACTGCTGCTGACAGTGCCACTGCGAACACTGCATCTGTACTGCAACTCCCTCTCCAACTGCTACTGCTACTGCATCAACAACGGAAAAGCATCCAAAATTACTGAACAGGTGTTTAGCATGATGCATCTGTTGTTGGAGTTCTGACTGCTTCTTGTTAATCTAGGTTGTCATTGATGTCAATTTGTAATGTCAATCATGGCAATGGTCGGGATGGCAAATATTCTTGAAGATGCTTCATGTGGCAATGGATAGGATGACAAATATTCTTGAAGATGCCAGAGGATGACTACAACTCTTTTTTAAGTTGTCAAGACACAAATGAAGTGTCAATCATGTATCTTGATGATCATAATGAAAGACTACCATATCACTGTACTTGATGAAGTTCTAGAAGACATGCACTAGATGACTGGACTATGATGACATGTCTATGATAAAAGACTACATGATGACTTATGTGGACCACACTTGATGGTTTGATGACAAACCTCCAATGATGTGAAGTTTGATGTCCTTACCTCCGGTGATCCTAATAATGAAGACTACATAATGATGGTGACCCTATGTTGAAGAAGATAAGGTGATGAAGAAGGCAATCAAGGACATGATGATGGTGACTCTATGTTGAAGAAGGAAAGTACATGATTACGAAGACAATCAATGAAGAAATCAAACCATGAAGAAGCTGACACTCAAAGGCATTATACCCTACCTCCATTTTTGCACTAATAAATAATCAGTCGCATCAAAAAAAAAAAAAAAAAAAAAAAAACATTTTTTCTACCTTAGAGGCAAAATTCCTTTATGACACCTACACCATCTTGAAGAGCATAATTTTTCCTTTCCAACAAGCTATTACGCAGCCCGAAACTCCAAGCGGTTTAAAAGTTATTGATTTTACAAGTTAATGGTGTAATTTTGGCAAGCGAGTCGAGCTTATCCATCAAGGACTTGTTGGCCTCATTTAGGGACACATCCATTTGTTTCTACACCTAAAGAAGAGTATATATATGCACAAGAAGCCCGACATTTTCATTAACTCCAGCAATTTCGGATTGTGGAAAAGAACAAGGATGAAAATTTCACATCTTGTGAACTTGCACCAAGGTTAAGGGAAATACAAGGAGAAACGGACAGTGCAGGACGAAGCTTACCCACAATAGAGATTGCAAACTTCTGGTTAAAAACTTTGTAGCAATAGGAGTGCGGTTCAGGGCTGAGTTGTAGGAAACATTTGTGGGCTTGTGACAATGTCTATTGCGGACTAGTGACAGTGCTATTTGAAGGGTTATGATAGCATTATTGGAGACTTGTTA
This sequence comes from Pinus tabuliformis, assembly GCA_031772625.1. NCBI lineage: Eukaryota > Viridiplantae > Streptophyta > Pinopsida > Pinales > Pinaceae > Pinus > Pinus tabuliformis. The sequence continues at coordinate 60,246,255 of CM062804.1, read as the reverse complement.
CAGTGTTGATTGGAGGCTAGTAGTGCGAGCTAGTGTGATGAAAATCCTTGACAATGCTACCTTAACAAGACTGCGGACAAGTGCCCTTGATTGCGTTTTTGCTGGACAGTGCTACCTTGGCTTGGGTGTCCTCTTCTGCTGTTCTATTCATTGAATTGTGGGTAGAATAAGGACAACAAGGACTATGGGCTACGGTAGAGGTGAATTGACAAGGTGACCTCATGGATAAAAGGGATACCTCATGTATATCTCTTGTATAAGTAAGTGGCCTACTCACACTTGGAAGAATTTCTTTGGAGGGTGGTTACCTTTGGAGCATTGTGACTAAGAGTTTGTTGAAGTAGCCTATTTGAAAGTAATCTTGAAGACATATTGGAATTGCCCATTGAGTAATTCTCAAGCACACTTGATCACCTTAGAAGCAGATATGAAGAGTCCGACCTTGGAGAAGGACACTTAAAGAATTGTTTGGTGCAGAACTTGGTTCAGTTCATTGAAGTCACATTGAAGTGTTGTATTGAAGATCATAATGCAGTGTTGATGTCATGATGAGGTAACTTGAAGAGATTGATTGGGTATTATGAAGAACAGTGGTGACACTTTTTGTATGACAAGATTGTCATTGATGATGTCATGATTAAGTGAAGGGATAACTGAAGATTGATAGGGCTCGGTAAAGAAGTGTTTGGGAGCCGTGAAGTTCAACGAAGTATATCTTAACAAAGTGAAGCCATAGGATTGGTGTCCTTGGAGCTGGTGCTCCTAAACTCAAGGTTGGTGCCTTGGATAGATAGGGTTGAATCCCTAGAGGTCGTAACCTCACTAATGTCCAAGTTGGAGCTTGACAACAAATATTGTACTCATTCATTTGTATCTAATTCAATTAATAAAAGCATTTATTCTTATCATTGTTCATTTTGTGTTCTAAATATAAGTGATCTAACTGGTAGAAATAACAATTGAAAAGAAATACCGATTCATCCCCCTCTCAGTATTTCCAACAATTGGTATCAGAGCCAGTACCTTCACTCAAAGCCTAACAACTTGAAGGTTGATCCTTGGAACACAAATTGCGAAGCCAAGGAAGAAAGTCTCCAATCCTCCTAAAGATGTGTCTCCCTCAACCATCGAAATTGAAGTCAATTAATTTGTGAAGGCTCCATTGTTCAATGGAAACTTTCATATATGGGAGGCAAGAATGAAGAATTTCTTAAAGACTCAAGGCATTGAAGTCTGGAAATAGGTGATTACTGATAGCATGATGGATGGAGAATCCAAGGAGCATAATACAAGAGCAATGAAAGCAATCTTGAATGATCTACTTGATTCTATGAAGGCCAATTTTGAAAAATGTTTGTCAGCAAAAGGCATATGAGATAAACTTCATGATCTTCACTCAAAAGGAGCATTGACAATGATCTCTAGTCAAGAAAATGATGGAAAGCAAGAAGGAAATACAGAGCTCATCAAGGAAGCTGAAGATAAGAGTGATAACATCAAGGCTAAAGAAGACCTAGAAGATGAAGAGAATGAAGAAGATTTTGAAGAAGATCTCCTCACTAAACTTATGGCTGCCATAGAAGAGATTAACAATTTGAAAAACAAAAATGAGGAACTTAAGAAGAAAGCGCAAGTTGGTGACCAGGACAAGACAAGGAAGGAAGTTGACCTTGTCAAGCTTCAAGTACAAGAAAGAGATGAGGAGCTCACCAAGATTAAGGAAGAATTTCATTAAAACAAGAGAAAGCATCATGAAGAAGTCATATCCATGACAAATCAATTGGATAAGGCAAAGAAACGGGAAGATACCTTGTCAAGCCACCTTGAACAAAGGCACAAGAGCTTGAACAAACTTGAAGCAGAGATTGGTCAATACAAGGAAGAGGTCTCCTCCCTTAGATCACAACTAGAAGAAGCAAGGAAACAAGCACAGGGAGCTAAGAAGGCAATGGAAGCATTGGCATTCATAGAAGGACAAGTTGATAAAATAGAAAAGGAGAGAAACACCATGACATGCCAACTAGAAGAGAAGGATGATGACATCATCAAGTTAAGAGCAGAAATCATCTCACTTAAGGCCCAATCATGTGAAGAAACCAAGATGAAGGAAGAAATGGATATCATACTCTCAAAGAAGGATGAAGAATGCAAAAAAATGAAGGAAGAAATTGTCTTTCTTAAAGAGGAAGTTGATTTGCTGAATAAGAACTTGATGAGTTCTCAAACCCTAGATGACATCCTAAGTCATCAAAGGTCTCCCCTTGATAAATCAGGCCTTGGTTATGTAGGTGAATCCTCAATCAAGAAGGAAAATTCTTCAAACAACAAGGATGTGAGGAAGCCAGGAAGAAATGTTGATGCTCCCAGCAAAGGAAAGAGTCAAGTTGACATTAGAAGAAATCATACTCCAAGAAGAAATGCAGATGGTGTCAAGGATGCAAGAAGCAATGGTTATTATCAAAGGATCCCAAGGGAAAAAGACTTCAGAAGTACATCAAGTGAACCTTCTTCTCCCAGGTACCAAAGTATATTTCTTGGTTATCGCTGTTCTTGTACAAACTTTGGGCACATGGCAAAAGATTGTAGAGAATATCACAAGGATAAATATAATGGTCCCCGTCAATCTTCAAGAAGCAATTTTGCAAGAAGAAGTCATGAATTCTTATTCATGAACAACATAGAGTGCTTCAAGTGTCATAACATTGGACATGTCACGTGATTGTAACTTGGCTTGGTCCCCTACACAAGGAAGAACCATGCCAGAGAAGAAAGTTATACAACCATGGAGAAGGAAGAAAATTGAATCCAGAAGTCCCTTGAACACTCTAGCCAACAACACATGTTGTTGACTTGATGAAGTCATCCTTGATATTCCAAGTATTTGATGGGGAGACTCTACCAAAGGAAGACCATGCATATAATTAAGGGGAGCTTATGATGATTAAGCATTTTTGCAGAAGCTATCCATGAATGGGCCCTATGAAATCCTTGATGAACCACTTGGACAATCATCCTTTGATAGATCATCTCTCGGGAGCATTTCCATTGAAGAACATGATCCTTTATTCATCCATGAACTACTATTGAAGATCTCTTCCACTTGATCACTAAGCAGGTAATCTTTCATGAGCTAGAGGAGGTCATGCATATAGGGGGAGTTGGTTCATCACATAAAGGAATTTAAGCACATCTATCATGGACCACATTGCCAAAAAGAAGAGCACCATGACAGGGGGAGTAACATACCTATGAAGAACTACTAGTCGTGAAGAAAAGAAGAAGCTTGACAGGGGGAGTGCTCGGGCACCCTGTTTGCCATTGATGTCAAAGGGGGAGAGAATGTTGAAAGGGAAAGAATATTTCCATCAATGACAAAGGGGGAGATTGTTAATCTAGGTTGTCATTGATGTCAATAGTTGATGTCAATCATGGCAATGACCGGGATGGAAAATATTCTTGAAGATGCTTGATATGGCAATGGTCGGGATGACAAATATTCTTGAAGATGCCAGAGGATGACTACAACTCTTGTTTAAGTTGTCAAGACACAAATGAAGTGTCAATCATGTATCTTGATGATCATAATGAAAGACTACCATATCACTGTACTTGATGAAGGTCTAGAAGACATGCACTAGATGACTGGACTATGATGACATGTCTATGATAAAAGACTACATGATGACTTATGTGGACCACACTTGATGATTTGATGACAAACCTCCAATGATGTGAAGTTTTATGTCCTTACCTCTAGTGATCCTAATAATGAAGACTACATAATGATGGTGACCCTATGTTGAAGAAGATAAGGTGATGAAGAAGGCAATCAAGGACATGATGATGGTGACTCTATGTTGAAGAAGACAAGTACATGATTATGAAGACAATCAATGAAGAAATCAAACCATAAAGAAGCCTAACACTCAAAGGCATTCTGCCTTACCTCCATTTCCGCACTAATAAATAATCAGTCACATTAAAAAAAATATTTTTTGCTACCTTAGAGGAAAAATTCCTTTATGACACATACACCATCTTGAAGAGCATAATTTTGCCTTTCCAACAAGCTATTACTCAGCCCGAAACTCCAAGCGGTTTAAAAGTTATTGATTTTACAGGTTAATGGTGTAATTCTGGTCAGTGGGCCGACCTTATCCATCAAGGACATGTCGGCCTCATTTAGGGACACATCCATTTGTTTCTACACCTAAAGAAGGGTATATATATGCACAAGAAGCTCGACATTTTCATTAACTCCAGCAATTTCGGACTATGGAAAAGAACAAGGACAAAAAGTTCACATCTTGTGAACTTGCACCAAGGTTAAGGGCAGTACGAGGAGAAAAGGGCAGTGTAGGACGAAGCTTACCCACAACAAAGATTGTGGAATTTTGGTTAAAAACTCTGTAGCAACAAGAGTGCAGTTTAGGGCTGAGTTGTAGCAAACATTTGCGGGCTTGTGACAACGTTAATTTGCGGGCTTGTGACAGTGTTTATTGCGGACTAGTGACAGTGCTATCTGAAGGGTTGTGTAGCATTATTGGAGACTTGTTAAGTGCTGATTGGAGGCTAGTAGTGCGGGCTAGTGTGATGAAAATCCTTGACAATGCTACCTTAACTAGATTGCAGACAAGTGCCCTTGACTGCGTTTTTGCTGGATAGTACTACCTTGACTTGGGTGTCCTTTTCTGCTGTTCTATTCATTGAATTGTGGGTAGAATAAGGACAACAAGGACTATGGGCTACGAGAAAGGTGAATTGACAAGGTGATCTCATGGATAAAAGGGATACCTCATGTATATCTCTTGTATAAGCAAGTGGCCTACTCACACTAGGATGAAAAATCCCACCAAAAAGTCAAAACTAGTCAATGCTGCGTTTTCCTGAGCTGAAGGTGCAAAACTGGCAAATTTTCCCAACGCGTAGCGCGCCATTTCTCAACGCATAGCGCGCCTTTCAGGCCACTTTTGAGGCACTTCCTGGCATCCAAATGAGGCACAAGTGGGCTTGTTGGAAAGGTCTGGATGTCTACTCTCCAGCCCAAGTGGAATTTTTCAATTTGGTGGCCATTTGCCCCTCCAAAATTGCAATCTCCCAAGACTGCTTCCTGTGTGTCCAAAAAGTGGCAGAAGGTCATTTTTTGCTTTTTTTTGACCTTTTGGGGGCTCAAATCTCCATGAAACTTCTTGGCAGTGGCTGAGCAAGTGTATTTTGTCATGACAAATCCAAAAATGCTGAGTTTTCGTGAAATGGACCTCCCCAACTTAAGGGTAGCGCGCGGCGCGCTACGCGTTGAGGGCAAAAACCTGTTTTTGGCACAAAAAATTCAAAATTGACCAAAATTGCTCCAAATTTCCTGAATTTTGAGCTGGAGGTGTATCATTGAGCACCATGCTCCCTCAAGGTGGCTTCAGCCAAAATCTGAAGCGGATCGGGCCTTTTCCTCCGTTTTAGTGCCTTGGCCAAGCGTGCTTTGAGTACCTTCATTTTTGCTTTGCACACATGCATGCGGGCCCAATAATGATTCTTCATGTGGCGGAGCATGTCTTTGTCCCTGTTTGCCTTGGCTATCAACCTCTCTAAATGAGTGTTCACCCGAATGAGCATAGACCCTTGCTCAATAGGTGTCAAATCACCGGGTCTCTTGCGAGCCAAGTTCCGGTCTTCTCGGATCCTCCGCAACTCATCAAGAGTGTGTTCATCCTCTAATTGCTTGTTGCGCTGCTCTAAGTATGTGATTGTCCAATTTGCCATTTCCAACTTTTGCTGCAACAAGTCATTTTCAGCCCTTAGTTGCTGAATGATCTCCTTTGGCTCTAAGCTAGGAGAACTGATATCAAGGTCAACAATATCTATGTCTGGATCACCTGATGGCCCCTCATCAATCTTGGGCTGCTTGCCTCTCTCTTGTACCTGTGCTGCTGTCAAAAGCGAGGCCCCTTCCACCTGATGTGGAGATAACACTCGTTGTGCTGATGAAGAAGGCGAGACCCCTTCCACCTGATGTGGAGATAATACTCGCCGTGCAGATGCAAATAAGACCCTGTGGCCTCTCTGATATGTAACATATGGAGGAGCGCTGACATGCTCTGGCTCAGGAATGTCAAACTGATGTGAAGGCCCTCCCTCATCATGGACAATCTCGGGAGGTGGCTGTGGCACCATGAAGAAGTCGCGAGAAATGAAATCCTCCCAAGCAATACCCTGCTGTGCCAACTGATGCATCACTATGATCTCGATCAGTGCATAATGATATATACTTTTGAGTTGTTGTGCGGGGTTCTTCCTTTGCACTACGGGCACCATCTTCTCTATATTTCGGCACATGAAAAATGGAATGTTCATCATTCGTACCCGGGTGAAATGCATCAACAAACGGATATGGTATGAATATAAACGTGAAAATCTGCCCTCACAAGTGAAATAGCGCATAATGAGCCTCATCAAGGGTGCATACTCATCCCTTAGGAATCTGAAAGGAAAAATAGCAGTTAGGTGTCTCATGCATCCGGGTTTGATGTATGGTTGATAATGAAATTTGTCTAGCAGCTTGAACTTGGTCCACTCTTCCCCAACATTTGGTATCCCGGTGGCTTGAGCAACAATTTCAGGTGATAGGGTGAAATCCACTCCTGCAAGGTTCACATGGCCATTGTGCAAATGTAGGACAAACAAGCGGACCAGTTCTCTATGGTGTTGAATTTGTGAGATCCTCTCACAATAACCAAAGCATGATTGATACTGAAAACATGACATTGCAAGTGGACAGGCTTGCAATTGAGCCAAAGAGGTGGGCTCTTCCCTGACATGCCGACCACCCTTACCACCTTTGTGATGCCTCCTTGGCACTTCTACCTCTGGTGTTGAATCACTGTCATAACTCTGCTCATAATCTGATTCGGTTTCTGACATGGTTTTGAAGGCAAGGTGGCTGAAATGCTGCACCCAATTAACTGTTGTTTGACTTTTCAAATGCTGTTACCAAGGGGACATAAATACAAGGGAATTGTTAGGGATAGGGGAACATGAGGGAATTAGGGACAATAAACATAAAGAAGGAATTTAGGGAAGGCAAGCATGGGAAATCACAAAATTATGGGATTTTAAAGTGAAATAGGGTTTGGGAATTTAAGTATGTTTTAGGAATTTTAGAGAGGAGAATTACAAAATTTCATGGGAAAACTTGAAGGAGAAAGGTGATGAAAATGAGGGAAAAAGGGATTACAAATGGGCAACCTTGGACAGCAAGAGAAATTTGAAACCCTAGTACCATTGAGACTTTAAATTTTCCACAACAATGTAGGGTTTTGATTTATCATTTTCATAGCATTTGAACATATTAATTTTCTCTTTCATCTTGCAAAACCAAATCTAACCATGAAGGAGAGGCCTACCTGCAATGTGCTTGAGAGAAAAATCGATTTGATGGCTTGCTGGCAGTTTGTTGAGCAGAAAACCCAACGCGTAGCGCGCCTTGCCCAACGCATAGTGCGCCTTGCCCAACGCGTAGCGCCCCTCTGACGCGTAGCGCATGTGCAGAATAACACTGAGAAAAGCTTCCTGACACGTAGCGCGCCCTTCCTGACGCGTAGCGCGCCTCTAAAACTGCTCAACTTGCTCAAGAACTCCTAAAATCGCCTTTGCAAGGATTCACTTAGCTTGTGAGAGGCAAATGAGTTGCTAATGAAGAGTGATGTGCTTTTATAGGCTTCCTTTTGATTTTTACTTGCCCAAAACCCACTTTGTAATGTTTTGAGTGTTGACACTTTTTTGAATTAATTAACTCTGACTTTTGGTTTCTTTTCTTTGAAAAATTGGTTGAAATGATGATTTCTTCTGAAAATTTTTGCAGGGATAGCTTCCAAAGTGCTTTGGCAAAGGAGACCAAGGCTGCACTTCGACATTTGGAGAGTTTGAAATTTTGAGAATTTTTACAAAAAATGAGATAATGACCTTTGTTTTTCAAAAACAGAGTTTTGAAAACAAGGTGAAAATTTAGCTGTACAATAGTGAGAATTGTTGAAATGATGCTTTATGAAGAACATCCCTCTGGCCTGCTGATCCTTTATGACTTCTCAAGACAAAAATGGACTCAACCCTAGACCTAAGACCTCAAAACTTAAAGCAAGATGAATGACCCTTTGAAGATTTTATTAACTTAAACAAACCTGAACCAGCAGTGCCAAACAAGAGGGGAATAAAAAACACAAACTCCCTCCACCGGGATTATGGCATGCCTAACGGAATGCAACATGATCACACTGATGGGACACCTAATCATGAAATGCAAAGAGCTTTGATCTCTGGTGGAGGGCTACTAGACCGACTCTAACAGTGACCAAGTTCACCACACCAGAAGCACTTGATTTTCGAAACATCTTTCTTCTTCTTCACTACTCCTGTTGCCCCTTAGATGCAAGGGTTGCAGTCTCATCTTCCTCCTTTGGTTCGTCCCACTGCTGTTGCTGCTCCTATCAAGTTTACACTTTACTAAGTCTCTCCTCATCTCTTCTTGCTGAAGAGTGACCCACATTCCTTTCCAATCTGGCAATATCTCTCTCCCCAGGATGCTATGGACAAACACTTGCCATTCTTTTGACACTAAATTTAGGGCCAACCTCACCATCTTGGTAGGCTAAGGTGTTGACCCCACAGCTGCCAACGAGTCTCGGATCTATGAAGCTTCGTAAGGAATGGATCAATGCGTTCCCCCTTCTGCATTTGCGTGGATCCCTTCTTCTGCTTCTAGTTCATCTTCTATTGCTCGAAAGATACTTCATATAACATGGCCAAAGCTTCCCACATCTGTCAAGCAGTATCCTTGCTGATAATGTGACACACTACATGATCCCTCACTCCATCGAGGATCAATCGTTTGGCGTTTTCCATCTCAGCCTTGTACTTCTTGAGTGGATCAGGATCCACGGGTACAACTACCACACCGTCGACATAGGCCTTGAGATCGTGCTCATCCAGAAGGCATGAGATCCTTGCCTTCCAGATCACATAGTTGGATGCTCCCTCCAACCGATCTTGATCTTGCAACCCATTAGCTTCCATCTCTGCCAACGAAATGTCAAACCGCCTCCTCTCTCTTTTGCGCAACACCAGGCTGGCCTACACACTCCCTGTTGGAGTTAGTAGATCAACTCCTCTCTTCTGCTGCCCAACACTTGAGAAATCAAACTTCTTGGCTGGGAGTCCTCTGAGGAAGAATTCCCTCAACAGTGTCTCTCTTCTTCCTTCTGACGTTTTTCTACCCCGACAACTGCTACGGAAAACTGCATCACACAAGAAACCTCCTCTTCACTGAAGCTTCTGCATTGCTCCCTCTGACACTGGCAAACTTCAATATGGAAGTCTTACCTCTCTATCAACTCACTTAGAGAGAGCCCTTCCTCGAAATCTTTGCCCTCCTGGCCTTGACTGCGCAATCCCTCTGGGGATTCGATTTGCTGCCTATGCAACACTTCGACCCTCCTTCTCTTCAGCGTTGGGTTCTTCCGGATCTGCTCTCTTGCTTCACCTGCAACTCTGATACCATGTGAAAATTTGGAAGCCCAAATTTCTACTACAACAACTGATTAAGTTCCTTCTATTTGTTAATTACTGAACAAATTATTTACTGCTTCCTACAACAAATATTGAAACTAATACACTGCAACTTTCACCAATTAAAATTATATTTGGAAACAAGTAACTGAGCAAGAAAGAAATACACAACACATTATACAACTACTTTTGGACAAATGTCCCTGGAAAAACCTAATGCGGGAAAACCGGTGCAACAACTGAGGGTTTTTATTATTAAGCAGTAGTTTTCTGAATACCATCTCTAGATGCCTTGTTGGCTATCTAATACAGAGAATATGTCTGACAAAAGATTAGTGAGAAATACCTTACACTATCACTGGCGATCTCGACTGATCCAGCCATAGAATGACTTGTCCCTTGTTGCCTCTACGCATTCACTACGTAGGCCTAACATCACAACTTCTAGGGACATCATCACCGCTTTTGCTGACCGATTTGAGACTTCAATTCTGCCCTCCCGGTCTCACACCCTGACTTCCATCTTCAGAAATCGACCTCTCCAGCAAAATTATAGATCTCCTCAAGGTTCCACGCTGCCTCTGCATTAGCCTACGCTACCCAGTGTAGCCTCTGTGTCAAAATTTGCAGTGAGGCTTGGACACGTGTATTCCACAATACCCAGAAATCGTTTTGGGAAATTCCACACGGAGACAGTTATATTAAAATAATTAATTATTTTTAATGGGTGCCTAAGTCTAAACTTAGGAAATTAAAATAATTAAAGGATAATAATTAAACTGGGGGTGAAACTTCTAGAAGAAGTCGAGGATCAAGTCAAAATGATCTGAGCCATTGATTAGAATCTAATCTGGGTCGTTGATTAACCAACGAGAGGATTATAAGAAGAGGCTTGATGGGCATTTGGAAGACACATCGAGTGGGAGATCAGAAGATCGAATTTCTGAAGCACAACAGTTGCTGGGAAGAGAATTCGATGTGATCTTTTGCAGTGAGGTGCAAGGATAGTTTCAGTTGGAGATTTCTCCTGATTCGAGAATACTCAATAAAGAAGGCAGAGAGAGATCCAACAGAGGCCGCGTAGAGCCAGAGACGCTGATGCAGGGGCCACTTTGCTGGAGAATCGATTTCCAGAGCCAAAAGCCAAGGTGTGAGACCGGGAGGGTAGAAGTTGAAGTCTCAGAAGCAAACCGATCAGCCAGGAGGAGTGACGTATACCCTAGTAGCTGTGACACAGGGCCTATGAAGTGATTGCGTAGGGACTGCGCGAGGCAACCGAGGGCTGGCCATTCAGTGGCTGGATTAGCCAGGATTTCCAGTGATAGTGTGAGGTAATCTCACTCATCTCTCTGTCAGTAATATTCTCTGTATTGGATAGCTAGTAGGGCATCTAGAGATCGTATTCAGAAAAACTACTGCATAATAATAAAAACCTCAACTGCTGCACCATTTTTCCTGCATTGGGTTTTTCCAGGGACTTTTGTCCAAAAATAACTATGTAGATGTGTGTGATGTTTATTTCTCTCTTGTGCTGTATTTAGTTTCTGCAGTTTTATTTTGGCGTAGGCTGTAGTGTATGTATTTCAGTATTTGCCGTAGAAAACTGCACGTAACTTGTTCAATTAATTTAATAAGTAGGCGAAATATAATCAATTTCCTGCAGTAGGAATTGGGTCACTGATTTTTCACACATCTTGATTATAAGACCTTTCTAGGCAAAATGTATCTTGTAAAGGAATTTATTTTTGAGACTAGAAAGTCATGTAAGCCTCCTAGCACAAGTCGGCCCTGGCAGAGACAAGTCAATGTAGAGAGGGCTTATTCGACCTCTTGGAAAGGCTATACATAGAGACATTTTTGACCTTATTTGTTTTACATATCAACAAGTCTGATTTGCAATAGAAAGAAGAAGAACGATGAGTGAAGCACAAGGAATCAAGGAGAAAACCCTAGCAAAGGAAAGAGGACGAGTTTTTGGTCATTTTTTCACGCATGCAAGTTTTTGGAGCAGTTGTGTTGATTTGGGGTAGCATCGGATGTGCTCTAAGCGTCAAATTTTGCAAGGAGGCTTGGGCACATGCATTCTAAAGAACCCAAAAACGTTTTAGGTAATTCCATCCAGAGACAATTTTATTAAAATAATTAATATTTTTAATGGGGTTCCTAAGTCAAAACTCAGGAAAATTAAAATATTAATGGGTATTAATCTAATTGTGGGAGAAACTTCTAGAAAAAGATAGAGATCAAGTGAAAACGATCTGAGCCTTTGATTAGGATTTAATCTAGGTCGTTGGTTGTCCAACAAAAAGATATAAGAAGGGGCTTGAGGGTCATTTGGAAGACACACAAAGAGAGATCAAGAAATTGATTTTTTGAAGTGAGAAGTTCTCAAGAGGAAAATTCGATTGAGAAGATTTCTTGTAGCAGAGGGGTGGGGATAGCTTCCGGAGAGAGTGATTTTCTTAGCCGGAGAATCATTAGTAGAGAGAGGCATTGGGTAATCAAGTAGTGGCAAAGTTGAGCCAGAAGGGCTAACGCAAAGCAACGCAGGGGTAGTGCAAAAGCCAATGAGGAGTTCGAAATTTGCAGAGGGAATTCGACTTTCAGAAGTCGGGAGTCGGGGTGTGAGACCGGGAGGCAGAAATCGAATCTCATGGGCAACAAATCGAACAACCAGAGGATTGACGCTGTCCCCAAAGAGTTTGACGTTGGAATGACATAGATACTATGCAGAGGTAGCCAAAAAAGTCAGGGGCAATCAGTTTGGAGCTAGATCAACCAGAATTTCTAGTGATAGTGTGAGGTAACCTCACAATTGTTTCTGTCAGTATTTCTCTCTATAACTGAATAACCCTGTGAGGTATTTAGAGATGTATTCAAAATTTGCTACTGCTTAATAATAATAAACCCTTAGAGTTGTTGCACCAGTTTTCCCGCATTGGGTTTTTCCGGGGACATTTGTCCAAAAATAACGGTGTCCTATGTGTTTGTATTTCCTTGCTCAGTTTCCATGTTTCAGAATCATATTTAATTTGCTGTAGGTTGCTTCAGTAATTTGCTTCTATATTTCAAGAAGAAATCTGAAATAAGTTTGTAATGTAATTTACAATCTAGGTGAAGTAGATTCAGCTGGTTGCAGTAGGATTCCTGAGATTGTTAGATCTAGGAATTTTCACATGGTATCAAAGTTGTTCACTGTGAAACAAGAAGAGCAGATCTAACACTGAAGTAAGGGCCAACTCGATGCAACAAGCAACAGTTCGCATCCCCTGAGGGATTACGTAGTTTCAACCAGGAGAGCTATATTTTTAAGGTTGTCTTTCTCTGAGTGAGTCGACAGAGAGGTAAGACTGCCGGATTGAGAATTTGCCAAGGCAGAGGGAGCCACGCAGAGCCTCAACACAAAAGCTAGAGGGACCCAATTTTCTGCAAACTAAGTACTGGGTAGAAAATTCCTCGGAAGGACAGATCTAACACTGAAGCAAGGGCAATTTTCTGCAAACTAAGTGCTGGGCAAAAAATTCCTCAGAAGGATAGATCTATCATTGAAGCAAGGGCCAACTTGCTGCAGCAAGCAATAGTTCGAATCCCCTGAGGGATTACGCAGTTCTAGTCAGGAGGGCTATATTTTCGAGGTTGTCTCTCTCTCAGTGAGTCAACAAAGAGTTAAGATTGTCAGGTCAAGAATTTCCCAAGGCAGAGGGATCCACACAGAGCCTTAGCGCAAAAGCTAGAGGGACGCAATTTTCTGCAAGCTAAGTGTTGGGCAGAAAAGCCGTCAGAAGAAGGAAGCAGATCGCATAGTGAGGGAATACTTCCTCAGTGGTTTCTTGCCGAGGAAATCAATATTTCTCATTTGCTGGGCAGCAGAGGAGCAACAGACTTACTAGCTCCATTAGGGAGTACGTAAGCCAGCCTAGAAGCTATGCAGTAGGGAGAAAGGGGAAGCTGTTCGATAATTTTCGGAGGATATGGCAACCAATGGCTTGAGGGATCAGGATAGGTTGGATGGAGCATCCAACTACATCATCTGGAAGGCTAGAATGTCTTTCCTTCTAGATGAGCATGCCCTCAAGACGTACGTCGACAGTGTGGTGGCTGAACCTGCGGATGCAGATCTGCTAAAGAAGTACAAGGCTGAGATGGCGAAGGCCAAGAGGATGATCCTGGATGGAGTCAAGGATCACGTGGTGTGCCCTGTTGCTAGCAGAGCAACTGCGAAGGAGATGTGGGATGCCTTGGCCACGTCGTATCAGGGATCTTCCGATCAGTGGACGATGTACTTAGAGAAGAAGCTGAGATCTGCTTAGATGTAGAAGGGAGAACGTCTAGATCCATTCCTCATGAAGCTGAAGGAGACCTGTGATGAGTTATCAGCTACAAGGCATACACTTTAGGATTCAGAGTTGGTTAGACTGGCGCTCAATTCTGTCTCAGATGAGTGGCAAGTCTTTGTCCAGAGTATCTTGGGCAGAGCATCATTGCCTAATTGGGATGAGATATGGGCGGCTCTAAAACAAGAGGAGTTGAGGAGAGACTTGGTCAAGGTCAAACATGACAGAAGCAACAACAGCAGTGGGTCGAAGCCCAAGGAGGAGGAGGAGAATGCAACCCTTGCATCAAAGGGACAACATGGGCAACATAGACGAAAGAAGGATGTCTCCAAGGCAAAGTGTTTCAGATGTGGCAAGATGGGCCATTATGCATCCCAGCGTCCTTTGAAGAAAAAGGACAAGGATGAGAAGCACGATCCTAAGGTTGCAGCTGCAAAGATCGAACAGGAGGAGGAGTTCGCCATGACAGCCAAGATACCTCCAGGAGGGAGGTGGGCTGATTTGGAACTGTAGTTCGAAAAATATATAGATGGGCGTGATCCTTGAAGAGTCCACCTCTTGGATCAATACCTTGCTACAGGAGCCCAGATCAGAAGTAGCAGAATGGACTAGTGTCGGATGGTGCCGAGGAGTGTTAGAGAGATAGTTGTAGTGGCTAGGAGCGCAGAGTCTGAGCAGTGCAGAGAAGAGTTGGGAGCAGTGCAGATGGAATAGAGCAGAGGTCAGCAACAGTGCAGTAGATTCAAAGGGTCAGCGCAGAGACTAGCAGCAGTCAGTTCCAACATTCACATGGTATCATACTGAACATAGTTAGTTCAGTAATTTTGGATGTTTTTCAGTTGCTTCTCTCAGCAACTGAGTTGCAGTACAGATGCAGTGTTAGCAGTGGCAGTGCTAGCAGCATAGCAGATGCAACATTTGAGAGGGAGTTGTAGTATAGATGTAGCATTGGCAGTGGCAATGTCAAAGGCAGCATTACAGTTGCAGCAACAACATAATAGTTGGTGGATAGCATGTCAGACATCAGCAGCGTAGAAGACGATGCTTCAGAGTCAAAGTAGTATGCAGCAACAGTATATTGCTAGAGCACATTCCTCGCTAAGAGGGAGTGTTGATTTGGGGTAGCATCAGATGTGCTCTAAGCCTCAAATTTTGCAGGGAGGCTTGGGCACATGCATTCCAAAGAACCCAGAAACCGTTTTGGGAAATTCCACCTAGAGACGATTATATTAAAATAATTAATATTTTTAATGGGGTTCCTAAGTCTAAACTTAGGAAAATTAAAATATTAATGGGTATTAATCTAATTGTGGGTGAAACTTCTAGAAAAAGACGGAGATCAAGTCAAAACGATCTGAGCCTTTGATTAGGAGTTAATCTAGGCCGTTGGTTTTCCAACAAAAAGATATAAGAAGGGGCTTGAGGGTCATTTGGAAGACACGCCAAGAGAGATCAAGAAATCGATTTTCTGAAGTGAGAAGTTCTCAGGAGGAAAATTTGATTGAGGAGATTTCTTGCAGCAGAGGGGCAAGGATAGCTTCCGGAGAGAGAGTGATTTTCTCAGCCGGAGAATCATCAACAGATAGAAGCATAGGGTAATCAAGCAGTGGCAGTGCTAAGCTAGAAGGGCTGACACAGAGCCACGCAGAGGCAGCGTAAAAGCTAGTGAGGAGTTCGAAATTTGCAGAGGGAATTCGAGTTTTAGAAGTCAGGAGCCGGGGTGTGAGACCGGGAGGAATAAATCGAATCTCCTGGGCAACAAATTGACCAGGCAGAGGAGTGACGTTGTGCCTAGAGAGCTTGATGCAGAGATTGCGTAGAGGCAGCCAGAAAAGCTGAGGGCAATCAGTCTGGGGCTCGATCAACCAGGATATCCAATGATAGTGTGAGGTAACCTCACAATTCTTCTGTCAATATTTCTCTCTGTAACTGAATAACCCTGTGAGGTATTTCGAGATGTATTCAGAATTTACTACTGCTTAATAAACCCTCGGAGCTACTGCACCGATTTTCCCACATTGGGTTTTTCGGGGACATTTGTCCAAAAATAACGGTGTCCTATATGTTTGTATTTCCTTGCTCAGTTTCCATGTTTCAGAATCATATTTAATTTGGTGTCGGTTGCTTCAGTAATTTGCTTCAATATTTCAAGAAGAAATCTGAAATAAGTTTGTAATGTAATTTACAATCTAGGTGAAGTAGATTCAGTTGGTTGTAGTAGGATTCCTGAGATTGTTAGATCTAGGAATTTTCACAAGTTGTAGGGGCCGAAATTTCTACAGTGTCTGCAGGTCCGAAAGTTTGTAACAGGGGGGGTGAAATTCTAATATTAGTGCAGTTCTGGAAGGTTTTGTCTCTGGTTGATTTGGTTTGACTTTGACCTAATTGGAAGGTCTTTTTGGAGGGCTGACTTGGTGCTTGGAGGAGGACTTGGTCTAGGGTTTGGGTCTTTGTTTTGACGCAGATTCTATAAGAAAAGAAGTTTTTTTGGGTTTTCCCCTTGGAGGGGTTTTGCCCTGGCTTGGAGCCTAATATATGTGTCCATTACCTTTACTGTTTTGATCTTGATATTTGTTTGGTGAAAAATATCTATAATAGAAAAACACAAGAAGATAAATAAGATTCACAAGAAAGTATTAATCGCAGCCACATTGCATTTTCCAACAAAGAAGGGATGATGTCATCCTTCATTTTGGTTGCTTATGCATATCTAACAACCTCAAAACAGTTTACCCTAGTTAAACCCTAGAATCTATTTGAAGACCTTGTTCCATTCTTGTTGAGAATCATTTTGAGGTCTTTTTTGGGTTTCTATATGACAAAGCCATATCATTGAAGATCATCCGAACTCTAACTTCTATTAGCCCATTTAGTGGTGCAACTTTAGAGTGCTAAAACCTTAGCATAGAAAACCTAGGTCATATTTAGCCCTGTCAAGCTCTCTATTTATCTTTAGACCCTCTAAAACTTGTCAACTTGAGCTCTAGCTTTAGAACATCCTTATGGGTGATTTAGGAAAGCCTCTCTTGTGGTTTAAATCCCACTGCAGAGCAGGAGGAAGGTTTTTGAGGTGATAGTGGCAACCCTTTCTCATTGCTGCCATAAGGTTTGGCCCCTCACCATGTGAGGCTTTGCACCGAACCTGCTATATTTTTCGGCAATAGTCCCCTCATTCCTAATCACTCCCTGAGAGAAATCATCTATCACAACATTGACCCTAAAAATGATTGATGACTACAAGAATGAGCCCACTTCAAGGTCCCCTCCTATTCCCTCAATCATCCAAACTGGTAGGGTTTGATAATTTATTTTTCTTTTTTGTGCAACACCAAGGCCTTCAATCTATGGTTCCCCTATTGTTTCACAACATCTATACTTTCTTGCATATCTTTTACTTGGACAACTAGTTCATAATTTCTAGCTAGATATTTAGATGTACTTTTCCTCTTATTTTTGTTTATGGATCTACTAGTCATTTTTGCACTTTCATATTGTACATATTAGTTTCAATAACCTATTTTTTTGATAATTCATTAAACATTAATATAATTATCTTATTTAAAATATTATTACATAAAATGTTTTAGAAAAAAATAATTTTTTTATATATAATATAGGTTAACTAATTTATAAAAAACAAATAATTTTTAATGAAATAAAAAGTAAATTCAAATTTAATATCCAAATTGGTCTTCCTAATTAAGAGAATATAACTTAAATCAAATTTCATATTCAAATTAGTCTTCCTACGAGAAAGAATATAAATTAAATCAATAAAAAATACTAATTAATAATAGGGATAGATTTATTTGACATACATACATATATATATATATATATAACAATTTAAGTATAAGATGATGGTTAAGTGAAACATCAAATTGGGATATAAGACCTTGTTGTCGCACAAAGTATCTAGGCACCGCGATAACAATCAGAGTAAGGGTTGTCACTCTAATCCTTACTCACTCTATTTAGACTCTCTCCTAGACAAGTCAAGGGGGGTAGTCCCTAAGGTGAATGAATGAGAATAACATGTGAAATACAGGCTCTAAGAGACCTAAAGATGGACAATCTGATGAATTTAGAACAACTCTTGGTCAATTGAGATGAATAGATTAAACACAAGACACATCGACAAGATAGAAATGATTATAGACCAGTGCCTTAGTATTCGATTAACCATAGACTGAACAGGAAAAAGATATCCCAAGTAATTAAAATATGTCACGAATAGTGACAATCATGAATGATCAATGTAAATGCTCAAAACTTTATCATGCAAGAGATTCCAGAGTTAAAATAATTTTTGTTAAGAATTCAGATCTAGAACAATTTTCCAATAGGCAATATAATTTTTTAAAACATTAATTTGCACTTGCCAATAGAGAAATCACTTGCCATGAAATTTAAAATCTTAAACCTGACACGAATTAGATCAAGGAACTCTAGATTAGAGCTCTAATTATCCCTTAGGTAAATTTCTAATGTGCTAAGCTCATGAAGCAATTTATTGTGGCAAATGAAATAATTAAACTTTAATGTGACCATAATTAATAAAATAAAAAAGGACCTTAATAAATTAAAATTTTAAATGGGCCATAGGCTACATTAAAATTTTTAATGTGAAAGCGCAAATCCTCAATTTTTTAGTAATCTCAAGTCACAAAAATGTTTTTTCTTTAAATATTTTAGATTTCAACATTTTTTAATTTTTTAATCTTTTAGATTTTTTAAATGTTTTAGATTTTAAAAATTTTCAGAGTTTTAATTTTTAGGATTTTTTAATGTTTTATAATTTTTAAAATTTAGAAATTTTTATGTTTTTTTAATATTTTCTAAATGTTTTAGATTTTTTTTAACGAAATAAAATAATGAAAAGTAAAAACAAAAATCAAATTAAAATCAAAACGAAATGAAACCTAACCAAACTAAAAAAATAAAAAGATCAAACCTAAACTCATAACAATACAAAAAAGAAAACAAAAAGTTAAATTAAAATGAATCAAAAAACAATAACCAAAAGAAAAATCAAATGAAAACGAACTAACCTAATGCATGTACGATCCTAAAAGTAAAATGAAAAATGAACTAACCTAACCAAAATGCATGAAAAAGTCGAATGTGAGTGTTTGTTTGCTGCGTATGCAGGTTTGGAGAAGTTTGACAGCGGCAAGGAGGTCGACAGACTTGTTTGTTTGCTGTGCAGGTAGATTTGAACTGGTTGACGGGAGAAGGAGGGAGCTGCAGCAGTGGGCGAGGAGTTGGACAGAGCAAGGAAGGTTGCGGACAGGCAGCACGTAGATGGACGTGAATGACGCAAGGGTGAATGGAGAAGCGGAAGTGACTTGGATCTGTTGTAGGCACAACGGATGGCAGTTAGGAGAAAATGTAGTGCGGGTAAGGGAATGGAAAGGCAGCAGGTGAGGTTAGCGGGCTGGACTGATGACGGGTTTGAAGGACGTGAGGCATCGACGGAGATAAGCGAGGAAGGATAGTGGTAGGGATGAGAGGGTTCACATTGACCAAGGAGGAAGTGCGGGCTTGTTTGTTTGCTGCAGCGGTAATGGATGTGCAGAGGGCAAGCAAATGACTGCAGGTCAACGGACAGTAAGAATGGATTTGCAGCGTGGAGGTAGGGTAAAGCACGCATGAGGAGGCTGCAAACTCGGGCAACAGGAACATAAACCGCAGAGTGTGAAGGGAAGAAGGCCGTGAATATGATGAAGGTGGATAAGGATGCAGGTGGATTGAGGGTTTGCAACAGGCAGAGGATTGGCGATGTTGGAGGTATGGAGAGAAAGTATGCAAGGCAGCAAAGGGATGAGTGAGGCAAATGCAGGCAGAGAGAGATGTTAGCAAGGGTTTAAAAAAAAAAAATCGAAATTGCTTAGTGAACCCAAAAACCAGGTAGCAAACCAATCAACAAAAATGGTAGCCCAGAAACTCTTTGAGAAATTTCAGGAATTATTAATTAAAATGTTGAATCTACTTGCTTCAGATTTAACCCTGAAACCTCATGAAAATTTCCAGATCTGAGAATTTTGGAACCCGTGTAAAAATTTTCAGATTTAAAATTCTTTAAACCCTTGGACTGCAAAATTAATTTGAATAATATTCCTGCAAAACAATGTTGGTGAACCCTAGAGATCCATATCTTACCCTCCAGGGCCTAGATTTGGACTCTACATAGATTTGTTCCTCAGATCTGTAGCTGCACGACAACAAGAAACCATCCAAACAATATATACAATTATAAAAACTAAAACCCAAAAAAACCAAAGTAAAAAATAAATAAATAAATAAAATAAATAAATAAAAAATAAAAAATAAATAAAAATTTACAGATCTATGCACAGGAATGGTAGATCTATCAGATCTAGGGAGTGTGAGTCCGACTCCGCTCCAAGATTTGATAATCTAAGGCTCTCAACGGCCAGCGTCATCAATTTCGCACATAAAAAGTTAAATTTTCAAATTTTAAAGGAGGTGCTTAGTTCAAAACCTCTCATGCATCACCAATAAAAATATTATGATAAGCTCGGGATCAAATTAAATTGGGCTCTTCAGAAAACACAGATCGGGAGTTGGCTGGTCCAACTGAAAACTTCCCCTAACGCCCGAGGATCTAAAAATCAAGACTTTCTTGCAAAACTCAATTCAGCCATCAAAATAGAGCGAGAAAATAATAATAAAATTCAGATAAATAGAGATACTTGCTATTACATTCAAAATTTAAATTATCACTTAAACCCCAACGACTGAGCAAGATACCTGTACTCAAATCACTCTTCAGAAGCTATCATCAATGGCTAAAAAAAATTCACGCATGAAAACAACATATCTTACAGTATTCCCATGAAGAGTAACACCAACAAAACTTAACCCCAAAGTCTTTCTTTATTATTCAAAAAAAGATTACACAAGAGCTTTTCGCTTAGCACACGACTCAAAGGTCAGATCCTTCGACTAACAAATGACTTCCTATTTAAAGATAAATCCTCCAACAGCTAGTTCGAGTGATCCTCGCCAAAGCAATCTCGACCGTTGATGAAGATTTATATTTCTTTTAATCTCATCCATCAAAAAATTAAATTCTTGAGGAAATTCGAATTTTTCAATTAAATTCATTTTAATTAATTCAAAAATTAAAATTTTGAATTAATTTCCCCAAAATTTTGACTTTGACTCAACACCAGGGACCAAAGGCTTAAAATTTATCAAAATAATTAATTTACCTTAGTCCCTGGACCTCTTAAAATTTAATTTTTAAGGACCAACGAATTTTGCCTTTGGAGAATTTAAATTTACCTAAGACCTAGAATTAATTAAATTTCTGGCTTAGGATTTTAATTAATTTTTGGCCAGAAAATTTAATTAATTAATCTATGAGGGCATAAATTATTTTTCCAACCCTCGAGACACTTTACATCATGATTTTCATATTTTTTACATCTCAAAGGGGAGAACCCATTTGTAATAGACCATCACAGACTACCCATTTCTGCGACACAAATATAATTCACCAGACCAAACAATTTGTAATAAAATAACCTAACCAAACAGTTAGGATTATTCCCAAATCACTTTTACATAGACTCGATCTATAACACTAGGACTCACTTAAGATCCCAATGACAAAATCCACTCCAACTTTGGGGTAAGACTAAAGGAAAACTTTACCGACCATTTGAGAATGGATCAGTGAGACAAAAAACCTCCCAAAATGTAGATCGTCACCAGAAAAGTAGGTTTACCTAGGCAATTACATACATGACACGGATCTACTGAGATTATTTACATCATATACATGCAGAATGGGTTTACATTATAACATGATAATCAGGCTGATGATGATAGCTGGACGACACAGACACATTGATCAGACACTATCCCTTTTGCAAAAAAAGGGGGTGTACTGCTATGGGTCATTGACACATAGTGGTCAACATTTGGCTCTACTTGGAGACACGTTGCTGCACCGGAGGAATGTGAGAATCCAGAATCTGCATCCATGCAACACGCAATATAACATAAGTAACGTCCATCCAAAACCATCATATAACATTAAGCACATGAAAGATATAAGTTCTTCATTTATAACTAGTCTAACAACATGAAAAATGTAAATCTCTCTACAAAATAAAATATTGAAATAAAAGTGTGTAGGGTTAGGAATACAATACAAAGGATGCCCCATGGCATCAAATGCATTCAATGTAGTGCATGCTAAGCATTTGCTTGCTTTCAGGCAAATTTGTTGGTTGTTTCTCAGATGTGCCATGTCCAATCTTGCACATGGTAGGACTTTTTCCTATTCGAAAATCAAGCTGCTCGTGGCCATCAGATGCATCAAACTGCTTTCTCATTCTCTTTCTCTTGCGTCTTTTCTTTGTGGCAGGTTGTGATGTTGATGATGATGTGGTTGACACACAACTTCCTTCTTGATCCGAAAAATGCTCATATGGAAAACTTGGAATGTTCAAAACTTCTGTGATCTGCGCTTCTTTATGAACTTGATCTGTTATGACTGGTGGATTAACCATGTGAGCATCAACCTGATTCTTATTAATTTCCATTTTATTCGGGTCACCTTCAATTAGCCACTTTTCAATGGAACAAATGACCTCCTCATAATAAGATGGAGCTTGCTGCAACAGACAGGGAGGCTTATGATTTGTTGATGTTTCCTTGTTTCTTTCATCCTTTGACTGATGCTGAAATTTCTGTACCTGTATTGTTATGGCATCCATCTGGTTAGAGTGTTCAACCTTCATAGCATTGACTTCCTTGGCATGGTTTTCCTCCATGGTCAATAACTTATTTTGAAGACATATCTGACCAGCTTCCATATCTTTTATTACTTTTTCATTATCTACTTTTATGGTTATCAAGCAATTTTGCAAAGATGTCATTTCTCTGTCATGATTAGCTTTCACGGTTTCTATTTCCTTAGCATGTTTTTCTCTCATGACAAGTAAATAGTTTTGCATGGAAGTCCTTTCTTTCTCATGATGACTTTGCATGTTGGTCCTCATAGCCTCCATATTCTGAGCACACTTTTCTATTACGGTGGCTACATGTTCGGAGTCTTTAATTTTCATGATTTCCATCTCCTTATCACATTTTTCTAGCTGGGTGTACGAAGTTCTCATATCCTTGGCATAATCAGCTATAAATTTTTCTTGATTAAGCTCCATATTTTTTACTAGTTTTGTTTGACAAAACTGCGTGTCTTTAACCAACTGCTTTAGTTCTTCTATAAGATGCTTATCATTTTCCCTTTCATTGTCAACATTGATTTGACAACTTGTTCCTGGTTTTCCACTATCATGGATTCGTCTTGCAATGATACAAGTGGATGGCACATTTTGATATGACGAATTGTCTTGAAATCTTTCATTGACAGTTGGATCCTTTACAAGATCACTTTCATCCTGTTGCATAGTATTAGGGGCACAAGGCGAGCCACCTTGATCTCCATATCTATCTTTAAAAGCATTGATGATGTCTTGTAAAGAAGCGAAAGAATCTTCAGGACAATTATGAAACCAATTCAAAGCATCACCCTCTAAAGAAAAGGAAAATAGATGCATCTTGACATCTTCATGTTTATATTGGGAAGAACGACAATATCTGATTATTATATGAGTAACCCTGGATAGATGCTTTCTAGCAGCGGCTGAATCACCACTCGAGAACAAAGGTAATTTATGAATGGCCTCTTCCAGCATATCATGGAAAAAGTTAGTAAAATGACACGAGGCAAACAAGTCATCCATGATGACTTGCTTAAAGGGATAAGGAGGGACCAAATGGATGCTAGAGAAAGACCCCTGCTTAAGAAAATCAAGAGATCCACAAGAAGCGAGCTTCTAGTAGAAATTCTTGTAAGAAATGAAAGAAGTGGAGTCGCCATTTGAACATGAATCTAGCTCTAAGATCCAAAAGGCAAAAAAAGCTGGATATAAGGGAGGGCTTTTTGTCTGAGAAATAATGGATGAATAAGTGGAGTCGCCACCCAAACAAGAAACAAACCGAAATGTCCAGGTGCTAAAAGTGTAGATGAAACGATTAATGAGATGACGAAAGATAAGGCGATGAAAAGATCAAATGACGCCAGGAAATGTTGTGCTGATGGGATAAGAAATGATGAAAGATTAGATGATTAGAAAAATGTCGTGAGGACCAAGGACAGAAAAACTCTATCCCCGGCAACGACGCCAAAAAATGTTGTTGTTGCTGGCTAAAATGAATGATAGAAAGATGAAAGATGAATGTCGTAAAACCAAGGTCCAATAAATGGGTCCCCGACAACGGCGCCAAAAAATGTTATCGCCCAAAGTGTCTAGGCACCACAACAACGCTCAGAGTAAGGGTTGTCACTCTAATCCTTACTCACTCCGTTTAGACTCTCTCCTAGACAAATCAAGGGGGGTAGTCTCTAAGGTGAATGAATGAGAATAACTTGTGAAACACTGGCTCTAATAGACCTAAAGATGGACAACCTGATGAATTTAGAACAAATCTTGGTCAACTGAGATGAATAGATTAAACACAAGACACATCCACAGGATAGAAATCATTATAAACCAGTGCGTTAGTATTCGATTAACCATAGATAGAAACAAGATATCCCAAGTAATTTATATATGTGACGAATAGTGACAATCATGAATGATCAATGTAAATGCTCAAAACTTTATTATGCAAGAGATTCTAGATTTAAAATAGTTTTTGTTAAGAATTCAGATCTAGAACAATTTTCCAATAGGCAATATAATTTTTTAAAACATTAATTTGCACTTGCCAATGGAGAAATCACTTGCCATGAAATTCAAAATCTTAAACCTGACACAAAAGAGATCAAGGAACTTTAGGTTAGAGTTTTAATTATCCCTTACGTAAATTTCTAATGTGCTAAGCTCATGACGCAATTTTAATGTGGCAAATGAAATAATTAAACTTTAATGTGACCAGAATTAATAAAATAAAAAAGGACCTTAATAAATTAAAATTTTAAATGTTCCATAGGCCACATTAAATTTTTTAATGTGAAAGTGCAAATCCTCAATTTTTTGGTAATCTCAAGTCACAAAAATGATTTTTTTTTTAAATATTTTAGATTTCAAGATTTTTTAAATGTTTTAGATTTTTTATTTTTAGGATTTTTAAATATGTTATAATTTTTAAAATTTATAATTTTTTATGTTTTTTAAAATATTTTCTAAAAGTTTTTTTTTTGTAAATGAAATAAAAAAAATAATGAAAAGTAAAAACAAAAATAAAATTAAAATCAAAACGAAATGAAACCTAACCAAACTAAAAAAATTAAAAGATCAAACCTAAACTCATAACAATACAAAAAAAAGAAGGTTAAATTAAAATGAATAAAAAAACAATAACCAAAAGAAAAATCAAATGAAAACGAATTAACCTAATGCATATACGAACCTAAAAGTAAAATTAAAAATGAACTAACCTAACCAAAACGCATGAAAAAGTCGAATGTGAGTGTTTGTTTGCTGCGTATGTAGGTATGGAGAAGTTTGACGACGACAAGGAGGTCGACGAACTTGTTTGTTTGCTGTGTAGGTAGATCCACATTGGTCGACGGGAGAAGGAGGGAGCTGCAGCAGTGGGCGAGGAGTTGGACGAAGTAAGGAAGGCTGCAGACAGGCAGCACGTAAATGGATGTGGAGGACGCAAGGGTGAATGGAGCAGTGAGAGTGACTTGGATTTGTTGCAGGGACGACGGATGGCAGATAGGAGAAAATACAGTGGTTAAGGGAATGGAAAGGCAGCAAGTGAGGGCAACGAGCTAGACCGACGACGGGTTTGAAGGACGCGAGGCAGTGACGGAGAGAAGCGAGGAAGGATAATCATAGGGATGCGAGGGTTCACATTGAGCAAGGAGGAAGTGTGGGCTTGTTTGTTTGCTGCAACGAGAATAGATGCGCGGAGGGCAGGCAAATGACTGTAGGTCGACATACAGTAAGAATGGACTTGAAGCGTGGAGGTAGGGTAAAGCACGCAGGAGGAGGCTGCAAACTCAGGCAGCAGGGACATAAACCGCAGAGTGTCGAGTGAAGAAGGCTGCGAATTTGATGAAGGTGGATAAGGACACAGGTGGATTGAGGGTTTGCATTAGGCAAAGGATTGGCAATGCTGGAGGTATTGAGAGAAAGCTTGCAAGGCAGTGAAGGGATGAGTGAGGCAAATGCAGGAAGAGAGAGATGGCAGCAAGGGTTTTTAAAAAAAAAATGGAAATTGCTTAGTGAACCCAAAAAACAGGCAGCAAACCAATTAACAAAAATGGTAGCCCAAAACTCTTTGAAAAATTTATGGAAATCTTAATTAAAATGTTAAATCTACTTGCTGCAAATTTAACCTTGAAACCCTCATGCAAATTTCCAGTTCTGAGAATTTTGGAACCCTTATAAAAATTTCCAGATTTAAAACTCTTTAAACCATTGGACTGCAAAATTAATTTGAATAATATTCTTGCAAAATGATGTTGATGAACCCCAGAGATCCAGATCTTATTCTCCAGGGCTTATATTTGGACTCTACATAGATTTTTTCCTCAGATCTGTAGTTGCACGATAACAAGAAAACATCCAAATGATATATACAATGAGAAAAACTAAAACGCAGAAAAACCCAAGTCAAAATAAAAATAATTTACAGATCTATGCACAGGAATGGCAGATCTATTAGATTTGGAGAGTGAGAGTCCAACTATGCTCCCAGATCTGATAATATAAGGCTCTTAACAACCAGATTCATCAATTTCGCACATAAAAAATTAAATTTTAAAGGAGGTGCTTAGCTCAAAACCCTTCATGCATCACCAATAAAAACCTTATGATAAGATCAGGATCAAATTAAGCTGGGCTCTTCAGAAAACATGGATCGGGAGTTGGCTGGTCCAACTGAAAACTTCCCTTAATGCCTGAGGATCTAGAAATCAAGACTTGCCTGCAAAACTCAATTCAACCATCAAAATTGAGCGAGAAAATAATAATAAAATTCAGATAAATAGAGATACCGGCTATTACATTTAAAGTTTAAATTATCACTTGAACCCAAGCGACTGAACAAGATACCTGTACTCAAATCACTCTTCAGAAGCTATCATCAATGACTAAAAAAAATTCACGCATGAAAACAACATATCTTACGTTATTCCCATGAAGAGTAACACTAACAAAACTTAACCCCAAAGTCTTTCTTTATTATTCAGAAAAATATTACACAAGAGCTTTTCGCTTAGCACACTACTCAAAGGTCAGATCCTTCGACTAACAAATGACTTCCTATTTAAAGATAAATCCTCGAACGACTAGTTCGAGTGATCTTCGTCAAGGCGATCTCGACTGTTGATGAGGATTAAAATTTCTTTTAATCTCATCAGTCGAAAAATTAAATTCTTGAGGAAATTCGAATTTTTCAACTAAATGCATTTTGATTAATTCAAAAATTAAATTTTTGAATTTATTTCCCCAAAATCTTGACTTTGACTCAACCCTAGGGATCAAAGGCTTAAAATTTTTCAAAATAATTAATTTACCTTAGTCCTTGGACTTCTTAAAATTTAATTTTTAAGGACCGACAAATTTTGCCTTTGGAGAATTTAAATTTACCTAAGACCTAGAATTAATTAAATTTCTGGCTTAGGATTTTAATTAACTTTTGGACAAAAAATTTAATTAATTAACCTATGAGGGGATAAATTATTTTTCCAACTCTCGAGACAGTTTACATCATGATTTTCATATTTTTTATATCTCAAGGTGGAAAACCCATTTGCAGTAGACCTTCACAGACTACACAAGTATAATTTAGCAGACCAAGCAATTTGTAATAAAATAACCTAACCAAATAGTTAGGATTATTCCCAAATCACTTTTACATAGACTTGATCTATAACACTAGGACTCGCCTAAGATCTCAATGACAATATCCACTCTGTCTTTGGGGTAATACTGAAGAAAAACTCTGCCGACCATTCAAGAATGGATCGGTGAGACAAAAAACCTCCTAAAATGTAGATCGTCACCAGAAAAGTAGGTTTACCTTGGCAATTACATACATGACACGAATCTGCTGAGATTATTTATATCATATACATGCAGAATGGGTTTACATTATAACATGATGATCAGGCTGATGATGATAGCTAGACGGCACGGACATATCGACCAATCGCTATCCCTTTTGCGAAAAAAGGGGGTGTACAGCTATGGGTCGTTGACATGTAATGGTCAAGAGACCCCAATCCCCATATAATAATAATAATCCAATTTTAAAGTCACTCTTAAGTGACAAATCAAATTAATA
The DNA here is from genome assembly GCA_031772625.1 of Pinus tabuliformis. Lineage (NCBI taxonomy): Eukaryota > Viridiplantae > Streptophyta > Pinopsida > Pinales > Pinaceae > Pinus > Pinus tabuliformis. The sequence continues at coordinate 60,218,023 of CM062804.1, read as the reverse complement.
TATAAGATCCCTTTGCTTAACAATTTTGATACTAAAATTTACAAAAATATAAATACAATTACAGAACTTCATAAATAAATTAAATAAAATAATAACTATAATAATTAATAATTCTACTAAATAAACACCCGAGGATAATATTAAAAAAGGTAGGGCTTCAGGTGAGATGAGGTAGTGAGTTCGAAAAACCTATGGCTAAGTCTAGAGGGCTAAGATAGTCCTAGAGATTCTCAAATAGATCCCAAACACATTTGTATTTAATTTGATAATTGTTGAATTTTCCTTACACCCTAGGTCTAGTCTATGGCTAGACATAGCACATAAACGCACTACGAGTGTTCATCCAAAACAACTTTGCACAGCAGAAATATAACAACAGTGAATCAATATAATACACATATAAATATATGGCCCAAAATGCAGTATACCTAGGGGGATAATATGGGGTACAGAGGGAGGTACCCAAGGGAATAATGTAATAATGGGATGGGCCATAGTAATAAATAAGGTGGTTAACCTGTATCATGTAAGGGACCACAAGTAGTTAGCAATAATGTAATAAGCCCATGGTATTAGATAGATGATATTGAGGGAACCATGGTAATGATCCATGGTATTGTATGTATGAGGCCTATATAGAGGCGAGAGACTCCCCATTGAGAGAGGTGAAGGAATATTGTATGAACAGGGATATGGCTTGTGGAGTGTTCTCCTTCCTTAAGGAGTGAATATATGGTGTTGCCCTACCTTAAGGGTTTGATTAATAAAGTGAAGCATTTCTATCTATTTCTATTGTATTGTTTCTAGGTTTATTTGCATTGTCTTATATTTTCATATCAGATCCATAACACAAAACACTTCTTATGAGTCCATCAAAAAGAAATATATAGGGCTCTCCTACCAGGGATCATGGCCCTTTTATGGAACATGATACAAGACCAGTATACAATAGGATACAACTAGGACTTGAGGACATTTCCTTTAGCCTCTCAATCTACCCAAAACAACAGTGAAAAAACAAACAACTTACTTGCTGATGTAGCCCCTTCACAACTAGCCCTTTCAGTCCTTATTTGTTGCTTGTTAACTCATTGTCATTTGCCTTCTTCACACAAAGATTTGACTCCTTTAAGATCTTTGTCCAAAAAACTGCTCGCAATGGTCAGATCGTTCAGACCTCTTGCATATAACAATTCTAAAATCAAAAGCTACTGACAGTGAACTTGTACCTTCAATTCAATGTATGAATCAACCTTTAACCATGTTGTTCAAGGTTCCTTTAATGAAAAAGCCTTATATATGCACCTCAACAACCCATCCTTCCCACAATACCATCGTCGCTGGCCTCTTTCTTAGGCTGAGACACCTTTGCTTATCCTCCTCAAGGTTCTGATGCCTTTCAACCTGTTTTCCTTTCCCTGTGGCCTAGTATAGATAGGTTGTGCCCTGATCGAAGGCTCTGTCCAGCACACTAAGGCCTTTCGGCCTGCTTTAAATAGCCTCTAGGGCTTCAACTCCTCTGGTCTAGACAAATTGAAGCTCAACCTCTTCAAAATAGCAGACAAACCTTAATTCGACAACCTTTATTCTTCACGTCTAGCAAACAAAAACTCGTCCTCCCTAGGGCACAATCCAAAAATGAAAACAAACCATAAAATTCCTCTCCTTCTAACTGCAGCTACCCTTGAGGATCTGCGACTCTCTTTCTCTTGGCTTGTATTCATACCAGAATGGATTGCTATATTTTGTTTAGACCTCTCACGGTCTCTCATATTTATAGACTCTCTAATTTTGCCTTAGGAGTCCTTAGATCCATTTAAGGTTCTCCTCCACAATAATTAGAATAGAAAAAATAGTTTTTTGGGTCTCAAGCCCACGACCTTAGGTCCAAAACCCACGAGCTTGGGTACACAAAGTGGGTCAAATCCTCACAATTCAAGTACCCTAGACTTCTAGGAGTACCTCCTAAGCTACACTTTTCAACTATAATTGTTGTTATAAATTGCAGTTTATAAGAAGCACAATTGACAACATGCAAAATTTATGACAACAATAGTAAAACAACCTATAGTTAATGATAAACAATAAATACGCAAAGATATTAAATGAATAAGCAAAGGAAAAGGTTGCAACAACTTTTCAATGGCTGAAAATGTGTAAACAACTGTGAAAATTCCTAGATCTAACAACATCAAGAATCCTACTGCAACCAGCTGAATCTACTTCACCTAGATTGTGAATTATCTTACAAACTTATTTCAGATTTCTTCTTGAAATATTGAAGTAAATTACTGAAGCAACCTACACCAATTAAATATGATTCTGAAACATAGAAACTGAGCAAGGAAAATAGAAACGCATAGGACACAGTTATTTTTGGACAAAAGTCCCCAGAAAAACCCAATGCGGGAAAACTAGTATAGTAGTTCCGAGGGTTTATTATTATTAAGCAATAGAAAAATCTGAATACATCACTAAATACCTCACAGGGTTATTCAGTTACAGAGAGAAATACTGGCAGAATATTTGTGAATTTTACCTCACACAATCACTGAGAAATCCTGGCTAATCCAACCCCAAATTGACTGCCCCCCGGCTTTTCTGGTTGCCTCTGCACTATGTTTACGTTAGCCCAACGTCAAGCTCTTTGGGTGTTGCGTCACTTCTCTGGCTGGTCAATTTGCTGCCCAGGAAATTCTATTTCTGCCTCTCAGTCTCACACCCTAGCTTCCAGCTTCTGAAATTCGAATTCCTCTGCAGATTTTAGACTCGCTGGTTCTGCGTGGCCCTTCTGGCCCTGCATGTGTCAAGGCTTCTGGATCACTTACTGCCTCTCTCTGTTGATGTATCTTCGACTGAGAATCTATCTCTCCGGAAGTTGCTATCCCTGCCCCTCAATTGCAAGATATCTCCTTAATCGATTTTTTCTCCTGAGAACTTCTCACTTCAGAAAATCGATTTTCTCTATCTCTCTCTATGTCTTCCAATGACCCTCAAGCCCCTTCTTATATCTTCCTGTTGGACAACCAACGACCTAGATTAAAACATAATCAAAGGCTTAGATTGTTTTGGTTTGATCCGCAACTTTTTCTAGAAGTTTCACCCCTGATTAGATTAATACCCAGTAATATTTTAATTTTCCTAAGTTTAGACTTAGGAACCCCATTAAAAATATTAATTATTTAATAAAATCACATCTAGGTGGAATTTCCCAAAACGCTTTATGGGTTCTTTGGAATACCTGTGCCCAAGGCTCCCTGCAAAATTTGAGGCTTAGAGCATATCCAATGCTACCCCATATCAACAAAAATGACTAAACCCTAGATGTCAACCCTAAAAAGGTGGTTGAAAATTGCATATAAAATGATATTTTTTACATATAATAGATGCAATGCCTAACCCTAGGAAATCCAAGATATTTTATGCTATTAAATGTAGATTTTGTCATAACCTAACCCTAATTTACCCTAAAAAGGTAAAAAAATTAAAATTTAGTACTACGATTTTTTGTAAAAGATTGACACACAAAATATATTGGTGACTTTATCAATCTTGGGTATATGGAGTCAAAAAGGTAAGGTCAATGGTAGAAGCCCTTGATTGGAGTGAGTTAAGAGAGAGAGAAAAATCTCTCAATCTAAATTGTAACGACTTTGAATTGATTGGAGATTTAAGTTCAAGAAATGCTATAGTCTATACTAAGTTTCCTTGATGGATACTTGCTAACAAATTTTGCAAAGGAGATGCTAGAGCCATAAAAAAATGAATATATTAAGATTAAAACATCATAGAAATCCTAATTCGAAAACATATGTAAAATGGAAGAAGATACATTAAATTCGCACAATTCACCATAAAATCACTTCATTAATCCATGAGAAAATTCCTCCAAGCAATAATATCCTGCCCAAGGCAATTTGTTGCCTTAGTGCTCCATTGTGTCTAAGAGAAAAGATGACAAGTTCACACTCTTTCGAGATGAGTAAATGAGTGTTTGTGAAAATGAATCTCCTAAATTGACTTCCCTATATTTATAGGAGGGAAATCAAGTTGATTTAGGTCAAAGATTGACTAAAATCCCTAAAAATAAATACATCAAGTGTTTACAAGTTAAGTAGGTCACAAGCTGACCTAAAAGATAACTATCTCAATGATAAAACATAACAAAAGGCCTCCTTTTAGCCCACACATGTGAGAAAAGGGTCCTCCAAAGGTGAAATCATCCCCAAAAGGTGAAGATCTCCATGAAAATGTGCCAAGGATGGGTTCAAAGAGTGCTCCTCACTCAAAATCCATCTCCTCATCAACAAGATGTCATCTCATCAAGCAAAACTCTGCTCATCAATATATCATCATCAACCAAGTACAAGTTATCTCTCCAAGCCTTGTGAGGTTGATGTCATAAGGCTAGGGCATGATTTCATCATCTTGAAAGATGTATCATCCTTGCTAGAGGGATCTCAAGTGATCATCATCATCAAACCAGTCCAGGAACAGGGAAATGTCCATCAAGGAGGTACAATGCCAGTTGTAGGAATCCTATGGTCTTTAGGGTTTTCCTTCCTTTTGGGCAATGTCTTGGCTCCATTGTGCAACATTCCAGCCTCTCAAAGGAGAAGAGAAGGTCAACATTAGTGTTGGATACATCCCAAGGTCAACAACCCTCACAAAGTGGTCAATGTCCTAGTTATGGTGCCCTAAAGGGTCATCAGGTGGGTTGGGCTTATTCTCTAAAGTGTTGGATAAGTCTCACAATCACTCACGGGATGGTAGTTGTACCTAGGCTTAAGCATCTAAAACATACCCTCATAATCAAGTGAGATCATCATTATAGGTAAAATAACCATATGAGTATCATAGTGGGCCATATTTAATGCAAAAGGCACAAGAGTACCACAAGCATTATCTTTAAATGTCATCCTAGCTTAGTGTTTGTAAACAAGTTAACATGCTTAGATATGGGAGGGTTATCCAATGGCCCTATTATGTGCTTCCAACTCTAAGAGGAGGAACAATTCCTTGGCCGATGCATCAATCAATAGGTTCAAGTGGGTAGTGGTATGGTGGTGTTTTGGAGGATGCCACCATCTTTGTATTGACTATGAAATTCCATCATTCTTGAGCATTATAATGTGAAGAGGGAGCTATCGTGGGACCTGACTTACACTTTTCCTTGGCCTATTTTTACGGCCCCTCTTGTGTGCCTTTTCTTCATTGATTTTCTTTTTCTTGAATAACTTGGGTTACAAACTTTTATTCATGCATCATTTACCCCTAAAGATGAAGTGGTTTATTGTTCAATTGGGTTTGGGATATTCAAAATTCCTTTTATTTTGATAGCTCATGCATTAGCAAAGAACTTGGTGAGAACTAATGAGGGGGGTAGCGCTTAGGCTAGGCTTTTTTCCACGCACATTAATATACCCCAGCTAATTTTTTGCATTTTATCATCATGGCTCATGCTCTTTCTTTTCTTTTGGCTGCATCAACCTCTTAGGGAAAAGTTTTTGGTCCATACTCAAGAATGAATAAAAGAGGGAACCAATACTGGAGATAGATAGCAATCAACCCGAAGATGGGACATGGATATAATGGAGGAGATGGAAATTGTTAGGTATGGTTTACTATGGAAAAACAACATTAATCAGTGCCTCCTATTTGTGCCCCTATTAGACAATGGAAACAAGGGCCTCAAGGAAGGTCACACTAGACTAGGGGTAGGGGATAACCACCAAGGTGAAACATGGGAACAAGAGTACAACCTATAGTGATCTATCATCCAATTCAGCCTATTATCCATATTAAAATGCCCTTAACGTTAAATGAAAGCACTTGATTACAAAAATGGTCCACCTTCTTCTGATGAGTAGAATGGATGTATAAAGCACTGAACGGAGCATGGATGGGGGGCCCTTGTGGCTAGCAATATGTATATCATCATAGGGCTACAGCTAGCAAGATGACTGGAATTGGAGAAAAATGTTCTCTTAGGGATTACCCACTTAGGTGGGTAACATGTATTATTAGGGAAAGTGGAGGCATGTAACTAGGAATTTCAGTTGCATTGGGTCTCTCACATGTATAATCTATGCCAACGGCCCAACACCATAAAATTTCAAGGAAAAAGCTAGTATAATCAGGCATTATATTTTCATTAAATTGTATAATATCATTTTTGCAAAATATTGTAGCACCTATTATTATCTAGGGATTTCTCATATGTTGCGAGAAATTGATCATAAATATAAAGAGAAATTGTTGGTTATTTAAACAATCGAACTTTATGATGTACCTCACATTGCTCATGAGGAGCTACCATAAAAAATTTACACAAAATATGAAATATCCTTAAAGTTAAAATATATATCTATATATCTATATATCTATATATATATATATATATATATATATATATATATGAAAGAATAAACAACACTAACAATGTCACATGCATTAGGCTTGCAAACTCTTTCAAGTTGTATAAGCATCCTCTAAATCATGCACCTCCATAAGCATATCATCTATCATGAAAAACATAATGAACACCACTATTTGGTTCTTTGCATTGAACTACTCCATATCCAAGCACTTTATGACAAAGCTTTCAAAGCACCATGCACCACTTAGACGTGTTCTTCTCTATAATTTGAGATATCAAGCAGCCTTGTATTGAAATATTTGAGACAAAATAGGAAAGATGATAGCTAAGCGGACCTCCAAATATTCTGCTGATATGCTGATCCGGATCTCTCAAAACTCCACAACGGCTGTCACTGAATCAACTGAAAGACAATGAAGCACCAATTGAGGACCTAAATGATCCTCACTCCAATATCCCTAAAGCTCTATGAAACTCTTGGATGAAGTCTCCTCAAAGAGAGTTGGGTTTTCATCCAACACTCAACAACATACCCGAGGGTTTCCGTCTTGGGGCCACCAATGAAGTAGAGAACTGGGTTCTCAACCTCTCATACTAGAAAAAATATCAAATGTAAGATGTCCTCTAAAGGCCTCCTCCTCCTCTTTTTATAAATCTAATGGACCCCTCTAGAACCTCCTATTTTATTATTATTATAATCACGGAACACCTTTCTCTCTTTTTATTTCAATTAGAATATTCGTTTTAATGTGGGAAAATGGTAAATAGGCCAACATGCCTCCCCGGGTCACTGAAATTTCACTTCTAACCATCTCATCTTGTAGATCTTTTCGTTCCAGTTTGAACAAGCTATTACACTAAGGTGTTCTACCAAGTATTCCTTCTGAAATGCCACTTTATGCGTAATTATTGAGTCAGGCCCATTAATAACTCTGTTTTTTGAAAGTTGTTGGAATGCAACGGAACGAAAGGCAAACTGTGCGGATGATGGAATATACCTAGTGAATGCCATCGAAACTCATAAAAACTCCTCAAAACCCCTCCAAAGGCCCCTGGGCTTGCTGATAATGCCAACCTGCACCTGTGACTTGTGTGCCTCCAACTCTGAAAGTCCATCCTAACCATGCCATAAGGAACACCAGAAAAAAGAACATCACATATTTGGTTTGCCTTGGCCTCCTACTTATTGTAATTGAATAATTTAGCGAGATCAATAGGAATAGTAACCTTCTTAAAAAACACTCAAAGCTCAACATTCTCCAATGGTATCTACAATCTGTACTTCCAAGGTGTAAGGTTGGAAGCACTTTCTAACCTGTCACACTCTCTAAGACCAATGGTAGTCATCCTTGCAATTCTTAAAACATATGTCAGCCAACAAGTCAACCAACAAGTAAACTAGATAAATCACCCATCCTAGGTGAATATCACAACTCCATTCCCTAGAAAAACTAGGACATCACACCCAACAACTCCCCTTTGATATTCAAATACCTCTTTCAAAAGAAAACCATTTCAACATAACAAGCTTTGATACGATGTAGAAATTTTGAAAATTTACCCAATCTAAGATGTCCTCTTACTTATTTGACTCCATGGATCTATTTCATAATTCATTGAATTTTCAATCTTAGTGCTGAAACTATTTTTTTTCAATGGCCCTGCAAGAAACTTCAAATTTGCTTAACACTACTTCCAAGCAAACTCAAGATTTATCCCAATACATAGATATAAAAGTTACTTCAATTATAGAAATATAACACAACAAGTTAGATCTGAAATCTTCATTAAGCATGCTAAAACAACATAGCATGCAACCCCACTATCTTGATAAATAAACATACTAAAACAACCATGAAACTTGCTCAATACATGAGAAAAACCAAATTGAAAATCAGATCCGCAATCAAAAATTTACGAAAACAATTATACACTTCATATTATCAGAATAGTGAAGATAAATTACAATACCTTAGCTCATCTAAAACTAGTACAACAAGTCCTTTCAGCTCATTTCAACAAAGGGCTCCTCAATGCATCCCAAACCCCAACTAGGGAATCCACAATCACTGCGAACCATGTTCAACAATACATAGGCCAATCAAGGGATTCCAGCAAGCTCTACAAACCTCTAGGCAAGCCAACATCACACCAAGTGTCAAACCCCATGATCACCCATCTGCATCTCACAAGTTATCAAGGAGATTTACACACTTGAATCCCACAAGCTACAATACTCAATACTTGCATTTCACAAGACAATGAACCGTCTCATTAGCATCCCTCGAACACTAATCCATATTACAAAAATAATACATGATCTTCCAAGATTCTCCAAATAGTAAGCATGACACCAACAATCAATCTCTAAGATACAAAGCAATTGTGTTTAACAAAGACACTTGCCTCTCATTACATACACTAAAGCTAAGGCCAACAATGAGACCAAGACCAATTCCATAAGCAACCCTAGGATAAGTCATTAGAAAAAACCCCAAATTTAGCACTCCTCAAAACAAGGTATCCACATGTTACTCTAGGGCTTGTTCAACCCTCGACGTTGTGTGCCCTCTAAGTTGGGTATCCACATGTCAAGCACTCCTCAAAGATGGTGCATCCTCCAGTCAATAGTTCTTCGACTAACGTGTTCCTCCTAAAATTGTGTAAGGTGGTTGGTTACATGTCCCCAAGACCAAGCAGTTAGTCACATGATCCTAGGGCCAAGTGCCCAACCTTCAAGAGCCTAACACCCTCCTCTAGTGTTGTTACTCCACACGAGCCAAGCACCCATCCTCCTCAAAAAGTGCATGTAGAAGATGCCAAATATGCCACATGTACCAACTACCACATTGAAAAGTGGGCCTCCCTAGCATTTGATACAAAGGTAAGAATACACCTAATCTAAGCTCTCTGACTGTAAGTAAAATATAAACAAAAGGGCTAGGATATCAAAATCCCTATGCTCCCTTGAAGCACTCTCCTAAACAGGTGAAACTCTTTCAGAAAAACCAGAAGCTAACACATTACCTCTTGCTTCTAGTCTATAGATGGCTCCAATCACAAGGGGAAAAAATCTCCAGTGCGAATTTAGTTTGGTGGTGAAGACTCAATGAGACATAAAGACTAGGTGGAAGGAATCTCAGCATCCACTTCCTTTGAGCCTTGAAATTAGGACAATCGACAATGCACAAAATTATTGGTTCAGGGATTTTTCTTAGATGCTCCTTAGAAAAGGATTTTAGATTACCAAGTGTATCTCATGTTTTATAATTTCTAAGGCATATAAACTATGGTATGATTTACATATTGATATGATCATAATCTCGTTGATAAAATATTTTGATTTGTGACTTTAATGTAGTTTCTCTCTTTCTAATTTCAATTTTATTTAAGTTTGGAAAAAGCATTTCAAATTCTTATTACTGAAAATTTTCTCATCTTGTGGATCAGTGTTGCAATAAGATTTCCCTATTTGGTGCAAAAGAATCTCACAGAAGAAAAAGAATTACATCAGGTTGCTCAACTTGATTGGAAAATAATTGAAAATAATTGTGAGAGTCCTTTCAATGTGGGAGCCCTCCAATTCACTCCTTTGCCGGTTGGTATACCTTTTCTAATATCATTGCATCCTTTAGCACTGTCTTTTTCCATTTTTGTGATTCATATTGTTTTTTGTATTCTCTTCTTGAATGTAGGTAATGCATGGAGAGGACTATGAGTCTCTAGGATTTCTCTTTGGGAATAAATCTAGGGTCGCTTATGTATCTGATGTTTCACGCTTTCCAGAGCATACAGAAGATGGTATAATTTTGTTTAAATATTTTTTGTCAAGATATACAATGATATGCTTGTTTTCTCTAGTCAAATTTATCAAAGTTCAATTAGTGAATGCATGCATTCATTTTATCCACATCAGTATCAGGTGTACCAATATATATTCTAAATGACATGGTTGAACTGTCTTGAGTTATTAATGTGCACTAAATATTTGGGTACCAAGGTACATGCTTAATTTGTTGTGTCAATCTTTCTCCTCTTGCCTCTCATGTTATCAATACATTTTGTGTATGTTACTTTAGAGGCCTTATTAAACGTAACATTGAGCTTCAATACACAACACTAATATCTCGACCTTAGATATATATTCTAGCCTATGTATCTGATGTTTCATGATTTCAAGAGCATACAAAATATGGTATAATTTTGTTTAATTAGTTTTTGTTAAGATACAGAAAGATATGCTTGTTTTCTCCAGTGAATTTTATCGAAGTTCAATTAGTGAATGCATGCATTCATTTTATCCACATCAGTATCGGGTGTACCAATATATATTCTAAATGACATGGCTTGTTTTCAATTTACATCATTTCTTATATTTTTGTTAAGTAAATAGAGATTCTACTAATATAGAACAAAATACATAAACAAGAAGGGAGATGGGGACCTAAGTAGATTTTAATCTAGTCCCTGGGTCATCCTTGGCGTCCAAAACTTATGAGGGATATATTGTGTGTAGTATTTGATGTCTATACAAAAGTTGAGATGGAAGGAACAATGGAAGTGAAGGTTCTGATCCTAACCTTCACAATGTTAGTGTTATTGCGGTAACATTGACTCATGTGAACACCCCTTGTGGTCAACTTGTGGTCCCACTGGGTAATGTCAGTGACCCTTTAGTGTTAGGGTGATATCCTTATGTTGGTGGGCATTTATGGCTATACTCCTACATTTATGGTTATACTCCTACATTTATATATGAGAGGTTTCTCAACGCTTTTTTATCATTATGTAATCAACTTGAAAAAGGTTGAATTTACTTGAGTTATTGGAGTACACTAAATATTCGGCTACCAAGGTACATGCTTAATTTGTTGTGTCAATCTTTCTCCTCTTACCTCTTACTACATCAATACCTTTTTTGTATGTTGCTTTAGTGGCCTTATTAAATGCAACATTGAGCTTCAATACACAACGCTAGGATTTCGACCTTAAAGGACTACATTAAACATTAAATATTGTCTCTAAAACCAAAGGTAGTTCATAATACCAAGATACTCTAGGTAAATGCATTAAGATTGAATAGTTTACCTAAGCAAAAACATAAAAACCATAATTTGTTTTCTTATGCCATCTTTCCTTCTTTGTGTTCCCAAGTCACTCTTAAAGGGGAATGTTAGTGTTATGGTGGTAACTTTGAATTGGTGTCATGTGGACACCTCTAGTGACCAACATGTGGTTCCATTGGGTTATGTTAGTGACCCTCTAGTGTTAGAGTTAGGGCTTCATCTTGTGTTAATGCATATTTATGCTAGAGCTTATCACATGTATAGCTATGAGTTTTTCAACCCCATTGTATCATAGTGTCATCTTCTTGTATAGTTGTGTACTATCTTGGGTTGGTGGAATCCATTGAATATATAGATATCGAGAGAACCTACTTAATTTTTTGTGTTGATATTTAGCATTTTGCCTCCTGCTCTTTGATCTTTGTTGTGTATGTTACTTTACTATTCTTATTAAATGCAATAATGGACTTCAACATTGTAACCGCTACTTTCCAAATTAGCAGGTTTTGTTTAAGGTCCTCATTAGATGTTAAGGTGTCAACACAGAGGACACACATCCATTGTTACCTTGGCATGAGTCCCCACTCTTTAGGAAACTACTACAAATCCAAGGGAAGATTCCCTACATTACCCTCCAACACAAGTTAATAGACAAATGCCTAATAGTACCTTTTGGGTGATGGAATTTAGGAGTTAATTTTTAAAGATAGTGTTGATCTGAAGATGAAAATCCAACTACATAAAGTGCATACCAGCAAGAAAATAACACTCTAATTATAGAAAATAAGCCTTGAAATATCCCTGTTTCCCACCAAAAGTGGAGACCCCTAGGAGAGCTTCTTTCCTAGCCATCCTCTTCGGCCAATAGCCAACAACCCCTGCGCGCCACCTCATAGCCAATGTGATGTGCCACTTTATCTTTTCTCCCTGCATTAGTTGTATGTTTCCTCACCCATTTGTTGAGAGCATATCTTAGAAGGTGGGAAATCCAACCCAAAAGGTATGTTTTTCATTGTGCAATCGGGTGCTTATGCTTGTTTTTCATTGGGCATTTTGGGCATGGATTATTGGGAAACTTGGAAGAAGGGCTTTGATTGTGGTTTTGTTCCCTCACCTTAAATGGGAGGTTAATCTCCAATCCTAGTCCTATGGGATCTGCCCTATTGGCCTATGGCTTAAGGATGGGCATTTCTTGGGAAACCCCAACTTTGGTAGTGTGGAACTATTTTCTTGTTCCACATTTTTCACTCCCCTCCACACATTACAAGCCCTATTTCATCATTTTCATTCTTTGGGCCGACAAGGCACTGGCACAACCCCCTCCCCTTGTCCACATATCTGGGTCGGGCTTGGAAATGTTGGCCCATAGGTTGATGTAGCTAAAAGAAAGTTAAAATCATATCATGGCTGCAAGCAAGAAACTAAAGAAAAAAAGATCACAAAATGCAAAAGATGGTCGGGACATTTATTATAGCACATGGGAAAAAGTCAAACATGAGCTCTACCCCTTATCATTATGGCCATCACATTGGTTCCTAGGGCCCATGAGTGCCCCTCACATCATTAAAGGAACCCATGCACGTCCCAACCCTTGGTGGGCGATGAATTGCCCCAACTTAAGGGGGTAATAACTACTTTACATCATTCACAACTTGCTCTCTTTCTTGGAGCCCTGAGCAATAATACAAAAGAAAAATCAAGAAAAGGAAAAAGTGTTAGTTTTTGGTAACATTAAACAAGTGTTCTAGTCTCGATTTGTGCCAAAGAGGCTAAAGAACACGAGATCTCCAAAACCCAAAAAAGGTTTTAAGCTTCATTAGGCTTCTTAGAGAGCCCAATGATATGTATTATTGATCATTCGACTTCTTGAGAGCAATGTTGCACTAATCGTTATCGAGATAATTTCGGTGAGGGGAAAAAATCAGAAAAAATCAGTAATAATCAGGAAAAAATCGTAACAGACAAAAATATTCATTTTTTTGCAATTTTTTTTAATATCTAAAGCATCTACAACATAAAATAAATACATTGACACATAAATATGATAAAAGAACTAATATATAAGATGTTTAATATCATTTCTAGTGCCACATCACACATAACAGTGAATTATGTCCTGAATAGTAAGTCCTGACACATGACTCACAACTCAGCCTCAAAATATCAACAAAAAATATAATAATGTATCTCATATCATAAGTCATAATGTCATATACAATGAAATGAACCAAATAACTAAAGTCTAATACTACTGATTTCCTTTGCCCTCTAGATGTAGATGTCGGTGGAGTTGGTAGTAGACTCTGTTGTGCTCTAGAAGTTGAAAAACTAGGAGCTACAGGAGGTAGACTACGTCCTCTACTGGTGATAGGGGTAGCTTGGGTCACCTCCTCCTCTTCATAGAAAAAAAATAATATATATTTTTTTTCCACGATTTTTTCCCAACGCGATTTTTCATAAAAATTGGCTAAAAATAAAAACCCTATTTTATCTTTCTTTTGAAAAAATCGCAATAAAATGATTTTATCACGATTTTTTGGTGATTAGTGCAACACTGCTTGAGAGGCTTGTTATTTTGTTTATGAGCTAGTTTGGTAGGTTTGTCACCAAATGTTAGTTATTTGCACATTATTTTTATTTTAGGGGCTAATGTAGGCTCAAATAGCTAAATCAAACTCATTAGGAGTGTATAAATACAAATGATGAGAGTTCATTTCTCATCATCACTTGGTTTTGACTTGTATCTCTCTTGAGATTTTCACTATTCCTTCTTGGTGGACGAAATTTTGGAGCATGGATGAATTTTGATGTATGGATTGTCTTTTCTTATCTTGGAGCTTCATGATTGGCAAGTTTATTGGTGGTTGGATATATTCTCTTACATGTAAGTACAAATTTAATGCTATTTATTCTTTTACTTTGTCACATGCATTGATGATGAGATTTTCACTATACTAGGGCTAGTTGCTACATGCATTTACTGCAAAATTGTGGAATTATGTTTCTATATAGCATATCTCTATGTATGGGCCATGTATGTTGAACGAATTCTCCTAGGGATAATTCTATGCTTGAATTTATCTTGACAAGCCACCTTACCTTGCAAAACGAAGTATAAATCTTTTAAGGTCACTCTCCTTTGCCCTAATGACAAGCGAAGTTGATCTTAGAGCCTCCTTGACCTAGAAACGAAGTCCATTTTCATATTCGTCTTGACTCCAATCTCCCCAAAGGATTAGGCACTGGTCTACCATAAGGTGATCACTTAAAGAATTATTTTTCTTCACCTCTCTTTCTTTATTCTAGGTCTAGCCACATTAGGGCTCCTAGGGCATCATTTTCCCGACAAACCACCCATAGAAAAACTTCGATCTCTTGGCCTCTACTGCGTTGGTGTCTCTCCTAGGCCTCCTCCAAATTTGAGGGAATTCTGACGATGGGGTTGTGAGATATCCCAAGCCCTAGCCTCAAGATTGGTTTTTTCCCTAAGTTTCCCTAGGCTAGTTCCTCATAGGGATCATTTTGCACCTTTGAGTGAAAATCACTTCTTTGATCCCCTTCTCCTCCTTGTTTAGGTCAAATCTATCATTGGTTGCTAAACTCCTTCCTCTTGACCTAACCTAGGGGTGGTCCCATACCTTGTTAAAGTCAACTCTTCAAAAATCTCTTGGGAAACCAAGTTCAACAAGGATTTTAGGGTTTGGGAGGCTACTTTACAATTCACACTCCTTAAACCTAGCCCTTAAGTCCTCATCCCCTTCTCCTAGAAAGCCTTGCACCTTGCTTAAGAAGCAAGTCCCATTCTTGAGCCTCCCCTAGGAAAGGGTCCCCAAGATCACTTCACAACCATCTTAGTTGATCTATCCTTCATAAGTGATTCTATCTATATATCGGGTCTCCTCCCATCAGTGAAAGTCAGTAAAGGGTAGGACGCTTTAGTCGTGGTGACAATGGGCTTTAGCTTCATTGTTGCTCTTGACCTAGCAAGTGCCCCTCTAGGATCCCCTGCTAGTTTGAGTGGTAACATTTTGGCGTCATTGTTGGGGACACAATACCTGTGTATTGTTCCCCATACGACATATTGACATATTATTATTGGCTACTCCATTGGAAGAACGAAGCCCTAGTTCTTCATTCAACTTCAAAGTTAATGCTTGTAGGGTGAAGCAAGCATTTATTAAGGCATCTACATTCACCCTGGCAACTCTGTTTTAATCCTAATATGCAAAATCATAATAAATGAACTATCTCGAGGAGCAGAGTTTTCCCCTTCTCCCTAGAAGAACCTTAGTACTGAAGAAGTTATAGAATGCCTAGAAATCAAAGCATGGATCAAAGGTTGGATGCCTAAGTTCAAAGGGAGTCCCAACCAAGATCCCAATGTACATGTTGATGACTTCTTTTGGGTATTACCCCACTAAGGATTGGAAATGAAAACACAATTCCGAGATTATTGCCCTTATCACTTGAAGGTCAGGTTAAAAATTTGTATAATACTCTCCCTCATGAGATTACCATTGATTATGACGAATTTGAAAGTATTTTTCTTGAAAGATAGGGTGGCATCCCTCATGAAGAGTGGGAAGATCTCAGAGACACCTATTCAGAGAAGTGATGTAATGAAAGGAGTAATCTTGAAAAGGATCTTGGCAAAGGTGAGGAATATGTTTGAAGTTCCCCTTTAATTTCTAAAGAGAACCCTCCTCCCGTTACATGTGATAAAGCCCCGAAGGAAGATCCCGCTAAAGAAGATAGCTTTGGTGATCTGGGTGATGAGCAGGAAGATGAGGCTATGGAAAATAAAGTTGAGACTGACCTTATCTTTCTCAAGAATTTCACTCCTGATGATTCCCCTTTTGAAAACCTTGAGGAAGTGTAATATCCATAAGGGAAGATTAATAGTAAATATTCAAAACAAAATAGTTAAACACACCATAAAATCATAACAAACAATCATACCATAAATTTGCTTCCAAAACAGTGTTGTATACTCATTTTATTAATGTAAAGAGGTGTACAATCAAGGTGCTAGAAAGAATGCACCTGGGCCTGCTCCTAGCAAGCAAGCAAAGCCCAAAATGATCCCTGAATCACCCTTCTCCAATCTGCTATCAATTCGACCCAAGTGTTGCACTGTAAATGCCCAAAAATGATGTTGCTGCCTGAAATGATCTGCTGCTAGAGCCCTCTTTGTTGCTCAGAAAATTCTGGGAAATTAAATCTCGACCTCTACACAAGAAACCCAGAATAACCCATGAAGGGTTTGGCCAAAGCTTGACCTCGGAATTTCGACCCTCTTGGGCTTGACTGGCTCTCCTGCTGGGTAAATCGACCCACCTGAGAATTCTGCTGCTGAATGCTCCCAAAATGCCTACAATCCCTATTAGAAGGCTTCCCAAGCCTTCCCTCTTGATTTCCTCCACAAACTCCCCTATCTCCACAACTTCCTGGAGTGCCTCAAGCTATGACTATGCAGTCCTTGCACTGCTGTAACTCTCCTTGCTGCTGGAACTCGACTTACTGTTGCTATAACTCGACTCCCTACTGCTGGTATGAATTGAGATGAAGTAGAACTCCCTCCTTGGGTTGGCACTCGAAGTCCACCGAAGCAAGGGCTTGGATTTCCGCTCGAAAAACACCCGGTGTGTTGAACAACACATGCAGACTTGGCTCATTGCTCAAGCGTTCTCTTGTCAAAACAAAAATTCTGAAAATGATAGATGATGACCGAAATTATAGCCCCTCCTTCCTTTTGTTGATTTGCCTCTACGGCTGCCCATGTGGGCCCACATCGAATTTCCCTCACCTATTTCACACCAATGAGAGTGTACTCTCCATGTGGGTCAAAAATCCTTTGTGGTGGCCCCCACACTCCACCAAAGCCGCAATATTTCCATCGAACTCTAATGTTGGGGTGCTTCTCATGCCAAAAATCAAATGTGGGTCCCCTAGGCCCACTTCTCCTAAGTGAAACAATGCAATACACCAAAATTGAGCAAAATTCGATATTCACTTAGTGAAACACTAAGTAGGAATATCACAGTCCTCCCCGCCAAAACGTTGCTTGTCCTCAAGCAACTGCAAAGAAGGATGTTGTAGTATCTATTCCCCCTCCCAGGTGGCATCCTCTCCGGTAGATTCCTCCATTGGATCAAAAACTCCTTGATGACCCTATTACGTAGATGTCTCTTGCTGGTGTCCAAGATAGCCTCCGTTTCCAACACTAAATTCCCCTCATCGTCCATAGCGGGTAACTCTGTAGCAGTTGTAACCTGCTGTCCCAGTGCCTTCTTTAGGCAAGACACATGAAAAACGTTGTGCACCCAGTTCCCCGGGGCTAGCTCCAACTCATATGCTACCTCCTCCACCCTTCGAGTGACACGATAAGGCCCAAATAAGCGGGGTTTGAGCTTCTCAGCCCCATTCTACTTGAGCGTACATCGTCTGTACGGTTGGAGCCTTAAGAATACCAAGTCCCCAACTTCGAACTGCCTCTCGACTTTGCCCCTATCTGCATATAACTGCTGATTTTGGGCTATTTTCATGTTGTCCTTCAAAGCTGTCGAGTCTCAAGATATGTTGGCTTTCCTGTATCCAGTCCTTGGCCCTTGGGACCCTGCTGTCTCCAAACATAACGTCAGCAAAAGATAACACACCATATCCATACAGAGTTTAAAATGGTGACATATCTATAGACATGTGATGCGTAGTGTTGTAGCAGTATTCACCCAAGTGCAGTCGCCGTATCCATGCTCTCTGCTGCCCTGATACATAGTTACGCTAGTAGCCCTCCAACCACTTGTTAACTATCTCCGCCTATTAGTTTGTCTGAGGGTGGTAACTAGTACTCAGGGTGAGCTCAGTACCCACCAACAGGAATAGCTCCTGCCAAAATCCACCCTTGAACCTGCTGTCCCGATCACTGACGATGGTCTTTGGAAGACCATGTAGCCGAAACACCTCTATGAAAAAGAATTCAGCCACCTGTGAGGCAGAGTACTGGGTTGGAATGGCGAAGAAGTGAGCGTACTTCTTCAAGCGGTCCACCACTACATAGATGCAGTCTTTGCCCTGTACTGTGGGCAACCCGGTAATAAAATCCATCGATATGCTCTCCCATTTCCCCTCCGGAATGGGAAGCGGATGCAATAGGCCCACAGGGTGTGTCTGCTCTCCCTTGTTCTACTGGCATGTGTCACACTCCCGGATATGCCTCAGAACATCATCCTTGAGGCCCTTCCACGCAAAGCGCTCCCTGATGGTCCGATGTCTTTGTGAACCCCTGATGAGCTGCTAATGGTGAATCATGAGCAGCTTGTAGAATCTTCTTCCTCAGCAGGGAGTTAGGTACTAAGTAAATCCGGTCTCGGTAGTAGATCACCTCGTTCATCACCCGATACTGATCATCCGTCACCAACCCATCAAGGACCTCACATGCAAACTTGTCCTTGGAGTACTCAACTAGTAACTGCACCCTCCAGTCCGGGGCGATGCTCATCAAGGACAAAGTGGTTGGTCTCCTAGACAACGCATCAGCCACTACGTTGTGGTTCCCTTTGACATACTCAATGTCAAAGTCATACACCTGTAGTTTTCTCACCCACTTCTACTGCCTCTCCTGTAGCTGTTTCTGCTCCAAAAAGAACTTGAGGCTATTGTGATCGGTCTTGCCCTTGAACTTGTTCCCCACGAAATACTGCCTGAACTTGGCCAACGCATGTGTGATGGCCAACGTCTCCTTATCATAGATGGAGTAAAGTAGATCATGGGGTAGTAGCTTCCTGCTCTCAAACGCTATGGGGTGCCCTCCTTGGTCAAAATATGACCCCCACACCCACTCTTGATGCATCACACTCCAACACGAAAAGCTGAGTGAAGTCAAGAAGTGCCAACAATGGACAACTACTCATGACCTCCTTGAGGCGATCAAATGCCTCATGCGCTATAGTGGTCCACTCAAAAGCCCCCTTCTTCGTCAAGTCTGTGAGGGGTGTAGCCAACTGGGAGAAGCCCTTCACAAACTTCCCGTAATAAGTATGAATGCCCACGAAGCCCCTCAGCTCGGTCACATTGCGGGGCTCTGGCCAATCCTGGATAGCTCTAATCTTCTCCTCATGTACTCTGACACAATCCTCCCTAATGATGTGCCCTAGGTAAAGCATCTCGGTCAACCCAAACTCGCACTTGGACAGTTTGGCATAGCACTGTTGCTCCTCTAGAATGCGTAGTACTGTCTCAAGGTGTTGCAAATGCTCTTCCCACGTCCGGTTGTAAATCTGTATGTTGTCAAAGAACACTAGCACAAACTTCCTCAACTGCCCACGAAACACGTGGTTCATGCATGACTGGAATGTCGCGGGTGCATTGCTTCAAAGTAATGAAAATGAAATAGTGTTCAACATAAGTTGTGCTGACCACTACGTGTCAACGACCCATAACAGTACACCCCCCTTTTTCGCAAAAGGGATAGTGCCTGATTGATGTGTTCCTGCCATCCAACGATCATCATCAGCCTGAGGATCATCTTATAATGTAAACCCTGTCTGCATGTGTATAATGTAAATAATCTCAGCAGATCCGTGTCATGTATGTAATCACCTAGGTAAACCTACTTTTTTGGTGACGATCTACATTCCGGGAGGTTTTTTGTCTCACCGATCCATTCTCGGATGGTTGACAGAGTTTTCCTTCAACCTTACCCCAAAGCCGGAATGGATTTTTTCACTGAGATCTTAGGGGAGTCTTATTGTTCTAGATCGAGTCTATGTAAAAGTGATTTGGGAATAATCCTAGTTATTTGGTTTGGTTATTTTATTACAAATTGCTTGATCTGCTAGATTATATTTGTGTCGCAAAACTAGGTAGTCTCTGAGGGTCTTTTGCAAATGGGTTTTCCCCCTTGAGATGTAAAAAATGTAAAAACCATGATGTAAAGTGTCTTGAGGGTTAGAAAAATAATTTATCCTCTCATAGGTTAATTAATTAAATTTTCTGGCCAAAATTAATTAAAATCCTAAGCCAAAAATTTGATTAATTCTAGGTCCTAGGTGAATTTAAATTCTCTGAAGGCAAAATTCGTTGGTCCTTAAAAAATTAAAGTTTAAGAGGTCCAAGGACTAAGGCAAATTAATTATTTTGCTAAATTTTAAGCCTTTGGTCTCTCGGGTTAAGTCAAAGTCAAAATTTTGAGGAAATTAATTCAAAAATTTAATTTTTGAATTAATTAAAATGCATTTAATTGAAAATTTCGAATTTCCTCAATAATTTAAAATTTCGACAAATGAGATTAAAATAAATTTTAATCCTCATCAACGTTCGAGATTGCTTTAACGAGGATCACTCGAACTAGCCGTTGGAGGATTTATCTTTAAAAAGGAGGTCATTTGTCAGTTAGTTCATCTGATCTTTTGATCATGTACTAAGCGAAAATATCTCTTGTAATCTTTTTATGAGCAATAAAGAAAGACTTTGGGGTTAAATTTCAGCTGGTGTTACTCTCCGTGGAAATACTGTAAGATGTGTCATTTTCATGCATAGATTTCTTTTTAACCATTGATGATAGCTTTCTGAAGAGCGATTTGGGTACAGGTATCTTGCTAAGTTGCTAGGGTTTGAATGATAATTTAAGTTTTGAATATAATAGCAGGTATCTCTATTGAATCATTGATCTGAATTTTATTATTATTTTCTCACTCTATGTTGATGGTTAAATTGAGTTTTGCAGAAAATCCTTGATTATTAGATCATCGGGTGTTTGGGAAAGTTCTCAGCTGAACCAGCCAACTCCCGATCCGTTTTTTTTTAATAGCCCAGCTTGATTTGATCCCAGGCTTATCATAAGTGTTTTTTTTTTAATGGGTGATGCATGAAGGGTTTTGAGCTCAGTACCTCCTTTAAAATTTGAAGAATTTAATTTTTTCTGTGCTAAATCGATAGATCTAGCTATTGAAAGCCTCAGATTATCAGATATGGGAGTGGAGTTGGACTCACACTCCATAGATTTGATAGATATGCCATTCATGTACATAGATCTGTAATTATTTTCAGTTTTATGACTTATGTTTTTTGGGTTTTTGTATATATCGTTTGGGTGTTTTATTATTATCTTGCAGCTACAAATCTGAAGGAGAAAACTTTGCAGAGTCCAGATCTAGGCCCTGGAGGGTAAGATATGGATCTCTGGGGTCCATCAGCATCATTTTGGCGGGGATCATATCCAGATTTTGCAGTCCAAGGGTTTAAATTTATTTATTTTCAGATCTGGAAATTTCATGAGGGTTTCATTAAGAAATCTAAAGCTGAAGGATTTAAAATTTTAAATTAAGATTGCTGGATTTTTTTTAGAAGTTCTGGTGATTTAAAGAAGTTTTGGGCCACCATTTTGTAGATCGATTTGCTGCCTGGTCTCAGGGTTTACTGAGAAATTTCGATTTTTTTTACAAGGCCCCAACCTTTCAGCTCTCTCTAGATCCTCAAACCCTCCTGTTGCAGCATTCCCGCAGTCATTTTTAGCGTGGCCTCTTCCTGCAAAAAAGCGTGTTTTTTTAAACCCTGGCAGACTGCTGTCTTATAATCAAAATCTGTTGTCACTCCTCCCTTTGCATACCCTTTCTCAAGCCTGCAAAAAAGAGGCCCACTGCCTTTTCTTCTTTTTGCCTCGTCCATCTCTCCCATCACAACTCCATTTTTTTATTTTGGATGCAGCCTTTCCTCAGACCCCTCGTTCCTCACTCAAACTGCACGTTAGGTTCTACCTCCTAGCCCGCTGCCTATCGCTCCCTCATCCTTCAGCTTTCTCCCTCGCTGTCCTTTCAGTCTTATTTGCTGCTAGCGTCGCCCATCAATCCGCAGCCAATCGTTGGTTTAAGTCGCACACCCGCATCCATTTCCGTCAACTCTCTCAGTGTGCCCGCAAACCTGTCTTCTTAACCCTCGTCAGACCTTCTTCCGCTGTCGTGAGTCCCTCCCTTCCTCTTCCACGCTGCCTCAGCTCCTGTACACTTTTCTCAACTTGCTCTGCCTACCCACGGATCTCCTCACCGCTGCCCTCTGCGTATTCACCTGTCCAAACCCTTGCAGCCTTCCTTGCCATTGAGCTCCCTTCCACCGTCAGAACCTGCAAATACAACACAAACTCAAAACTTTTCGACTTTTATTTTCATCATGAGATATGTGTTTGGTTTAGTTTTAGGTTAGTAAATAGTTAGGGTGTATATATTTTTAATTTCATTAAATTTTAACTTACGTTAGATTTCATTAAGGCTTAGGTTAGGTTTCATTAAAAATGATAATTTTCGATTTAGTTTTTGTTCATTTTATTTTATTTATGATTTCAATTTTATATTAAAAAAATATAAAATACTTGAAAAAATCTAAAATCCTAAAAACTTAAAACATTTAAAAACCCTATTTTTTTTTAAATATAAAACGATTTGGTGACTGAGGAGTTTAAAATAAAAATTAAGGGGTTTTCGCTTCGACATTAAAATTTTTAATGTGGCCTATGGCCCATTAAAAATTTCGATTTTTTAACCCATTGATTTGTTTTACTTCTTTAGTTATCGCCTAAGGAATAATTAAGATTTGAATTTGAAGTTCCTTAGTGTTATTAAATGCCTATTTTTCTATGGTCAAGGTGCAATAAACGTTTTAAATCATATTTGGCTGTTGAAGAAAGTTAATTGAATCTAGATTTGGGCAATTAATGAAAATCATTTTTAAATCTGGAATCTCTTGCATGTTAAATTTTTGGGCATTTACATTAATTGTTCATGATCGTCGCTTTGCCACATCTAAAAGTCTTCTCTGGGTAACTTGTTTTACTTAATCTATGGTTAATTTAAATTAAAGGCACTGGTCTATAATTGTTTCTATCTCGTGGTCGTGTCTTGGTTACATTAGCATTTAATCTCTTCATCTAAGTTAATCGAGATTTGTTTACTTTCGTTAAAGTTGTTCATCATTACAATCTCCTAGAGTCTATATTTCAAAGATTATTTCATCCATTTACCTAGGGACTACCCCCCTTGACTTGTCTAGGAGAGAGTCTAAACGGAGTAAGGATTTAAGAGTGACAACCCTTACTCTGAGCATTGTCGCGGTGCCTAGACACTTTGTGCGACAACATTTTTTAACGCCGCTGCCAGGGACATTTTATTCTCGGTGTTTAAACGACATTTCTTCATCTTTCATGTTTTTCATTTCTCATTCGAGCCGACAAAGTCAACACTCTTTGGCATTGCCACTGGGGACAGAGTTTTTTATGTCCTTGGCTTCTTCGACATCATTTTAATCATCTCATCTTTTTCGCCATTCATTAGCCTGTCAAGCGACACAACATTTCCTGGCGTCATTTGATCTTTTCATCGCCCTATCTTTCGTCACCTCATTAATCATTTCATCTACACCTTTAGCGCCTGGACATATTGGTTCATTTCTTGTTTGAGTGGCGACTCCACTTATTCATCCATTATTTCTCAAACAAGAAGCCCTCCCTTACATCTAGTTGTTTTTTACCTTTTGGATCATAGAGTTAGATTCATGTTCAAGTGGCGATTCCATTTCTTTAATTTCTTACAGGAATTTCTACTAGATCTCTTGATTTTCTTGAGCAGGGGTCTCTATCTAGCATCCATTTGGTCCCTCATTATTCCTTCAAGCAAGTCATCATGGATGATTTGTTTACCCCGTGTCATTTTACTGATGTTCTCCATGATATTCCGGAAGTGGCCATTCATAAATTGTCTTTGTTCTCGGGTGGTGATTCAGTTGCTGTTAGAAAGCATCTATGCAGGTTTATTCATACAATACTTAGATTTTGTAGTTCTCCCCAGTATGATCATGAAGATGTCAAAATGTGTCTATTTTCCTTTTCTTTAGAGGGTGATGCTTTGAATTGGTTTAATAATTGTCCTGAAGGTTCTTTTTCTCGTTTTCAAGACATCGTCAATGCTTTTACAGATAGATATGGTTATCAAGGTAGCTCGCCTTGTGCCCCTAAAATTATGCAACAGAATGAAAGTGATCTTGTGAAGGATCCAGCTGTCAATGAAAGATTTCAAGACAATTCTCCATATCAGAATGTGCCATCCACTTGTACCGTTGCAAGTCAAATTCATGACAGTGGAAAAACAAGGACAAGTTGTCAAATTAGTGTCGACAATGAGAGGGAAAATGATAAGCAAATTATAGAAGAACTAAAGTAGTTGATTAAAGACATGCAGTTCAGTCAAACGCAGCTGGTAAAAAATATGGAGCTTAATCAAGAGAAATTTGTAATTGATTACGTCAAGGATATGAGAACTTTATACACTCAATTGGAAAAACGTGATGAGGAGATGGAAATCATGAAAATTAAACACTCCGATCATGTAACCACCGTAGTAGAAAAGTGTGCTCAGAATATGGAGGATATGAGGACCGACATGCAAAAGGAAATGGAAACTATGAAAGCTAATCATGGCAGAGAAATTAATTCTATGCAAAGCAAGTTATTAACTATGGATGAAGAAATGACCATCATGAGATTCAATTATAGTAATCAGTTAGCTACCATGCAAGCAAATCATAAGAAAGAGATAAACTATATGCAAAATTGTTTCATGGGCATGAAAGCGAATAATGAAAAAGTAATAAAAGATGTGGAAGCTAGTCAGATATGTCTTTAGAATAATTTATTGATCATGGCGGAAAACCATACCAAGGAAGTCAGTGCCATGAAGGTTGAACACTCTAGCTAGATGGATGCCATAACAATACAAGGGTAGAAACTTCAACATCAGTCAGAGGATGAAAGAAACAAGGAGATGTCAACAGATCAGAAGCCTCCTTATCTGCTGCAGCAGGCTCCATCTTATTATGAGGAGGTCATTTGTTCCATTGAAAAGTGGTTAATTGAAGGTGACCCAGATAAAATTGAAGTGGATAAGAATCAGGTTGACGCTCACATGGTTAATCCACCAGTCATAGAAGATCAAGTTATAACTCATGACACCTGTGAGACTGATCCATCATTCTTGACAGAGCAGATGCAGAATGAAGAGAGACATGTCATGCATATCTTACATACTTCATCTGAAAGTTTTGAAGCAGAATGTTCCACATCATTAGTGATACAACTTGCCACAAAGAAAAAGCGCAAGAGAAAGAGAATGAGAAAGCAATTTGATGCATCAGATGGCTGCCAAATTCGATTTGCAGGAAACAGCCTGCAAATCCACTTGGAAACACTCATAAAATGTTGCTTTCCCCTGTACTATCTGATCCCTTGCTTCCCAGATGGTCTTTGGCCCTGATGGCTGCTCAATCAAGTACCACGAATTTGTTGCTGGAGGCCACTGTGCAGTCTCTCTGCCCATAAACGTAAGCTATTGCGTGTACTGGTTGGCTGGTTGCAAACACTGATAAAATACCCTCAGTCCTCCATATTCTTTTCTCCCGGAAACTCCCAGCAAGTTAGTGGCTCCTTGGTTGGCTGAATCAACCTTTGCGTATTTTTGGCTGCCTAGAAAAGACGCAGTCCCTTCTTCTGCATGGTTGGCTGAGTTGTGAATCACTGCTAGAACTCCTACAATCTCTGTGGAATGGCCTCCCTAGGATGGGCACGGAGAGCTCCATCCTCTTATCACCTTGGACTCCCTTAGCCTCTTGTGGGCCCCTCCTTCCACTAACTCGAATTCCCTCCAACGACCTCCTTGGCCAAATTCAAATTATGCATGTGGTGGCCCCCACATTCCACTAGCTACCGAAAATAATTCAAACTACCTATAGTTCCTAAGTTTCTGCGTGTGGGTCCTCCTCCTAAACCAAAATTGCTACCAAAATTGCGTTGCTGCATCTCGTGATTAATTCATTTGAGAAGGGACATGACAGTGCTCCCCTCCCAAATGTACTTGCCCTCGAGCAAACTCAAATTTGGGTGCTCTAGTATGTGCTCACCCTCCCAAGTGGCATCCTCATCGGGTAAGTTTTTCCAGCATACCAAGAAATACCTGATGGTTCTGCTCCTCAGTTTTCTCTCCCTGCTCTCCAATATGGCCTCTAGTTCTAGCACCAAATGGCCCTTGTCATCTAATGGGGGTAGATCAGCTACTGCGGTCACCTGTTGTCCCAGCACCTTCTTCAGGCATGAGACATGAAAGACGTTGTGGATCCTGCTCCTCGGAGGCAGTGCTAGCTCATAGGCCACCTCCCCAACCCGCCTGGTCACCTGGTAGGGCCCATAGAAGCGTGGTTGTAGCTTCTCGACCCCCTTCTGTTTCAATGTGGACTGTCTATAAGGTTGCAACCGAAGGTACACTAGGTCCCCCTCCTCAAAGTGCCTCTCTATCCTGTGCCGATCTGCATATAGTTTTTGCTGATTCTGGGTTGTTGCTAGATTATCCTTGAGAGCTTTGAGGATATCTTGGCTCTCTTGGACC
The DNA here is from genome assembly GCA_031772625.1 of Pinus tabuliformis. Classification (NCBI taxonomy): domain Eukaryota; kingdom Viridiplantae; phylum Streptophyta; class Pinopsida; order Pinales; family Pinaceae; genus Pinus; species Pinus tabuliformis. The sequence continues at coordinate 60,191,159 of CM062804.1, read as the reverse complement.
CAGTCTTTGGCCTTTGGGGCCCGACTGTCTCTGAAAATAATATCAACAAAAGTTAGAGCATCATAACCATAAAGGGCACAGAAAGGAGTCATACCAATAGACATGTGGTGCATGGTGTTGTAGCAGAACTTGCCCAAGTGCAACCACCGAATCCATGTCCTCTGCTGACCCGTCACATAGTTCCTTAGGTACCCCTCCAACCACTGGTTGACCCTCTCTGTCTGGCTATCCGTCTGAGGGTGGTAACTGGTGCTAGGAGTAAGCTCCGTCCCAACCAACTTGAAGAGCTCCTACCAAAAACCACCCATAAATCTGCTCTCTATCGCTAACAATGTTCTTGGGGAGTCCATGTAGTAGGAAAACCTCCCAGAAGAATAACTTGGCAACCTGTGCAACCATGAATTTAGTGTGGATGGCAAAGAAATGGGCAAATTTGGTCAACCTGTTGACCGCCACATTTATGCAATCTTTCCCCTGTACTGTGGGGAGTCCAGTGATGAAATCCATCGAGATACTTTCTCATTTCCCCTCTGGAATGGGGAGTGGCTGTAATAGCCCTGCAGGGTGAGTCAACTCCCCCTTGTTCCGCTGGCAGGCCCCACACTCCCTTACATGCTGCAGCACGTCCTCCTTGAGGCCTTTCCACTTGAACCTCTCTTGAACAACCATGTAAGTCTTCCGAAACCCCTGGTGTCCGAACAGTGGTGAATCGTGAGCTGCCTGGAGTACCCTCTCCCTCAACTGCGAGCTGGGTACTAAGTAAATGCACCCCTTGTAATAGATGACCTCATCCATCACATGGTAATGCTCATCTGCATGTGTCCCCTCTAGCACCTCGCAGGCCTTCCTGTCCTTGGAGTACTCAACCAACAGCTGAGCCTTCCAATCTTGGCAGATGCTCATAAGAGATAACCCAACCAGTCTCCTGGATAGAGCATCGGCCACCACGTTGTGCTTGCCCCGCACATACTCAATATCAAAGTCGTAGGCCTGCACCTTGCTGACCCATCTCTGCTGCCTGTCATTGAGGCCCTGCTGCCCCATGAAATGTGGAAGGCTGTTGTGATCAATCTTCACTCGGAATCGGTTTCCCACCAAGTACTAGCGAAACTTGGCCAAGGCATGCATGATGGCCAGCATCCCCTTGTCATATATGGAATATGACAACACGTGTGGTAGGAGCTTCCTACTCTTGAAAGCTATGGGGTGCCCCTCCTATGACAAAACGGCTCCAACTCCTACCCCTGATGCATCACACTCCACCGTGAATGGCTGGGAAAAATTTGGGAGTGCCAAGATAGGGCAACTACTCATCACCTCCTTGAGGCGATCGAAAGCGGCCTATGCTCCCTCAGTCCATGCGAAGGCCCCTTTCTTGGTCAAGTCGGTCAAGGGTGCTGCCAGCTGCGAGAACCCTTTGACAAACTTCCTGTAGTAAGTGCAAATGCCCAAGAAGCCTCTTAGCGTTGTCACGTCTTGGGGTACTGGCCAGTCCCGAATGGCCCTGATCTTCTCCTCATGAACCCTTCACCCCATATTCTCCAATGATATGCCCAAGATAAATCATTTCTGTCAATCCAAACTCACATTTGGAGAGCTTGGCATAGAACTGCTGCTCCTCTAGAATGCGCAGTACCTCCTCCAAGTGTTGGAGGTGCTCCTCCCATGTTCGGCTATAGATCAGGATATCGTTAAAGAACACTAGCACAAACCTCCTCAGCTGCCCCCGAAAGATGTGGTTCATGCAAGACTGAAATGTGGCGGGAGCGTTGGTCAGCCCAAACGGCATGACCAAAAACTTAAAGTGCCCATAATGTCTTCGGGATGTCTTGATCCTAAACTCTGATCTGGTGGTACCCCGAACGCAGATCGATCTTAGAGAATTACTTGGCTCCTCTAAGTTCATCCATCAGCTCATCAATGCAGGGAATGGGGTATCGGTTCTTGAGGGTCTTCTTGTTAAGGGCTCTTTAGTCTATGCACATCCTAAGGGTCCCATCCTTCTTCTTCACCAGAACTACGGAAGAAGCAAAAGGATTGGAACTAGGCCTGATGTGACCCAAAGCAAGTAGTTCCTGAATAGCTTTCTCGATCTTGTCCTTATAAGCTTTGGGTTGCCTGTAAGGAGTAGTGATGACTGCCTATATGCCCGGCTCTAGCTCAATGGTGTGCTCAAATCCTCTATCTGGTGGCTGACCTAGTGGAATGTCACCAAACACTGCTGCGTTCCTGTCTAGAACAACCTGTATGTCTGTTGGTGGTGATTGTGCCTGTCCCCTAGCCTCTGAGATCCTCAACTCGACTGCCCATGCGATGTCCCCATGTCGAAGATCTGCCTCCATCCTGTGGGCCGAAACTGTTTAAGGCAGATAAGGCTGCATGCCTCTCAAAACCACTAGTTTGTCGTCTGGCCCCATGAACTCCATCTCAAGTTTACTCCAATCAGTCGTAACTCTCCCAAGGGAATACAACCACTAGACACCCATCACCACATTGGTGTCTAGCACATCGACCACAAAGAAGTGGTCTGTCATCGAGTAGTTTCCCATAACTACTGTCAAGGAGGGCACATATCTGGTACACTGGATGGAACGGTCACCCGGCACTAGGATAGAGAATCCCTCAAACTCTGCCATGGTGAGGCCCCTCCTCTGGATCAGCTGTGAATCTATGAGGTTTTGGGTAGCCCCACTGTCCACTAGTACTGACACCCTCTATCCCTATACTGTACCTCTGATCCGGAGTGTCAAAAACTTAGGAATCCTGCATAGAGAAGCAAGGTCTCCCCCTAATGAGGCAAGAGATGCCCCTCCCTATGGAGGTGGTGGTGGTGGTAGCCCTCTGTCCCCTGAACTCTCTCTAGCTATCCCACTACAATCCTGTCCACCTTGTCCTCCTTGTCATTGTCAAAAAAGACCTCAGTCTAGTGTGCTCTACCCGCTATGCACCTATGTCCTGGTGCCCAGGGCTTGCGGCATGTGAAGCATAGCTTCCTCCTCCTAAGGTCCTTCCGTGTCTCCTCATCTAGCTGCCCTCTCCCCTGTGTGGTCCTCAGTGGCGGGGGTCTAGTCTCATGCCCTTTCTATGGGAAAGGGATCCATGCAGAAAATGGCACTCTGGTCTTGGGGATGGCCCCTTGCAAATCTCTGGCGCACACCACCGCCTCTTGCAGCATAGAAGGTCTGTGTGACTTCACCTGTCCACGCATAGGCTTAAGCAAACCCTCAATGAAGGTGTATACCCTCCTGGCCTTAGACAGATCCGGGACCATCACTGACACACGTAGAAAATCAAAAAAATACTGCTCTAGGTTGCCTGTTTGGTGCAGTTGTGTCAGCTCCCTGAAGGATGCCTCCGGATCCCTCTGATCAAACCGCTCCACCACCCTCCTGGTGAAGTCCTCATATGAAACTATCTGGGCATGCCCCAAAGTGGTTAGGCCGTGAAACCACTAGTCATGGGCTTCCCCCTCCAAGTGCAACACTGCTATCTTAATGGCCTCCTGTTTTGTCATCCAGTTGAGCTAAAAGTATGTGTCCATCTTTTCAACCCAAGCCTTGGTTGTGCACTTGGCAGTGCCATCAAATGTAGGGAAGTACATCCTCCCTATGGTTCTCTGCCGCTTATAGTTTTGGGTCCCCTGTCCTCCGTACCCCTTGTACCTCTCACTCTGCTTGAGCTTGCAATAATCTCTGAAGGAGAGGGCTTCTTTGAAATCTTCGTTCATCGCCTGCCACTCTCTGAAGTAATCCCCCATCTGGGGAGTTTCTTCCTCACGTGCTGGTTCGATCTGTGCCATTGGTACGAAGGAGGGTAGTGTGGCCCTAGTAGGCACACTCACTAAAGGGCACTGCGCCACTAGTGAGGGATGATTGAAGGGCTGAGAAGCCCCGGAGGTCTCTCCACACAAAAACCCTCTAGGTGTGGCTTTGTGATTTGATCTCCTCCAGCATGTCTTTCTGCCCTTTGGCCAAGTCACTCAGAGCCCTCAAGAGGCTATCGAAAGCCATCTCCTCCTTGCTCTTGGGCTCTGTCATTTCCTCCTCTCCGGCCACTGTTTTCCCTCTTTCCTCCGTGTCTGGTGTAATTTCCAGCTCCCTTTCTTTGCTCCTGTACCTCTGCCTCTGGTAAGTGATGTTCTCCCGGTCTTCTCCTCTCATAGGAAACCAAACCCACAATTGAGCCAAGAAGTAGGCTCTGATACTACTGTAATGTTCCTAAACAAGAAATTAAGTGGTAATCCAATTAAACAAACAATGCAACAGTGGAAAATTAAAAACATTTAGCAGACACCCATGAGACACTGTAATATTGGAACTGTTGAGCCATATATTATGAAATATCAGAGCATGAGTACAATATATAAGTCAAGTAGTGCACTTGGGCTTGTATCAAGGACAAGCTGGACCAAACCCAGGTGGTAGAATAGCTAGAAAGATGGCTGCTCAGCTGCTGCTCTACTATGCTTTGCGCTGTCCCAGTGAACTGCTAATCTGCTAATTTCGCCTGCTAAAAATTGCCCAAAAATTGCCCAAAAAGTTCTGCCCTTTTAGCGTTAGAATCGTTGGACAAAACCCAAAAAAACACAGAAGGGAATTTCTCTGATTTTGACTTTGGATTTTTGGCTTTTTGGGCGCTGCTCTCCGGCTACTGCTGCTAAATTCAATTTGCAGGAAACAGCCTGCAAATCCACCTGGAAACACTCATAAAATGTTGCTTTCCCTTGTACTATCTGATCCCTTGCTTCCCAGATGGTCTTTGGCCCTGATGGCTGCTCAATCAAGTACCACGAATTTGCTGCTGGAGGCCACTGCACAATCTCTTTGCCCATAACACTGGCTGGCTGGCTGCAAACACTGATAAAATACCCTCAGTCCTCCATATTCTTTTCTCCCGAAAACTCCCAGCAAGTTAGTGGCTCCTTGGCTGGCTGAATCAACCTCTGCGTATTTCTGGCTGCCCAGAAAACACACAGTCCCTTCTTCTGCGTGGTTGGCTGAGATGTGAATCACTGCTGGAACTCCTGCAATCTCTGTGGAATGGCCTCCCTAGGGCGGGCATGGATAGTCCCCCGAAGTAGAGGTTGAATCTTCCCTGCGGAAGACTCGTGGCTAAACAACCGGTAGACTCGCTAAACAACAGAGCGTACAAGAGTGAGTTTGTTTGTCAAATATTCAGAATGTTGGAAAATGAGAGCTCCATCCTCTTTTATCACCTTGGGCTCCCTTAGCCTCTTGTGGGTCCCTCCTTCCACTAACTCGAATTCCCTCCAACGTCCTCCTTGGCCAAATTCGAATTATGCATGTGGTGGCCCCCACATTCCACTAGCTACCAAAAATAATTTGAATTGCCTATAGTTCCTAAGTTTCTGCGTGTGGGGTCCTCCTCCTAAACCAAAATTGCTGCCAAAATTGTGTTGCTGCATCCCGTGACTAATTCATTTGAGAAGGGACATGCCACTGTCAGTATTCTCCAGAAAGTCCTTCTCCCGGATTCTCACTGCCCCTCTGCTACAAGATCTCCCCAATCGATTTTCCTCTTGAGAACTTTCTCACCTCAGAAAATCGATTTCCTCAATTTTTGTGTGTGTGTTTCCAAATGAACCCCAAGCCTCCATTTTAATCTTTTCCTGTTGAGTCCTCAACGGCCGAGATTAAGTCTCTAATAAATGGCTAAGATTTTAACATGACTTGATCCGCCTTCTAGATCATTCTCACCCATATTTTAATTAATACCTATTAATATTTTAATTTCCCTAAGTTTAGACTTAGGAACTCCATTAAAAATATTAATTGTTTTAATAAAATACAATCCGGGTGGAATTTCACCAAACGGTTTCTGGGTTTTTTAGAACTCATGTGTCTTAGCCTCTCCACCAGTTTTCAAGGCTAGAGTACTTCTGATGCTACCAAAAACTAACATTGGTAACTGTACTGATCCCTGTGACTGTCCTACTGGCGGACCCATTGGATACCCATGCGGCTACCCCTACTGCTAGACCAATGGAGATTCTTTTGGCCCACTCTAATCACTTGCCGGCATTTTGCGAGACTTCTTGAAAGCTCTGTCCTCCGTAAACTTCACATCTCGTCTCATTATGATCTTCCTGCTACTAGGAACATAGATCCTTTATGCCTTAGAGGTTTTGCTATATCTGACAAAATATCCTCTTTATGCACTCTGATCCAACTTAGTGCGCTTCTCATCTAGTACATGACAATAAGCTATGCTACTAAAGATCCTGAAGTGACTGACTCTTGGCTTCTTCCCTGACAAGATTTATTCTGGTGTTATCTTACCCAATGCCTTGTGAGGAACCCTGTTTTGAATATACACAGTCGTGTTACATGCCTCTGCCCACAAGAACCTAGTCAAATCCTAGTCATATAACATTGCCTTTGCAACCCCTTTGAAATATCCTAACCATTTATTAAGTTTTAATCTTGGTCGTTGGTGCTCCAACAAAGGATTATAAGAGGAGGTCGATTTGGTGATGGAGAAGACACATGAGAGGTTTGATTTTATGAGCAGATCAATTTCCAGAGTAGTAGTAGTCAGTTGCTCGAGCGAGAGCTAGTGAGATCGAAATAGTGAGAGAGGGGTAGAGAGAGTGAAGCCAGAGGAAGATTTCTAGATCTGGTGAGTGAATTTGCAGAGAGGCAAGAGGCACAGAGAGGCTGAAGATAGGGCAACGTAGTAGCCTCTAGAGGCAAAGTCGATTTGCTAGGAGAGATTGACGTTTTCAATTCCAAAGGCTGGGTAGGAGTCCCAGAGTGTTAGAGAAGTGTCTTCTGGTCAGCAGAGGCAGAACGACTTCATTAGTCTAGTCGGAGGCTAGACGTCCAGCCAATTACGCAAAGGCTGATGCAGAGGCTCAGAGGGCCGAAACTTTGAAGGCAAGTTATGCCAGGAGATTGCTTGTGGGGTGAGGAAAATTCCTCTCTAGATTTTTGCCAATATTTCTCTGTAGGATTTCTAATTTTGGCATCCAATTGTACTCAAATTATTTCACTGCTGCATAATAATAAAACCGTTAGTTGTTGCACCGTTTTTCCCAAGTTGGGTTTTTTTGGGGACTTTTGTCCAAAAATAACTGTGTTATTTTATATGTGTGTGCTATCATTTCTTCCAATGTTTATTCTTCCAAAGTTTTCTTTGTGTAGGTTGCAGTGTGATTTATTCAGTATTTGATGTAGCAAACAGTAAATAAATTGTTAAATTAAATTAACAATTAGGAGAATAATTTCCAGTTGCTGCATTAAGATTCTAGTTTAATTTTCACATGGTATCAAAGCATTGTTGATCAGCCGGAGAGCTCACAGGCGAAGAGAGAAGGAATTTCGCTGTTCAATGTGAGCAGCAGACCGAAATTCCTAGGGGCAACGCAGTCACTTTGCTAGGAGGCCGAGTTACTTGAGGAGATTCAATTTTTCTGAGTGGGGCAGAAAAATTTGATCTCTCCAGATCGAGTGATTCTAGAAGTAGAGGGAGTAGCTCAGTATTTTCGTGGAGCAGACCTCTAGCTAGACACAGTGGTTTTGCAACAGTTTGCTAGAGTAGAGCCAGTGTTGGGTGGAAGGAAGAAGAGCACACACAGAGGAAAAATTTTCCTCAGGGAACTTCTAGTCTCAAGAAGTTCGATTTTTCCTTGTAGATCAATAGTCATTGTGAGCAGATCTTCTCACTCCAGAAGGGAGTGCGAATAGCAGAGAAATAGTTGAGCAGAAGGAAAGAGGAGATTTTTGACATTTGTTGAGATGGCCACTACTACGTTTCGTGATCAGGATAGGTTGGATGTGTGAAAATTCAAGAATCCGACCCGAATCTACTATTGCAACCACTGTTGGCTTGATGGGGCCTGACCCAGGTTCGGAAGTGTTTTAGCCAAACAAATCCTGCACTACCGGCCCTTTCGGCAACAATCTGTGGAGCGTGGACTGAAGTCTCACCTGAGGTAGTATGGGAGGGTGCTGGAACCAGGTTTCCGCACCCTAGGGATGTCTTGATGAGGACTAGAAGGGTCGCGAACCGATCTACGCACTCGCGCTACTCTGCACAGCTGTCTGGCCTTCGCATAGCTCGGCGACGAGGTACTTCTTAGATTCTTATTATTAATGTGTTTATTATAGATCAGATCTAATTCTTAAGGTCTTTAATCAAGCATTCAACAGTTATAACCAGCGTGCACAACCATAAATCTTACAGATATGCATAAACTCAAAACATAAGCATAAACATATAGATCTGTGATCAAATGCACAATAATTCAGAAACACTTATCTTTATTAATCTTCTGTTCAGTACAATCAGTTCCACCCTACGCACTCAGCTGCAGGGGTCCGTGCACACAACTGCGGACTCTACCAGGCCTCTGCGCCAATAGTTGCTCAGCCTTCTCTAACTACTACCACCCATGACTTAGACTTATAGACTCAGAGCAAATATTGCATTCACAAACCCATAATACCTCAGATCTTAATCAAAAACTACCTTCTACCCTTAGAGCCTTACTCTATTTATACATTCCCATGGTCCACGGACCATGGGCAAGCCGACTCTCTTTCTATTATTTTACATTATTTTCGGGCGGACAACCCTTTGACTTGACCCATTACAATTCGCGCTCTGTGCACTTTGCGGAACCTTTCCCATACTATTACCCCAAAATTGTGGGCTTTAAGCCTCAAAACCGTTACACGGGGCCTCTGCTACCCAACAGGCCCCCAACACAATCATTGTGACTCGTCCCGAGTCACTCGTCGGTGCGGCAATACGTGTTGCCAAGTGTCGCGGTCCACCATCCCTTCGAGTGACACACTACGTTCTGTTGCTCCCTTCTTGCCACTTGCAAATATTCTTCAAGCTCCTGCTACATTGCTCAACCGATGATGCTCATTCTGCTCAACCGATGATGCTCATTCTGCTCTACTCGGTTAACACAAAGCGACCCCTCAGAGGATTTTAGCTCTCGTTGAGGCGCCAAAGGCGGGAATCCTTTGTGCCAAAGGAGCAAATTTTTGATCTCTGGTCTAATATACACACTGTTTGGTGAAGCTTGTGTTGCATTTTTGCAAAAGAGATGTTGCTGTCCGCAAGATCCCAATCAGCAAGGTGCGTCAGAGATGAACTGTTAACCGAACTTCCATCCTTTGTCTCCAGATTCACCAACTTTTCCTTATATTTCATGGGTCGCCTGCGAGCCCGTGGTTTAGGCAGCGGCATTCGGACCAGTTCTGCTTCGTGTCTGAGAATTTTCGGTAGATCCCGTACTATCGGTGCGGCATCTGTGGTTGTCGACATCATCTTATCCAGAAGGTCCTGCATCTCTGTTGGCCATATTAAAACCCCCGGTCTTACTCCTTGAGCGTGGAAGTTCAATGGTTCCATACTGATAGGAAGGCACAATAGCTTACTTCTCCAGACACCACAACTTGTTTGGTGGATGCCCCACTATGATTTATAGGCTTGTTGAAATTCAAATTCAGTTGTTCCCTCCTTTTCTGGTTCATTAATGTTAGAGCTATGGTAGATCGTCCCGAATTTGACTCGTACGTCGTATCTGAATTGCCCGCCGCCCGCTCCATTTCGTCATAACTCGGACATCTTGTCATGAACAGTGACAGCAACGATCACTTCCATGTTTATCCACGCAGCAGCGCAACCCCTTCTGTGCATTCGCGACCTTGGTGATAGACTGATCCTGCGCGCGCAGCTCCTTAATAGACTGTTTTACCATCCCTCGCTCTCTTTCAATTGTCAGGAGTGGTGAGACTATGCTTCGGTCAGTTAGTCAGGTAGCCGGCCTGCCTGTGTAGAGCTTCAGGCGACTGCCATTTACTCTTCCTGGGAAGGGCTCTCCATTAAGCTTGCCGAGCTGGACCACGCCTCCATCTATGACTTCTTTGACCACATATGGTCCCAACCAATGCATTCAAAGCTTTCCTGGCCGCAAATTAGACTTCTTGTCATGAATAGTGATGTCAACAGTCACCTCCCGACCTTTCCACGCCGCAGCGCAGCCTCTCATTCACGACCGCGATCTGGATGACCGACTGGTCCTGCACGGAACGTCTTTTCTGCGCAGCTCTCGAGCAGACTTGTTTATAGTCCCGCGCCTTCTTTCAATTGCTTGGAGCGCTGAGACTATGCTTTCCACAGATAGTCAGGTGGTCGCACCCCACGTGCGAGACTTCCGCTTCCCTGCTAGCTCGGGCTGCGGGTACACTTCGAGTACCAGTAGTGCGTCATGTTCTATGCTCCCTCATTCAGTAAGGTGCGGTCGCAACCACGATAGCAGGGTCGTAGCTCGTTCTAGTACCATAGTAGGGCCAGCCAGGTCTGGTCCCCTTATTCTCAGATTCACGCGGCCCGCTTGTGCGACTCCGATTTTCATTTTGCTGATTTCTTCGTCCAACCTCGCGCTTTTCCTCCTCAGCCGTGCCCATTCTTCATCGAGTTCGCGAAGTTTCAAGCTACTGCGCCGAATGGCTTCTTGCAACCATCGAATTCCTTTGCCCAGGTCCTTGCGTTCAGTCCGAACTGCAGGGGCGGTGGTCAAGGAAATTCTCTCTGCCTTCCTGGTTTCATCGTGTCTGATCATGGATAGGGCCATCTTTGCACACCCCGTTTTGTTTATGGTCCTATAGGCCCATCGAACCCTTGGTACGCGCAGATTTAGTTGGGGCGGTGGTTGCATAGTGTACGGTTGCATCACTCATCGTAGGTGGGTGCCCAAACCGCTTTGTCCTGGCTGCCCAGACCGCGTTTGACGCTGAGGGCTTCTAACCCTTACATGCAGCCGCCTTCTACATTCGTGCCCGTTCTACCTAATATTACAAGGTGTGTAGAAATTTCTGTTTTCCCACCCCGGTTTTCAGTTTCTCCTTATTTCTCCCATGTAGTTAAATGCCCATTCCCATAACCATACATTTAACAGACTGAAAAAAATAAATATTGCTGAAAACACAAATTCTGGAAATTTTTCAGAATGCTGGAAATTGCAGAATTAAAAAACAGCAATAAAAAACAGCCATTAAAACACATTAAAACACTGATATTTTTGGTCAACTTGACCCTGGAAAAACCCCCTACAACTCTTGGGGAAAACCAGTTTGAGAGCTCTTCTTTATTTCTGAAAATTGCCTTTTTACAGTGAGAATTATTTAGCAAAAAATCAGCAAGCAAATTTACAACTTATCTCCTTTCCCGTGCCTCACAGCAATCTGGAAATTACAGCAAACAGGACAGCAATAAATGCTGTACGGCCTCCGTTTTGTGTGCAGAAAAATCAGCAAACTGCTCCTCGATTTTTGTGCAAAAATCTGCCTTTCACTATGTGTTGAATCAGCTGTACAAATCTGCTCAACTGCTGCCTTGGAATGTGTGCCAAGCTGCTGTCTCCTTCTCCTCCCTGCTCAGAAATCTCTCTTGCTCTCTTGCTCTCCTTCTCCCAATTTGCTCATGAAAAAATGAATGACCTTTTCCTCCTTTAATATAACTCCAAGTGACTTTTGGGTGATCCAAGTGACTTTTGGGTGATCTCTAAATCCAATGGCTGAAATAGATTTAGATCAATGGCTGAGATTAAATGCTCATTTAAATCTCACTTTCTATTTTTTAATTCACCCCACTTTAATAAAGACCCACTTAGTCATTTATTTCCAAAGTCACTTTTCCTTTCTAATTTTTCATTTACTTTATAAAAGTTACTTTAAAATTAGACTTAATAACTTTATCACTTAAAGTCACTTTTAAATTAGATTTAACTTTATAAAATTATAAAGTCACTTTAGGAGAAAAATTAAACTCTTTTGGACACTTTTCCCTAGGCCAAAGATCAAAGCCTAAAGGAACCACCTGTCCTCCGGTACCAAATTTCAACACTCCCTCTTACCGAGGAAGGTGTTCCTCACCACACCCATCTTGTCCCTGAAGTAGACATGCTTGCCCCGTGGTAAGGCTTTGGTAAGGATATCTGCAATCTGCTCATCAGTGCAAATATACTCAAGCTTCACAACTCCCTTCTGAACATAGTCTCTGATGAAATGATATCTGATCCCGATATGCTTTGACCTGTCATGAAATACTGGATTCTCCGTGAGTTTAATGCAACTCTGATTATCACAGTAAATCACTGAAGGTCTCAACGGCTGACCAAATAAGCCAAACAACATCTTGCGAAGCCAGATAGCCTCACAACTAGCTAGAATGGTTGCCATATACTCTGCTTCCGCTGAACTCAGTGCTACTGACTGCTGCTTCCGGCTGAACCATGACACTACTGCTGAACCCAACCCAAAACAACACCCTGAAGTGCTCTTCCTATCAGAAGCACAACCTGCCCAATCAGAATCAGTGTATCCTGCCAATCTCACTCCATCTCCCTGCCTGTAGTCCAGACCATAATCCACTGTCCCCTGCAAGTACCGCAAAATGTGTTTTGCAGCCACCCAGTGAACCTTCCTAGGCTCACACATAAACTGACTCATCGTGTTGACTGCAAAACAGATATCTGGTCTAGTGTTGACCAAATACATCAAGGAACCAATCAGCTGCCTGTACAATGTGGGATCCACCAACTCGGAATCCGAAGCATGAAGCTTCTTCCAGTTGGTGATCATCAGTGTCGACATGGGTCTACAATCCTCCATGTGGAATCTGCTAAGGATGTCCACAATATACTTCCCCTGCCCCAGAAAGAAATGCCCCTCCTCCTGCCACACCTCCAAACCCAAAAAGTAATGCATCAAGCCGATGTCCTTCATCTCAAACTCCGCCGCAAGATCTCTCTTGCAGTGCTCTATGAGTCTCTCTGCACCTGTAATGATCAAGTCATCCACATACAGCACCAGAATGAGAGGCTCTTCACCAATCACAATAAAGTAAAGGTTCGGATCTGCCTCACTCTTTGTGAAACCCATCCCCTGCAAGTATGCATCTATCCTGGAGTACCAAGCTCTGGGAGCTTGCTTCAGGCCATAAAGGGCCTTCTTCAATCTGCACACATGGGACTCCTTCCCATGCACCTCAAAGCCCTGTGGCTGCTCAATGTACACCTCCTCCTGTATGAAGCCATTGAGAAATGCGGTCTTCACATCCATCTGGTGGATCTTCCAACCCATCTCTGCTGCTATCGATATAATGGAGCGGATCGAAGTATATCGAGCCACGGGAGTGAAGGTCTCCTCATAATCAACTCCCTCTACCTGGGAGAACCCTCTAGCCACAAACCTCACTTTGAATTTCTCAATGCTGCCATCTGCAGCATGCTTTACCTTGTAAAGCCATCTGGAAGTAACCACGGATTTGCCCTCAGGCCTCGGCACCACCTCCCAAACATCATTCTTCATGATAGAAGAATACTCCTCCTGCATGGCCTCTCTCCAGACCTGCTGGCTAGCTGCCTCCTCATAGCTAGAAGGCTCAGAGTCAAGGATGCTGGTAACCATCACCATATAGCTACAAAACCTCTCAGGTGGTCTACTCTCTCTGACCGGCCTCTTCGGCTCAGCAACAGATGTGGCATCTCTCAAGGTGTCCTGAAGCCACTTGGGCTTCCTCTTCCCTGAGCGCACTTCTCCCACCGGAGAATGAAACTCCTCCTCCTCATCATCATCAGTAGCCTAAACTCCTGACTGTCTGTCTGCTGTCCTCCTGCCTGCACCTGAACCTGTAGAAGCTGAGGTACCGTGTGAACTGTCCATCAGTGGACTCCCTAGTGAACTGCTCTGTGAACTACTCTGCATGCTGCCCGGAGCACCACCCCTCTGGCTCGATGAGCCACTGCTCACTGACGGACCTGACATCCTCATAGATGTACCTCCAGATCCTCCTGATCCCTGCCCACTGGATCCCTGCGACTGACTCAACTGCTGCTGAGGGTCTGGCTGATCCAGATACTCTAACTCCTGTGACCTCCTAAAGGCCCTGTCCTCCTCGAACTTCACATCCCGTCTGACAACAACTCTCCTCTGTGCAGGAATGTAAATCCGAAAGGCCTTTGAGGTCTCACTGTAGCCCACAAAGATACCCTTCTCTGCGGTGGGCTCTAGTTTGGTCCTCTTCTCCTTGGGTATATAGGAGTATGTTATGCATCCAAAGATATGAAGATGACCAATATCAGGCTTCTTCCCAGAGAAAGCCTCCTCCGGAGTCATGTGCCCCAAGGCACGATGCAGACTCCTGTTCTACAAGTAAACAGCTGTGTTGCAGGCTTCTGCCCACAAGAACAATGGCAACCCCTGATCATGTAACATGTCTTTGGCAGCCCCTATGATGGATCTGTTCTTCCTCTCTGCAACCCCGTTCTACTGGGGGTTGTAAGGAACAGTGAACTCCCTCCTAATGCCTGCCTCCGCACAATAGTCAACAAACTCTCCAAGGGTGTACTCTCCTCCATTGTCCGACCTCAAGGACTTGATCTTTCGACCTGTCTGAGTCTCCACAAGAGCTCTGAACTCCTGAAACCGCTTGAAGACCTCACTCTTGGTCTTCAAAAAATAAATCCAGGTCCTCCTGGAGTGATCATCAATGAATAACACATAGTACTCATATCCACTCAAGGAAACATGAGACATCCGACCGCTCACATCGGAATGAATCAAATCAAGTATCCCCGTCGCTCTGCTGTCACTGCTGGGAAAAGGGGATTTGGCAAATTTGCCCATCGCACAACCTCTGCAAGTATCAAAGTGATCAGTACTGAAATCTGGCACACCTGTAGTGATCTCTCACAATGTCCTCAAGGCTCCATGATACATATGTCCCATCCTGCGGTGCCAAATCTCACACAGCTCAGAACTGCTAGCTCTGCTGTCGGTACTACTGCTCAATGCCAAAAGGGGCTGAAATGCAAACTTGTACACCTTTGCATGGCGTACACCTATCACTCTAGCTGAATCAGCTGGAGTGCCCCTGGGATACATCAACACCTGTCCTCCCCTGAACAGTACCTCATATCCTCTGTCCTCCAAAGCTGAGACGGAGATGAGGTTCTTCCTCATCCCTGGCACATAAAGAACCTCTGACACCTTCAAGGGAGGTTTGGACTCCCTCTGAAATGTCACTGCCCCCACCCCGACTGCTCTAACAACTCTGTCATCACCGAGTACTACCTCAATATCAGTGCCACTCTCTGAAAGCTCTGAGAAGTACTCACGGACTCCTGTCATATGACGTGAAGCCCCACTGTCCACATACCAAATACCTGAAGATGCTCCGCTAATCGAGGGAAAAGCATGCTCCCTCTGAACCTGTGTGGCAGGTGATCCTGCACTAGAGGACTCACATGTAGTGAACGAAAACTCCCGGTCAAAACGACCAGCAAAGTCCTCAATCTCTGCTGAAGCTGCCACGTCCTGGTTCTTCCCCTTCTTCTTCTTCTTCTCCGGACACACAACTGCATAGTGTCCCATCTTTTGACAATTCCAACACTTCACCTTGGAATAGTCCTTTTGTGTGTTCCCCTGTTTACCTTTACCTTTGCCTTTGCCTTTGCCCCCACCACTGCTTGTGGAAGCCTGCTTCTTCCCTTTGCCTTTCTTGCCTCCTGCCACCAGTGCTACATCCTCATCCTGCTCAACTGGCTTGGCTGCCCCAAGCTGACCTTTCCTGATCTCTGTCTAAATGCAATCATCCCAAAACCTCTCCCATGTGGGAAGGGTCTCACGTGCACAAACCCCATCAGTAAAGTTCAACCATGAACGGGGGAGGCCATTCACTGCAATCCGCACCAACTTAGTGGATGGAATGGCCTCTCCAATCGCTGCCAACTCATCTCTCACATTGGTAATCTTTGTGAGATATCCAGCTGCACTATCATTACCCATCTTAATGTTCTTCAGCTTCTCCTTCAGGACCATCTTCCGGTTCTCATTGGTACTCTGGTAGAGATTGGACAATGCTGTCCACATCTCATGGGCATTTCTCTTTCCTCTCACATGAGGAATGCAATGGTCTTTGATTCCATCTAGAATCAGCCTCTTACCCTTATTGTTCTTCTTTTTATACTCAGCCAACTGAGTAACATCAGTGGGCACAACAACAGGGTTCTGTGCGGTATGCACCATGATATCCCAGACTTCTGCCTCCTCAAAGATACTCTGCATTCTCTCCTTCCAAACGCTGTAATTTATATGCCCATCCAACCTATCCTCCACCCTCAATCCCAATGACATCCTGCTGTCCTAAAACTGAAAGAATAGCACTGCTGTAGTAAAGATAAAACTGCTGTTTATGAAAAAATCAGCTTGCTGGAATTTTCTGAGTGAAAAATCAGCAACTGTAATTTTTCCTTTTGCTGTCCCAAACTGCCCTTCAGCACTCAACCTCTGATACCATGTAGAAATTTATGTTTTCCTACCCCGGTTTTCAGTTTCTCCTTATTTCTCCCATGTAGTTAAATGCCCATTCCCATAACCATACATTTAACAGACTGAAAAAAAATAAATATTGCTGAAAACACAAATTTTGGAAATTTTTCAGAATGCTGGAAATTGCAAAATTAAAAAACAGCAATCAAAAACAGCCATTAAAACACATTAAAACACTGATATTTTTGGTCAACTTGACCCTGGAGAAACCCCCTACAACTCTTGGGGAAAACCAGTTTGAGAGCTCTTCTTTATTTCTGAAAATTGTCTTTTTACAGTGAGAATTATTCAGCAAAAAATCAGCAAGCAATTTTACAACTTATCTCCTTTCCCGTGCCTCACAGCAATCTGGAAATTACAGCAAACAGGACAGCAATAAATGCTGTACGGCCTCCGTTTTGTGTGCAGAAAAATCAGCAAACTGCTCCTCGATTTTTGTGCAAAAATCTGCCTTTCACTATGTGCTGAATCAGCTATACAAATCTGCTCAACTGCTGCCTTGGAATGTGTGCCAAGCTGCTGTCTCCTTCTCCTCCCTGCTCAGAAATCTCTCTTGCTCTCTTGCTCTCCTTCTCCCAATCTGCTCATGAAAGAATGAATGACCTTTTCCTCCTTTAATATAACTCCAAGTGACTTTTGGGTGATCCAAGTGACTTTTGGGTGATCTCTAAATCCAATGGCTGAAATAGATTTAGATCAATGGCTGAGATTAAATGCTCATTTAAATCTCACTTTCTATTTTTTAATTCACCCCACTTTAATAAAGACCCACTTAGTCATTTATTTCCAAAGTCACTTTTCCTTTCTAATTTTTCATTTACTTTATAAAAGTTACTTTAAAATTAGACTTAATAACTTTATCACTTAAAGTCACTTTTAAATTAGATTTAACTTTATAAAATTATAAAGTCACTTTAGGAGAAAAATTAAATTCTTTTGGACACTTTTCCCTAGGCCAAAGATCAAAGCCTAAGGGAACCACCTGTCCTCCGGTACCAAATTTCAACAAGGTGTACTCCACCCTTGTGTAGTTGTCGCGCGTAGTGCCCCTTCTTGCGCATTGTGCCGCTTTTTCTCCATGATTGTAGTTCCACAGTGGTGTACGAATTCCTTCGCATTTGTTGCGCCGTCATCTGCTGGCAGTGTCCTTACTTCGGTTGTCACGCGTCACAGTGATCTAATCAGCATATTACAATTTAGCATTGTTACTTCATGCAATCGGCTCTGCCATCGCTCTATCTATTCATCTGAATTTGACGTGCAGAAATTGTTGTGTTCCCATGAGATTCTCCTGTCCGCTGTTGGATTCACCTAATCTTGGTCTTGCGCCGTTATCTGGTAGATGCTTTCTAGTTCATCGTCACTGTCCTCATCGCACACAGGTTCAATGTAGCGCGCTCCTTCGGCTGGATCCAGCGGAACTATTACACGTAGAGACTTTTTCTCGAATATCATTTTTCTTCTTTTTAGGTTGATGACTCCATTCATGTCCATGGCCCAGTCTATTCCTAACAATGCAGGGTAAGGGTTACTGTCATCCACAATTTCTATTACCTCAAAATCTATTTGTGTGCTCGCGCCTTCTATATCTACTGTTACTCCTTGCAATCTCCCCATAGGCAAGATCTTATGTTGGTTTGCCATCCGTAATTGAATAGGAGACCATTGTAATGCAGGCCTGCCCATGCGTTCCCATGTCTATTTAGGTAGCACATTCGCATCTGAACCCAAGTCCAGGATGACTTGATCCATCTCAAAGTCGCCAATCTGTGCTGTCAATCGCATTTCCCGCCCAGTGCGCAAAGCATGCTTTCCTAGTTTTCGAACCATGCGTGGTTCGCCCGACCCTGCACACCTAGTTATTAGCTCTTGTAATCCCTTAACTGCTTTATTGTCTCGTAGTAGCTTCATGCATGTCTCTAAAAAGGTAGTTAGCATAGAAGGATCCATTTCTGGCTTAGTTTGATCCTTACTACCTGAAGTAGAGGCCTCTGTGAAGCTCTTCTTAGCTTCCATAAATGTTTCCTTTGCACGTTCCAAGTCAAACTCTAGTTGCGAACCCATGTATTCTCCTCAGGTTGCTTCCCCTTATCTTCCCCTATGGTTGCACCGCTTTTGAGCACCATGTTCACATTGGGGTCTTCTTCGCGCGGTTCAAACCTCATCATTTGGATGTTCTGCGTTGGAGTAGACTAAAGCACTCCTTTCTCACGCATCTGTGCAATTAGTGTGGGGCAATCTACTGCTTCATGATCAAATTGATAACAGTACGGACAACATGTTCTAGTCGGGTTCGTATAGTCATGCGCGTAGTGCCCAGGTCCTCCACAATTGTAGCAGATTAATTGTCCATAGCCTCGTCTGGGTCCCATTCCTCCTCGTCCTTGTCCTCGTCCTTGGAACCCACCACGCGCTATTGCGGCAGCTGGATCCTGACCTCGTACCTCAGTTTGCATCCTGTAGGCAGGTGTTCGATCCATCAACAATTCATAACTCCGACAGTTTTGTTCATCGTGGCCTACTGAGCTACAAAAATTGCTAAATAGCTACTGGGAGGTCTGTGTAAACTTCTGCAATAGATGACAGTTGTCCGTTGTGTGCCTTCCTCCCACCTGATAGATCACGCACCACAGCCTGGGCGCCACACTTGATCCTCCCTGCGCCTTTGGTCTCAATGGCATTGGCTCTCCCCCTGCCAAATAGTTCACGAATATTGAACAATGATCCTTATCGTGGCCCTGGCTTCTACATTTTATGCACCACACTTCTTCTCGCGCTTCTGGCCAAGGCACCCTATTTTGTTTCAAACTCTGCATCTCTAAGCATAGGTTTTATAGTTGCGCGTGGATTTGTTGAACTCCCAACCCAGGATCTTGTATTGGAGTTTCAAGCAACCTCATCGCTATATCTAATGCTTCAGCTTGGTTTGAGATCTTCTGCTGTGACAGCGCCATTCTTAGATGTGGTGTTAAAGACGCCACAAACCATGCGCGGTGCTGCGCATCTGTCAGCGTCATGTTAGCTTCGCGGAGTTCAAGCGCTGATCCAGATCCCATGGAGTCTTGCCTGGAAGCATCACAATTTCCTTAAATTCGATGATTGACTGAGTTTCTGATTTTGGTCGGCTAAACTCTTTGTTCAATGCATCCTGGATCTCCACTATTCCGGCATTTGGATGATCGCTAGAGTGCTTAATATACCACGTCAACATGTGATCCTGCAGTGTGCTCACCAAAGTAGCCCTTTTAATGTTATCATCTGTAACACCTTGGGCTTCCCATACTGCCTTTACCACGAACCAAAACTGGTCTGGTTCCTCATTTCCTACGCCTCTAAATACGGGCAACTTGATCGCACTCGCCATTCCAACCCTTGGAGGTGGTGGAGGAGGGGTAGGTGAAGATGGGGTTGATGTAGGTGAAGTGGGTGATGGTGTGGATGGAGGTGGTAACTGTGGAATGCGCTGCTTTATCAACCGGACCACACTTCTCAGAGAGAACCCAATGAGCTCCTCCTCGCTTTCTCGCGAAAGTGAGATCACGGGACTGTTCTCTAATCGTTCAATCCCTTGGTAGCCTCTTCTGCTCCGTGTTACCCCAAACATCAATGGGTTCGCATAACCCGTTTTTCACATAAAAACATTTTAATCCAGGTATTCAACAATTTGATGTACTTACCCTGCGGTCCCTTGAGAAAACGTCTTTCCGCTTCACTGTAGCTCACGGTTGTATCTATCGCGAACTCAATGATAAACCCTCCTATTATCCGATCCAGCCAATGATCTACTGCCTGTGCAATTTTATCTTCAGATGCCTCTAGCCTGCGCACCAACTCTAGGGTCCACACTAACGGTTGATCGAGTTTGCACCTTCCCTGACTGTCAGCTAGCCTCGTGATCCACTCATACAGTTCTGACGAGAAGGATGCGAAGAAGATCTCGTGGATTTCTGTGTATATGTAGTGATCCAGCCACCTCTTCTCAGATATCTGCGGGGTTTTGTTTTCCTGCACCACGAACTCGTGAAGCTTCTGATCCAACCAATCTTCAATCTCTTTCTTTGTAGGGTTCCAGCGTTTCGACATCAGACATCCCTTAGGCAGATCCCAGTCCCGGCAACGGAACCATTTGTTGGCTTGATGGGGCCTGACCTAGGTTCAGAAGTGTTTTAGCCAAACAAATCCCGCACTACCGGCCCTTTCGGCAACAATCCGCGGAGCGCGGATTGAAGTCTCACCCGAGGTAGTATGGGAGGGTGCTGTGTTATAGACATTTTTGGGCACTACAACCCCAAGCATGAAATGTCCATAAACCAAGGGCTCCTAAGTCCCTAAAAGTGTTGTTCTAACCCCTAAAGGAACAAGGTCAACTGATTACAGCTTCTCCTAGAAGTTCTCCATGAAAAACTGCTCAAAACTGGTCAAAACAGGATCATTTCAGCTGCTCCATAGGCAAAGTGCGTTGCATCTCACCTAAAGACACTGTGTGGGTGCGTTGCATTTCAAAAAGCCCTTCTATGGGGTGCGATGGGCGAGAAGTGACAAATGGCAGTGTCATTCCGCGAGGTGGAGAGGCAAGGAATCTTCCAGAAACTTCTCCTGTGACACTTGCCTCTCTTAATTCGACCAAGGATGAGCAAGAGATCATCAATCTCCAAGTGGAAGCAAGAATTATCAGAGGGAAGACACTAATCAAATCACAAGTTGACTCATCTCCCTTACAGATATCTATATATGGATCCCTCATTCCAGAGATCCAGAGGCTGGAATTTTGCATATTGTAAGGAATTGTTGTTGGTTTCTTGAGACAAAATCAGAGTGTTGGGTGATCTAAGCTTTGTATGAGGTGAAGAGGGGCTTACTTGCTGAGAGGATGATGCTGGGTTAGAACGACTGGTTGTAACTCCCTTGGCTCTTTCTTGTTTATCAATAAAAGCTATTCAAGTTTTCCTCCATACTCTTGTGTCATTTACATTTTATGCATTTGTATGGTCAATTTACATCTAATCCTAGATTGTTTATAATTATAGATCCATGTTCTTATATAGTGCTATGCTACTGTGATCTTACAGGTACTCTGTGAAGCCGGGCGTACAAGGGAGCAAGTAGCGAAAGACTATCAAGAGAGAGAGGAATCAAACTAGGAGATTAGCGCAAGACAGAGGTTGGTCTTCTTTGTTCTTCTCTCATCTATATTTCATAAAGGAAAGACGAAAGTAGCTTTACTTTGTTTGTTTCTAAGGTAGCTACCACACCTTAGTGGGATAAGCAGTTCTGTGTAGACACTTTTCCCTGTAACATGCTAGAACTAGGTTTCCGCACCCTAGGGATGTCTTGATGAGGACTGGAAGGGTTGCGAACCGATCTATGCACTCGCGCTATTCTGCACAGCTGTCTGGCCTTCGCGTAGCTCGGTGACGAGGTACTTCTTAGATTCTTATTATTAATGTGTTTATTATAGATCATATCTAATTCTTAAGGTCTTTAATCAAGCATTCAACAGTTATAACCAGCATGCACAACCATAAATCTTACAGATATGCATAAACTCAGAACATAAGCATAAACATATAGATCTGCGATCAAATGCACAATAATTCAGAATTTCTTATCTTTATTAATCTTCTGTTCAGTACAATCAGTTCCACCCGCACTTGGCTGCAGGGGTCCGCGCACACAGCTGCACACTCTACCAGGCCTCTGTGCACACAGCTGCAGAGCCTTCTTTAACTACTACCACCCACGACTTAGACTTATAGACTCAGAGCGAATATTGCATTCACAAACCCATAATACCTCAGATCTTAATCAAAAGCTACCTTCTACACTTAGAGCCTTGCTCTATTTATACATTCCCATGGTCTGCGGACCATGGGCAAGCCGACTTTCTTTCTATTATTTTACATTATTTTCGGGCGGACAACCCTTTGACTTGACTCATTACAATTTGCGCTATGTGCACTTCACTGAACCTTTCCCATACTATTACCCCAAAATTGTGGGCTTTAAGCCCCAAAACTGTTACGCGGGACCTCCGCTACCCAACAACAACTGATTAAACTTCTCCTACTTGTTAATTACTGAAACAAATTATTTACTGCTTCCTACAACAAATATCGAAGCTAATACAATTGCAACCTTCACTTAATTAATTAATTTTCCCAAAACAAGAACAAAACAATAGAGAAAGATACACACAAGTGACAAGATTTTTTGGACAAACGTCCCCGGAAAAATTGAATGCGGGAAAAACGATGCAGCAGATCTGAGGGTTTTATTATTATGCGTTAATAAATCTGAGTACAATTCCTTGGATGCTCAACTAGCAATCTGATACAGAGAGAAACTGGACAAAACGAATGGTGAAATGCTCTCACCTTGTCACTGGGAGAATCTGAGTCTAATCACACTGAACTGGAGCTTCTGCGCAGGACTGCATCACCCCTGCTAGGTATCACGTTGCTCCTTCTTCGAACCCTCTGCTGGATGGAAAATCCGAATCTCTGCCTCCCAGTCTCACACCCCGGCTCCCGACTATTGAAACTCGATTTGCTTAGCAGGAATTCGATCTCGTCTAAGGCCTGCGTTGCCACTGCGTCATCTCTGTGTGGGCCAGCATTTGCCTCTCTTTGGACGTTGTTCTGTCCTCTTTGCCTTGTACTCTCTGGCCCAGGAAAACTTCCTTCTTCTGGATATTATCTCTGCCCCTCACTGCAAAAGCTCACTATCGAAATTATTCCGGTAGCTACTTTACTTCAAAAAATCGAACTTCTGAACTCGCTCTCTGTGTCTCTTCGAAATGAACCTCAAGCTTCCTTAAATAATCTTCTCGTTGGTATTCAACAGCACAGATGAGAAGCTAATCAATCACTAGGATCATTTCTACTTGATCCTCGTCTTCTTCTAAAAGTTATACCCGCAATTAGATTACTACCCATTAATTAACTTATTTTCCTAAGTTTAGACTTAGGGTCCTATTGACCCTGCCACCTACACCTACTTATAAGTTAGTGAGAGAAGCCTTCAACGCCACAAGGTGTGGTTGGTGGCAAGGAACTCAAAGAAGATGCTGTCACACTAATCCCGACTCTTTTCGTTTGAGTTATCTCCTAGGCTAGCTAAGGGAGGTCGTCCATAATGAAATGTTAAATTAAAAGATGTGAGTTTCTAGGAGAGTGTTATAGTGAAAATGGATTACTTTTAAAGATTTATGAACAAATATGAAGTGAGCAACTTGAAATAACAATGCCAATCATTAATATAACAAAAACCATAAAACCAGTGCCTTATAAGGAATTTGCTCAACAATTTAAAGATTTATTTGTTCAAAGTAAAATGCAATGCTTGCAAAAGGGAAAGCAAAGTAACCCTAAAATGTAAACAAAAATTGTTAGCACAAGATATGTAAGATACAAAATGGTTTTGAGATAATGAACTTTATAAATCAAAACATGTGGAACGTATCTTGCCAAAACCCAAAAATTAGTAATTAACTTGGAAATGTAAAAGAAAGGAAGTGCTAAACCAAGACATCAATATGCAATTAGACCTGAAACATGAAAATAAAACACTTGTTTGAAAGGATTACAATATTTTCTTTTGTAATAGACTTTGCATATGAAAACTCAAACCATCAAGAGACAAGTAAAGTAAATGTAATGGAAAGTGTTTTTGGTTAATTTTATTAATTATCTCTACAACAAGATTACATTAACTCTTCAATCCTCAGACCTCACTGTTGCCCAAAGATATGGATCTCATGGTGAGGAGTCAATAGAGGAGTAGAGGGTCCCTAAGATGTCTACTTCAACCAACTTATGTTGGAAGTAAAATTTTAATGAGGCTTGGGGTCTTCCTATACTAAAATGCCTAGATGAAATGCGTATAAGTTGTTTCCCCAAAAGAGAGATTGATTTGCAATGTTTGAAAATGAAATAGTGTTCAACATACGTTGCAATTATAACTTCAATTGGAGGAATAAAATTAGCTTACAAGTGTTGCATGTGTCTCATCAATGAATTAAAATGATACAAGTAATTTATTTGAAAGTAAAATTTGTTTCAAATAGACAATGACAATAAATTGCTTCAATATTCAAGATAACAATGTAGCATAAAAATGAAGCATGTATTCAAGTGCTCATGAAATAATTTACCAAGGTAAATGGAAATGAATCAAAGTTTGTTAAGAATATAAAATGCTTGCATGTAAATGATGAATTGCCCAAAGTAAAGTGTAAGCTTGTAGCTTCAAGCAACAATGAGATAGAGAATGCAAAGCTCAAATGAATTTGTAACAAATTTTAACTTAATGAAATGTGATAGTGAGGTTGTGTTAATTCTCAATTAAAGCATACATATAAGTGAATGAAGTGTGAAAGCTTAAACCATGCAAATGTCAACCCACCCAAGAGAAACCTTCCTCTAAATGGGGAGATAAGATACCATGGGAGAAATCCCAAGCTCCCACAAGCATTTTAGATCTTTTATTAATATTACAATGAGAAGAGGGCCCTTCAAAGTCCTCAACTAAACTTCAAGGAGATTCCTCACAATAATTGCTTGAAACTTGGACACTAGACCTCCTTTCTTGAGAAAGTAGTGACAAGATCTCACAAAACTTATGCAAGGGAAACAAGGTGTGAGTTTCCTCCAAATGCCCATGGCTTAGAGAGGAAAATGGGCAGCCCTCTAGTGAACTCGACTTGGCCAAAATAAGCTTCAAAAGGGCTCACGACATCCTTGGAAATCGAACCCCCAACATTTGTAAAAGGTCCTGCAAACACTTGTTAGATGTTGTGGGAGGTTGCTCTTCAAAATCTGCCACACAAGAGTTAACAAACAATCCAAACAATGATTGCAAAATAAGTTAAGTATTAGTGAAAAAATCAACAAGATAAAATGTGTATGTACAATTATAATTTACAAAAGGCTAAGCTAAAGAGTGAGAGTAAACTCTCGTCTTTGCTTAGCCATCTTCAAGATCTTATATAGCAAATGAAAGAAATGAAGTACAATGTTTTTTAAAAGAGATTTAAACTTAGAAGTGCTCGACTTGTATACAAGCTATGTGCCAAAACCCTTGCAAAACCACTTTGTAAGATAAAACTATGAACGCTCAAAGAAAAAATGGGAGCTCCTTTAAGAATGTGTCAGAGTGGGCTGGTCTCTCCAAAGACTTCCCCTCACGCTTGATTTTGTGATCCCAACAAGATTTTCCCTCTACAAAATTTCAATCAAAAATTAGTTCCATATAGATTTAGCAATAAACAATGATAAGAAACTCTAAATATTTATTTAAAACCAACTAGAATATTCTATACCTAGAGCATACTTCTAAATCAAATGTCATTGCAAGAGCATATGGAAACAAATTAGATCAAAACATGAGTAAAATGAATTATACCAATGATCAACAATTCATCACACTCCCAAAAGAAGAACACCTCATGAAGGAAACCCCAAAGTCTTTATTGATATTTTTGAAAGTGTGCATGGCACCAGCACTTTTGCAAGCACAATAGCTAGTAACAATATGATACAAATGAGAGCTCAAGGCTCTATTATATAGAACTATGGGAGCTAATATCAATGTAGAAGTGATTAAACAAGTGGCATGTGGTGACAATCCCAAAGAGAAATTTGAATTTTTGAATGGAGCTCCAATGCCAAGTGTAAAAATCAAATTCTGGCAAGTTGACATCATTTTCTTCTTCTCTTATGTGCCAAATTCGAATTTTATGATGTAATGACAAGTGTATATGGGTGGTAACTAATGTGGGGACAATTTCCCACAAAAATATCCACCAAATATTCTCCCAAATCCTCTCAAATGTGCATTAACTTCACAAAATCGAATTTCCAAGTAGCTTTCTCATTTAATTCCAGAAATTTGATTTTATTTGAGCACATGTCCTTTCTTTGATTTTAGGAGTCCACATCACCTTGGGACTTCACTTTAACTCCCCCATAATTTTCCACCTTATTTCTACAACATTTAGCATGTGTGGATATTTATTTTTCTCCATTTATTTAATTTCCGGTTTAATTAATTGCTAGATTTTCCACTAAACTTAGGAAAAGTGGGTTTTGAGGGTTAAAAACACATTTTTAACCCTCAAAGTGTGTCACAGTATAAAGTTGAGGGTGAGAGGTGCAAATTTAATTACTCATACCCCATACAACTTCTCTAGACATCACTTATTACATTACAAGTACAATTTTTATCGCAATTTTCGCAGTGTGGAAAATCTAAAAATTTAAAAAATGACTACCTAAACTTAAACAAATTCCATGAAAGTTTTTGTGTGATCTAGTATGGTAATCTACATCAACTCTAGACACTAAGATGTGTTAGGGGCTCAACTTTCAAATCATCACCTCGACTTTAGGGTAAAAAGTGAGTGAAAAAACCCAGAAAATTATCTGCCTGTGAAAAAGAAGGGATAATTAACCTGATAAAAAAACACTCCAAGGTATACTCGTTTGCTGGTTGAGTCCCAACATCCTAGGCTTATTACAGATTCAAAACTCATCATTACTAGTATCACTTATTACAATTCCCCGCAGAGTGTGGAATTTGGGTACAAGAAAGATGATTGGAAAATAGAAGTAGAGGTTAAAGACTCTATTGATTGATGATATTTGATTGTACAAGTGTCCATTGGTACATCCTTGAGCATGGAGTCTTCATATAATCATCAGGTGCCACTTCAGTGGTCAACAGGTCCCATTAAAAATAATTAATTATTTTAATAAAATTGTTTCTTGGTGGAATTTCCCAAAACACTTTCTGGGTTCTTTGGAATACATGTGCCTAAGCCTCTCTACAAAATTTGAGACTTAGAGCACATTCGATGCTACCAGAAATCAACACTCCCCCTTAGCGAGGAATGTGCTTTAGCAATGCCTTCAATCTGAGGCATGACACTAACTTCATAATGTCGTCCTTTGCGCTGCTGATGTCTGAATGCTGTCGATCAACTGCTACGCAAATGTTGTAGTTGTACTGTTGTTGACCCTGCCACTGTCAACACTGCATCCGTACTGCAACTCCCTCTGAAATTCTGCATCCGTGCTGCTACTGGCACTGCCACTATCAACTGCCACTGCACTGCAAACTGTTGCTTCTACTCCATCAACAACGGAAAAACATCCCAAATCACTGAACTAACTGTGTTTAGTATGATACCATATGAATGTTGAATCTTGACTATTGCTAGTCTCTGCGTTGACCCTCTGAATCTACTGCACTGCTGTTGACTATTCCTCTATGCCATTTGCACCGCTGCCAACTCTGCTCTGCGTTGCTCAGTCTTTGGCGCTCCTAGCCACTGCAACTCTCTCTGACACTTCTCCACACCATCCGACACTAGTCCATCCTGCTACTTTTGATCTAGGCTCTCGTAGCAAGGAATTGATCCAAGAGGTGGGGCCCCCAAGGATCCTGCCAATCTGTAGCTCTTTCGAACTACAACTCTAAATCAACCTACCTCCCTCTTGGAGGTATCTCAGCTTTCATGGTGAACTCCTCCTCCTCAATCTTCGCAGGTGCAGCGTTCGGATTGTGCTTCCCATCTTTTTCCTTCTTCCTGAGAGGACATTGTGTTGCGTAGTGACCCATCTCACCACACCTGAAGCACTTTATCTTCGAGATGTCTTTCTTCCACCTCTGCTGCTCCTGTTGCCCCTTCGATGCAAGGGCTGCATTCTCCCCCTCCTCGTTGGGCTTCGACCTATTTCTGTTGCTTCCGTTAAGTTTACACTTGACCAAGTCTCTCGTCAACTCCTCTTGCTTGAGGGTTGTCCACATCTCATCCCAATTTGGCAAAGTCGCCCTGCCTAGGATACTCTGGATAAAGACTTGCCACTCATCTGAGACAAAATTGAGGGCCAGTCTAACCGACTTTGAGTTTTGAGGTGTAGACCCCACAGCAGATAACTCATCGCGGGTCTCTTGAAGCTTTATGAGGAATGGATCCACACGCTCCCTGTTCTGCATCTGAGCAGATCTCAGTTTCTGCTCAAGGTACATCTTCCGCTGCTTGGAAGATCCTTGATACAGCGTAGACAACGCATTCCACATCTCCTTAGCAGTCCCTTTGCTAGCGATGTGACAGACAACATGATCCTTCAGTCTATCGAGGATCATTCTTTTTGCCTTCGCCATCTCGGCCTTGTATTCCTTCAATGGATTTGCATATGCAGACACAATAACCATTGTCGACATATGTTTTGAGAGCATGCTCATCTAGAAGAATGACATTCTAGCCTTCTAGATGACATAGTTGGATGCTCTGTCCAACCTATCCTGATCTCTGAAGCCACTGGTCACCATCTCTACCACAAGAACTGTCGAATGACCTCCTCTCTCCTCTGCACAACACTAGACTGCCCTACGCACTCCCTGTTTGATCTAGGTGGATATTGGTGGCCACCTGCCAAGTCCACTTAGACCCCCACCATTGTTTCTTTCAGCTTTTCAATTTCCTTAATTGTAGCACAGTTTACTATTTTTAGCAATTTTTCGGGTCCTGAACTTCCGGAGTCGTTTTGAGGCCCTAAACGATGTTTTTTGGAAAAAATGGAGCGACATGGGTCCATGGACCGATGTCGCTCTTCCCAAAGTTGTAGTTCTCGGATAGATCTTTCTAACAAGATATTGTGCACATCAAACGAAGATCGTATGCCAAAGTTACGACCCTGGGAAGTTGATGTACCAATTTACCCAAACGGGGCCCACAGTTTGGCATTTCATCTTCTAGGGTTAGGTTTTTGGATGTTTAGGGTTTTCCATTGTTTCTCAACAATAAATAGGCCTTTGAGCCTCATTGTAACACAGTTCAGAGGCATGTAGCCACCACATCTCTTCTCAGAGATAAGCTACCATCGCCCTAGCTAGTTTATTTCCATTTATGTTTGTAAGCATATTTCAGTATTTTACATTAATGAAATGAAGTATTATTTCTGCTGCATCTCTGTGTTTATGGTTATCTCTGTAATTTGTTGCATTCTTGTTTAAATCCAGATCAGTGGTATCAGAGCGGTCTGCTTTTTCTCTGTTTTTCTTTGCATGTCTCCAATGAGGTTGGGATATAAGGAGTTAGGGCTTGAACTGGTCGAACCTTTGCAAGACCAGCCTCGCAAATCTCGACAGCCTCCCATGGCGAATGAAAAGAAAGACGAGGGGGCAGGAGATCCTATCAAAATCTTGCTCGAAGAAGCCCTCGAGCGACAAAGGAACGCGATGATGGACAACTTTGCCCAGATCCTTCAGCGACTACCCAGGGGTGACGCATCGGCTTCCAACAGCTACTCTGGAAATGCCACACCGTTTAAGGTACAAGTTAATTTTGAAATCCCCATATTTGAGGGTCAGATAAATGTAGATGCCACCGATAAATGGTTAAATCTGCTAGAGGGTTATTTTTTTGTTCATGATTTTTCCAGTCAAGAAAAGATTATTTTCGCTCTTCTCAAAGTAGCCCCTCACGTCAAGCACTGGTGGGAAACTTGCTGCGAGCAGAAGGATGAAAGTACCGACTCACTATTTTCAGCCGCACCCACTTGGAATTCATTCCGGGATGCCATCAAGGAGTAGTACTACCTTGTCGGAAGCTATGAGGATCAATACATAAAGTGGACCACGCAGCGGTAGGGAAGGGACCAAGATGTGCCAGAGTTTACCAATATCTTCGATACCCTTCGCACAAAGTTGGGTATCAAGGATTTGGAGCAGCGTTTGATATTCAAATACTGCGATTGCCTGCACAAGTAAATCCAGGAAGAAATAGAATTCTTGAACATCTCCTTGCTCAGCATGGCATACTGATATGCCATCAAGGTCGAGCAAAAGCTTAAACAAAAGAAGTGAGACTTTGGATCTGCGAATCCAAAGTAAGGGAAAGGTGCCCCCAAACCGCAGAACAAAGGACAAGGCCAAGGCAGGGAGGCCCAAGACAACCCGCCAAAGCTGCAAGCAAAGAACAACGCTGCGAAGCCGAAAAAGGACACGGGAAAGTGGTGAGTTCCATAAGAGCTCCACTCACAACACAAGTGAGTGTCGGGTCAAGCAGTCACTGGTGGCCGAGCTAAAGGTTTCAGAATCAGATGCATGTTACGACTCTGAGTCAGAACCCGACAAGGGGAATGACAAAGGGAAGCAGATTATCGATGCGGAGCCCAATGCCACCGTTGCCACCATGAAGATCTAGAAGGAGGAACCCGAAGATTTAGAGGAGGAGCGTCTCTTCCACTCCCAGATGTAGGTAAAGGGCTCCTCGCTACAGTTCATTGTTGACAGCGGGAGCCAAAAGAACCTCATTTCAGCAGAGGTCGTGAAGCGGCTAGGCTTACTGACCACAACACATCCACAACCGTACACCGTCTGGTGGCTTCACCAAGGACGAGATCTTCGCGTGAGCCAAAAATGTCGCCTTCCATACAACATCAAGCCCTTCACGGATGCAGTATTGTGTGACATTGCTCCCCTTGAAATTTGTGATGTATTATTAGGACAACCATACTTGTGGAAGCGACATGTTGTGTATGAATCAAGGCTCCGTGCTGTTATTGTTAATTTGGGAAATAAGTTGTATAGAATACCGAAGGTAGCACCGCCTACCGCCATCTCTTTGGTTACTGCAAAACAATGTAGTAAGCTCATTTCCAAAATTGGGAAATTTGTTTTTCTGATGATACGCCCTCAAGGAAAGAAGAAAACGGTGGCCACGACCTCCAGACAGGGCCCCTCTACACAACAACTACAGATGGACAAGGTCGTGGAGGAGTACGAGGACATCTTCACCTCCCCATAGGGGTTTCTCTGCACTGTCAGGTCAAGCACTCCATCGATCTGACCCCAGGTGCGCCACTGCCCAATGGACCAATCTATCGACGCTCCGTTTTGGAGAACAATGAAATCAAGAGGCAGATTCAGGAGCTACTGCAGAAAGGTCACATCCGTTCGAGTTCATCGCCCTGTGGGAACCCGATCGTGTTGGTATAGAAGAAGGATGGGACTTGGAAACTCTGTATTGAATATCGGGTGTTGAACAAGATCATTGTCCGTAATAAGTACCCGATCCCACGGATTGATGACCTCTTTGACCAACTGAAGGGGGAAAATATTTCAGCAAGATCGATTTGAAGTCAGGATATCACCAAGTACCAATCGAATCCTCCGATGTGTGGAAGACTGGTTATGCCTTTCGGATTGACGAATACTTCTGCAACCTTCATGAGGCTAATGGATGACATCTTGCGGCCATTCACCAACTCATTTGTAGTGGTATACTTGGATGACATCCTGATCTTTAGCCAGAGTTGGGAAGAGCACTTCCAGCACATCCGACAGGTTCTCCAAACACTGCGGCAACACAAGTTATGTGCCAATTTGGAGAAATGCACTTTTGGCATGACCCAGGTTCAATATCTGGGATACATTATTGATGAACAGGGGGTGCATGTGGATCCAGCCAAGATCCAAGTCATTCGAGATTGACCATCTCCAACCACTTTGACAGAGCTCTGCAGCTTTCTAAGTCTTGCCAACTTCTACCGCAGGTTCATGTTGGGATTTTCTCATATCACTTCGCCCTTGAGTCAAGTCACCAAGGGAGGAGCAAAAGCAAAATTCTTTTGGTTTGAATCTCAACAGAAGGCATTCACAGAGTTGAAAGTTTGCCTCTGTTCGGCACTAGTGCTCGCATTACCAGACTTGCAACAACCATTTGAGGTCGAGATAGATGCCTCTGACTATGCTATTGGGGCAGTGCTTACTCAACACGGGCATCTAGTGGCATATCACAGTGAGACACTTTCAGACACAGTTCGGAAGTATCCCACTTATGACAAAGAGATGTATTCCATTGTGCAGGCCTGCCAACAATGGAAGCATTACATTTTGGGGAAGGAAACGGTCATCCACACAGACCACTGACCCCTGCAGTTCATACAGACCCAAGGGAAATTGCAGAATGATCGCCATCAGAAGTGGTCCACATACCTGCAATAGTTCCATTTGAATATCAAGTATAAGAAGGGCAGCACCAGTAATGTTACAGATTGCCTCAGTCGACCATTGATCATGGCGTCAACCACCATGTTCAACTCTTGTGGGCACGAGACTTTTGATTGGCCACTTCTCTGCAAAAGTGACCCAAAATTTGGCCACACATACCAGACACTCCTGGAGGGTCAGCATGTTCCAAATTTTCACCTTCAGGATGCCCTGTTATGCCACCTGGGTCACCTTTGTGTTCCTTCAAGCGAGCGTGCCAAGATGATTTCAGAAGCACACTACAGTCAGGCTGCTGGGCATTTCGGGGTCGAGAAAATAGTAGTAGTACTGTAGAAGTATTTCTATTGGCTGAATCTTCGACAGGATGTCGGGAAGTACATCCGATCATGCACTGCCTGCGCCATTGCCAAACCAACCATCAAGAAGCAAGGCTTCTATACCCCACTGCCTACCCCTAGTTGACCTTGGGAATCCATCTCCATGGATTACATGTCAGGCCTTCCTTCCACTAAGCATGGAAACGATTGTGTTTTTGTGGTTGTCGACAGGTTCTCGAAGATGGCCATTATGGCAGTCTGTAAGAAGAATATCACAGCAGAAGCCACTGCTAAACTCTTCTTTGAACGAGTGTGGGTACACTTCGGGTCCCACAGTCTATCATCTCAAATCGGGACAACATGTTCCTCAGTACATTTTGGTCCAGTTTCTGGTCGATGCTAGACACCAAACTCACTAAATCCATAGCCTTCCATCCTCAAACTGATGGCCAGACAGAGGTTGTCAACAAGATGATCATACACATTCTGCGCATGTACAACTCAAAGCATCCACGCACATGGGACGAGAGCCTCCCCATGTTCAGCACAACTACAACCGGGCTCTCCACAGCTCGACTGGCCATAGCCCTTTTCAGGTGGGCTTGGGATTCCAGCGACTATGTCCCATTGATGTGGCCATGCCATTTGCAGCTACTCATGCAGATTCGGCTCATGTCCAGTCCAAAACAGATAAGGCAAACAGCTTCATTGAGCACATCCAACATATTTGCCAACAGGTCCACGACATTTGGAGAAATCAAATGCCAAGTACAAGCAGCGACATGATCAACATCGGGTGCCACACAAGTTTCAGGTGGACGACAAAGTCTGGTTGCATTTGCAAAAGGAACGCCTTACCGGAGCCTATCGGAAAATCAAACCACTCCGATATGGTCCTTACACCATTACCAAGGCTATGGGAGACAATGCATTTGAGCTCAGCATTCCCCCATTCCTTGGCTTGCACCCAGTGTTCAATGTGGACCGTCTTCAGCCATACTTTCCACCATTACTAGACACATCCGACATTGCAGAACAACTCACACCCATAGAGTTAAATCCAGATTGCATGGAACAAGCTGCAACTGGTCGGATCATGGACACACAGATCAAACACACTCGCCAACAGAATATCCAATTGTATCGAGTTTTCAAAGCAGGCCAACTCCTTCACTAGGGCAAGTGGCTCACCAAGGACCAAGTTCAGCAGAAGTTTCCTCATCTCAAGGAGGAACTCAACACAATGGGGACCATTGCTTCTTAAGGGGGGAGGAATGATCCAGGTGGATATTGGTGGCCACCTGCCAAGTCCACTTGGATCCCCACCATTATTTCTTTCAGCTTTTCAGTTTCCTTAATTGTAGCAGAGTTTACTATTTTTAGCAGTTTTTTCGGGTCCTGAACTTCCAGAGCCGTTTTGAGGCCCTAAACGACGTTTTTTGGGAAAACTAGGAGCAAAATGGGTCCATAGACCAATGTTGATCTTCCCAAAGTTGTAGTTCTCGGATAGATCTTTCTAACGAGATATTGTGCACATCAAACGAAGATCGTATGCCAAAGTTACGACCCCGAGAATTTGATGTACCAATTTACCCAAACAGGGCCCATAGTTTGGTGTTTCATCTTCTAGGGTTAGGTTTTTGGATGTTTAGGGTTTTCATTTGTTTCTCAACAATAAATAGGCCTTCGAGCCTCATTGTAACACAGTTCAGAGGCATGTAGCCACTACATCTCTTCTCAGAGATAAGCTACCATCGCCCTAGCTGGTTTATTTCCATTTATGTTTGTAAGCATATTTCAGTATTTTACATCAATGAAATGAAGTATTATTTTCTCTGCATCTCTGTGTTATGGTTATCTCCATAATTTGTTGCATTCCTGTTTAAACCGGATCACTGTTGGAGCTTGTAGATCTGACCCTCTCCGCTGCTGCTTAGCAAGTGAGAATTCAAACTCCTTGGTTGGAATTCCTCTAAGGAAGAAATTCCCTCAACCGTGCTTCTTCCTTCTCTTCTGACATCTTTTTGCCCAGCAAAACAACCTGCAGAAAATATTGCGTCCCACCAGTTCTTCCTCATGCTAAGGCTTTAGCGCTGCACCCTATGCTATGACAAGATTTCGATCTGTAGCCCTTCTCTTTGTCAACTCACTCAGAGAGAGACTGCTTCAAAATTCTGCCCTTCGGCTAGGATTCCGCAAACCCTCTAGGGTTTCGAACTGTTGCTTCCTGCAGCTTTTTTGATCTCCCTCTTCTGCTCAGTGTTGGGTTCTTTGGCACTGTTCTTCTTGCTTCACCTGCACTGCTCTGATACAATGTGAAAATTCGAGAATCCCACCCGAATCAACTACTGCAACAATTGATTAAGCTTCTCCTATCTGTTAATTACTAAAACAAGTTATTGACTTCTTCCTACAACAAATATCGAAGCTAATACAATTACAACTTTCACTTAATTAGTTAATTTTCCCAAAACAAGAACATAACAATAGAGAAAGATACACACAAGTGACACAGTGTTTTTTGGACAAATGTCCCTAGAAAAACTCAATGCGGGAAAACCGGTGCAGCGGATCTCAAGGTTTTATTATTATGCAGTGGTAAATCGAGGTACAATTCCTTGGATGCTCAACTAGCAATCCGATACAAAGAGAAACTGGACAAAACGAATAGTGAAATGCTTTCACCTTATCACTAGGAGAATCTGAGCCTGATCACGCTGAACTTGGGCCTCTGCGTACCCTTTGCATAGAACTGCATCACTCCCATGCAGTTCCTGCATCACCCCTGCTGGGTATCACTCTGCTCCTTCTTCGGACCCTCCACTGGCTGGAAAATCCAAATCTCTGCCTCCCAGTCTCACACCTTGACTCCCGGATACTGAAACTCGATTTCCTTTGCAGGAATTCGATCTCTGTAATATTCCTAATTAGCCATAGCTAATTGGAATATTTGATTTTGCTCAATTTTGCCTTCTATAGCTATTTATAAATAAAAAGGTGAGGAGAGGGGGACATACTTACTTCATGAATAAAGACACTCCCTAGTAGCACAATGTTGTAACTTAAAAGGTGAGCCAAGGGGGGCCAAAGAACCACGTAGAGGAGGGGCCCACGTAGACACCTGGAGTGACTACGCAGATGGTGAGAAACACATGGCAAGAGGAAAGCTACGTTGGAGGAGGTGAGCCTTGGGATTGAGAGAGGCCAATTCTATAAAGGAGAGAGGAGCCTCCTCATTTTGGCATTCGATTATGAGCATTTCAGCTAGTCACTTCGACTTGGAGCACGCTGGCTGTTTAGCCTGTCTGCAACACTGTTTAGTGCACTGAGTGTCTCCATTCAAAGATCTCACCCTTAGCCTTGGGGGACTTCGAGTGCCTGCTCGGGCAAGGTATTTTCAACAGTCTTTTTGCAGTAGTTTTGATCTTTGGCATTGAGGTGGAACTAAGCATTGGATGACTGCGCAGTCTTGAGAGAGAGGGATGCAGTTCTTCTGGGAGCAGTTCCGGGTTGAGGATTTGTGGAGGAGTTGAGCGGGGATATTGAGCAAGAGATCAGCTCTTGCATATTGGAGGGGTTTGGCAGAGTTTCAGGCAGTATTTTGGAGGATTCTATTCAGTGGCAGTGTAGGGCCTTGAGGGATTGCGTGATTCCCCAAGGGGGTGATTTTCGGGGGTCGGCCATTTTAGAAAAGCTTTTTGGGTTTTTCTGGGTTTCTTGAATAGAATCCGATTCCAGCATTTCAACATTTTTTGAGGAGGAGAACAGCCCCAAATCCTCATTTGATTTCTAGCAGCAGCAATAGCATGGCAGTTCTCCAGCAGCTTGGACGCAGTTCAGAGAGAGGCCATTCCTTTGCTATTCTGAGTGTATTTTTTCATTTTCCTTGTGCAAGTCGAGGTGCCATCTTTCTGATCACCTCCTGTACTCATTCTATTACTCAGTATAATAAAATGGCTTAGCATTTCTCTCTGCATTTCTTGGGTATCTGCTTATATCTCATGGTTATATTGTTATATGTTCAACCATTGTTATTTTTATCACTTTGAGTTTCCTGGTTATTATATCATTTATACGTATTTGGTTGGAGTTTAATGTACACCTTCTTCCCTATAAAGTGGACACCATATCCCTTATCCTGCAACTGGGATACAGAAATCAGGTTCATACCCAATCGAAGCACATGCAATACATTTGTAATGCTAGTGCTTGCTCCTGACTCCCTCGCTATATCAATGGTACCTCTCCTTGCTAAAGTGCATTTTGTCATGTTCCCCATTGATATTTGGAAGTTCATTTTCTCCTTATTATAGCTGGAGAAATACTCCTCAACTCTTGTCATATGAGTTGACGCTCCACTTTCTATATACCAGACTCCTTGTGAAGTTGAGCTAGTCAAACATGCAAATTCGTCTTCCAATATGGAAGACAATTCTGTAGCCCCCTGAATTTCAAATCTGTCCATGGCCATACTGGAAGGTTCTAGAAAATATACTAAGAGACGTCTTGACTATAATTATGTGTGTTATTTCTCTTCCACCTGGCATTGATTCTGCTACTACAAACTGTTGCAAAACCCTACTGCGCCCAAACAAGAAATATGCTTTGCGAAAATACTGTGCTGCTTACCCTATGCCTGTTAGAATTACGACCCGGACAAATCGACCTTCTCTGCCACCTCCAACTGGAAAATTGAACCCCTATCCAACAATTCACACTTCTTGGCTATGCACTGTATAGCCCCTGAAAAATTTATGCTTCTTCTCCCTCTGAGCCACAAAATTCTCCTTCTTTGACTCTGAGTTTCCTGTTCGTCAAACTTGCTTTGATACCATGTGAAAATTTCAACTATTGCAACAACTAGAAATTATTCTTCTAATTGTAAATTTAATTATGCAGTTTATTTGCTACAACAAACAATGAATAAAATCACAACTGCAATATTCACCATAAAAATGTTGTGGAAAATAAAATGCTAGAAATCGAGAAATGCTAGCACACACACGTACAAATGACACCATTATTTTTGGACAATTGTCCCCGGAAAAACTAGTGCAATAGTTGAGGGTTTTATTATGTAATGTTCCAAACTTGGATAATAGGGATATATAAAGCAAAATCGATTTACAACACAAAAATTTTAAACATTTAGCAAATACTCATAAAAACTCCAGAAACAAGAACCAACTAAGCCATTTTATTAATCCAATGGAGCAAGTACAATAGTATGGAGAAATGCACTTGGTCTTACTTCAATGGAAAGCGTGACAGAACTCAAGCGATAAGACAATGATCTCAAATGTTGATAATGACTGCTCCTCTAATGCTTTGCGCTGCCCAAAAAACTACACTGCTGGTTGGAAAGAAACTGCTATAAACCCCACCTCCGGTGTGTTAACCCTGCTGCCTACACCTACCTACAAGTCAGTGAGAAAAGCATTCAACCCCACAATGTGTGGTTGGTGGCAGGGAACTAAGAGAAGGGGCTATCACACTAAATCCCCTCTCTCTCCGTTTAAGCTATCTCCTAGGTTAGCTATGTGGGGTGCTCCCTAATATGGAAATCTAAGATAACATAAATGTGAGGTTCTAGGAGAGATGTTAAAGTGAAAGTGGATTATTTTTTAGAATTATGAGCAAAATATGATATGAGCAATAAAAATCATTAACATATTAAAACCATAAAACCAGTGCCTTAAGATAAATTGCTCAACGGGGATGAAGGATATATTTGCTCAAAACAAAAGTAGAATGGTTAAAAAAAATGAAAGCAAAGCAATCTTGAAATGGAGGCAAAGATGTGAGCATGATAATCGATACAAGATATAAAATGGTTTCAAAATATAATCAATGCATATAGAGATATCTTGCAAAAGGAAAAGCAATTAGTGTTCTACTTGCAAAAGGAAAATGAAACAATGCTTGCCAGCATAAAATATTCAATAATGACAAGTAAAATGGACAATTGCAAGTGAAATCATAAGATGTATTAGTATGAGATGCACCTATACTAGATTTGAATGTAATTAGTCTTGGTTATTTTTAATCTAAAATCTCTAATCTAAATGAGAAGTCCTAGATTTGAATGCAATTAGTCTTGGTTATTTTTAATCTAAAATGTCTAATCTAAATGAGAAGTCCTCCTCTTGAGCTCTTACCAAAGGGTAAAAATTGGGGTGACTGTAAGAAAGAGGGGGCGAAGGCATGGAGGTGTCATTAACGATACCTGTCTCTTGAGTCTTATGAGCCAGCGTGTGCCTTCGTTCCTACAAGGGGACAAGCCACCTTCATAACTACAGGGTCACAATGCTTTTACCTTATTTCGTACCAGATGGAAGAACTTTCCAAGAAAATCTTTTTCCCTATACTTTCTATCAACCAAGCTTATGCTTGGAGGTTAATTTTAGTGAGGCTTGGGGCCTGGCTTGGAAGCCTTCTTATACTAAAATGCCTAGATGAAATGCATGAGTGAGTGCTATTGCTTCCAAGAAAGTATTGATATTAGTGCTCAAAATAAAAGACAATGCTCAAATAAACAATACCAATATCTTTCAATGAAAAGGGAAAGTGAAACAATTAGCTCAATGTAGCTCCACAAGTTCCAAATATGTTGCTTTGCAAGTAAATGAAATCAATGCCAAATTGCTTCAATGGAGTGACACAAGAAAGACCCAACAATAATGATAATGCCACATAATATAAATTGACAATGATAAAGCAATGTGCTCAAGGGACTTGTGAAACCAAAGTAGATGGATAAATTAAACTAGTTTAAGCTTGCCCAGTAAATATAAAATACTTGCTTGCATCAAAAGAAAAATTGCATGTGTTATAGTAGATTGCCCAATATAAGTATTCAAGAAATGGAAATAACAAACATAAACCAATCTCAAATGTATGCTAAAATGAGAATGGATGTGAGTGTTATGTTAAGAAACTAATCATGCACGAATGAGCTTAGCAATGAGATTAACAAAGAAAATTGGATTAACTAAACTAAGAGATTAGTCCACCTACAAGCAATGATCCTCCCTCTAAATGGGGAGAAAGGATACCATGGGAAAAATCCCAAGCTCCTTCACAATAAAAAATAATCTTTTTATTAGAGATTGGTTACCAAGAGAGAAAAGAAAAGTCTTTTGAGAAGACTTCCCAAGGAAACCAAAGGAGTCTTTTACAACATGCCACTTCCAAGGGTTAGATCTCTTCAAGTAACAACTACCGGAGAGTTTGACAAAATCTGAAAATACAAGAAACAAATTTGAATCAGCCACAAAGAGAGTTGTATTTAGTGCTAAGGAGAGAGGCTAAGCCTCCTCTAGCCCACATCCTAGTGAGAGAAGGATGTTCCCCTCAAAGTAGAAATCGGCCTTTCAAGAAATGATACCTCAAATACTCACAACCTCCCTGAATTTTTGTCTCAAAATGCTCCAAAGGTCTTGCAAATAACTTGTTAAATGTCTCAAATGAAAACTCTCTCAAGCTGCCACAAGGATTGAATTAGTAAATCTGCTTAAAGGGGCTGCAAAACAGCTCCAAAATAAGTGGAAAGACGACATGAAAGAGTCAAAATGATGATCTACAATTAGTGTACAAGAACTAGATCAAGACATGCAAGTAGAACTCCATATTTGTCTAATTAAAACCATGTTCTAGGTAGCAAATAAAATCCTTGAAACCACAAGATATTGATTAAGAAAAATATTGAATTTAAATTTATGTGATCTTAGTAGGCTAGAGGAAAAGAAACTCCTTCTTTAAAAATCATTTGATGAGATCTTTGAGGCAAACCAATTGGGTCCTTCTATTCTTGATCTTGGAAGTTAGTTCGTCTATTGGAGAGTTACCCCACGCCCAAGTAAATCCTTCAACCAAATCTAAAGATCTCTACACACTTGGAAAAAGATGTCAGCAATCATAAAGGGATTAGATTATACAATGGAGGAGAAGACTAGAGATTTCACCAAAAATCTTCTAGTGCTCCTCTTCCTAAAGTATTTCTCTAACCCAAAAACCATACAAGATAGCTTGCATATGTTAATCCAAACAAGTGGAAAAATGATAACTAGCATAATCCAACATACATGTAGAATGTAAAACACAACAATTGAAATAACATCATCTCAAGCAATGGAAGGAAAACACCAACACAATAGTTTCCCAAAGTCCTTTTATTATATGAAAATGAATACAAAATCCAGTAGAGTCTCCGTAAGCCCAATAGCTTGTTCTAAAGATACAATATGTGAGTAGAAGGCTCATTTAAATAGAATTATGGTAGCCAATCCCAATGAAATATGAAATGAAAAGTGTAGCAATGGTGAAAATCCCAATGTAAAGTCAAGCTACATGTGGCAAAGATAATTGTCCCATGTGTTTCCAAACTGCTGGTCAACTGTAGACTTAACTGAAGAGTGTGGTAGACAAACTCCCTTAAAAATATGTGTTGGCTGCCACCACAGGCAGCGTATATCCTTTTCCCATGTGCAAATCTATTGACGCTGCCATGTGCAATTGAGTGGGTAAGAAGGGGAGACACACTCCCAATGAATCTTCAACAAATAACCACGCTCTGCCACCTCTAACAAACTGTTGTTCATAATCTTCATAGACTGTTGTGTGACTGCGTGTTGGAATATGAACGTGTGTTTAGAGGAGCTGAGATAAGGGGAGTTAACTCCCACATAAAACTGTTGTTAACTTGCCACGTAAAACTGCCTCCAAACTCCCACGCAAACTGCTGTTAACTTGCCACGTAAAACTGCTCCAAACTCCCACATAAAACTGTTGTGGTGCGTATGGCTGAGGTAGATAACAACGTACAGGTGGAAAAGTGGAGACATATCTCCATAATTCTGTGTGTTAACTAAACCGTCCAATATACACTGAGATCATTATGTTGGCAGGGTACATGTGATAACAACGTTGACCATTAACTGTTGCCTGCGCGGAGTCTTATTTGCTGTTGTGCGTATATCTTTGGGACTGGCTGGCAACGTATGGATTGTTTGCATGGAGTCACGTGTATCCAAGTGGCCAACCAAATCTTCAACAAACAAATCAGCAAACTCGTGTTCATTTTCTGCTGGCAACTTAATTCCCTGTGACATATGCGTTGAACTTTATGTGGGCCAGCATGGAGTTTTATTTTTAGATGTGCTTTTTGTCTCTTTGAATTATACGTAAATCGTTGAACTTTATGTGGGCCAGCATGGAGGTTTTATTTTTAGCATGTGCCTTTTGTCTCTTTCAATTATACGTAAATCATATATAGTGAGGTGGCGTCCCTTCCCACTCACTTAGTTTACCTTTGCACTTTTAATTCTAAACTTGATTTAAATTAAATCAAAAGTGAACTTTAATAATTCGATGTGCCTTTTGAACTTCAACGTGGAACTTTGTTGATAGCATTTGACTACCTTTTGACTTTAATTTGAAACTTTGAATTGAGTTGTGGCTTGCTTGGTGGGCCCCACATGATTGCCACATCATTTTTGACCTTCATTAGAATTGCCATGTCACGTGTTTGAATTTCTTTGATTTTGGAAAAATTTAAATTTTTTCCAATTATTGAATTTTTTGAATTTTTTCCTCATTTTTGTTATTGTCATTAGGAAAATCGGCTTTTGAGGGACTATAAGTCATTTTTTGACCCGCAAAGTGGGTCCTAGGATAATGCTGGGTTGAGGATTAATTTCGAGTAGTCACATGCCCGAGACATTTCCTAAGGCCACTTATTTATATCATTACATAGAAAATAATTAAAAAATCTCGTTTTGCAGGAAATTTTTAATTATTAAAAAATCCTGGTTAGACTTAGCCAAATTCAACGAATTTTTTTGTGTGATCTAGTATGGTAATATACATCAAATCT
The DNA here is from genome assembly GCA_031772625.1 of Pinus tabuliformis. Classification (NCBI taxonomy): domain Eukaryota; kingdom Viridiplantae; phylum Streptophyta; class Pinopsida; order Pinales; family Pinaceae; genus Pinus; species Pinus tabuliformis. The sequence goes on along the minus strand of CM062804.1, from coordinate 60,148,581 downwards.
AAACACTAAGATGTGTTAGGGGCTCAACCTTCAAACCGTCACTAAGGCTTTGGGGTAAAAAGTGAGTGAAAAAACCCAAAAAATTATCTGCCTCTTTAAAAGAAGGGATAATTAACTAGATTAAAAAAACTCTCCAAAGTGTACTCGTTTGCTGATCAAATCCCAACATCCTAGGCCTATTACAAATTCAAAAACTCATCATTACTAGTATCACTTGTTACAATTCCCTGCAGGGTGTGGAATCTGGGTACAAGAAAGATGATAAGAAGATTAAAGTAGAGTTAAAAAACATTGTTGACTGATGATATCTGATGGTACAAGTGTCATCTGGATCATCTTTGGGGTGTGGAGTCTTCATATAATCATTAGGTGCCACTCCAGTGGTCAACACAGTGCCAAAATCCCCCCATGAATCAGCTATCTCGGTCATTGACTATAGTGTTAGGGAGTTCGTGCAGGCGAAAGACCTCCCTAAAGAACAACTCTGCCACCTGTGAAGCTGAATATCGTGTCGAAATGGCAAAGAAATGTGCAAACTTGGTCAGTCAGTCGACCACCACAAAAATACAATCCTTCCCTTGTACCGAGGGAAGTCCGGTGATGAAGTCCATAGAGATACTCTCCCATTTCCCCTCAGGGATGGGAAGAGGCTGCAATAGTCCTGCTGGATGGGTCAACTCCCCTTTGTTCCTTTGACAAGCCTCACACTCCTGCACATGTCTCAACACATCCCCTTTGAGGCCCTTCCAGGTGAAGCACTCTCTCACTGCCATATAGGTCTTCCTGAACCCCTGGTGTCCAGACAAAGGAGAATCATGAGCTGCACGAAGGATGCGCTCCCTCAACTGGGACCCCAAAACCAAGAATATGCGCCCTTTGTAGTATATAACCTCATCCATCACCCTGTAGTGCTCATCTGCATAGTTTCCCTCCAAGATCTCGCATGCCCGATGATCCTTGGAGTACTCTACTAATAGTTGTGCCTTCCAATCATGGCAAATGCTCATGAGTGAAAGTCCTGCGGGTCTCTTGGATAGTGCATCTACCACCACATTGTGCTTTCCCCGCACATACTCAATATCGAAATCATAGGCCTACACCTTGCTGACCCATCTCTGTTGTCTATCATTGAGGCCCGTTGCCCCATGAAGTGGCAAAGACTGTTGTGATCTGTCTTCACCCGAAATTGGTTGCCCACCAAGTATTGTCTAAACTTGGCCAATGCATGCATTATGGCCAACATCTCCTTGTCATATATGGAATACGACCTCTCATGTGGTAGGAGCTTCCGACTCTCAAAAGAAATGGGGTGCCCTCCTTGGGACAAGACTGCCCCAATCCCCTCACCTGATGCATCACACTCCAATGTGAAAGGCTGTGTGAAATTCGAGAGTGCTAATACTGGGCAACAACTCATCACCTCCTTGAGGCAGTCGAATGTTTCCTGAGCCCCATCTGTCCATGCAAAAGCCCCCTTCTTAGTCAGATCAGTAAGGGGTGTTGCCAATTGTGAGAAGCCCTTAACGAACTTTCGATAATAAGTACAGATGCCCAAGAATCCTCTCAGTGCTGTCACATCTCTAGGCTCTGGCCAATCCCGAATGGCCCTGATCTTCTCCTCATGCACCTTGACCCCATCTGCACCTATGATGTGCCCCAAGTAGAGCATCTCTGTCAGCCCAAACTTGCACTTGGACATCTTGGCATAAAACTGTTGCTCCTCCAAGATACGCAACACTATCTCTAGATGTTGCAGGTGCTCCTCCCACGTCTTGCTGTAGATCAAGATGTCATCAAAGAACACTAGTACAAATCTCCTCAGCTGACCTCTGAACACATGGTTCATGCATGACTGAAAGGTAGCAGGTGCGTTGGTCAACCCAAAAGGCATGACCAAGAACTCAAAATGCCCATAATGACACCTGAAGGTTGTCTTCGGAATATCCTGCTCCCTCACCCAAATTTGATGATACCTGGACTGCAAATCTATATTAGAGAAATACTTGGCTCCTCTAAGTTCGTCCATCAACTCATCAATACGCAGAATGGGATACCAGTTCTTCAGTGTCTTCTTGTTGAGGGTCCTGTAGTCAATGCACATGCGGAGAGTCCCATCCTTCTTCTTAATTGACATGACTAAAGAAGCGAATGGACTAGAACTCAGTCTGATGTGGCCCAATGGCAATAGCTCCCTGATGGCCTTCTCAATCTCATCCGTATAGGCTTTGAGGTGCATATAGGGTGTAGTAATGACTGCCTGCACACCAAGCTCCAACTCTGTAGTGTGTTCGAACCCCCTGTTAGGTGTTTGTCCTGGTGGTATGTCTCCAAAAACTACCTGATATCTATCCAGTATTGCCTGTATGTGTGGATGTGGTGACTTGGCCTTTTCCCCAGCCTAAGAAATTCTCAGCTCTATTGCCCATGCTATGTCTCCATGCCTCAAATTGGCCTACATCTTGTGGTCTGAAACTGTCTATGGAGGATACGAATGCATGCCCCGAAGAACCACCTGCTTAACATCTGGCCCAGTAAACTCCATCACTAACTGCTTCCAATTGGTGGTAACTCGGCCAAGGGAATACAACCATTGGACACCCATCACCACATTGGTGTCTGGTACATCCACCACGAAGAAGTGGTCTGTCATTGAATAGTTCCCCATGGTCACTGTCAAAGCGGGAACATATTGAGTGCATTGCATAGTCCTGTCTCTTGGTACTAGATTGAAAATCCCTCAAACTCTGCAGTTGTGATGCCCCTCCTCTGGACCATCTGAGCATCAATAAAATTATGGGTGGCCCCACTGTCTACTAAAACTGAGACATATTGCCCCTGCACTATACCTATGATCCTCATGGTCAAAAAATTGGGAATCCCGCACAAAGAAACTAGGACTCCCCTAGCTGGTGCAAAAGATGCTCCCCCATGTGGTGGTGGTCCCTTCTCTGCTGGATCCTCGCTGTCTCTCCCACCAAGCTCCAACTCCACCTCATCTTCCTGATCGTTTTCCGAGAAGACCTCGATGTAATGAGCCTTTCCTGCTATGCACCGATGGCCTGGTGCCCATGGCTCTCAACATGTAAAACAAAATTTCCTCCTCCTGAGGTCTCTCTTGGTCTCGTCGTCCAATTGTTCTCGCCTTTGGGCTACTCTCTGCGTTGTGGGTGCTCTAGTGGCACTTCCCTTCTGATGGTAGGTAGTGTGTGGAGGAAAGGGTGCCCGGGTCTTGGGGATGGCCCCCTGCAAATCTCTCATACAAGTCACTGCCTCCAGAAGAGTAGATGGTTTGCGTGACTTCACCAGTCCCCGCAGTGGCTCTATCAACCCCTCCACAAATGTGTATACTCTCCTAGCATCTGACAAATTTGGCACCATGACTAAGACCCTCAGGAACTCTGAAATATAATGCTCAGGATGTCCTGTCTGCCTGAGCTGGGTCAACTCCCTAAAGTGAGCCTTTGGATCCCTCCGATCAAAACACTCGACTACTCTCCGTGTGAAGTCCTCATAGGAGGTCACATTGACATGCCCCACAGTGGACAAGCCATGAAACCACTAGTGGTGTGTTTCCCCCTCCAAATGTAATGTGACCATTTTAATGGCCTCTACCTCCATCATCTTGTTGAGCTGGAAATATGTGTCCAACTTCTCCACCCAAGCACGTGTTGTGCACTTGGTAGTGCCATCGTAGGTGGGAAAGTACATCTTCCCAATGGTGCGCTGCAGCTCATAGTTTTGCGTACCATGGGATCCATAGCCCTTCCCCTTCTCATTCTGTTTGAGCTGGCAAAAGTCTCTGAAAGATAGTGCCTCCCTGAAGTCTGCTCCCATGGACTGCCACTCCCTGAAATGCTCCCCCATAGGTGATTGATCCTCAACTCCACCTGGTTCACCTTGTGCCAAAGGTAAGAAAGAAGGTAGAGTGGCTCGAGTTGGCCCACTCGATGATGGAGGTTGTGCAATGGGTGAAAGATGATCAAGCTGTTGAGAGGCCCTCGAAGTCTCTCCAAATAGAAACTCCCGGTGAGTGCTCCACTCCTAGTTCTGCATTTTGATCTCATCCAACATCTCCTTCTGCCCCTTTGCCAAATCGCTCAGAGCCTTCAAGAGACTGTCAAAGGAAATCTCTTCTCTACTCTTGGGCTCCCCCATGTCTTCTGTTACCACTGCCTTCCCACGGTCCTCTGTGTCTAGAGTGATCTCCAACTCCCTCTCCCTGCTCCGGTACCTTTGCCTCCTATAAGTAATATTCTGTCGGTCCTCCTCACTCATAGGAAAATCCCCATGGCTGAGCCAAGATTTGAGCTCTGATACCATTGTAATGTTCCAAACTTGGATAAATAGTGATATATAAAGCAAAATCGATTTACAACACATGAATTTCAAACATTCAACAAATAATCATAAAAACTGTCCTCTGTGTCTAGAGTGATCTCCAACTCCCTCTTTCTGCTCCGTTACCTTTGCCTCTTGTAAGTAATATTCTGTCGGTCCTCCTCACTCATAGGAAAATCCCCATGGCTGAGCCAAGATCTGAGCTCTGATACCACTGTAATGTTCCAAACTTGGATAAACAGTGATATATAAAGCAAAATCGATTTACAACACAGAAATTTTAAACATTCAACAAATACTCATAAAAACTCCAAAAGTAAGAACCAGTTGAGCCATTTTATTAATCCAATGGAGCAAGTACAATAGTATGGAGAAATGCACCTGGGCTTGCCTCAATGGCAAGTGTGATAGAACCCAGGTGATAAGACAATGATCTCAAATGCTGATAATGACTGCTCCTCTAATGCTCTACACTGCCTAGAAAATTGCACTGCTAGCTGGAAAGGAACTGCTAGAAACCCCACCTCCAGTGCTCAGAAAATGTTGCAAAATTAACCCCAAGCTCCTTGACCAAAACCCACAAAAACCCAGAAAGGGTTTGGTCTGATTCCAACCTCCCAAAATCGACCTCCAAGAGGCCCTACACCCTCCAAGATTGCTAAAGCACATGACCTGCAAAGATACCAACAAAATCCTCCTCCAAGGCTCCGGAAAAGTAGCAATCTCCTCCACAAGTGCTTCCCTTAACTCTCTTGACAAAGATCAGCCTCAATAGTTGAGACTCCACCTCCCACATGTGCACAATATGCTTCCTTTGTGCTGGCCCAGGAAGTGCGAAAGTCACACTGAATGGGAGCTCTCTCCTCCAGCTCCAAAACTCACCAAAATGGAAGCCAAACACCTATGCCTCCTCTTCAGAATTTCTCCCGACCAAAGCTCCTCTGGAAGATGTCACAATCACAAGTTGACCCCTCTTCACTACATCCTCCAAAAATACACACCACTTGGAGATGATGGATGCAAGTACTGAAAATCACAATGAAAACCTCCTCCGAAAGAATGTAGATGAACCTCTCTAGGGTGGCACTCGAAGTCCCCTGAAGAAAGGGTGAGCTCTCTGCTTGAAGAACTCTTGCTAAACAGTAAGTGACTCGGCTAAGTAGCTTGAGCAACCAAAGAGAAATTCGATATGCCAGAGATGATGAAATGAGGAGAGCTACCTTCCTTTTATAGATTTCGTGGAGCACTTTTCCCTCCATCGTGGGCCCCTCACTTAACCATCGACATTCCCTCATGCAATTCAAACTAGGGAGTGCGTATTCTCCTAGTGTGGGTGGCCCCCACGTGTAACTTAACCACACCAAAATAACTTCTACTAAAGTCTAAGCCTCCTAATAAAATTGAATGGGCCCCATCACCTCCAAAATTGGCCCCAAAATGTAGTGATTAATTCTGTTCCAAATTAATTTAGGAAGGGACATTACATATTATTATGCAATAATGAGAAATTCTTAGTACAATTGGATGCCCAAAACTGGAAATCCTCTACAAGATAAACTAGCCACAAAAATTAGTGAGATAAATTTTGTCTTACCTGACAGTAATCCAGCTCCACAACTAGCACAAATAGGCTACACGAAAGCCCCTGCGTCACCCTTACATGGTATCTTGAACGCTCTGCCTAGAAACTGCAACTGATCAAGCCACCTGCCTAACTTAGCCTCTGAAAATGACTCATTGGCCCTTCCGAAAATTCTCCCAGCCTCCAGCAACTGAATCGACCCTCTGTCTAGCCAAATCAAACTCTTCCTTTGAAGCTTTTGCGCAAGCCGTGCACAACCCCAGTAAGGATACTCGACCCTCCTGTAGCTGACTCTCTGGAATTGGAAAAATTCCTCCATACTCACTGACTCTGCCCCTCACTATCTCTGCGTCCCCTCTCTAGCTCGAACTTCTCTTGGCTGAACCAATGTAGCTGAGAAACTCGATCTCTGCCAAGGAACTCGACGTCCAAGTGTGTCTTCTCCATCTACCCATCGACCTCTTCTTATAATATCTAGTTGAGACTCCAACAACCACGATTAAAAATTAATCGATGGTTGAGATCATCTCCAAGTCGATCTGTGTGAGTTTCTAGAGAATTCTCATCTTTCTCAATTAATTACTATTAATTAATGAATTTTCCTAAGTTAGACTTAGGAAAAATTTAAATGATGGTCAATTAATTTAATTGAGCTATCTCTAGTTGGAATTTTCAGAAATGATTTCTGCGTTTTGGAGATCTCCTGTGGTTTAGCCTTTCCACAAAGTTTGAGACTAGAACACCATCTGATGCTACAAAAATTAACACTTCCCTATCTAGGTCCACATTTGTCCATTGGGTCCACAAGGTGTTAGCATCCCCTTCCCTTAGCCCACACCTTGGGTCGGGCTTGGAATGATGCCTTGAAGGTTGATGCAGTTAAAAAAATGATAAAAGCATAATATGGCCACATGTGAAAATTTCTAACACGAAATTCTATTATAGTAACTGATTTATTTCTCCTACTTATTTTCCACAATAAGTTATTTACAAAACCCTTCAGTGAACACTAAAATAAATTCTACTGCAGTTATCACATAATATCATAGAGAAAATAACGATGATATACAAGCACAAGAATCAATCACATCAACATAGTTATTTTTGGACAATTGTCCCCGGAAAAACCCAATGCGGGAAAACTGGTGTAGCAGATGAGGGTTTATATATTAATCTTCAACAACAATCTCTTTACAAGGAACGACTCTACAGAATATTGAGATACTTCTGAGAGAAAACACCTGAGACAATTTTCCTTCTCTCCTGGAGAAGTTCTGACACCCTGGAGACCCTCTATCCTCCTTTGCGTCACTTCTGTGTCACTCCTACGTCAGCCTGCGTGAGGACTGCATCTCCAGTTGCACTATCTCTCAGATGCTCTGCGTCACCTCTTCCTCAGTCCCTAACTGATGCTAATACCCTCCTCTTCCTTCACCTTGCGACTCTCCCTCTGAAATTGAACTCCTCCTTGAGAATCAATTTCCCTCGGGTTACTAAGTATTTGTTCGGTGTGTCTCCAAATGACTCTCAAGTCTTCTCTTATACTTTTCTTGTTGATGAATCAACGACCGAGATTATGTCTCTAATCAACAGCTAAGATTAAAATAGACTTGATCCTCATCTCTTAGAAGCCTCTCACCCATATCTTTATTAATACCCATTAATATTTTTATTTTCCTAAGTTTAGATCTAGGAACCCATTAAAAATAAAATTATTTTAATAACTTCTCATCCTTGTGGAATTTCTCCAAACGATTTCTGGGTCTTGGAGATATCTTGTGTTCTAGCCCCTCCACAAAATTTCGGAGCTAGAGAAATTCTGATGCTACCCAAAATCAACACCACATACAACATGAAATGTACCACGAAATGCAAAAGATGGTCAAGCCAATAAAATTTAGCGTGTGGGCAAAAGGCAAACATGAGATCTACCCCCTATCATTCTGGCCATTACCCTGGTTCCTAGGGCCCCTATGAGTGCCCCTTGCATCATTAAGGAACCCATGAATGACCCAACCCCTGATGGGTGATGAACTGCCCAACCTTAAGGGGGTAATCACTACTGTATCTTACAGATCATGCTCTTATCCCTTTGAGCCCCGAGTAGGAAAATAAAGAAAAACCAATAGGAGGCAAAATTCATATGAGGAAGGGTGGAAAAACAAAGGCCAGGGTAACTCATGTACCACGATTGCCCCCTCTTACATTCATATACCCAAGGTATGGGCTTTCCTTATCATAGTTGCCTTGTACCATGGCATGTGGCTTGGAGCCTTCCCTTTGTCCCCTCTTCATTTCATCATTATTTCACATGACACCTGCCATTTGAAGGATGTACCATGGACATGTCCCCTCTTCATTTCATCATTATTTCACATGACACCTGCCATTTGAAGGATGTACCATGGACATGTCATTACCTTAGAGGTTGAAACCACCTAGTAGGGTCCTTCATTAACCACTCCTATCCAAGAAGGTAACATTAGTACATGTTCAAAGCCCCAAATATTTAAGGGAAGCCTACTATGAAGTTTCCACTTCTGCCCTTGATTAACAAACTTATTTACTCAATTTCCCTAATGAGTCGTTGTATTTGAGGGTGAGGAGACACATTGGATCTTTTACAGGATTGCAAGTGGATTTTCATCTTGGACATGGCCTCCCTATACAAGATCCAAGCCCTTCAGAGGATCACAATGGCATTTGTAGGGTGAGCGTTGAGAGCCATGGACCTCCATTCATGCACAGCATTGATTGCCACACCATGGGCTTCTTCAGCACTACCATTCACTTGTTTGTTTCTCGGTTATTCGAGATGATGATGCACTTGGACCATGTTGCACTAACCGAACACACATTGCACCCAACACTTGGCAGCGGATCCAAGGCCCATAAGAGGTTATGTCTTTCCTAGGGAGACATGGGAGGGCATGTGTCATCTTCTAGCCCTCATTGATGGAACATCAACTTGATTTTGAGCCACTTGGAGACCCATGAGCCCACAAAACCCAAATATGGGCTTGGAGATGCTTTGTAGCACAAGGAGGGTATCACCTTCTTCATCATCATTTTTGATGCCCTCTCCCACATTTCTAGCACAAGAGTCCTCAACGTTGCCCCTCTAAGCTTCTAGGCATGCATGACATCACCCTTGCATGGGCTTAGGAGGGAAATTTAATTTAATTTTTAAGCTATTATGGTTGGCTTGTAACCATGGGTGGGTTATTTAGCACATAAAGCATGTAAAGGGGCTTTGTCTTCGGTAATTTTAACTTATAGCACTTGTATAAATAGATGAGACCTGTTGTCTCACAAAGTGTCTAGGCACCATGACAATGCTCAGAGTAAGGCTTGTCACTCTTGATCCTTACTCACTTCATTTAGACTCTCTCCTCGGCAAGTCAAGGGGGGTAGTCTCTGAGGTAAATGGATGAGAAACCCTGTGAAACACGGGCTCTAGGAGATTTTAATGATGGACAACTTAAATGAATTTAAATGAATCTCGATTAACTCAGATGAATAGATTAAACTCTAATGTAACCAAGACACGACCACCAACTAGAGATAATTATCGACCAGTGCCTTATGGAGTAAACTAACCGAAGATTAAGTAAACCAAGTTATCTAGAACAATTTTCCAATATGTGACGAATAATGACAATCATGAATAATCAATATAAACGCCCAAAACTTTAACATGCAAGAGATTCCAGATTTAAAATGATTTTCATTAATTTCCCAGATCTGGATTCAACTAGCTTTCTCTGACAATCTATATGATTTAAAACATTTATCGCACTTAACAATAGAGAAATATCAAAGACACATTTAATCACCAAAAAACACTAAGGAACCTCAAATTTAAATTTTCATTATCCCTTAGGTAATAATTTAAAGAGGTAAAACAAATCAACAGGTTAATAAATCGAATTTTTAATGGGCCGTAGGCCACATTAAATTTTTTTAATGTTTAACTGCAAATCCTTTATTTTAAACCCTTAATCACAAATTTTAAAATTTTTAGAATTTTTTAATGTTTAGCATTTTTAGTTTTTTCAAAAAAAATGTTAAGAATTTTTAAATTTTTAGAATTTTTAAGAATTTTTAAATTAGAAATAAAAAAAAGGAAAAAAATAAAATGTCAAAAGGTTAGTTTTTTAAAAGTTTTTATTTTTTTAGATTTTTTGAAACTTTGTAAATGTTTTAGATTTTTTAATTTTTAAATATATTAGATTTTTTTAAGTTTTAGAATTTTAAAATAAAAATCATAAAATAAAAATGAAATGAAAGCTAAAAAAAAAACAAAAATCGAAATTTTCTTTTTTGAAACTTAATGAATCCTAACTTAAGTTTAAATTTAATGAAATTAAAAAAAAATATACACCCTAGCTAAAACTAAACCAACGCATATATCACAATGAAAATAAAAATAAACTAACCCTAACTTAACTCATAAAGCGTGAAAACTAAACCTAACCCAAATACCAACGCAATGAAACTTAAAAGATGGAAATCGAATGAATTTTTGTTGTTTGCAATTGCAGGTTGACGGTGGGAGAGCAAAGGAGGCATAGGTCTCTGCGAGTTAAAGGATTAATAGATCTGGAGAGGGTTGAAGCGAAGGTTGGATAGCAGCGTAGAGGAGTAGCCGAGGGCCGACGGAATGCAGGTTAGATAGCCGAGGGAGATGAGGGGCTGAGGCAGCGTGAGGATGCGAGCTTGTAGATCTATGGCTTTGGTGAGTGTGTTTGCAGGTGGAGTAGCGAGGAGAGTCTGGCAGGCAGCGTTGGAGAGCCGCAGAGGGACGGAGAAGGATAGGGATCTGAATGAGGAGCTTCGACGCAGGATGGGGGAGCAGTTGCGTGGAAAAACGTGATGAGGGTGAATGATGGCTGCGGAAAAGGAACAGCTCGGACGGCAAATGGATGGCGGAGAGGCAGCAAAAGGATTGCGGCCTTGCTGGAGGGTCAGGTCGCGGAATGGCAGCTGCGGGGAGAAGGACTGCGTGGACAGATTTGAGGAGCTTGATGGCAGACGGACAACGTGGAGAGGTGCGGATCTGGACAGAAAACGCAGGAATAAACCCCAAGTTTTTCCAGATCGTAAAAAAAAAAATTAAAACCCAAACTCAAACCATAAAAATAATTTCGAAGTTTTCCAGAAAACAACAGTGAAAACAAATTCAAAATTTTCTGCTTAGGAAACCCAGGCAGCAGAGAAACTATAGCCCAAGAACCGAAGAGAAATTTCCAGATTAAGATGTTATATTTCAGCTTTAAATTTAACCCTGAAACCCAAGAAAACATCCAGATCTAAAATTTTTTTGGAACCCTTATGAATTTTTCCAGATTAAAGAATTTTAAATTTTGAATCCCTGGATTGCAAAATCTGAAATATATTCTGCAAAATGATGTAGATGAACTCCAAAGATCCAGATCTTATCCTCCAGGGCCTAGATCTGGACTCTATACATATTTCTCCTTCAGATCTGTAGCTGCAAGACAACGATAAAACACCCAAATGATATATACAATGACTCAAAAAATTAAAACCTAGAAAGCCCAAGTCAAAAAACTGAAAATAATTTTACAGATCTATGTACATGAATGGCAGATCTATCAGATCTAAGGACTGTGAGTCCAACTCCGCTCCCAGTTCTGATAATATGAGGCTCTCAACAACCAGATCTGTCGATTTGGTACTGAAAAAAAAAAAAAAATAATAATAATAATAAAATATATAAATTTAAAAGAGGTCCTGAGCTCAAAACCCTTCATGCATCACCCATAAAAAAAATCTTATGATAAGCTCGGAATCAAATCAAGCTGGACTCTTCAAAAAACACGGATCGGGAGTTGGCTGGTTCAGCCGAGAACTTCCCCAAACGCCAAATGATTTAATAATCAAGGATTTCCTGCAAAACTCAATTTAACCATCAACATAGAGCAAGAAAATGATAATAAAATTCAGATAAATAGAGATACCTGCTATTATATTCAAAACTTAAATTATCATTCAAACCCCAGCGACTAAGCAAGATAGCTGTACTCAAATCGCTCTTCAGAAAGCTATCATCAATGGCTAAAAAGAAATTATGCATGAAAACAATACATCTTACAGTATTTCCACGAAGAGTAACACCAGCAGAAATTTAACCCCAAAGTCTTTTTTTATTGCTCGTAAAAAAATTACAAGAGAGCTTTTCACTTAGTACACGATCCAGAGATTGGATGATACTGACTGACAAATGACCTCCTATTTAAAGATAAATCCTCCAATGGCTAGTTCGAGTGATCATCGTCAAAACAATCTCGATCATTGATGAGGATTAAAATTTCTTTTAATCTCGTCCATCGAAATTTTAAATTATTGAGGAAATTCGAATTTTTCAATTCAAAAATGAAAATTTTGAATAAATTTCCTCAAAATTTTGACTTTGACTTGACCCCAGGGACCAAAGGCTTAAAATTATAATCAATTTACCTTAGTCCCTGGACCTTTTAAAATTTAATTTTTAAGGACCAACGAATTTTTAATGTGAATTAATATAAAATTGAGTTAGAATGGTCCAAAAGTCATGGATCAAGCCAAATCTAATCTTAGCTGTTGATTAGGGACTTAATCTTGGTCGTTAAATTGTCAACGAGAAAAGTATAAGAGGAGGCTTGAGGGTCACTTGGAGAACACACCGAGTTGATCAAGAATTCGATTTTCTGGGGCAAGGCTTGCTGGGGAAATCGAAGGAGTGATCAGAGTTGCAGCTGAGGGGCAGTGAATGCAGTAGCAGAGAGGTAGAGATAGTACCAGGAGCATCAACGCAGAAGCCGGGAGAGGGTTGACGTAGAGCCAGCTAGAGGCCACGCAGAAGCAGCCAGAGGCCACGCAAAGGTAGCCAAGAGTTGCACAGAGCCTGAGGAGGGCCAGCATGGGAGACGCAGAGGCTCCAGAGGCTAACACAGAGCCAAGAGAGGCTGATGCTGGGCCAGAGAGGCTGACACAGACCCTAGAGGTTGACGTTGGGAGATTTCGTTGGGCAGATAGGGGCTGATATCTATCTCTGACTGAGAGGTACTACTGCCGAGGTCATTCTTTGTTGGGTGAGCCATTTCTGGCACCCAGATTGTATTATGAAACTGCTTAATTATAAAACCCTCAGATAGCTGCACCGGTTTTCCAGCATTGGGTTTTTCCGGGGACATTAGTCCAAAAATAACAGTGTCACTTGTGTGCTTTTTTTCTTCAGTTGATGATCTGTATGTGTTGAGACTGTACTTGTATTTATTTTCAGTATTTACATGGTAAATAACTTGTTAATTAATAGAACAAGTAGGAAGAAATAAATTAGAAAGTACAGGAAGGATTTCTAAAAGTTAGACTTAGAAATTCCAACATGGTATCGGAGCCAAGTTGCAGATCACAAGATAACTGAGGGCATCAGCCGAGCAGATTAGCAACAGCAGAAACAGCGGTCCCGAGTGACAGAAGCTGTTACTAGCAGAAAAGCAGCGAGGAAGGGGTGACGCAGTGCCTGCGTCATCAGTTTGAGCCAGGAAGAGGATCAACACTGTGGTAGATTGGAGCAGACCTGACCTACGCAGTGCCTGGTCATCTTTCTTAGTCAGAAAGGATTGACTCCCGTGGCCAGGAGGTGCGGATTTTGCTAGTGCCGGGATTGCGCAGAGCCTAGAGACTCTAACCTTCAGTTTGCTGGGGTATAGGAGGATGTGGGTAAGTTGCGGAATGGAGCTGGTAGGGTGCTGTGGTTAGAACAATATGTAACAGCGCAAGACCAAGGAGGAGGGAGTTGCTGTTGAGGATTTCTAGCCAAGAAATCTGGATCAGTGGTGCAGCTGCACTAACGATCGGTGTGGGGGCATCTCGACATTGGCAGAGGGGTTTCCAGGAGGGAAATCAAGTCTCAGAGGGAGTCACACCAAGAACTGCTAGGAGGGAAGTAGAGAGACTCGGAAGGTTGAAAGAGGAGCAGCGAAATGGCAGTGAATGGGGTAAGAGATCAGGACAGACTGGACGAAGCCTCAAACTTCATAGTTTGGAAGGCCAGGATCTTGTCTGCTCTAGATAGGAATCGTCTCAAGCACTTCGCCTTGAACACGATAGCGATCCCAGTTGACTTGGCTAAGAACGAAAAGTATGAGGAGGCAATGGCAAGGGCCAAGAGCATCATCCTTGATGGGGTCAAGGACCATGTAGTACCACATATTGCCGAAAAGGACACGACAAGATGCTACTAGAAAATCAGTTGCGGTCATACCAGTTGCAGAAGGGAGAACAGATAGACACCTTCCTCGGTCGATTGAAGGAGATCCGGGATCAACTAACTTCCATAGGGGCCATGCTGAATGAGGAGATGTTGGTGAGGACCGCATTGAACGCAGTCTTAGAGGATTGGGAGGTATTTGTCCAAAGCATACTGGGCAGGTCGAACCTTCCAGATTGGGAGGAACTGTGGGTAGCTCTTCGTCAAGAAGAGATCAGAAGGCTAACCAAGGCAGGAAGTAGCGGCAAGGGGGTCAGAATCAAAAAGGAGGAAGAGGAGGATGCTGCACTAGCATCTGAGGGAAAGCTGGAGAAACGGAAGAAGAAGGACCTCTCCAAGGTCAAATGCTTCCACTGTGGGGAACTGGGTTACTATGCGAGCCAGTGTCCAAGGAAGAAGAGCAAGGGAGAGGCTTCTGAGACCAAGGTTGCGCCAGCAAGGGCGGAGAAAGAAGTGGAGACAGATGATGACTGTGCCATGAGTGCTCATGCGCCACTTGAGAGGAAGTGGGGAGACATCGAGCTATAGTCAGACGGACTACAGGCGATGAGGGGCAGGATCCTTGAGGTACCTAACCTCTTGGATTATACCTTGCTACGGGAGCCCTGAAGAGGAGTAGTAGGACTGGCGGATGTCGGTAGAGACAAAATCCCATGGAGCGATAGAGGGAGCTAGAGTGCAGGAGTCACAGAACAGCATGAGGCAGCAGTGCGAGAGGCATAGAGTTGTTGTAGCAGTGTAAAGGTCAGAGAGGGAGCACTTGTCAGTGACTGAGGGAGCTTCAACATCGGGAGTGTTTCTAGCCTGACGAAGATGTCAGAGTTGGGAGATCAGTTACTTACTTCTCAGTAACTGAGTTGCAGTGCAGCTGTAGCAGTGGCAGTGCTATGGGTAGCATGATGAGAGGGGTTGCAATGCAGATGCAACATGATGAGAGGGGTTGCAGTGCAGATGCAGCATGATGAGAGGGGTTGTAGTGCAGATGCAGCAGTGACAGTGACAGGGTCATGGGCAGCAACACATATGCAGAGGGAGTTGTCATACAGATGCAGCAGTGGCAGTGGCAGGGCCATTGGTAGCAGTACATGATGCAGTAGTGCAGAGGATGTTAGGCAGTAGGCCTAGCATCAACACAGGGACCGATGCTGGATGATCAGGGTGATGCTCAGTGAGGAGTATTACTTGAGCACAATCCTCGCTAAGAGAGGAGTGTTGATTTGGGGTAGCATCATATGTGCTCTAGCCATGAAAATTGGTGGAGAGGCTAAAGCACATGAGATATCCAAAACCCAGAAATGGTTTGGTCAAAATCTAACCAGTTTGGGAGATACTAAATAATTAATATTTTTAATGGAGTCCCTAAGTCTAAACTTAGGGAAAATAAAATATTAATGTGAATTAATATAAAATTGAGTTAGAATGGTCCAAAAGTCATGGATCAAGCCATATCTAATCTTAGCCATTGATTAGGGACTTAATCTCGGCCGTTTAATTGTCAACGAGAAAAGTATAAGAGGAGACTTGAGGGTCACTTGGAGAACACACCGAGTTGATCAAGAACTCGATTTTCTGGGGCAGGGCTTGTTGAGGAAATCGAAGGAGTGATCAGAGTTGCAGCTGAGGGGCAGTGAATGCAGTAGTAGAGAGGCAAAGATAGTATCGGGAGCATCAACGCAGAAGCCGGGAAAGGGTTGACATAGAAGCAGCCAGAGGCCCCGCAGAGGCAGCGAGGAGTTGTGCAGGGCCTGAGGAGGGCCAGCGTCGGAGACGAAAAGGCTCCATAGGCAAACGTAGAGCCCAAAGAGGCTGACGCTGGGCAAACACTGGGCCAGAGAGGCAGACGCTGGGCCAGAGAGGATGACGCAGACCCTAGAGGTTGATGCTGGGAGGTTTTGTGGGGCAAATAGGGGCTGATATTTGTCTTCGATTGAGAGGTACTACTGCCGAGGGCATTTTCTGTTGGGTGAGCCATTTCTGGCACCTAGATTGTATTTTGAAACTGCTTAATAATAAAACCCTCAAATAGCTGCACCGATTTTCCCGCATTGGGTTTTTCCAGGGACATTAGTCCAAAAATAACAGTGTCACTTGTGTGCTTGTTTTTTCCTTCGTTTGATGATCTGTATGTGTTGAGACTATACTTGTATTTATTTTCAGTATTTACATGGTAAATAACTTGTTAATTAACAGAACAATTAGGAAGAAATAAATCAGAAAGTACAGGAAGGATTTCTAACAGTTAGACTTAGAAATTCCAACAAATCCCAAGTTGATTTCTGGTAGCATCAGATGTGCTATAAGTCTCAAATTTTGCAGGGAGGCTTGGGCACATGTATTCCAAAGAACCCAGAAAACGTTTTGGGAAATTCCACCAAAAAACAGTTTTATTAAAATAATTAATTATTTTTAATGGGACCCTAAGTCTAAACTTAGGAAAATAAAATAATTAATGGATATTAATCTAACTGTGGGTGTGTGTAAGTTGTAACTTCTAGAAGAAGACGAGGATCAAGTAGAAATGATCTTAGCCATTGATTAGCTTCTAATATGGGCCGTTGAATGTCAACGAGGAGACTATTTAAGGAGGCTTGAGGGTCATATCGAAAAACACACAGTGAGTTCAAAAGTTCGATTTTCTGAAGCAGAGCAGCTGTCGGGAGAATATCGATAGTGAGATTTTGCAGTGAGGGGTAGGGATAGCTTGGTTGGAGAATCTTCTCCTAAGCCAGGATACGTAGAAGATAGGCAGAGAGACACCAGAAGGAGGCAGCGTAGTACCCAGGAGGGTTTGATGCTGAGGTAGAAGGGCTCATGCAGAGGTTGACGCTGAGCCAGAAGGGATCACGCAGAGGCAGCGCAGTTCTCCACGCAGAAGTTCGAATTTTCTAAGGGAGCTGACATTTCTGAGTCGGGAAGGCTGGAAACCGCTCCAGAAGGCAAATCGATTCCCAGTTGAGCTGACGCAGAGCCTTAGAGGCTGACGTAGCGCCCATGGAGGGGAAACACAGAAATAGGCGGGGGACACGTTTGTTCAGCTACCAGGTAGAGTGAGGTAATCTCACAAATTTCTTATGCTAGTTGTATTTCTCTGTAACTGGATTGCCGGAAGGGCATCCAGAAGTTGTATTCAGAAAACTACTACATAATAATTAAAATCCTCATCGCTGCTGCACCGGTTTTCCTACATTGGGTTTTTCCAAGGACATTAAAACCACTGTGTCACTTGTGTGTATCTTTCTCTATTGTCCTGTTCTTGTTTCGACATATAATTTAATTGGTGTAGTTTGCAGTGTATGCATTTCGATGTTTGTCGTAGGAAACTGCAAATAACTTGTTCATGTAAATCTAACAAGCAGAAGAAATATCATCAGTGCTGCAGTAGAAATTCTCGGGTTTAAGGAATTTTCACATGATATCAGAGCAAGTGCAGGTGAAGCAAGAAGAACATTGCTAGAGAACCCAATGCCGAGCAAAAAGGGGGTCGAGAAAGATGCAGGAGGCAGCAGTGCGAATCTCCACAAAGGTTTTCACAGTCCTAGCCGAAGGGCTGAATTTCATGGCAGTCTCTCTCTGAGTGAGTCGACAGAGAGAAGGCTTCTAGATCGAAATCTTGTCGTGGTAGAGGGAGAAACGTTGAAGCCTCAACGTGAGGAAGAGCTGGTGGGACAAAGTTTTTCTGCAGGCCGTTTTGCTGAGCAGAAATACGTCAAAAGAGAAGAGAAGCATAATTGAGGGAATTTTTCCTCAGAAGACTTCCCACCAAGAAGTCTGTTTTCATATTGGCTGAGCAACAATAGTAAGAAGCAGAGAGGAGCAGTTTAACAATTTTCGTGGTAGAAATGGCAACTAGTGGCTTGGGAGATCAGGATAGATTGGACAGAGCATCCAACTATGTCATCTGGAAGGCAAGCATGTCATTCATTCTAGATGAGCATGCTCTCAAGACATATGTCCACAGCATGGTGGTTGTCCCTGTAGATGCAGATCCGTTGAAGAAGTACAAAGCAAAAATGGTGAAGGCAAAGAGAATGATCCTCGACGGAGTGAAGGATCATGTAGTCTGTCACATTGCTAGCATAGGGACTACTAAGGAGATGTAAGATGCATTATCTTCGTTGTATCAGGGATCTTCCAAGCAACAGAAGATGTACCTAGAGCAAAAGTTGAGATTTGCTGAGATGTAGAAGGGGGAGCGCATAGATCCGTTCCTCACGAAGCTTCAAGAGACCTGAGATGAGTTATCAGATGTGGGGTCTACACATCAAGCTTCCGAGTTGGTTAGACTGGCCGTCAATTCTGTCTCAGATGAATGACCAGTCTGTGTCCAGAGTATCCTGGGTAGGGCGACTTTTTTGAATTGGGATGAGATGTGGGCAGTTCTCAAGCAAGAGGATCTGAGGAGAGATCTAGTCAAGTGTAAGCTTGACGGAAGCAATAATAGTGGGTCGAAGCCCAAGGAGGAGGAGAAGAATGCAATCCTTGCATCGAAGGG
Source organism: Pinus tabuliformis (assembly GCA_031772625.1). Taxonomy (NCBI): domain Eukaryota; kingdom Viridiplantae; phylum Streptophyta; class Pinopsida; order Pinales; family Pinaceae; genus Pinus; species Pinus tabuliformis. The sequence goes on along the minus strand of CM062804.1, from coordinate 60,129,891 downwards.
GCAGCAGGAGCAACGAAGGCGGAAGAAGGACCTCTCGAAAATAAAGTGCTTCGGGTGTGGTGAAATGGGTCACTACACAACATAGTGTCCTCTCAGGAAGAAGGACAAAGATGAGAAGCACGATCCGAAGGCTGCACCCGCGAAGATCGAGGAGGAGGAGTTTGCCATGACAGCTGAGATACCTCTAGGAGGGAGGTGGGCTGATTTAGAGATGTAGTTTGAAATAGCTACAAATGGGCAGGATCCTTGAGGAGCCCACCTCTTAGATCAATACCTTGCTACGGGAGCCCAGTTTTGTGGTAGCAGGATGGACTAGTGTTGGATGGTGCTGAGGAGTGTTGGAGAGAGAGTTGTAGTGGCTAGGAGCGCCAGAGACTGAACAACGCAGAGCAGAGTTGGCAGTAGTGCAGATGGCACAGAGCAGAGGTCAACAACATCGCAGTAGATTCAGAGGGTTAGTGCAAAGAGTAGCAGAAATCAGGCTCCAACATTCACATGGTATCATACTGAACAAAGTTAGTTCAGTAATTTGGGATGTTTTTTCGTTGCTAATGTAGTAGCAGCAACAGTTTGTAGTGAAGTGGCAGTTGGCAGTGGCAGAGCTAGCAGCAGCACAAATGAAAAAATTCATAGGGAGTTGTAGTACGGATGCGGTGTTGACAGTGGCAGGATTAGCAGCAGTACAGATGCAACATTTGCGTAGTGGTTGGTGGACAACATGTCAGAGATCAGCAACGCAGATGGATATGTTACAGAACAGAGTGATGCTTCAACAGGTTGCATTTCTAGAGCACATTCCTCGCTAAGAGGGAGTGTTGATTTCTGGTATCATCGGATGTGCTCTAAGTCTCAAATTTTGTAGGGAGGCTTGGGCACATGTATTCCAAAGAACCCAAAAAGCGTTTTGGGAAATTCCAGCCAGAAACAATTTATTTAAAATAATTAATTATTTTTAATGGGACCCTAAGTCTAAACTTAGGAAAATAAAATAATTAATGGGTATTAATCTAACTGTGGGTGTAACTTATAGAAGAAGAGGAGGATCGAGTATAAATGATCTTAGCCATTGATTAATTTCTTATCTAGGCCATTGAATGTCAACGAGAAGATTATTTAAGGAGGCTTGAGGGTCATTTGGAAGAGACACAGAGAGTGAGTTCAGAAGTTCGATTTTCTGAAGCAGAGCAGTTGCCGGGAGAATATTGATAGTGAGATTTTGCAATGAGGGGCAGGGATAGTTTGGTTGGAGAATCTTCTCCTAAGCCAGGATATGCAGCAGAGAGGCAGAGAGACACCAGAAGGAGGCAACACAGTACCCAGGAGGGATTGATGCTGAGCCAGAAGGGCTCACACAGAGGCAGTGCAGTTCTCCAAGCAAAAGTCTGAATTTGCTGAGGGAGCTGATTTTTTTGAGGCGGGAAGGCTGGAAACTGTTCTAGAAGGCAAATCAATTCCTAGTTGAGCTGACACAGGTCCCACGTAGGGGCAACGCAGAAATGGGCAGGGACACGTTGGTTCAGCTGTCGGATCTGCCAGGACTTGCCGAGTAGAGTGAGGTAATCTCACAAATTTCTTCTGCCAGTTGTATTTTTCTGTGATTGGATTGCTGGAAGGGCATCCAGAAGTTGTATTTAAAAAATTACTGCATAACAATAAAAACCCTCAGAGCTCCTACACCGGTTTTCCCACATTGGGTTTTTCCAGGGACATTTGTCCAAAAAACAACTATGTCATTGGTGTGTATCTTTCTCTATTGTTTTGTTCTTGTTTCGGCATATAATGTAATTGGTGTAAGTTGCAGTGTATGTATTTCGATGTTTTGCGTAGGAAACTACAAATAACTTGTTCATGTAAATCTAACAAGTAGAAGAAATATCTTCAGTGCTGCAGTAGGAATTCCCGGGTTTAAAGAATTTTCACATCCCAAAAGTCATTTATCCTTCAAATATAAATGTAACTACTACTCTAACTGCCATCTTTTAATAAGAAAAGAAAAACAAACTTTGCTTGCAAACCTAGTACTTGCCAAATTCTTCAATAGTAGAGGTCCTTATTATCTTTAACCTTGGGTTTCTTTCCAGCTTCTTCATCTTCTACTATATGTGCTTCATTTCTTTTCTTCCTTTTGTTGCTTCTGTTATTCTTGCAGTTCTTAGCACAATCTCTTTTTATGAGTCCATATTCATGGCAGCCAAAACATTTAACCTTGGACATATCCATGTTTCCATGAGACTTGTTGTTGTTGTTGTTGTGTTTGTGATGAGATCCAAATCTTCCAAATTTCCCAAACTTCTTCTTTGATTTAGTAGCAAATGCTTAAGAATTTTCATTATTGGGTTTGGTATCATCTTTTTCCTTCAACCTTTGTTTTTTCTAGAACACATAGAGTGTGAAAATCTACAAGTCTAATTGCAACAAATGGAAATTTGTTCTTCTAACTGTAAATTAATTATGTAGCTTATTTGCTATGAAAAGTATCAAATAAATCACACTGCATTTCACCATAAAAATAATATGGAAAATAAAATATTGGAAATTGATAAATATGCTAGCACACACACATAAAAATGACAATTTTTATGGACAATTGTCCCTGGAGAAACCCAATGTGGGAAAACCGGTGCAGCAGTTGAGGGTTTAATTATTATGTAGTAGTGAGAAATTCTGAGTACAACTGGATACCCAAATTGGCAATCCTCTACAAGATAAACTAGCCACAAAAATTAGTGAGACAAATCTTGCCTCACCCGACACTGATCCTAGCTCCTAAATTGGCTCAAAATGGGCTTCTCGAATCCCTGTGTTAGCTTATGTGCCAATGCTATGTAGTCCCTCTCACGCTTTGCCTAGAAGCTGCTTTGATCAAGTCATCTGCCCAACTTAGCCTTTGCGACTAACTCGCTAGCCCCTTTGGAAATTTTCCTAACCTCCAACAACTGGATTGACCCTCTATCTGTCCAAATCGAACTCTGCCTCTCAAGCTTCTGCGCATGCCCTACACAACCCTACTGAGGAAACTTGACCTTCTTGTAGCTGACTCTCTGGAACTAGAAAACTTCCTTTGGACTCACTATCTCTGCCCCACATTGTCTCTGCGTGCCCTCTCTGGCTCGAACTTCTGTTAAGTTATGGTATGTTCTATGCTGAGAGCAGTTTATTTATTTTTATTATTATTGTCCACAGATTAGCAATCACATGTACATAGTAAAGTGCAAATAGAACATTAAACAATCGACAGAAAACAAGCCAAGACAAGAGACACAAGATGTGGCGGCTAGCCAGGGACGAACCCCAATATGGGGAAACCCTTTGATCAAATCTTCTTTTATCTTCAATAATTCAGCAGAGAGAAATAGTACAAAAATCTGATTTACATCAGCAGCAACAAACCCTAGATCAGCCCTAAACTAGGGCAGTCAATATTTGTCAAACCGGTGGTCGGATCACCTTGATTCCTTCACCAAAAAATGCGGCCTTCCAAAGAGAGTCAGCTTCACCTACTGTGCAGTCCAGAGAGAGAGAATACTGGTCAAAGTTCTGATCTGCAGTTGCAGCCCTAAAATCTGCGTCCCTTTTCCACACGTGTGAGAGATGGAGTCTTTTCTGCACAAGAGAGAGAAGAGACTCTTTTTCTGCGCAGGAGAGAGATGTGATGAGAAGTGTGTGTGTCCAAATGAGGAGGAGACATCTTGTATTTATATGCAAATGTTGATGATGAATAGATGCGTCTGTTGGGCTTCTGAGCCTACACAAGTTGCTAGCCAACTTTGACAATTAGTCCATAATCAAAATAAATTCATATCTCCATAAATACTTATTGGAATTGGATGATCTATAGATCAATCTTACACCTCTCGACAAGAGGAATCTAGTAAAAATATTATCATCCATGAATAAGGTGACCCACATGAAGTTTTGCCCTAGTTGCCAGTTTTAACACTCCCTCTCAACTAGGGAGAACTTCATTTGCAATTTGTCGGACCGTCACTGCTGTCTATCCATCAAATGCACTGTCCTGTATGGCTTGACCCTTCTTGCTCTGTTCTGCTTTGCTTTGCTTTGCTTGGTTTTGTTTTGCCTTGCTTTGCTCTGCTCGGTTCTGCTCTGCTTTGCTCTGCTCGGTTCTGCTCTGCTTTTCTCTGCTCTGCTTTGCTCGAATTATGAAGAAGAAATGATCAAGGATGTATCATACCATCCTCCACTGACCCGAAGTCAGTCTCAGAGTGTGTACCACTCTCACTGGTCCCAGACTAGTATCATTGATCCCAGATCAATGAAGGTCATCCTAGCATAGGGAGTACGGTAGATACAACGATGCGTCCATCGGTACTACTATGGTCCCTATCCTCATTTCCCTGCTCATTGATCAAATGAGAGGTACTTCCCATGAGTCCCAGACTGCATGGGTAGGATGCCTTGATAGGAGAACTAATCATCCTATCCACAGGAGAGCGAATCATCCTGTCCAGTGGATGCCACGGAGAACTAATCATCCTGGCCCACAGGAGAACGAATCATCCTGTTCCACAATCGCCATGGAGAACACATCATCCAGGCCCACAGGAGAACTAATCATCCTGTTCCATAGTCGCCATGGAGAACAAATCATCCTGGCCCACAGGAGAACTAATCATCCTGTTCCATAGTCGCCACGGGGTGTCACAGGGGAAGGTTGAACCTTTTACCCTATACAAAGTGCACCAACAGGGGATGGTGAGTCACCCTGTGGTCATATGTCGCTCCAAGAAGTACCCCCCACCCCCTGGAGCTCCCAGAGCTCAGTACATCATACTTGACCCTCATCAGAGGGTCTCTGAATGACACCAAGTCGTTCTCGGAAAGTCAGGAATTTGACCTTTCCTAGGGGCTTTGTCAGAATGTCGGCAACCTGTTCATCTGTACCGATATGTTGGAGCCTTATTGCTCCTCGCCGCACCATATCTCGAATATAGTGGTACCTGATATCGATATGCTTGGAGCGATCATGAAATACAGGATTTTCTGATAAACGGATCCCACTCTGGTTATCACATAGAATCATGGTGGTATCCAATGTAAATCCAAATAGCTCACTAAAGAGCTTTCACAACCAGACTGCCTCATAGGAGGCCATGCTAGCAGCAATATACTCTACCTCAGCGGTGCTCAAAGCCACCGAATTCTGCTTCCTGCTCATCCAAGATATCGAAGCAGATCCCAAGGAGAAACAACACCCGGAAGTGCTCTTACAGTCCACCACACTGCCTGCCCAATCAGCGTCAGTATATCCAAGTAGTCTCACATCTCTAGCAGTGTATCTTAACCCATAAGTAATTGTGCCACGAAGATATCTCAACAGATTCTTAGCACCAATCCAATGTATGTGGTGAGGTTCAACCATATGTTGACTGCAAAGCATATATCTGGACGAGAGTTCACTAAGAACATTAATGCTCCGACAAGTTGACGATACTCAGTGGCATTTCGTAAAACAGGTCCAGCAGCACTACCACTTAACTTTTTGAAGTCAAGCTCCATCGGGGTAGTTATGGGCTTGCAGTCCACCATATCAAATCTTTCCAATATCTTCACCACATATTTTCCTTGAGATAGGAAAATTTCCCCTGGCTTCTGCCAAACTTCAAGTCCTAGGAAATAGTGCATCAGTCCTAGGTCCTTCATTTCAAATTCAGAAGCCAACTCCCTCTTACATTTGTGAATGAGAGGGTCTGCACCTGTTAGAAAGAGGTCGTCAACATACAACACCAATATGAGAGGTTTGTCATCTTCAACCTTAAAGTAAAGGTTAGGATCGGCTTCACTCCTAGTGAATCCCAACTTCATCAAGTAGCTATCGATCCTCTCATACCATGCTCGGGGTGCTTGCTTCAACCCATAGAGAGCCTTCTTCAACCTGCACACATGAGATTTTCAATCATAAATCTCAAATCCTTCGGGTTGCTCCACGTAGACCTCTTCTTTGATTGAACCATGCAAGAACGCGGTCTTAACATCCATCTGATGTAGGTTCCATCCTTGTGAAGCCGCAAGGGCTATGATCAAGCGGATGGTGGTATATTTGGCAACAAGTGCAAATATCTCATCATAGTCTATACCTTCCTTTTGGGAGAAGCCACGGGTGACAAAACGAGCCTTATACTTTTCCGTACTTCCATCAGCTGCATGCTTTATCTTGTAAAGCCATTTAGAAGTGACAATTGTCTTGTCAAGGGGTCTGGAAACCACTTCTGAGACATCATTCTTCATAATAGACTCATATTCTTCGGTCATAGCATCCTTCCATGCTTGATGCTTGACGACATCTGAAAATGATGAAGGCTCATTTTGAATGATCGTGCTCATGATTGTCAGGTATCCTTGATACCTGTTTGGTTTCTTACTTTCACGGAAGGTTCCTTGGGGTGTAGTGTGTCCTTTAGCATCATCAAGTGTCCCCCTAAGCCATGAAGGCCTCTTCCTAGAAGAGGAAGGCTCAGGTGGAGGAGGATCAATAGGATCCATGGGTTCTTCCACATCGGGCATTGTTTCATCATCTTTTTCTTTCGGTTCCCTGGTGTCAGCTTCTTGAGAGCTCCTCACAGTAGGAAGATTGTTCACCTTGCTGAGAGCCATATCTTCGTCAAAGATGACATCATGACTAATCACGACTTCCCTTTGACCAGCTACATAGATTCTATAACCCTTAGTATTTTCACTATAGCCCACGAAGATTCCTTTCTTTCCAGATGCACCCAATTTGTTCCTTTTCTCTTTCGGCACATGAAAATATACAGGGCTTCCAAAAATTCTAAAATGAGATATGTCAGGTTTCTTACCGGTGAACATTTCTTCGGGAGTCTTAGAACCCAATGCTTGATGGGGGCATCGGTTTTGTACATATACGACAGTGTTTGCAGCTTCAGCCCATAGAAACTTCAGAAGTCTTTGATCATGGAGCATAGCACAGACAACTTCCACAATCGTTCGGTTCTTCCTTTCCGCCACACCATTTTGTTCAGGAGTGTATGGTGTAGTAGTCTCCCTCTTAATGCCAGCCTCTTTACAAAAGTCATGAAACTCATTAGATTCATATTCAGTCCCATTATTAGTCCTTAAGATCTTGATCTTCTTTTCGGTTTGATTCTCGATCAAGGCTTTGAAGTGTTGAAACCAGGAGAACACTTCATCCTTCTTTTTTAAGAAGTATATCCAAGTCTTGTGAGAATAGTCATCTGTAAAAGTGAGGTAATATGAATATCCTCCCAAGGAGTTCACAGGCACCATACTAGATATGTCTGAGTGAACTAACTACAATATATCGGAGGTCTTGCTTTGGCTTGAGGGGAATGGTCCCCTTTTTAGCTTTCCTTCGGTACATCCGGGACATATACCTTCTTGCTCTAATCTGAACTCGGGCATCCGAGTCACCATTTTTCTTACATTAGGTAGAGCTTTATAATGAAGGTGAGCAAACATCTAATGCCATAGTTCGGACTGAAGAGACGTGACACAAGACATGACACCTAGCGGACTTCCTTCGACCTGATATAATGAATCAACTCGAAACCCAAGAGTGAAGGCATCTTTAATATTGTTTTTCCATACACATACCTTGCCATCGCTGAAAGCCACCTTGTAGCCTTTGTCTTCCATTGCTGAAATGGACAGCAGGTTCTTTTTGAGATCAGGTACATATAATACATCCTGTAGGTGGATTGTATTACCTTGATTCAATTTAAGAGAGACATTGCCTACACCTTTCATGGGATATTTCATATTATCTCCAAGGACAATTTCCAGGTTGGTTTCTTTCTCTATCAGATTATGGAGAACTTCTTTGTAACCAGTGAAGTACCTTGAGGCACTACTATCAATAAGCCAATTTCCAACGAGTCCGGAGGAGCAGAGGTAGATAGAGCAGCTGGTAGATACCTGCTTATTGATAACATTGTTAGATTCATACCTAGAATTTCTTGCCTTCTTGAATGGTTTTCCTCTTCCTTGATTTCCAACACTCCTTTTACCTCGGCCATTTGACCTGCCATTTCTTTGATTGCCTTGAGAGGGATTTTGATCATCATCCCAGTGTGAGTTCCTTTTATCAGGACACTCCCTTGCATAATGACTTGGTTTATTGCAATGGTAACATCGTCCTTTTCTTCCACCCTTTGGTCCAGCCTTTCCTTTGGATTTAGCCTCGGAATTGTTTCTTCTTTTAGCATGAGAAGAAAAGGCAGTGGGATGACCTTTAAGTGTGGGCATTTCCTGTTCTTTCATCCTTGATTTTTCTTGTATGCATCTTGCCATTAATTCCTCAAATCCAGGAATTACATTATTGTTGAGGAGAGTAGTCCTAAATATATACCATACAGATGGTGGTCCTCCAAGAGTTGTGAGTGCCATTTTCTTATTAGGAATTACTTCCCCAATGGATAGGAGATCGTTTTTTATCTCAGTGATTCTTAAAAAATATGCTTACATATTTTCATCTTTGCCCTTCTTAATTTCCTTCAGCTTATTTCTAAGAAACAGAACTTGATTTGCATCATTAACTTTAAATAAACTCACCAATCTATCGTAGATTTCCTTGGAGGTGTTCAACGTAGAAACATAGGCCACCAAACGCTTGTCGATAGAGTCCCGGATGATCTTCTTTGCTTTGACTTCTCCCTTGGTTCATTTGTTCTTGGCAGCAGTGGATGCATTTGATGGAAGCTCAACAGCTCCGCCTCTCACATGGTCCAGCACTTCTTGTTCTTCTTATGTTAGATCGAGAGACATCTTCCATCCGTGGTAGTCAGACTTCTCACGGAGCTTGTCTTCAGCAGGGAAGTGTGATGAGGACCCCATGAATTCTTTTAGATAGCCTTGCCAACCTTCTCTTCGGTGATTGCTCTTGCTCTTGCTTGGGCTTTGTCTTCACCTCAGCTCTAATACCATGTTAAGTTATGGTATGTTCTATGCTTAGAGAAGTTTACTTATTTTTATTATTATTATCCATAGATTAGCAATCACATGTACATAGTAAAGTGCAGATAGAACATTAAACGATCGACAGAAAACAAGCCAAGACAAGAGACACAAGATGTGGCAGCTAGCCAGGGACAAACCCCAATATGGGGAAACCCTTTGATCAAATCTTCTTTTATCTTCAATAATTCAGCAGAGAGAAATAGTACAAAAATCTGATTTACATCAGCAGCAACAAACCCTAGATCAGCCCTAAACTAGGGCAGTCAATATTTGTCAAACTGGTGGTCGGATCACCTTGATTCCTTCACCAAAAAATGCGGCCTTCCAAAGAGAGTCAGCTTCACCTACTGCGCAGTCCAGAGAGAGAGAATGCTGGTCAATGCTGGTCAAAGTTCCGATCTGCAGTTGCAGCCCTAAAATCTGCGTCCCTTTTCCACACGTGTGAGAGATAGAGTCTTTTCTGTGTAGGAGAGAGAAGAGACTCTTTTTCTGCGCAGGAGAGAGAGAGATGTGATGAGAAGTGTGTGTGTCCAAATGAGGAGGAGACATCCTATATTTATAAGCAAATGTTGATGATGAATAGATGTGTCTGTTGGGCTTCTGAGCCTACATAAGTTGTTGGCCAACTTTGACAATTAGTCCATAATCAAAATAAATTCATATCTCCATAAATACTTATCGGAATCGGATGATATTTAGATCAATCCTACACCTCTCGACGAGAGGAATCTAGTAAAAATATTATCATCCATGAATAAGGTGACCCACATGAAGTTTGGCCCTAGTTGCCAATTTTAACAACTTCTCTGTGCTGAATTGCTGTAGCTGGGAAACTCGACCTTTGCGAAGGAATTCGATCTACAAGTGTGTGTTTTTCCAACCCCATTGACCTCTTCTTATAATCTCTAGTTGAGTCTTCAATGGCCACGATTAAATCTTAATCAATGGTTGAGATCATCTCTAAGTCGATCCTTGTGAGTTTCTAGAGAATACTCACCTTTATCAATTAATTCCTGTTAATTAATCAGTTTTCCTAAGTTAGACTTAGGAAAAATTTAAATGATGGTCAATTAATTTAATTGAGTTGTATCTAGGTGGAATATCTAGAAATGATTTACAGGTTTTGGATATCTCATTTGGTTTAGTCTCTCCACAAAGTTTGAGACTACAACACCATCCGATGCTACAAAAACTAACACTCCCTCTTAGTGAGGAAGGTGTTCTAGTGTTGCACTACTACAACACTGTCTCTACATCATCCTCCAATACACGCTGTTGATGTTTGACAACTGTAGCTGCTTGCCACTATCCCTCAACCATTGCGCTAACTCGGATTCATTTGCTACTGGTTGTAGCTGAACCATGCTACATTTGTGCTATTGCTGACACTGCACTATACAACCTGTACTGCTGCCAACTCTACATCTGCACTGCAACCCAACTAACACTCCCTCTCACTATTGTTGTTGCTGCTGCAACTACTGCAACTGAAAAGTATCCAAAAATCTAAATCAGCTGTGTCTTTGTGTTGCATTTGTCTCCCGAGTCTCTGACTGCTACAAGCCTCTGCGTTGTCCATTGGGAAATTTGTGTTGTTGTTGACTTTGCATTGTGTCCCTTGCATTGCTATCGACACTGCTCTATGATCCTCAACATCTGACTGCAACTAGTCTGCAATTGTCACTCCGAAACTGACTGGACCAACTGACATTGATCCTCCTGGTACTGAATACTATGGGTCCCTATTGCAAGGGTAATGATCCATGTGAGGAGTAAATTGCAACTGCTTCTCCTCTATGGACCCTGCCCAGCTCTGCGCAACTTTGGAGTCTAGAACTCGATGTCTCCCCACCTCTGTCCTGGAATTATAGCTGCATACAAGGTGAATTGTTCCTCCAACTTGGAGGACAACTGATCTATCTTTGAGGATGTCGTTGCATGATCCTGCTTCTCATTCTTGTCCTTCTTCCTCTGAGGACACTAGGTACTGTAGTGGCCAAACTTGCCACACTTGAAGCACTTGATCTTGGACAGATCCTTCTTCTTCTTGGTCAAAAAATTTGATCACTGTGTCTTGGTGGAAGAGGAAATTGTTGTTGATGAATTCATTAAATGCATAGTTATGTTGCTATGTTGAATCACCATATCCACGAAATCTCGGGATGGCCCTTGGCTCTAAGTCTATGTAAGGATGTTCATGGGGAAAACCTTAACATCTTGAGAAATCAGCTAGAGCATAGCATTCTGTTAGCCATGTAGGAAGTTCCATCATTTTGTTAGTGTTTTAAAATTTTGTAGTAAGGCTAGATTGAAAATTTGAGATGAAAAATGTTAACAAAATATCACAAATATCATAATGGAGTTGTTAATACATACCTTACTTACCTTGTTCTTTACCTTAGATAGTGGTTTGTGTGTTGTACTTCATGAGATTTTGTCGAAGTGGAGTTGTCAAGTGAGATCCTGCAAGTTAGCAATAATAATACCAATCTCATCAATGTACAAATAAATGAAACCTTACCAAGGGTATGTCAGTGAATGCTATATTAATTAACCTTATCCTCAACATTGAAGCCAAAAAATGTTAGTTGTGGATGGGAACAATTTACACCTTGGAATATATCTTTGAAATGTCATTGGAATGTTGGATTATTCAACCTTATCCCTGACAACGATGCCAAAAAATGTTACCAATCTGATTAGCAATGTTGCTAAGATCCTAACAACCTACTGGATGGGGACACACAGGTGAACATATAACCTCCAAGGAAAAAAAATGTCCTTAAAATGATGAAAAGGAACCCTCGAAAAGGGGAAGCTCCTCAAATAATGCTAATGAACCCTCAAGATATGTCTCCAAGGCATGATCATGTCCATATCTCAAGTCAAAACACCTCCATGAAGCATGGAAGTGACCCTACAAGTCAAAATAGTGGGTCATAAAACCCCCAACAGCTAGAGTGACGTCCAAAGGAGTGGACTGGCTCCCAAATCTAGTGTAAAATAGCTCAAAAGATGAAAAATGTGTGAGTTCTCTAATATCATTAATGTGGCATGTCAAGAGGGGATCCATGCAAGTGAGAATAGCTCAGTTGTGCCTTGGAAGATGTGACCAGTGCCTTGATATACGTGAATTGCCTCAAGATTCGTGAGACCGCCTAAAAAATGAGAAAATGCCCAAAAGTATGAAGGAAGCAGGTGCCATGTCCAAACATCAAGGGGCTTCAACAAAGGAACCATGCATGATCCATAAATCTGTCATCAAATCTTCCATCAATGTCCATGGAAACAATTACCCCACCTGTCACAACTAAAAGATACAATATGTGTTGGAATTTCTAAGTCTAACTGTTAGAAATCCTTCATGTACTTTCTAATTTCTTTCTTCCTACTTGTTCTGTTTAATTAAAAAGTTATTTACCATGTAAATATTGAAAATAAATACAAGTACATGCTCAACACATTATAGATCATCAATTGAAGGAAAAAACAAGCACACAAGTGACACCGTTGTTTTTGGACCAATGTCCTCGAAAAACCCAATGCGGGAAAACCGGTGCAACTATCTGAGGGTTTTATTATTAAGCAGTTTTAGAATACAATTTGGGTGCCAAATCGGCTCACCCAATAGAGAAAGATCTTGGTAGTAGTACCTCTCAGTTGGAGACAGATATTTCGGCTAAAACCCCGGATGAACAATCCCACAGATCTCAGCCCCACGAAATCTCCAGCATCTGCCTCTCTGGCCCAGCGTCACCTCAACTTGCCCTGCGTCAGCGTCTAGAGCCTCTGCGTCACCCACGTTGGCTCTCTGGCACTGCGCAGCTCCTTGCTGCCTCTGCGTCCCTCACTCCCGGCTTCTGCGCTGATGTTGTTGGTACCCTCACTGCCTCTTTGCTTCTGTATTCACTGCCCCTCAGCTACAACTCTGATGATTCCTTCGATTTCCTCAGCAAGCCTTGCCCCAGAAAATCAAATTCTTGATCAACTCGGTGTGTTCTCCAAGTGATCCTCAAGCTTCCTCTTATACATTTCTCGTAGACAATTCAACAGCCGAGATTAAATCCCTAATCAACAACTAAGATTAACTTTGGCTTGATCAATGACTTTTGGACCCTTCTAACATAGTTTTATATTAATTCACATTAATATTTTATTTTCCCTATTAGTTTTATATTAATTCACATTAATATTTTATTTTCCCTAAGTTTAGACTTAGGGACTCCATTAAAAATATTAATTATTTTAATATCTCCCAAACTGTTTAGAATCTGCCCAAACCATTTCTGGGTATTGGAGATCTCGTGTGCTTTAGCCTCTTCACCAATTTTTGTGGCTAGAACACATCCGATGCTACTTCAAATCAACAATCCCTCTTACAAGGACTGTGCTCTAGTAATACTCCTCACTGAGCATCACCCTGATCATCCGACATCGGTCCTGGTGCTGATGCTAGGCCTGCTACCCAACATCATTGTTGCATCATGTACTGCTACCCATGGCTCTGCCACTGCCACTGCTACATTCGTATGGTAGCCCCTCTCATCATGCTGCATCGTGCTGCCCATTGCACTGCCACTACTAACTGCTGCACTACAACTCAGTTACTGAGAAGTAACTCTGACATCTCTGTCAGGCTAGAGACACCCTCGATGCTGAAACTCCCTCTATCGCTGACAAGTGCCCCTTCTCTGACCTCTGCGTTGTTGCAACAACTCCATAAATCTCGCACTGCTGCCTCACGCTATCTTGGGAATCCTCCACTGTAGCTCCCTCTGTCGCTCCATTCGCATCCATCTCTACTGACATCCGCCAGTACTGTTACTCCTCTTCGGGGCTCCCGTAGCAAGGTATAATCCAAGAGGCTGGGTACCTCGAGGATCCTGCCCCTCATCGCCTGTAGTCCATCTAACTACAGCTCGATGTCTCCCCACTTCCTCTCAAGTGGCGTGTGAGCACTCATGGCACAGTCATCATCTGTCTCCACTTCCTTCTCCGCCCTTGCTGGCGCAGCCTTGGTCTCGGAAGCCTCTCCCTTGCTCTTCTTCCTTGGACACTGGCTCGCATAGTGACCCAATTCCCCACAATGGAAGCATTTGACCTTGGAGAGGTCCTTCTTCTTCCGTTTCTCCTACTTTCCCTCAGATGCTAGGGCAGCATCCTCCTCTTCCTCCTTCTTGATTCTAACCCCCTTACCACTGCTTCCCGCCTTGGTCAGCATTTTGATTTCTTCTTGGCAAAGAGCCGCCCATAGTTCCTCCCAATCTGGAAGGGTCGACCTGCCCAGTATGCTTTGGACAAACACCTCCCAGTCTTCTGAGATTGCGTTTAGGGCTGCCCTTACCATCAATTGTTGATCCAGTGTGGCCCCTATGGAAGTCAGCTGATCCCGGATCTCCTTCAATTGACCGAGGAAGGTGTCAATCTGTTCTCCCTTCTGCATCTAGTATGACCGCAACTAATTTTCTAGTAGCATCTTCCTCTGCATGAAAGTATGCTGATACAATTTCATTAGGGCCTCCCACATCGCATTTGCCGTTTCCTTTTCGGCAAAATGTGGTACTACATGGTCCTTGACCCTGTTAAGGATGATGCTCTTGTCCCTCATCATTGTCTCCTTGTACTTGTCGTTCTCAACCGGGTCAATTCAGATCGCTATTGTCTTCAAGGTGAAGTGCTTGAAACGATTCCTGTCTAGAACGGACAAGATTTTGGCCTTCCAGACTACAAAGTTTGAGGGTCTATCCAGTCTGTCCTGGTCTCTTACCCCGTTCACTGCCATTTCGCTGCTCCTCTACTTCCCTTCTGGAAGTTCTCGGTGTGACTCCCTCTAAGCCTCAATTTCCCTCCTGGAAAGGCCTTTGCCAATGTCGAGATGCCCCTACTCCGATCGTTAGTGTAGCTGCACAACTGATCCAGATTACTTGGCTAGAAATCCTCGATAGCAACTCCCTCCTCCTTGGTCTTGCCCTGTTAGGTACTGTTCTGATCACAGTACCCCACCAGCTTCACTCCGCAAGTTACCCATAGCTTCCTATGCCTCAACAAACTTAAGGTTAGAGCTTCTAGGCTCTGCACAATCCCGACACCAGCAAAATTTGCACCTCCTGGCCACGGACGTCAATCCTTCCTGACTGAGAAAGATGACTGAGCACTGCGTAGGTCAGGTCTGCTCCCTTCTGCCACTGCACTGATCCTCCTCCCGGCTCAAACTTGATGACACAGGCACTTCGTCACCCCTCCCTTGCTACTTCATCGCTAGGAATGACTTCCATCACTCGGGACAACTATTTCTGCTACTGCTGCTCTCCTCGGTTGATGCCCTCAATTCTCCTGTGATCTGCAACCACGCTCTGATACCATGTTGGAATTTCTAAGTCTAATTGTTAGAAATCCTTCATGTACTTTCTGATTTATTTCTGCCTACTTGTTCTGTTTAATTAACAAGTTATTTACCATGTAAATACTGAAAATAAATACAAGTACATGCTCAACACATTATAGATCATCAACTGAAGGAAAAATCAAGCACACAAGTGACACCGTTGTTTTTGGACCAACGTCCCCGGAAAAACCCAATGCGGGAAAATCGGTGCAGTTATCTGAGGGTTTTATTATTAAGCGGTTTTAGAATACAATCTGGGTGCCAAACTGGCTCACCCAATAGAGAATGATCTCGGCAGTAGTACCTCTCAATCGGAGATAGATATTCCGCTAAAACCCTGGATGAACCATCCCACAGCTCTCAGCGCTAATTTGCCCCACGAAATCTCCAGTGTCTGCCTCTAGGGACTGCGTCAGCCTCTCTAGCCCAACGTCAGCCTCTGCAGGCACTGCGTCGGCCTCTAGAGCCTTTGTATCACCCACGCTAGCTCTCTCTAGCATTGCGCAGCTCCTCACTACCTCTGCGTGGGCCCTGACTGGCTCTGCGTGGTCTCTAGTTGGCTCTGCATCCCTCACTTCCGGCGTCTGCACTGATGCTCTTGGTACCCTCTCTGCCTCTCTGCTTCTGTATTCACTGCCCCTCAGCTGCAACTCTGATCACTCCTTCGATTTCCTCAGCAAGCCCTGCCCTAGAAAAATCGAATTCTTGATCAACTCGGTGTGTTCTCCAAGTGACCCTCAAGCCTCCTCTTATACTTTTCTCGTTGACAATTCAATGGCCGAGATTAAGTCCCTAATCAATAGCTAAGATTAACTCTAGTTTGATCCATGACTTTTAGACCCTTCTAACACAATTTTATATTAATTCACATTAATATTTTATTTTCCCTAAGTCATTAAAAATATTAATTATTTTAATATCTCCCAAACTGTTTAGAATCTACTCAAACCATTTCTGAGTATTGGAGATTTCATGTACTTTAGCCTCTCCACCAATTTTTGTGGCTAGAGCACATCCAATGCTACCCCAAATCAACAATATGAAGCAATTTGCTAGGGTTACCCACTGCTAAAATGAGGAGTAACATAGCTGATTGTTGATGTACTTGAATCAAATTTGGGACCTTAGTTTGTGGTCTTTCCATTGGCCTAACACAAATTTCTGAAATGAGTTTGCTAAGCTTCCAAACAGTAGAATGACTTGAAGAATAGGATCATTTTCCTCTGTCTAGAAAAATAAAACAAAACAAAACACACCAAGAGCCATTACTGAAAGTTTCTCAGAAGAAGGTCAAGAGACAAGAGCAATGCTCATCTTGTCACCTCTAGAAGATATTCTTGGTTGTATAAATTGCAAGTAAAGGCTTAGAAGACCTGCAAAACAACCCAAAGCCAAGTTGACGTTGTGATGCACTGAGTATGCATGACATGGGGGTGATTGGCCAAGGAGCAATTATATGTTGCAATAAGACAAGCTTTGTTTGTTGCTGCATTTTGTTGAACCATTGTAATCAACTGCTTGCCAAGAGATTCCAGTTTGACCTCATATTGCTTGTGTTCCTATTTGAGCTTCCAAGGTATTTCTTGTGTACAATGATGCCATTGCCTGAATTTTTTTTATTGCTGTGAATTTCCTTCCATTGCATTATAAGAATTTGCAGACAGTGCAAAACATTTCAAATAGCCATCACAAGCATACACGTGACAAATTAGTAAACCAACATTAGTAATCTAAGTCTAACCGTTAGAAATTCTTCCTGTACTATCTGATTTATTTCTTCCTACTTGTTCAGTTACTTAACAAGTTATTTACCATGTAAATACCAAAAATAAATACTAGTACAATATCAACACATACATATCATCAATTGAAAGAAACAAGCACACAAGTGACACCGTTGTTTTTGGACTAATGTCCCCGGAAAAACCCAATGCGGGAAAACTAGTGCAGCTATTCAGAGGGTTTTATTAATATGCAGTTTTAGAATACATCCAGGGTGCCAGAAATGGCTCATCCAACAAGGAATGCCCTCGACAATAGTACCTCTTAGTCGGAGACAGATATTCTGTCTAAATCAATGGATGAACGATCCCACAACAACAATACAGCTTCTGCTGCTCTACATCACCCTGATAGGGACTGTGTCACCCTGATAGGGACTGCGTCACCTTATCCAGCTCTCCAACTCCAATTTGTCCCACGAAAATCTCCTAGCGCTACCTCTAGGGCCTGCATCAGCCTCTCTGGCCCAGCGTCAGCCTATATGGCCCAACACCAGCCTCTCGGGGCTCTGCGTCACCCTCTGGAGCCTCTGCGTCTCATAGACTGGCCCTCTCTGGCTCTGCACAACTCCTGGCTTCCTCTACGTGGCCTCTGGCTGCCGCTGCATGGCCTCTAGCTGGCTCTGCGTCAACCTCTCCTGGCTTCTGAGCTGATCCTCCTGGTACTAACTCTGCCTCTCTGATATGTATTCACTATCCCTCAGCTACAACTTAGATCACATCACTCAATTTCCTCAGCAAACCCTGCCCCAGAAAATCGAGTTCTTGATTTCTCTCGGTATGTTCTCCAACTGACCCTCAAGCCTCCTCTTATACTTTTGTCATTGGTCCATCAACAACCGAGATTAAATCTCTAATCAACTGCTAAGATTAGATTTGGCTTGATCCATGACTTTTGGACCATTCTAACCCAGTTTTATATTGATACCCATTAAAATTTTATTTTTCCTAAGTTTAGACTTAGGAACTCCATTAAAAATATTAATTATTTTAATATCTCCCAAACTGGTTAGATTCTGCCCAAACCATTTATGGGTCTTGGATATCTCATGTGCTTTAGCATCTCCACCAATTTTCGTGGCTAGAGCACATCCGATGCTACCCCAAATCAACACTCCCTCTTAACGAGGACTGTGCTCTAGTAATACTCCTCACTGAGTATCACCCTGATCATCCAGCATCGGTCCTTGTGCTGATGCTAAGCCTCCCTGCCCAACATCCTCTGCACCACTGCATCATGTACTATTGCCCATGACCCTGCCACTGCCATTGCTGCATCTGTACGGCAACTCCTGTTGCATTTGTGCTGCTACCCATGGCCTTGCCACTGCCACTGCTGCATCTGCACTGCATCCCCTCTCATCATGCTGCATCCTGTTGCCCATAGCACTGCCACTGCTAACCGTTGCACTGCAATTCAGTTACTGAGAAGAAAGTAATTGATCCTCCCAAATCTGACATCTCTGTCAGGCTAGAAACACTCCCGATGTTGAAGCTCCCTCTGTCGCTGACAAGTGCTCCCTCCACTGACCTCTGCACTGCTACAACAATGCCATGCATCTCACACTGCTGCCTCACGTTGTCCTAGGACTCTGCACTGTAGCACTCTCTGTTGCTCCATCCGCATTCGTCTCTACTGACATCCGCCAATCCTGCTACTCCTCTTTGGGGCTCCCGTAGCCAGGTGTAATCTAAGAGGTTGGGTACCTCGAGGATCCTACCCCTCATTGTCTGTAGTCCATTTGGCTACAGTTCGATGTCTCCCCACTTCCTCTCAAGTGGTGCATGAGCACTCATGGCACAATCGTCATTTGTCTCCACTTCTTTCTCTGCCCTCACTGGCACTGCCTTGGTCTCAGAAGCCTCTCCCTTGCTCTTCTTCCTTGGACACTGGTTCGCATAGTGACCCAGTTCCCCACAGTGGAAGCACTTGACCTTGGAGAGGTCCTTCTTCTTCTGTTTCTCCTGCTTTCCCGTAGATGCTAGAGCAGCATCCTGCTCTTCCTCCTTTTTGATTCTGATCCCCTTGCTGTTGCTTCCCGCCTTGGTCAACCGTCTGATCTCTTCTTGACGAAGAGTCGTCCATAGTTCCTCCCAATTCGGAAGGCTTGCCCTGCCTAGTAAGCTTTGGACAAATACCTCCCAATCCTCTGAGACTGCATTCAATGTGATCCTCACCAACATCTCCTCATCCGGTGTGGCCCCTATGGAAGTCAGGTGGTCCCAGATCTCTGTCAATTGCCCGAGGAAGATATCTATCTGCTCTCCCCTTTGCATTTGGTAGGAACGCAATTGATTTTCTAGAAACATCTTCCTCTGCACAGAAGTATGCTGATACAACTTCTTCAAGGCATCCCACAACTCATTTTCCGTACCCTTCTCGGCAATATGTGGTACCACATGATCCTTGACCTCGTCAACAATGATGCACTTAGCCCTGGCCATTACCTCCTCGTACTTCTCATTTTTAGCCAGGTCAATTGGGTTCGCTATCGTTTTTAAGGCGAAGTGTTTGATGTGATGCCTGTCTAGAATGGAAAAGATCCTGGCCTTCTAGACTATGAAGTTCGAGGTTCCGTCTAGTCTATCCTGATTTCTCAGCCCATTCACTGCCATTTCGCTGCTCCTCTTTTGACTCTTTCGAGTCTCTCAATTTCCCATCTGGAAGTTCTCAGTGTGACTCCCTTTGAGCCTCGATTTCCCTCCTGGAAACCCCTCTGCCAATGTCGAGATGCCACACTCCGATCGTTTGTGCAATTGCACCACTGATCCAGATTTCTTGGTCAGAAATCCTCGGCAGCAACTCCCTCCTCCTTGGTCTTGCCCTGTTAGGCACTATTCTAAGCACAGTACCCCACCAGCTTTGCTCTGCAACTCACCCACAGCCTCCTATGCCTCAACAATCTGAAGGTCGAGCCGCTAGGCTCTGCGCAATCCTGGTACCAGCAAAATCTGCACCTCCTAGCCACATCGTCGATCCTTCCTTACTGAGAAAGATGATTGAGCACTGCGTAGGTCAGGTCTGCTCCTTTCTACCTCAACGTTGATCCTCTTCCTGGCTCGAACTGATGACGCGGGCTCTCTGTGTCACCCCTTCCCTGCTGCTTGTTGCTAGGAACAACTTTTGTCACTCGGGACAACTGTTTCTACTGCTGCTACTCTGCTCAGCTGATGCCTTCAATTATCCTATGATCTGCAACCACGCTTTGATATGATGTTGGAATTTCTAAGTCTAACCGTTAGAAATTCTTCCTGTACTCTCTGATTTATTTCTTCATACTTGTTCAATTACTTAACAAGTTATTTACCATGTAAATACTGAAAATAAATACCAGTATAGTATCAACACATACAGATCATCAATTGAAAGAAACAAGCACACAAGTGACACTGTTGGTTTTGGACTAATGTCCCCGGAAAAACCCAATGTAGGAAAACCGGTGCTTCTATTTAGAGGGTTTTATTATTATGCAGTTTCAGAATACAACCAGGGTGCCAGAAATGGCTCACCCAACAGAGAATGCCCTCGGCAGTAGTACCTCTCAGTCGGAGACAAATATTTCGGCTAAATCACCGGATGAACGATCCCACAGCAACAATACAACTTTTGCTACTCTACGTCACCCTGATAGGGACTGCGTCACCCTATCCAACTCTCTAGCTCCAATCTGTCCCACGAAAATCTCCCAGCGCTGCCTCTAGGGCCTGTGTCAGCCTCTCTGGCCCAGCGTCAACCTATCTGGCCCGGTGTCAGCCTCTCGAGGCTCTGCATTAGCCTTTGGAGCCTCTGCGTCTCACACGCTGGTCCTCCCTGGCTTTGCGTGGCCTCTGGCTGCCTCTGCGCGACCTCTCGCTAGCTCTGTGTCAACCTCTCCCGGCTTCTGCACTAATCCTCCCAATACTAACTCTACGTCTTTGCTATGTATTCACTGCCCCTCAGCTACAACTCAAATCACTTCACTCAATTTCCTCAGTAAACCTTGCCCCAGAAAATCGAGTTCTTGATCTCTCTCGGTGTGTTCTTCAACTGACCCTCAAGCCTCCTCTTATACTTTTCTCATTGGTCCATCAACGGCCGAGATTAAATCTCCAATCAATGGCTAAGATTAGATTTGGCTTGATCCATGACTTTTGGACCATTCTAACCCAGTTTTATATTAATACCCATTGATATTTTATTTTTCCTAAGTTTAGACTTAGGAACTCCATTAAAAATATTAATTATTTTAATATCTCCCAAACCGGTTAGATTCTACCCAAACCATTTCTGGGTCTTGGAGATCTCACGTGCTTTAGCCTCTCCACCAATTTTTGTAGCTAGAGCACATCCAATTCTACACCAAATCAATAGTTTGACCTCATATTGCTTATGTTCCCATTTGAGTTTCCAGGGTATTTCTTGTGTAAAATTATGCCATTGCCTTAATTTTTTTTATTGCTGTGAATTTCCTTCCATTGCATTATAAGAATTTGCAGACAGTACAAAAAATTTCAAAGAGCCATCACGAGCATACACGTGACAGATTAGTAAACCAACATTAAAAAACCTAAAAAAAAATTACAAGCTCAAAACGTAATTGAGCATCTGTATTAACGAGATGGACTGGCCATATGCCTACTGTTTATGGATCACAGATTGTAGCTATGCGAGGATATAACAAAATAATTTGTAGACTTGGGATATTTCTTGATCCAGATGATCGAATTGATGGGCGACATTTACAGCGAGGTTGTGAACGGGAGTAGAAGAGTCGATAATATTCACAAAATATACATATCTTTCACGTTGTCACATGGGCACAGGGAGCGACCTGTGGCAACTCTGCATCTCAATAGCCGAGGACTTATTTTATCATTTGGAAGTGTTGTCAAGAAGCTTCTATAACTCTTGGAACAAGATGGGTCGCAGCATCATATATATTCATCATTTGAAGGCCTCTTTTTGTACGGTGTAGGCGAAGTAGTTTTGCTGGAATCCATCTTATATGTTCTGCTGGGGCCACTGAAAGGAAATTTTGTACCAAAAGCACATGACAAAGGTCGTTGGACTGTCCATCATATGTTGGAACATGTGGTAGCGGTATGTTGCTCATGATAATCGTGGGTGTAGCCATTATTGTAGCACCATTAATACCGAAACTAGATATAGGTCACCGCATGAGTTACTAAACTAGACTTCTCAAACTTTTTAACTTGTTCAAGGATGATTGCAAAAGTGCATGCAGGCGGAGGAGAAAGAGGAGGCTCTAGCACCGAGGATGTGCCATCTTCTTTGGTATGATCGGACAAATATGCTACCAATTCTTCTTTAACTACCTACAAATCTACTAATAAATTTGCTTCAACTAGATCAGAGATAACAAAGTTTGAATCATGCACAAATGAGCAATTGTGAAACTATTAAGTGAGAGTAGAGTTGGACTCTGGGCAAGGGTTTAGGGCACATAGAAAGTGCTGACCAGCTTCAACCCACCATTGGTGGTGTTCAACCGCAAATTCTTGTGGTGGGGACAGAAGCATGGGGACCACTGCCAGTGAACATGTAGACCCAAACACTACAGTATAAACATATTTTAGGCACCAAAATCCTTGTTGTGCATGTACATCTCTTAACTAAGATTTATTATAGAAAAGATATACCTAATTGAGTAAATTAAACTAAAATGCTGAACATAATTATAAATCTACTCAATCAGATATTGCACTAAACCAGAACAAAATGAAAATCATTATGTTAATTAGGATATCTAAAAACCTAATCACATGATGATGTCTCATGGATATGTCCTTGAGACAAGCCGATAAAAATCTTATTACAATCTAAATTTAATTACTATAATGCTTTCACCAAATTGCCTTTAGCTAAGCAATCGTAGGTCTAATTATAATCTCAGCCAGTCAAAATCAATCAAATAGACACCAAATTATGTGAGCCAATAAACTACAATGTAAGGCTGTTTAGAACACGTGCAGATACATCAATTACGTGAATTGTTATATAAATCAGGGGTGTGATGGGCTTACAGCCCAAACACGTATCCTGGTTCAGAAACCATTAAGCTGTCAAAATGGGTGGAAACAAGTCTCAGAGCATTTTGGTGCATCATTTTCATTTCTGTATTTAAGTGTGGATAATGATTTTTATGGTTTTTATTTTATTGAGTAATTCTCTACGTGAATGCACTATTCAGAAGGTGACTATTGGCTTCCTTGCAAATTGGTTTAGAGAAGCCATTTTCAATTATTAGTATCTATCAAAGGGTGTTTATTGGGTTCCTTGCAAATTGGTTTAGAGAAGCATTTTCAATTATCATTATTATTGAGGGATAGATCTAGTGTTTTTGCGATAGTTATTTACCATTAAGTATTGATCGCAGATATATTGATGGCATAGAGGCTGAAAAATATCCTCTTTTACTTTGCATTGGTCAACCTCTTAAATATTATCGTTAATATATCCTTTTGGTCTGTATCTACGGATACAATTAACATCCTTGTTTTCGCACTTATAACTAGCCAATATTGTGTTTTTCAAATAAAGCATTTTACTTGTCAAAGTCAATTTATTGTTTCTAGTGCTTAAAACATTTTTTTAAATGAATTTTCCTTTTATTTTTATATTATATGTATTGATCAAACTCTTAAGACTTGTAGTCAACTCTTAGATAAGGCATTTTGCATGTGCACTTCAATTTAATGTTTCAAGCATCATAGTCATGTTCGAGTGTTATTTTTGTATGATTAAAGCATTTTGGTAATGAAATTCTTCTTTGACCTTTATTTTCTATGTATCAGTCAAACTTTTCATTCTTGAAGTTAATATATTTTTTAGTCTGTATCTATAATATTATTCGCATTTATGTCTTATTCTCCAGTGATATCTAAAAGTGGAGGTGGACAGGTGGATTTGCTTATTCTTGATGCACTCTCCAAGGTGAGTTGTTTTGCTTGAAATGTACAGGTATCAAGCTACGAAAAGCAACCTTTTCCTGTTTGCTACTCCATTCATTTTTAATTATGTTCTTGCAACAATAATTTGATGAACATAAGTTTTCTCTAATCCATGCATTGATCTATACCAAATTTTAGTTGTAGCAGTTTCCTTCCTAGAAGTTGCTTTTCATACATGGGTAATGATGATGATTATGATTGTTGCGTCAAAATCTAGCAGGTCTTATGAGGGGAGCTCACAAGGTAAGAACTAGATCAAGTGACAACGCTATGAGGTGTGGCCCACTATCACCACAACTACTACCTCCTGTTTTTCGGTGGATTTTCACCACAAGGGAGGCTTCCCTATATTAGGTCACCTAATAGATATATCAAGTCTCAGGCTTATAGATGACAAGGGTAGGCCCCGAATAGGTACTCAACTTAAGAACAAGGCTCAACTAGCTCAAACAAGACAATGCATACCCTCCAGAAGGCCTAATTAAAGAACAAAGTGACCTAGGGTTTTAGAATAGGCAAGCTCAACAAGCTTAACTAAGATCATAACTTGAAATAGATTAGTATGATCAAGTTTAGGCTCCACAAGCCCCAAGTTGAAGCCTAGGGCAAGACTAGGGTTTACTTAGGGAAAATGACGTCAACCCTAAAATGGAAGAATTAGCCAAGGGATAGGGGTGATTTTGAGACATGTTGAAACTTGAACCCTTCCATAAGGCAATGCATCAACCCTAGTTGAATTATAACCTTAACCCTAGCCTAGTGACTTTCCTTAAGAGGTCAAAAATAAAAAAAAGGGAGATAAATGTGATTTATAGATGATTTATGGTGTGATCAACAATGTGAATAAGGTCAGTTCTTGACCTTGAGTGATGGAGTCTATGGGAAATCTACTTAGGAGAAAAGACTAAACCCTAGGATGGAGTAAGGGAATATGAAAACCCTAGTTTCATACCCTAGCTATCATTTTATGAGGGAACAAAGTCAATGAGGAGAGCTTAACATGAAGAATCACTCATGGGATTGTCACACAAATTCCTAATAGGGTAATGCACACAATACCATTGCCAAGATTTCATAGAAACATTTTCAGTAATAACTAGCACATAAAAACCCTAACAATATCCATTCCATGCAATAGCCATAAAGATATTCAAATACAAAGAATACTTACAAGAAAGATGCATGAACCAATTCTTTATTGTTCCAAAATGACATCTCCAAAACAAGAGAATAGCTCCATAAGCAAAAACTCCACAATAGATCACATCTCCACAAGATACAAGACAAATTTCAGCTAGGCCAAAATCTCTAAGAGGGTCAAATTGATCCACAAGTGATGCTGAAAATGAAATGAAGGTGACCTCTTTTTATATGAGGTCTACCTCAAGTTATTTTAGACTAATGAAGCCCCTAATAAAAGTTTGACATAAAATGAACTTGGGTTACAAACCAACCCACTACATTAATGATAAATTAAACCATAATTTCCCACACAAGTGAGTTGTAACCTCTCATAATGTTGACGTCATGCCCTTTTAGAGCTCCAAACGCCATGCCAAAGTGTATTGAGGTGTCCAAATGTGTCAAAATGCTTAGATCATCCAAAATCTATGGGATTGCCTCAAAACCACCTCAAATCTTCCTATGGGGTCCCAAGTGTAGCTGGGGTGCCATCATGTGGTATCCATGGGTCTCCAATTGTCCAAGCAAGGCCTCCTTCTCTCCAGCACTAGGGATTCTCCAAGTGCAACAAGCCATCCCTAGTCTCTCAATGGAAGACTATCCTCATCTAGACTCTAAATCAAGTCCTGCTCATCAAGTTGTGTCAAGGCCAACACTTGGTCCAATGATGTCATCATGAAGAATCCTCTGTGTCAGGTCAAAGTAAGTGAATGTCCTAGGTCCTGAGGATGATTTGAGACATGTAACATTTGGTCATGCTATCAGGAGGTTCAATTCTCTCAAAATTGCATTTGCTAAGCTATCTATCTCTCTGAAAGGCCTGCGTACCTATGGAGTTGGTGCCCTGAAGGCTTGGGATGTTGTGGACCACCTAACAAAAACAACACGAACTAAAGTGCAAGCAAATATCCATTAGAGACTAAGATTAATAATGCATATAAGCGGACCAAACTTGAATGTTAAAGGTATGTTGGTACTTCAAACAAGGATCACCTTCTG
Source organism: Pinus tabuliformis (assembly GCA_031772625.1). Classification (NCBI taxonomy): domain Eukaryota; kingdom Viridiplantae; phylum Streptophyta; class Pinopsida; order Pinales; family Pinaceae; genus Pinus; species Pinus tabuliformis. The sequence continues at coordinate 60,103,641 of CM062804.1, read as the reverse complement.
ATATCTAACTAAACCAAGTCTCGTAAAGGTGTTCCCTACCTTGATAGAGTTGGCTAATGGTCAACCCTATTAGGTGCTTCCAACCCTTAATGGAAAGTGACAGTTCCAAGGCCAACCCCCCAATCAGTAGGTGTTAGTGTAAATAATGTGGTAATGAAGGGGAAAAGGCTTCATGGCCAAGTGCCATGGTCAAAGGGACTAGTAAATAGGGTTTCCACATCCTAAGTGTATGGATGTAAAGAGGGGAGCAATAGTGGAGGCATGAGTTATGCTGCTTAGCTTGATTTTTCCACCCCTCTTCTGCACCTTTTACTTCTTCTTGATTATTCCTTGTATTACCTCATATAGCTCAATGGTTTGAGATTTCTCTTTATGATGTAGCAGTATTATTACCCCCTAATATTAGACAGTCTATCACTCATCAGGGTTGGTACATGCAAGGGTCCCTTTCGATATAATAGAGCATCATGTGCTCTAGAACCAGGTGATGGCCAAATGAGGAGGGTAGAGCTCATGCTAAGCTTTTTCCCATGTGCTAATCTTATGTCTCGGTCATCTTTTGCATTTTGATATTCTTCTTTTTGTTTCGTTTGGCCATGATATGCTTTTTTATTCTTTTAGCTGCATCAACCTATAGGGAAATAGTTTCCCGACCCTCCCCAAGGAATTTGAATATATGGGTGCCAAATCCCAGTGAACCAATGACAAGTTAGACCTGAATAATGGAGGTGAGATATGGGGCTTGTAATGTGTTAAGTAAGTGCCAAGTATGGTATACGGGACAATGAACACGATGACACGCTATATGTTTTCCAAGTAGTGCCCCTCCTATAACACTAAGGCCTTAAGGGAGGTCACACTGGACTAGGGCTAAAGATTAACCCCTCTGGTAAGGTGAGAGACCAAAATTATAGTCAAGATTAGTCAATCTTCCAGATGGCCCCTTTATCCATACTAAATTCCCAAAACAAACAAGCATAAATACTCGATTGCAAAATGATCAAAGTACCCTTTGAATACCAACCCACCTTGATCCAAGTGGTAATGCTAGATGGTGAGAGGCATGTGGTTGATGCAGATGGCAATGGCACATGGCATATTATCATCAAATAGTGAGTATCAAGGGCTACTGGTTGGCTGGCTGTTCGACTAGCTGTCAAATGTACGAGAAAATGTTTCTCCTATGGGGTGACTCATTTATTTTTTTGGGTGACAATGATTAAGTTCCACTAAGACAAAAATTGTCTATAAGTAAGAGATTACTTGGAATTCTTTAGCATTTTATTTCTATGCTCAACAAGCACTAAGAGAAGCATTCTTAGATCACCATAGTTTTGCTGACTTAAAAGGTCAAGACGGTTTGTAGTGTTACAAATATTTTGAAATCTAGATCTAATGTGAGTATAAGTTGGACAATATAAAAGAGAGCATTTTTCATATTTCCAAAATGCATAAACCCATAAGAGAACTTTTTTTCTCGTATTGTTTATAACCAGTCTGTCAGTTATGCTTCCAACAATCCCTAATAGCCACCACTATCTTATGATATGCCATGTCTCTCCGCTAGTTGCATCAACCATTTGCTTCTTGTTAGTTTTTGAAGGATATGGTAGCATTGAACAAATGTTATAGTTTCTAAGGTGTTGGAGAGGCTAAGGAACACGAGATATCCAAAACCCAGAAAAGGTTTCGATAGAAAACACTTAGAAATCCCTCAATTAAATTAATTGATCAATAATTAAAAAGTTCCTAAGTCTAACTTAAGAAAACTGAGTAATTAATGAGTATTAATTGAGGAAATCAATTTTTCTCTAGAGACTTCCAGAAAAGTGACTTGACGAAGTCTAAGATGATTTGAGCCATCGATCATGATTAGGTCTTGGTCATTGATGCTCCAACAATAGATTATAAGAGCAAGTCAAAAGGTCTTGGAGAAGACACAATTTACAACTTGTGAGCAAGGCAGTTCAAATTCCCCAATTCGCAGTATTCAATGAGGGTGCAGTCTGAGCCGGGGAAGATCATTGGATAGAGAGGAAGCAACAGAGATTTGGAAGCAGAGATTCAGAGGTGATTTTCCTCAGTTTTCTAGTGACCAGGAGGCAAGAAAAGGGGAGGCCAAATTGTCTGCAAAGGAGGTCGATTTGTGCAGTGCGAGTTAGCCAAAAACCCCAACACAAGTTGCCGGAAGAGGTTTGTTTTAGTTGCCAAAGTCCAGATCAATCTCCTAGAGGCAGAGCGAGTCATTTCCAGAGGTAGAGGGAGGAAATACGACTCACTTGGAAGAATTCAAGGGGCTGGGCGAGTTCATCCAGAACGACCAATGCGCATTCTGAGCAGAGGTGCGAATAGACTGGAGGAGGTGCGAGTGGCTGGAGGGAGGCTAGTGTGATTGCAGAGGGAGACAAAGTGTCTCCAGTATATCTTTCCAGTGTATTGCCAGAAGTTTGCCAGTTGGGCAACCAGTTGTAATTATTCTCTCAAATTGTTGCATAATAATAAAACTCTCGTCTGCTACACCAGTTTTCCCTTCGAGCTCTTTCCGGGGACAATTATACAAAAACAACAACGTTAATTTTATTGTGTGTGTGCATATATTTCTTAGTTCCACATTTTATTTTCACAGCGTATTTTATTGGTGAAGAATTGCAGTGTGAATTGTTTGATATTTGTTGTTAATAATATTTAACAGAAGACAAATAAATTGTAAAGTTAGAAGAATAATATCTAGTTGTTGTAGTTCAAGGACATTTCACATGGTATCAGAGCATTGAAGATCATATCAGAGGATTAGAAGCAAAGGAAGCAAGATTGTGCAGCTTTAGGGGGAGATTTGAAGCACCAATTTCCAAATTTGCGTAGGCCAACCAGGCAGTGCGAGTAGCAGAGACACAAAAATTCAATTTCCAGATCTAGGGTGGAGGAAGAGTTTGATTTTGCCTGAGAACTGTAGTAGCAGGAAGTGGGATTGTCGGAGAGGGTTTCCAATGAGTAGATCAGTTGATTTGCAGAGCATATCTAGCACAGTGGTTTTGCAACAAGGGTTTTATAGTTGCAAATAAACGCAAGGTAGAAGAGAAAAGCACATAGAGAGGGAATTTCTAGTTAAATTCTTAGAGGGTTTCTAGTTTTCTAGAGGAGGAAAGGAAGTCGTGATTTCTAATAGTAGTAGGTCGTAGCAAGCTTGCCAGTACATCCAGTGTGAATTACAGGGACAACAGTGTGTGTGCCAGTACTGGAGAAGGACATCCAGAGGTAGAGTGATTTTCCTAGAGGAGGGATAGCGGGCAGTGCGAGTTCTGGGAAGGACACCAAAGGTGAGTAGAGAAGTGTGAAAATTCTACTACTGCAACAACTGATTTATTTTTCCTACTTATTCTTCAATAAGTTATTTACGAAATCGCTTCAGTAAATATTAAAATAAACTCTACTGCAGATATCACACCATAGAACAGAAACAAAACATGCACAAAGATAAACACGTCAATGCAGTTATTTTTGGAGGAATGTCCCCGGAAAAAACCCGATGTGGGAAAACTAGTGTAGCACAGGAGGATTTTATTATTAAACAACTTTTCTGAGTACACTAGGTGCCAAACTGGCTCACCGACTCAGATAAATTCTCCGGTGTTGATTTGGGGTAGCATCAGATGTGCTCTAGCCATGAAAATTGGTGGAGAGGCTAAAGCACATAAGATATCCAAGACCCAGAAATGGTTTGGGAAGATTCTAACTGGTTTGGGAGACATTAAAATAATTAATATTTTTAATGGAGTTCCTAAGTGTAAACTTAGGAAAAATAAAATATCAACGAGTATTAATATAAAACTGGGTTAGAAGGTTCCAAAAGTCATGGATCAAGCCAAATCTAATCTTAGCCATTGATTAGAGATTTAATCTCGGTTGTTGAAGGACCAACAGGAAAAGTATAAGAGGAGGCTTGAGGGTCAGTTGGAGAATACACTAGAGTGATCAGTCATTCGATTTGCTAAGTAAATTTGAATCAGTAGAGTGGGGTTTGCTAAGTAAATTCGAAACAGTGATCAGCAGTGAGGGGCAGTGAGTACTAGACAAAGAGGCAGAGATAGTGCCGAGAGACTAGCATAGAGGTAGATGCAGAAGCTAGAGCAGGCCACGCAGAGCCCAACAGAGATAGCGCAGAGACCAAAGGGCTCGCGTCATCCACGCAGAGGGCAGCAGGAGTGACGTAGAGGGTCCCAAAGGCTACACAATGCCTCAAAGGGTTGACACAAAGGGTTCTGAGGCTGACACAGAGGCCAGAAGGGTCAACGCAGTGCTGCAGTGTTGCTGGAGAGGGTTTCATGGGACAGGTTTTCTGAATACCTGTTTCCGAATAGAGAGGTATTTTTGTCAGTTATTCTTTTCTCTTATTAGGTGAGCCTATTTAGCACCCAGTTGTACTCAAGGATATATTGCATAATAATAAACCCTCAGAATTGTTGCACTGGTTTTCCCGCATTAGTTTTTTCCAGGGATGAGTTGTTCAAAAATAACGGTGTCACTTGTGTGTTTGTTTTCTTTCAGCTGTTGATCTGTAGATGCTGAGACTATATTGTGTTTATTTTGTTATTTATATGTTTTAAATAACTTGTTCAGAATTAACAAGTAGAAGAAATAAACCAGAAGAATACAGATTAAATTTCTAACGGATAGACTTAGAAATTTCAACATGGTATTAGAGCGTGGTTGCAGATCACAAGAGAGATGAAGGCATCAGCTAAGCAGAGCATTTGTAGTAGAATCAGCTGTCCTGAGTGAAAGAAGCTGATCCTTGCAGAAAGTGATAGAAGAAGGGTTGACGCAGAGGGATTGCGTCATTAGTCCGGGCTAGAGAGAGGCCAACGTAGAGGTTGAGGAGGGAAGAAAAAGGCTCACGCAGAGACCAGGAGGGTTGATGCAGTTGGCTAAGGGAGCAGTTTTGCCAGTGCCGGGATTGCGTAGAGCCTAGAGGCTCAGTCCTTTAGTTGTTGGGGCATAGGAAGCTGTGGGCAGTTTGCGGGAGCGAAGCTGGTGGGGTACTGTTGGTAGAACAATACCTAACAGGGAAAAACCAAGGCAGAGGGAGTTGCTATCGAGGCGGATTTCTAGCCAAGAAATCCGGATTAGTTGTTCAAGTGCACAGAAGATCGGAGAGGTGCGACTTGACAAGTGGCACAAGGATTTCCAGGAGGGGAATCGAGACTCAGAGGGAGTCTAGCAGAGAACTTCCAGGCAATAAGTAGAGAGACTCAGTAGGATTCAAAGAGAGAACTTCCAGAAGGAAGTAGAGAGACTCAGAGGACTCGACAAGGAGAGTAGAGAGATGACCATGAATGGGTTGAGGGATCAGGACAGGCTGGACGGGGCGTCCAACTTTGTGGTCTAGTAGGTCAGGATCCTGTCCATTCTAGATAGACATCGAATCAAGGCCTTCGCCTTGAGAACAATGGCGATCCCATTTGACCCGACTGATAATGAGAAGTATGAGGAGGAAATGGCCAAAGAAAAATGCATCATCCTTGATGGGGTCAACGATCATGTGGTCCAACATATTGCCGAGAAGGAGACGACAAAGGAAATGTGGGGCGCCTTGAAGAAATTGTACCAGCATACTTCCGTGCAGAGGAAGATGTTACTTGAGAAGTAGTTGTGGTCATACTAGATGCAGAAGGGGGAGCAGATAGATCCAGAGTTGTGGGGGAGCGCTCCCCCCCTCGAACCTGCTCCCAATTCGTGCTCCGGGCTGGAGCGGGTCGGGAGCATGCTCCCGATAAAATAATTTACGCTCCCTGCCAAAATCAGGAGCTAGTTCGCTCCCGTCGCTCCCGGAGCGAAAAGTACAGCTTGGGAGCGATCAGGGAGCGATCGCTCTCAATCGCTCCTGAGCATTTAATTTTCGCTCCAGGAGCGATTTCGCGCGAAAAAAAATAAAAATAAAAAGAAAATAAAAAAAAATAAAAAAAATAAATATAAATAAAAAGAAAAAATAAATAAATAAAAATAAATAAATAAATTAGTTTTAAAACAACTTGGGGGCAAAAAAAAATTCAGCCTCACTTGAATGAGTTGAGGAGACGCTGGAGAGCAAGAGCAAGGAGCGAGGAGAAGCGAGGAGCAAGGAGCAAGCCTGCAAAGAGGTTAGTTACATTAGTAACTTAGTAATTTAGTATTTTAAACCTTAGTTAGGTAGTAATTTAGTATAGTTTAGTTAGTTTAATTTAGTTTAGTTTAATTTATTTAGTAAAAAAATCATGAATCTAAATAAAATTAATTAATTAAATTAATTAATCTAAATTAATTAAATTAATTTTCTCATTCATATTCCCATTCCCATTCCCATTAAATTTTGCAAATTCAAAAGCCTACAAATATCAAACATCATGGACCTGGCTATATTTCTTGGCATTTTCCTCTTCTTGGTCCCTTTTCTGGTTATTATGGTGCTGGAGAGTAGGAAACGGAGGGGCCAAAATGAAGAGGGGGATGAAGAAGTTGGAGAAAGTGGATTTGATGAAAACCCCGGTGAGGAGGAGCTGGAGGAGGGTGAACATGACTCTCAAAAAACTAAACAAGACCAAACCCCATTGTGGAAATATGTTAACAGGCCTAAAGCAGGGAAAGGGGGTGGAACCACTAAATTTCATTGCCCCCATTGCAACAATAATTACACAAGTTCATACACCCGTGCCAGAAAACACCTCTACGGGAAAAGGCCATGGGATGGAGATAAACAAATAGGAATCAAAACTTGTGCAACTGTGTCAGCAGCAGATAGAGCCAAATACATAAGGGAAGAGGAGGAAGCCCAATACAAATCTAAAAAATCAAGGGGTTTCTTTGAACCAAGCTCATAATCACAAGCACAAATAACTCCTTCAACATCCTCCCAAGGTAGTGGATATGGAGGCACAGGGTCACCAGCTTTAAGGCATAGAAACATATCAGATTTCCTTGATGAGGGGTGTAGGAATGATGTGGATTCAAAGGTTTACAGGTTTCTCTATGCATGTGGGATACCATTCAATGTTCTTCGCTCACCTTATTGGCACGAAATGGTTTCTGCCATAAATGATGCCCCTAAAGGATACAAGAGCCCTGGGTATGACAAGGCAAGAACCGTTGGACTTGATCATGAAAAAGCAAAAATATCACATTCTTTGAATAGAATGACAAGTTCTTGGACTGACCATGGGGTGTCCATTGTATCTGATGGATGGACAAATGTAAAAGGCAAGCCATTGATAAGTGTTCTTGCTGTGTCTGTTAGTGGTGCCATCTTTCTAACTGCATATGATTACTCAGACAAGTTCAAGACCGCCATCAACATTGCAGAAGCATTACTTGAAACAATTGACCGTATTGGGCCATACAATGTCATCCAAGTCATCACTGATAATGCTCCTAATTGTAAGGCAGCGGGAGCAATTATTGAGGATAAATACCCCAACATATTTTGGTTTGGATGTTTGGTTCACACATTGAACCTTCTGATGCATGATGTTGTCACGAATGAAAATGCACAATGCAAATGGATTGGTGATTTGTACAAGAGAGGCAAACAAATGATAAAATTTATTACAAATCATAGCAATACCCATGGCCTTTTCCGCAGTCACTCAAGATTGGAGTTGTTGAAGATTGCGAAGACCAGATTTGGTAGCTATTACCTCACCTTCAGGTGCCTTTTGAAGGTAAGAGAGTCATTGGCTAGCATGGTATCAAGTCCACATTGGCAGGTATTAAAGGAAATGGCTACAAATGCAGCTGATAGGCGAGGTTTTGAACTGGTGGAGGAGGCTGCTCTTGATGGTCAGTTTTGGTCCAGTGTGAGGCAAGTATTGGATTTCACCAAGCGCATTTATCACATGATTCGGTTTGTAGATACAGATAAACCAGTGATTGGCGAGGTGTATGAGTAGATGGATACCATGTTGGGGCAAATAAAAGATATTGTTCATAACAGAGATCCCGACTTGTACAAACTGATTCATGCTTTTGTGTGTGTATGGTGGAATAAACTTAATCTTCCACTACATTGCTTGACGTATATCCTTACGCCAAAATACTACTCTACATCTTGGTTGGGCCAACCTGCATCAGGGGGTGGGATTAGGACCAAACCCCATTTAGATGCAGAGGTAACTAGAGGATATTTGCAAGCATTGGAAAAGTTGATATCTGACAGGGAGGAAAGTGCAGCTGTGTGCCTTGAAATAGGCAAATACTTCAGTGGCACTCGTTTGTTTGGTAACTTCCATGCAATGGAAGACAGAGACAGATTTGATTCTCTCACATAGTGGGAAACATATGGTGGCCAGGGACTTCTGCCAAAATTGGAAAAAAAAGTTCTATCACAGGTTGTAAATACTTCTTCTGCAGAGAGGTGTTGGAGCACCTACAACTTCATACATAATGTGAAAAGAAACAGACTCAATGAAAACCGGGCAGAAAGCTTGGTTTATGTGCACTACAACTTGAGGTTGTTGAGTCATTACTGTGATCGGGCTTATGAGGATCCCACATATAAAATTTGGGACAACCACCCAGAGGAAGACAATTTGGAGGATGGCACTATACATCTTGAAGAACTGGAAGAGGAACTTATAAGGGATGAAGATGAAGCAGCTGCAGCAGCCATGCCACCTCCACCATCCAGTAGCAGTGCTCGAGTTCCGAGTCTTGTTCCTTTGTTGTCACCACCTCCATCTACACCCTCATGTGGAAGGCATGTGCCTTCTAGCTCTGGTCGTTGGTCTGTGCGGGAGACTCCTAGAAGACCACCACGACCTGCTTATACTCCTGTAGACTCTCGTGGCAAGGGCCACATGTAGATTTACAATTTACTTGTCTTTTCTAGTTTCTATTAGTTTTTATAACTGTTGAGTCTTGAGTCCTTGACTCTTGACTCTTGACTCTTTCATATCATAATGATATTTTTTGTAAACAATATATGACTGTGACAATGAAAATTTGAAGTTTGAAGTTGGCAATTATAACTCATTGGTAATGATTGTGAATTATGAATATGATGCTTCGTGAAAGACTAAAGTTGTTTCATTTCATTTCATTATTCATGTTTCATTTTATAACATTTCATTTCATGTTAACAGTTAGAAGTTAGAAGTTAGAAATATCTAAGATATTATTTCTTGTAATGGTTAAACTTAGCTTACAAGTACAACTTTGGTGATCAATGATGATAAATGTTATATATTGAATTTTCAATTTTGAAAGCTTGAAGTTGAAACTTTAAGATTGAATTTGATGAATCATGATTCACGAGGCTCAATATGTTGTAGTTGTAATATGTATGTTACTAACTTGTGGACATGGTTGATGAAGATTATAACTTCTAGATGATTGATGTGATATGGTTCAATGATCAATCTATGTTTTTTTTTATGTTTTTTATATCTGATTCATCATTCTACATGTTTTTGTTGACATATATGTATAAAAAATTAAAAAATATAAAATATATATATATATATTTTTAAAAAATCGCTCCGGGATTTGCTCCCAAACCGGGAGCTTCTAAAAATGTCGCTCCCGCTCCCGTTTTCGCTCCCGCTCCCCACTTTTGCTCCCGCTCCCAAGTAACATTGGATAGATCACTTCCTCGGTCGGTTGAAGGAGATTCGGGACCAATTGACTTCCATAGGGGCCATGCCGGATGAGGAGATGTTGGTGAGGACCGCACTTAACGCAGTCTTCAAGGAGTGGGAGACATTTGTCTAGAGCATACTGGGCAGGGTGGATCTTCCAGATTGGGAAGAATTGTGGGCGGCTCTTTACCAAGAGGAGATTAGAAGGCTGAGCAAGACGGGAAGTAGCAGCAAAGGAGTCTGGATCAAGAAGGAAGAGGAAGAGGATGCAACTCTGGCATCTATGGGAAAGCAAGAGAAGAGGAAGAAAAAGGACCTCTCCAAGGTCAAGTGCTTCAACTGTGGGGAACTGGGTCATTATGCGAACCAGTGTCCGAAGAAGAAGAGTAAGGGAGAGGCATTTGACTCTAAGGCAGTGTCAGCGAAGGCGGAGAAGGAGGTCGAGGAGGATGACGATTGTGCCATTAGTGCTCATGTACCTCTAGAGAAGAGGTGGGGAGACATTGAGCTGTAGTTAGGAAGACTACAGGCGATGAGGGGCAGGATCCTTGAGGTACCCAACCTCTTGGATTATACCTTGCTACGAGAGCCCCAAAGAGAGAGTAGCAGGATTAGTGGATGTCGGTAGAGACAGATGCGGATGAAGCAGCAGAGAGTGCTACAGTGCAGGAGTCCCCGGGCAGTGCGAGGCTAGCAGGCTGCAACAGTGCGAGAGGCACGGAGAGTGTTGCAACAGTGCAGGATGGCACAGAGAGGTTTGCAGCGGTGCGAGATGCAGGGAGTTGTTGCAGCAGCGCAAAGGTCAGTAGAGGGAGCACTTTTTAGCAGCAGAGAGAGCTTCAGCATCGAGAGTGTTCCTAGCCTGAAAGGGATGTCAAAAGTTGGGAGGATTAGTTACTTACTTCTCAGTAACTGAGTTGTAGTGTAGTAGCAGTTGGAAGTAGCACGATGTAGCATGATGAGAGGGGGTTGCAGTGCAGATGCAATGTTGGGAGAAAGGACCAACAACAACACGGATGCAGTGGTAGTGGCAGTGGCAGAGCCATGGGCAGCAGTACAGGATGTAGCAGTGCAAAGAATGTTGGGTGGGGAGGCCAAGCATCAACACAGGTACCGGTGCCGCATAATCAGAGACATGCTCAGTGTGGAGTATTACTAGAGCACAATCCTCACTAAGAGGGAGTGTTGATTTGGGGTAGCATCGGATGTGATCTAGACATGAAAAATTGGTGGAGAGGCTAAAGCACATAAGATCTCCAAGACCCAGAAATGGTTTGGGCAGATTCTAAACGGTTTGGGAGATATTAAAATAATTAATATTTTTAATGGAGTTCCTAAGTCTAAACTTAGGAAAAATAAAATATTAATGTGTATTAATATAAAACTGGGTTAGAAGGTTCCAAAAGTCATGAATCAAGCCAAATCTAATCTTATTCCTTGATTAAAGATTTAATCTCGGCCATTGAAGGACCAACAGGAAAAGTATAAGAGGAGGCTTGAGGGTCAGTTGGAGAATACACCAGAGTGATCAATCATTCGATTTAGTAGAGCGGGGTTTGCTAAGTAAAGTTGAATCAGTGATCAACAACGAGGGGCAGTGAGTACTGGACAGAGAGGCAGAGATAGTGCCGAGAGACTAGCACAGAGGCAGAGAGGTAGACGCAGAAGCTAGAGCAGGCCACGCAGAGACAGCGCAGAGGCCAGAGGGTAGCAGGAGTGATGCAGAGGGTCCCAGAGGCTGCACAGTGCTTCGAAGGGCTGAGGTGGAGGGTTCTGAGGCTAATGTAGAGGCCGAAAGGGCCAACACAGTGCTTCAGTGTTGCTGAAGAGGGTTTCTTGAGACAAGTTTTCTGAATACCTGTTTCCGAATAGAGAGGTATTTGTTGATTTGGGGTAGCATTGGATGTGCCCCAGCCTCGAAACTTGGTGGAGAGGCAAGGCACATGAGATCTCCAATACCTAGAAATGGTTTGGGCAGATTCTAAATAGTTTGAGAGATATTAAAATAATTAATATTTTTAATGGAGTCCCTAAGTCTAAACTTAATGTGTATTAATATAAAACTGTGTTAGAATGGTCCAAAAGTCATGGATCTAGCCATAATTAATCTTAGTTGTTGATTAGGGACTTAATCTCGGCTGTTGAATTGTCAACGAGAAAAGTATAAGAGGAGGCTTGACGGTCACTTGGAGAATACACTGAGCTGATCAAGATTTCGATTTTCTAGGGTAGGGTTTGCTGAGGAAGTCAAAAGAGTGATCAAAGTTGCAGCTGGAGCAGTGAATACAGAAGCAGAGAGGCAGAGATAGTACCAGGAGGATCAACACAGAAGCCGTGAGAGAGGGACACAGAGCCAACCAGAGGTTCACACAAAGCCAGCCAAGGCTCACGCAGAGGCAGCCAGGAGCTGCGCAGTGCCTCAGAGAGCCAACGTGGGTGACACAGAGGCTCTAAGGGCTGACACAATGCCTCTAGTGGCTGATGCAGGGCGAGCTAGGGTGACGCTAGGCAGACGTTGGGCCAGAAAGGGTTGACGCATTCCCTAGAGGATGACGCTGGGGTTTTCGTGGGGCAAATTGGAGTTGGGAGCTGTCAGAGTGTTTATCGGAGGTTGCAGTGGAACATCTGTCTCTGACTGAGAGGTATTACTGCCGAGATTATTCTTTGTTGGGTGAGTTGATTTTGGCACCCAAATTGTATTCTGAAACTGCTTACTAATACAAACCCTTAGATAGCTGCACTGATTTTCCCGCATTGGGTTTTTTCCAAGGACATTAGTCCAAAAACAACAGTGTCACTTGTGTGCTTGTTTTTTTCCTTTAGTTGATGATCTGTAATGTGTTGAGCATGTACTTGTATTTATTTTCAGTATTTACATGGTAAATAACTTGTTAATTAATTAGAACAAGTAGGTAGAAATAAATCATAAAGTACATGAAGGGTTTCTAACGGGTTAGATTTAGAAATTTCGACATGGTATCAGAGCGTGGTTGCAGATCACAGGAGAACTGAGGACATCAGCCGGGCAGAGCAGCAGCAGCAGAAAACAACTATCCTGAGTGACAGAAGATGTTCCTAGCAGAGAAGCAGCAAGGAAGTGGTGACGCAGTGCCCGTGTCATCAAGTTTGAGCCGGGAAGAGGATCAATGTGGTGGCAGAGGGGAGCAGACTTGACCTACGCAGTGCCCGATCATCTTTCTCAGTCAGGAAGGATTGACGCCCATGGCCCGGAGTTGTGGATTTGCTGGTGTCGGGATTGCGCAGAGCCTAGAAGCTCTAACCTTTAGTTTGTTGGGGCTCAGGAGGTTGCAGAGTGAAGCTGGTGGGGTACTGTAATCAAAACAATACCTAACAGGGCAAGACCAAGGAGAAGGGAGTTGCTACCAAGGATTTCCAGCCAAGAAATCCGAATCAGTGGTGCAGCTGCACTAACGATCTGAGTGGGGGCATCTCGACATTGGCAAAAGGGTTTCCAGGAGGGAAATCGAGGCTTAGAGGGAGTCACACTAGGAACTTCCAGGAGGGAAGTAGAGGAGCAATGAGATGGCAATGAACGGGGTAAGAGACCAGGACAGACTAGACGAAGCCTCAAACTTTGTATTCTGGAAGACCAGAATCTTGTCCGTTCTAGACAGGAATCGTGTCAAGCACTTCGCCTTGAGGACGATAGCGATCCCAGTTGACCCAGCTGAGAACGACAAGTACAAGGAGGCAATGGCGAGGGCCAAGAGCATCATCCTTGACGGGGTCAAGGACCATGTAGTACCACATATTGCCGAAAAGGACACGACAAATGAGATGAGGGAGGCCCTAAAGAAATTGTACTAGCATACCTCTGTGCAGAGATGGATGCTACTTGAAAATCAATTGTGGTCATATCAGATGCAGAAAGGGGAACAGATCGACATCTTGCTTGGTTGATTGAAGGAGATCTGGGATCAGCTAACTTCCATAGGGGCCACGTCGGATCAAGAATTGATGGTGAGAACAACCTTGAATGCAGTCTCTGAACACTAGGAAGTGTTTGTCTAGAGCATACTAGGTAGGGCGACCCTTCCAGATTGGGAGGAAATGTGGGCGGCTCTTCGCCAAGAAGAGATCAAAAGGCTGAGCAAGGCGGGAAGCAGCGACAAGGGGATCAGAATCAAGAAGGAGGAAGAGGAGGATGCTGCCCTAACATCTGAGGGAAAGTAGGAGAAACGGAAGAAGAAGGACCTCTCCAAGGTCAAATGCTTCCATTGTGGGGAACTGGGTCATTATGCGACCCAATGTCCAAGGAAGAAGAGCAAGGGAGAGGCTTCCGAGACCAAGGCTGCGCCAGCAAGGGCAGAGAAGGAAGTGGAGACAGATGATGATTGTGCCATGAGTGCTCACACGCCACTTGAGCAGAAGTGGGGAGACATCGAGCTGTAGTTAGACGGACTACAGGTGATGAGGGGTAGGATCCTTGAGGTACCCAACCTCTTGGATTATACCTGGCTACAGGAGCCCCGAAGAGGAGTAGCAGTACTGGTGGATGTCAGTAGAGACGGATGCAGATGGAGCGTCAGAGGGAGCTACAGTGCAGGATTCCCAGGACAGTGTGAGGCAGCAGTGCGAGATGCATAGAGTTGTTGCAGCAGCGCAGAGGTCAGAGAGGGAGCACTTGTTAGCGACAGAGGGAGTTTCAGCATCGAGGGTGTCTCTATCCTGACAGAGATGTCAGATTTGGGAGATCAATTACTTACTTCTCAGTAAGTGAGTTGCATTGCAACAATTAGCAGTGGCAGTGCTATGGCATCACAATGCAGCATGATGAGAGGGATTGCAGTGCAGATGCAGCAGTGGCAGTGGCAGAGCCATAGGTAGCAACACAGATGTAGAGGGAGTTGCTGTACAGATGCAACAGTGGCAGTGGTAGGGCCATGGGTAGTAGTACATGATGCAATAGTGTAGAGGATGTTGCGCAGCAGGCCTAGCATCAGCACAAAGACCGATGCCAGATGATCAGGGTGATGCTCAGTTAAGAGTATTACTAGAGCATAATCCTCGCTAAGAGAGAGTGTTGATTTGGGGTAGCATTGAACGTGCTCTAGCCTCGAAACTTGGTGGAGAGGCTAAGGCACATGAGATCTCCAATACCCAGAAATGGTTTGGGCATATTATAAACAGTTTGAGCGATATTAAAATAATTAAATAAAATATTAATGTGTATTAATATAAAACTGTGTTAGAATGGTCCAAAAGTCATGGATCAAGCCAGAATTAATCTTAGCTGTTGGTTAGGGACTTAACCTCAGCCGTTGAATTGTCAACAAGAAAAGTATAAGAGGAGGCTTGAGGGTCACTTGGAGAATACACCGAGTTGATCAAGATTTCGATTTTCTAGGGCAGAGTTTGCTAAGGAAGTAAAAAGAGTGATCAGAGTTGCAGCTAAGGGGCAGTGAATACAGAAGCAAAGAGGCAGAGATAGTACCAAGAAGATTAGTGCAGAATCCGTGAGAGAGGGACGCAGAGCCAGCCAAAGGTTCACGCAGAGGCAGCCAGGAGTTGCACAGTGCCTCAGAGAACCAACGTGGGTGACGCAGAGGCTCTAAGGGCTGACGCAGTGCCTCCAGAGGCTGACATAGGGCGAGCTAGGGTGACGCTGGGCAAACGCTGGGCCAAAAAGGGTTGATGCAGTCCCTAGAGGCTGTCGCTGCATTTTTCATGGGGCAGATTGGAGCTGGGATCTGTCGGAGAGTTTATCCAAGGTTTCAGCTGGAACATCTATCTCCGACTGAGAGGTACTACTACCGAGATTATTCTTTGTTGGGTGAGCCAGCTTTTTCACCCAGATTATATTCTGAAACTGCTTAATAATACAAACCCTCAGATAGTTGCACCGGTTTTCCTGCATTGGGTTTTTTCCGGGGACATTAGTCCAAAAACAACGGTGTCACTTGTGTGCTTGTTTTGTTTCCTTCAGTTGATGATCTGTAATGTGTTGAACATGTTCCTGAATTTATTTTCAGTATTTACATGGTAATTAACTTGTTAATTAATCAGAATAATTAGGCATAAATAAATCAGAAAGTACATGAAGGGTTTCTAACGGGTTAGACTTAGAAATTCCAATAGTATTACTTTTGGTTATTTTTTTTCTGTTTGGTGAGCCAGTTTGGTACCTAGTTGTACTCAAGGATATACTGCATAATAATAAACCCTTAGAATTACTGCACCGGTTTTCCCACATTGGGTTTTTCCGTAGACGAGTTGTCCAAAAATAATGGTGTCACTTGTGTGTTTGTTTTCTTTCAGTTGTTGATTTGTAGATGTTGAGACTGTATTTTGTTTATTTCATTATTTATATGTTTTAAATAGCTTGTTTAGAATTAATAAGTAGAAGAAATAAACCAGAGAAAATAGATTGAATTTCTAATGGATAGACTTAGGAATTTCAACATTTGGCACCTCTCCTAGGCTCAACGTGTGGCCTGCTAGCCTCTGCGCAGCTCCCAGACCCTCTGCGTCAGCACTGGGCCTCAGTGACTGCACAATCCTGCTGCCTCATCGTCTCTCTGAGTGGCTTTGCTTTTGCCTTTCTGACCTCTGTGTTGATCCTTTGGCGCTGTCCTTGACTCTCAGCTCCGTAGTTTCTACCTCTTATTGCAATCCAAACCTCTAGCGAATTTCTTAGCAAACCTCACTCTAGAAATCGAACTGACTGGTCTCCCTCAGTATATCTCCAACTGACCTTCAAGTCCCCTCTTATACTTTTCCTGTTGATGAATCAGCGGCTGAGATTAAGTCCTTAATCAACGGCTAAGATTAAAATAGACTTGATCCTTATCATTTGGAAGCTTCTCATCCTTATCTTTATTAATACCCATTAATATTTTTAGTTCCCTAGGTTTAGAGTTAGAAACTCATTAAAAATATTAATTATTTTAATAAGTATTTATTCGGATGGATTTTTCCAAAACGATTTCTAGGTTTTGGAGATCTCATGTGCTTTAGCCTCTCCGCCAATTTTCATGACTAGAGCACATCCGATGCTACTCCAAATCAACACTCCCTTTTAGTGAGGAATGTGCTCTGGTAATACTCCACACTGAGCATCACTTTGATTATATGGCATCAATACCAGTACTAATGCTAGGCCTCCCCCCCAACATCCTATGCACTGTTGCATCCTGTATTGCTGCCCATCGCTCTCCCACTTCCACAGCTGCATCCTCATGGCAGCTCCCTCTACATCCGTGATGTTGCTGGTCCTTCTTCCCAACACTGCATCTACACTGCAACCTCTTCTCATTATGTTGCATTGTGCTACTGCACTGCAACATCATACCCATTTTTGCTACTGAAGTGGATTCTTTATCATCCCCATCTTCTCCCTGAAATAATCAAACTTTGTTCTTCCAAGGGCCTTGGTAAGGATGTCTACCACCTGTTCTCCTGTAGCAGTGTAGCTCAACTGTATAGCTCCTCGTTGGACACAATCACTAATAAAGTGACATCGAATATCAATGTTCTTTGACAGATCATGAAATACTGAATTCTTAGAGAGCTTGATGCAACTTTGATTATCACACATGATCCTGGTCGCCTCCTGGAGTGGTCATCGATGAAGGTGACGAAATATTCAGCACCACTAAGAGCTTTAGTGGACATAGGTCCGCAAATATCTGAGTGTATCAATCCTAGTACACTCTTGGCCTTGTTTTTACTTTGCTTTGGCATACTTGCCCAGAGCACATCCTTTGCATACATCATCTCTTTCTGTACTAAGATCTAAAACTCCTATTACAATTTTCCTGAGAATTTTTAGCGCCCCATGGTGAAAATGTCCCATTCGTCTATGCCATAGTTCATTCAGATCCTTGTCCCCATGACTGCTTATCAGTGCCATTGGTGATTCTAGCTGTAACCTGTAAAACCTGTTATTTCTGATTCCGATCTGCACTTTCTTTTTCTAGCTTGGGTGTTTGACGTACACTTTCTCCTTGATGAAGAAAATGTCATAGCCCTTGCTTTGAAGTTGTGATACGGAAAGTAAGTTCATCCCCAGTCCTGGCACATGCAGCACATTGGTGGCCCGAAACCACTCTACCGTTTCTGTTTGAAGTACTATGGTCCCTTTTCCTACTAGAGTACACTTTGCCTTATTCCCCATGGTGATTTGAAAATTCATCCTTTCCTCCTGATACTCAGAGAAACATTCCCGAATTCCTGTCATATGCCAGGAGGCTCCACTGTCTATATAAAATACCTCAAATGATGCCGAGCTTGTTATACAAGCAACTTCTTCTTCCAATCTGGAAGCCAACATAGAGAAATCGAAATTTCTATCCTTTGTGCAACTTTCTAAAAATCTGCATGAGTCTCCTAATGTTGATGCCTCTGCATCATGATCTCGACCCATAATTGATTTTCCCTTCATGTCTCTGATTCTTCGCTCTGATACCATGTGAAAATTCTATTACTGTAGCAACTGATTTATTTTTCCTACTTATTCTTCAATAAGTTATTTACGAAATCGCTTCAGTAAATATTAAAATAAACTCTACTACAGATATCACACCATAGAATAGAAACAAAACATGCACAAAGACAAACACATCAACACAGTTATTTTTGGACGAATGTCCCTAGAAAAACCCAATGTGGGAAAACCGGTGCAGCAGAGGAGGATTTTATTATTAAACAACTTTTCTGAGTACACTGGGTGCCAAACTGGCTCACCCGACTGAGATAAATTCTTTGACACCTCTCCTAGGCTCAGCGTCTGACCTGCTAGCCTCTGCACAGCTCCCAAACCCTCTGCGTCAACAATTTGCCTCTCTGCGTTAGCACTAGGCCTCTCTACATCACCCATGCAGGTCCTCAGTGACTACGCAGTCCTGCTACCTTTGTGTCTCTCTGAGTGGCTTTGCTTCTGCCTATTTGACCTCTGCGTTGATCCTCTGGCACTGTCCTTGCATCTCATCTCCGTACTCGCTACCTCTTGCTACATTCCAGATCTCTAGTTCAAATTTCTCAACAAACCCCACTCCAGAAATCAAACTGACTGATCTCCCTCAGTATATCTCCAACTGACCCTCAAGTCCCCTCTTATACTTTTCCTGTTGATAAATCAACGACCGAGATTAAGTCCCTAATCAACGGCTAAGATTAAAATAGACTTGATCCTTATCTTTATTAATACCCATTAATATTTTTACTTCCCTAAGTTTAGACTTATGAACTCATTAAAAATATTAATTATTTTAATAAGTCTTCATCCAGATGGATTTTTCCAAAACGATTTCTGGGTTTTGGAGATCTCATGTGCTTTAACCTCTTCACCAATTTTCATGGCTAGAGCACATCAAATGCTACCCCAAATCAATAAGAAGAATATCTACGCATTCCTGAGGGGCGTGTGAGCGCAGGATGAAGGCTGACTTAGTCAGCCAAAAAGAACAGAGTTCCAGCTTATAGTTCTCCAATTTATTTGAGTTTCCCAGAGATGGCCAAAGCAGGACTCAGAGATCGGGACATAGTTGACGAAGCCTCTAATTTTGGCGTCTGGAAAGCCAAGATGCAATTCCTATTAGATGAGCATGGCTTGAAGGACTTTGTGACAAATGTCATGGCTGAGTCGGCAGATCGACAATAGCTAGCGACCTTCAAGAAAGAGATGTCCAAGACCAAGAGGATGGCCCTAAATGGAGTTCGGGATCACATTGTCCTGCATATTGTAGATAAGAATATAACAAAGGACATGTGGGATGTCGTTGTGAAGCTGTACGTGTTGATTTTTGCGTAGCATCATTTGTGCTCTAGCTTCGAAATTTTGTGGACAGGCTAGAACACATTAGATCTCCAAGACCCATAAATATTTTAGTGAAATTCCACCCAGATTGTATTTTATTAAAATAATTAATATTTTTAATGGGGTTCCTAAGTCTAAACTTAGGAAAATTAAAATATTAATGGGTATTAATGAAAATATGGGTGAGAAGCTTCTAAGAGACGAGGATCAAGTCTAATTTAATCTTAGCCATTGATTAGAGACTTAATCTCGATTGTTGATTTCTCAACAGGAAAAGTATAAATGGAGGCTTGGGGTCAGTTGGAGAAGACACACAGAGAGATTGAGGAAATCGATTTTCTGAGGTGAGAAGTTCTCAAGAGGGAAATCGATTGGGGAGATCTTGCAGTTGAGGGGCAATGATAGTTCGGGAATACAAATAGAGAAGCGGAGAGAAGCTTGTGGAGGCAACGAAGTAGCTAGGAGAGCTGACACTGGTCCAGTCTGGGCCTACACAGTCTTGACGCAGAGCCAGAAGGGCCAACGCAAAGGGAGAGAGCTACCTCCCACACCGAGTGTCGAAGTTGCCTAAAACTGTCAGAATAGTTGGGGAAAGTTGACACAGTGGGCAGAAGAGTTGACGCAGAGTCTCAGAGAGCTCCACGCAGTTACTGTGAAGGGGCAATGCAGTTGTAGCCGAGCTAGCCAGTTTTGCTGCCAGATCAACCGGAATCTGCCGGGTGAAGTGAGGTAAAACTCACTAAGGTTTTCCATTGCATTTTTCTGTCACTGGTTTGCCGAGAGGGCAACCAACATTTGTATTCAAAACTTCTGCTTAATAATAGAAAACCCTCAGAGATGCTGCACCGATTTTCCCGCATTGGGCTTTTCCAGGGACATTTAGTCCAAAATTAAGTATGTCCTTTGTGTGTTTGTCTCATTTAATTTTTCAGTACATGATTTGTATATTGGTGTAGGATGCAATGTATTTACATTAATATTTTCCGAATATTTCTTAAAATAACTTGTTAAATGAAGAACACAAGTAGATAATGCAAATCAATTTACTGCAGTAGGATTTCCGACTTGTTCAATTCAAAAATTTTCACATGGTATTAGAGTGATTACAGATCAAGGAGGACTAATGCCATCAGAAAAAGTACAGAGGAAAATCTATGCTGAAGACAACTGTCCCAAGAGACAACATAGTTTCTAGCCGAGGGAGTAGAGGAGAGGTGATGCAATCACCAAGGGAGGCTCGCGCAGAGCCTATGTTAGCCTGATTGAGTGATGACGTTGCTGTAGAGGGCAGCGCAGTGATTGTTGGGCTAATGCAGAGACTGTTGAGTCTCGTTTTTCCAGTTGCCATGGCTAGAGGTGCAGCACAAACTTTATCTAGAGTTGTTGATGGGGCGCTGAATCTATTGGTGCAAAACAATACCTAGTGGGGCAGAAGCAAAGTAGAGGGAATCAGTTCCTCAGAAGATTTCTTGCCGAGAAATCTAGATCTAGTGCTGAGAAACAACAAAGAGATATCAGAGAGGGGTGGTTTGACAATGGTTGGCAGAAGGATTTCCGTGAAGGAAATCAAACTTCAGAGGGAGCTTGTTCCTTAGAGGATTTCTAGCGCCAAAGAAATGCATATCTGAGTTTTACTAGGGCAGCAGTGAAAGAGGGAGAAGAGAACCAGTTCGACATTCATTTGAGTAGAGATGGCAGTTAATGGACTGAGGGATCAGGATAGGTTCGATGGAGCATCCAACTTCGTCATCTGTAAGGCCAAGATCCTGGTAGTTTTGGATAAAAATATTATCAAGGATTATGCCTTGAAGACTGTTGTTGTTTCGGTTGATGTTGATCCTCTCAAGGAGTACGAGGAGGCTCAAGCAAAGTAAATGATTGTGGATGGGGTCAAGGATCATGTGATCCCACATATTGCTGAGAAGGACACAGCAAGAGAAATGTGGGAGGCCTTGACCACTTTGTACGAGGGAACTTTCGTTCAGTGGAAGATGTTGCTTTAGAATCAGCTAAGACAATTTCAGATGCAGAAGGGAGAAGAAATTGATCCCTTCCTTCTGAGGTTGCAAGGGATCCGTGACCAACTAACTTCCATAGGGGCTACACCAGATCCTGAATTTATGGTTAGGATTGCCCTGAATGCAGTCACTAAAGACTGGGAAACCTTTGTCCAAAGCATCTTGGGCAGGGCTTCTCTTCCTAGTTGGGAGGAGATGTGGGTAGCTCTTCGATCGGAAGAGATTAGACGGTTAACCAAGGCAAAAAGTAGCATCAAAGGGATCAGAGTCAAGGAGGAAAAGGAGGATGCAGCTCTTGCATTAGCGAGACATCAAGGGCAGCAGAAGAGAAAGAAAAGGACATATCCAAAGTTAGATGCTTCATATGTGGGGAAATGGGTCATTTCGCCACAAAGTGCCCTTGGAAGAAGGGCAAGGAAGAGAAGTCTGACTCAAAGGTTGCTCCAGCAAAAGCTGATAAAGAGGACAATGATGAGGATTGCGCCATGAGTGCTCATGCACCTCTAGAGAAGAGGTGGGGCGATATTGAGTTGTAGTCAGGAGTACTATGGGAGCCCTTAATGATAGTAGCAGAATGACGGGAGTCAGTTGGTGCGGGGGATGATGGAGCAACAGTGGCAGACCTAGAGTGCCAAAGTCTGAAGCAGCGCAGCGGAGTGTTGCAGCAGTGCAAGAGGCATAGAGCAGATAAAATAGTAGCGCAGTAGGATCAAAGGGTCAACACAGATTAGCAGCAGAGGTAGCTTCAGCGTCAAGGGGCATCCAGACTAACCAACATGTCAGCTTTTGGGTGGCTTTTGTTGCTTATGTCTCAGCAACTGAGTTGCAGTGCTGTAGTTAGCAGTAGTAGTGTTATGCGTAGTAAGATGCAACATATTGAGAGGGAGATGTAGTACAGATGCAACAGTGACAGTGGAAATGTCATGGGCAGTAGTACAAATTGCAGCAACACAGTGGATGAGGGGTAGCAGGTCGAGTATTAGCAGTGCAGAGGACTGATGCTATGGATCAGTGTGATACTTCTACTAGGAAGTATTGCTAGAGTACATTCCTCGCTAAGAGGGAGTGTTGATTTTTGGGTAGCACCATATGTGCTCTAGCTGTGAAATTTGTGGAGGGGTTGGAACACATGGGATCTCCAAGACCCAGAAATCATTTGGTGAAATTCCACCCGAATTGTATTTTATTAAAATAATTAATATTTTTAATGGGGTTCCTAAGTCTAAACTTAGGAAAATTAGAATATTAATGGGTATTAATGAAAATACGAGTGAGAAGCTTCTAAGAGATAAGGATCAAGTCTAATTTAATCTTAGCCGTTGATTAGAGACTTAATCTCGGTCGTTGATTTCTCAACTGGAAAAGTATAAATGGAGTCTTGGGGTCAGTTGGAGATGACACAAAAAGAGATTGGGAAAATCAATTTTCTGAGGTGAGATGTTCTTAGGAGGGAAATCGATTGGGGAGATCTTGCAGCTGAGGGGCAGTGATAGTTCGAGAATACAGACAGAGAGGTGAAGGAAGCTTGTGGAGGCAGTGTAGTAACTAGGAGAGTTGACGTTGGGCTAGTCTCGGTTCACACAGTCTTGACACAAAGCGGAAGGGCCAACGCAGAGGGAGAGAGTTGCCTTCCATGTAGAGTGCCGGAACTACCGAAACAACCAAGGAAAGCTGACGTAGTGGGAAAAAGAACTGACGTAGAGCCTCAGAGAGCTTCACGCATGCCCACGCAGTTACTGCGAAGGGGCAACACAGTTGTAGCTCGGGCAGCCAGTTTTGCTGCCAGATCAGCGGGAACCTACCGGGTGAAGTGAGGTAAAACTCACTCAGGTTTTCCGCCATTGTATTTCTCTGTCACTGGTTTGCCATAGGGCAACCAACATTTGTATTCAAAACTTCTACTTAATAATAAAAAACCCTCAAAGTTGCTACACTGATTTTCTCGCATTGAGTTTTTCCAGGAATGTTTAGTCCAAAAATAAGTGTGTCCTTTGTGTGTTTGTCTCATTTAATTTTTCAGTACTTGTTCTGTATATTGGTGTAGGCTGCAGTGTATTTACATTAATATTTTCCGAATATTTCTGAAAATAACTTGTTAAATGAAGAACACAAGTAGATAATGCAAATCAGTTTACTGCAGTAGGATTTCTGACTTGTTCGATTCAGAAATTTTCACATGGTATCAGAGCGATTGCAAATCAAGGAGGACTGAAGCCATCAACAAAAGGACAGAGGAAAATCTATGTTGAAGACAACTGTCTCGAGAGACAGCGCAGTTTCTAGCCGAGAGAGCAGAGGAGGGGTGACGTAGTCACTAAGGGAGGCTCACACAGAGCTTGCGTCAGCCTGATTGAGTGACGATGTTGCTGCAGAGGGCAACATAGCGATTGCTGGGCTAGCGCAAAGACTGTTGAGTCTCGTTTTTTCAGTTGTCGTGGCTAGAGGTGCAGCACAAACTTCATCTGGAGTTGCTGGTGGGGTGTTGATTCTGTTGGTGCAAAACAGTACCTAGTGGGGCAGAAGCAAAGTAGAGGGAATTAGTTCCTCAGAATATTTCTTGTCGAGAAATCTAGATCCAGTGCTAAGCAGCAGCAAAGAGAGATCAGAGAGGGGTGGTTCGACAGTGGTTGGCAGAAGGATTTCCGTGAAGGAAATCGAACTTCAGAGGGAGCTTGTTCCTTAGAGGATTTCTAGCGCAAAAGAAATCCAGATTCGAGTTTTGCTAGGGTAGCAGCGAAATAGGGAGAATAGAACTAGTTTGACATTTATTTGAGCAGAGATGGCAGTTAACAAACTGAGGGATCATGATAGGTTGGATGGAGCATCTAACTTCGTCATCTGGAAGGCCAGGATCCTGGCAGTTTTGGATAAAAATCACATCAAGGATTATGCCTTGAAGACGGTTGTTATTCCGGTTGATGCTGATCCTCTCAAGAAGTACGAGGAGGCTTAGGCTAAAACGAAGGCATGATCTTGGACGAGGTCAGGGATCATGTGATCCCACATATTCTGAGAAGGACACAACAAGGGAAATGTGGGAGGCCTTGACCACTTTGTACGAGGGAACTTCCATTCAACGGAAGATGTTGCTTGAGAGTCAGCTAAGACAGTTTCAGATGCAGAAGGGAGAAGAAAGCATTCCCTTCCTTCTCAGGTTGCAAGGGATCTATGACAAGCTAACTTCCCTAAGGGCTACATGAGATCCTGAATTTATGGTCAGGACTGCCCTAAATGCAGTCACCGAAGATTGGGAAACCTTTGTCCAAAGCATCTTGTGCAGGGCTTCTCTTCCTAGTTGTGAGGAGTTGTCGGCAACTCTTCAACAGGAAGAGATCAAATGGCTAACCAAGACAGGAAGCAGCAGCAAAGGGATCAGAGTCAAGGAGGAGAGGAGGATGCAACTCTTGCATCAACAGGACAACAAGGGCAGCAGAAGAGAAAGAAAAAGGACATATCCAAAGTCAGATGCTTCAAATGTGGGAAAATGGATCATTTTGCCACACAGTGCAGTCGAAAGAAGGGCAAGGAAGAGAAGTCTGACTCAAAGGATGCTCCAGCGAAAGCTGACAAAGAGGATGATGATGAGGATTGCACCATGAGTGCTTATGCACCTCTAGAGAAGAGGTGGGGCGATATTGAGCTGTACTCGGGAGGACTACACTAGGGAAGGATCCTTGAGGTGCCCAAACTCTTGGATCACATAAGGCTATGCGAGCCCTTAATGACAGTAGCAGAATGACGGGAGTTAGTTGGTGCGAGGGATGATGGAGCAACAGTGGCAGAACTAGAGTGTCAAAGTCTGAAGCAATGCAGTGGAGTGTAGCTGCAGTGCGGGAGGCACAGAGCAGATACAACAACAACGCAATAGCATCAGAGGGTAAGCACAAATTAGCAGCGCAGGTAGCTTCAGTGTCAAGGGGCATCTAGACTGACCATCATGTCAACTTTTGAGTGGCTTTTCAGTTGCTTACGTCTTAGCAATTGAGTTGCAGTGTAGCCGTTAGCAGTGGCAATGCTATGGGCAATAAGATGCAACATATTGAGAGGGAGCTATAGTACAGATGCAGCAGTGACAGTGGCAATGTCATGGGCAGCAATACAAATTGCAACAATGTAGTAGATGAGGGGAAACAGGCTTAGCATCAACAACACGGAGGACCAATGCCGTGGATCAGTGTGATACTTCTGCTAGGAAGTATTGCTAGAGCACATTCCTCGCTAAGAGGGAGTGTTGATTTTTGGGTAGCATCGAATGTGCTCTAGCTCCGAAATGTTGTGGAGGGGCTAGAACACATGAAATCTCCAAGACCCAGAAATCATTTGGTGAAATTCCACCCGAATTGTATTTTATTGAAATAATTAATATTTTTAATGGGGTTCCTAGGTCTAAACTTAGGAAAATTAAAATATTAATGGGTATTAATGTAAATATCGGTGAGAAGTTTCTAAGAGACAAGGATCAAGTCTAATTTAATCTTAGCCGTTGATTAGAGACTTAATCTCTGTTGTTGATTTCTCAATAGGAAAACTATAAATGGAGGCTTGGGGTCAGTTGGAGGAGACACACAGAGAGATTGAGGAAATCGATTTTCTGAGGTGAGAAGTTCTTAGGAGGGAAATCGGTTGGGGAGATCTTGCAGCTGAGGGGTAGTGATAGTTTGAGAATACTGACAGAGAGGTGGAGAGAATCTTGTGGAGGCAATGCAGTAGTCAAGAGAGCTAACGGTTGGCCAGTCCAGGCCCACGCATGCCAAAAGGGCCAGTGCAGAGGGAGAGAGTTGTCTTCCACGCAGAGTGTCGGAACTACCGGAAACTGTTGGAACAGTGGGGGAAAGCTGACACAGTGGGAAAAAGAGCTGAAATAGACCTGATGCAGAGCTCCATGCAGGCCAATGCAATTACTGCGAAGGGGCAGCACAGTTTTAGCTGAGGCCAGCCAGTTTGTTGCCGGATCGGCCAGAATCTACCGGGTGAAGTGAGGTAAAACTCACTCAGGTTTTCTGCCATTTTATTTCTCTGTCACTAGTTTGTCGGGAGGGCGACCAACATTTGTATTCAAAACTTCTGCTTAATAATAGAAAACCCTCAGAATTGCTGCACCAGTTTTCCCGCATTGGGTTTTTCCGGGGACGTTTAGTCCAAAAATAAGTGTCCTTTGTGTGTTTGTCTCATTTAATTTTTCAGTACCTAATCTGTATATTGGTGTAGGCCGCAGGGTATTTACATTAATATTTTCCAAATATTTATGAAAATAATTTGTTAAATGAAGAACACAAGTAGAAAATGCAAATCAGTTTAATGCAGTAGGATTTCTAACTTGTTCAATTCAAAAAATTTCACAGTACGAAGATCCATCTGAGAGTCGAAAAATGATTCTCAAGGAGAAGTTGAGGTCAGTCAAAATGCAAAAGGGCGAGGATGTTACATCCTACCTCACCAGGATTCAGGGAATCAGAGACGAACTTGTAGCTGTAGGAGAAAAACCATCAGACAATGAGTTGGTGTGCACAACACTCAATGGGTTCTCCAAAGAATGGCGTACATTCATGCTAGTGATTTTTGGATGAGACACACTTCTAAGTTGGGAGCGCCTATGGATTGAATTCACACAGGAGGAGCTAAGGCTCAGCCTCACAGATGATACTAACAACAAAAGTAGCAAGGGACCGAAGGTAAAGAAGGAAGAAGAGAGTGTAGCCCTTGTAGAAAAGGGAAAGTTGAAGGATCCTAGTCAGGGACAAGACTCCAAGGGAGGGAAGAAGAAGAATGACATGTCGAAGGTCAAGTGCTTTGGATGTGGTGAGTTTGGTCACTATGTCACCCAGTTTCCAAAGAGGAAGAAGGACAAGAAGGGGTAGCAGACAATAACTTTGGCAGAGATCGATTAGTTGACCTCCAGATTAGAGAAATTCACATTGATAGCAGCAGTACCTCCAAATGGAGGAGGAGCATGATACTTCAAATTGTCAGAATGGACAAGGTCTGTATGAAGAGTAGCAGGTGGTCTATATTAGATCCATTGGATGTATATTCTTCACATGGATCAGTACCTTTGTTATGGGATCACACAATAGTACACTAGCAGGAGGATCGTATTAATTTTCCACTATTTGATGATATCACAATTACTTTAGCCCAATTCTTACCTTCAATTAGCAATCTTCTGAGACAATTCAATCTTCCAATGATCAATAGAAATTGTAGATAAAACAGTAAATGCAATGACAGTAGAAGACAATCAAGGGCAATAATAAGAGAGAAACGAAATTTGGTGAAAGACTAGGCAAAAACCCCACAAGGGGGAAAACCCTTTCAAATTCTTCTTCTTATTAGATTGTCATAAAATGTTCAGCAAAGAGAGTACAATGATCCAATTTTACTAATCAAGAGTCAAGGTCAATCCTTTGACTATCTAACAAAACCAACCAGACAATATCCATGAGGTGAGCCCAATAGACAAATCTGATCAAAGTTAAAGTCTCCAAAACTGATCCAAGTTTGCGGTCAACGATCAACAATATTCTAGGTCATAGCCACAGGGACCTAGTTTCAATCCGTGCAATTGTAGCCCTCTAGCCGCGAGGAGCACCCTTTCAACCTTGCGGTTGTAGCCGAATTTTCCTCGATCCAACCTTGTGGCTCTAGCTTAATTTCTTGTCCTTGCATGTGTGAGCTTGGGCATTGCAATTTCAAACCTGTAAGAACCAATATGAATAAGAGAGAGATCGAACCTCCAAAAGAAGAAGAATGAATGTGTGAGATGTGTCCAAATGATGATGACTTGTCCTGTATTTATATGCTTCCAATGGGTGCCTAGTTTTTCTTTAAAGCCAACCTGTACTTTTATGCACATGTGAGTTTTCACCTTAAAAATACATTTTTCCTTAACCAAATTAAATTCTTCCAAGGGCTAGGACAAGTCTTTCTTGATGAGGAAGGTTGTCCAAAAGAGAAAATTTGTCCCTGAGTTTCCAAATTAACACTCCCTCTCAACCAGGGAGAAATTATCGACTGCACCATTATGTCCCATCTCAAATATCTCATCATTATCAAGTCAAATGTCATCACTGCTCATCTCTGTTGAACACTCTCAAATCTAAAAGAAGAATTTGACATCATAGGGGAGCTAAAGCTACTACCCTCTATCAATAGGCAAGATCTACTTACCACAAGGGCAAGGATCACACTCTGTCCTATTGACCTGGGACAATAGGCGAGATCTACTCAAGGATCACACTCTATCCTATCGTCTAGTGACAATAGGCAAGATCAACTTGAGGATCACACTCTGTCCTATTGTTCGTTGATCCTCCATCGAGACCCTTAAGAGTCAAGTGGTAGAACACCTGCATCCAAGACTTGAGTGAGATCGACTTACCACATGGGTAAGGATACACACCCTATCTCAAGTCACCTCAACCCATTGGCCAGATGGGGAGGTCCAATCCCAACAAGCCCAACTTGTGGGTAGGATGCCAATTGGGGTATACTCTATCAAAGCGACAATAGGTGAGATCGACTTACCATAGGGGTAAGGATACACACCCTATCCTATTGTCCAGAGGTCCCTCAACCCCAGGAGCCCTTACTGCTACATTTCCACCCCGAGAGCTCAACAGGGGGGAGGAGTACGCTCATTGTTCTTGATCAGTTGGGACCCTTACCTAGGAGGGTCACATCCATCAGTCCAAGCTGCTCTCTGAAGACTAAGAACTACCAAGCCTTGATGAGTATATTCGCTGTCGGCTCATTAGTGGATATATGATGGAGCCTCACAGCTCCTCTCTACACCATGTCTTGTATATAATGATACCTGATCTCAATATGCTTGGACTTATCATGAAATACAAGATTCTCTGCCAATCAGATCCCACTCTTGTTGTCGCAGTATATCACGGTCATATCCAGGACCTGCTCAAACAACTCTCCAAAGAGCTTCCTCAACCAAACTACCTCACAGCTAGCCATGCTAGCAACAATATATTTCGTCTCGGTTGTGCTCAAAGCTATGGACTTTTGTTTCCTTCTCATCCAAGATATGATGCCGAAACGCAAACTAAAGCAGCACCCTAATCTTCTTTTCCT
Organism: Pinus tabuliformis; assembly: GCA_031772625.1. NCBI lineage: Eukaryota > Viridiplantae > Streptophyta > Pinopsida > Pinales > Pinaceae > Pinus > Pinus tabuliformis. The sequence continues at coordinate 60,074,155 of CM062804.1, read as the reverse complement.
GTCAATAACATTTATGGCGCAGGAAACATCAATGTATCCATGAGTTTGTACACCTTCAGCAATGTATCTCAGACCAAGGTTAATCGTCCCATGCAAATATCTCAATCTTCTCTAAATCTGACATCACTGTCTTCTCTAAATCTGACAATGAACACTTAGACCACCTAAGAAAAGTATTTATCAAATGCAGGAAATTTGGGATTTCTTTAAATCCTAAAAAGACACTTTTCGGTCTAGAAGAGGGAAATCTGTTAGGACACATCATATCTAAAGATGGGATTAGGATAGACCCTGCTAGAATAGAAGCCATTTTGACCATTTCCCATCCCCGAAACATTAAAGAGCTACAATCATTTCTAGGTAAGATTAATTTTCTTAGGAGATTCATCTCAAATCTAGTAGAATTAATTAGGGAGTTAAATAACATGCTAAGAAAGGACTCAGCAATTAAATGGACAGTGGAGGCCAAACAATCCTTTGAAGCTATTAAGGAAGCTTTAACCAAAACTCCAGTCCTGATTAGTCCTGACTTTAACAAAGATTTTATTATTTTTTCTTTTGCTTCAGAACACACCATTGCAGCAGTCTTGCTGCAAAAGAACAATCAAGGATATGAACAACCAATAGCATTCTTTAGTAAATCCTTAAGAGATGCCACACTCAAATACAATATCATGGAAAAACAGGCATTAGCTTTAGTTAAGGCAATCAAAGACTTCAGAGTGTACATTCTGTACTCTCACATTATTGCTTATGTTCCAAATTCTGTAGTTAAGGACATTTTGACTCAAAATGGGCCTAAAGGAAAAAGAGGCAAATGGATTGCCACAATATTGGAATATGACATAGAGATAAAACCCACCAAGCTCATCAAAGGCCAAGGTTTAGCCAAACTCATGGCTGAATCGAACTGTCAGGCCCTTGATATTAACTTCATTAGTTTAATTTGAGCCCTTGATGACCAGGAGGAGAAGGCGACTCCACAGATCAGTGAACCTTTTACTGATTCACCTTGGTATGCAGATATTACATTTGTATTACTAAACTTACAAGATCCTCCTGAATTGACAAGAACTAAAGCTAGATTCTTAAAAATGAAGTCATTAAGATATTGTATTATAGATAATGCATTGTTTTGGAAGGACAATAGTGGTATTATTTTAACCTGTTTATTGAAAGATGAAGCTGACAAGATTTTACAAGAGTTTCATGCAGGGGATTGTGGAGGACACTTGTACTGGAAGAGTACTGCTGACAAAATTCTGAGGGCTGGTTTCTATTGGCCTACTTTGTTTGTAGATGTTAAAAAACATGTGACCTCCTGTCATAAATGCCAGATTTTTGAGGGAAAGAGAAAACTTTTACCCTTGCCTCTTAAACCAATTTCCACTGAGATGCCATTTCAACAATGGGGATTAGACTTCATTGGAGAAATACACCCAGCCTCCTTAGCTCAACACAAGTGGATACTAACAACCACAGACTATTTTACCAAATGGATAGAGGCCATACCTTCTAGGCAAGCCACAGACACTGTCATAATCTCCTTCCTAGAGAGTAATATCCTATCAAGATTTGGATGTCCCCAGAAGCTCATTACTGATAATGCAGCTGCCTTTAAATCCAAAAGAATGATAGATTTTTGTAACAAGTACCACATCACCCTTGGCCATTCCACAGCCTATTACCCTCAAGGTAATGGACTGGCAGAGTCATCCAACAAAAGCTTGGTCAATATTATTAAAAAGTTACTAGAAGATAACAAGAAGACATGGAACAAGAAGTTAGTCAATGCCTTATGGGCAGATAGACTGATTACTAAGAAGTCCATTGGAACATCACCCTATCAGTTGGTTTATGGGATGGATGCAGTTTTCCCATCATCCTTGGGAGTGCTAGTAATGAAGATCCTCCAGGAATTACAGGTCGAACCAAATGATATTCAAAGAAATAAAAGGAACTCATCAGTTTAATCTGAGCCCTTGGAAGATATAAGGTTAGAAGTAGATAGTTTATTTTATAAAAGAAAAGGAAAGAAAAGGGTTTGCTAGCTTAAGTGCACCCACCAAAGTGAAGAAAAAATGTTAGGGTAGGTAAAAGGGTAAGTAAAGAAAGGTTGTAGAAATACAAGTAATTTGGAGCATAAGCACTATTATCATGCTTAACTATGTGTTTCAAGTGTGCAGGAGCAGTTATCAATGAAAAAGCATGCTCATAAGTTGATTTTCTTAACTCCCCCTTCATTACATTTCACCCCCACTTTGTACTCACTAATTTCCCTTCTACCCCTTCATGGCTTATAAAAACCCCTTCCCCCTCTTTTTTACTCCTACCCCTTAGTTTCACACATTCCCCTAATCAGTTACTCCTAAAATCCATTCCCCTAAGTGTGAAACCCCTTTCCCCCCTTAAAAATCATGTTTCCACTTAAATAATTACCCAAAACCCCTTTAAACCCTTTATCCTAACTCTAAAAACCCCCCCGCTTCACTAACTCTGCCACTTAACCATTTTCCCGACTAAGCTCGAGTTTAACCCGCCACCCTGGTGAGGTAAACTAACCCCGCTACCCCTAAAACCCCGCAGTTTCATTAATCCACAACTAAACATGGGTTAATTACTTTAAACCATAATTAAAACCCATGGGTCTCGCTAAACTCCGCCCCATCCCCCGACCGCGCAACTTTCCAACGCGATGGCTGTCCGATTATCCACCCCCAGATCTAACGACCATTGTCGCGCTCATGCGATGTCTGACCTTTAACGGCCTGAGAGCACGTGATATGGGTGGTTTTGCTCGGGGCCCATTTGCCTATGTGTCGGCCTCTGGCATAGATCATGTTCCCCCGGCAAAATACCGCCCGACCCCCATAAGCGGTGCGATGGCCTCCAAAACCACCTCCCCGCCAAAATAAAAACCAACACTGTTCATAAAACATAATTTCCCCACCATTTTTCCAACCATTCGCGGTTAAAAGCCTTCCAACCCCCATTTTCACCCTTTTCGCTCAAATTGCACTGTTGAACCTCTGAAGCACCTGCGCCTTCCGAACTCCTGCAACCAGCTGTCAACTACTAGAGCCTTTTGATGCCACCACTGCACACCATCCTAGCTGCCAAAGCCCTCTGCAAACCCCAATTGAAAACCAGTTGCAGCCCCGACTGTAAATTCCAGGTATTTAAGCAAAAAACCAGAATTGTCCCCTCTTTAATGAAAAAATATTAAATTCTTAAAATAACTGAAAGAATTTAATTAATTTCAATTTAAATTGAGACTCTACCATTCCCAAAGTACCAGAACCCCAACCTACAACCAGCTCGTACCCTACCCTGGTTATTCAATTACTCAAATTTTACTCCCAAAGCCATATAAAGCCCAATTTTCCACATTTTATCACAGAAATGGCTACCCCAACCTCTTTGGATGTCAGACCAGTGACAACCCCTCACTTAGACATTGACCACCTGGCCCTGGCAGACAGGGATTTTCAAATCAAAGACACAGTCACCCAAGACAACCTTCTAAGAATCCATTGTTGGGCCAAAGATAGGTTCCTGAACAAAATAGATGATATCCACCTTTGGGAATCAAATCTGCCCAATTATACATTCCCAGAAGCCCATCCATTTCCAAACATTGTACATTTCTGCCATGCATGTTACATACCTAGCCAAAGGGCTATAATTGCCCCAAACCAAGACTTTTTGTTTTCAATTACTGCTGAGTCTATCAACCAGATGCTTCAAATCTAGCCCAACCACAATTTGACTCCTTTGTCCATTGCACACTTATTGGACCTGTACACCACATTGGACCCAGCTAAGATCAAGCAAATTTTTCAGAATTTCATCATTGAGGAGCGCCATACTCCTAAGGACATTCCACCCTATGTTTTTGCTATTTTTTCAGAGACTAGTAGGAGAATAATCTCCATGATCTCATGCATCCTAGGATTCACATCAGACGAGTTTGTGGATGAGATAATCATGGCCTTCTTGTCCATTTTCACTCTAGGCCACCCTCTTGCCATTATGTATGATTATGCCCAGTTCATTGCAGACAGAATGCATGAACAATTCACTAGATTGCCCACTGAAAGAGTCTTCAAATACTCTTCAGTGTTGTTTCATATGTTCCTCTACTATCAGACAGACAAGTTCCCAATGAAGATTCAGAAAATAGATACCAGGGGAAAGGAAAGATCAGTCATCTACTGGACACCCTTGGTCCAGAGGTATAACACAACATTCACATACAAAGACTTCATAGATTGTTTTGTTCACCCTGTCATGAACATGCTGACTTCTAGCACTCAACCTAGAATCAGTACTGAGATCAAGAGAGTATTGCAACTGGCAAAGAATAGTAGAGTAGGAGACTGGTACCTCTACCAGAATCATACTGAAATTAGGATCTATGGTTGTGAATTACCCCCTACAAATTGCCTAAGTATCTCCCAATGAGATTATTTTCCTTGGAATACTTCAGGCAAATGATAGGTGTGGATGAGGTCCACTTCCTAGTTGCTAGGAAGAAAACACAGTTTAAGATGAAAAACCAAATGGGCCCTTTCATCTGCAACACCAGAGAGGCTGGGCCTGAAGCTGATAAGATACTCCAGCAATTCAAATTCCAGAATAGTTTCATCTGGCATTATGACCCTCATGGGGTTATAAGCAAACTTAGACAAAAGGTCAAGTTGGGACCTTACATCCACTATCCCATGCCTGACATTGAACATCATGCTAATCGGTCAGAATGGGTAGAAGACACATTGATAGATAAGGACAACACAGTGGTGGATGTGGAGAACACCATGATTGACTTGGAGAAACAATTTGACCAAAGCTCTTTCTTGTAGGTCCCAGGGTTAGAAGAGCCAATGAATATCCCTCCTATCATTCAGACTCCTGCTAATGAGGAGAAGAATCCCAAGAGAAATAGGGAGGAAGCTTCAAGCTCTGCTATGGACACCACTGATCAGCAGGTCCAATTAAGCAAAAGGCCCAAAATGACTCCTCTGTCTGAACAGGGAGAACACATTGCATCAGCATAAATGATTGATACTGATGCAATGGGGCAAAGGAGTAGACAAACAATTGAGATTGTTGCATCAACAGAAACACAACAACCCTCCTCTTCAAACACCCAAATTATACAGAGACATAAGAGTGTCGAGGTGTCTTCCTTTGGCAGGCCAGCTAACAAGGAAGCAGATATCAAGGAAAGGTTCAAGGAGATCAAAATGAGGAATGAGAAGCTCAAGGCAGACACTTATGCCAAGTACATGCAGATGACACCACCAAACCAGAGCAGATTGATGTCAGCCTTTGATATCAAAGAAGGTAAAGTGCAGGTGTCTTTCTTACAGCTAACTGTACAACTGCCTAAAACCACAGCAGACTACAAGAAGACCAACTTTGAGGTCTTAGCCAGGGATGTGCATCCCACAGACCAAATAGAATTTCACAAGCAGGCTGGAGAGATGATCTACTCCACCCTTACATCAAAAGAAATGGCAACATTCAAGCTCAAGGACTCATTAAACAATGTGACAGCCCAGTACAAACTAGAAACAACCTCCTCTAGTTCCAAAGACACAAGGATCAAATCCTTAGAAGACCTGATCATTGAGTTGGGCCATGACCCAAAGGACATCAAGGCTGTCAAACAGATAATTAAGAAGAAAATTGAAGACATTGCAACCCTTAAGAAACAACTCAAGCTGCCTCAGTCACAACACTGTCAAATGAAAGAAGTCCTAGAAAGCCAAACAAATCATGGGGAAATGATGGACTTGGTGTTGTAACTTAATGACGAGTTGAAGGAAATGGAAAAGGAAATAGATAGCTTGATTCAGCTCAAACAAGCTACTCTAGATAGTTCTCCTTCAACTGTCATTCCTACAAAAACCACAACTGTGCCTTCCACATTGGCAACAGTATTAGCTCCCACTAGTCCAATGGCCACTGCATTGCCAGCAGCAATAACAACTACATCAGCAACGACATCAACAGCAACAGGTACCATAGGTGATGAAGAAAATAGGTTGGTCAAGGCAATGGAAGAAATGTCCATTCAGACCAGTGAGATGAACAAGTTAAAAGAGAAACTTACTAGCCTGGAGACATATTGCAGGTTAGCCCAGATCATGCACAAGGAAGAACAACAGAAGGCTACCAGAATGAATGAGAAAGTGAAAAGTGTGGGGAAAGAGTTAACACTGAGTGTGCCTTTGGGAAAGGCCAAGCAATTGTTATGGGCCAATATCATTGACTCTGTCAATGATATTTTGCCATCTATCCAGGTCATTTTTTAGAAGATAGACTTGATCAAACAGGCTACAGAAGCCATCCAGAATGTCAAAGAAGAGCTTGGAGAAATGCCAGAGGAAGCAGTAAGAATTATCCAATTCCTCAACTCCAAGAACAAATATGAGCTACAAGAACTTGACATACCTGACAGGACAGGTACCATTTTGGAAGTCAAGAGGGTCCTAGCCAAGAGAAATTTAATGTTAAATTTAGAAGATAAGTGTCAAACCATGCAACTAGCCGTTGACAGGTTTATGACCAAGTTTGAACTTTTGAGAGAAAAGGGACTACCTAGTACCTTAGTCATAAATGATAAATTGATGACACAGGAGGACTACAACAAGAAAATCAGGGAAGTGGCCAAAGAATAGGCAAATACCTCATCAATGAGTGGTATACCAACTGGCAGAGTATTATACCAGACTTTTGAAAATCTATTTTACCTCCAGCATGAGGTGAAACACTTATTTATCAATAAGCCTACTTTTGCAAAATATACAGAGGCTGATGAGATATATAGGAAAATGCTCAACATCCAGTTGCTAGATGAAGAAACATGGCAAAAGTTGAATGATTTATTGTTATGAAAACACAGGAAATCATAAACTATAAATTATAAATGTATAGTAAAAGTAAATGAGCATGGTAAAAGGATGAAGACGGGTCAGCATAGTCAAAGTGTATCAGGTAAAAGAGTATCAGATGAAAGATGAAAGTCCAACAGACTATCCAACATGAAAGCCAAACAGCCTGCTAGCATAAAGGGCTAAAAATAAAAGCATAACAGTCAGCAGAACCAAAATAACAGGGACAGCATGAAACAATTCAATAGCCGTCTCTATCTTCTTGCGAGAAGATATTTTCCTTCTCCTAGATTAAATCTCAAATTAGTTTGAGATATTTTGTAATAAAATTTTTGTATAAATACTTCAAAATTCGAAGTATTAGGGGTGGATTATTTTACATTTGTAGAGTTACTGTGATCTTGAACCTAAGGGTGATTGTACTATTTTCAAGTCAACAGACTGGAGCAAGCTACAGGATTCGTGAGATGAGCCATTTGTAGTGAAATACTTCTTTGTGTTATCTTTCTTTTGTGTTTTCAAAATCTTAAATGTGTTCTAAATCTAAATGAATTAACTGGAAATATCATACAGAACTTGTTTAATTACACTCTGTTTTTCACAGTAATTTATTTACATGTTTTCTTCTGATACCGGGATCTGAGAATCCTTGATTGCTCTCCCATCCCGGTTGACTCCTTTCATTTCTTCCAAAATCCGGCCTAGGGAACCCTTAATTGCTCCCTGGATCCGATTTGAAGCCATTCACCATTTAGCCTCTGAGATCTGCAGTAACTTATCTACCTTGCCCTGTAGACACTGTTTTTAGAACCCAATCCAGTCTTGTTTGTCATACATCCGACTCCATAGCCCAATGGAATAAGCCAAAACTCTGTCCATCTAAGTAAAGTGATCCCACCACCAAATTTTCAAAACAAAACCCAAGTGCAAGCAATAACTAGCCTAAAATCATCTTAACTAAAACAAAGTTAAATCTTAAAGAGAGAGCCCTCTCTGAGCATCAGGAAGGCTAGGTCCTGATCTCCAAAAGTGGTTTGTGGTTATCTTTGGTTTTTCTTTCTTATTACTTCAAAATAATTATCAAAGTGATAACAGAAGTAATCTCAATCTAGGAAGCTATCAAAGGAAGCTGGGATAATCAAGGAAAGAACTAGGATGAGGTATTTATGCATCTATGTTTTCAGTTAAAGTCATGGAATCATTTGTATCAATGAGCATGGGAAATTGCGCTGGTAGCATGGTCAAGAACAGGGTAGATCTCTTTCATTGAAGATATGCATGAAGACATGGTTCTCACACCTAGAAAGATCAACATGAGAAATATCCTCATATGAAGTATGAGGTGGTTGACAAAGGAAATCTATAAAGAAGCATATGAGATAAAGAGATCAGGATAAAAGGACACCATGGACACTAGGAATCAACATATGATAGATTTATTGATGGCATCTCCCAGAAGAAAGCACATAAATTCTAACCAAGGAAGGAAAAGATAAAAGGACCCTTGACACCTGGAAAGGCCTTAGAGATATGAAAAACGCAGGATGTTGATGATTCAAGCCAACAAAAGATGTCATGATGAAGAGCCATCTCGAAAGGTACTATTTGATTTAATGTTATGTTTTGATTTCTTAAATAATATCTAGATGAGTTCATGCAGGCTACTGAAACAAGGGTTGTAAGTACAAGTACAACTAGCATTCATACGTTGGATGAAAACTCCTGAAAGAAACATGATAAGGAAGAAGTATCCATATGACGGAGGTTCTAGATATGTATCAAGAAGGCCACTTTCCATGGAAAAAGGAATGACATGATAAACTAAGAAGGAAAGTGATTGATGGCTGATGCCCTACAAAGAAGAAGATCGACTAAATTTCATGACATCAAGGAAAGAAAGTGATCAAGCAGCTGAAGGACCCACAAGAATAAGTTGTTGATGAAAAGGAGAGTCCCTAGTTGAGAGGGAGCTCTGAAAAGTCCCTAATTAAGAGGGAGGTTGGGCAAGTTCTTGGTCAGAGGGAGATTGGGTACATTCCTTCACAGGAATGGAAATATCTTCCCTAGTTGAGAGGGAGAGATAGACACAACATTCTTGTCTTCACTTTGGAAAAAAGAATGGAGGATTGGGTAATCATCTGACATCCGATTCTCTTTGAAGATGTGTAGGGCATCCAAGACAAGAGTAGGCAAGAGGACTAATATTATTTGAGGGTTGGGAACCCAAGATAAGAATAGTCCTAGAAGGTCATACGCAGTGAACACCCGAGTAGGTATGTACCTTGAGAGACAATGATGAAGGTGTCTATAATCATTGGTCTTGCCAACATTGTGCTTTGATCTAATGAGAGATAGAGCTGTCAGTGAAGGCCTTGTTGTGGAAACAATGTTGGTTAATATGATGCTATAATAGATAGATTGCCAATCATATTTCTCTTATGGGAATTCTTCAGATTAAAAATGTCCAAACACCTTGTATAATGATTTGTGAATACCTCCCTAGTTAAGAGGGAGTGTTGAATAAAGTGCAACTAGGCTCGGTCTTCATAAATGTAAATTTGATCTCTGTACTTGTAAAAGAAAGAATTATTATTTTTGTAATTATCAAGAATGGGTTTCGTTCCCATTTGATAGGTCAAGCGCATGTTTTAGTGCTTCTAGGAAAGTCAAAGAGTCAATATAATTGTTTAAAGACCCTTGTGGGCATCTTACACTGTAAATCTATGTATTAGAGTCAAAGAATGACCTCCAATCAAAGTCATGACTCATAAGCCTCCTCCATACGTCGGCCTCAATAAAAGAAGCAATTCAGAAGTTGAAAGACAAGTCGGCCTCAATTGATCAAGTCGACCCAATAGGAGGGAAAAATTCCTATCTATAGGGCCATTCGACCTCACAAAAAGACCACCAAGTGATCTCTGAAATCAACGAAGAGAAAAGGGCTAGAAGAGGTGGGAAAAAGAAAGAGGTGTATTTACTTCAGCAAAGAAGGAAGGCTAGAAGGGCAAGTTTGGAAGGCCTATTTCTGGCCCAATTATGGTCACACGTGCGAAAGGAAAGAGGCTCATTCTGTTGCCACATTAGACCTATTATTACAGTCATGCAAAAAAGCTTGTTTGGGCTAGCAAAGATTGCTAAGTAGGCCTCTTACTCCAACAAAGGAAGAGACTACTCAAGCGAAGGAAAGAGAGCATGCAAAGCTGCAATTCTTGAAGGTATTCTCCCACACGTGCGAAGAAAAGGGGTCACACTATTGTTGTCTTAGATCTGCACCTACAGTGAAGAAGAAGAGCTCGATTGGGTTAGGAATAAGGTCTTCTCCCTAATTAAGGAAGGCACCATCTTAAGCGAAGGAAGAAAAGAAGAATGTTTCTTTTATGGTATGCATGACTAGGGTTTTTGTAGTAAAGCCATCGGTTGAAGAAGGACAAATGAGGAGGTCGAGGTACTGCAAGAGGAATTGATATCAAAAGGCTTGACTTGTGCTTGGAGGATCTTCTTGTCAAGGGTTTAGGGTTTTGCATTTGTAAAATCAAGCTTCAATAAGAGAAATTTGCAGAAGGGTTCTCCTCTATAGGAGAGAGAGGTTTTTCCCTGGCTGAGAGCCAACATCTTGTGTTCTTGTCTGTTTTGTTTTTGGTAACTGTTTGATGAAGAAAGAGATCACATACTAATAATAATAAGAGGAGATTGTGTTAATAAGAAAAAGTAAAAAGTGCTTCCCAAATAGTTATCATTGTCAGAAAAATCTCATCATACCTAGATGCCCTTCATGGGCCCCCATAATAGTCAAAAATGCAAAATTGTGAAATTGATTTTAGTGAAAATATTTTAGGAAGGAACATTACATGTTCTCTGGTTCTAACTACAAGTGTTGTTTAATCTATAATATAATAATTTGATCTAAACTAAAACCCTTGAGGTGTAGATTAGTTGGTTTGTGTGGGGTTTAGTTTCCACTAGGCCTCAGGTTCAAATCTCATGGGGAGGGGTTGAGGATTGAAGCCACATTTAGGAAATTTAAACTATCCAAGGGGCGTCCAAACTCAACCGAGCTTTGCACAATCTTGGTGATAGCATCCCACTGGTGGACAAATCATTTTTCCATCCAACATTGGAGCTGGCCCCAGCCTAGTGTTAGGATATTCTGACACATAGGAAATAATTAAGTACAACTTGGTCTAGTGTATAGTTAGGTAGAGTGTGTTTCTTTAGTATGTACTTTTTGTAACTTACAATCTGATGGTCACCATATGTTCTAAACATGAAGTGAGCTTACGGTTTATTTTCTCTTCAGTATTACCGACACTTGATTCATGGCTTAACACCCGATTGGTCCATGATCTTTATTTAAAGAGCATAGAGGGTCATTTGTTAGGTTACCGCTCATGAGAGAAGCTTATGTAAATTTTCTATTTTTTACATTAATAAATTGCCTAAAGTGGCCACGTTGGCTCAGGACGTAGACTGTTTCCCTCTTTGAAGGTTTTAACCACGTCAAGAATACTAGTGTACTGATTTGTGATCTGTTTGTGAGCGGTGTCCTTTGGTGTTCTATCTAAGGAACTTACCCTGTAAATTCCTACATGGAATCAAAGCTATTCGAGGGCCACATCCATTGGTGATCCAAATCCGAAGCCGGTACAACTGCATTCGATTGTCGTTTCCTAGATCTATTGTTTCTGACCGCTTTCGGACTGAGAGGACTGGTCTATTATGTTAGTAGCATCTATTCCAGTGAGGAACCCCTTTCGTTTCATGCGAAAAGATTTCCGGTAGCCCTAGTTTTTTTAAGATCTGGAGGTATACAGTGTTTATTTGCAGTTTTAGTTATTTATCTCTCTGTTTATTTCAGTTATTTATCTCTTTGTTTTTTATTACCTGATCTATACCTTGCATTTCTGCGTATGCTCTTTGCCCCGCGACTTTGTGCGATTTGGGCAAACTAGAAACAGAAAGAAATGATTTTTCTCATGCGTATGCTCTTTTCCGTCGCGTCTTAGTGTAATTTCGGAAAACCAGAAACATTGACGAAAATACATAGTTTTCGGCCAAATCTAACTTTAAGCCACAAGGTTTGGATCAATTTTGCGTGTTCATTTTGGTTTGTGTGGGTTTTTTTGTTTTGAAGGCAAAAAGGGGTTTTTCAAGTAAGCACGCACTCCAAAACTTCAACGAGCAAGCCAAAAAAAAAAATTCCCCCTTCTTCTTTTCCAAAAATTATTAACCTTTTAAACTAGTTCACTTGGTCCAAAGTTACTTTATGAGAATAGAGATCTTGGGCTCAAGTCCTTCTTTTTGTTGAGTTACTTTTTCAAAAAGCACATGTAACTTATGTTTTAAAGTTACTTTATGTAAAAGTGTTCTCACCCATTATAAAAAGTGAGTCACTTATAATTCTAAAGTCACTTTATCTTTTATTTAAGTTACAATTTAATGGATAGTTCATAAAGTACAATTCTAAAAGTGACCTTCACTTATTTATAGAAGTGGGTCACATAAAGTAATCTTTTTTTTAAAAGTGAGCTAATTGGATTAAGTTTGGAAAGCGGGGAGGGGATTTTTTTAAATATAACATTATCTTTCACTTCCCAACATTCACGTAGTTCATCGGCATCTTCAACAAGTTTTCTTAAAAAAACCATAACTTCTTCATCCGAAAGCCGTTGTTTTTTAATCGGCCTAATTTTTTGAGATCTTTCCATTGGAACACTTAGTTTCAGCATCTACAGCTTTAGTTTATTTTAAAATGGAAAGTCCATGCCTAGTTGTTCTTGACAAAACCAACTACTTCCAATGGCTATCTTACATTGTGGATTTACTTAGAAGTAAAAGTCTTTATTGAATAGCCTCAGGCCAAGAGTCTAAACCTAAAGATGAAGATAAGCAAGCCAAATGGGAAAATAAGCAAGATCAAACACGTGGGTTGATAGGGATGTCTATTTCTTCAGAACTTAGATTTCATATCGCAAAAATTGATACCCCCGATGAAGCAATGAAATGGCTCAATAAAGTTTTTGAAATTAAAAATGAAATTAGAGCCTATCAATTCGAAAATGAGTTGCTTACATTGGACTCCAATAATTTTTCTTCCATTGAAGATTTTTTTTCCAAGTTCAAGACCCTTAGACTTCTTTTGGAAGGTGTTAAGGTTAAGAAAGAAGATGGTAGCCTTATCTATTCCATTCTTACTAAGTTAGGACCAACTTACTCTGTGTTTGTTTCCACCTTCCATTCTACTAAAGAAGCCTTTATTTCTCAAGGACAAGACTACAAGTCTCCCTCTTTTGATGCTTTTTGTGATTCTTTAATAAGAGAGCAAGAAAAACTCTTACATCTTGGTCTTCTTAATACTAGAAACTCTTCTAAGAAAGCCTTAGCAACCCAGCAGCAACCAAGTTCAAATAATCCTAAGAAGTAGCATCCTAAAAAGAATGGTCCTAAACCAAACAAGGGTCCTAAGCCATTTCAGTCTCACAATGAAAAATCAACTCAACAAAATGATAAAGCAACTAAAAACAAATGGAAGAAGACTAATAGACATTGCAACTTTTGTAATCGTGATGGCCACTTAGAATCCAAATGCTTTAAGAAGATGGAAGCCTTGGAAGCAACAATGAAGAAGCATAACATCCATTTGGAGCACTCTTCAACTTCAACTTCATCTTCAGGAATAACACTTTCTGCATGTGGTTGTCAAGCATCTCAATCTGGTTATGCACTAAATGTATCTTCTTCTTTTCATTCTCATGAGTGGCTCATTGATTCTAGAACTTCTTATCACATGGCCAAAAACAAAGTCATGTTTTCTTCTTTAAATGATTGTAACACCAAAAATATATATGTTGGTGATGATAGATCTCTTAGTGTTGTAGGGACTGGAACTATTCATCTAGACAATGGTCAATTTAATGATGTATTATGTATTCCTACCTTATCCTGCAACCTTCTATCTGTATATCAGATAACTCATTCAAGTGAAGGTAAAACCGTTGAATTTTCACCTCATGATGTTGTAATTAAGGACCTAAGAGATCCTAGACAAATTTTAGCTATTGGCATTGTTGATGATTCTACAAGGTTGTATAAGTTTAACAACTTTGGGTCATCAACTCTTCCCTCGGTATTTGTTGCTCATAATGATGAAGTGAGCAAACTTTGGAATGAGCGATTTGGTCACTTAAATTATCGCTCCCTTCAAAATATATGTAAAGAAAATATGGTGATAGGTCTTCCTATGGTATCTTGCAAAGATGGTGTTTGTTTTGTATGTGTACTCGGAAAACATCATCGGGATAGTTTTGAAAAACGTGCCTCTTGGCATGCCTCAACCCCTTTGCAGCTTGTGCATAGTGATTTATGTGGTCCACTTCCAATTGTTTCATTCTCTGGCTACAAGTATTTCTTAACTTTCATTGATGACTTCTCTAGATGCACTTGGGTATACTTCTTAAAACTCTCTTGGCCTTTAAGGCCTTTGTTGAGAAACAATCTGGACATCAAATTATTAAGCTAAGATCTGATAATGGGGGAGAATATGTTAACAACAAATTCATCAACTTTTGCACTGAGCATGGAATTCAATTGCAACATATTGTTCCATATACTCCACAACAAAATGGTGTAGCTGAAAGGAAGAATCGCACCTTAAAAGAAATGACTAATTGTATGCTTCAATCTAAAGGACTTAGCCTTAATTTTTGGACAGAAGAAATTAACTGTGCAAATTACATAGTAAATCACACTCCTACTAAGGTTTTAAAAAATATCACTTCAGAAGAAGCATGGAGTTTAATTAAACCGGATGTAAGTCACTTTCGTGTTTTTGGAAGTGAAGCATGGGCCCAGATTCCACATGAGAAACATAAAGCCTTAGAACCTAAGAGTGAAAAATGTATTTTTGTTGGATATTCTGAAGATGTCAAAGGATATAGACTTCTTCAATCTAAATCCAAAAATGTTTTCATTAGAAGAGATGTAAAGTTTGCTGAAAATATATCGGCCTACGAGCCTAGTTCGGCGGATGTGCCACCTCTCTCTATCCCTTATACTTTTGAAAATATTCTTTCTTTAGATGATGACAGTGAGGATGACAATCCTCCCCCACCTTCTCGGGATCCTCCTTTAGCTGCTCAACTTCCAAAATGGGTCCATGCTACTCGGGATGCAACAGGTGCTCTTGCAGGTGATCCTACAGATCAAAGTCGTACACGTTCTCAGTTTGATAGAGCCTCTTCTTTACTGGCTCAAGCTTCAGCGAATTATGATCTTGACACCTTTGTAGAAACTTTAGGCCATCTAGATTGGGGTGCAACTATGAATGAAAAATGTTGTTCATTATTGGCAAATGATATATGGGATCTTTTTCCTCTTCCAAAGGGACGAAAACTTGTTAGAAATGGGTTTACAAAACCAAGTTTGGACCAGATGGAAAAGTTTATAAACATAAAGCTCGTCTTGTTGCCAAGATTTTTTCACAAGTTGAAGGCATTGACTATGCTGAAACCTTCTCTCCTATAGAAATTTCTCATTTCCCACCCCGATTTTCAATTTCTCCTTATTTCTCCCATATAGTTAAATGCCCTTAACCATAACCATACATTTAACAAGCTGGAAAAAATAAATTTGCTGAAAACACAAATTCTGGAAATTTTACAGAATGCTGGAAATTGCAGAAATAAAAATCAGCAGTAATAAACAGCCATTATAACACATTTAAACACTGAGATTTTTGGTCAATGTGACCCTGGAAAAACCCCCTATAACTCTTGGGGAAAACCAGTTTGAGAGCTCTTCTTTATTTCTGGAAAATGCCTTTTTACAGTAAGAGAAATATTAAGCAAAAATCAGCAAGCAAACTTTTACAACTTATCTCAGCCTTGCTGAAACTCAGCCTTGCTGAAACTCCGCCTTGCTGAAACTCTGCCCTGCTGAAACTCCACTGTACAGACTTGCTGAAACTCCGCCCTACTGAAACTCCGCTGCTGAAACTTCGCTCTGCTGAAACTCCGCTGCTGAAACTTCGCAGCTCACTGTCTAGAAATCTCCCTTGCTCTCTTGCTCTCCTTCTCTCAATCTGCTCATGAAAAAATGAATGACCTTTTCCTCCTTTAATCTAACCCCAAGTGACTTTTGGGTGATCCCTAAATCCAATGGCTGAAATAGATTGAGATCTAAGGCTGAGATTAAATGCTCATTTAAATCTCACTTTTTATTTTTTAATTCACCCCACTTTAATAAAGACCCACTTAGTCATTTATTTCCAAAGTCACTTTTCCTTTCTAATTTTTCATTGACTTTATAAAAGTTACTTTAAAATTAGACTTAGTAACTTTATCACTTAAAGTCACTTTTAAATTAGATTTAACTTTATAAAATTATAAAGTCACTTTAGGAGAAAAATTAAATTCTTTTGGACACTTTTCCCTAGGCCAAAGATCAAAGCCTAAGGGAACCACGTGTCCTCCGGTACCAAATTTCAACACTCCTCTTACCGAGGAAGGTGTTCCTCACCGCACCCATCTTGTCTCTGAAGTAGACATGCTTGCCCCGTGGTAAGGCTTTGGTAAGAATATCTGCAACCTGCTCATCAGTGGAAATATACTCAAGCTTCACAGCTCCCTTTTGAACATAGTCTCTGATGAAATGATATCTGATCCCGATATGCTTTGACCTGTCATGAAATACTGGATTCTCCGTGAGTTTAATGCAACTCTGATTATCACAGTAAATCACTGAAGGTCTCAACGGCTGACCAAATAAGCCAAACAACATCTTGCGAAGCCAGATAGCCTCACAACTAGCTAGACTGGCTGCCATATACTCTGCTTCCGCTGAACTCAGTGCTACTGACTACTGCTTCCGGCTGAACCATGACACTACTGCTGAACCCAACCCAAAACAGCACCCTGAAGTGCTCTTCCTATTAGAAGCACAACCTGCCCAATCAGAATCAGTGTATCCTGCCAATCTCACTCCATCTCCCTGCCTGTAGTTCAGACCATAATCCACTGTCCCCTGCAAGTACCGCAAAATGTGTTTTGCAGCCACCCATTGAACCTTCATAGGCTCACACATAAACTGACTCATCGTGTTGACTGCAAAACAGATATCTGGTCTAGTGTTGATCAAATACATCAAGGAACCAATCAGCTGCCTGTACAATGTGGGATCCACCAACTCGGAATCCGAAGCATGAAGCTTCTTCCAGTTGGTGATCATCGGTGTCGACATGGGTCTACAATCCTCCATGTGGAATCTGCTAAGGATGTCCACAATATATTTCCCCTGCCCCAGGAAGAAATGCCCCTCCTCCTGCCACACCTCCAAGGCCAAAAAGTAATGCATCAAGCTGATGTCCTTCATCTCAAACTCCGTCACAAGATCTCTCTTGCAGTGCTCTATGAGTCTCTCTGCACCTGTAATGACCAAGTCATCCACATACAGCACCAGAATGAGAGGCTCCTCACCAATCACAATAAAGTAAAGGTTCGGATCTGCCTCACTCTTTGTGAAACCCATCCCCTGCAAATATGTATCTATCATGGAGTACCAAGCTCTGGGAGCTTGCTTCAGGCCATAAAGGGCCTTCTTTAGTCTGCACACATGGGACTCCTTCCCATGCACCTCAAAGCCCTGTGGCTGCTCAATGTACACCTCCTCCTGTATGAAGCCATTGAGAAATGCAGTCTTCACATCCATCTGGTGGATCTTCCAACCCATCTCTGCTGCTATCGATATAATGGAGCGGATCGAAGTATATCGAGCCACGGGAGCGAAGGTCTCCTCATAATCAACTCCCTCTACCTAGGAGAACCCTCTAGCCACAAACCTTGCTTTGAATTTCTCAATGCTGCCATCTGCAGCATGCTTTACCTTGTAAAGCCATCTGGAAGTAACCACGGATTTTCCCTCAGGCCTCGGCACCACCTCCCAAACATCATTCTTCATTATAGAAGAATACTCCTCCTACATGGCCTCTCTCCAAACCTGCTGGCTAGCTGCTTCCTCATAGCTAGAAGGCTCAGAGTCAAGGATGCTGGTAACCATCGCCATATAGCTACAAAACCTCTCAGGTGGTCTACTCTCTGTGACCGGCCTCTTCGGCTCAGCAACAGATGAGGCATCTCTCAAGGTGTCCTGAAGCCACTTGGGCTTCCTCTTCCCTGAGCGCACTTCTCCCACCGGAGAATGAAACTCCTCCTCCTCATCATCATCAGGAGCCTGAACTCCTGACTGTCTGTCTGCTGTCCTCCTGCCTACACCTGAACCTGTAGAAGCTGAGGTACCATGTGAACTGTCCATCAGTGGACTCCCTAGTGAACTGCTCTGTGAACTGCTCTGCATGCTGCCCGGAGCACCACCCCTCTGGCTCGCTGAGCCACTGCTCACTGACGGACCTGACATCCTCATAGATGTACCTCCTGATCCTCCTGATCCCTGCCCACTGGATCCCTGCAACTGACTCAACTGCTGCTGAGGGTCTGGCTGATCTAGATACTCTAACTCCCGTGACCTCCTAAAGGCCCTGTCCTCCTCGAACTTCACATCCTGTCTAACAACAACTCTCCTCTGTGCAGGAATGTAAATCCGAAAGGCCTTTGAGGTCTCACTGTAGCCCACAAAGATACCCTTCTCTGCGGTGGGCTCTAGTTTGGTCCTCTTCTCCTTGGGTATATAGGACTATGTAATGCATCCAAAGATATCAAGTTGACCAATATCAGGCTTCTTCCCAGAGAAAGCCTCCTCCGGAGTCATGTTCCCCAAGGCACGATGCGGACTCCTGTTCTGCAAGTAAATAGTTGTGTTGCAGGCCTCTGCCCACAAGAACAATGGCAACCCCTGATCATGTAACATGGCTTTGGCAGCCCCTATGATGGATCTGTTCTTCCCTCTCTGCAACCCCGTTCTGCTGGGGGTTGTAAGGAATAGTGAACTCCCTCCTAATGCCTGCCTCCGCACAATAGTCAACAAACTCTCCAAGGGTGTACTCTCCTCCATTGTCCGACCTCAGGGACTTGATCTTTCGACCTGTCTGTGTCTCCACAAGAGCTCTGAACTCCTAAAACTGCTTGAAGACCTCACTCTTGGTCTTCAAAAAATAAATCCAGGTCCTCCTGGAGTGATCATCAATGAATAAAACATAGTACTCATATCCACTCAAGGAAACATGAGACATCCGACCGCTCACATCGGAATGAATCAAATCAAGTATCCCAGTCGCTCTGTTATCGCTACTGGGAAAAGGGGATTTGGCAAACTTGCCCATCGCACAACCTCTGCAAGTATCAAAGTGATCAGTGAAATCTGGCACACCTGTAGTGATCTCCCGCAATGTCCTCAAGGCTCCATGATACATATGTCTCATCCTACGGTGCCAAATCTCACACAGCTCAGAACTGCTAGCTCTGCTGTCGGTACTACTGCTCAATTCCAAAAGGGGTTGGAATGCAAACTTGTACACCTTTGCATGGCGTACACCTATCACTCTAGCTGAATTAGCTGGAGTGCCCCTGGGATACATCAACACCTGTCCTCCCCTGAACAGTCCTCATATCCTCTGTCCTCCAAAGCTAAGACGGATATGAGGTTCTTCCTCATCCCTGGCACATAAAGAACATCTGACACTTTCAAGGGAGGTTTGGACTCCCTCTGAAATGTCAGTGTCCCCGCCCCGACTGCTCTAACAACTCTGTCATCACCGAGTACTACCTCTATATCAGTGCCACTCTCTGAAAGCTCTGAGAAGTACTCACAGACTCCTGTCATGTGACGTGAAGCCCCACTGTCCACATACCAGATACTTGAAGATGCTCCGCTAATCGAGGGAAAAGCATGCTCCCTCTGAACCTGTGTGGCAAGTGATCCTGCACTAGAGGACTCACACGTAGTGAACGCAAACTCCTGGTCAAAACGACCTGCAAAGTCCTCAATCTTTGCTGAAGTTGCCACGTCCTGGTTCTTCCCCTTCTTCTTCTTCTTCTCCGGACACACAACTGCATAGTGTCCCATCTTTTGACAATTCCAACACTTCACCTTGGAATAGTCCTTCTGTGTGTTCCTCTGTTTACTTTTACCTTTGCCTTTGCCCCCACCACTGCTTGTGGAAGCCTGCTTCTTCCCTTTGCCTTTCTTGCCTCCTGTCACCAGTGCTACATCCTCATCCTGCTCAACTGGCTTGGCTGCCCCAAGCTGACCTTTCCTGATCTCTGTCTGAATGCAATCATCCCAAAACCTCTCCCATGTGGGAAGGGTCTCACATGCACAAACCCCATCAGCAAAGTTCAACCATGAACGAGGGAGGCCATTCACTGCAATCCGCACCAACTCAGTGGGTGGAATGGCCTCTCCAATCACTGCCAACTCATCTCTCACATTAGTAATCTTTGTGAGATATCCAGTTGCACTATCATTACCCATCTTAATGTTCTTCAGCTTCTCCTTCAGGACCATCTTCCGGTTCTCATTGGTACTCTGGTAGAGATTGGACAATGCTGTCCACATCTCATGGGCATTGCTCTTTCCTCTCACATGAGGAATGCAATGGTCTTTGATTCCGTCTAGAATCAGCGTCTTACCCTTGTTGTTCTTTTTATTATAAGCTGTCAACTGAGTAGCATCAGTAGGCACAACAACAGGGTTCTGTGTGGTATGCACTATGATATTCCAGACTTTTGCCTCCTCAAAGATACTCTGCATTCTGTCCTTCCAAACGCTGTAATTTGTATGCCCATCCAGCCTATCCTCCACCCTCAATCCCAATGACATCCTGCTGTCCTAAAACTGAAAAATAGCACTGTTGTAGTAAAGATAAAACTGTTGTTTATGAAAAAATCAGCTTGCTGGAATTTTCTGAGTGAAAAATCAGCAGCTGTAATTTTTCCTTTTGCTGTCCCAAACTGTCCTTCACCACTCAAGCTCTGATACCATGTAGAAATTTATCATTTCCCACCCTGGTTTTCAGTTTCTCCTTATTTCTCCCATATAGTTAAATGCCCTTTCCCATAACCATACATTTAACAAACTGGAAAAAATAAATTTGCTGAAAACACAAATTTTGGAAATTTTACAGAATGCTGGAAATTGCAGAAATAAAAATTAGCAGTAATAAACAGCCATTATAACACATTTAAACACTGAGTTTTTTGGTCAATGTGACCCTGGAAAAACCCCCTACAACTCTTGGGGAAAACTAGTTTGAGAGCTCTTCTTTATTTTTGTAAAATGCCTTTTTACAGTAAGAGAAATATTCAGCAAAAATCAGCAAACAAACTTTTACAACTTATCTCAGCCTTTCTGAAACTCAGCCTTGCTGAAACTCCGCCCTGCTGAAACTCTGCTCTGCTGAAACTCCGCTGCTGAAACTCCGCAGCTCACTGTCCAGAAATCTCCCTTGCTCTCTTGCTCTCTTTCTCTCAATCTGCTCATGAAAAAATGAATGACCTTTTCCTCCTTTAATCTAACCCCAAGTGACTTTTGGGTGATCCCTAAATCCAATGGTTGAAATAGATTGAGATCTAAGGCTGAGATTAAATGCTCATTTAAATCTCACTTTTTATTTTTTAATTCACCCCACTTTAATAAAGACCCACTTAGTCATTTATTTCCAAAGTCACTTTTCCTTTCTAATTTTTCATTGACTTTATAAAAGTCACTTTAAAATTAGACTTAGTAACTTTATCACTTAAAGTCACTTTTAAATTAGATTTAACTTTATAAAATTATAAAGTCACTTTAGGAGAAAAATTAAATTCTTTTGGACACTTTTCCCTAGGCCAAAGATCAAAGCCTAAGGGAACCCCCTGTCCTCCGGTACCAAATTTCAACATCTCCTGTTGCCAAAATGAACTCCATCTGCGTTGTTCTTTCCCTTGCTGCCTCTTTCAAATCGGAAGTCCATCAGATGGATGTTAAATCTGTCTTCTTGCATGGGGACTTGCATGAAGAAATCCATATGGAACAACCTCTTGGCTTTATACAAATAGACTCCCGCCTTGTATGTCGGCTTAAGAAATCCCTTTATGGCCTCAAGCAAGCCCCTCGGGCTTGGTATGCCAAAATGGATAGCTTTCTTTTAGATATTGGATTTTCAAGGTGTCATTCTGACAATACTGTCTACACCAAGAAAGTGGGAAAGTCTCTTATCATTCTTGTTCTTTGTGTTGATGATCTTATCCTTACTGGTAGTGATCCCAACCTTATAAACCATGTGAAGTCTAGTCTTAAAAAGCAATTTGAAATGACAGACTTAGGATACTTGCATTATTTTCTTGGTCTTCAAATCTTGCAATAAGGTATTTCCCTTTCCCAGTCCAAGTATGCCTGTGATCTTCTATGCCACTTTCACATGGAAGACTGTAAGCCAGCCCCTTCTCCCTTTCAGTCTGGAGCCAAACTTTCAGTCACTTGTACTTCCCCTAAAGTTGATTCAACCTTATACTGCCAGCTTGTTGGAAATTTTTTATGTTTGAACCATACCCTTTGTGACCTTTCCTTTGTTGTTGGCCTTGTTGCTCAATTTATGCAAAACCCACACGAAAGTTATTGGAAAGCATCTAAAAGAATACTTCATTATGTTTGAGGTACAATTTAGATTGGGATTCATTACAGTGTGGAAGCATCTCCTCTATTGGTTGGTTTCACTAATTCTGATTCGGCTGGTGACCCTGATGATCGAAAGTCTACTGCAGGTTATGTCTTCCCTCTTGGTTCTGGACCTATTACATGGGCTTGTAAGAAACAAAGTGCCATTTCTCTTTCTTCAGCAGAAGCAGAGTATCGTGGTGTCGTTGAAGCTAGTAAGGAAGCCCTGTGGCTTAGTCAGATCCTATCATAGTTTGGTTTTCAGCAGCAACACTCGACTACACACTTTGATGTGATAATCAAAGTGCCATTCAACTATGCAAAGATCTAGTCCAATATCAATGCAACAAACACATTGAACTACACATGCACTTCATCAGAAAGCTCATTCATGACCATGTTCTTGAAGTGCAATATTGTTCAACCGATGATCAAGTTGCACACATCTTTACAAGGCTCTCATAGAGGCAAAGTTTACTAAACTTTGATTTATGGTTGGAGTTCAGGAAGTTGTCACTAAGGGGGGATAGTCTCTAATGCCTCCTTCCTTCTCCTATTGTGTCATCTTTGTACATCTGTCAATCCTATCCCAAGTTGTTCTTAAGGGGGGATGTAGGATATTCCGACACATAGGATCATAATTAAGTACAACTTGGTCTAGTGTATAGTTAGACAAAGTGTGTTTCTTTAGCATGTACTTTTTGTAACTTACAATTCGACGGTCACGATATGTTCTAGACATGAAGTGATCCGACGGTCACGATATGTTCTAGACATGAAGTGATCCAACGGTTCATTCTCTCCTCGGTATTACCGACACTTGATCCGTGGCTTAACACCTGATTGTTCTATGATCTCTATTTAAATAGCATGGAGGGTGATTTGTTAGGTGACCGTTCATGAGAGAAGCTTTTGTAAATTTTCTTTCTTTTACATTAATAAATTCCCTGAAGTGGCAGCGTTGGCTCAGGCCGTGCACTGTTTCCCTCGTTGAGGGTTTTAACCACGTCAATAATATTGGTGTACTGATTTGTGATCTATTTGTGAGTAGTGTTCTTTGGTGTTCTATCTAAGGAACTTACCCTCTAAATTCCTACGCCTAGGCTCAATCTAGTTCTAGTAAAAAAACAAAAAAAACTTGATATAATTTAAGTATTATGATGCATAATAAGAGGTTATCATAATAGAGATTCATATAAATATAATTTCATTTATGTAACATGTCATGTGATTTAGTGAAGGTAATTTACATGCAATGTATTATTATAATATGAACATATATGTAATTATCCAGAATGAACAAAATAATATGTTTTTTTTTTTAAATAATAATGAATGTGTTTATATTAATGTGATTCTATTGCAGTCAAAATTTTCCTTGGATTTTGAATCATGTTTGGATTTCGAAAGTATTGTTTTGTAAGGATGCCAAAGTTTGACACTGAATGTAATGATAAACCAAAAAATCTAACCATACTAGGGATTGGTGTGGCCCAGGTTGAATGCAATCCCCAGATAATTTTGATGACTTAAATGCACCTTAATCATAGTTTCTTAGGCCACATGCTAGTCCCATATAAATTTTATAAACATAGGCAAGTCCCGCCAGTCTAACTAACAAATAAAATGTGATTCTCTGCCACATGAATGAATATACAACATCATATTTTTTATGGCTATTTTCTTGTTATTTTTTCCGATGTCCACAAGTGCATGTCTGCCCAACACTTTTCCTATTGTTTAGACATCCACTAATATTGTTCTAACTTCTTATGTCCATAAGTGCATGTTTGCGCAACACTTTCAGAATCTAGGATTTATGGAAGACATTTTGCTGTTTCATAAGCAGACACCTTGTTTGTACTTTGACAGTGTGATATTTATTTATTTCAAACAGTAGTCGCCTTTATGTATCTTATGTTATTGATTTTCGGTTAACTTGCATTGATTAATGTTATCATGAAAGTATATAATCAATACAGCTAGTTTGACATTGTCCGTTACATTAGTTCAAAATTTTTGACACATATTTCTTGATGCAGAAAAGACCACATACCACTCACTTTTATTTACCTCAGGTAAGTATCAAAACTCAATTTCAATCATCTGCACTGGTAATTTCAATAAAGGATACATTTTGTAGAATATGCGAAAATTGTAAATCAAATAATGTTAACTTTTGTTAGCTTTTTATTCGTACTTCGTTTGCTTGAGAATTAAAACCAGTAAATTCAGTAGTATCAGATTGAAAACTTTGTGTGCAATAATGTCATGTATCCTCCCACTCCTTTCTCTAAAAAGATAACATGTTTTCCGTTAATGCATTATGAGATTCTTTTTCCTTCAAAAGTACCCATTTTAATTACTTTTGTACATGAAGGGTTAGTAAACATAGTTTGGTATCGTGGCGGAAGTATCTATCAAACGAGTTTTGAGCTG
The DNA here is from genome assembly GCA_031772625.1 of Pinus tabuliformis. Classification (NCBI taxonomy): domain Eukaryota; kingdom Viridiplantae; phylum Streptophyta; class Pinopsida; order Pinales; family Pinaceae; genus Pinus; species Pinus tabuliformis. The sequence goes on along the minus strand of CM062804.1, from coordinate 60,049,235 downwards.
AAGCAATCCATAGTGTAGTGTATCTACTCCATAAATTCCCCGAATAAGGCTATAAGAATAACCAAAGATAAATAAGCACGGAGTGTTAAAAAACTATAGTTGAGTTGTCTTCTAGATTTTCGGTGTAATGTCTATGTACATGTTATAAAACAAAAAGTGCAAGCTAGTGGGTAAAATTATAAGCTACAACGAAGGGTATAATGCATATAGATCTGTATCAAGCAATCCATATTGTAGCGTATCTACTCAATAAAAGTCTGACTAAGGCTATTGTAGTGTAGCTACTCAATAAAAGTCTGACTAAGTCTATAAGAATAATCTAAGAATAAAGATACACTTCGTTGTAACTTATAAATTTTACCCTTATCCACTAGCTTGTACTTTTTGTTTTATAACATGTACTCTAGACTCTAGAGGACAACTCAACTATAGTTTTTTAACATTGCTTTCTTATTTATCTTTGATGTATATATATAAAAGAAAGCAAGTTCACTTTATGTCATTTCAAATAAACAAAAGGGTTATAGAAGATAGAAATCACAATTATTATGGAGAGATTAGAGTTGTTATGGAGAGACAAAATTACATGAAAATCCTTACTTTGTGAAAGCTAGGAATTGGTGTGACCTGTTGCCGCCTCGCTTGCACACCTGGTTAGTGTGGGATGTTGATTTGGGGTAGCACCAGATGTGCTCTAGCCATGAAAATTGGTGGAGAGGCTAAAGCACATGAGATCTCTAAGACCCAGAAATGGTCTGGGCAGATTCTAATCGGTTTGGGAGATATTACTATAATTAATATTTTTAATAGAGTTCTTAAGTTTAAACTTAGGAAAAATAAAATATTAATGGGTATTAATATAAAACTGGGTTAGAAGGTTCCAAAAGTCATGGATCAAGCCAAATCTATCTTAGCCGTTGATTAGAGATTTAATCTCGGTCGTTGAAAGACCAACAAGAAATGTATAAGAAGAGGCTTGAGGGTCAGTTGGAGAATAGACTGAGGGAGACTAGTCAGTTCGATTTTTGGAGCGGGGTTAGCTGAGAAATTCGAACTAGTGGCCTGGGGAGCAGCAGGAGGCAGCGGGTATGGAAAAAAGAGTTGGGATCAGCACCAGAAGACTATCGCAGAGGTTGGAGAGGCAGATGCAGAGGCAGCCGACTGTGCAATCACTGGAAGGCCTACGTGGGTGACGCAGAGAGGCCCAGTGCTGACACAGAGAGGCAGGAGCTAACACAATAGGTTTGGGAACTGCGTAGAGGCCAGTAATCTTGATGCTGAGGTTGGGAGAAGTGCTGGAGAATTTGTTCTTTGTTGGGTAAGCGCACCCAGTTGTACTGAAGAATTGCTGAATAATAAAATCCTCCTATGCTGCACCGGTTTTCCCACATTGGGTTTTTCCGGGGACATTTGTCCAAAATATCTGTGTTGATGTGTTGATTCTTGTGCATGTGTTTGTTTCTGTATTATGGTGTGATATCTGCAACAAAATTTATTTTAATGTTTACTAAAAGGTTTTTCGTAAATAACTTATTGGCAAATAAGTAGGTAAAATAAATTAGTTGTTGCAGTGATAGAATTTTCACATGGTATCAGAGCAAGTAATCAGAGATAGGAAGGGAGAATCAATTATGGGTCGAGACCATGATGCAGAGGCATCTACGTCAGGAGACTTGCATAGATTTTCAGAAAATTGCACAAGAGATAGTGACTTCGATTTCTCTATGTTGGCTTATGTAATATTCCTAATCAGCCATGGCTAATTGGAATATTCGATTTTGCTCAATTTTTCCTTCTATAGCTATTTATAAATAAAAAGGTGAGGAGAGGGAGACATACTCACTTCATGAATAAAGACACTCCCTAGTAGCACAACGTTGTAACTTAAAAGGTGAGCCAAGGGGGGCCAAAGAACCACATAGAGGGGCCCACGTAGACACCTGGAGTGACTACGCAGATAGTGAGAAACACGTGGCAAGAGGAAAGCTACGTTGGAGGAGGTGAGCCTTGGGATTGAAAGAGGCCAATGCTATAAAGGAGAGAGGAGCCTCCTCATTTTGGCATTCGATTATGAGTATTTGAACAAGTCACTTCAACTTGGAGCACACTGGCTGTTTAGCCTGTCTGCAGCACTATTTAGTGCACCGAGTGTCTCCGTTCGGAGATCTCACCCTTAGCCCCAGGGGACTTCGAGTGCTTGCTCAGGCAAGGTATTTTCAGTAGTCTTTTTGTAGTAGTTTTGATCTTTGGCATTGAGGTGGAGCTGAGCATTGGAAGACTGCGCAGTCCTGAGAGAGGGACGGAGTTCTTCTCGGAGCAATTCCGGGTTGAGGATTTGTGGAGGAGTTGAGAGGGGATATTGAGCAAGGGATCAACTCTTGCATATTGGAGGGGTTTGGCAGAGTTTCAGGCAATGTTTTGGAGGATTCTACTCAGTGGCAGCGCAGGGCCTTGAGGGATTACATGATTCCCCAAGGGGGCGATTTTCGAAGGTCGGCCATTTCAGAAAAGCTTTTTGGGTTTTTCTGGGTTTCTTGAGTAGAATCCGATTCTACAGTTTCAACATTTTTTGACGAGGGGAACATCCCCAAATCCTCATTTGATTTCCAGCAACTACACGACAGTTCTCCAGCGACTTGGATGCAGTTCGAGGCCATTCCTTTGCTATTCTGAGTGTATTTCTTCACTTGCCTTTTGCAAGTCGAGGTGCCATCTTTCTGATCACCTCTTGTACTCATTCTATTACTCAGTATAATAAAATGGCTTAGCATTTCTCTTTGCATTTCTTGAGTATCTGCTTATATCTCATGGTTATATTGTTATATGTTGCACCATTGTTATTTTTATCTGAGCTTCCCCGTTATTATATCATTTATACGTATTTGGTTGGAGTTTACTGGGGTTTGGGGAATATCTCGGAAACGGGATATTACAGTGGTATCAGAGCATAGATCTAGCTCAGCCTGTGGAGCTAGCAATCTATGACACCGGGGGAAAGCCCTACATCTGTTACAGAGGTAGGAGATACAAAGACACTGGGCAAGGTTGGAGAACACCTACGGAGAGGGAGACTGTGTTCCGGTGGTGGACGCAGAATAGGAGGAGCCTATGGTGGATGCAGGACAGGAGGAGCTTGTGGTGGACGTAGAGCAGGAGAATCCGATGGTAGATGATGACGGGAAGAGATTTGTGGACATGCTCCTCAAATCAGTACAGGATCTGTCGAGGCAGATTGAGGTGATGGGGCAGAGATTCACGACAGTAGAGGCTAGACAGCATGAGAGCCCACAGGTTTTCCAGGTTGGTGAGGGATCGGGTGCATCCCACCATTTGCCAGAGCAGCGTGATACTACTCAGCAGGTGGCCTCACATGCCCCTACACGCTCTACCATGCCCACTTTCTTAGGAGCAAACACGGGGGCCGGAGCCCAGCAGGAGGTAGAGCCCAGTCATATGGGCGATTATTTTGCAGAATACTAGGCCTATGGGTAGGAGTTCAGGGAGGCTCTCTCATTCAGAGACTTTGTTCAGCTCCAGCAGGATAGTAGACCCTGCGACCATCACAGAGGGTACCGACATTATCATGATGGTGACACCCACCGTGCAGCTAGTAGATTCCACTTGCCTACGTTTGATGGTTCATCAAACAGTTCGGCAAAGTCTTGGGTGGAGAAGATGGACATTTACTTCCAGCTTAACTAGATGTCGGAGACAGAGGCCATCAAGGTGGCGACGTTACATTTGGATGGTGAGGCCCAGGATTGGTGGTTCCATGGGATGGTTACACTCGGGCATTCCACAGTGACGACGTATGTCGAGTTCACCAAGAGATTGATGGAGAGGTTTGACCGGAGGGATCCGGAACAACACTTTGTTGAGCTGACGAGGCTCAAACAGACAGGGAGCCCAGAAACCTACATTGTGAACTTTTTGAGGGTTTCAGTGATGGTGCCAAATCTATCCACGACATGGAGGATCTACATGTATGTTGAGGGGTTAGCAGAGCCACTTCGGGGTCTAGTCAGATCCACTAGACCAACCACCCTTCAGGATGCTATTAGCATGATCCGGGACTTACAGGATGTCTTACCCAGGACTCAGACACCTTACCCCCAGCGACAGGCTTTTCAGCCTAAGGGGAAGGATGTGAGGATTCCGCCTCCGAAGGGGAATCCAAGACGAGTACAGATTGATGATGATGCCAGGAGGGAGTTGAAGAAGAAGCGGTTGTGCTTCACCTGTCAGGAGCCGTGGGCACCAAGACATAGATGTGCTACTGGCAAAGCACATTTTATTGAGGTCTTTTCTAAGAGCAGCGGGGAAGAAGATGAGGAGGATGATGTGGAGGCAAGAGATAGTCATGCCATGCAGGGTCCCTTGCCGCCTCCACCACCAGTAGCAGGTGGTGCAGCTTTTGCACCTACCAGAGGAGCCCTTGCAGCATTACGAGGAGTTCCCAAGTATTTGACATTGCGCGTACGGGGGACAGTACGTGGCCAGCGAGTATCAGTTTTGGTTGACAGTGGGGCCACCCACAACTTCATCGATGCACAGATGGTTGAGCAGAGAGGTATACCGACAGAGAGTTTCGATGGCTTTTCAGTTTTGGTCCCAGGAGATCAGACCATGGTGTGTGCTCATTATGTTCTGGAGTTATCAGTGACGATGGGCACCTACTCAATAATTACAGAATTGTGTTTTCTTGAGCCCTAATTTGGAGTTACACTTCTACAAAATAATCTTAACGAATAGCTTCTTTGTCATCACATATTTTATAGCATTCTTCTTTCCATGAATGGATATAACATCAACAATGTTATTGGCCTTTTTCCAACTATTCTTTGCCTCTGCTAAGTGCTAACCTAGCATGCCTACCATTTGGTTGTACTTTTGTTATAAGTATTGCCACTACTATTGTTTCTCCTTCTTGTGGTTGATGGGATAGAATTTGTCCTTGATATTTATTTTCAATTCGTCCTATGACAAAGCCTGGGTGACACTAAGGATCAGTTTAAACTTTACACTCACAAAAATTCTCCCACCATAGCAAAGCGTCTCTATGCACACATGGCTTTATGAAAGTGTTTTGTCTTGATCTATAAATTGATACACTTTATAGAAGAAACCTATCTTCTTCAATCAATCAATCATCAAGGGGTAGCATCAGATGTGCTCTAGCCACGAAATTTGGTGGAGAGGTTGGGGCACATGAGATCTCTAATACCCAGAAAGGGTTTGGGCAGATTCTAAATAGACTAGGGGATATTAAAATAATTAATATTTTTAATGGAGTCCCTAAGTCTAAACTTAGGGAAAATAAAATATTAATGTGTATTAATATGAATCTGTGTTAGAATGGTCCAAAAGACATGGATGAAGCCAGATCTAATCTTAGCCGTTGATTAGGAACTTAATCTCGGTCGTTGATATGTCAACAGGAAAAGTATAAGAGGAGGCTTGAGGGTCACTTGGAGAATACACCAGAGTGATCAGTGATTCTATTCTCTAGAGCGGGGTTTTCTAAGAGAGATAGAATCAGTGATCAGTTGCAGCGAGGGGCAGTGAGTACGAGGCAGGGACAGTGCCGAGAGACTAGCACAAAAGCAGATAGAGGCAGACGCAGAGCGAGAGGGAGTGACACAGAGAGCCAGAGAAGCTGCGCAGAGCCTCATTAGGTTGATGCAGAGGCCAGCAGGGCTGATGCTGGGCTTCAAATTGTGCTGGAGAGGGATTTCGTGGAGCAGGCTTTCCGAATACCTATTTCCGAAGAGAGGTATTGCTGCCAGATTTTTTTATCTCTGTCAGGTTAGCCAATTTGGCACCTAGTGTACTCAGAAAAGAGTTTCTTAATAATAAAACCCTCAGATAGTTGCACCGGTTTTCCTGCATTAGGTTTTTCTGAAGACATTAGTCCAAAAACAATGGTGTCACTTGTGTGCTCGTTTCTATTTCCTTCAGTTGATGATATGTAATGTGTTGAGCATGCATTTGTATTTATTTCCAGTATTTACATGGTAAATAGCTTGTTAATTAACAGAACAAGTAGGTAGGAATAAATCAGTAAAAGTGCATGAAGGGTTTCTAACGTGTCAGACTTAGAAATTCCAATGCATTCAGCTAATTGTCGTAGGGAAAAATCTCCACCTTGGTTTCTACTTTGAAAAAGGAGCTTAGATCCTATGATAATTGGTTCAGAATGGAAATTCCTCTTTGAGTAGTTCAATATGTCTTAGTTTATCATCTTCAATTTCTTTGTCTAAGTGCGAGTCTTAACCATAACTATGCATTGATACCAGTTTGATAAGAACAAGAGTGCACTGGGGAATTAGTGCAATGATAGTGCCAAGCTTAACAAACTCAACTTAGTTTATACGGTTCTTAACAAATTATGGCATGCCAATTAACAAGCTGTCTTAGACAAATAATAAATACATCCAAGCTTAACAAACTCAACTTAGTTTATACGGTTCTTAACAAATTATGGCATACCAATTAACAAGCTGTCTTAGACAAATAATAAATACATCCACCAGACACACATTGGCACAATAAACATTTGGCAGCAATCTAAACTCTGAATTTCCATTAATTGAATAAAATTATGCAACAAAAAATGAACAACATAAGGCCTAATATGATCAAAAGCTTATCAATCCATCAACCATCCCATTTACAAACTTAGGGTTGGGTATAAATAATGTTAGATAATACAATCACTTCATATGTCGTCTTCTTTATATTCTCTAAATTACATAATTATACAAAATTCAAGAAGAGGAAGAGATAAAGACAAGATAATTTTGCCATCAGTGTTGGTCTTCATCATGTAACAATGTGTTGAGTTATCCATCTGCACCAGCACTCATACATTGCTTTAGTTTGTGGATCTGCAACAAGGATTAGTATGCAAGGTTGCACGACAAATTGTCAGCACAACCAAACCCTAAAAAATAGAATACACAAGATGTGGATATGATTTATTCAATGAAGTCCTTGGATACAATTACAAACTCACTGGATACAATAACATAGTCATTCGGTAGTTGTGCTACCTACTTGACCTAACCACTTTATATTTATGATGCCTTCTTAAACGTTTATGGCCACTTAGCATTAAAGTGACCTTTATTACATATCCAAGGCACTTCATAAGTTGGACTCATAGTATTGGAGTGCTAAATAACCGAACAAGCCCCTTAACACAAAAGAATAAATTTTCAATTCTGTCCCTCTCATTTAATCCAAGGATTAAAAAGTTTTACAAAGATGATCACAGTGATCATGGTATCATAAAAGACAACATGCTTTATTGTAGTTGTTATCTCCTTCAAATCTTGGGATCTGTATTGATGCACCATTGAACTGTTGTTTTCAAACTATTTTATCCTAGACAAAATCTCGGTTTAAAACTCTCTTTAGTGCAAGTCCTCCAGTCATGGACTTCGTAGATATCTCACTTCTTCTACGATCATATCTCATACGATGTGCTCTGTTTAACCCACAAATCAGAAGTAGGCTCGTTATTCTATCCCTCTGCCACCTAAAAGAAGCATATTTTTATCGTTTGCTTCCTGTAGATTTCAATTGTGACTCCGTTGTCTTTTCCTAGGTTCACAAACATCAAGTCACATACACTTTCGATAATGTTTGATTTTATTTATTAAAATATACTTGATGTCGAAACAATCATCCATTTCCTGGTAGTTTGTTAATAGTATTATCAATTATCATGCCCAATGCCAAGGCTTGTCTACCAGTTTGATATTAGCCATTATCCCCTGTCGACAAGCCTGAGAAGCAGGACTCCTCAAAATCAATCAGAATGTTCCGCTTCAACGAGTATAGAAAAATATGGGTGGACATGGGTGTTTTTCTTCTCTCTAAATTTTGTCATATTATTGGCAAGGGAAAGAAACAGTATCTTGTTCTTTGTTCTGTGTCTTTTATCTCTTTAGATCCCATACATCTATCATTGAAAAGAAAGACATCATCCTTACAGCAGTTGGGGCAACCTTTCTGTTTCAAACCTAGCATTGGAGATAAAAAAGGATGATAAAGTTTTAGTTTGGAGTCCTTGGCGATACATATAAACCGTCAAGGGAGCATTTAGCAGTCAACTATATCAGAATCGGCTCTCTTTAGACGTGCTTAGCTAACCTTGCTTTTGATTCCTTCCAATACTCAGAGCCTTGAAGCAGTGAAGAAAATTCAACCAAAACGAGCCCTGTTCGTTGGTATGACTCATCAGTTTGAACATGATAGAGACAATGAAGAGTTGGCAGAGTGGTCTAAGAGGTAAAAAGAGAGACAAAGAGGCGGGAAAGATTTTCATCTCTATTTTTGCTTATGCTATTTCCATTCCTTTATTTTGCTGACACCATTATTGTTTACTTTCTTTACCTTATGCAGGGAAGGAATAGAAGTTCAATTGGCTTATGATGGGCTGAAGGTACCTATTAACCTTTAATTGTCAATGTTTGGCATGAATTTTTCACCTGTCTTTTCCCGTTCTGCTTCCCAATCTCCATTGTCATTGGTTTCCACGACATTGAACATTTCTGGGAGATTTTATTACATAGACAACTTCAGCATGCAGACACAAGCAGCATGATAATTTTTTGGGTCCTGAGATGTACATTGTATTCTTAAATCAAAAAGAGTAGTCAGCGTTAAGTTTGTAATATTTTGGAACAATCAAAGAAATTGCTCAATGTTAAAGGTGATTTTTTCAGCCTCCAGCAAATTTTTTTGTACCTGCGATGGTTCACTAATATTTGAGAAAACACATGCACACCAAAGTAGGTGGCAGATTATATTATTTTGAATTCTTAAATCAAAGATAACTCTCAACGTTAACATCACATTTTTATGATGTGGCCATCCTTTTCACTTACGGGGTTTCATTGATTGTATATTTGTGAAAATAGATGTGCACCAAAGTAGGTGGCAGATTATGTGGCGAAAAGTTATACAGCTGCAGGGTACTAATTGTGTATTTGAGAAAAAACATGCACACCAAAATAGGTGGCAGGATATATTTTTTTTGAATTCTTAAATTAAAGAAAGCAGTGTGTTAAGATTACACTATTTTTATCATGTAGCCATTCTTTTTTTAATTACGGTGTTTCATTGACTGTATACTTCTGAAAATACATGTGCACCAAAGTAGGTGCCAGATTATTTAGCTAAAAGTAACCTAATTGTGTCCTGTGCATTTACCAAGAATCAAATGCTCAACAACATTGATAATAATTGATTAAACTAACCACTTAAACTTTGTGAAGATGTTTTTACTTAACTTATATATTTATTTATTTATACATAATGTAAAGTTTATCTAAAATCGATTTCTCAAATAACCATTAAAAAAATAAAAATAAAAATAAATATATAAACATAAAACATTCATTTAAAGAATTTTACTATTTTAGTACACAAGAAAAGTCAAATTTTAAATACTTTTTTCTTATGTTTTATGTACAAATACAATAGCTAATTGATAACCTTTGTGTGTACTTCAATGTTTTGATCTTATAGTAGTTTTTCTGAGGTGTGCATGCATAAAGAATCAAATAAAATGATACAGAGGGCCAAAATAAGGATATTGCATAACATTCATTTTTACAACCAGAAACTAATAAATAAAAAGTTATTTAATTATCTATTGTAAGTAGTTGAAAGTGAAGATTTATCTTTGGAAAAAAATTATGTTATCACAATTCAAAAAAGCAATTAGGTTGTAATGTTCCTAAATAGGAAAAATAGTGATATGCAAAGCAAACAACAAATACAACACATAAATTTTAAACACCCGTGTAAACACCAGAAATGATAACCAGTTGAGTCATGTTATTAAGCAATTGGAGCAATAATACAATAGTGTGAGGAGTGCACTTGGGCTTGCCTCAATGGAAAGCTTGACAAAACCCAGGTGATAAAATGACAAGCTCAAATGATAGAATCAACTGCTCCAATGATGCCCTGCATTGCCCCAAAAAACTGCACTGTCTGTTGGAAAGAAGTTGCTGAAAACCCCACTTCTAGTGCTCAAAAAATTCTGCAAAATTAATCCCAAGCTCCTCTCAAATAACCCACCAAACCCCAGAAAGGGTTTGGTCTAGTTCTGACCCCCGAAATTCAGTACCAAATACCATGTCCTCCTCCAACAACTGGGAAATATGGCCTGCCTGCAACTCACAGTGAAAGCCCTCCAAATCACTGCAAAAAGGTTGAGTTACACTACCCCAAGGATCTCCTAATTTCTTTCGGCAAACTCTAGCTCCAAAACTCATCCCACAATCTCCCACGTGTGCTTAGTGAGAGGCTTATGTGCTGGTCCTAGAAGCTCCAAACCTTGTTGCCTTTAAGCAGCAATCTCTTGCTCCCAAACTCCTTTAAAAGGCTGATATCTCAATGAAGCTTCTCTACCAAAATTCTCTTGACAATTTCTACCCGGAAGACCCTTGAAATGACTCCAGCGTATCCCTCATCTTGGAATATGCACTAGCTGGGCAAATGGTTGAGTGATAAGCTCTGAATCCCCTCTAGATCCTCTCCAAATTGGTACGATTTGACCTCCCTAGAGTGGCACTTGAAGTCCTTCGAAGAAAGGGTGAGTTCTCCGCTTGGAAAACTCGATGCTAAACAAGAAGTGACCCGGTTAAGCAGTTTGAGCAACAAGAGTGAGTTCAATTGACAAAAGACCCCATATGAGGTTGAGCTTCTCCTATTTATAATTAGTGAGCTTCCTTTTCCCATGTGGGCCCCTCCATCTATCTCTTCGACCTCCCTTCCTTGGCTATTTGAACTTTTTCCTTGGCAAGTGTGTTTTTCCTTGTGCATGTGGCCCCCACACTCCACTAACCAAATATTTTGGCCTCCCTTTTTCTCCTAAGTCTTTCTTCAAAATTTTGTGGGTCCCATGGTCACCAAAAGTGTCAAAATTGTGGAAAAATAAACTCTGGAAAAAATAATTTAGGAAGGGACATTACAATCCCCCCCTCCCAAATGTTGCTTGTCCTCAAGCAAATTTAGTGCTGGATGATCAATTATGTGTTCACCTTCCCAAGTACCATCCTCATCCGGTAAGCTCCTCCAGCATACTAAGTACTCCCTGATAGAATCACTCCTTAGCTTCCTCTCCCTAGTCTCCAGAATGGCTTCTGGTTCCAGAACCAGATGTCCCTCATCATCAAGTGGAGGCAACTTCGTAGCTATTGTCACCTACTGCCCCAACACCTTCTTGAGGCATGAGACATGAAAGACATTGTGAATCTTGCTCCCTAGTGGAAGCTCCAGCTCATAAGCCACTCCCCTGACTCTCCTAGTCACCTTGTACGACCCATAGAAATGTGGTTGTAGCTTCTCAGCCCCCTTCTGCTTCAATGTAGATTGACGATATGGTTGTAGCCGCAAAAATACCAAGCCCCCCTCCTCAAATTGCCCCTCAATCCTGTGCCTATCCGCATACATCTTCTGTTGATTCTTGGCTATCAATAAGTTATCCTTAAGAGCCTTGAGGATATCTTGGCTCTCTTGGATCCAATATTTGGCCTTTGGGGCCCGGTTGTCTCCAAAAACAATGTCAGCAAAAGACAAAGCATCATAACCATACAATGCACAGAAAGGTGACATACCAATGGACATGTGATGGGTGGTGTTGTAGCAGTACTCACCCAAATGTAACCACTGAAACCATGCTCTTTGTTGCCCAGTCACATAGTTCCAAAGGTAGCCCTCCAACCATTTGTTAACCCTCTTAGTTTGATCGTCAATCTCTGGATGGTAACTAGTGATGGGGGTGAGTTCAGTGCCCTCTAATTTGAAAAGCTCTTGCTAAAACGCCCCCATGAACCCACTGTCTCTATCACTGACTATGGTCTTAGGAAGTCCATGCAAGTGAAAGACCACCCTAAAGAACAACTCGGCTACTTGTGACGTTGAATACCATGTTAGAATGGTGAAGAAGTGAGCGTATCTAGTCAACCGATCCCCCACCACATAAATGCAATCTCTTCCCTGCACTATAGGGAGTCCTATGATAAAATCCATGGAGATACTCTCTCATTTCCTCTCATAAATGGGGAGTGGCTACAACAACCTAGTTGGATGGGTCAAATCCCCCTTGTTCCTCTGGCAAGCCTCACACTCCTGCACATATCTCAACACATCCCCCTTGAGGCCTTTCCATGTGAAACACTCTCTAACTGTCATATAAGTCTTCTGCCACCCCTGGTGCCCTGATAGTGGAGAATCATGTGCTACATGGAGAATCCTCTCCCTCAACATAAACTCGACACCAAGAATAGGTGCCCCTTGTAGTAAATGACCTCAGCCATCACCTTATAATACTCATCAGTGTGGATACCCTCCAAAATCTCACATGCCCATCGGTCCTTGGAGTACTCCACCAACAACTGCGCCTTCCAATCATGGCAGATGCTCATGAGTGAAAGTGTCGCGGGTCTCCTGGATAATGCATTTGCTACTATTTTGTGCTTGCCTTTGACATACTCGATATCGAAGCCATAGGCTTGCACCTTGCTGACCCACCTCTATTGCCTATTACTTAGGCCCTGCTGCCCCATAAAATGGTGAAGACTATTTTGGTCAATCTTCACACGAAATTTGTTGCCCACCAGATATTGCCAGAATTTTGCCAATGCATGCATGATGGTCAACATCTCCTTGTCGTACATAGAATACGACCTCTCGTGCAGAAGGAGTTTCCAGATCTCAAAAGCGATGGGGTGTCCATCTTGAGATAACACTGTGTCAATCCCCTCCCCTGATGCATCGCACTCCAATGTGAATGGCTTTGTGAAGTCTGAAAGTGCCAAAATTGGGAAACAACTATCTGTTGGCATTATGATACAAGTGTTGTCCTTGATGGCAACTCACACAGAGATATGATACAGGTGATGGCAACTCAATCAGAGGACAGATCTTAGTACAGCAGGTCAAGAGAGAGATATACGCAGGTTAACCTTAATGAAAGTGCTTATACACGCGGGTGAGAAGAACAAAAGGTGCGTATGTGTACACATGCAGGTTCACAAAAGGAAAGGCGCGTACATGTTGGAAAACTAAGTTTTGGTCCGTGTTATTTGGTCCATGGTATTTTGGTATTGGTCCGTGGTATTTGGTCTGAAGTGTTGACCCCAGGTATTGGGTCCAAGGTATTGTTTCTACATGGTTTTCGACCATGGTATTGAGAGAAGCCTAAACCTATATGAGGAGAAGATCATTAGGCCAAGTTGGTGGAAGTGTGTGTTGAATGTTTGATGAAGTGTGAGATCTAATATACTGGGTTTGTGATGCTTGGCTCGATCTGAATCAAGGAGGCTCCTATGCGGTTGATAAAGGTTGATGGACCAGAATCTTGAAGACTAAAATGTATTATCAGTATATGGTATGATCATGAGTAGATCTGAGTACTGTCACATGTTTTATCCTTTATATCTTATTGTCTGGGTATATCTGAAGTTGGAAATTGCAGCGAAGGTATAAGTAATTATCTTTAGATCTGTACGCGGGTTCTCTCTGGTGAAAAGGCGTATACACGATAGTTTGGCACAGTCAAGTAGCATCTACAGTATGAGATTTGATGTTTCAGGTTGCTATTGGTTCTAGTGGTTGTTGCAAAGTTCTGGGCTCTGGTCTGTGTTCTGGTAACTGTGTTTTGATGACAGGGTTTCAGTGATTCAGTATTGGGTGATTTAGAGATTGATGATGCAGGTATAGTTGATGATTGTATTACAGTGGTGATTGTTTTGTATTTATGGATCCAGTCTAAAAATTTATGAAACATGGTCCCTGGAAGAAAAGAGAAGGTTGTAGCCTTCTGTAGGTCAGCACCTACGTACTAGTACTTCAGCTAGTACAAGAACTAAGGGGGTTGTAGCTCCCTCCCAGGAGAGTCTGGAGAACAAGAGAAGGTTGTAGCCTTCTGCAGGTAGCAGCCTGCATACTGGTATAACACTGCACCAGTGCAGAAATATTGTAATAAGAAGTTTCTTATTAAAAAGAAGATAAAGATGTAGCAAGTAGTTTTCACCCACATTGGGTTTCCACCTTATATCATGGTGTTCATGTGTGTTGCTTATGTGTGATGATCTGTTCTGTTATACTGCTCTTGTTTACAGTTCATATGGTTAATAATGTTCTGATGCACTCATTAAGGACCAACTAACTGAATCATAAGTTTACTTGATATACGCTTGTTGCATTACACAGTTGCGTATACATGCAGTTTGTCTTAACCGAAGTAGTGTATATGAATTTGAGTATGAAAATGAAAAAGTTATATTGATTTGATAATACTGATTCAACCCCCCCCCCCCCCTCTTAGTATTATTTCCAACAATTGGTATCAAAGCAAGCCCTTTAGAAGAAGCTTGATCGCTTGAAGGAAAGATCCATCAGAATGGGTAATCAAGAAAGACAGGCATCCATCAGGCCACCAATCTTTGATGGGAGCAACTTTTTCCACTAGAAGATAAGAACCACAGCATATCTACAATCGCTTGGAACGGATGTTTGGGGAATCGTGGAAGGAGGATACACATATCCATCAGCAATTCCTACAGATACAACAGAGAGAAAGCAATATGAACTCAATGCCAAAGCGGTTACTGCTTATTCGGAAGTTTGTCACAATCAGAATTTGTCAAGGGCATGCAGTTCAAATCAGCCAAAGAAATATGGGATAAAATCATTCTAAGCTACGAAGGAGATGAATAGGTAAAACGAGCAAAGCTTCAAACTCTCAGAATACGGTATGAAAATATTAAGATGCATAGTAATGAAAGCATAGCTAATTACTTCCTGCGTATAGATGAGATTGTCAATTGTATGAGGAATCTGGGTGAAGAATTTAAGAAAGTTGTCTTAGTTGAAAAGGTTTTAAGATCCCTGTCTGCCAAATTTGATTCCAAAGTTTCTGCCATATAAGAAAAGGAGGATCTGCAGAAAATCACTATGACGCAGCTTCACAGAATCTTAACTGCTTTTGAGATGAGAAAAGGAGGACCATTAGATATGAGAGAAGCCACATTCGAAGTGTCAGAAAATGAATCAGGACACATTTCAGAAGGAGAAGATGAGGTAAATTTTGTCAAGAATCTTGAACGGGGATCTGGAAGGTTCAAAGGTAAGCTACCTTTCAAATGCTTTTCATGTGGTAGAGTTGGTCACTACGCTGCTAGATGCCCTCATAACAAAGGAAAGATGTCTGATAGAAGTTATTATATCCATGATAAAAGTAATGACTCATCCAATAGTGATGAAGACATTAGACTTCTCATGGCATATGAAAATAAGAACGTAGAACCAGAGGAAGTTACCAAATTAAAAGAACAATTGGAGTCAGTAACCAGAGTAAGGGAGCAATTGCAGGATATAGTAAAAGATCAAAGCATAACAATTCAGAGACTTGAATCAAAGATCCTCTCTCTAAAAGAAGATCTTAAAGAATCAAAGAAGCAGAATGAAGATGCTCTTGAAGAACAAGAACATGAAGTGATCGAATTAAGGCAACAAGTGGAAGAAGGAAGAAAAGCTGAAGAAAACATAAGGAAGCAGTATCTGGAAAAGGAAGAACAACATCAGGTTGAGGTAAATATCTTAAAAAGTAAATTAGAAGAAAAGGATAAACTGTTACGATTTCAAGATAGTACTAAGATTTTGGATGACATTCTTGGTAGTCAAAGATCCCCTACTATCAAAACTGGTCTTGGCTTTTATGAATCTATTGAAGGTGAATCTAGCTCACAAAGTGAGGCAAGGAACTCTAATGAGAATTCTAAAGTGCTCAACAACGAGATGAGAGGACAACCTCATCAACAGGCAAGGAAAGAAATTCCTCAAAGAAAATCCTTTACTCCTAACTATGGAAGTGATAGACAATTATTTCCTCCATTGAATAACATTGAATGTTATGTATGTCATAATCTTGGACATATTGCAGCCAGATGCAGAAGTAGAATGGTTCAAGACCGTCACACAAGATCATCACATTCCAGGTACTTCAAAGGATATTGTTTTGCTTGCAATATGTTTGGCCACAAAGAAATTGATTGCAATAGAAGGAACATGAAACATGTAAGAAGTTATGCATGTAACAAGTTTGGACATAAAGCAAGGGAATGCAGGAGCAAAATTCAAACTCCAAAGCAAGAGGATTATACATCCTAGGAATTGAAGAAGATAGAATTAGAGACAGAAAGGTGTGACATAACTCAGTTAGCTGACATAACAGACACAAGGGGAAATTGAAAGTGTAGACCTTCAGTATTCCATCTTGCATACACTGATATAAGGAAGATAAGTTGCGTATATACGCGAGCTAGAGGCTGCAGAGTCGTGTATATGGAGCTCAGAAGAAAAAGGCAGCAGAACAGACTTAGGAAATGGTTCGGTCATGGCATGGCACAGGCTCAGGGGGAGCATATACTTCAAATACTGCATTGTTGGCATTATGGTTAGAAGTCTTTGGTGATGATGCTTATGTGGCTAAATGATACATCTTGCTATTTGATCAAAAGAATGGTATTGCAGGTTACAAAACTAGATGCTGATGCTTATGGTGCAGATCATATATGGTGTATGATAGTGGCTAATGACTATCGTGGTCTTGATTGGATCGCTGGTCATTGTTATAAAGACCTTGCATGTGCTCAGGGGGAGCATGGATGGATTGGTACATCTTGGCATATACAAAGGGGGAGCCCAATCATAGATTTCAGCAGGTACTCAGGGGGAGTATGGACAACAGAGGGAGAGAACTTCTTGGTCTGCCCTTTGCCCTTGATGTTAACTCACTCAGAGGTATGAAACAGATGATGGCAACTCAATCAGAGGACAGATCTTAGTATAGCAGGTCAAGAGAGAGATATATGCAGGTTAACCTTGATGAAAGTGTGTATACACGCAGGTGAGAAGAACAAAAGGCGCGTATGCATACACACGCAGGTTCACAAAAGGAAAGACACGTACATGTTGGAAAACTAAGTTCTGGTCCGTGGTATTTGGTCCATGGTATTTTGGTATTGGTCCGTGGTATTTGGTCCGGAGTGTTGACCCCAGGTATTGGGTCCAAGGTATTGTTTCTACATGGTTTTGGACCATGGTATTGAGAGAAGCCTAAACCTATATAAGGAGAAGATCATTAGGCCAAGGGGGTGGAAGTGTGTGTTGAATGTTTGATGAAGTGTGAGATCTAATATACTGGGTTTGTGATGCTTGGCTCGATCTGAATCAAGGAGGCTCCTATGCGGTTGATAAAGGTTGATGGACCAGGATCTTGAAGACTAAAATGTATTATCAGTATATGGTATGATCATGAGTAGATCTGAGTACTGTCACATGTTTTATCCTTTATATCTTATTGTTTGGGTATATCTGAAGTTGGAAATTGCAGCGAAGGTATAAGTAATTATCTTTAGATCTGTATGCGAGTTCTCTCTGGTGAAAAGGTGTATACACGCCGGTTTGACACAGTCAAGTAGCGTATACAGTATGAGATTTGATGTTTCAGGTTGCTGTTGGTTCTAGTGGTTGTTGCAAAGTTTTGGGCTCTGGTCTGTGTTCTGGTAACTGTGTTTTGATGACAGGGTTTCAGTGATTCAATATTGGGTGATTTAGAGATTGATGATGCAGGTATAGTTGATGATTGTATTACAGTGATAATTGTTTTGTATTTATGGATCCAGTCTGAAAATTTATGAAACGTGGTCCCTGGAAGAAAAGAGAAGGTTGTAGCCTTCTGTAGGTCAGCACCTACGTACTAGTACTTTAGCTAGTACAAGAGCTAAGGGGGTTGTATCTCCCTTCCAGGAGAGTCTAGAGAACGAGAGGAGGTTGTAGCCTTCTGTAGGTAGCAGCCTGTGTACTGGTATAACACTGCACTAGTGCAGAAATATTGTAATAAGAAGTTTCTTATTAAAAAGAAGATAGAGACGACTTGCAGCAGGTGGTTTTCACCCACATTGGGTTTCCACCTTATATCATGGTGTTCATGTGTGTTGCTTATGTGTGATGATATGTTTTGTTATACTGCTCCTGTTTACAGTTCCTATGGTTAATAATGTTCTGATGCACTCATTAAGGATCAACTAACTAAATCATAAGTTTACTTGATATACGCTTGTTGCATTATACACAGTTGCGTATACATGTGGTTTGTCTTAACTGAAGTAGCCTATATGAATCTGAGTATGAAAATGAAAAAGTTGTATTGATTTGATAATATTGATTCACACCCCCCCCCCCCCCTCTCAGCATTATTTCCAACACTATCACTTCCTTGAGGCAATCAAATGCCAATTGTGCTCAGTTTGTCCATGCGAAATCCCCCTTCTTTGTCAGATTTGTGAGGGGAGCCGCTAGTTGTGAGAATCCCTTTACGAGCTTCCTATAGTAGGTGCATATGCCTATGAATCTTCTCAACTTGGTCACATTCTGGGGCTTAGGCCAATCCTGGATGGCCTTGATCTTCTCCTCATGCACCCTCACTCCATCTGTGCCAATGATATGTCCTAAGTAGAGCATCTCTGTCAACCCAAACTCACACTTGGACAACTTGGCGTAAAACTGTTGCTCCTCTAAGATACGCAACACCGTCTCTAAGTGCTACAAATGCTCTTCTCACGTCTGTCTATAGATCAAGATATCATCGAAGAACACCAACACAAACTTCCGCAACTGCCCACAAAATACATGATTCATGCATAACTGAAAGGTGGCAAGTGCATTGGTCAACCCAAAGGGCATGACCAAAAACTCAAAATTCCCATAGTGGCACTTGAAAATCATCTTAAGTATGTCATGTTCGCTCACCTTGATCTGGTGGTACCCCGAGCGCAAATATATCTTAGAGAAGTACTTGGATCCTCTAATCTCATCCATCAGCTTATCAATGTGTAGGGTGGGTTATCGGTTCTTCAATGTCTTCTTGTTGAGCGCTATGTAATCAATGCATATGTGCAAAGTCCCATCCTTCTTCTTCACTAGAACAAATGATGAAGTGAAGGGGCTAGAACTTGGCCTAATGTGTCCCAACGCCAGCAACTCCCTGATGGCACGCTCAATCTCGTCCTTGTAGGCCTTGGGATGCCTATAAGGAGTGGTGATAATTGCCTTCCCTAGCGGTATGTCCCCAAACACTACCAAGTATCCATCCAAGATGACATGTATGTTTGGGTGAGGTGGCTTGGGCATTGAAATTGTCTGTGGAGGGTACAAATGCATGCCCTGAAGAACTACCAGCTTGTCATTCGGCCCTGTGAACTCCATCTCCAGTTTCCTCCAATTAGTGGTGACCCGACCAAGGGAGTAGAGCCACTAGACACCCATCACCATGTTGGTGTCCGACACATCCACAACAAAGAAATGATTTGTCACCGGTAGTTCCCCATGGTCACTATCAAAGTGGGAACATATCGGGTGCATTGCATAGGTATGTCCCTCGACACCAGAACTGAGAACCCCTCAAACTCCTCTGTAGTGATGCCCCACCTCTGAACCATCTAGGCATCAACGAAATTATGTGTGGCTACACTGTCTACCAAAACTAAGGCACGTTTTCCCTGCAGTATGCCTCGGATCCTCAAAGTGAAAAATTTGGGAATTCCATGCAAAGAAGCGAGGACTCTCCCAAATGGTGCGAAACGTGCTCCCCTAGGTGGTGGTAGTGGTGATGGTCCCCCCATCTTCCTGACCCTCGATGTCTCGCTCGCCAAAATCCAACTCCACATCATCCTCCTGGTCACTATCCGAGAAGACCTTGATGTAGTGGGCCTTGCCTGCAATGCACCGGTGGCTTGGTGCCCATGGCCCCCGACAAGTGAAACATAGTTTCCTCCTCCGAAGTTCTCTCTCGGTCTCCTCATCTAACTACCCACGCCCTTGGGTTGCTCGTTGTGGTGGGGGTCTAGTATCACCTCCCTTCTACGGGTAGGGAGTCCATGATGGAATGGGTGCTCTAGTATTGGGGATTGCCCCCTGCGAATCTCTAGCACAAATAACTGCCTCCCGCAAGGTATAGGGTCTATGTGACTTCACCAGTCCACGCAATGGCTCAAGCAACCCCTCTATGAATGTGTACACCCTCGTAGCATCCGGCATGTCTCGCACCATAACAGAAACCATCAAAAACTTCGATATGTAATGCTCATGGTGGTCAATTTGTCTAAGTTGGGTCAACTCCCTGAAGTGAACCTCTGGGTCCCTCCTATTAAATGCTCCACCACTCTCTGCATGAAATCCTCATAAGAGGTCACGTTGGCATGTCCCAATGTGGACAAGTCATGAAACCACCACTCGTGTGCTTCCCCCTCCAAGTGCAGGGTGGCCATTTTGATGGCTTCCGCCTCCGTCATTCAATTAAGTTGGAAGTAAGTATCCAACTTCCCTATCCAAGCTCGAGTTGTACACTTGGCAGAGCCATCATATGTGGGGAAGTACTTTAGTGTTGTTTTAATCAATCCTAATTGACCGAGACTGCAACAATTGATTGTCAACCCAGGGTAGGTCTTGTTGTTTCAATGGAGTTCGCATAAATTTACTGGCATGGCTCTTTATTTTTATTTTTTTGATATAACACCTTTTATTTAAGACAAAATCACTTTGAAACTCCATTTTTAGCATACAATGAAATCAAATAGAGTACAAATGACACAAATGGCACCTTTTCTATTTAATAGAACCCTTTATCAAGTGGACACACTAATTGGTATCTCAACCTAGGTAATTAATTGTAATGGTTTCACTACTTTTACGAAACCCTCTAATAAGTGGAACAAAACCCATTACTATATGAACCCAGGTAGTTTTAATGGTACTTGGGGGAACTTATAACTAAACCATAACATAACAAGAACATAACATTTGATTAATTGAATTGTTTCACCTATAGATATTTTATATTTATCCACTAAAGCATTAGCCTATGTTCATTTCATTATTTGTGCTTGCCTCATGCCTAGGTAAGGGGAAATCCATATAAGAAAAGGGACTTATGTTTTCTCTTCACTCATTCATTCTTGTATTCCATGATTTTTTCATTTTGTACTCTTACAATTTTCCTTTAAAGAAAAGTTTAATACATGCCTTAAGATCGAAGACAATTATGTGCATTGATTTTTGACATATAAGAGAAACTTATTAAAGGGTTGACCTTTTCTTGAGATTCGGGCTTCCTTTGTTTTAGTTGAAATTTGGAATAAGTACATACTTTGTATTCATGCTCAGCTACTTTTGCATCAAGGTTTAATTTTATGAAGATAGTGGGTTCAAGAATAATCCCATGTCTATAGAGTTGTGATCTAGTCATTTAGATAGGGCATTGCCATATTAATGACCCTAGTTCAATCTTGGGCAAGCACAAAAGCTTGGATAAGTTAACTGAGTTTTAAAAATTCCATAAGAAGGAATATATATTGGCGTTGGATTATAAGTTAGATAAGTTTGACAAATTGCATATGAAGGAATATATATATCCTTTGAATAATTTATTAAACAATGAAAGAATATAAAATGTTCGTCATCCTTCTTCTAGCCCACCCTCTTGGGATCTCCTATAAGATATTCCACAAACCATTTTATTGCTAACATGATGAGAAGAAAATATTTGCAAAAAATTAGCTATGCAAATGTTTTACTAAGCAGCAAGTCTTCTTCTTGGATTCTAAGTGTCAAAGTCACTTGCTCTCACATGCTTGGTCCTTGATAAATGCATGAGTGCAACTCTCTTATGCAAACCTAAACATTTGATAGTCAGTGCACACTTTCATCAATAGTGTCCCTCATTTTGGTTGCAATTGTACTTTTATTTTGGTGAGTTTTCCCAATTGTCGCTTTTGTGAACTTTTGTTTTCACAAGTGTCACTTTCACTTTTGCAATTGTCTTTTTTTCTTTCCTTCGCTTTAACAAGTGGTGTTTTCATGTTATCTTTTCTCTGGCATGTGTCACTTTCAACTTATATAGCTTTTCCATGTGTCATTTTCACATTTTCTTACTATCGCAGCTGTCACTCTTTGTTGTTTTCACTCTTATATGTGTCACACCTTTGCACATCACTAGAGGCAGTTCTAGCACACTCTTCCACATTATATTGTCTTATATGTCATTAGAATATGCACTAGACACATCCCTAAAACTCAGCACACTTTTTGGTCGCAGTAGACCCTTTTATCACAACTTGTATTCTAAGTGTCGTAATGTGTCGTTTCAACTGTCGCACTTAGAAATATGTTTTCCTTTGTTGTCATTTCAACTGTCGCACTTAGAAATAAGTGTTGTTTTTTTGTCGTTTCAAGGTGTGGTTTATGTGCACGAGTCTTATGCATTCCCCTAGCTTGTATTGATGGTTTTCATGTGTGTGATCCATGTTTGATTCTTGTTCGGATACTTTTCCTTTTCTTACTCTACTAATCCCACACTTAGCCATTTTGGAGCTCTTCTTGGTCCTCCTGCCCAGTGAAATTTGTGAATAAATGAACCATCTTGTTAGGTGATTGAGCACAACCTATTCTTGATCCCATTGATCATATCTATTCCTCCCATACTTGTGCACTATGCCCTCTTCAAGGTCATCTCCTATGGTTTCACATTCAATACCTTCAAAGCATAGTCACCTAACCCTTCTTGCTTGTATTGACTCACTGCACTGAGTTTTGAGAAATTCTGCCTTGTATAGCGCATGGAGCATTTCTAGTGGCCTTCTACAAAATAAAATTTCACCATACAAGCTCTCCTCCCTCTCACAATGCAATAAACATCTCCTAGGCAAAGTGACTTACCTTCTGCTGCCTACTTCAGTGAATTGCGCAATCTCCTCTTATAGACAACCCCTGCAGAAGCAAACTACTCTAGCATAAGGCCCACAACGCATTTCTAGTCTATAGAGGACCACTGTTGAGGAAAAATACACTAGCCTTAGGCCTTCCCCTCTCTCTCAGTGCACTACGCAGTCTTAGTACATAATGAGGCCTCCTATTAGTGACTGTCAAGTCAAACTACAATATCCTAGGGTGCAGAGTGCATTCCTAGTGGACAATGATCTATTGTTAAGCTAAACTGCATTGGCATAGAAGCCTTCCCTTAAGCCTTGTAACACCCTCCTCCCACATTTACCCAAGTTAACCATCCTACTGGAGTAAACATGTGACGAAGAGTTACTATAATATGATTCAACCTCCTAGATCACCTTAAGGAAGTGAAATCGACAAAACCTTATTGACCTCCCTCAGGTGTTGTAGGACGCCCAAGGGCTAAGCCACCCTTCTAGGTGCCTAGACCTTGATTTAAACCTTTGTTTCTATGTCCTACACCCCCAGACATTGGCACTATACTATTGGAATTTGACTATAACCCTCCAATCGCATGCACAAGCATGCAAGGGGGAAACTGCAGTCTTTTTCACTCAATACTATGCCTGCGACCGTGAGATCTGAGGCACATTTTCAGGGCTAGTCTCTATACCTTTGCCTATAACTTAATGAAACTCTAAAAAATGATAAATGACATAGGGACAAAGCCTTCCATATAATAACTTGACCTAACTAGGCCTAACCATGACAAACATGTCATAAAAAACAAGATGAACATGAAATCTAGAGGTCATAAACACACATATGAACATAGGGGTCTCATACTTATCTGAGAAGCATCAAAAAGGTTTTATGCCTTCTCAACATAGCTACATTATCATCTATTAAGTCATACATTCATTATCCATTCATTTACTAATCAAAACATGATGAGAGCCATGACTAATATCTACAGCCATGCTTATAACCAACACATAACCAAAATAATAACAATGATAACCATCAAGCCACATAATAACAAGTACATTTACTCATGAAATACAAGAATAAATAGTTCTTATTAACATATGAAAAATCCAACCAACTCAGGGACTTCATGTACCACCCGACCATAGATTGGCTTGAACCAAATCTTTCTTTCAGCCAATCACCCCCATGCCATCTTCCAACCATGAATGTGGGACTCACAACAAAACCAACCAGAGCTTCCTCAGGTT
Organism: Pinus tabuliformis; assembly: GCA_031772625.1. Taxonomy (NCBI): domain Eukaryota; kingdom Viridiplantae; phylum Streptophyta; class Pinopsida; order Pinales; family Pinaceae; genus Pinus; species Pinus tabuliformis. Next base: position 60,025,188 of record CM062804.1, on the reverse strand, counting down.
TTGCCTTGTATCCCACCATTATCGTTCAAGGGATTCTTAGGCGTGAAACCCTCATCTATATACCAGGCTTTACCATGTATCCGGCCATATACCGAGCAAGGGAATCCTAGTCCCAAACAATAAACATATACTACTAGGTTTTGCCACAATCTCGCCAAATATTGTTCAAGGGATCAATAGGCCCTAAACAAGCATAGATGACTCTAGATCTCTCCACCTAAACCGTGAGGAATAACGAGTACATTTACTCATAAAATACAAGAGGAAAGAACTCTTATTAACATATGCAAAAGCCAACCAAGTCAGAGACTTCCACTTACCACCTGACTATATATTACGTTGAACCAAATCTTTCTTTCAACCAATCACCCCCTATGCCATATTCCAAGCATGAATGTGGGACTCACAACAAAACCAACCAGGGCTTCCTTAGGTTTTACCGTGTATCCCTCCATTACCATTCAAGGGATTCCTAGGCCCAAAACCCTCATCTATACAATGAGTCTTTACCGTGCATCCTGTCATATACTGATAAAGGGATTCTTAGGCTCAAACAATAAACATACACTACTAGGCTTTACCATAATCCCGCCATATACCGGTCAAGGGATCACTAGGACCTAAAAAAGTATGGATGCCTCTAGATCTTTCCACCTAAACCGTGAGGAATCTGTTTGTCTCCACCCTCAATATTTACTGTGTATCTCGCCATTTATTGGTCAAGGGATTCCTAAGCCTTTGGGAATTTTCCTGAGACCACCCCACATAGTTTCGAAGCCATCTGACAATCTAGCTCAACCAAGTAAAAGAACCCCATCACACCATGGTTGTCTATAAATGGCAAGGCAAGGTTGAAAACCACTATCACACCTGGAAAAACTCATGCCAATGACATTAAGAGAACCAAATACACACATGCATATACCATGCATGCCAAAACTATCAAGGAAATCATACATGCAACTCGATACTTGCAAGTCGTTGTAGCCTCTTGATCCAATTCTTCCTTGCTTGATATTTTTTCTTCCCTTTGCTTTCTTGTCCTTCCTTTGCCTTCCTTTCTCCAATGCTAGAGTACTCCCAGAATGCTCTAAGTGTGCAAGAGTATGAGAGAGAGAGAGAACAGAGAGAGAGAGCTCCAAAATGGAACTGACAAAAGGCTGTGAAATTATCCTCATAAGCCTTTTTATTAATGAGGCCTCTAATTTCTTCAATTTCCATTATTTTTCTTTCAATTTCCTCCTCACATGCAACCTGTGACCTTTCACCTTCCTTTTCTCCTAATTTCATTTATTTTCATAAATAGAATGCCAATTAATGCCTCTTTCCTTTTCAAAACCTTTGTTATTGCCTTTGTCAACTCCCCCTTAGCCATAAAAAACCAAATGAACATGTTAGGATGTTTTGCCCAACATTCAACTTGGAATACGTGTCCCATGACCTTGGTCTTATTTTGCATTTATCAAATTTATTACATGGAATTTTAACTTGGGGATGTTACAGACCCCTCCCACTTAGGGGAACATTGTCCTCGGTGTTCAATGACACCTACAACTAGCGAAATCGTTGAAAACCAAAACATACTACCCATCGAGTTTTATGTCTTAGCTCAATGTAATATTTACAATGAACAACCTATTGAAAAGAAAAGCCAACATGAAAACCATACCACTTATTGGAGCGTTATAACACAACTCATGGTGGTATTTACATCCATATGCATATATACCTATACCAAAACTACTTTGCCTCAACCGACAGACAAGGAAGGATACATAGCCTGCATTTGTTACACAGTATTTGGTCACACCTCCTGCACTTCCTTGTGACATACCCTGAAGTGCCCGAAACATGACCATCATGCAGTGTACTCATTCATATATGCAGCCCATATCCTTCCTAAGACATTGATCGGAAAATGCCTTGAGCTTCCCCTGAAGGAAATAACTCTAAAACTCTAATTTGAGAATCATCACTCTTATGAGACTAAAAACAACGATGATCACTTGTTGCATCATACTCGACCTACGATGGCATCGCTCTGTTCACTTATATACTCGCAATGATCCCAAAAAGGAAATTTTCCCAAAGAGAATGAGAAGCTTCATGATCTAGAAGCTTCTAGAGTGGCGAGCTGGAGGTTGTTCAACATAGATGAGGTCGAATTACTCCAACTTGGCCTCTTGGTCTTATCCCTATGAGCTACCTCCTTGAGATAAGGGCCTAATCCTATATTTGTAGAGATCATAACTCCCTCATCCTCTCCCATTCCCAAATGGTTGGTCTATGTCTATTTGCACCCTTATGCTAAGATTGTGCCTATATGCTAGTCATTTGGCTTGGAGGAGTGCTTGGAGAGCTTAGCTTGGACTTGGACATTCATTCAAGGAGAGCCTATCAACATCAAGGTTTGGTTGTATGCTTCCCCTTCTTTTCTATTAATATACAACTGCTAATTCATTTTCCATTGATGTGTATGCTCATGTATCATCTATCTTAACATTCCTTGATTAGTTAAGTAGGTTGCTTTTGAATATGTTGTTTGTATTTGCATGCCTTGTTGTGTCTTGATCTCTTGTGCAGATGCATAAACACCGTGAGCAGCAAGAACAAATTCGTGATGCAAGTGATTCAAGGTCTTCAACAAAGGAGATCGAGATATCATCAGAATGAGGTAGGCCATCTTCTTTGTTTCTCTTTTCAATCGTAACCTACAAAAGTGTCTGGTAGATTGTCACTTAGGTTTCTAATCCCATTGATTAGGCTAGAGGGATAGTCTTTGTCCCCAGTGGAGTCGCCATTACTTTGGGAGGAACGATTGTCTATATAGACGTGATGGTTACCCAAGGCCCATTTGATTTTAATCTACTCCTTGGTTGTGACTGGGTTTATGTCATGGGAGCTCTTGTCTCTTCCCTCTTTCGAGTGATGTGTTTCTCGCATGAAGGAAACATTGTGATCATTGATCAACTTACATTCATTGGTCCTGAATCAACTCCCCATCAACCATCATCCCTAAATGGTTCTTATATGCAAGAGGTATCACCCCCACCACAAGTTAATTATGTGGCCACCTGTTCCATGCCCACATCTACTGATGATCTAGTAGGTGATGTAGTACACCATGTACTAGGGGCATTGGAGCCTGATTTTTCATTTGGATCCATGTATCCCTTCCAAAGTGTTGTTCTCCCATTTGATGAGAACCTCTTGGAAGCCATGGCTTGTTTTGTTCTGTGATCAAGGGATATGGAGCAAATTTCCTTGTCTTGTGTCAAGATCCTTAAAAAAATGAAACAAGGGCTATGAGGATAGTTCTTTTAATATGTCAATCTCATTAAAAAATGAAAGAGGTCTCTATGAGCAGAGTTCTTTTACTTGTGTCAAGCTCATTAAAAAATGAAACAAGGTGTCATGAGCATGGTTCTTTTCTTGTGTCAAGCTCGTTAAAAAATGAAACAAATACCCTTACAATTCAAGTCTTTGATTAGATCTCGTAAAATCCCAGTTGAGTCTTTCACTTTGTCAGGCCAGGTAGTAACTCCACCAATTCAATTCATATTATTCCTTTAGGTTGGTCTTTATTATATACACGAGGGAGACTATTCACTTCATCTCCCGATGACTGTTCATATTTATTATTATTTATTTACAACAATTATATTTATTAACCCAATCCTAATGATTAGGTGTCAACATTCCCCCCCTTAATTTGAGGGGATGTTGGTAAGTCCAAGCATCATTCTGAATCGTTCAAGCTTTTCTCTTCCACGAGCTTTGGTGAAGATGTCTGCAATTTGCTCATTAGTGGAACAATGACGGAGATGGATTGTTTTGGCCTCAACATGATGTCAAATCAGATGATATTTAGTATTGATTTGCTTCGTTCAATCATGGAACTTTGGGTTCTTGGCCAACTTTATTGCAGAGGTATTGTTAATCATGAGTGGAGTTGATTGAACTTGTTTTACCTGCAAATCTTCAAGAATTTTCCTGAGCCACACAATTTCTTTTGTTGCCTCAGTTGTTGCCACGTATTCTGCTTCTATTGTGGAATCTGTTGGGACTGATTGTTTACGTGATCTCCAGGAGACAACTCCTGATCCAAGACTCATAGCATATCCTGAAGTAGATACCCCAGTTTCTTTGTCTCCATCGAAGTCTGAATCAGAGTATCCAATCAAGCTGAAGTCGTCCACCTATGTATACTTGATTCCAAAGTCTTGAGTTCCCTTCAAGTACCTTAGAACTCTTTTTGCAGCAGACCAATGTCCTTCACAAGGCTTTTGCATAAACCTGGAGAGGATTCCAACAGCAAACGAAATGTCTGGTCTGGTAGTAGTTAGGTAGTTGAGACTTCCTACAAGCTGTCTATACTTTGTTGCATCCTCAAATTCTTTTCCTTCAATAGATGTGAGCTTTAAGTTTTGTTCCATTGGAGTAGTAAGAGGATTGCATTCTGTCATGCCAAAACTGTTCAACATATTTCTAATGTACTTATTTTGAGAAAGAAATATGGACTTCAGATGTTGAGTTACTTCAATACCAAGATAGTAAGGAACATAGCCCAAATCAGTCATTTCAAAACTTTTCCCCAATTCCTTCTTTATGGATGCAATGTAGCTTTCATTGTTTCCTGTCATCAAAAGATCATCTACATATACCACAAGATATACAACCGTTTTGCCAACTTTCTTGACAAATAAAGTTGCATCATCAAGATCATAATGTTTGAAATTGAGTTTCAGAAGATGCTCAGTTAGTTTTTCATACCAGGCTCGTGGTGCTTGTTTGAGGCCATACAAGTATTTCACAAGTTTGCATACTTTATGTTCATGTCCTTTCACAACAAATCCTTCAGGCTAGGACATAAAAACATTCTCTTTTAGATCTCCATTCAAGAAAGCAGTTTTTACATCCATTTGATGGACTTTCCAACCGTTCTGAGCTGCAAGGGCAAAGAGTTTTCAGATGGTAGCCCATTTTGCTGTGGGGGCAAAAGTCTCCTCATAATCGACCCCTTCCTTTTGTGCAAAACCTTTTGCCACAAGCCTAGCTTTGTGCTTGTCAAGTGAGCCATCAGCTTTATACTTGTTCTTGTAGACCCACTTGTAGCCAATTGGTTTGGTTCCTAATGGAGGATCAACTAGCTTCCAAGTTCCATTCTTTATGAGGGCATCATACTCCTTTTGCATCACTTCTTTCCATTTATCATGAGAAGCAGCTTCTTTGAAGGAAGTTGGTTCAAAATCTGTAGACAAGTTCACTTCACAAACATAAGAAACATCCATATCGATAAGTGAATTAGAGTCATCTACATCACCTCCATTTTTCCGGTTTGAATTTCTAGTTCCTGTCTTTCCAACCTCATCAGGATGAACACTTTCACGTGTCTTTGTCAGCCACTTTGGGGGACCTTTCTCAGATGGTCCAGGCTGCTCCGTTGATTGAGTTGGGACTGAATCAAAATTGAGTCTCCCAATTCTATCAATCACATCACTCAAAGTATCATCCATTGTTGTAGTTTCATGCGGGGGAGAGAGTTCTTCAGAAGAAGATTCCACATGTTGATCTAATATAGCAATCCCCCCTTCAAGATGTGGAATCTGATTATCAAATTCTTGAAATGATTTTGCATTTGCGAATCTATCCAAGCGATCAAGTTTTCGCTCAACAACATTATCAGTTTTAGATGATTCAAGAAAAATTACATCTCTAGATACAACAAACTTTTTATTGACTTCATCATAGAGACGATATGCTTTGGAGGTGTTTGAATACCCTAGGAAGATACACTTATGACTTCTTGCACCAAGTTTGTTTCTATGTACCTTTGGTATCAAGGCATAACAGGTGGAACCAAAGACCCTGAGATGCTTTACTGAAGGAACATGTCCATACCACATTTCATATGGAGTCTTGTTTCTAATAGCATTAGATGGACATCTATTCTTTATATATGCAGCATATTCTTTATATGCAGCACATAGAACAGCATCAGCCCAAAACATTATTTTTACATTTTTGAAGAAGAGCATGGAGAGTACCATATTTAAGATTGTCCTATTCATTCTTTCAGCTACACTATTTTGTTGGGGATTATAAGGTACAGTTGTTTGATGTTTGATCCCATGTTGGCGAAGATAGTTTTCAAATTCATTTGATGTGTATTATTTTCCATTATCAGTGCGAATAGACCCAATATGAAATTGTGCATCATTTTCAATCCATTTATGAAAGTTCTTGAATGTTTGAAAAGCATCAAAATTGTTCTTCAATAAATAAACCCAACACATTCTGGTGTAGTCATCAATAAGTATCATAATATATTTATTTCCATTTGCAGAAGGAACATGCATTGGACCACATAAATCTGAATGAATAAGTTCAATTTTTCTATGTGCTCTTGAATGTGAATCATGAAAAGACTGTTTGTTATGCTTTCCTAGAATGCAAGCATCACATTGCTTAAATTTCCTAGGAATTGTAGGCAAACCAGCAACACCATTTTTCTTCAACAAGTGGACGCTGTCATAGTTCAAATGTCCAAATCTAGCATGCCATAATAAACTTGATGGAAGTGTACCTTCTTCATAATGAGAATTGTATGAGAAATGTTGTGCACGAGTAGAGGTACCTTGCAGCTTGAGAAGCCTTTATTCTTCTATTCCTCTCATGACAAGTGAGTGGTCAGATGCTTTTCTCACCTCAAGCTTGCCATCAAACATATGAATGGAATGACCTTGTTGGCGGATGTGGACCAAGGACAGCAAGTTTGTCTTTAGCTGTGGGAGATATAGAACATGATGCAGAAGAAAGTCTGGAAGACCACGCAATTTAAGCCTGATTGTGCCAACCCCTGATGGCTTGATTTTGATTGGTATGCAAAGTATACTGCTCCATCAACATTGTCAATAAATTCTTCAAAAAAATATTTTCTATAAGTCATGTGGCAAGTTTCTCATGAATCAAGCAACCAATATTTTTCCAAGAAGCAAGTGAAGCATTAAATAAATCTTCATTTACTCCAATATTACATTGTGCCACCACATAATGAGCAGATTCAGGTGCTTTACCTTTTTCAGTGTCACTATTTTTACCTTTGGGTTGATTTATTTGTTGCTCAATTTTGTCCCAAGGTATTTTTCATGTAGAGGCATCATGTGATCCATTTCTTTTGCAGCATATGCAGTGAAAATCTGCCTTTTCTCCTTGAGAGTGTCTGCCCCCCCGCCTCTGAAATATCTTCCTCTTCTTCTTCGACCACCTCTTCCTCTGGAAGAATCTTGAGCAGGATTCTTTTCTTTATGAGCAAGGCACATAGCCTCTTCAGAAGATTCAGGGCTGTCTTCTTTCCAAAAGCTTTCTCTCTTTCAGCAAATTTTTTTACAAGAGAGTCAAAGGTAATATCTTTGAGATTTCCATTTGCTTGCAATGACTCAAGATAATTGGAGTAAGTAGGATAAAGTGTCTTGAGAAAAGCGATAAGATGAATATCCAATTCGAAGTTAGTGACCTTGATATCATGCATTATAGACTTTACTTCGGATGCAAGAGCAAGAGGATCATTATTTTTCAATTCAAGAGTGAAGAGTTTAATCATGACTTGAACAACTTCAAGTGCAGAATGTAAGCCATAGAGTTCTTTCAGCTTTTGTAAGGCTTCAAAAGTAGTTGAAAATGGCGAAATATGGTGAATCACCTCTTCATTTACAAATGCTGTGATTAATGCATAAGCTTTGTTGTTCTTATTTTCCCAAATGGCGAGTTCTTTGTCTGAGTTAGGTTGTTCTAGCTCTTTGTCTCCTTCTCCAATGCACACTCCTTTCCACAACTCATTGAAAATGAGGGTGTGTTTTATCATGCGGGACCACTTAGGGTAGTTCTCCTTGCTAGTGAGAACTATTCCCATAATGGATATGATTGAATGCATTGTAAAATCCGAGTAAAAATACTTCTGCTAGCAAAAAAAATTGATTCTAATATATGATATATGGAGATAGAGGTATGCAGAATAATTTATCTTCAAATCTATCTCAATCCAAATTCACAAAAATATCAAAGATATATGTGAACAAATTATTTTCATTTTCATGGCATCTTCGCAATTATTGTCTATGCTGTCAAAGGAATCTACAGAAAACTACTGAGACTTGTATAAGAAATTCCACAAATGAATCAACTGTTATAGTAATGCACCAAATTATTCAGTGCAAGATAGCGTTCAAGATACCACAATGTTCATAATTCTCTTTGGCTTTTCCAAGTAAACACATATTTTCTTTATCTCGGCTCTTTCAAGTAGAAATCCCTGTGCTTTTTAGCAGCCTTGAAGACACATATGTCACTCTTCATAACAAAAAAATAACTTATTTACTATGCATACTGACCTCACCTCCGTCATTTTCTCTCAAGTAAAAAATGATCTACCTCTAACATTTTTACATAAAAACAGTCTCATTACAGCCATACATTATTCAGTGTCAAAACCACCATCACATTACGGTCTTCCAACATAGACCTGGCAATGTTTGGCTACACTCACTAAAAACAAAAGATTCATCAGAATCTCTCTGCAGGAGCTTTGAATCCCACAGCCTGAAACTATTGCATTCCATGCAATAGTGTGGTATAAGGAGGGCTTTGATGGCCTTCTTCAAGCACGGGGTGGTCCTTCACGCAGGATACCAAATCTCCAAACTCCCAAACAAGAAGAGAAGAAGCCCAAGAAAACAACAAAGAAACTGGTGAAGGAAGATGAAGTCGACATTTTGGTAAACTCGAAGACCAAGACTGCTAAAGGCGATTCTGTTACGAAGCTGAGACGAGAGAAAAAGGTTTACATTCTCCCCGGACAGAAGTATGATCCCTCGAAGGAGAGAGACCCTCTCAGAATATTCTACTCGTCGTTTCACCGACAGATACCTAGCAGCGAATTGCGAGACAAAGATTAGGAAAATCGTTCCATCGATTTCTGAAGGAACAAAGTTGAAGGGATTCTTCTGTCTGTGTCCAACGCCTACGACTGACAAATCCTCCAACACCTACGACTGACAGATCCTCCAACGCCTCTGGCAACGTCCAGAAGGTATTGCCAGATGTTGGGATATTTCAGAAGGTATTATGCAAGGAAGATTATAGCAGAGCAGCGCAACGTATTATAGGTGAATATGAATAAAAAATGGTCAGAGAAGAGGGCGTAGAAAATGATTATGGCAGAGAGCCTAGAGAGAAAATATGGCAGAAAAACTGATACAAGGAGTTACAACTAATTTTAGGAACTTGGCTCTGATACCATGTCAGGCCAGGTAGTAACTCCACCAATTCAATTCATATTATTCCTTCAGGTTGGTCTTTATTATATACATGAGGGAGACTGTTCACTTCATCTCCCGGTGACTATTCATATTTCTTATTATTCATTTACATCAATTATATTTATTCACCCAATCCTGATGATTAGGTGTCAACACACTTGATCTCATAAGTGAACCTTCATTCCATCCACTTAGGTGAATGCAATGAAGCTTGGGGGGCATGTACCTCGAATTGAGTCATTTTGCTGGGGGCATGCAAACTTATCTCAAGAATAGTTTATCTTTGTTTCAAGCTTGTGTAAAAATGAGACCAAATCCAAGCATAGTTGTTTCTCATGTTTCAAGCTTGTGAAAAAATGAAACCATCTTCAAGTATACTCAAGCATAGTTTCTCATGTTTGAAGCTTGTGTAAAAATGAAACCATGCCCACTTTACATCGCATGATTGCCATTTTTATCAACTGATTTTTTTCTAGATGAGCCATGGTTGTTTCATTCCATCTTCACCATCTCTTCGGCCGATCATACACTTTCATTTGGTTTTTTTACCCTTGCTTGAGGAACATTTGCGATGAGTGGTCTTATTAGCCAGCCTATTGACCATTACATGTTTTCAACAATTCCATCATCACTGGAACCAGTTTCTATCCTTTATACCACTCGTTCCTCCAGGTAGAGTCATATTTTACCTCTTTTCTTACTCTCAAAAAATGAAGAGATTGCCAAGTACTTGTTGTTTCAAACTCGTAAAAGTAAATGAAATGACGTCTACTCAATATAAGTTTAACCATTTTCCGGACTGAGATAGACTATTTACGAAAAAGGTACACCTTGATCAACGTGGTCAAGAGGTTTTCTTGAATATTGTTTTCTACCTTTTCAGGTTTGAGGGACAAATTACGAAAAGGGACATGATGGAGTTTTTTTTTTCGTCTCGTTTTCAAACTCTCTAAATATGAAAAAGATACTGAGTTATTCTTCTGTCGGACTCGTTAAAATTTTTTTACGACGAAAGACTCGTCACCATGATGAGATTGAGTTTCTCCTTCCTAGGACTCGTAAAACTTACTAGGATGAACTTATATGACAAGCATATGTTATTCCCTTCAAGCTTGTGATAAAAATAATTGGGGTACTCACTAGAAATAGCAGGGGAAAATGAAAGTGAAACATCTCTTGTATATGCAGCATGTTGCTCTTGAACATGACACTCATCTATATCTAGTGTGGGTTTGGGATATCCTCTCTCAGTCACTTGTCCTCTCGAGTTTGGGTGATCTATTTTTGCCTCTCATCTGACTACTCCAGTTGTCATCATGACATTTAGTCCTATGTTGAGTCAAATGCTGCCACACCCCGCAGTCGTGTCACTAGTGTTCAGTAGAAGTCCTATATGCAGTCATTTACCTATACATTGTCTGACCTATCGCTACAATCTTGGATATTATTCATTTCATTCCACTTTATTCCTTGTTTTGTGTCAATGATGGGGGATTCCTTATGGCCCTCCTTCTACAGGTCACTTCATGTCAACTTCAGCTCATTATCTAGGAAGATGACTTAGAAACTCCCCTTTAGTACCTTAGAGCTTGCATGCCTTAATGGCAAGTTCTTCGCATTCGACGATGGGTTATCATCATTGGCCTTCGATCGGGTGATTCCAAAAGTGTTCAAATTCAGCTTCATTATCACATTCATGGATTGTATTATTGTACCTCAAGAGCCATTGTCATTATTGGTGGTTTTTCTCGCACCTGTAAACAGTCCACATCATTAGCCAGTAATCAGGTGGTTTTCTAGCATGTTCGACTTCGACACATTCATTCACATGTTAGAATTCGTACTTTGATCAGGTTGGGATGGAGCGCAAGACCCCAAGTCTTGTTTGATATGACTCACGCTGTGTGGAGTTATGTGTTATTCATGATTGTACACATGCTTCTGCTATATGGATGGTTGTGACCATGCCGTGGGACTTTACATTTATGAGGATCCTTTTATATCGGATGGCTACGTCCATACCTCGTATCTTAGATTTACAAATGATCCTTCTCATTTGGATCACTGCGCCCATGCCATGGATTTGTTCATATAGTCCTTATTATCTAGATGGCTGCACCCATACCATAGATTCATGTTTGATATCAGATACGTATATGTATATGCATCCTTAATTTGCAGGTCTCCTGACAGTGTTTGTCCTCATCCTTGCAAAAGCTTGTAAAGCATCTTATCCATCACTCCTCGTTCTACCTTCATGCTTTAGGGGGCATCTGTTACACAATATTTTGTCACACCTCCTGCACTTCCCTGTGACATACCCCGAAGTGCCCGAAACATGACCATCATGCAATGTACTCATTCATATATGCAACTCAGATCCTTCCTAAGACATTGATTGGAAAATGCCTTGAGCTTCCCCTGAAGGAAATAGCTCTAAAACCCTAATTTGAGAATCATCGCCCTTATGAGACTAAAAATAGCGATGATCGCATGTTGCATCATACTCGACCCACGATGGCATCGCTCTGTTCACTTGTATACCCGTGATGATCCCAAAAAGGCAATTTTCCCAAAGAGGATGAGAAGCTTCGTGATCTAGAAGCTTCTAGAGCGGCGAGCTGGAGGTTGTTCGACATAGATGAGGTCGAATTATCCCAACTTGGCCTCTTGGTATTATCCCTATGAGCTACCTCCTTGAGATAAGGGCCTACTCCTATTTTTGGAGAGATCCTAACAACCTTTCCCAACCTATATATTCATCCTCTCCCATTCCCAAATGGTTGGTCTATCTCTATTTGCACCCTTATGCTAAGATTGTGCCTATATGCTACTCATTTGGCTTGGAGAGAGCTTAGCTTGGACTTGGACATTCATTCAAGGAGAGCATATCAACATCAAGGCTTGGTTTTATGCTTCCCCTTCTTTTCTATTAATATACAACTGTTGGTTCATTTTCCATTGATGTGTATTTTCATCTATCATCTATCTTAACATTCCTTGATGAGTTAAGCAGGTTGCTTTTGAATATGTTGTTTTTATTTGCATGCCTTGTTGTGTCTTGATATATTGTGCAGGTGCATAAACCCTGTGAGCAGCAGGAATGAGCTCGTGACGCAAGTGATTCAAGGTCTTCAACAAAGGAGATCGAGATAGCATAAGAATGAGGTTGGCCATCTTCTTCGTTTCTCTTTTCAATCGTAACCTAGGAAAGTGTCTGGTAGATTGTCACTTAGGTTGCTAGTCCCACTCATTGGGCTAGAGGGATTGTCTTTTTCCGTAAAGAGGATTTACGTAGACAAAAACATCTGATCATCCATCTCCCATGTAGCTTTATCGGGCCCAAAGTGCTTCCACTATACTTCAATCTTCTCGATTGATCAGTTCTGAAGGATGAGCATCTTTATCTACAAAATGCACTGAGGTTCTGGCCGGAATTCTCCTTCTAGCCCCATTTGCGATACAAACCAATAAATAACATGATCAACATCCCTTACATATATTTTAAGCAATGAAACATGGAAAATATCATAGACTTTCACTGTCAGAGGCAGTGTAAGTCGATAGGTCAGTGGTCCAAACCTCAAGGATCTTTTCTTGGGCTTGATGTGTAAGTACACATGCTCCCCAACTTGAAACTACTTAAATGCCTTGTGTTGATCTGGATAACTCTTATGTCTATCCTATGCTACCTTTAGATTATTCTTGATAACCTGCATTTCCTCTTCCATCTCTTCCAACATGTCTGGTCCAATCAGTACCCTCTTCATTGGATCGCTCCAACCGACGGGAGCATTACAACTCGGCACATAGAGTGCCTTAAAGGGACTCATCCTCAATGAATTTTGATACCCATTGTTGTAAGAAAACTCAACCAGTGGAAGATACTCTTCCCACTTCCACTGTTGATTCATAACATACATCCTCAACATGTCCTCCAAAATCTTGTTGACTCTCTCTGTCTATCCATCTATTTGCAAATGATAAGTTGTATTGAAGTCCAACTCTGTACTAAATCCCGCAAATAACTCTCTCCAAAAAGTGGAAGTGAACTTGGAATATTTTTCCGATACACTCTTCTTTAGAACACCATGCAACCTCATTATATCCCTAATGAATACCTATGCTACATCACTAGCTGAATAAGTAGACTTCACTGGAATGAATTGAGCTACCTTTTTCAACTTGTCAACCACAACCATAATAAAATCATGCTATCTAGATGTCCTCGACAAAATTTTAATGAAATCCATGGAAATGACCTCCCATTTCCAATTTAGAATTGGAATTGGCTGTAGCATACCACCTGGATGCTTACACTTTTCTTTTACCTATTGACAATCCAAACATATAGCAACAAACTCTGCCACTTCCTTCTTCATATTCGGCTAGTAGTAGAACTTATTTACCATTCTCAATGTCTTTTGATATCCTGGATGACCTGAATACAAATAAACATGAAGTTCCCTCAAGATAAGCTTCATGAGATGTTGTCCGACGCATAGATCTTGTCCCTAAATCTGATCAAACCATCTGCCATGAGATGATAGTCCACACCTTGTTCACTTGTAGCATGTTGTAGTAACACGTACTTAAGATTATTTGGAATGATATTATTAATACAGTGAATGATGTTTGGGAATTTATGTCAATTGTAGCAAGGAGAAATCCTTTGTTATAGATTTGGAAAGCATAATTACTAATAGTAAACAAAAACTCCAAGAATGTGCACAATTTTCCAAAAAGATAATCGATTTCCTTAATTCTAAGTCATCACAAGAATTAAGAGAGATGCAGATTGAGGACATAACATAATTGGCGCTAGAGATAAAAAAAATGGTTTTGAAGAATTTATATAGAAAGACAGCTGAGACAAAGTTGGGAGAGATTAAAGAATCTATTTTGAAGTTCAACACCAACTTTGATAAAAGAACCAGAGCAAGATTGCCTTCATGCTGGGATCAATAGGGAAATATGCTTCCGTGGGAGAGTTATGAAACCTTGCTAGCAGAATCCAAAAGCAATATTGGCACTTCTCATGAGAAAAAAACAATTCTAAAAGGAGCAACAATTGTAAGTTATCTTCACATGGAATTTCAGCTGTTATGGTTAATTAGAACTCCTTTTACTGAGAATCCAACTTATCATAGGATCACCAATTTCAGAATGAATTATGCAAGGCTTGTTAAAAGTCAGAGTCCAGATGTAACAGTCTGGAAGAAATGCAGAGAGTGGATGTCTCCCACAGCAACAACAACAGAAGTTGGACCTTCTACTGCACTAGACTCAAGTTACTCAATGAAGAAAAGCCACTTGTTATTTCATTAAAAATTTTCAAAATGTATTTGTAAAATGTTATAATTTTGGTTTTATCTTATCATAGATGAAGTCCTTCGAAGGACCAAATAGTTTGAAACAGTCCATTTAGTAGTTTTGACAGTTGGCAGTTTCATAATTGTCCTCATTGTAATTATCATACAAAAGGGAATTTTGAGGAACGAAGAGGGGTTCCAGGTTTTTGGACTTCAAAAGCAAAACTTTCTTACGTAATGTTTTTGATCTTATTGGTGATTTGAATAAATCCTTCGAAGTGATTCCAAACAGATTTTGAATGTGATCTATGTTATATTGTATCTGTAAAATAATTTAATGTTTTTCTTCCATGGGAAAGAGTAATGAAGCAGTTGGTCTTTAATGATACAGTTTCACTGAAATCATAGTATCTGTAAGTAAAAGTTAAATAACCTTAATATGCACTCCTCTTTTCTGTATTTCCATTCATCTCTCTTCCATAATTTTGCTAAAGTTTAAAACAAGAGATTCTGCCACAAGTAGCATGTTGTTTAAAACTTTCTTAAAAAAATATTTTTTTTTCCCTTGTACTACCACTTAAAAATCATATTCATTGTCAAAAAGACCACTTGGAAAGGTATTTCATTCCAAGAAGATTTCATAGTCTTTACCAGTAAAACCAATACTTTTAAAGTTTCACAATGGAACAACAAATCAATAAAATCATATGTTGGCTTAGTGCGGCCTGACCCAGGTCCAACAATGAGTTTTGCCAAGCAAATCCCGGTACTACTAGCCCTTTAGGCAACAACCCACAGAGTGCGGACTGAGGTCTCACCCGAAGTAGTATGGGAGGGTGCTAGAACCAGGTTTTTGCACCCTAGGGATGTCTGATATGGACGATAGATATGCGATTCAACCTTTGCGCTTACTGGGCTACGTGCATCAGCGAGCCCTTTGCATCCTTCGCGCAGCTCTAGCCGCAGCGCGACCAATGTTAATTACCCAAGTCTTCCTTAGTTAGGTTCAGTTCGTTAATTACTTAGAAATTTTTCATACATAAACATACATACAAGTGCGCGCATATAGATAAACATCTAGTATTAACACCGAACATCAAAATATAGATCTACAAAACAGATGCAAAATATGACAAATCAACTTAGCTTTATTAATGATCCTTTTCAAGTTCAATTCAATACAGACCCGACTCCGCCTTGGACACTCAGCTGCAGGGGTCTGCGCACTCAGCTGTAGACTCTACTAGGCCTCTGTGCACTCACCTGCAGACTCTACTAGGCCTTTGTGCACTCAACTGCAAAGCCTCTACCTACTATTATGGCCTAATACACTTCAGATCTACTTCTCTCTTCTAACCATGCCTTCGCATCTATCTATTACTTCCTTGCCAAAAATATATATTTACACTTAGAGCCTCGCACTATGTATAGAATCCCATGGTCCGTGGACCATGGCTAGGCTAACACAAATTTACATTAAATTACATTATTTTAGGGCGGACAACCCTATGACTCATCCTAGTTTCTCGCGCTTCGCGTCCGTGTTTCGCGGGGTCTTTACATTAAATTGACCAAAACTCAAGCTTTAAGCCCCAAAAACATGTTGTGGGGAGATCCGTTTCCCAACAGGCCCCCAACACAATCATCGTGACTCGTCCTGAGTCACTTTGCTGGTGCGGCGATCTTTGCGTGAAGTCCATCCACCTATGCCTATGCGGCGCAAAGGTCTGCAACGCCCCGTTTTGCTGCCGGTTGGATTTGCTACATTTCTGCTTCTGAATCATCTACATCTGACCTGTGTCTTTGCTTTGGTACCAGCTTCTAGTGCGTGTGTTTATAGTCCCGTGGCCCTGTCCAGCTCCTTGGGTCGTGAAGACTCTGCTTCGGTCAGTTAGCCAAATCGCTGGCCCACCCGTGTAGGGCTTCAGGCGACTGCCATTTACTTTTCCTAGGAAGGGTTCTTCATTAAGTTTGACTATCTGGACCGCGCCTCCATCTGTAACCGTTTTTACCACATATGGTCCCAGCCAGTGCATTCTGAATTTTCTGGGAAATTTTTCAAACTTGCTATCATACAGCAGCACTAAGTCATTTACTTTGAAGGTGCGCAACTTGATATGGTAGTTGTGCCAAGCTTTCTCACACTGCTTTTGTACTTGCTGGTGAAATCTGGCTAGAAATCGTTCTTCCTCGAGTTCTTCCAATTGCGCAAGCCTTTCTTCCAGAGCTTCACGGTTCGACATGCCTGTGAGCACTGCTATTCGTAGACTAGGTATGATATATTCCATCGGCATGACTGCTTCCATACCATAGACCAACTAGAATGGTGTCTGTCCTGTCAATTTCTTACATGTTGTCCTGTACGCCCATAACACAGTGGGTATGTGCAGGTCCTAGTCGTTCCGCTGCGCATTACATATTTTGGTCAATGCAGTCTCCAATATTTTATTGAATGCTTCTATTGTTCCATTCTCGTGTGGGTGGTATGGTGTACTTTGATGATGATACACCTAGAACTCATCGGTGAGTGCGCTGATGGTTTCATTCAGGAAGTGCGTTCCACGTCACTCATTAAGATTTTTGGGCAACCAAATCGTGTCAACACATTGTCGAACAAAAATTTCACAGCCATAACGGTCGTGCAGTCCTTAATCGGTTGTACTTCTACCCATCAATTCAGGTACTCTATCGTGGTGATGATGTAGCACACACCTATATTTCCCTGAGGTTTGATCAGCCCCACAAAGTCGATTGCCCATTTTTTGAATGGTTGTAGTGTCATCTATGGATTGAGTGGCATCTCATCCCTTCATGATGGTTTTCCTATCCTTTGACATATATCACAGGCCTTACAATGTGCTTTCGAATCCTGGTGCAGGGTCGGCCACCATAGCCTAGCGTTAATAATCTTCTTGCAGTCACGCGTCCTGCATAGTGTCCTCCTGCAGCACCCCCATGTACTTCCACGAGGATCTGTCCTCATTCAAACTCCGGTACATATCTTCGCAATATCTCATCATTTCCCATTTTGTAGAGGTGCCCTGTGATGACAGAAAAGTCTGCCGTGCACATCACCAACTCCTT
Organism: Pinus tabuliformis; assembly: GCA_031772625.1. Lineage (NCBI taxonomy): Eukaryota > Viridiplantae > Streptophyta > Pinopsida > Pinales > Pinaceae > Pinus > Pinus tabuliformis. The sequence goes on along the minus strand of CM062804.1, from coordinate 60,007,475 downwards.
CTTTTGCTAGACTGAATATTCCTTCAGCACAGTCCCTGTGGTTAAAAAATGGATTATATCTTTGAAATGACCATCCGCGACGCGTGCTACAAAGAGCTTTGCATCAGGTAGTCCCTCCTCCAAATTTGTTGGCTCCTCGCCTGTCTCAATTTGTGATAAGTGATCTGGTACTGCATTTAGGCATCCCGGCTTAACAATGACCTCAAAGTCATATTCTTGAAACAATAACAACCATCTACATATGCGCCCCCCCAACACAGGCTTGTTCACCAAGTATTTCAATGCAGAATGGTCGGTATACATCTTGAAATGTCCTCCAAGTAAATAGTGTCGGTATTTTTGGAGCGCATACACCATTGCCAACCCTTCGCGTTCGGTGGTAGAGTAATTCTTTTCTGTTTTCGACAGTCTTTGACTTGCAAACACAATCAGGTGATCTACACCCTTCGCGCCCTCCTATGTGAGTACAGCTCCCAGCGCAATACACGACTCATCAACATGTACATGAAATTCCACGTCCCATTTCGGGAAGACCAAAATTAGCACGGAGGCCAGCTTCCCCTTTAGGACATCCAAACTCTTCATGCAATCATCATTCCAGCAATATGTAGCGTCCTTTTTCAATAGTTTTTCCATTGGTGCTGTTATTTGTGCATAGCTCTTGACATACTTTCTATAGTAACCAGTGTGCCGCAAAGTAGCGCGTAGTTGTGTAACACTTCGTGGCGCTTCCAAATTGAGAATAACAACAATCTTCGCAGGGTCCACCATCAGGCCTTGTTTGCAGACCACATGGCCGAGCAGGTTTCCAAAGGGAACGAGGAAGGTGCAATTTTTAAGATTCAACGCAATCTGGTGTCATCGACAAGTATCCAGCATCAAATGTAAGCTCGCTATATGGTGTTTAACTAACCCAAATACAATCCAATCATCCAGATAGACTTCCAAGAACTTGTGGATGTATTCCTCGAACATGGCCACCACTATGCGCAAAAATATCGCTGGCGCGTTCTTCAGTCCAAAGTGCATAACAGTGTATTGAAAGAAGCCCCATTCAGTTACGAAGGTTGTCTCGTACTATCTTCCGGTGCGATCTTGATCTGATGGTACCCTGAGAAGCCATCTGTGAATGAGTAAGCTTCCTGACCGCCAACATTCTCCAATACTTCATCTATAAATGGTGTCGGGAATGGATCGTGAACATAGGCGTCGTTAAGCTTCCTGAGGTCCATGCATATTCTAATTTCGCCCTTCTATTTTTTCTCCTGTACTAACATAGGACTCACCCAGTCAGATTCTTCCACTGGTTCAATAATTCCGGCTGCGAGCATTTTGTCTAATTTGTCACAGACCTTTTTTTTATAGTTTAGATTCAAATGGTAATGTTGTTGCTTAACTGACTTTGCGTTCGGTTTCAGAGTGATCTTCATCATCCCTAAGTCACCAATGATCCCTTTTAAGTCCATGATTTTGGTCGGGAACAGATCTTGATGTTCGCAGAGTAACTCGGTGACCTTATCTACCGTAGCATCGTCCCAATAGTCCCCAAGCATCACGTACTTCAGCTCTGCATCTGTGCCAATGTTTACCTGCTTTGCTTTTAGTGGCGCAGTGATGTCAGAATCCTCAATTGATGGTCCTCGAACCTTGAGACAGCCTTCAGTTTATGGAATATTAAGATTTCGAGGGTCGTCATCATCCTCCTCTACTTGCATGTTATAACATTCCAGGGCACTGCTTAACTGGGTTGCCCATGCTGGTTGAAGTACTTCCAGTGGTTCCTGTGGTATTTTGAAGATGATGACTTTTACTGCTTGCAGCGCGTCGTCAACAGTATCCGAACATCGGTCTTCAAATGTGAATGTTAACAAAAATCCCTCACGCAAGACATCCCATTCGCCCATACCATGTCGGAGTTCCGTCTCAATATACCAATTCATGGGTATGACATCCAGGGTATGGTAGAATAAATGTACCCATTCAGGCTGTGGTTCTTCCCCATAGGCCTTGGTCCATTTCGTGAGGTGCGTGCGTGGGTCATCTCGTCCATCGTATTTATCTTCTATCCATAGTTGCGGTTTCCCAAATCGTAGGCGCATCATCCTTCTACATCCGCACCAGTTCTCAAAATTTCCTTGATGTGTTCCCCACCAGCGCACAGGTGTTGCGTGCAGCGCCCACTTCAACGCATCGAACCGTTGTTGTTCCAGTACTGCGCTTTCAAACTTGCTCAAGAATTCATCCACTACTGTTAATCCAGCATATGTTGGTAGATCTCGGGCATGTGTTGTTACGCAATGCAGTTATCTAATCATCATGTTGCAATTCAGCGTTGTCACTTCGTTCAATCGATTGTGTCAGCGCTCGACTTCTTCATCTAAATCGATGGTGCAGGAACTTGCGCGCTCCCACGAGATCCTTCCATCTGCAGTTAGATTCACCCAATCCTAATCTCACGCAGTTATCTTGTAAAGACAATCTAGCTCATCGTTGCTTTCATTGTCGCGCACTGGTTTGGTGTAGCGCGCTCCCTCGGCTGGGTCTAGCGGGACTACTACGCGTAGTGAATTTTTCTCAAATATCATCTTCTGCTTCTTTAGGTTGATGACTTCGTTCATATCAGTGGCCCAGTCTATTCCTAACAACACGGGATAGGGATTGTTGTCATCGACAATCTCTATCACTTCAAAGTCCGTCTGTGTGCTCGTGCCTTCAATATCAACTGTTACCCCTTGCAACCTTCCCATGGGAAAAATCTTCTATTGGTTCACCATTCATAATTGAATAGGGGACCACTGCAATGCGGGCCTGCCCATGCGTTCCCATGTTTGCTTCATGTCCGAACCTAGATCTAGGATTACCTGATCAATTTCATACTCACCAATCTGCACAGTTAGTCTCATCTCCCTCCAGTATGAAAGGCATGCTTTCCCAATTTTCGGACTACGCGCGGTTCTCCTGACCCTGCACACCTAGTGATCAGCTCCTGTAATCCCTTAACTGCCTTGTTGTCGCACAGCAGTTTCATGCAATGTCTCCAGAAAGGTAGTAAGCATAGAAGAATCCATCCCTGGCTCTGGTTGATCCTTACTACCTGAAGTGGAGGCCTCCGCGAAGCTCTTCTTAGCTTCCATAAACGTCTCCTTTGCATGTTTTAAGTCAAACTCAGGTTCCTTCACAGGAGCCTTACGAACCCATGTATCTTCCTCAGACTGCTTCCCCTTATCTTCCCTTGTGGTCGCACCGCTTCTGAGCATCATGTTCACATTTGGGTCTTCTTTGTGCAATTCAGACCTCATCATTTGGATATTCTGAGTCAGAGGAGGCTGGAACACCCCTTTTTCGCACATATGTGTAATCAACATAGGACAATCTATTGTTTCATGATCAAACTAAGCACAATACGAATAGGATATCCTTTCGAGTTGGTGCAATCGCGGGCATAGTGCCCTGGTCCTTCGCAATTGTAGCAAATCAACTGTCTGCGGCCCCTTCCTGGTCCCATTCCTCCTCGTCCTGGACCTCACCCTTGAAATCCAGCGCACGCCATCCCTGCAGTTGGGTCGAGGGCTCGTGTTTCTATCTACATCTTGTAGGCTGGGGTCCAATCCATCATTAGCTCGTAGTTGCGACAAGTGCGCTCGTTGTGGCCTACCGACTTGTAGAAATTACAAAACAGCTACTGGGGATTCTGCGCATACTTTTGCAACAAATGACAATTGTCTATCGTGTGTTTTCCTCCTATCTGACAGATCATGCACCATAATGCAGGTGTCCCACTCGGCCCTGCCTATGCCTCTGATCTCAACGGCATTGGTCCCCCTCCTACCAAGTAGTTCGCGAATACTAGATAGTGGTCCTTGTCATGGCCCTGGCCTTTGCATTTTACGCACCATACTTCCTCGCACGCCTTTGGCCGCGGTTTCCTATCCTACTTCAAGCTCTGCATTTCCAGGCAGAGATTCTGTAGTTGTGCACGGATTTGTTGAACTCCCAACCCATGATCTTGTATTGAGGTCTCATGTAACCTCGTCGCCATTTCCAACGCTTCGGCCTGGGTGGAAAGTTTCTATTGTGACAACGTCATCCTCAAGTGCGGTGTCAAGGATGCCACAAACCATACGCGATGTTATGCATCTGTGAGTTTCATATTAGCCTCGTGTTTCGTATTCTTCAGCTGCTGATCCAGATCCCAGTGGGTCTTTCCTGGAAGCATCGCGATCTCTTTAAACCCGATGATTGATTGTGTCTCTGATTTCGGCCGGCTAAATTCTCTGTTCAACACATTCTGTATCTCTGCTATCCCTGCATTTGGGTGGTCATTAGAGTGCTTGATATACCATGTCAACACGCGATACTGCAGCGCGCTGACCAATGTAGCCTTCTTAATGTTGTCGTCCGTGACCCCTTGCACTTCCCACACTGCTATTACCACGAACCAAAACTGGGCTGGATCCTCATTCCATACTCCTCTGAATATGGGTAACTTGATCGCAATCGCCATGCTGAACTGTGGAGTTGGTGGAGGTGGAGTGGGTGGAGATGGAGGTGAGGGAGGTGAAGTGAGTGGTGGCGTGGGTGGAGATGGTAACTGCGGAATGCGCTGCCTTATAAAACTGACCGCATTTCTGGGAGAGGCCCAAGCAAACTCTTCCTCTCTTTCTCGTGAAGGTGAAATTAAGGGACTATTTCCTAATTCCCCGCTACCTTTGTAGATCTTTCCGCTCCGCATCATCCCAAACATTAATGTATTCACATAACCTGCTTTTCACATAATAGCATCTTAATCCAGGTATTCAAAGATTTAATATACTTAACTTGCAGTCCCTTGAGAAAATGTCATTCTGCTTTGCTGTAGCTTATGGTCGTTTCTACCGCAAACTCAATGATGAATCCCACTATTATCCAGTCGACCCAATGGTCCACAACTCGTGCGATCTTATCTTCTGATGCCTCTAGTCTGTGCACTAATTCCAGAGTCCACACTATTGGGTGGTCAAGCCTACACCTTCCCTGGCTGTCGACTAACCTTGTGATCCACTCATACAGTTCAGAAGGAAAGGATGCGAAGAAAATCTCATGGATTTCCGTATACACATAGCGATCTAGCCAACTTTTCTCAAACGCCTGCGAAGTTCTGTTTTCCTATGTCACGAACTCGTGAATCTTCTTGTCCAACCACTCTTCAATTTCCTTCTTTGTTGGGTTCTAGTGGCACGACATTAGACATCCCTTAGGCAGATCTCGGTCCCGGCAATGGAACCATTTGTTGGCTTAGTGGGGCCCAACCCAGGTTCAGTATTGAGTTTAGCCAAGCAAATCCCAGTACTACTGGCCCTTTTGACAACAATCCACAAAGCGCGGACTGAGGTCTCACCCAAAGTAGTATGGGAGGGTGCTGGAACCAGGTTTCCGCACCTTGAGGATGTCTGATATGGGAGATAGGTACGCGATTCAACCTTCACGCTTACTAGGCTACGCGCATCAACGAGCCCTTTGTGTCCTTCGCGCAGCTCTAGCCGCAACATGACCAATGTTAATTACCCAAGTCTTCCTTAGTTAGGTTATGTTCATTAATTACTTAGAAAGTTTTCATACATAAACATACATACAAGTGCACGCATATAGATAAATAGATAGTATTAACACCGAACATCAAAATATAGATGTACGAAACAGATGGACAATATGCCGAATCAACTTAGCTTTATTAATGATCCTTTTCAAGTTCAGTTCAATACGGACCCGACTCCGCCCTGCACACTTAGCTACAAGGGTCCGCGCATTCAGCTGCGGACTCTATTAGGCCTCTGTGCACTTAGTTGCAGAGCCTCTACCTACTACTACGACCCAATACACTTCAGATCTACTTCTCTCTTCTAACCATGCCTTCGCATCTATCTATTACTTCCTTGCCAAAAATATATCTTTACACTTAGAGCCTTGCTCTATTTATGCAATCCCATGGTCCGTGGACCATGGGTAGGACGGCACAACTTTACATTAAATTACATTATTTTATGACAGACAACCTTATGACTCATCCTAGTTTCTCGCACTCCGCGCCCGCATTTCACGGGGTCTTTACATTACATTGACCAAAACTCATTATTTAAGCCCCAAAAACATGCTGTGGGGGGATCCACTGCTCAACAGGCCCCCAACACAATCATCGTGACTCGTCCCGAGTCACTCTGCTGGTGCAGCGATCTTTGCACGAAGTCCATCCACCTATGCCTGTGCGACGCGAAGGTCCGCAATGCCCCATTCTATCGTTGGTTGGATCTATTGCATTTCTGCTTCTGAATCATCTGCGTCTGACCCGTGTCTTTGCTTTGGTACTGGCTTCTAGTGCGTGTGTTTATAGTCCCGCAGCCCTATCCATCTCCTTGGGTTGCGAAGACTGTGCTTCGGTTAGTTAGTCAAATAGCTGGCCCACCCGTGTAGGGATTCAGGCATCTACCATTTACTTTTCTTCGGAAGGGTTCTCAATTAAGTTTGACTATCTGGACCGTGCCTCCGTATGTAACCTCTTTTACCACATTTGGTCCCAAACAGTGCATTCTGAATTTTCCAGGAAATTTTTCAAACTTGCTATCATACAACAACACTAAGTCATCTACTTCGAAGGTGCGCAACTTTATATGGCAGTCGTGCCAAGCTTTCTCATGCTACTTTTGTACCTGCTAGTGAAATCCGGCCAGAAATCGTTCTTCCTTGGGTTCTTCCAATTGCGCGAGCCTTTCTTCCAGAGCTTCGCGGTCTGACATGCCTGTGAGTGTTGCTATTCGTAGACTAGGTACGATATATTCCATCGGCATGACTGCTTCCATACCATAGACCAACCGGAATGGTGTCTGTCTTGTCAATTTTTTACATGTTGTCCTGTACGTCCATAACACAGCGAGTATGTGTAGGTCCCAGTCGTTCCGCTGTGAGTTACATATTTTGGTCAACGTAGTCTCCAATATTTTATTGAATGCTTCTACTGTTCCATTCTCCTGTGGGTGGTATGGTGTACTTTGTTGATGATACACCTGGAACTCCTCAGTGAGCGCGCTGATCATTTCATTCAGGAAGTGTGTTCCACGGTCACTCATTAAGATTTTCGAGCAACCAAATTGTGTCAACATGTTGTCGAACAAAAATTTTGCAGCCGTAGCGGCCGCACAATCCTTAATCGGCTGTGCTTCAGCCCATCGAGTTAGGTACTCTATCGCGGTGATGATGTAGCGTGCACCCATCTTTCCCTGAGGTTTGATCGGCCCCACAAAGTTGATTGCCCATTTTTTGAATGGCTGCAGTGTCATTTATGGATTGAGTGGCATATCATCCCTTCATGATGGTTTTCCCGTCCTTTGACATATGTCACATGCCTTACAATGCGCTTTCGAATCTTGGTGCAGGGTCGGCCACCATAGCCCAACGCGAAGAATCTTCTTGCAGTCGCGCGTCTTGCATAGTGTCCTCCTACAGCACCCCCATGAGCTTCTGCGAGGATTTGTCCTCGTTCAAACTCTGGTACATACCTTTGCAATATCTCATCGTTTCCCATTTTGTAGAGGTGCCCCACGATGACAAAAAGGTCTGCCGCGTGCACCACCAACTCCTTCTTTTGTTGGACTGAATATTCCTTCGGTGTAGTCCCTATGGTTAAAAAATGGATTATATCTTCGAAATGGCCATCTGCGACGTGTACTGCAAAGATCTGTGCATCAGGTAGTCCCTCCACCAAATTTGTTGGCTCCTCGTCTGTCTCAATTCGTGATAAGTGATCTTGTCCTTCATTTAGGCGTCCCAGCTTAACGATGACCTCAAAGTCATATTCTTGAAACAGTAACAGCCATCTACATATGCGCCCCCCCAACACACGCTAGTTCACCAAGTATTTCAACATGAAATGGTCAGTATACATCTTGAAATGTCCTCCAAGTAAATAGTGTCAGTATTTCTAGAGTGCGTACACCATTGCCAACCCTTCGCGTTCGGTGGTAGAGTAATTCTTTTATGCTTTCAACAATCTTCGACTTGCAAATGCAATCGGGTGATCTACACCCTCCATGCCCTCCTGCGTGAGTACGGCTCCCACGATGCATCAACATGTACATGAAATTCCATGTCCCATTTCAAGAAGACCAAAATTGGCGCAGAGACCAGCTTCCCCTTTAGGACATCGAAACTCTTCATGCAATCATCATTCCAGCAATATGTAGCGTCCTTTTTCAATAGTTTTTCCATTGGTGTTGTTATTTGTGCATAGCTTTTGATAAACTTTCTATAGTAACCAGTGTGCCCCAAAGTAGCGCGTAGTTGTTTGACACTTCGCGGTGCTTCCAGATTGAGAATAAAAACAATCTTCGCAGGGTCCACCATCAGGCATTGTTTGCAGACCAAATGGCCAAGCAAGTTTCCAAAGGGAACGAGGAAGGTGCACTTTTTAAAATTCAGCGCAATCTAGTGTTGTTGGCAAGTATCCAGTATCAAACATAAGCTCGCTATATGGTGTTTAACTAACCCAAATACAGTCCAATCGTCCAAATAGACCTCCAAGAACTTGTAGATGTATTCCTTGAACGTGGACACCACTATGCGCGAAAATATCGTTGGCGCGTCCTTTAGTCCAAAGGGAATAACGGTGTGTTGAAAGCCGCCCCATTCGGTTGCAAAGGTTGTCTTGCTCCTATCTTTCGGCGCGATGTTGATCTGATGGTACCCTGAGAAGCCATCTGTGAATGAGTAAGCTTCCTGACCACCAACATTCTCCAATACTTAATTTGTGAATGGTGTAGGAATTTACAGGGTAAGTTCCTCAGACAGAACACCAAAGGACACCGCTCACAAACAGATCACAGATCAATACACCAATACTCTTGACGTGGTTAAAACCCTCAAAGAGGGAAACAATCCACGCCTGAGCCAACGTGGCCACTTCAAGCAATTTATTAATAAAAGAATGAAAATTTACATAAGCTTCTCTCATGAACGGTTAACCTACAAATGACCCTCCATGCTCTTTAAATAGAGATCATGGACCAATCAGGTGTTAAGCCATGGATCAAGTGTCGGTAATACCGAGGAGAGAATGAACCGTCGGATCACTACATATCGTGACCGTCGGATTGTAAGTTACAAAATGTACATAGTAAAGGAACACACTTTACCTAATTCTATACTAGACCAAGTTATACTTAACTATTTCCTATGTGTCGGAATATCCTAACATCCCCCCTTAAGAACAACTTGGGATAGGATTGAAGGATTTACAAATATGACACAATAGGAGAAGGAAGGAGGCACTAGAGCCTATCCCCCCTTAGTGACAACTTCCTGAACTCCAACCATAAATTGAAGTTTAGTGAACTTCGCCTCTGTGAGAGCCTTTGTAAAGATGTCTGCAACTTGATCATCTGTTGAACAATATTGCACTTCAAGAACATGGTCATGAATGAGCTTTCTGATGAAGTGCATGTGCAGTTCAATGTGTTTGCTGCGCTGATGTTGGACTGGATCTTTGCATAGTTCAATGGCACTTTGATTGTCACACCAAAGCATAGTTGGATGCTGCTACTGAAAGCCAAACTCTGACAGGATCTGACGAAGCCACAATGCTTCCTTACTAGCTTCTACGGCACCACGATACTCTGCTTCTGCTGAAGAAAGAGAAATGGCACCTTGTTTCTTGCAAGCCCATGTAATAGGTCCTGAACCAAGAGTGAACACATAACCGGCAATAGACTTCCGATCATCAGGGTCACCAGCCCAATCGGAATCAGTGAAACCAACCAATAAAGGAGATGCTTCGACACTGTAATGAATCCCAAACTGAACTGTACCTCGAACATAACGAAGTATTCTTTTAGCTGCTTTCCAATGACTTTCACGTGGGTTTTGCATAAACGAGCAACAAGGCCAACAACAAAGGAAAGGTTAGGACGAGTATGGGTTAGATACAAAAGTTTTCCTACAAGTTGACGATATAAGGTAGCATCAACTTCAGGAGAAGTACAAGTGACTGAAAGTTTGACTCCAGACTGAAAGGGAGAAGGGGCTGGCTTACAGTCTTCCATGTGAAAATGGCGTAGAATATCACAGGCATACTTGGACTGGGAAAGGGAAATACCTTCCTTGGATTGCAAGACTTGAAGACCAAGAAAATAATGTAAGTTTCCTAAGTCTGTCATTTCAAACTTCTTTTTAAGGCTGGACTTCACATGGTTGATAAGGTTGGGATCACTACCAGTGAGGATAAGATCATCAACATAAAGAACAAGAATGATAAGAGACTTGCCCACTTTCTTGGTGTAGACAGTATTGTCAGAATGACACCTAGAAAAGCCAGATTCTAAAAGAAAGTTATCCATTTTGGCATACCAAGCTCGAGGAGCTTGCTTGAGACCATAAAGGGATTTCTTAAGCCGACATACAAGGCTAGAGTCTGTTTGTATAAAGCCAATAGGTTGTTCCATATAGATTTCTTCATGCAAGTCCCCATGCAGGAAGGCAGATTTAACATCCATCTGATGGACTTCCCATTTGAAAGAGGCAGCAAGGAAAGAACAAGGTGGATAGATTTCATTTTGGCAACAGGGGAAAAGGTTTCAGTGTAGTCAATGCCTTCAACTTGTGAAAAACCCTTAGCAACAAGACGAGCTTTATGTTTATCAACTTTCCCATCTGGTCCATACTTGGTTCTGTAAACCCATTTGCATCTAACAAGTTTTCGTCCCTTTGGTAGAGGAACAAGATCCCATGTATCATTTGCCAATAATGAATGATATTCTTCATTCATAGCTGCTTCCCAATCTGGATGGCCTAAAGCTTCTGTAAAGGTGTCAGGATCATAATTCACTGAAGCTTGAGCTATCAAACTGAGAACATGTATGTCGCTGATCTGTAGGATCACCGGCAAGATCACCTGCTGCATCCCGAGTAGCACGGACCCATTTTGGAAGCTGAGGAGCTGAAGGAGGATCCTGAGAAGGTGGGGGAGGATTTTCATCCTCGCTTTCATCATCTGAAGAAGAAATATTTTCAAAAGTAGAAGAGATAGGGAGAGGTGGCACATCCGTCGAACTAGGCTCGTAGGTCGATATATTTTCAGCAAACTTTACATCTCTTCTAATGATAACATTTTTGGACTTAAGTGGAATAAGTCTATATCCTTTGACATCTTCAAAATATCCAACAAAAATACATTTTTCACTCTTAGGTTCTAAAGCTTTATGTTTCTCATCTGGAATATGGGCCCATGCTTCACTTCCAAAAACACGAAAGTGACTTACATCTGGTTTAATTGAGCTCCATGCTTCTTCTGGAGTGATATTCTTTAAAACCTTAGTAGGAGTGTGATTTATTATGTAATTTTCACAATTAATTGCTTCTGCCCAATAATTAAGACTAAGTCCTTTAGATTGAAGCATACAATTAGCCATTTCCTTTAAGGTGTGATTCTTCCTTTCAGCTACACCATTTTGTTGTGGAGTATATGGAACAGTATGTTGCATTTGAATTCCATTCTCAGTGCAAAAGTTGATGAATTTGTTGTTGACATATTCTTCGCCATTATCAGATCTTAGCTTAAGAATTTGATGTCCATATTGTTTTTCAACAAAGGCCTTAAAGGCCAAGAACATGTTAAATACTTCACTCTTGAATTTTAAGAAGTATACCCAAGTGCGTCTGGAGAAATCATCAATGAAAGTTAAGAAATACTTGTAGCCAGAGAATGAAACAACTGGAAGTGGACCACATAAATCACTATGCACGAGCTGTAAAGGGGCTGAGGCGTGCCAAGAGGCATGTTTTTCAAAACTATCCCGATGATGTTTTCCGAGTACACATCCAGAACAAACACCATCTCTGTAGGATACCATTGGAAGACCTGTCACCATATTTTCTTTACATAGATTCTGAAGAGAGTGGTAGTTTAAGTGACCAAATCCCTCATGCCAAAGTTTGCTCACTTCATCATTATGAGCAACAAATACTGAGGGAAGATTTGATGACCCAAATTTGTGAAACTTATACAACCTTGTAGAATCATCAGCAATGCCAATAGCTAAAATCTGTCTAGGATCTCTTAGGTCCTTAATTACAACATCGTGAGGTGAAAATTCAATGATTTTACCTTCACCTGAATGAGTTATTTGATATACAGATAGAAGGTTGCAGGATAAGGTTGGAACACATAATACATCATTAAACTGACCATTGTCTAGATGAACAGTTCCAGTCCCTACAACACTAAGAGATCTATCATCACCAACATATATATTTTTCGTGTTACAATCATTTAAAGAGGAAAACGTGGCTTTGTTTTTGGCCATGTGATAAGAAGCTCTAGAATCAATGAGCCACTCATGAGAATGAGAAGAACAAGATACATTTAGTGCATAGCCAGACCGAGATGCTTGACAACCACATGTAGAAAGTGCCATTCCTGAAGATGAAGTTGAAGTTGAAGAGTGCTCCAAATGGATGTTATGCTTCTTCATTGCTGCTTCCAAGGCTTCCATATTCTTAAAGCATTTGGATTCTAAGTGGCCATCTCGATTACAAAAGTTGCAATGTCTATCAGTCTTCTTCCCTTTGTTTTTATTTGTCTTATCATTTTGTTGAAATGATTTTTCATTTTGAAGCTGAAATTTCTTAGGACCCTTGTTTGGTTTAGGACCGTTCCTTTTAGGATACAACTTCTTAGGATTCTTTGGATTTGGTTGCTGTTGGGCGGCTAACGCTTTCTTAGAAGAGTTTCCATGATTAAGAAGACCAAGGTGTAAGAGTTTTTCTTGTTCTCTTATTAAAGAATCACAAAAAGAATCAAAGGAAGGGGACTTGTAGTCTTGTCCTCGAGAAATGAAGGCTTCTCTTGTAGAATGGAAGGTGGAAACAAACACAGAGTAGGCTGGTCCCAACTTAGTAAGAATGGAATAGATAAGGTTACTATCTTCTTTCTTAACCTTAACACCTTCCAAGAGAAGTCTAAGGGTCTTGAACTTGGACAAAAAATCTTCAATGCAAGAAAAATTATTGGGGTCCAATGTAAGCAACTCATTTTCAAGTTGATGGGTTCTAAGTTCATTTTTTATTCCAAAAACTTTAGCAATTTGTTTCAATGCTTTATCAGGAGTATCAAGTTATGTAATATGGAATCTAAGATCTGGAGAAATAGACATCCCTATCAACCCACGTGCTTGATCTTGCTTATTTTCCCATTTAGCTGCCTTATCTTCATCTTTTGGTTTGGTTTCTTGGCCTGTGGCTATTCTGTAGAGACCTTTACTTCTAAGTAAATGCACAATGTAGGACCACCATTGGAAGTAGTTGGTGTTGTCAAGAATAACTTGGCATGGACTTTCCATTTTAACAAAAACTGAAGCTATAGATGCTGAAACTAAGTGTTCCAATGGAAAGATCTCGAAAAATTAGGCTGTTTCAAAAAAACGGTTCTGAAAACGGTTTTCGGATGAAGAAGTTATGGCTTTTTGAAGAAAATTTGATGAAGTCACCGACGAAGTGCGGGAATGTGCGGAAATGAAAAATCCGCCCCCACAAAAAGGGGGGGTTGAAGCTTTGGGTTGCGTGCTTGCTTTGAGAAAGATCTTTTTCCCTACAAAACAAAAAACACAAAACCCAACATGGACATACAAAAAAAACGAACCTTGCGGCTCGAAGTTAGCTTTAGCCGGAAACTAAATATTTTCCTCAATGTTTCTGATTTTCCGAGATCACACTAAGGCGCAGCGGAAAAGAGCATACGCATCAGAAAAATCCTTCCTTTCTGTTTCTGATTTGCCCAGATCGCACAGAGTCGCGGGGCAAAGAGCATACGCATAAATGAAAGGTATAGATCCGGTAATAAAAAAAGGTAAATAAACCGAAACCAAAATAAACAGAGAGAAAAGAAATGTAAACTGCAAATAAACGCTGTATACCTTCAGATCTTAAAAATGACGTAGCTAGGGCTACCAGAAAACTTTTTGCGTGAAATGAAAGGGGTTCCTCACTGGAACAGATGCTCCCAACACAACAGAGTATTCCTCTCGGCTCGAAAGCAGTCAGAAACAGTAGATCTAGGAAACAGTAGTCGGATGCCGTTCTACCGGCTTCAGATTTGGATCACCAACGGACGCGGCCCTCAAATAGCTCTGATACCATGTAGGAATTTACAGGGTAAGTTCCTCAGACAGAACACCAAAGGACACTGCTCACAAACAGATCACAGATCAATACACCAGTACTTTTGACGTGGTTAAAACCCTCAAAGAGGGAAACAGTCCATGGCCTGAGCCAACGCGGCCACTTCAGGCAATTTATTAATAAAAGAATGAAAATTTACATAAGCTTCTCTCATGAACGGTTAACCTACAAATGACCCTCCATGCTCTTTAAATAGAGATCATGGACAAATCAGGTGTTAAGCCACGGATCAAGTGTCGATAATACCGAGGAGAGAATGAACTGTCGGATCACTACATATCGTGACCGTCGGATTGTAAGTTACAAAATGTACATAGTAAAGAACCACACTTTACCTAATTCTATACTAGACCAAGTTATACTTAACTATTTCCTATGTGTTGGAATATCCTAACAAATGGTGTCGGGAATGGATCATGAACACAGGTGTCGTTAAGCTTCCTGAGGTCCACGCATATTCTAATTTCGCCCTTCTGTTTTTTCTCCTGTACTACCATAGGACTCACCCAGTTGGATTCTTCCACTAGTTCAATAATTCCGGCTGTGAGCATTTTGTCTAATTCGTCATGGACCTTTTCTTTATACTTTGGATTTAAACAGTAAGGTCGTTGCTTAACTGGCTTTGCGTCTGGTTTCAGAGTGATCTTCATCATCCCTAAGTCACCAATGATCCCTTTTAAGTCCATGATTTTTGTCAGGAACAAATCTTGATATTCGCGGAGTAACTCGGCAACCTTATCTACCGTAGCATCGTCCAAATAGTCCCCAAGCGTCGCGTACTTCGGCTCCGTGTCTATACCAATGTTTACCTGCTTTGTTTTTAGTGGTGTAGTGATGTCGGGATCCTCAATTGATGGTCATCGAACCTTGCGACAACCTTCTGTTCTAAAATATTAAGATTTCGGGGGTCGTCATCTTCCTCCTCTACTTTCACGTTATAACATTCTAGGGCACTGCTTAACTGGGTTTCCCATGTTGGTTGAAGTACTTCCAGTGGTTCTTGTGGTATTTTGAAGATGGCAGCTTTTACTGCTTGCAGTGCGTTGTCAACAGTATCCGACCATTGGTCTTCAAATGTGAATGTTAACAAAAATCCCTCGTGCAAGACATCCCATTTTCCCATACCATGTCAGAGTTCCGTCTCAGTATACCAATTCATGGGTATGACATCCAGGGTATGGTAGAATAAATGTACCCATTCAGGCTGTGGTTCTTCCCCATAGGCCTTGGTCCATTTCGCGAGGTGCATGCGCGGGTCATCTCGTCCATCGTATTTATCTTCTATCCATAGTTTCGGTTTCCCAAATCGTAGGCGCATCATCCTTTTACATCCACGTCAGTTCTCAGAATTTCCTTGATGTGTTCCCCACTAGTGTGCCGGTGTTGCACGCAGCACCTACTTCAATGCATCAAACCACTGTTGTTCCAGTACTGTACTTTCAAACTTGCTTAAGAATTCATCCACTGCTATCAATCCATCATATGTTGGCAGATCTCGGGCCTGTGTTGTTACACAATGTAGTGATCTAATCATCATGTTGCAATTCAGTGTTTTCACTTCGTTTAATCGATTGTGTTTTCACTTCGTCTGAATCTGAGGTGCAGGAACTTGCATGCTCCCACAAGATCCTTCCATCTACAGTCGGATTCACCCAATCCTGATCTCGTACAGTTATCATGTAAAGACTATCTAGCTCATCATCGGTTTCATCATCACGCACTGATTCAGTGTAGCACGCTCCCTCGACTAGGTCTAGCGGGACTACTACGCGTAGTGTCTTTTTCTCAAATATCATCTTCCGCTTATTTAGGTTGATGACTCTGTTCATATTAGTGGCCCAGTCTATTCCTAACAACGCGGGATAGGGATTGTTGTCATCGACAATCTCTATCACTTCAAAGTCCGTTTATGTGCTTGTGCCTTCAATATCAACTGTTACCCCTTGCAACCTTCCCATGGGAAAAATCTTCTATTGGTTCGCCATTCGTAATTGAATAGGGGGCCACTGCAACGCGGGCCTACCCATGCATTCCCATGTTTGCTTCGGTAACGCATTCATGTCCGAACATAGATCTAGGGTTACCTGATCCATTTCATACTCACCAATCTACGCAGTCAATCTCATCTCCCTTCCAGTACGCAAGACATGCTTTCCCAATTTCCGGACTACGCATGGTTCTCCTGACCCCGCACACCTAGTGATCAAATCCTGTAGTCCCTTAACTGCCTTGTTGTCGCGTAGCAGTTTCATGCATGTCACCAGAAAGGTAGTAAGCATAAAAGGATCCATCCCTGGCTCTGGTTGATCCTTACTACCTGAAGTGGAGGCCTCTGCGAAGCTCTTCTTAGCTTCCATAAACATCTCCTTTGTGCGTTCTAAGTCAAACTCAGGTTCCTTCACGGGAGCCTTACAAACCCATGTATCTTCTTCAAGCTGCTTCCCCTTATCTTCCCCTATGGTCGCACCACTTTTGAGCATCATGTTCACATTTAGGTCTTCTTTGTGTGGTTCAGACCTCATCATTTGGATATTCTGAGTCGGAGGAGGCTGGAACACCCCTTTTTCACGCATCTATGTAATCAATGAAGGAAAATCTATTGTTTCATGATCAAATTGAGCATAGTATGAACAAGATATCCTCGTTGGGTTGGTGAAATTGCGGGCATAGTGCCCTGGTCCTCCGCAATTGTAGCAAATTAACTGTCTGTGGCCCCTTCCTGGTCCCATTCCTCCTCGTCCTCGACCTCGCCCCTGAAATCCAGTGCGCACCATCCCCACAGCTGGGTCGAGGGCTCGTGTTTCTATCTGCATCCTATAGGTTGAGGTTCGATCCATCATTAGCTCGTAGTTGCGAAAAATGCGCTCGTTGTGGCCTACCGACCTGCAGAAATTACAAAATAGCTACTGGGGATTCTGCGAATACTTCTGCAACAAATGACAATTGTCTATCGTTTATTTTCCTCCTATCTAATAGATCACACACCATAACGCAGGTGTCGCACTCGGCCTTGCCTGTGCCTCTGATCTCAATGGCATTGGTCCCCCTCCTGCTAAGTAGTTCATGAATACTGGACAGTGGTCCTTGTCATGGCCCTGACCTTTACATTTTACACACCATACTTCCTCGTGCGCCTCTGGCCGCGATGCCCTATCCTGCTTCAAGCTCTACATTTCTAGGCAGAGATTTTGTAGTTGTGTGTGGATTTGTTGAACTCCCAACCCAGGATCTTGTATCGAGGTCTCATGCAACCTCATCGCCATTTCCAATGCTTCGGCCTGGGTGGAAAGTTTCTGTTGTGACAGCGCCGTCCTCAAGTGCGGTGTCAGGGATGCCACAAACCATGCGCGATGTTGTGCATCCGTGAGCATCATATTAGCCTCGTAGATCGTACTCTTCAGCTGCTGATCCAAATCCCAGGGGGTCTCGCCTGGAAGCATCATGATCTCTTTGAACCCAATGATTGATTGTGTCTCTGATTTCGGCTGGCTAAATTCTCTGTTCAGCGCATTCTGGATCTCTGCTATCCCTGCGTTTGGGTGGTCATTAGAGTGCTTGATATACCATGTCAACGCGCGATCCTACAGCGTGCTCACCAATGTAGCCTTCTTAATGTTGTCGTCCGTGACCCCTTGCGCTTCCCACACTGCTCTTACCATGAACCAAAACTGGTTCAGATCCTCATTCCCTACTCCTCTAAATACGGGTAGCTTGATTGCGCTCGCCATGTTGAACTACAGGGTTGGTGGAGGTGGAGTGGGTGGAGATGGAGGTGAGGGAGGTGAAGCGGGTGGTGGCGTGGGTGGAGGTGGTAACTGCGGAATGCGCTGCCTTATCAAACTGACCGCACTTCTCAGAGAGACCCGAGCGAGCTCTTCCTCACTTTCTCGCGAAGGTGAAATTAAGGGACTATTTCCTAATTCCCCACTACCTTTGTAGATCTTTCCACTCCGCATTGTCCCAAACATTAATGTATTTGCATAACCTGCTTTTCACATAACAACATCTTAATCCAGGTATTCAAAGATTTAATATACTTACCTCACGGTCCCTTCAGAAAACATCATTCTGCTTCGCTATAGCTTACAGTCGTGTCTACCACGAACTCAGTGATGAATCCCCCTATTATCCAGTTGAGCCAATGGTCCACAGCTTGCGCGATCTTATCTTCTGATGCCTCTAGTCTGTGCACTAATTCCAGAGTCCACACTATTGGGTGGTCGAGCCTACCCCTTTCCTAGTTGTCGACTAACCTCGCGATCCACTCATATAGTTCAGAAGGAAAGGATGTGAAGAAAATCTCGTGGATTTCCGTATAGATGTAGCGATCCAACCACCTTTTCTCAGACACCTGCGAAGTTCTGTTTTCCTATGTCGCGAACTCGTGAATCTTCTTGTCCAACCACTCTTCAATTTCCTTCTTTGTTGGGTTCCAGTGGCACGACATCATACATCCCTTAAGCAGATCCCGGTCCCGACAACGGAACCATTTGTTGGCTTAGTGGGGCCTGTCCCAGGTTCAGTAGTGAGTTTAGCCAAGCAAATTCTGGTACTATTGGCCCTTTCAGCAACAGTTGGCGGAGCGTAGACTGAGGTATCACCCGAAGGAGTATGGGAGGGTGCTGGAACTAGGTTTCTGCACCCGGGGGATGTCTGATATGAGCGATAGGTATGCGATTCAACCTTCACGCTTACCAGATTACGCGCACCCGCGTGCTCCTTACGTCCTGTGGGACTTCCTTCGCGCAGATCCAGCTACAGTGCAACCAGTATTAATTACCCAAGTCTTCCTTAGTTAGGTTATGTTCATTAATTACTTAGAAAGTTGTCATACATAAACATACATACAAGTGCTTGCATATAGATAAACAGATAGTATTAACGCCAAACATCAAAATATAGATCTACGAAATAGGTGCACAGTATGTCGAATCAACTTAGTTTTATTAATGATCCTTTTCAAGTTCAGTTGAATACAAACCCGACTCTGCCCTGCGCACTGAGCTGCAGGGGTCCGCGCACTCAGCTACGGACTCTACTAGGTCTCTGCACACTCAGCTGCAGAGCATCTACCTATTACAACGACCCAATACACTTCAAATCTACTTCTCTCTTCTAACCATGCCTTCGCATCTATCTATTACTTCCTTGCCAAAAAGCTATCTTTACACTTAGAGCCTTGTCTAGTCAATTTAATGTCTTAAATTGCTCTACATAAATTATCAATCCGGGTATCGTAAACTGATGAAGTGTGGTGCACCATATGTACTTAGTTAACCTTTTTCTTACTTCGTTGTTTTATAGATTTTATTTTGTTTTGGGGTTTTGTTTTTGTTCGTTTCCTAAAGTGTCTAATGCAAATGGAAATCCTATTCTAAGGTCTTAAAAATGCTTTTAAAGGACAAGTATGGATAGAGATTCAAGACAAGGTCTATGTCCCTAATGGTAACTTCCAAAATTTAGCACTTCAAAAGATCTCAAAACATGTTATTGATGGAATTAATACTTAAACAAAAGTGTAAATATGCAGCTACTTCAATCAAAATGGAATGCAACAACCAATCAATGAGATAGTGACTATGAAACCCAGTATCCTTGCTGCTGTATAAAAAGAAAACTGAACTTAAAGCAATTCAAAAACTGTAGGCAAAGTAAACTAAATCATATTACATCAACCCATATTCTGACCCCTCACCTTTCGACTCACTCTGGCTATAGGAGGCAATCATAAAAAAATTGAGTAATATGATATCTAAATTGCATAAAATGAAACTAAGATCAAACTACACATTCATACTTCAATCCCTCACCATTCGACTCGCTCTGGCTATAGGAGGTAACCGAAAATGACATGAGTAATCTAATCACTAACTTGCAGAAAAGTAAACTAAATCATATTACATCAAATAATATTCTGATTCCTCACTATTTGAATCACTTGGCTATAGGAAGGTAATCATAAACAAATGGAGTAATATGATATCTAAATTGCATGAAATGAAATTGCATAAAATGAAACTAAATCATACTACATCAAATAATATTCTGATTCCTCACTATTTGAGTCGCTTGGCTATAGGAAGGTAATCATAAACAAATGAAGTAATATGATATCTAAATTTGCATGAAAGTAAATGAGCAAAACAAAAGTGAAAGAAATAACAATGCTGGAATTAGAACTCAGAAAATAAATCAGCAGAAGGACAAGATGATTCCATCATGTCATTAGTCATTAAAAAGCTATGTGCATTACTAATCTACAATCAACCGGTTGAACACACTTGCATGAATTAAAATTGCATGAATGAAAAATATAATCTATCAACTTGAAAGCAATCAAATGACATAATGAAATCAAAGCAAAATTTACAAAATGAAATCTACTCTACCTTACATTCTAATATGCTCCATGACATCTACTTCACATCTCCTTCCATGTTGAGAACATCAAAGCTTTATTCAAATTCTTCAAAATTACAAAGTACAACAAAGTTCTCTAAAGCTTTCAAAAGCCATCAAGGAAGAACTACAAACTCCAAGCTAAAGAACTCACAAGCTAAAAGACTAACAAACTCCAAACTCTAAGCTAACAAATGAAGGAGAGAGATCTCCTATTTATACAAAAAGATGAGAGCCATCTCATTAATGAGAACCATGAATCTCTCCCTCTACCTCTAGAGTCCTAATCAAAATAGGAACTGATAAGACACATGTCTTCTTAGAGTTACAATACAATTAGGAGATGTGACACATACCCTCATGATCTCATGATTCTTTCCACTCAAATTCAAATTTGGCCTTAGAGTGCCACATAAGGGTTTTCTAGAAGCCTCCTTTCAACCTACACATGTCAACAATCTCAACCCATTTGTTAGGTATAAGAATATGCACATCATTTTCTAATTTTTAACCACAAATTCACTAAAAAGGCTTAGAATTAATAAATATTGAAAAAACATAAATGTGGCCCAATGATAATGAAAGTGGGATGAATGTGGTGACATAGTAGTGAAATGGAGGTGATATAATGGACATAATAGTGAAAGTGTAATGGAAATGAATGACATTTTCAAGACTCAACATACCCCCCAACTGAAGCTGTTGCATGTCCTCATGCAATATATATTACATTAACTCTTTTGATCCTTGAGCTTTTGCTTAACTTTGCATGATATCATTTGATAACTTCATATTTCTGCAAAGTGTTTCACTTGAATTGCAACATGGTTGGTTCTTGTGTTACAACCATTTTTTTGTTGTTGCCTTCTATTTTGATCTTTGAACTTTGCATAATGATATTTTGATTATTGTTTCAAAGTATATCTTTATTGGATTGCATGATGGTTGGTTTTTGTGTGACAACCATGATTTTGTTTGTATCCAATTTATCCTTTAAGCACTTTTTCAAAAGCCATTGTATGCTCATAATAGCAATGTAATAATTAATATATGTTGGAAGTATGTGGGCTCCTGAATATGATATGGACATGGCAAGATATGAATATGAATGTATTCCTCCCTCCCCCCCCCCCCCCAACTGATGGTATTGGCAATTTTATGAAATGAGGAAGAAAAATGTTTTTCCAACAATTATCATTCTAGCTTTTGATGGAATTCTATAGTCAAAAGTTAGAAAATGACGTACCTTCACTTACCCTTTGGAATGGATGAGTTGTATGTGTAGTGGCTGAAAATTTCTGATCATATTCTTCTTCAAGCGGTTGAACAAGAGGAGTCATGGATCGAGAGATAAGATGACTTTTTATTGCTTCTACTAAAACTTGTTGAATCTGCTCCAAAATGTTGAAAATAATAGTCTTCATGTCTTCAAAACTCATTGGCACAATTCCTACTATGTGAAAAGATGTTTTGATGTTGAACATAGTAGGAAATTGTTGACTTAGTGACCATTAATGGATGTCACTAGTCAACACGAGAACTCTCACCATTGATGACAATGAGAGTCAAGATGCCAAAACACATCTTGCTAGGTACAAATGAATTTGCCGATGTCGAGTCACCTAGAAGATCTAACCAACAAGGGACATTAATGTATTCCCATTGTTTGTCAGTATGAGGACTTGCCATTAAAGCATGCAAGCCTCAAGGTGTTTTTACAAAGAACTTAGACTCAAAAGACTATGGACTCAATAATTTGCATTGAAGCAGGGCTTATTTGCGGAATGAAAATGACAAGGAATGGAAGATGAAAATGGAGAAAAGAAATGGCAATGGGCAATAAGCATGTGAATGAGCCTCTTGCTTTTATTTGTGGGTTATGAATGGACAAAAAGAGATGGAAAGTGTGTGAATGTAAGTGGAAAGTATGGAGTGGAATGAGGTGAATGGTTTATTATGAAGTATGGATATGATGGATGGATGTGATGGAGACAATAGTATCTGAATTTTTTTTTTCAAGTGTTTGGATATGATTTTGCATCAACATATTTCCTCTTTGTTGCTGATCATCCTCTTATGAAACAAATTGGTCTCTTAGAGAGACACCATTCTCTTGTAGTCATTTGTCCTTCCTCCTGGAACCTGCAAAAAAAAACTAATAATTATTCTGCAATGGAATGTAAGATTATCAAAGGAGAGAGGTGATCAATCTCTCTAGTTATGATATTTACACACGAAACAAAGAATTTGTATTAATGAAACAAGTTCTTAAAGGAAAAATAAAAAGAATTTATACCTGCTTTGGAATTGGTGCCCCAATTTGAATGTTGCTTCCTTTCAGCAATTTATTTCATTATTTGCCATTTCAAACTCTAATGATGGATTTCTCATTGTGTAGATCTTGTTGAGATCTTTCCAACGGTACTTAAATCATCAAAATCTGATTTCGTATGAGAAAGATAGGTTGATTTGAACAATGAGGTTTTCTTGGCTACGGAATTAGAGAACAATTGCGGAATTGGACTTTAGCTGCGGAATGTGCATGGTTCTGTAGCTAAAAATATTGAATACAAAGTTAGCCATTCATCTTTCATCATCAGCCCAAAATTAATCAATACCTTCATAAAAGTGAGCAAATAACTTATTCATTTCATTGATTCAAAATTATTATTTTTTCCTTGACATGCAGCGACTCAGTGTGGCGACTTAATGATAACACTCAACTTGACTTACCTTTGACCGGGGTCCTTTTCATCAAATTTGACCGAATGAATAAGACACCATCCATGTACTGACATTCCCCCAGCTACCCATGTGGCTTGTTTTGCTTGATGACACCTGCAACCTAGAGTTTAACAAAACAGTTGCGGAAAGTTGAATCAGCTGCGGAAAGTGGCTTGTTTCCGCAGCTAATGAAAACAGAGTGTAGAAAATACTGTGAAATGGAGTGGCTGTGTGCGTGGAAAAGGAAAAAAATGTGGAGGAGTGAAGGCTTATGTGAGCACAGTGGAAATGAAGCCGTAGTCAAATTAACCACGATCCATAATCACAAATGGAGTGTGAGAATATTTCCAAACTTGAGTTAAACGTGGAGGAAAGAGGATTCATGCATTCCACCCAAAGCGATGCATGCATTCCACCCAAGTACAGCACATGGAAAGTTGAATGCAGTAATTACTCCGACTATGCCAAGAGGATTCCAAACCTCCATCATCATATGATTGGACCGTTCTGAAGGTATGATGGAGCCATTAGCATTCCAAAACTTGTGATGACTTTGTCTATTCTATAAATATCTACACCAAGAATTGCCAACATATGAGCCGATTGAGTGCATGGAAAGAACATTCGATTGAGAGCAAAGCCGGTGCAATTTCCCACCACTATAGGGACTTTCTTTATATTCTTTCCAACATTTATAAGGTCAACAATAATCTGCGGTGAAGTTTTCTCTGTTCGAACAATTTCAAGGAGTGGCATCACATGCGCAGGACTGAAAAAATGTGCCCCTACTATACGGTCTTGAACATGTGTTTTTGCACCAATGAGATTGAGATCAATCGTAGACGTATTCGAGGCCAAGATGCTGTGAAGAGTCGTACCCAACCAGATCACGTAATGGAGAGTCGTTTTGAATTGGAACTGTTGTTTAACAGGTGTTAATGATTTGCAAATGGGTGGCATAAGGGCAGAAGACGTGGTGGCAAAGGGTGGAAGACGTGGGAGAGGTAGAGTAGGTGCCAGCACAGAACCAAATTAGAATTCCCCTTTCTCAGGCACGCCGAATTAAATCACTGTCTGCTCATTTAATTGAAAATTCCATTTTTTTACACGCGGCAAGCAAAAATGGGCTCCAAAGAACCGATGATTTCTCCCAGACCGCCACAAATTTCTTCAAACGGTTTCTGGGTTATCTAACTGACCCAGCTGGCGAAAAAACCCATGTTTTCTTTTCTTCAAATTCGTCTATGTTTCACCAAATCGCACGTTTGAAATTGACATATTTTTCAGCTATTTATGTTTTTTTGAGTTTTATTGTTCTGCATTCGACTTTCTGGTTTGATTTGCTGCGTAATTGCCTTAGTTGTTCTTGTCACTAATGGTGGTCCACCTTCACGGAGCAGGAGTGAACAGTCCACAAATTGATTATGCTGACAGTCTAAAAAAATGAATGCATCGAACAGTACACACATCTTGTTGCGTATTGATAAATGGCATGGCATGGGCAGGAAGGACAAACAGGATTGATTGGCTTAATTGATAGGATTACAGGGCCAGCGGAAGCAGACACGATAGTCTCCCATCTAACAAGCAACCCCTCCCTCGAAGAGTTTTTTTTTCTTTCTCTATTTCTCTCTCAGATGGATTACTGTACCTTGCCTGCAGATTTGATTATGGATTAGAAAGGGCACTTTGAGGTGCACGTTGAAGAGAGACAGGGCATGGAACTTAGCTTTAGATGAAGTGACACACCTGGAGTGTTATCTCCAAAAATGCACGATTCGGTCCTCAAACAAGGAGCTCAACACCTGAAATAAATTTCAGCCTCTAAAAAGAAATGTCGAGGCCCCTTGATGGAGTTAACATGGATTCTACAAATTTGCATTCACCTCCTCATTGTTACCTAATCGTTTAATATTCGATCCCTTGGTTTTTTTCATATATACAGTGCATTTTTTATTTATTTATTTATGTTGCAGGTTTGTTTCAGGCCAAAGCTTGAATGGGGAGACAGATTTTCTTATTGAAGCCACAGTGAAAGCTAGGATTCAAGATGGCCATAGATTATTTTTCTTCTCTTTTTTTTTCTCTGAAATTGTAAATTTTTATAATAAGGATTAATGGTTTTCGATTTCAGACAGCAAAGACTTCAAGAAAAACATGCTAAAATTAGGACTTTGACTGAGGTCTTAGGCTGGTTTTTCATCGATCTGAACTGGGTGACTAGGATAGGATCCATGTCGGGACAATTCTGGAGATGCCCATGTGGTCAGTTTTTTCATTGGACATTTGTAACCAGCTAAACCTTGAAACAGACGCGGAATTCTCAACTAGCTGCGGAATCAGGGCACTTTCCGCAGCTAAGTTGCAAAACCTTATTAGAACAAGATACAGTGTTTTAAGGACCACTATAGACCATAACCTGTCAATCTTGGACAGCTGAACCTATCAAAGCAGTTGGGTTTCATTTTTTTATTTTATTTATTTATTTTATTTATTTTTATTTATTTATTTTTATTGAATCAATTGAAATGATGAAGTTTATTTTGTCTCCTTTTTTTTTTCTTTTTTTTTTACATAACAATTCTTTTTCTGATCCTCTAGATCACACAAAGTGCAGGAGGAGAGCATACTCAAGAATTATTAATTTTTTTTTTACATAACAATCCTTTTTCTAATCCTCCAGATCACACGAAGTGCAGAAGGAGAGCATACTCAAGAATTATTAATTCTTTTAGATGTAAGAAATACGGTCTCCTAATTACACTTCCTCGGCAACGGCGCCAAAATGTCTAGTCAATTTAATGTCTTAAATTGCTCTACATAAATTATCAATCCGGGTATCGTACACTGATGAAGTGTGGTGCACCATATGTGCTTAGTTAACCTTTTTCTTACTTCGTTGTTTTATAGATTTTATTTTGTTTTGGGGTTTTGTTTTTGTTGGTTTCCTAAAGTGTCTAATGCAAATGGAAATCCTATTCTAAGGTCTTAAGAATACTTTTAAAGAACAAGTATGGATAGAGATTTCAAGACAAGGTCTATGTCCCTAATGGTAACTTCCAAAACTTAGCACTTCAAAAGATCTCAAAACATGTTATTGATGGAATTAATACTTAAACAAAAGTGTAAATATGCAGCTACTTCAATCAAAATGGAATGCAACAACCAATCAATGAGCTAGTGACCATGAAACCCAGTATCCTTGCTGCTGTATAAAAAGAAAACTGAACTTAAAGCAATTCAAAAACTGTAAGCAAAGTAAACTAAATCATATTACATCAACCCATATTCTGACCCCTCACCTTTCGACTTGCTCTGGCTATAGGAGGTAATCATAAAAAAATTGAGTAATCTGATATCTAAATTGCATAAAATGAAATTGCATAAAGTGAAACTAAGATCAAACTACGCATTCATACTTCAATCCCTCACCATTCGACTCGCTCTGGCTATAGGAGGTAACCGAAAATGACATGAGTAATCTAATCACTAATTTGCAGAAAAGTAAACTAAATCATATTACATCAAATAATATTCTGATTCCTCACTATTTGAGTCGCTTGGCTATATAAAGGTAATCATAAACAAATGGAGTAATATGATATCTAAATTTGCATGAAATGAATATGCATAAAATGAAACTAAATCATACTACATCAAATAATATTCTGATTCCTCACTATTTGAGTCGCTTGGCTATAGGAAGGTAATCATAAACAAATTGAGTAATATGATATCTAAATTTGCATGAAAATAAATGAGAAAAACAAAACTGAAAGAATAACAATGCTGGAATTAGAACTCAGAAAATAAATCAGCAGAAGGACAAGATGATTCCATCATGTCATTAGTCATTAAAAAGCTATGTGCATTACTAATCTACAATCAACCAGTTGAACACACTTGCATGAATTAAAATTGCATGAATGAAAAATCTAATCTATCAACTTGAAAGCAATCAAATGACATAATGAAATCAAAGCAAAATTTACAAAATGAAATCTACTCTACCTTACATTCTAATATGCTCCATGACATCTATTTCACATCTCCTTCCATGTTGAGAACATCAAAGCTTTATTCAAATTCTTCAAAATTACAAAGTACAACAAAGTTCTCCAAAGCTTTCAAAAGCCATCAAGGAAGAACTACAAACTCCAAGCTAAAGAACTCACAAGCTAAAAGACTAACAAGCTCCAAACTCTAAGCTAACAAATGAAGAAGAGAGATCTCCTATTTATACAAAAAGATGAGAGTCATCTCATTAATGAGAACCATGAATCTCTCCCTCTACCTCTAGAGTCCTAATCAAAATAGGAACTGATAAGACACGTCTTCTTAGAGTTACAATACAATTAGGAGATGTGACACATATCCTCATGATCTCATGATTCCTTCCACTCAAATTCGAATTTGGCCTTAGAGTGCCACATAAGGGTCTTCTAGAAGCCTCATTTCAACCTACACATGTCAACAATCTCAACCCATTTGTTAGGTATAAGCATATGCACATTATTTTCTAATTTTTAACCACAAATTCACTAAAAAGGCTTAGAATTAATAAATATTGGAAAAACATAAATGTGGCCCAACGATAATGAAAGTGGGATGAATGTGGTGACATAGTAGTGAAATAGAGATGATATAATGGACATAATAATGAAAGTGTAATGGAAATGAATGACATTTTCAAGACTCAACATACCCCCCAACTGAAGCTATTGCATGTCCTCATGCAATATATATTACATTAACTCTTTTGATCCTTGAGCTTTTGCTTAACTTTGCATGATATCATTTGATAACTTCATATTTCTGCAAAGTGTTTCACTTGAATTGCAACATGGTTGGTTCTTGTGTTACAACCATTTTTTTGTTGTTGCCTTCTATTTTGGTCTTTGAACTTTGCATAATGATATTTTGATTATTGTTGCAAAGTATATCTTTATTGGATTGCATGATAGTTGGTTCTTGTGTGACAACCATGATTTTGTTTGTATCCAATTTATCCTTTAAGCACTTTTTCAAAAGCCATTGTATGCTCATAATAGCAATGTAATAATTAATATATGTTGGAAGTATGTGGGTTCCTGAATATGATATGGACATGGCAAGATATGAATATGAATGTATTCCCCCCCAACTGATGGTATTGGCAATTTTATGAAATGAGGAAGAGAAATGTTTTTCCAACAATTATCATTCTAGCTTTTGATGGAATTCTATAGTCAAAAGTTAGAAAATGACGTACCTTCACTTACCCTTTGAAATGGATGAGTTGTATGTGTAGTGGCTGAAAATTTCTGATCATATTCTTCTTCAAGCGGTTGAACAAGAGGAGTCATGGATAGAGAGATAAGATGACTTTTTATTGCTTCTACTAAAACTTGTTGAATCTGCTCCAAAATGTTGAAAATAATAGTCTTCATGTCTTCAAAACTCATTGGCACAATTCCTACTATGTGAAAAGATGTTCTAATGTCGAACATAGTAGGAAATTGTTGACTTAGTGACCATTAATGGATGTCACTAGTCAACACGAGAACTCTCACCATTGATGACAATGAGAGTCAAAATGCCCAAACACATCTTGCTAGGTACGAATGAATTTTCCAATTCGAGTCACCTAGAAGATCTAACGAACAAGGGACATTAATGTATTCCCATTGTTTGTCAGCATGAGGACTTGCCATTAAGGCATGCAAGCCTCAAGGTGTTTTTACAAAGAACTTAGACTCAAAAGACTATGGACTCAATAATTTGCATTGAAGCAGGGCTTATTTGCGGAATGAAAATGACAAGGAATGGAAGATGAAAATGGAGAACAGAAATGGCAATGGGCAATAAGCATGTGAATGAGCCTCTTGCTTTTATTTGTGGGTTATGAATGGACAAAAAGAGATGGAAAGTGTATGTGAATGTAAGTGGAAAGTATGGAGTGGAATGAGGTGAATGGTTTATTATGAAGTATGGATATGATGGATGGATGTGATGGAGACAATAGTATCTGAAAGTTTTTCTTTTTTCAAGTGTTTGGATATGATTTTTCATCAGTATATTTCCTCTTTGTTGTTGATCATCCTCTTATGAAACAAATTGGTCTCTTAGAGAGACACCATTCTATTGTAGTCATTTGTCCTTCCTCCTGGAACCTGCAAAAAAAAACTAATACTTCTTCTGCAATGGAATGTAATATTATCAAAGGAGAGAGGTGATCAATCTCTCTAGTTATGATATTTAAACACAAAACAAAGAATTTGTATTAATGAAACAAGTTCTTAAAGGAAAAATCAAAAGAATTTATACCTGCTTTGGAATTGGTGCCCCAAGTTGAATGTTGCTTTCTTTCACCAATTTATTTCATTATTTGCCATTTCAAACTCTAATGATGGATTTCTCATTTTGTAGATCTTGTTGAGATCTTTCCAACGGTACTTAAATCATCAAAATCTGATTTCGTATGAGAAAGATAGGTTGATTTGAACAATGAGGTTTTTTTGGCTGCAGAATTGGACTTTAGCTGCAGAATATGCACGGTTTTGTAGCTAAATATCTTGAATACAAAGTTAGTCATTCATCTTTCATCATCAGTCCAAAATTAATCAATACCTTCAGAAAAGTGAGCAAATAACTTATTCATTTCATTGATTCAAAATTATTATTTTTTCCTTGACATGCAGCGACTCAGTGTGGCGACTTAATGATAACACTCAACTTGAATTCCCTTTGACCAGGGTCTTTTTCATCAAATTTGACCGAATGAATAGGACACCATCCATGTACTGACATTCCCCCAGCTACCCATGTGGCTTGTTTTGCTTGATGACACCTGCAACCTAAAGTTTAACAAAACAGCTGCGGAAAGTTGAATCAATTGCAGAAAGTAGCTTGTTTCCGCAGCTAATGAAAACAGAGTGTAGAAAATACTGTGAAATGGAGTGGCTGTGTGCGTGGAAAAGGAAGAAAATGTGGAGGAGTGAAGGCTTATGTGAGCACAGTGGAAATGAAGCCGTAGTCAAATTAACCACGATCCATAATCACAAATGGAATGTGAGAATATTTCCAAACTTGAGTTAAACGTGGAGAAAAGAGGATTCATGCATTCCACCCAAAGCGATGCATGCATTCCACCCAAGTACAGCACATGGAAAGTTGAATGCAGTAATTACTCCGACTATGCCAAGAGGATTCCAAACCTCCATCATCATATGATTGGACCGTTCTGAAGGTATGATGGAGCCATTAGCATTCCAAAACTTGTGATGACTTTGTCTATTCTATAAATATCTACACCAAGAATTGCCAACATATGAGCCGATTGAGTGTATGGAAAGAACATTCGATTGACAGCAAAGTCGGTGCAATTTCCCACCACTATAGGGACTTTCTTTATATTCTTTCCAACATTTATAAGGTCAACAATAATCTGCGGTGAAGTTTTCTCTGTTCGAACAATTTCAAGGAGTGGCATCACATGCGCAGGACTGAAAAAATGTGCCCCTACTATACGGTCTTGAACATGTGTTTTTGCACCAATGAGATTGAGATCAATCGTAGACGTATTCGAGGCCAAGATGCTGTGAAGAGCCGTACCCAACCAGATCACGTAATGGAGAGTCGTTTTGAATTGGAACTGTTGTTTAACAGGTGTTAATGATTTCCAAACGGGTGGCATAAGGGCAGAAGACGTGGTGGAAAAGGGTGGAAGACGTGAGAGAGGTAGAGTAGGTGCCAGCATGAAACCAAATTAGAATTCCCCTTTCTCAGGCACGCCGAATTAAATCACTATCTGCTCATTTAATTTAAAATTCCATTTTTTTACACGTGGCACGCAAAAATGGGCTCCAAAGAACCGAGGATTTCTCCCAGACCACCACAAATTTCTTCAAATGGTTTCTGGGTTATCTAATTGACGCAGCTGGCGAAAAAACCCATGTTTTCTTTTCTTCAAATTAATCTCTGTTTCGCCAAATCGCACGTTTGAAATTTGACATTTTTTTTCAGCTGTTTACGTTTTTTTTTTGAGTTTTATCGTTCTGCATTCGGCCTTCTGGTTTGATTTGCTGCATAATTGCCTTAGTTGTTCTTGTCACTAATGGTGGTCCACCTTCACGGAGCGGGAGTGAACAGTCCACAAATTGATTATGCTGACAGTCTAAAAAAATGAATGCACCGAACAGTACACACATCTTGTTGCGTATTGATAAATGGCATGGCATGGGCAGGAAGGACAAACATGATTGATTGGCTTAATTGATAGGATTACAGGGCCAGTGGAAGCAGACACGATAGTCTCCCATCTAACAAGCTACCCCTCCCTCGAAGAGTTTTTTTTTCTTTCTCTATTTCTCTCTCAGATGGATTACTGTACCTTGCCTGCAGATTTGATTATGGATTAGAAAGGGCACTTTGAGGTGCACGCTGAAGAGAGACAGGGCATGGAACTTAGCTTTAGAGGAAGTGACACACCTGGAGTGTTATCTCCAAAAATGCACGATTCGGTCCTCAAACAAGGAGCTCAACACCTGAAATAAATTTCAGCCTCTAAAAAGAAATGTCGAGGCCCCTTGATGGAGTTAACATGGATTCTACAAATTTGCATTCACCTCCTCATTGTTACCTAATCGTTTAACATTCGATCCCTTGGTTTTTTTTCATATATACAATGCATTTTTTATTTATTTATTTATGTTGCAGGTTTGTTTCAGGCCAAAGCTTGAACAGGGAGGCAGATTTTCTTGTTGAAGCCACAGTGAAAGCTAGGATTCAAGATAGTCATAGATTACTTTTCTTCTCTTTTTTTTTTCTCTGAAATTGTAAATTTTTATAATAAGGATTAATGATTTTCAATTTCAGACAGCAAAGACTTCAAGAAAAACATGCTAAAATCAGGACTTTGACTGAGGTCTTAGGCTGGTTTTTCATCGATCTGAGCTGGGTGACTAGGATAGGATCCATGTCGGGACAATTCTGGAGATGCCCATGTGGTCGGTTTTTTCATTGGACATTTGTAACCTGCTAAACCTTGAAACAGCTGCGGAATTCTCAACTAGCTGCGGAATCAGGGCACTTTCCGCAGCTAAGTTGCAAAACCTTATTAAAACAAGATACAGTGTTTTA
This sequence comes from Pinus tabuliformis, assembly GCA_031772625.1. Taxonomy (NCBI): domain Eukaryota; kingdom Viridiplantae; phylum Streptophyta; class Pinopsida; order Pinales; family Pinaceae; genus Pinus; species Pinus tabuliformis. The sequence goes on along the minus strand of CM062804.1, from coordinate 59,975,033 downwards.
AGGACCACTATAGACCATAACCAGTCAATCTTGGACAGCTGAACCTATCAAAGCAGTTGGGTTTCATTTTTTCATTTTTTTTATTTTATTTATTTATTTATTTATTTTTATTTTTATTTTTATTTTTATTTTTTAATTGAATCAATTGAAATGATGAAGTTTATTTTGTCTCCTTTTTTTTTCTTTTTTCTTTTTTTTACATAACAATCCTTTTTCTGATCCTCCAGATCACACAAAGTGCAGGAGGAGAGCATACTCAAGAATTATTAATTTTTTTTACATAACAATCCTTTTTCTGATCCTCCAGATCACACAAAGTGTAGGAGGAGAGCATAATCAAGAATTATTAATTTTTTTAGATGTAAGAAATAAGGTCTCCTAATTACACTTCTCTGGCAACGGCGCCAAAATGTCTAGTCAATTTAATGTCTTAAATTGCTCTACATAAATTATCAATCCGGGTATCATAAACGGATGAAGTGTGGTGCACCATATGTGCTTAGTTAACCTTTTTCTTACTTCGTTGTTTTATAGATTTTATTTTGTTTTGGGGTTTTGTTTTTGTTGGTTTTCTAAAGTGTCTAATGCAAATGGAAATCATATTCTAAGGTCTTAAGAATACTTTTAAAGGACAATTATGGATAGAGATTTCAAGGCGAGGCCTATGTCCCTAATGGTAACTTCCAAAACTTAGCACTTCAAAAGATCTCAAAACATGTTATTGATGGAATTAATACTTAAACAAAAGTGTAAATATGCAGCTACTTCAATCAAAATAGAATGCAACAACTAATCAATGAGCTAGTGACTATGAAACCTAGTATCCTTGCTGTTGTATAAAAAGAAAACTGAACTTAAAGCAATTCAAAAACTGTAAGCAAAGTAAACTAAATCATATTACATCAACCCATATTCTGACCCCTCACCTTTCGACTCGCTCTGGCTATAGGAGGCAATCATAAAAAATTTGAGTAATCTAATATCTAAATTACATAAAATGAAATTGCATAAAATGAAACTAAGATCAAATTACGCATTCATACTTCAATCCCTCACCATTCAACTCGCTCTAGCTATAGGAGGTAACCGAAAATGACATGAGTAATCTAATCACTAACTTGCAGAAAAGTAAACTAAATCATATTACATCAAATAATATTCTGATTCCTCACTATTTGAGTCGCTTGGCTATATAAAGGTAATCATAAACAAATGGAGTAATATGATATCTAAATTGCATGAAATGAAATTGCATAAAATGAAACTAAATCATACTACATCAAATAATATTCCGATTCCTCACTATTTGAGTCGCTTGGATATAGGAAGGTAATCATAAACAAATGGAGTAATATGATATCTAAATTTGCATGAAAGTAAATGAGCAAAACAAAACTGAAAGAAATAACAATGCTAGAATTATAACTCAGAAAATAAATCAGCAGAAGGACAAGATGATTCCATCATGTCATTAGTCATTAAAAAGCTATGTGCATTACTAATCTACAATCAACCGGTTGAACACACTTGCATGAATGAAAAATCTAATCTATCAACTTGAAAGCAATCAAATGACATAATAAAATCAAAGCAAAATTTACAAATTGAAATCTACTCTACCTTACATTCTAATATGCTCCATGACATCTATTTCACATCTCCTTCCATGTTGAGAACATCAAAACTTTATTCAAATTCTTCAAAATTACAAAGTACAACAAAGTTCTCCAAAGCTTTCAAAAGCCATCAAGGAAGAACTACAAACTCCAAGCTAAAGAACTCACAAGCTAAAAGATTAACAAGCTCCAAACTCTAAGCTAACAAATGAAGGAGAGAGATCTCCTATTTATACAAAAAGATGAGAGTCATCTCATTAATGAGAACCATGAATCTCTCCCTCTACCTCTAGAGTCCTAATCAAAATAGGAACTGATAAGACACATGTCTTCTTAAAGTTACAATACAATTAGGAGATGTGACATATATCCTCATGATCTCATGATTCTTTCCACTCAAATTCGAATTTAGCCTTAGAGTGCTACATAAGGGTCTTCTAGAAGCCTCCTTTCAACCTACACATGTCAACAATCTCAACCCGTTAGGTATAAGCATATGCACATTATTTTCTAATTTTTAACCACAAATTCACTAAAAAGGCTTAGAATTAATAAATATTGGAAAAACATAAATGTGGCCCAATGATAATGAAAGTGGGATGAATGTGGTGACATAGTAGTGAAATGGAGGTGATATAATGGACATAATAGTGAAAGTGTAATGGAAATGAATGACATTTTCAAGACTCAACATACCCCCCAACTAAAGCTATTGCATGTCCTCATGCAATATATATTACATTAACTCTTTTGATCCTTGAGCTTTTGCTTAACTTTGCATGATATCATTTGATAACTTCATATTTCTGCAAAGTGTTTCACTTGAATTGCAACATGGTTGGTTCTTGTGTTACAACCATTTTTTTGTTGTTGCCTTCTATTTTGATCTTTGAACTTTGCATAATGATATTTTGATTATTGTTGCAAAGTATATCTTTATTGGATTGCATGATGGTTGGTTTTTGTGTGACAACCATGATTTTGTTTGTATCCAATTTATCCTTTAAGCACTTTTTCAAAAGCCATTGTATGCTCATAATAGCAATGTAATAATTAATATATGTTGGAAGTATGTGGGCTCCTGAATATGATATGGACATGGCAAGATATGAATATGAATGTATTCCTCCCCCCCCCCAACTGATGGTATTGGCAATTTTATGAAATGAGGAAGAAAAATGTTTTTCCAACAATTATCATTCTAGCTTTTGATGGAATTCTATGGTGAAAAGTTAGAAAATGACGTACCTTCACTTACCCTTTGGAATGGATGAGTTGTATGTGTAGTGGCTGAAAATTTCTAATCATATTCTTCTTCAAGCGGTTGAACAAGAGGAGTCATGGATCGAGAGATAAGATGACTTTTTATTGCTTCTACTAAAACTTGCTGAATCTGCTCCAAAATGTTGAAAATAATAGTCTTCATGTCTTCAAAACTCATTGGCACAATTCCTACTATGTGAAAAGATGTTCTGATGTCGAACATAGTAGGAAATTGTTGACTTAGTGACCATTAATGGATGTCACTAGTCAACACGAGAACTCTCACCATTGATGACAATGAGAGTCAAGATGCCCAAACACATCTTGCTAGGTACGAATGAATTTGCCGATGTCGAGTCACCTAGAAGATCTAACGAACAAGGGACATTAATGTATTCCCATTGTTTGCCAGCATGAGGACTTGCCATTAAGGCATGCAAGCCTCAAGGTGTTTTTACAAAGAACTTAGACTCAAAAGACTATGGACTCAATAATTTGCATTGAAGTAGGGCTTATTTGCGGAATGAAAATGACAAGGAATGGAAGATGAAAATGGAGAAAAGAAATGGCAATGGGCAATAAGCATGTGAATGAGCCTCTTGCTTTTATTTGTGGGTTATGAATGGACAAAAGGAGATGGAAAGTGTATGTGAATGTAAGTGGAAAGTATGGAGTGGAATGAGGTGAATGGTTTATTATGAAGTATGGATATGATGGATGGATGTGATGGAGACAATAGTATCTGAAAGTTTTTTTTTTTCAAGTGTTTGGATATGATTTTGCATCAGCATATTTCCTCTCTGTTGCTGATCATCCTCTTATGAAACAAATTGGTCTCTTAGAGAGACACCATTCTCTTGTAATCATTTGTCCTTCCTCCTGGAACCTGCAAAAAAAAATTAAAACTTCTTCTGCAATGGAATGTAAGATTATCAAAGGAGAGAGGTGATCAATCTCTCTAGTTATGATATTTACACACAAAACAAAGAATTTGTATTAATGAAACAAGTTCTTAAAGGAAAAATCAAAAGAATTTATACCTGTTTTGGAATTGGTACCCTAAGTTGAATGTTGCTTCCTTTCAGCAATTTATTTCATTATTTGCCATTTCAAATTCTAATGATGGATTTCTCATTGTGTAGATCTTGTTGAGATCTTTCCAACGGTACTTAAATCATCAAAATCTGATTTCGTATGAGAAAGATAGGTTGATTTGAACAATGAGGTTTTTTTTGGCTGCGGAATTGGACTTTAGCTGCGGAATGTGCATGGTTCTGTAGCTAAAAATCTTGAATACAAAGTTAGCCATTCATCTTTCATCATCAGTCCAAAATTAATCAATACCTTCAGAAAAGTGAGCAAATAACTTATTCATTTCATTGATTCAAAATTACTATTTTTTCCTTGACATGCAGCGACTCAGTGTGGCGATTTAATGATAACACTCAACTTGACTTCCCTTTGACCGGGGTCTTTTTCATCAAATTTGACCGAATGAATAGGACACCATCCATGTACTGACATTCCCCCAGCTACCCATGTAGCTTGTTTTGCTTGATGACACCTGCAACCTAGAGTTTAACAAAACAGCTGCGGAAAGTTGAATCAGTTGCGGAAAGTGGCTTGTTTCCACAGCTAATGAAAACAGAGTGTAGAAAATACTGTGAAATGGAGTAGTTGTGTGCGTGGAAAAGGAAAAAAATGTGGAGGAGTGAAGGCTTATGTGAGCAAAGTGGAAATGAAGCCATAGTCAAATTAACCACGATCCATAATCACAAATGGAGTGTGAGAATATTTCCAAACTTGAGTTAAACGTGGAAGAAAGAGGATTCATGCATTCCACCCAAAGCGATGCATGCATTGCACCCAAGTACAACACATGGAAAGTTGAATGCAGTAATTACTCTGACTATGCCAAGAGGATTCCAAACCTCCATCATCATATGATTGGACCATTCTGAAGGTATGATGGAGCCATTAGCATTCCAAAACTTGTGATGACTTTGTCTATTCTATAAATATCTACACCAAGAATTGCCAACATATGAGCCGATTGAGTGTATGGAAAGAACATTCGATTGAGAGCAAATTCGGTGCAATTTCCCACCACTATAGGGACTTTCTTTATATTCTTTCCAACATTTATAAGGTCAACAATAATCTGCGGTGAAGTTTTCTCTATTCGAACAATTTCAAGGAGTGGCATCACATGAGCAGGACTGAAAAAATGCGCCCCTACTATACGGTCTTGAACATGTGTTTTTGCACCAATGAGATTGAGATCAATCGTAGACGTATTCGAGGCCAAGATGCTGTGAAGAGCCGTACCCAACCAGCTCACGTAATGGAGAGTCGTTTTGAATTGGAATTGTTGTTTAACAGGTGTTAATGATTTGCAAACGGGTGGCATAAAGGCAGAAGACGTGGTGGAAAAGGGTGGAAGACGTGGGAGAGGTAGAGTAGGTGACAGCACAGAACCAAATTAGAATTCCCCTTTCTCAGGCACGTCGAATTAAATCACTGTCTGCTCATTTAATTTAAAATTCCGTTTTTTTATACGCGGCAGACAAAAATGGGCTGTAAAGAACCAAGGATTTCTCCCAGACCGCCACAAATTTATTCAAATGGTTTCTGGGTTATCTAATTGACCTAGCTGGCGAAAAAACTCATGTTTTCTTTTCTTTAAATTCGTCTCTGTTTGGCCAAATCGGACATTTGAAATTTGACATTTTTTTCAGCTGTTTACTTTTTTTTGAGTTTTATCGTTCTGCATTCGGCCTTCTGGTTTGATTTGCTGCGTAATTGCCTTAGTTGTTCTTGTCACTAATGGTGGTCCACCTTCACGGAGTGGGAGTGAACAGTCCAAAAATTGATTATGCTGACAGTATAAAAAAATGAATGCACCGAACAGTACACACATCTTGTTGCGTATTGATAAATGGCATGGCATGGGTAGGAAGGACAAACAGGATTGATTGGCTTAATTGATAGGATTACAGGGCTAGCGGAGGCAGACACGATAGTCTCCCATCTAACAAGCTACCCCTCCCTCGAAGAGTTTTTTTCTTTCTTTCTCTATTTCTCTCTCAGATGGATTACTTTGGATGTTGATGTACCTTGCCTGCAGATTTGATTATGGATTAGAAAGGGCGCTTTGAGGTGCACGCTGAAGAGAGACAGGGCATGGAACTTAGCTTTAGAGGAAGTGACACACCTGGAGTGTTATCTCCAAAAATGCACGATTCGGTCCTCAAACAAGGAGCTCAACACCTGAAATAAATTTCAACCTCTAAAAAGAAATGCCGAGGCCCCTTGATGGAGTTAACATGGATTCTACAAATTTGCATTCACCTCCTCATTGTTACCTAATCGTTTAACATTTGATCCCTTGGTTTTTTTTCATATATACAGTGCATTTTTTATTTATTTATTTATGTTGCAGGTTTGTTTCAGGCCAAAGCTTGAACAGGGAAACAGATTTTCTTGTTGAAGCCATAGTGAAAGCTAGGATTCAAGATAGCCATAGATTATTTTTCTTCTCTTTTTTTTTCTCTAAAATTGTAAATTTTTATAATAAGGATTAATGGTTTTCAATTTCAGACAGCAAAGACTTCAAGAAAAACATGCTAAAATTAGGACTTTGACTGAGGTCTTAGGCTGGTTTTTCATCGATCTGAGCTGGGTGACTAGGATAGGATCCATGTCGGGACAATTCTGGAGATGCCCATGTGGTTGGTTTTTTCATTGAACATTTGTAACCTGCTAAACCTTGAAACAGTTGCGGAATTCTCAACTAGCTGCGGAATCAGGGCACTTTCCGCAACTAAGTTGCAAAACCTTATTAGAACAGGATACAGTGTTTTAAGGACCACTACAGACCATTACCAGTCAACCTTGGACAGCTGAACCTATCAAAGCAGTTGGGTTTCATTTTTTCATTTTTTCATTTTTTATTTTTTAATTGAATCAATTGAAATGATGAAATTTATTTGTCTCCTTTTTTTTTTCTTTTTTTTTTTTACATAACAATTTTTTTTCTGATCCTCCAGATCACACAAAGTGCAGGAGGAGAGCATACTCAAGAATTATTAATTTTTTTAGATGTAAGAAATAAGGTCTCCTAATTACACTTCCCCGGAAACAGCGCCAAAATGTCTAGTCAATTTAATGGCTTAAATTGCTCTACATAAATTATCAATCCGGGTATCGTAAACTGATGAAGTGTGGTGCACCATATGTGCTTAGTTAACCTTTTTCTTACTTCGTTGTTTTATAGATTTTATTTTGTTTTGGGGTTTTGTTTTTGTTGGTTTCCTAAAATGTCTAATGCAAATGGAAATCCTATTCTAAGGTCTTAAGAATACTTTTAAAGGACAAGTATGGATAGAGATGTCAAGACAAGGCTTATGTCCCTAATGGTAACTTCCAAAATTTAGCACTTCAAAAGATCTCAAAACATGTTATTGATGGAATTAATACTTAAACAAAAGTGTAAATATGCAGCTACTTCAATCAAAATGGAATGCAACAACCAATCAATGAGCTAGTGACTATGAAACCCAGTATCCTTGCTGCTGTATAAAAAGAAAACTGAACTTAAAGCAATTCACAAACTGTAAGCAAAGTAAACTAAATCATATTACATCAACCCATATTCTGGCCCCTCACCTTTCGACTCGCTCTGGCTATAGGAAGCAATCATAAACAAATTGAGTAATCTGATATCTAAATTGCATAAAATGAAACTAAGATCAAACTACGCATTCATACTTCAATCCCTCATCATTCGACTCGCTCTGGCTATAGGAGGTAACCGAAAATGACATGAGTAATCTAATCACTAACTTGCAGAAAAGTAAACTAAATCATATTACATCAAATAATATTCTGATTCCTCACTATTTGAGTCGCTTGGCTATAGGAAGGTAATCATAAACAAATGGAGTAATATGATATCTAAATTGCATGAAATGAAATTGCATAAAATGAAACTAAATCATACTACATCAAATAATATTCTGATTCCTCACTATTTGAGTCGCTTGGCTATAGAAAGGTAATCATAAACAAATGGAGTAATATGATATCTAAATTTGCATGAAAGTAAATGAGCAAAACAAAACTGAAAGAAATAACAATGCTGGAATTAGAACTCAAAAAATAAATCAGCAGAAGGACAAGATGATTCCATCATGTCATTAGTCATTAAAAAGCTATGTGCATTACTAATCTACAATCAACCAGTTGAACACACTTGTATGAATTAAAATTGCATGAATGAAAAATCTAATCTATCAACTTGAAAGCAATCAAATGACATAATGAAATCAAAGCAAAATTTACAAAATGAAATCTACTCTACCTTACATTCTAATATGCTCCATGACATCTACTTCACATCTCCTTCCATGTTGAGAACATCAAAGCTTTATTCAAATTCTTCAAAATTACAAAGTACAAGTTCTCCAAAGCTTTCAAAAGCCATCAAGGAAGAACTACAAACTCCAAGCTAAAGAAATCACAAGCTAAAAGACTAACAAGCTCCAAACTCTAAGCTAACAAATGAAGGAGAGAGATCTCCTATTTATACAAAAAGATGAGAGCCATGAATCTCTCCCTCTACCTCTAGAGTCCTAATCAAAATAGGAACTGATAAGACACATGTCTTCTTAGAGTTACAATACAATTAGGAGATGTGACACATATCCTCATGATCTCATGATTCTTTCCACTCAAATTCGAATTTGGCCTTAGAGTGCCACATAAAGGTCTTCTGGAAGCCTCCTTTCAACCTACACATGTCAACAATCTCAACCCATTTGTTAGGTATAAGCATATGCACATTATTTTCTAATTTTTAACCACAAATTCACTAAAAAGGCTTAGAATTAATAAATATTGGAAAAACATAAATGTGGCCCAATGATAATGAAAGTGGAATGAATGTGGTGACATAGTAGTGAAATGGAGGTGATATAATGGACATAATAGTGAAAGTGTAATGGAAATGAATGACATTTTCAAGACTCAACAAGCCTCGCTCTATTTATACAATCCCATGGTCCGCAGACCATGGGTAGGCTGACACAACTTTACATTAAATTACATTATTTTAGGGCGAACAACCCTATGACTCATCCTAGTTTCTCGTTCTCCGCGCCTGCATTTCGCAGGGTCTTTACATCACATTGACCAAAAATTGGGCTTTAAACCCCAAAAACATGTTGTGGGGGGATCCACTACCTAAAATCATCATTCTAAACAAATGTCTTGGGAACTGACCTCCACTTAGTAGAGGTTGTCTCCTAAGGTACAACAACTGCTATGTGATTTATATTTACTCTTATGCTAAGAGAATCTGCAACCTTGCTTTCATTTCCCTTAATGTACCTAATATCAAAGTCAAATTAACTGATCATCGCCATGCATCTAGCTTGTCTGGAATTCAAATTCAGTTGGTCAAATAAGTATCTCAATCCACTATGGTCACTCATCAAGATGAACCACCTACCAAGAAGACAGTGTCTCCAAATATTCAAAGCATGGATGATCGCTGCCAACTCAAGATCATGTGTCACATATTTTTGCTTGTTCTCATTCAGTTTCCTTGATTCATAACATACCACATGTCCCTCCTGCATTAGGACTCCACCAAGTCCTCTTTTACAAGCATTTGTACACACTATGAACTCTTTATCCAAATCTACAATCTTTAGAACTGGAGCATTTGTCAACAATTTTTTCAACTACTAAAAACTTCCTACACATTCCTCTATCCATTCAAAGTTATTCCCTTTTCGCTGTAATGATGTGATAAGATATGCAATCTGCAAAAAGTTCTTAATAAACCTCCTGTAGTAACTTGCTAACCCTATAAATGAACTTACCTCATTCACATTCCTAGGAGATGCCCATTCCATGATAGCCCTTATCGTTTCTGGATCCAATATTATGCCTTCCCTAGAAATAACATGACCCAAGTAATGTACCTATGTCTGAAAGAAATTGCATTTGCTAAGTTTGGCATACAACTGATGCTCTCTCAACAATCTCAACACTACACTGCGACTAAATGTTCTGCATGCTGTTCCTCATTCTTATAATATATCAATATGTCATCAATGAATAATATCACACACTTGTCCAAATAAGAATGCAGCACACTATTCATCAAGCACATAAAATTAGTTGGAGCATTAGTCAAACCAAATGGAACTACAATAAGCTCATAATGCCCATACTTGGTCCAGAAAGAAATCTTGTAGATGTCCTCTTCTTTGATCCATACCTGACAGTATCATGATATTAAATCAATCTTCAAGAACATTGATGCTCCCTTCAATTGGTAAAACAAACCATCAACCCTCGGTAACAGAGACTTGTTCAACTGCCTTTAATCAATGCATAATCTGAGAGCACCATCCTTCTTCTTTACAAACAATATTGGTGCACCCCAAGGCGATACACTTGGCCTAAATTATCCCTTGTCAAGCATTGCCTTTAGCTGCAACCTCAATTCCACTAACTCTGGAATGTCCATCTTGTAAGGTGCCTTTGATGTTGGTGCTGCTCTTGGTACAACCTCAATAGAAAAGTCCACTTCCCTATGAGGCAGAAAATCTGGAATCTCTTATGGAAATACATCCTGAAACTGCTGTAAAACCGGATACCTGTTCTGTACCTCCACATCCTCAACATCCTTACCTTTATCACTAGAAATATGCACTGCAAATAATACAAACCATTTTCTACCACTGTGCTTTGCCTGCATAGGCGTCACCATTCTAACTAATGTAGCCTTCTTCTTACCCTGTAAGATTCTTTGTTCCCCATTGTCATCCAAGCACTCAATAGCCTTGTCATAAAAATCTATTTTGATCATGTGAAGGTACATCCAATCCATACCCAAAATCATATTGTATGATCCCAACAGAAGTACATTTAAGTGCGTTGATGTAAGCATACCTTTCAACTCAAATTCACAAGCTCTTACCCAATGATGAACTCTTTTCTTTGTACCTATAGACAACTACTCTAATCAAGGTTCTGCATGCACTTCTTTATTCAAACCACACTTATTCACCAGGTCAGGGTTAACATAACTATAATTAGATCTAGGGTCAATCAAAATAGAAACAACTTGATCACAAATCTTGTTGTTTATCTCGATAATAGATGTCTGGTGATATGTCTGTCTATCATCAAATGTTGCATAGATCCGAGGAATGCTCTGCCCAACATCCCCAATGATCTGTGCTTCCTATGCACTATAAATATGAAGCCTACCACCTTGATATGATCAACAATCCCTCTTAATATTCTCCTTGCCACGTAACCAACATTGTAATGGTCCCTTACCATGACCTCTATTTTGTTTCCCTCCAGGTTGTGACCCATGTCCCTTTCCAATTTCATTAAACTTCTTATAATGAACAACATTCTCTTTCTCACCTGCATCCTGAGGTCATGTTTGCTTCGATTTTCATTTACCTTTAGCATTGTATTTCACTTCCCAACCCTACTAAGACTCTGTCTTATGCTTTGATTTCTCATTGTTAGTTTTTTCAAATTGTTCTATGCTGTATCAATTACTTTAGCCCAATTCAATAATTCAATTAGAAACCTTTCAAATAAAAATTAGTCTTTCCAATAATCAAAATTAATTGAAGGCAGAATAATAAATGAAATGACAAAGGAGACAATGAACACATCAACAAGAGACACCAGGTTTGGTCAAAGACCAGGGAAAAACTCCACAAGGGGGAAACACTTTAAAATTATTCTTCTATTAGATTGTCATAAAATGTTCAGCAAATAGTAAAATTAGCCCAATACAATATCATCTAGAAAAATAACTCAACAATATTCAGAAATCTATTTCCAGCGTCAGAATATATCATAGACATCTTTTCTTGTATGCGGTCAAATTTTGCCAACAGTCAAACTTCTTGGTCGCATGGAAGAGGAGTTGTGCTTGCGACTTAAGGCTTCAAGTCGATCCCTTGAACCTGAAAGCTAGCAACTGTGGTCGAATTTTTCCTGTGACAAGTTAGCGACTGTGGTTGAATTTGTCCTGTGACGAGGCAACGACTATAACCCAAAACACTAAAAACAAATGCGAGCCTCGAACCCTATAATTTCAGACTTTTGCAAACTTATTTTGTCATCCTAACCTAAGACCTGTGCGAACTAATCAATGAATAAGAGAAGAATAAGATGCTTGGTGATGTCCAAATGAGCTTGAGGTCACTTATATTTATAGGCTTCCAAGGGTGACCAATTTACCATTAGCACTGACATGTCCAAATGTGCATATGTGGGCTTTTCTTCATAAGTACACTTTCCCTTGTCCAAATTTGATGATATTTAGGTTGATTTTGGTCCTCTCAAAAAGAGGAATTCAATGAAATCATAATATACATCAAATGAGTTGTTCAACATGTAATTGTACCCTAGTTTCATAATTTAACACTCCCTCTCAACTAGGGATAATTCCACCTTTCAATATATGACCATCAATCAACATGTCATCCTGTCATCATATCATGTCCCATCTCTACTCAACTATATCTACCGAAACATTCTCAAATATAAAGAAGAAGAAGAATCATCAAGGAGCTAAAGCTACCACCATCTACATCATCAGAGAGCATATTGTAGAAATTTCCACCGTAGATCACCTGATAATGCAATGTACTAAAGAAAAACACTTGATCTACTTCTACAAACAATTTAGCGGAAGCTTAATCGAACATGAGCAACATAAATAAGAACACATATAACTGATAAGAAGGAATCAATCACACATAACACAGAAGAATTTACCCAGGGAAAGCCTCAACTTAAAACCCCAACTCTGTATTATCATACAAGTGGAAATATAGCTAGTATTACAAAAAGAATCAGCTCAAAAGCTATCCTTCTCTCTCTGCAATACCTCTACTGCTCATAGATAGTCAAAGGCCTCTATCTAACCTCTGGTCTTCCCTCCAAGCCTCCTATTTCTTTGCGCACTTCTAATTGGGGTCCAGTGCAGCCACATGTGTGAATTGGCCTCTTCACAGACTCACTAACCTCTGATCCAACTACGCGGTCCTGAAGGAGATAAACCCTCATCATGGATCAACTTCCTTTATAGGAAAAATATTCATCCAACTGATAGTACACTGTCCCTTCTCTGATCTCAACTGGGTCTCTATCTGAATTGATATGCATGATTTATTCATGAGAGAATATTCAGTTATCTGAAGCGCAACAGTTATATGCAAGCATGCATTAACTAATTGCACTCACAATTAATTTAAACAATCTGTTTAAATTAATAATCTAACTGGACTTGACTCAATTAACTGATCCAACTAATTACAACTCAATATTACAACTCATCCTTATCTCTTTAACTGATGGACAAATTCCTCAATTAATAGATAAACTATTGCATGTCCTCACATAAACTTCAAGTTTGATTTTCCTTAACTAATTAACTCAAGATGAATTAATTAATTAATTTACAAATTGTTGTTAATATCAAATTCGAATTTTACTTCCTATTTTTAGTCAAGGGACTGACTAAAATAGGAATCCATCCCGAACTGCTAAAAATAGAATGTTATTTTTAGCACTTCCATTTTTCATTCCCTGTTGCCCAATCCAGCACTGGTACTCAAACTGCTATTTTTATCACTTCTATTTTTAGCATTTCTTGTTGCCATTTTCAACACATATCTCAATTCGAAACCACATCAAGGAGTTCATCTCAACCCGGAATCTCATGGGGGAGCTTAATATCTCATAACCCATATCGAGCAATATCTAATATAGGGCAGCACATCTCAACCCAACCTATTGCCTACCGATCTTCCCAATAATGACCCTCAAGAGTCATGTGGTAGAACACCTACATCATAATCCAATCTTAGGCTAGATATCTAACTTAGTAAAAGGTAAGTATCACATGCCCCAAGCCTCCTCAACCTATTGTCTAGACGGGGAGGGACAATCCCAACAAGCATGACTTGTGGGTATGATGCCAAATAGGGTATACTCTTCAAAGACTGAGATAGGGGAGAAACATATCCAACCCTATGGGTAACAAATATGGGTGATATCCTATTTTCTAGAGATCCCTCAACCCTTGGAGCCCCCCATCTCAATTCCACACCTTGGGAGCTCAAACAGGTGGGAAGGGTTGGCTCACTATCCTCGATCAACGATGCCCCTTATCAGGGGGGGGTCACATCCATCATTCCAAGCTACTCTATGAAGACCAATAACTTCCATTTCGGCAAAGCCTTGGTGAGAATATCTGCAATCTACTCATCTGTCGATATGTGAAGGAGTCTAACGAGTCCTCTCTGCACCATGTCTTGAATGAAGTGATATTGGATCTCTATGTGCTTGAACTTGTCATAAAATATGAGATTCAATGCCAGATGGATGCCACTCTTTTTTTCACGATATATGATTGTAGTGTCTAGGACCAACTCAAATAGCTCTCCAAAGAGCTTCCTCAACCAAGATGATTCGCACATAGCCATGCTAATGGAAATATACTCTGCTTCAGTGGTACTTAATGCTACATACTTCTTCTCCCTGATCATCGAAGACATCATGACAGATCCAAGGCTAAAAAAACATTGAGACGTACTCTTCCTATCGAAAACATTTCCTTCCCAGTCAGCATCAGTGCATCCATGAAGTCAAATATCTTAGACCAAGTGTGAACTTCCCATGAAAATATCTCAAAATGTGTTTGGCAGCATAACTTAGCATGAATTGAATCAATGTATTCACTGCATAGAATATGTCTAGATGAGTTTTTACTAGGAACATCAGAGCCCCAATCAACTGTCTATACTCAAATGTATTCACCAAATTGGGTCCTGCAGCTTCTCCACATAATTTCTTAAAGTTCATTTCCATCAGTATGGGTAGTGACTTGCATTCAGTCATTCCAAATCTTTCCAACAACTTCACAACATATTTTCCTTGTGAAAGGAAAATATCATTAGGCCTTTTCCACACCTCAAGGCCTAGAAAGTATTGCATGAGTTCAAGGTCCTTCTCAAATTCAGAGGCTAGATCTCTCTTACATTCAATCATTAGGGGCTCACTACTTGTCAAGAATAGATCATCAACATATAAAACCAAAATCAATGACATACCTTGGACTACCTTGAAGTAGAGGTTGGGATCGACATTGCTTCTTGTGAATCCCAACTTCACCAAATAACTATCTATGTGGGTATACCATGCTCTGGGGGCTTGCTTCAAACCATACAATGCCTTCTTCAACTTGCAAACATGTGTCTTTCGATTCTCTACTTCAAATCCATGTTTTTTCTCAACATATACTTCTTCTTGTAACATGCCATGGAGGAATACAGTCTTCATGCCCATCTGATGAAGGGTCCATCCTTGACTTGTGGTAAGGGAAACTATCGAACGAATTATTCTATATCGAGCCACCAATACAAATATATCATCATAATATTCTCCCTTTTTCTGGGAGAATCCTCGAGCCATGAACCTTTCCTTGTATTTCTCAATGCTACCATTATTTCGATGCTTGATCTTGAATATTCGTTTTAAAGTCACCACGGATTTCCCCTTTGGTCTCGATACAACATCCAATATGTCATTCTTCATGATTGATTCATATTCTTCGACCATAACATATTTCCAAAATTTTTCTTTTACGACTTCTTTAAAGGTGGGAGGTTCAACTTGAATCATAGTGCTTATGGTTGCAACATATCTCGGGTACCTACATGGCTTCTTCCTTTCTCTAAATGATCTTCAAATGGGAGCTTGTCTCTTGTCATCCTATAATGTTCTCGAAGCCAAAGTGGCCTATTACTGGTGGGAGGATAACATGGAGGAGAATCTATGGGATCCATGGGCTCCTTGGGATCATCAACAATATTTCTCTCAAATTCGGGCATGAAAGGACCATCTAAAATATCCATATCACCATTCTTCTCAGGAGGAGGAGGTGGAGGAAGGTCCCTTGATTTTCCAAGGGCAACATATTTATCGAATGTCACATCCCTACTAATTTCAACCTTACTTTGACCAGGAATATACATTCTAAATGCTTTATAAATTTCACAATATCCAACAAACGTACATTTTCTTCTAGTGGCCTCCAACTTGTTTCTTTTGTCTTTTGGCGCATGAAATTATACGAGGCAGCCAAGGATACAGAGATGACTAACATCGGGCTTGACACCTATGAATACTTCTTTGGGGGTCTTGTTGTCTAATGCTTGATGAGGCACCTTGTTTTGAGCATATATGGTGGTATTTTTTACTTCTCCCCAAAGGAACTTCGGTAACTTCTGATCATGGAGCATGGCACAAGAAACTTCTATAATGGACCTTCTCTTTCTTTCAGCCACTCCATTTTGTTTTGGAGTATAGGGCACAATGGTATTTTTCTTGATACCTTCCTTCTTACAAAAATCAATGAACTCCTTTGATATGTACTCTCCACCATTGTTAGACCTGCATATTTTTATTTTCTTCCCTATTTCATTTTCGATGAAAGCTTTGAACTCCTTGAACATTTCAAAGGCTTCATCCTTGTGTTTCAAATAATATATCCATGTCTTTCTTGAGAAGTCATCAATGAAGTTGATGTAGTAGATATGGCGACCAATATAATGCATAGGCATCAGACCACATATATTAGAATGAATGAGATGGAGGATGTCATTTGTCTTATTCTCGCTAGAGGGGAATGGTCCCCTTGTCTTATTTCCACTAGCACAACCTGGACATACTCCATCATGATGGGATTGAACCTTGGGAATCCCAAAGACCAATTTATCCAATTTTAGAATAGCATCATAATGTAGATGGGCCAATCTTTGGTGCCATAGCTTGCTTAGATGATTAGTATCATGGACCAATGCTAGAAGTGGTCTTCCAGTAACCCTATAGAGTCCTTCATATTTTGATCCCAATGTAAATGCAATTCTTATAGGTGATCCAACATGCCAAGTAAGAACCTTTCCTTTGATGAAGGCAACCCTCATCCCTTTTTCTTCCAAAGTGGATATTGATACCAAATTCTTCTTCAATCCTGGCACATATATCAGATCATGGAGAAAAATAGTTTCCTTATAATTCAAATGAAATTTGACGGACCCAAAACCTTTAATGGGATGAGTGGGGTCGTCTCCAAGAATGATTTTCAAATTTGACTCCCTCTCTACCAAATTAGAGAGAACTTCCTTATAATGAGAGAAGTGATGAGTGGCCCCACTATCAACCAACCAATTATCCCACGAATCTGGAGGAGATGAACTAGTAAGGGTAGAAATAAAAATATATTCAGATTGATGCATAACATTACTTTCATACCTAGAGAATCTTGACTTTTTTTGTGGATGACGATCTTATTCATGATCACTTAGATCATCTCTTCCATTGTGATCATTCCTTCACTCACCTCTTCTTCTTTGATCATTGAACTTTTTTTGTTCCTTCTAGTATTGTAGCGTGGTCCATTGTTCTTCTCGGGGCAATATAGAGCATAGTGGCCTTTCTTATGACAATTTTAGAATTCAACTAATTCCTTCCCTCTATTTGGATTTTGAGGAGGAGGATTTCTTGAATTTGATGGACCTCCTTTTCCTTTCTTCTTCTTCTTGTCATGAACGATGAATGTAATGGGCTCTCCTTCTTCATGTTTTTGAATCTTTCCTCTTGATATCATCCTTGATTCTTCTTCAGTGAATTTTCCAACAATTTCATCAAATGACAGGAGGACATTGTTGTTGATTATAGTAGTAATAAAGGTTTCCCAAATAGGAGGGAGACCTCTTAGAGTCACAATCACCAATTCCCTATTAGGCACATATTCCCAAACTCTTTGCAATTGATCTCTAAGACGAGATATCCTCATTATGTAGGATTTCATAGACTCTCATTTGTTCATCTTTGTGTCTTTGAGTTGATATTTCAAGGAGATGATTTCATTCAAATTGTTGACTTCATAAATTCCAATTATCTTATCATACATGTCCTTAGACTTCCTCAAATTTCCAACATATGCAAGTAAATTATCTTGTAAACCATTAACTATAATTTTCTTTGCTTTCAACTCACCTTTCTTGTACTTGTTCTTGGTAGTAGCGGAAGCATTCTCTGGAGGCTCAGGTACTTTTCCTTGAATGTATTCCAAAACATCATTGTTATCAGCTATGATCTCCAACCTGACTTTCCATGCATCAAAATTGGATGAGTCACCCAACTTCTCATTTTTCTTGAAGAAGGAAGACATCTTGACTTGACTACATTGGCTCCTTCAACTTTCCCAAAGATGATTTCTTCAATGCCTGTCTTTTTTTGGTATTTTACTTCACCTTAGCTCTCATACCATGTTTAATTTCCTGCTTGTTCTATAATGTATCAATTACTTTAGCCCAATTCAATACTTTAATTAGCAATATTTCAAATAACAATTAATCTTTCCAATCATCAATAGTAATTGAAGATAGAACAATAAATGCAATGACAAAGGAGACAATAAACGCATCAACAAGAGCCACCAGGTTTGGTCAAAGACCACGGAAAAACCCCATAATGGGAACACCCTTTGAAATTCTTATTCTATTAGATTGTCATAAAATGTTCAATAAAGAGTACATTGAGTCCAATAAAATATCATCCGGCAAATAACCCAACAATATTTAGAATATGTTATGAAACCAGCTCAAGAGAAGATAGAAAAGATAGATCAACGCCTTAGAATTCAGCCTCTTCGAGGGGGCAACCTCCTTTACATTACATAAATGAACAATTCTTGGATGATTCAAATGACAAAACCTCCTTTCTATATATAGGAGTCTAAGGAGTCACAATATAATCCAGCCGACCTAACAATAATAATATAAAGCCACAAAAATAACAATAGAGGGATTCTATGGGGCACAGAAATAACAATATGGGGGTAATAGGGGCACAACAATATAAATAAGGGGTATAACTACAATAGTAATGGGGTAATCACTAGTATTATAGGGACCCAACATGCCCCTCTCCTTCAAAAAAGTGTTGTCCTCAACGCTTGAGTAGTTCTGGATACTTCTGCATAAAATTCTCATCCTCCCATGTGGAATCTTCAGCGGATAAGTTCTTCCACTTGATAAGATACTCTGAAATTGATCGATTTCGTAGCTGTCGAGTTCTTGTTTCTGTGACTGCTTCCGGTTCCAATATAATTTTTCCTTCCTCGTCAAGTTCTGGCAATATTGTTTGAATTGGGAGCTTGTCGCCTATAACCTTCTTTAAACATGAAACATGGAAAACTGGGTGCAATCGAGAAGCTGCAGGAAGCTCCAATTTGTATGCCATAGTACCAATCTTTTGCAACACCTTGTACGGACCATAATACTTTGGTGATAATTTATTATCCTTCTTAGCTTGCTTTAGGGACATTTGCTTATATGGTTGTAGCCGTAGGAATACCCAATCACCTACATCAAAACTTCTTTCACTGCGATGTTGATCTGCCTGTTGTTTCATTCTATTTTGTGCCAACACGAGGTTATCCTTTAAGAGTTGGAGGACTTGTTGTTGATGTTCGATGTGATGTTCCACTGCCTGAACCTTAGAATTTTCTCTTAAATATGATGTGATGGATGGTGGTTGATACCCATAAAGTGCCATAAATGGGGTCATTTTTGTTGCTGTATGGAAGGAAGTGTTATACCACCATTCAGCCAGAGGCAACCATTTGACCCATTGTGTCTGTTTATCAGATACAAAGCAACGAAGATATCCTTCCAAACATTTGTTTACTATCTCAGTTTGCCCATCAGATTGAGGATGATAAGATGAGCTATGAGCTAACTGAGTACCAAGACAAGAAAATAATTCTGTCCAAAAATTTCCAGTGAAAATGGGATCTCTGTCACTTACAATAATCTTTGGGTTTCCATGTAGCTTTTGAACTGTTTCCATAAATGCAGTAGAAACTGTACTGGCTTTAAATGGATGTGATAATGCACAAAAGTGTGCATACTTGGTAAGTCTGTCAACTACCACCATGATGACACTCTTTCCCTCAGACTTGGGTAAACCTGTGATAAAATCCATTGAAACCTCCTCCCAACGTTGGCTTGGAATGGATAAAGGTTGTAATAGACCCGGTGTCTTAATTGTTTCAACTTTATTTTGTTGGCAAACCAAACATTCCGCCACAAACTTTTGAATATCTGATTTAAGGCCATCCCAAAAAAATTCCTTCTTAACCCTGTGGTAAGTTTTTAAAAATCCTGAGTGCCCTCCTAAGGGAGAAGTGTGCAATTCCATAAGAATCTTTTGTTTTAGCTGGGAATTCTTACAGAGGTATAAGCGATCTTTGTACCATAACGAATCATTTTGCCAGCTAAATGTATCAGAAGTACTGGAATCTTGTTGTAGCTTTCGAATAAGTGCCCACACTTCTTCGTCATTCTTCCATTCCTCCCTTGCTTCGTTTATCCAATCTGGTTGGATAATAGAAATGGCACACAACAATGCTTCCACATCCTCATCCTTTCTTGAGAGTGCATCTGCCACCACATTTTGCTTCCCTTTTTTGTAGATGATTTCAAAGTCATAACCCAACATCTTTGTGACCCACTTTTGTTGCTCTTCAGAGGATAATCTTTGTTCTAAAAAGTATTTAAGGCTATCATGATCCGTTTTTACCTTGAAGTGTCTTCCCATTAGGTAGGGTCGCCATTTCTTAAGTGCATGGAGTATTGCCAACATTTCCTTCTCATAAATAGCTTTGCTTAAAAACTTTCCCTTGATTGGACGACTTTCAAAAGCAATGGGTCTTTCATCTTGCATTAGAACAGCACCAATTCCATTTCCTGA
Source organism: Pinus tabuliformis (assembly GCA_031772625.1). Classification (NCBI taxonomy): domain Eukaryota; kingdom Viridiplantae; phylum Streptophyta; class Pinopsida; order Pinales; family Pinaceae; genus Pinus; species Pinus tabuliformis. The sequence goes on along the minus strand of CM062804.1, from coordinate 59,954,280 downwards.
AGCATCACATTCCACAATAAAGGTTTTTGTGAAGTCCGGTGTAGCTAAGACCGGTGCTTGGCACATTGCCTCTTTAAGATGTTCAAAGGCCTTTGTTGCTTCCGGAGTCCATGAAAATGAATCTTTCTTCAATAATGTTGTTAGAGGTGCTGCTATTCTCCCATAATTCTTAACAAACTTGCGATAATACCCTGTCAACCCAAGAAATCCTCGCAGATGCTTTATGGATGTGGGGATTTTCCATTCCTTAATGGCTTTAATTTTGCTAGGGTCTACCTTAACTCCTTCATGAGATACAATATGACCCAAATATTCCACCTCCTGGACTCCAAAGAAACATTTGGATCTTTTTGCATATAATTGTTTCTCCTCCAATAGTTGTAGCACCCTGTCAACATGTTCAACATGATCCTTCCAAGACTTGTTGTAGATTAGTATATCATCAAAAAATACTAACACAAATTTTCTAAGGAATGGTTTGAAAATTGAATTCATCAAACCTTGAAATGTTGAAGGTGCATTGGTAAGGCCAAAAGGCATGACCAAAAATTCATAATGACCCTCATGAGTTCTAAATGTTGTTTTCGGAATGTCTTCAATCTTCATTCTGATTTGATGATATCCCGAACGAAGATCCAACTTGGTGAAGTAAATTGATCCATGCAATTCATCCAGTAATTCATCAATGACAGGAATGGGGAACTTATCTTTAATAGTGAGCTTGTTGAGCTCCCTATAATCCGGACACATGCGCCATGATCCATCCTTCTTGTGCACCAATACTACTGGAGCTGAGAAAGAACTTTGACTCGGTTGAATTATACCAGCCTCTAGCATTTCTGCAACCATACGTTCAATTTCACTTTTTTGGACATAGGGATATCTGTACGGCCTGATGTTTGGAGGAACACTTCCTGGAATCAGATGAATAGCATGATCATGATCACGCATAGGTGGGAGACCTTTGGGAGTCTCAAATACCTTGGAATGATTGTCCAGGACTTTTTGGAGATCTGGAGAAATAGATGATTCCAATGTGGAAACATCTAGCGAACATAATTGTGCAATTACACCTCTTTGCTCCTTTTTTAGAAGCTTTGTCATGCCATTAGAGCTGATTATCTTTCCTGGTTTCCCTGCAATACCCCTTAATTCAACTTCCTTTCCTTCCGTAGAAAATTTGATGAAAAGTTCTTGAAAATTAAAAGCTATTGTACCCAAGGATTGTAGCCATTGGACTCCTAGTACAACATCAGCACCTCCCATTGGAATGGAAAGCATTGGGCTAGTCAATACATATTCTCCCATGGATAGCTTGATATTATGGCACTTTCCAGAGAAATTTATTGTTCCTCCATTTGCAATCATCACTTGACACTCTGGTGCTGGATATAGGAAGCAATTCAATTCTTTTGCTACCCTACAATGAATAAAATTGTGGGTGCTTCCTGAATCAATCAACACTATTACCTTTTTCTTCTTGATTTGTCCTTCTATCTTGATGGTTTGAGGAGTGGTAATTCCCGCCAATGCATTACAAGATATGGTCGGATTTATTTGTTCTTCATCTAGGCTTTGTTCCTGGAGTATATCCTCTTCTTTTGACCTTTCTTGCTCCTTTTCTTCTTCCTCTTCACAATCTATGTAGAATAATTTCTTCTCAGCACACTTATGACCTTTTGTGTATTTGCTATCACAACTGTAACAAAGCCCTTTTGCTCTTTTTTCTTCCAATTGTTGTGGTGTCAACCTTGTAGGTTGTGGAAGACTAGGGCAACAACACTTCCGTCTTTATAGTTGTGAGTGGTATGCTTCCTAGTTGCCATAATTTTGCTTTCCATTTTTCTTGCTAACCTGAATGCCTTCTCTAATGAATCAGGTTCCCAAAGGCGAACATCATGTTGGATATTATCCTTTAAAGACCCTATGAACACATCAATCCTATGCTCCTCTGGAATATCTTTTACCCTTATGTTCAATTTTTGGAACTCCTCAATGTGCTCCATTATTGAACCCTTTTGTTTGAGACTTATCAATTGGCTAAAAAAAGTGTTGCTTTTTGTATCCTCATAATGTGCTATCAATTCTTCCGTAAAAATTGCCCAAGTGATAAATTGTTTACGAGAACAAAGCCATTGATACCATACAAACTGATTTGGTTCCAAATATACAGTTGCCATACGTACCTTTTGTGTGTTTTGCACATTATTGAGATCGAAGAATTGCTCCATCTGTAATATCCATGTGGCGGGATCCTTGCCATCAAACTTCCTCATATCGATTTTTGGAATATGGTGATTCTTCGATCCAACATTAGATCTATGGAATCATGATTAACATTTCTTTTGTTCTCATCATGAGTTTCCTTTACTACCTTTTCACCATTAGTAAGTATTTCTTGTAGAAAAATTGTCAAATCTGTCTTCAAATCTGCCATGCCTGTCTTCAAATTTGTGTTCAAATCTATCTTCAAATCGTCCATCTTAGCTTCCATGCTATTCATCTTAGCTTCCACGCCATTTATCTTAGCTTCTGTTAACTTTTGTGAGCGTGACATTTGTTGCACTTGTTCTTGTAATTTTGATATATCATGTAGCATTTCTTCCTCTTCTTCATGAGTCATGCTAGAGCTTTCAGGTTCCTTACTAGGTGTTTGCATTTTCTTTCCTCGGGGCATCAGTTACCGATAATAATGCTCTACTATGCCCTTTGAATTCCTTCAAAATAAATTTTCAAACCAAGCTTAAGCAAAAATTTAAAAAAATCTACACACCTTTTTTCACTTTGTAGGAGCTCGATATTGCCTCTGATGTATCTCTGTACTTTCCAATCATCTAGTTCTGAATTTGTGACCTGTAGTAGCTCTCTGTGTCCTCTTTTCAATGCCACCAGTCTGATCCAAATTGGATTCTCCAAGGAAGAGTTATGCACAATCTCCCAAGATGACCTGATTATAGACTTTCAGTAGAGCGAACTTGTATGAAGTGCCACGTGTACAATTTTCAATATTTGGTTCTGAAAAAGATATACAAGAAACTACAGTCCGTCTTCTTTCTGTACCTTCTTACGAAATTTCAATCTGATTCCCAGAGAGAAAGTTATGACGATTTTCCCTAGGTCACCTGTTTTGAATGTAATTCAGGAGTCTGCAAAAAGACCAACTTCCTCAGATCATATCTCCGCAAATATCGCGCGAAAAGCTCTGAAATTTGGACCCAAGGTTCAGCGCGATTTCTTCTCAAATGGGTTTTTTTTGCGACTTCTGAAACGTCACAGAAAAAAAAGTTATAGCGAAAATGCCACGATGACCTGTTTGGAGCAGCGAAACCCTAGAATCCAAAGCTCTGATACCAAATGTTATGAAACCAGCTCAAGAAAAGATAGAAAAGATAGATCAACGCCTTAGAATTCAGCCTCTTCGAGGGGGCAACCTCCTTTACATTACATAAATGAACAATTCTGGATGATTCAAATGAAAAAACCTCCTTTCTATATATAGGAGTCTAAGGAGTCACAATATAATCCAGCCGACCTAACAATAATAATATAAAGCCACAAAAATAACAATAGAGGGATTCTATGGGGCACAGAAATAACAATATGGGGGTAATAGGGGCACAACAATATAAATAAGGGGTATAACTACAATAGTAATGGGGTAATCACTAGTATTATAGGGACCCAATAGAATATGTTTCCAGCATTAGAATATATCAAAGAAAACTTTTTTTGTCTATGGTCAACTGTGGTCAACTTTGGTCAACGGTCAAATTTCAGTCAAACTTCCCAGTCACATGGAGGAGGATTTATGCAAGCGACTGAAGGATTCCAATCGCTCCCTTGAGCATACAAGCTAGCAACTATGGTCAAATTTGTCCTGTGACGAGCCAACAACTGTAACCCAAAACCCTAAAAACATATGTAAGCCTCAGACCCTGTAATTTTAGACCTTTGCAAACTTATTTTTTCATCCTAGCCTCAGACTTGTGCGAACCAATCAATGAGGAAGAGAAGAATAATATGCTTGGTGATTTCGAAAGGTGCTTGAGGTCACTTGTATTTTTAGGCTTCCAAGGGTGACCAATTTACCATTAGGGTTTACCTATCCAAATGTGCATATGTGGGCTTTTCTTCATAAGTACACCTTCCCTTGTTCAAATTTGATGATATTTAGGTTGATTTTGGTCCTCTTGGAAAGAGGAATTCAATGCAATCATAATATCTATCAAATGAGTTGTCCAACATGGAGTTTAACCCTAGTCTCATAATTTAACACTCATAACAATGCTTTAACTTTCCAATGACTTCTTCAAGTGACTGAGGCTCATCATACTCAATCCAATCCTTAATTTCTAAGGGTAATCCACTAAAAAATCTTTGAACTTTACAATTCTCATCCTAATATGGTACATACCTCAATAAATTCGAGAAATTGGTCATATACTCCTCATATATCATCAATCCCATCTTCAACTCATAGAACTCCTTAGCTTTATTGTCATAGTACCTTGCTGACAAGTACTTCTTCCTGAAAAGTATCTTGAATTCATGCCAAATAAACTCCTCTATCCTAATGTCTCCAACCCGCTTCACATCTTCCCACCAGATTTCTACTTTCCCTTTGAGGCTAAAGGTAGCTATTTTGGCCTTCATATTCTCTATGTAATCTTGCAGCTCAAATAACTTCTTTATCCCGAGTAACCATGCCTCTACATATTCCGACTTCTTCAACTCTCCATAAAATGTGGGTGGCTTGGCTTTCTTGAACTCATATGTAAAATATCCACTGTCACTCCTCTTGTAAGGATGATAACGATGATGACCATGGTACTTGTTAGAACCAAAACTAGAATAGAACATGTGTCCATCACCTCTCCTATCCAGCATATCCAAGAACCTACCATCCTTGATCGTATCATCTCTATCCGACTTGTGACCACCATGAGACTTGTTTCCATATTCCCCATTATTTTTGTCCTCCTAATATTAAATGATCTCTGGTTGTCCATGTCTCTCCTATGACTGAATGATCTTATCATTATCTTCTTTGCAACTCCTTATCTTTGCCTTCAGACTTCTCAATGTGTCTACTATATGAGGGGAATAATCATCACCATGTTGCTCATATGATTTATAGAGAGAGTCTCAAGAACTGTAATCCACCATTATACTATTCATATTTTCCTTCTACCTCTTGCAAACATACCATGTCAGATAAACCAAGTATAAACAAAATCAACATACCTCAATATAGTTCAAGGGAGGCTATCTCATCTACAAAATCAGTCCATATTAGCATGATACATGTATAATCATAATCTCATCAACATACCAACATCATGAATGACAACACCAACTGCATACCATGACCTTATGCATGACAATCATAACCATAACACTACATGCATAATCATCCATATAGACACTGACATATATATATATATATATATATATATATATATATATATATATAACAAGAATTCATGACAAACACATTCAAATAACAACATCATCAACTTCCACATGGAAACACAGTTGTAACAATGACCACCACCATGCATAAATAAAAAGCATACATACAACCTTCATGCATGCATGATAAACACATTTCGCTCATCCAATCCAAGAGTTGAACCATGTTCTGATACCACTCTATGGTATCAGATATTACCCAAAGAGAGCGCAACCTGCTCTGATACCACTCTGTAACACCCTCCTCCCACATTTACCCAAGTTAACTGACCTCTTAGGGTAAACATGTGACGAAGAGTTACTATGATATGATTGGACCTCCTAGATCACCTTAAGGAAGTGGAATAGACAAAACCAAAACCTTATTGACCTCCCTCAAGTGCTACAGGGCACGCAAGGGCTAAACCACACTTCAAGGTGCCCAAACCCTGAGTTAAACCTTTGTTTTTGTGTCCTGGACCCCCAGACGCTGGCACAACACTGCTAGAATTTGACTGTAACCCTCTAGTCGCATGCACAAACCTGTAAGGGAGAAACTATAGTCTTTTTCACTCAGTTATATGCTTGCGACTGCAAGATTTAAGGCACATTTTCAGGGCTAGTCTCATACCATTATTTAGAACTTAATGAAACTCTTAGAAATTATAAATGACATAGGGACAAAACCTTTCATACAAAAATTAGACAAGAACTTGACCTAACCAAGCCTAACCTTGACATAAATTCCATCAAACACATGTTGAACATGAAATCTATAGGTCATAAACACACATCTAAACATATGGGTCCCGTACTTATCTGAGAATCATCGAGAAGGTATGATGCCTTCTCACCATAAATATCTAAAATATTAATATTTATTGTCAAAACATATCATCAACTTTTCAATAATATGTATGGAATATCTATTTATGTTTTAAATAATTTAAATTTGATATTTCTATTTTAATGAGTTGTTTTAAAGTGAGTTTTATAGATTAAATATTATTTATCAAGTAAGAGAATTTTTTTTTGCCACTTAAAAATAATTTAGGTGACATATAAATTCAAGTTTTTTTGTACACTTAAAATTAATGATTAAATTTAATGTGAAAACCTATCATTAACTTTTCAATAATGTGTATGGAATATCTACTTATGTTTTAAATAATTTAAATTTGATATTTTTACTTTAATGAATTGTTTTAAAGTGATATATAAGAGGTTGTTTTTGGTACACTTATTATAAGTGATATATTGTATTTTTAAGGAATATTAAACTAGAAACATGAAGAATCTCATTTACTTTAAATAATATTTTTTAAATAAAAATTTATTAATAAATTTTTCATATATATAAATATAATACTAAAAAAATAAGGTAATGAAAATAAAGATTAGTTGCTTTTTTGAGTGGAGGAATTGTAGTATGCTACGCATAGAGGAAGTCATTTTTTTTTTAACTAGAACATTTAATGTATTCTGGATCAACAGTTGGGCCTTGGCCTAATCAACCGAAATTACAAAGATTTCCATATCTATATGTCCTTCTGCTCCTAACAACCCTTTAAGGTTTTGGAACTTAATGGCGCATCACATCGACGCTTTAAGAATACAAAGAGATGCCATTTAACACAAAATGGAGCGATACACAATCCCCGAGCAATTACATCGGAGGAAAGTTGTCGGCGGTGTTAGATCATTGACTTGGGCTTTTTGCAATGTGAAGGGTCCCCAAGAGATAAGGTCCCTTTATACTCGAGCCTTTTAAAATTGCATATATATTAATCTCCCATATATATTTTCCGCCATGGGACAGTCTTTGCTGGAAACTCGATATATCACCTTTATCAGCATCAGGGATTGGCTATGCCTCTGGTCCCTTTGCAACCCTCCACCTCTGTGGCTGATATGCGATGTCAGACTTTAGATTTTTTGGGCTCTTATGTATAGTTTTTCGGGTCCGCATCCATCAGCCCTTTGTAAAGCTCTTGGGAACCGTTATGAAGAGATTTCCCGAAAAGTGTTCCTTTCCACCAGATTTATGTCTTGGCTCTTTTACCAAGGTTCTACCTTTATTTGCATCAGGGTTCAACATGTTCCTCGGTTCTATTTGCAACACTCCACCGTCGTTGCCGATATGTGATTTTAACTGGTGGACTTCAAAAATTTTGGGCTCCTGCGCATAACCATTTCGGGTCTGCGCTCGTCGGTCCTTCGTAAAGCTCTTGGCTCTGTCCAGCCCCGATCCCGATTGTTCACCTTTTGTAATAAACTTCCACCGTTGGTCTATTTTGATTTGATCTGGTGGTTCTCTCCCTTTTCGGGCTTCATGTTTTATAGGCTCGGGCTCAATACCACATCGGGTCCGCACCCATCGACCCATCGCAGAAGCTCTTGTCTCTGCCGATCTCTAAACTCCGATCTGCCGACCTGCGTGTTGGATATCCATCGTTGATCTGTTTTGGATAGATCCGACGGTTCCCATGTGATTCGGGTTAATGCCGCACCCGTGGGTTTGCTGCCCAGTAAAGCAGTTTCCCTTCCATCCGCCACTGCTACTTGTCCTCCTTTTGTTGGGTTTGGAGCCAAGCCCACAATATAATTTGCGACTACTAATGCTGCCCGAAAACTTGCTCTTTGCTAGAAACCCACCCCTCCACTGCATTAGTTTCTGTGCTCTTTCCCTAACAATGACCCTTGATTTGTTCCAATGATTGGTGCCAGAAGTTCTATTTGGTTCAGTTGTTGCTGGATCTAGACCTTTGTTTGCTAGGATCCAACAGATGCTTGAGACTTGTTTTGCTTGGCTCATTGTTGTTAAGCTATGAAATGGTAGTCCACTCAGGTTCATCTGCATTTATTTTTAGAACCCCTGAGTCATATAGCATCCCTCATTGGCTTTGATGTCTGCCTCTTTATTTGAGGTGCGGAGAATGTGAAAGAAAGAGGAAGAGGTGAAGGAACTTAGCAAGCCCCGCAGCCTCTGAAGAACATTTTTGAGAGCCGAGTTGCTTAGATGCTCATCTAAGTTTATCGTCTTTATCAAGAGCTCTAATTCTCTGAAGACTTGGACGGCTATGCGATCATGTTCTTGGGCAATCTGGCAGCCTTTAAGAAGCCCTAGGATTTCGACCTGGTTGTTGGTACTCTTTCCTAGACCCCAGCTGTATCTATCTATACAGGAGCCATCCTGGGAGTAGACCACACCACCAGCCCCAGAGATCCCTGGGTTGCCTTTAGAGGCACCATCGAAGAAAACGGTTACCTTTCCCTGTTTCCTCCACCAGGATTGGAACTCTGCATCTTGTGTTCTGATGCGCCAAGTAGGATTGTATGTGGGCCGAGCAGGAACTTCTTTGTTAACTCGGGCCAGAAGGGTGCCCAGCCAGCTTCGCTCTTCGGTTATAAGAGTGTCATCTAGCTTACTGGGGTAGTTCCCTAGAGCTTCCATCAGGGCCGCCTTTGCTTTGGCTACCACCGACAGGGGAGAGGACGATACATTGTTGAAATTCCAATTATTTTGGGCTAGCCAGAGCTTCCAACAAATGAACTTGGGAATGGAGTGCCAGATCCAATTCCACAGAGAATTTGCTCTAAGGGCCCTAGGGTACCTTTCGGTCCAAGTGGAGAAGAGTTCCACTACTGTGCACTAGATGGGGGTAGGTGCATTTAGACCTTGAAGGGCGAGGGCCCATACCAATTGTGCAAAGGCGCAGTTTACAAAGAGATGGTCTATGTTTTCGGAAGCCGATCTGCAAAGAATGCACCAGTGCAGCCCTATAATGCCTCTGTGGGCTAGATTTTCACCTGTCAGCACTTTTCGGTGAATAAGTAACCAAGTGAAGAAATTCACTTTGGGTATACCATAAGTGTCCCATGTGTGTTGCCAAATGGAGGGGTTGGGGACTTGATTTTGCGTGGGTTGCAAGGCTGCATAGCCAAGCACAGAGGTGTAGACCCCTATCTTCCCCCATCTCCAGAGATCTGGTGCGCGGAGGTTGATTGGTGCCGAGCCCTTCAACTTGTCCAAGAGGAGGTGCTTTTGTTGTAGTAAATGTGCTGGCAGATTGTGGAAGATCCAATCTTCCTAGTTCCCATGGTTGTCCCAGACAGAAATGTGAGCTAGACTGTGCAATCCTTATTGAGAGAGCCAGCCACTAAGATCAGCGAATTCCGCTGTGTGTTCAAGGGGGGGATTGTCCATGATTTTATCTTTCCACATCATGATATTTTCTCCATTTCCAAGCACCCTGTAAATCTAATTTTGGAAGGTGGCAAGCCCTTTTCTGCAGAGATTCCAAAGCGGTGTGCCTTTGGGAACTTTATCTGCATGGAGGTTTCTCAATGAGATTCCTTTAACATATTTATTTTATAGGAGTTGAGTGACTGGGTGGTGTTTATTGGAGTAGAGCTACCAAAGGATTTTGCCACCTAGAGCAATGTTTGCCATTCTAGGATCTCTAATCTGGGGACCAACTTCTAGCTTTGGCCTTTTCACTTTGTCCCAACTTACTAAGTGAAATTTCTTTTCATTTCCTTTGCCTCCCTGCTATAGGAAGTTTCTGAGAAGCTGTGATATCTAATCCATGATTGTCTTTGGTGCTAGGAGGAAAGAGGCCTGATAGATAGGGAGAGAGGAAAGGACTGACTTTATGAGGATTAACTTACCTGCGTAGTTAAGCCACTGCCCACCCCAAGTAACTATCTTGCTTTTAATCTTGCTAATGGCTTCGTTCCGTAGTGAGGCTCTGTTTGCTCCCAAAGTTAAAGGCAGTCCTAGGTATTGAATTTTCTCCCAGGAGGCATAGCTCGGAAAGTCCAGGATTCTAGCGATTTGAAGTGTGGTTTGCTCCTCTATGTTCCAGCTGTACACTGCACTTTTTCTTTTATTAATAAGCACTCCTGAAATGGTGCAGAAGCTCTGCAGGGTCCCATTGAATTCCTTTGCTATTCTAGTGGAAGCTCCTCCCAGGAGAAGAGAATCATCTGCAAACAAGGCATGGTTGATTGGTTCTAGTCCAATCGTCGGTCGGATGCCTGGGAGAGTACCTTTGTTACTTTCCGCTTTCAGTTTCCTGCTCAGAGTGTCTGCCATTATTATGTACAAAAAGGGAGATAGCGGGCATCCTTGCCTTATCCCTCTTGAAGCTTGGAAATATGAGGTAGGTCGGCCATTGACCAGCGGGGCAATCCATGGTTTGTCAGTGCAAGCCTTGATCAGATTCACAAAAGCTGGGTTGAATCTGAAGGAAAGAAGAACTTTGTAGAGGAATGTAAGTTTTACCCGATCAAAGGCGTTGGTCATATCCAACTTGATCAACATCCCTTGCTCCTTCCTCTGATGACTGGAATGCATGGATTCTTGAACAAGTATCACATTATCTAAAATATGTCTTCCTGCTACAAATCCTCCTTGATTAGGAAAAATGAGCTTAGATAGCAGAGGTTTTATTCTATTTGTAAGCAATTTAGCAAGAATTTTGTATGCGATATTACATAGAGAAATGGGTCTAAATCTGTCAAAGGTAGATAGATTCACTTCTTTAGGTATTAGGGCAAGAAAGGTGGATTTGGTACTGCCTCCGACTTTAGCCTTTTTCTGGAAGACCTTTGCCATTCTTAGTAGGTCAGATTTGATGATTATCCAGCAAGCTCTGTAAAAGTGTGTCGAGAACCCATATGGGCCTGGGGCTTTTTCAGGATCCATATCCCAAATTACATTGCTGATTTCTTCCTTAGTGAAGGGCTTCATAAGATTTGTATTATTTTCCTCATTAACCAAGGAAGGAATCTTGGAGAGAAAGTCATTGGAAATCACCACATCTTCTGTTGCATCCTCTGTGTATAACCGCTGAAAGTGAGTTTCAGCAGCTTCTTTAACTTGGGCAAAACCTTTGGCAACTGCCCCATCTACTGTAATGATTTCTAAGATATGATTCCAGGATAGTATTTCTCTAAACTGCCTGCGGAAGAATGATGTGTTTCTATCCCCTGCTTTCACCCATAGGCTTCTGGACTTAAGCCTCCAAAATTCTTCTTCTTTTCTGAAGGTGCTAAAAGTGGCCAGTTGGGCTACTTGTTCTTTCTCCAAATCCTGTGTGGTTACATCTTTGTCCTCCATATCCAACTGAAGATCTACTAATTGTTGGACAGTTTCTTTTCAATGTGTGGTGTGGGTGTTGGGAGGTGTTTTGGCCCACTCTTTTAGAGCGTCTTTGGTTGCTTTTAGTTTTTTCTCCCAAACATAACTAGGTGACCCAGTAACCATGGTAGACCAGGCCTTATCAATGATTTCCATGAACCCTTCCTGCTCTATCCACAAGGGGCTGAAGCGAAACGGTATGGGCCCCAGGTTTTCTTCCTCGTCCAGTTGTAAGAGGATGGGTTTATGGTCCGAGGTGAGCTTTGGTAGTATTCTCGTTGAGACTATTCTCTTATCCATCAAAAGAGTTCTCTGCACTAGGAATCTGTCAAGCCTGGCTGAGATGTGAGTTGCCCCTGTTCTGTTGTTGGTCCAGGTGTATCTCCCCTTTTTGGCACGTTTGAGATCTAGAAGGTCCCATTGTTGTATTATGTCATCCACAAGGGGTAGCAATGGATCTTTGCTATTGTTACCCCCTCTTTTTTCTTTTGGGACAATAACGATATTTAGGTCTCCTGCTATTACAATATTCATGGGGGAATAACATTCTACAAAATCAGTAAGAGTTTGCCAACACTCTTTTTTCTCTAGATAATGCACTGGAACATAAAGATTAAACATGGTGATAGTGAGCTTGCTTGCTTTATGTTTGAGTTTTGTGTAAATCCAGTGTTGAGTCTCGAATGAGTTCTCCAACTGGAACAGATCCTCCATCCAGACTGTGGCAAGTCCTCCTGAGGTTCCCCTTGCGCTTACTGCCATCCCAACTTTAGTCTTCCAGGTTGTTCTGCTTAACTCAAGAAGGGCTTCCCCTTCTATTTTTGTCTCTTGGAGCATGAGGATCTCTGGGGTTTCTATTTTCATGAGATCTTTAACTACTGTGGGCTTCATATGGTTCCCCAAGCCTCTACAGTTCCAAGAGACTATACACATTATTTATTTGGGGTGGTGGAGGAGAGGCCTCCCTTTGGTGGTCGTGCTTTAGTGTTTCAACTTATGGACGTTTATAGAGTGGACTGGCTTCCTTCCATTTTTTGCCTCTCTGCTTCTTCTTCTCTTGCTTCCTTGAGGGATTTCCTCCCTGCCCTCTTCGAGGGTCTTTCATTTGTCTCTTCTTCCGATGAGCCTGTTAGTTCCAGAGGCTTTTTTCTTATCATGTCTGCATATGAGGATGGCAGGTTTTCTCTTTCTGGGGAGTCATTTTGGACCGGGGAGGCCCCTGCGTTTCCTTCCTCAATTAGTGAGGGGTTTGCCTGTTGTTCTGTATCACTTTCCATGACTTGGGTTTCCTCCTGCGTGCTAAGAGCTGCGAAGGAATTTGAGGGAAGGTCTGCTCATGGGAGTGTTGTCCCTTCCGGCTGCAATTCTGTGGATGGCTCACTGTTCCCAGCTTGTGCCCCTTTCCCTCTCTATTTATTGTGCTACTTTGATGAGGTTGTTTTCTGCACCGTTGTCCATTGGTCTCTTTTTGTTTTCTCTGATTCTTCTTCAATTTTCTTTTTACAGTTTCGTGCAAAGTGCCTGTATCCATGGCAGTGCTTGCACCTGAAGGGCAGTTGTTCATAGTCCAGTTCTTGCACATGTGACCAACCTGCCACTATTAGTTTTATAGCTTCTGGAAGCCCAACTTCCAGATCTACCTCGACACAGATTCTGGCACAGGAGTATTGTCCCTTCCTGTCTGCTCTGTCAATGTACTTTCCAAGGGTGTTTCTAATGGTTTCTAGAGTCTTCGGACTCCAACAGTGCAAGGGTAAATGGGGGAGGCGCACCCAGACAGGAATAGTCGAGGGCACATCTTGGGCTGGATCAAAGTCCAGGGTCCATTTGTTCAGGTAAAGGCCCTGGGGTCCCATGAAATATGGCCCATTCCTAAAAATAAGGTTTCTGTCTTCGATGCAGTAAAAAATGGAAACGAAGTAACCCTTATCGACAAAGTGACATTTTATTCCTTCTGATACCATTGGTCTTCAGTTGCATTGCACCCACGATTCGATGGCTCTTGGTGATGGCCATAGCCCAGTGAACTGGCTGATGAGTCCTCTTTTTGCAATATTCAGGGCAGCTTGACAAGGCTCTTCAACTGGGAGTGCGACGGTCGGGATTGTTTCCATTTTCTTGACAATTTTTTGTTGGGAGGCTGAGATTGAGCGCTTGCTGCAGTTGCCCACCAACTGTTTGAAGGCTAGTAGCTCAGGGGGGAGGGAGGAAGGAGGCTCAGAGCCTCCCTCTGGAGCCATGGCTGAGAGCAGGGGTTGCAAGGGGGCGGTCACAGAGAGAGCAGTGACACGCATTCCAAATTCGAAGTCATTTTTCACAATAGGGATCGGTCACAATTAATCTCTTTATATTCTCATAATATAGTTGCATCTATGTTTTCAATTTATATGGTATCTAGTTTCTGTATCTCTTATTTTTAGTTTCTGTAAGTTTCATGGTTTTTAGACTAAATTTTTACAATATAAACACTTGTTATGTCTAACACAACTTACTTTTTTGAAAAACTCAATTTTTTGTTTGTTGGTTGAAAAACTCACTCTTTAGCCTCAATTATCACCTTTAACTTTATTTTAAAACTAAAACAAATTTAAATATTTTTTCAAAATATATATTATAAATATTTTTTAATATATATAACAAATATCATATTAAAAAAATGGATATGTAATATAATGATCCTCCCACACCTTCTTATTATCTTTGCCTTACGCATGTAGATTAATAGATATGGAATATAATGATCTTCTCATGTAGAGATAATGTAATCCATTATTTTTTTATTATTAATTTAGACTATATTTTATAAAGTTAATATTAGAAAAAATATTAATTTATTTTTTAAAATAATTTTATTTTATTTTTCATATATTTAATTATCTATTATTTGATTAAAAATAAAATAACCATTTATAAAGTTAACATTATAAAGCGAATTAATTTATTTTAAAAAATATAATTTAATTTGTTTTTACATTCTAATAATTGTGTCTGTGTCAGTTAGTTTCAATCTTATTTCACAATGATGATTCACTATGTAGTGGTCAGTTCTGCAAGATGCAATGACTTCATTGTAGGAAGGAACTGAAATGTGAGCTTGTTTAAGTAGGTCAATAGATTTAGAAAAACTAAAATCAGTTCACTACAAAATGTAATGGCTTAACTGTACGAAAGAATGAAATGCTAGCTCTTGCAGGGAGCTGATTAGATTTGGGAGAACTGAAATACTAGCTCTGAGAGCTTTCAAATTATGGAAAAACTTAAATAATATATTTGATAAAGACGCGGTTCCAATTTCAAAGTAAGAGAACTGGAATTCAATCTGCATATTCTGTCTTCGATCAATATTCATAGTCCTCGCCAATTTTCTTAGGGTGCAGCGAATAAAGCATTAAATTGACCATGAAACCAAGTAATTTCAAAGTATTTTTTATTAAAAGGAGACACACTGATCAAACAGATTGAATCTACATGTCCGTACTGTAGGGACTTCACCAGACTTTGAATTAAAATTAAATTCATTGTTCAAAGTAAATGTGTATCTATATCACAGTGACCTTGAAAAACTTTTAAATTAAATTCATTGTTCAGAATAAATGTGCGGAGGGTGAATAAATTTTCCATCACCAATTTACTATGTGGGTTGAATTTTAATTTGAATTATTATTTGCAGGTGGCCATGAAACTGTCGACTGGCAACCCCCCTCCTGGCGCTAACATCTCTTAAATTGTTGTAAGGTCATTATTTACAGGGGTATGTTCATGTGTGCTTTTCTTTAGGGTTTCAACTCTGCTAACGGTGCTGTATCTTACAAACTTCTGGGATATTTTTCGGTGAGGTTTTGGTGAGGAGGCTTTAGTCTCTCGGGCTTCTATATTTTATCTCTGTGAATTTACACTCGCAGTAGTTTTTCCTCACAGCTGATAATCTTTCTCAGATGGATTGCCATGTTTAGATATCTTTTAGATGCGGGTGCTCTATCTCCTACCAGATATATTCCTGTTTTGGGAGGGAGGGTTATGATCTTCTCCTATAGACTTCTATAAAATGTTCTCAGCCTTCCTGAACAGGATAAAATCATCTTTTTACGTATACCGTCCTTGCCAAGACGTTCGTTTCCGGGTTGGAAACTGGTGGTGCATCCTCCCCATTTACTGTTGCTGTTTTGATTGCAGCAACATTTCTCAAGAGCAATTGTAGAACCTCACATGGTCTAGCTTTCGAATCCTCCCCAGGCCCTCTGATTTTTCCGGCATTTGCCTCCCGGATTCGATTTCAAATTCCTTTTTTTCCGGTGCTCTACTAATCCATTAATGCACCCCCACAACGTTCTGATTTCTCTCTCTGCCACTGTCATTCGCTCACTCAAAGTCTCTGACCTTTCGACCTCCCGACTTTCCCTTTTTGCGGCAGGCTCCCGTCATCTCTTCTCGAGATCCCTTCCACCCTTATGGTCTCCTCCCTTCACTACTCCAGAGTGCGTCCTATCATCTGACGAAATCTTCTGAGAATGATCTAACCTGTACTTCCCCAGAAGAACTATTTATTCTCCAGGTCTTTCTCTCTGTCGGTCTTCATTTTTGGGCTTCCATTCAGGTACTTGGAAGTACCTGTCGATCTATTTAGAGATTTCTCTTTCTGGCAGCGATGGCAGATGAAAGCGACTCTCCTGCCACAAAGGCTTTATTTGCCGCTGCCATCTTGGCTGAATCATCACGTGATCCCGCCTCCCGGAATCCCAGCTGGCACGCCACGGTGTCCGACATGATTCCACAAGATTTAAGAGCCCCCCCTCTTCAAGGGAATCTTGCCTCTCATTTTATAAGGAAGGGCCCGCCTCCACAGAAGGATCATCACTCCCAAGCACGGTTCCGTCACAGGAATAAGGCCCCTGTCAAAACGGTTGCTCCTCCAAAGGCCGTTTCGGTCTCTGGATCATCATTATCAGATCGTATTTCGAGCCTTCAAAAGCATGCTCTTGTGGGCAAGTGGTATTTTCCCGAAATGAAGGAGGACATTATGAGACAATGGATCACATCCTCCTGGACCCCTCTCATTGGCTACACGCCAATCATCTCTCGACTAATGAAGGATTGGTTCTCTTTCCACTTTCAGAAGGAATCGGACCTGGAGTTGGTCCTCAACAAACCTTGGGTCTCCGGCAGAAGTTTCCTCTCTCTGTCAAAATGGTATTTGGGCTTTGATCCGCTCAAAAGCACTCCGTCCCACAGCATGATTTGGGTCAAGCTCCCCAATTTGCCTTTGGAGCTTTGGACCCCTGAGTCTCTGACCTTGATTGGAAGCGCTATTGGAAAGTTCATATATGTGGATCCATGGGTCCGCGGCGAAAAGGATAAAAGAATCGCTTGGGTTCTCATTGAAAGACCTTATAAGGGAGGCTACCCTGATCAGATTGAAATTACATGGGAGGGATCTCTGATCCGCCAACGCCTTGATTTCTGGGGCATCCCGTTTCGATGCTCCTCTTGTCATCGGACGGGTCACCTCGTCGAAAACTGCAGGTACCGTCGTCACAAGACTGTCATTCCCCCTCCTCGGATGGGCAGGCTTACAAACTCCGATTCTCATTCTGAAGATGTCAGCTTATCAAGGAATCTCTTTTTCACTAATTCATATGAGGCCCGAAGCTCACAGGTTTATTCTCAAAAGTGTCCGGAGTCTCCTAACATGGCGGATCACAAGAGCCCTCGCTCTCCCAAGGCGCATAATGTATCTGCTGCTCTCTCCCCTCCGCTCTTGAATATGTCAGACTTCTATAGTCCCCCCATCCTTGATTAGCATGAGGAGGCGCCTGTGCCATCTCCGCCAGCCTTGAACAAAGTCGATTTCGTTGTGGGATTGCACCCTATTCAGATCTCTTCATCATCCCCCTCCTCTGCAAATCCAAAAGGCAAAGAGATCCTCACGACGCCGACCCCTTACAACTCTCCATCAAATTCGCCGGTCAACAGACATGACAGTGACATAGATCTTCTCCTACAGTGCCACCCACCCATTCTTGAGCCCCTGACGATCCATAAGCCTTCTTTCCCCTCTATCAGTCCTAACTGCTAAAAATATTACTGTTAGAAAGAAGCAAAAAGGGGGCAGCCGCCACTTCAGAGGTCGAAAGACTGTCTCTGAACTGGGGATCTCAAACATGCCTTTGGTCGACGTCCCGATCCAGGAACTTCCCTCCCCACAGCCTCTTAGAGCATGCTCGGCTGGTCAACCCTCTAAATGACCTTTTTAATCTCTTACAACATCAGGGGTATTGGTGCCGCCCCCAAATTTCTGGCGCTGAGGGAGACTCTTGTCTCCGCCCACTCTCACATCATTTTCATTCAAGAAACAATGCATTCCTCCACAGCCTCCCTGGCTTTCTTCAGGAAGATGTTTCCCTCTTGGCACATGGTGGCCACAGACGCAGAGGGCTTATCAGGCGGTTTGGTGACTCTTTGGGACCCGCTAAGGGTCAAAGCAAAAGCTTTCAAGTGCTCTGCCGGCATCCTCATCTCGGCCTCCATCAGAGGACGTCCACACATCCTTAATATGCTCAATATATATGCGCCCTACCGGAACCGAGCTCTCTTCTGGGAATCTTTATTTGATTCTGGAATTCTTGATGTTGAATCTCTTTTAATTGCAGGCGATCTAAATCTCACCCTCAACACAAATGAGTGCTGGGGTCAATACAGGAAAAAGGACAGTATGGCCGACACAATGAGACAGGAACTCCTAAATAGGGACCTGGTTGATATTTCTCCCGATTTATTGTCCCCAACATGGGACAATGGCAGGCTTGGCTCGGCTTTTATCGCCAAAAGAATCGATAGATTCATTGTAAACTCCAGTATCATTGATCAGTGGGGGATTCCGACGGCATCGACGGGAAGTGTATCCACATCAGATCATAAGCCCATCTTTTTGGAATGGAGGTTTATGGCAAGCACGACAGGCTACGCCTTCAAGTTTAATAGAGCGCATCTGCTGGACATCTCTTTCAACGAGTTCATTAAATGTTTCTGGGCGAATCTTCAACAATCTCAGGAGGCAATATGGCTCACCTTTCGGGAAAAAATTCAGTCTCTTAGAAGTGCTACAAAAGATTGGCAGATAAAAAAGCACAAGCAAGATAAAAAGGATCTTCATCACATAAACAAGGAAATTGATATCCTCTCCTCCTCTGTCCAATATAGCGGTCTATCGATGGACAAAAAAACTCTCCTCTGGTCTCTGGGGAAAAAAAAACAAGCCCTTTTGCAAAAAGAGGAAGTCCTTTGGAGGCTCAAGAGCAGAGCCACCTGGTTGAAGGAGGGCGACCGTAACACGCGGTTTTTTCACAATTTTGCAAATGGGCGCAGAGCTAAAAATTCTATATGGAAGATCGAGGACGGAAATGGAGGTTTTCTTTTCTCACAGCAGGACATCTCAGCTGAGGCCACTAGGTTTTTCAAAGAACAATACACAAGACAGGGGAGTGATATCTCAGACATGATGTGGGCAGTCGACCACCTGCCGATCATGTTTGATGAAAACAAAAATGAGGAGTTCTTCAGACCTGTTACGGAAGGTGAGCTTTGGGACACCATCAAGAGCTTCAAAAAAGATAAAAGCCCAGGGCCCGATGGCTGGCCCATTGAATTTTTTTCCCATTTCTATGATCTTTTCAAAACAGGTTTGTTGGGCATGGTAGAGGCTTCCCGCTCCTCGGGTCACATTAATGGAGCCCTCTCGGCCACCTTCATCGCCCTTATCCCCAAGAAGGCCAAATCGACTTCTTTTGGGGACTACAGGCCGATTGCTCTATGCAATTCCCTCTACAAGATTACCTCCAAAATCATCGCTGAGCGCATGAAGAAAGTTCTAAACTCTTTTATCACCAAGGAGCAACATGCTTTCCTCAAGGGCAGACTTATCCTGGACGCTGTAGCCATGGCTCAAGAATGTCTTTTCTCCATCTGCTCCAAAAACACGGATGCCGCTGCTCTTAAAATTGACTTGAAAAAGGCTTTCGATTGCGTGGACTGGGGCTTCCTCAGAATTCTCCTCGCAAAAATTGGTTTACAGCCACAGGGTATTAACTGGATTATGGCTTGCGTTGAGAGTGTCAATTTCTCTGTTATCATAAATGGTTCTCCTTCAACTTTCTTCAAAGCAGAGAGGGGGCTCCGCCAGGGATGCCCCCTCTCCCCCCTTCTCTTCATTTTGGTCATGGACTGCCTCAGCACCCACATCAATTCAGCTGTCTCTGAAGGAAGATGCAAGCCTGTAAAATTGTGTAAGGACATCACTCTCTCACACAATCTCTTCGTAGATGATATCTTGATTTTCGCTTTTCTCTGCAAATCCACCTGGGCCTGCTTATTTGTAATTCTTCAGAAGTTCCATTCGGCCACGGGATTGGCCATAAATAAATCTAAGACTATTCTATTTCATAATGGAACAAACCTACAAATTGCTCATTGGATAGCTGATCGATTTGGTATAAATCTAGCGCCGCTTAGTGAGGGTTTCACCTATCTGGGCTTCCGATTAAAAGCAAAGGGGTATGGCGTTCGTGACTGGAACTGGATTATCGACCGTTTCTACAACAAAATATCAAGCTGGGAAATGCGCTTTCTCTCCCTCGCTGGTAGATTCATATTGGTTCAATCAGTGCTCTCCCAACTGGCTGTATTTTGGAGTCATCTCTTTCTTCTGCCCGCATCTGTTACAAACAAAATGAAGTCTTTGGCTGCTAACTTTATGTGGGGCGGCCGCACATATCAATCTAAATTCCACCTCGTCAAAATGGATTCCATTACGAGACCAAGGAAAACAGGTGGTTGGGGCCTCTTGCACATGAGATTTTTTGGAAAAGCGCTCCTTTGCAAATCTCTTCACCGAGGCATATATGGCAACAATCCATGGAGCTCCTTCATCAGACAGAAATATCTCAAAGGTCGGAATATATCTTACTGGCACAGGAGATCCTCTCTTGGCATCAGGCATGGTTCCACTATTTGGCTGAACTTCAGGAAGATACAATCTTTTTTCTTGCAGAATCTGAGATGGTCTATCGTTACAGGCGAGAATGTCCTCATTGCCATTGATCCCACCCAGCACAGACTTGAATCCTCCATCCCCCCAGCTCTTCTTGCCTTTTTCCACTCAAAGGGCCTTTTCACCTGGAACAAGCTCATTGAGACGTGGTCCTCACATCAGCCAATCTGGAAAAATGAATACCAACTAGCCCTACCCCCTCCCCTCTGCCCCCTTTGGCTTTCCGTCATAAACAGTTTCTCTCACAAAGGTATCTCCCAATCTGGTACAAAGGACGAGCTGGTATGGTCATTTGAGAAGCCCTCCCTCCCTCTCACTGTCAAAAACCTCTACTCTCTCCTCTTATCCACCCTCCCGCCATCTCTTCCGACCTTCCCCTCCAAGCTCTGGAAAGCTCCCTGCCCTCTAAAAGCGATCCTCTTCTCATGGCTTCTCTTCTCCAACAAGAACCTCACTTGGGAGGTCCTCCAAAAAAAAGGATGGTTCGGTCCGAGCAGGTGTCACCTATGCTCAGCACAACAAGAAACAAACTTCCACATGTTTTTCGAGTGTGCTGCCTCTTCTACAATCTGGTACGAGCTCTCTCTCACTTATGGTTTCTCTCATCGGTCTTTTCCTTCTGTACAGGATGGCTTCTTCTGGTGGAGCTCACAATGCCCAACCTGGCGTGCTCTCTTCATCCTTACTTGCTGGTTCATCTGGAAATGGAGGAACCAACGTGTCTTCCAGAACTCCTGCCAACCTCTACACTCCATTTTGATCTCTATTGCGGGCTCCTTGCCCCCATCGGATTAGTTTCGATTCACTCTACAGGCGGTTTCTCTCCTGATCTGATCCTATGTTCCTGTATTTTTGCGCCCTACAGGGCCCATCTCATATCTTTTTTTGTCAATTGCTGGACTCATATATGGTTATTTATCGGGTTATATCTACACTTTTGATAAGAACAATGATATCCCAAGATACATGTCTTTTTGCGGCCTCTGGGGCCCTTCATTACAGGTTCTCTCCGTCCTCCTCACACGGGGGCTATAACATGTCTTACAATGCTCCTCTCCATTTGCAAAATGTCTCCTCTGAGACATCTGTAATGCTGTCTGTTATATTATCTTAATATAATCTATATTGATTTTTTCCTCTGAAAAAAAAAACCTGTTTCATCCAATGGGCACTTCTCAGTTGATATTAAAAAATCGCTGAGTTTTTTTGGAATTCGTTCAAATGACTAGAATTATTTTTCACTAAATTTTAAACCAAAACGATAAAAAAAAGACAAAATAATTTAATTAATTTATATATAAATTTACTAAAACAATAAAAAAATCAAATTAATTTATATATAAATAAATTTGTGAAAAAAATTGGTTTAATTAATAGATAAATTTACTAACACAATGAAAAAAATAATAATTTAATTAATTTATGATTTAATTAATTTATATATAAATTTATTAAAACAATTAAAAAAACAAATTAATTTTATAAATAAATTTGTGAAAGAAAAATTTTGATTTAATTAATTTATATTAAATTTATTAAAACAATAAAAAACAAAATAATTCAATTAATTTAGATATAAATAAAGTTGTGAAAGAAATTTTTTATAAATCATTATTTTTTATTTTAGTCTAATACCTATATAAAAATACAAAATCCACATTAAAGAATATAAATACTAATATGTACCGTATCCACAATAACTATGTGGCCAAAAGATTCATTTAAGTCCAGAGAATAGTGTAAGGTATTTATGATCTAAAGTAATCACTGTTAATTTTGCTGCAAAATATTGTCCCACTCTTTCAAGGTATTTATGATCTAAAGTAATCACTGTTAATTTTGTTGCAAAATATTGTCCCACTCTTTCCAGTTGAAACAGTTGATAATTTCCAAAAACAATTATTAAATATACTTGTATTTGATAATTTTCGAAAACATTTATTAAATACACTTATTTTCTAACTTTTAACACATCAATTTTACTATTTTTTAGTGAGCAGTAAAGACAATTTTATTATTATTTTAGTATTCAATTTTATTATTATTTTACTATCTTTTTACTAAGTTGCAGTAGTTACTGCTTGTTATTATCCCACTTATTAAATACACTTGTATTTGGTAATTTCCAAAAACACTTACTAAATATACTTATTCTCTAACTGTGAACACATCAATTTTACTATTTTTTAGTGAGGGGTAGGGACAATTTTATTATTATTTTAGTATTTAATTTTATTATTATTTTGCCATCCTTTTACTAAGCTGTGGTAGCTACTAGTTGTTATTATCCATGTTTCAGCAATGGGTGTTTGATCGATATGATATTAATTTAGTCAAACTATGAAATATTTCTCAATAACTTTAACTCTTTAATTTTATATTTTTTACTAATTATTTTATTTAGATTTATCTGTCATACAATTGGCTGTTTATTTGGAGATCTAAATGCAAACGTTTGGTTAGATTTATCTCTCATACAATTAGTTGTTTATTTGGAAATTTTATTAGCAAATATTTGATTTGGCACACTTTTGGAGTAATGATAATATACTTATTATATATCACTACATTTTCAAACATGACATGTTATAAACTGTGAAGATGTAATATGGTGTTATAAACTGTGAAGATGTAATATACCATAGCTTCGTCCATAAATAAAAGATGTAATATACTATGACATGCTATAAACTGTGAAGATGTAATATGGTGTTATAAACTGTGAAGATGTAATATACCATAGCTTCGTCCATAAATAAAAGATGTAATATACTATAACCTATCATTTATAAATGGAGGCAGGATGCAGATCTCAAAAACAAAATTTAATGCGTCAATATACACACAGTCATCATTAAATGTTATTCTTTGTGAATTGATACTAACAACCAAACTACCATGTCACAGGCTGCGTCCAGTCCAACCCAAATCCCATAGCTGCCATATAAACTCAACCAGAGTAGAGACTGCCAACGAACTAAACCGATAAGATTTATAAAAGACAAAAAAAATATTCGTGTTGAGTGGTTTACAATGCAGAGGATGTCAAATTTATAGAAGTTGATTGCTTTTTCAATGCAACCTAAAAATCAAAGTAATTAAGTTCACTGCAAAGTTCAAGGATTATGTATACTGAAAGGAAGTCTGCATCGTGATCCAGGACTTACACGACAAGGACTGAGCACCAACTACCACTGATGTCATGGATGATATCATGTTACCTTTATGGTTAAAGCTTATTAGTTTCACCAAGTGCAAGAGTAGTACAATGGGAAAACATCCTTTAAGAACCCAAGAAAAACGTAACATGGCACATTGAATTCTACTGAAGTATGTTGTCCAAATCCATCATTCTCGTTGTCCAAGTCAAGTGCCTATCTTGAATTGTTGTCCAAGTCAATTGCCTATCTTGGACTTGATTCACCATTCGAAGAAACCATCTAAAATAGAACAAGTCAAGTGGTTATTTATTAACTCTTGGACTTGATTCGCCATGGGAAGAAACCATCTAAAATAGAACAAGTCAAGTGGCTATTTATTAAAATAGAACAAGTCAAGTGGCTATTTATTAACTCTGAACCTGAAAGTTGTGCTAATAATTTTGTACTAATAATTAAGGGCAGGTAACAAAGAAAACTTGGACTTATTTGCTATGGGAAGAAATCATCAAATAAAATTATGTATTATGCGGTTAAGCGCAGGTGACAAAGAAAACTTGGTCTTATTCACGATTGGAAGAAACCATCAAATAAAATTTTGTATTATGTGCTAATAATTAAGCGCAAGACTTAAGACTTATTCACGATGGGAAGAAACCATCCAATAAAATTATGTAAATTTTTTATTTCAGACGTTTGTGATCTATATTGTATTTTTGGGATTTGGAATAATCACATCATCAATATTAGATTGGAAGAAACCATTCAAAAGACTGTTAATTTAACATAGTTTGTAAGAAGTTGTTTAGTCATTCGATGTTTTAATTTTTTTAGTCAAAATTGACTATACAATTTTGGTAGAGATTATGATTTTTTATTGTTTCAAATACATTTATAAATACATAAATATACTCAATATCCTAAGACACTTTTGAAGCACTCTACTAGTGCAGAGGGTGCAGAGGATGCAATTAAAACTTACAATTCCAACAATTACTTATCAAATTTGAACAAATTTAATAAAAGAATATACCAAAAAAATAAAAATAAAAATCTTTAATAATTACATTATACTAATTTCCAATTTCAAATATTTTTTTCCATATATATAGTATTATACTTATAAGGTATCGAAAAGTTAGAGATACATTAGATTAAGATAATCGCATATATTTAATTAATCTAATATCATTCTTTTTGTTATAGTCAATATAAGCTCAATAATTAATGTATAAGAAATAGTAAAGTCTTAAATAAGTAGGTACTTATTGAATTTGGAATCCAATACCAACATAGATCCATTTATGTACATATCTACCATGAGGGGAGAGGGATTAAATTTGTTCAAGTGTAAACTTTTTTTAGAGTTTAAAATACAATGTGTTTTTACTTCTAATTACTTTACAACATATTCACAATTTTTTTACTTCTAATTACCTTACAACATATTCATTTTTTTTTAATTTCTTCATGTGTAAACTATTTTAGAGTGCAAAATACAATGTGCTTTAAATTCTAATTAGTTTATAACATATTCACACATTTTTTTACTTCTAATTACTTTAGAGCATATTCATACATTTTTTTACTTCTAATTACTTTAGAGCATAATCATTTTTTTTAATTATAGCCGATATTAGTTTTCTATTTAGAACATAGTTTTTAATTTTATTTGTATTTAAAATGAGCAAGACGAACGAACAAACATACACATCCCCTCATATTGGCTTTTAGGATGAGCCTCTATGCTCAATAATATAATACCTCTCTACTAGTTAGGCATGCATCTGCCGAGGCAGGTATTACACATCCTCATATTAGGCTATAGGATGAGCCTCTAGGCTCAATAATATAATACTTCTCTACTAGTTAGGCATGCATCGGCCCAAGCAGGTATTAAGCATAGGGTATCAAGTTGATTACCTATTAATTTAGTCAAACGTGCCAATTTTTTTTTTAATTTGGAAAAGCACAACTTTAAAAAATATTTTCTAATTTTTTGAATTATTTTATTTTTATTTATCTATCATCCGATTGGTGGTTCATTTTAACATATTATTGCCAAATGCCTTGGAAAACCTGTAGGTGGACTAGGAGTGTTGAACCATAACAACAGTAAATGTATGTTATATTTCATTCAACCTGGCTTCTTAAGCAAGCATGGCTCCATCTATTGTTTAACTTGCCTAAGCTCAGCTTAGGAAAGTACAAAGCCTTGCAGAATGTAGTCCACACATTTTAATGTATCACATTTGATAAGTCATATATAAAATTCATAAATATGTTTGATAATCTAATTTCAACAATTAAATAATTCAAATTTTACAAAACATTTTTTAATATAATTCTAATATTATATTTTTTATTATAAATATATTTTTAATAATCATAATGTTATAATAATTTAATAATGATCTTGAAGAAAAGACATAATAATAATTAATGTAATTATTTTTATAACTGTAATAACTTATTTTATTAATATATTTTTAATATAATATAATATTATTTATTTGATTGTGTTAAAGCTCTATTAATATAAAATTTGATATTATTAAATTCTAAATTTAATATAATTAAAAATAAAGTTTTATTGACAAAATGCTCAGCCGAGCCTTTTCTTTTAGGGAGTCTGAAAAGGATCAAAAGTGACTACTCTGGAGAACTAGGCAAAGGGTTTACCAGACAATCTGTAAAACTGCATATACACCTTGGCAATCATATGAAAACCAAGGACTTTCCGTACGGCAGTCAATCTTCCCGAATGCTGTGTTCAGTGCGTTACGACTTGTAAGGCGGCAGACACGGCTTCCTGTGGATAAAGGATGATAACCTAGTGGGGTCTCCCCATATACTCGACGGTACGTGGGAGCACAAATCCGTGCTAGAACACTATTGAGTCACAAAAGGAGGAATCACCCAACCTTAATGTGAAACAACAGTGACTAGGTTTAATGACGCCAGAACACGTCTCTAGCCTAGACCTCTAGATGTATGCATTAAGTTCCAATGCGTTTTTAGATTCATTCAGTTCATTTTACGATTGATCTTTGATTAGGTTTCAGTTTCCAGGTCCTACCGTATGTAATCTCTCACAATTTCCTAAATGCAAGCTATATGCCAAAATATATCATTTCATTCGATGAACGCTAGCTACGAGAGAGTTGAGATCTTTCAATCAAACAAAATGATCATAAAACAATCAACAATGACTCTAATGCAGCTAATGGCAATAAACGAAACTTTTCTTTAAAGTCACTAATCGCTAATAACAATGAAAAGCTCTAATTTCCATTAACTACTGCAACACAAAAGAGATTGTTCGTTTTCTTTTCGATGGCAAAATGCACTAAACAAATTTTGAGAGATAATAACAAAGAGTAAAAGAAACAAATTTCACTCAATGAAAACACAATCAAGTCCCTGAAACACCAAGACAATCTTTCAAACCAAGAAAAATCACAAAGACCTCAATGAGCTATGTGATCTAAGCCCAAAACGAAGCCAAGCGGAATCCAAGTGAAAAAGAAGCGAATCACTAGAATAATGCAATAAAAAGCTTAACAATCATTGAACAAGTGCAAGAGAGTAACCAAAAAGTTGACTGGACCAACAGAAAACCAAAACTCCTAAGGAAGACTCGATTGCACAAAGCCACTAGATGCCCTAGGGCTAAAACGTGAAATCGGTAGAAAAAAGCAAACACCCAAAGGGTAAAGGCCAAGAACCAGTCAAACAAGACTCTAACACACTCAAGTGATTGAGAGGAAGTATCCAGACACAAAAACCAAGCTTGGAAGGCTCAAAACAAGCAAACTCTAAAAGGTTCCCTGGGCTGGTGCGACTTTCAGGCTAAAAGTAGCGCCAATTGAGGATTGGCGCGGGCTGTACATTGACAAGCGGCGCCAATGGCGCGACTGTCATGCAAAAAAGAGCGCCAATTGAGTTTGCTATGCTAAAATAAAAAACAAGCAATCCAAGACTAGGCCAGCAGTACCCAGACAGACCAAGAAGCAAGAGACAACCAAAGAATCAACCCAGAAAGCTGACCAAGCAAGCAAAACAAGAAAAACCAAAGAGGCAAGACAAACTCCAAGCTGTTTAGTTCGTAAACCAAACCGGAGATTGACTGAAGTGGCATTGATCTACTTCGCTAATGCAAAGCAATAGCGTTTCGAAGGCTATCTAGCCGTACTTCAGGCTCCGTCCAAAGTTTACAAATCAAACAACAAATAGTATCCCTAGCGGAGTTGCCAAATTGTTGACGAGGTAAATCCCTTCTGCGGACAAAGGCGATCCCTACTAACCCAGAATGGGTCTAGAAACAATCAAACAATGCTAACATGCAGGTTCCTAATTACAAATTAAAGGTAAATGATGAGAGCCTACTTGGATTCCAACACTAGTGTTGTAGAAGAGTCGACACTCCCGTTCCTTTGCTCTGGCCGGTCACGATCCTCACGATCTCCGTGAATGGACACCTGCACATGCAAAGAACGACACAAATACAAGCATAAAATCCAATAAATGCAATTATATATCGATCAGAAAAGATATAAGTCAAACATCATTACAATGAACAACAAGAGTGGAACCATAATGATAGTCATCTATTATTGATAAACAACAAAGGAGAATACAACCATAGTTTTGACGTCAAATCCTCCTTTGGTTGGGTGATCAGCTACATATGCCTTGCAAAGCTTGTCGGGATTGGGAACAAGCCTCTCTCTCTTTGATTATGAATGCAAAGAAGACTCTTACAACAATCTCTTAGACTTCTGAAAGTATAATTCTCCCTATGCTCGAACTAGCTTGTCAAATGCAACAGAACAAGCTTTTATAGATGGAGGAGGAGGAGATAAGATCAATCACACCATCTATGGGATTGGGTTTATCCTCAAAAAGCCATTATGGATAGAGGAAAGGGAGATACGATGAATTAGGACATCCATGGGATTGGAATTATCCTTAAAAAGCTTCATGAGTCGAAAGGAAAAAACCTTCGCGCGTGCGTTTGTTAAAAAGCTTTTCCAAACTCGGTTGGCGCGGGTATAGTTCTGAGACAGAGCGCCAACTGGTGCACCCTCTTTGGAGGATTTCCCCCATTGGCGCGGGTAATACACTGTGGATCCGCGCTAATGGAAAAAGGGGACTTTTTAAGGATATTATGCAGGAGATGTCTTCAGGGCATATGAAGTCCATACTTAGGGGAACATAATGCAAGTGTTTTCAAGTTATGTCACTTCT
This sequence comes from Pinus tabuliformis, assembly GCA_031772625.1. Taxonomy (NCBI): domain Eukaryota; kingdom Viridiplantae; phylum Streptophyta; class Pinopsida; order Pinales; family Pinaceae; genus Pinus; species Pinus tabuliformis. The sequence goes on along the minus strand of CM062804.1, from coordinate 59,925,233 downwards.
CACAGGTCCCGGAATGAGTCCTCCAAAGTGCGGGAAAGGGGTAACAGGGACGGTGACAAATGGTGACAAATTACTGTGTAACAGTGATTTCCATTTTGTGTCGACCCAACGCCGCATATCAGCGTCGCTCAAATTAGCAAAATGCCACTTTCTAGCGAGAGCCCACTTTTGAAGGCTAGTAACGTGGTCGATTAGCACGTCATGGCCAAAAACCAGAGCAGGTATTGGGGATGTAATTTTGATGGATCGATGTTGCCGCTGGGATCTCCATCCATTAACCACGTGGGGATGACCATGCAAAACATGTTCCGCATGTATGCTATCTAGCAAGTGCATCGACAGTTGAGTTGAGTGCCAAGTGTCCTAGACATTTGGGCCCCACCGCTGCGCCGACCCAGGAAGAAGCCCATAATTTGACTCAACATCGAGTGTGGCACGAATGAAGGCCTCGTGTGCAGAGGTGTCATATTCTAGCAATTCCATGACCTCATAAGCAAGAATAAGGACCAATGACCTCATAAGCAAGAATAAGGACTAATGCAAGTGAGAAGATGAGGGAAGGAATGTAAATGCAGACTTAATATCCGTCAAGTGGTAGGTCAAATTTTAATAGATCACTTCAGAAGATCACTACCAAGAATATCTAGGGATCCACAGATCTCAGGTCACGATGTACTGAACCCACGAAACATATCACCCACATAACGCCAAAAGAGGTGAATCACCATCGAAAATCAATCCAAAAGGGTAAAGTACCCATACTTATGGAATAAAATAAAAGAATTTTCGATCATGACTAAGAGAGCTAGGATCCCAATCCAATATGTGAGGAGGCGTATGACAGTGAAGAATGTGTGATGCAGACCTGACTCAACTTAAAGCGAGAATACCATACCGCCCCACTCGAAAATTCAAAAACCGCCAGAAAATTGTAGAGGTTTGTCATTACACAAAAACCCGCAGGTGTTGGTAAACGTTACAACCCAGTAACTAGGATCCCTACGGTGGAAATTACGGATTCCATAGAGGTGTGGTGATTCTTCCAACACCTCCCCTCAAACGCAGCTCGGGGGAATCGAACCTGGGTCCAAGCTCTGATACCATGTGGAGGTTTGCCATTACACCAAATCCCATAGGTGTTGGTAAACGTTACAACCCATTAACTAGGATCTCCAGGGTGGAAATTACGGATTCCATAAAGGTGTGGTGATTCTTCCAACAAAAATATACAGGCCCCGATGCCGGAAAAATCAAGCCATTCTGGATAACCAGAGCAGAAGCACAGTCAAAGGAAGAACATCCAACCAGAGCCACAATGGAAGAGAGAGTGTTAAATGCCTTCACAACAGTAGCAACAACAACAACCGAGACATGTCCACCACCTATTGCAAACCCGAAATCCAAATGCCTTGCAACGCTGAGAGATGATGAAAGAATTTACCCACCGATTCGAGAGAGGAAGAAAATTATTAGTACATAGGCAAGTTCCTTCCCCCGGGAAAATTGTGGAAAAATGAGATTAAAAATCTTAGTCCAGAGAGGCATATGGGCGTCGAATGGGAGAGAAGATGCAGGTTCCAAATATACAAATAAGAAAGTATATTGCGAGCCTGAGAAGCATCAGAATATGAAAGACTTTCAAATGGAGAAAAGAGTAGAGATCATTGAAAAGCAAAAATGGCATGCTATATATATCTGTGAAGAGGATATAGCACGAGAACCCCCAAAGTCGCCACTTTCAAATGGAGAAAAGAGTGAAGATCATTGAGAAGCAAAAATGGCATGCTATATATATATATATATTTTTGTGAAGAGGATATAGCACGATAACCCCCAAAGGTGCCACAAGAACCGAGGATAAAAACACAGAGCAGGTTTACCTAGAGGAATCAACCAGGAAAATGAACCACAGACCCGACAATGAGATAGCTAGTAAAGGAGAATGAGCCAGTGACAAACGATACCACCACCTCAGGATAATGGTCAAATACTGAGAGTACGCCCCACAAATCTCAGATACTGACTAATGTGGACATTCTTAGACAATGACAGAATCAAAACAAGACAACACAGAAGTCAGAGGGAAGACGGGCAAGTTCTCATCAAACCTGACAACATATGGCTGCAAGTCTTCAAATCAGAGTTGCAGCTAATTTTCCCGTCCCATTGCAGGAATGACTAGCATACAAGAAGTTCAATGCATTGTAGGAATAACCAGCGTTGTATTAAAACAAAAACCGTTATGGGCTTGAAGTCGCCATCCTGCAATACGCCCACTTTGTTGCCTCTGCCTGTGGGACGGTGGTGCTCTCCACATTCATGGTCTCACAAGATATAAATATTTAAGAAGATAGGATTTGCACATTCAGACTCACACGGAATTCATTGAATTTTTGAGAGTCGTCCAATTCGCGGAGAAGGCGATTATTGATTGGAAGCCTCCTAGAGCTCTTTCACATGGTTGTAGGGTTGGAGTTCTTCAAGAAATTCTCAACACTGTAGGAGAATCCTGTGACGAAACTTACCAGAAACTTGATATCTGGTATGAATGTCGCAAATGCAAATGTTTTACAATTTGGACAAAAGGAATAGAGACAACGTGTAAACGAGCATTTAATTGTTAAGATAGACTACATCTTAAAATAAGAGAGACAACGTGTGAACGTGTTAATCTCTATGAAATTTAGAGAGTTGGATTAGATTATTCTGATTATTCCGGAAGCATTTCCATTTTAATATACACCACAAAATTCATATAATTGGATTCTCTTATTCCCTTGTTTCTTCTGCAAGCTTGTTACAATTATTATTATTATATAAATTTTACACAAAAAGTGAGTTGTGAGTTGTTTTTAGTAATATTTTTTTGGAAGTTTTTTTTTTGGGATTTTCTAGTTTAGTTTCTCTAAAATCCGGCAGGAATTTATTGAAATCATAAGTTTGATGGGTAATCCTATACAATCGAAGTAGCCCTTTTCAAGGTGTTGAATCCATATATACAAAAAAAAAAAAAACTAGTTTAAATAACACAAATATAGATTTCACTTCTAATTTTTCCGCTGGATTCCACCACCATAAATTCCAAAAAACCACATTAAAAACAACTCCCATAAAAAAAATAAAAACCATGTCGAATTTATTTTAATAAAAATGAAAAATATATATGATAAAGGAAAAATGTGTGTACATGTCTCATGAAAAATCCTATAATATAACTACTTATGTCATTATTTTGACTCTTCACTGTAACTTCCTCCACTGACCCACACTATCTCTTTCGTTATGGTCATCCTACAATTATGTTTGTAATTAAATTTAACATTACGGTTTAGAAATCTAAATTAGAAAAATGACAAACTACATAAAATTGTGAATGCTATCTGGAAGCTCGTCCAAAAGCTCTAGCAGGATACTACGTGGTTGGTGACGTTAGATCAAGCTTATAGTTAGAACCACCAAGTGAAAATGCTAATATCCCCTCCCATCTCAACGTGCTAATATCCCCTCCTATCTCACGTTGATCCACTCTGAAGAACCCACCAGTATCAGATCTATCTTCTGAATGATAGGGATAAGCCTCTGACCTTCCTCCCTACCTACTTTACCTAGCTAGTGAGTGTCTAAGTACAATCCAAATTATGAGAGGACAGGAACTATGAATTGGGTGTAGTTTTATTAGGTAATAATTTGGTTTAATTAATATAGTGTATTATTAAATATTTATAGAATTTTGATATTTTTTTTATTTTATATTTTAATTCGGTTATATTTAAATTAAGTGACTTGTTTATTGATGATGGTATAAAATTACTACATATTTTGAAAATTATTTCTGAAAAAAGAAAGTTATTTTAAGGATGTTGAAAAAGGAAATATAGGTTAATAATAGAGTAGAAAATTTATAGAAATCAAGGAGAAAATGATGAAATATTTTGTAAAAAATTAAAAAATTATTTCTGAAAAAAGAAAGTTATTTTAAGGATGTTGAAAAAGGAAATATAGGTTAATAATAGAGTAGAAAATTTATAGAAATCAAGGAGAAAATGATGAAATATTTTGTAAAAAATTAAAAGTATATTGTTTTTATTATCATATAATTTATATAATAAAAAAATTATATCAATCAAAAAAATGTTTATATTATTATGTTGTATTTAAATATTAGGATAACACATTTGTATAGTGTTAGATTGATTTTTGTTATGAACAAAAGTATTGAAATATAAGTTTTAATATGTAATTATAAATTTGATTTTTCAATAATAAATAAAATATTGAGTATATTATTGTGTAATAATTATAGAAAATGGATTTGATATATTATTTGTAAATTGAATTAGTATTTTCATAAAGGTAAAAGAGTTCATACACATTCATTTTGTTTAATAAGTTTAGTTAAAAATTGTATATTTAGAAAATCTTATCAACAAATATACAAGTTCATTTAATGTTTATAGTAGAAGTTGTAGAAATAGCTCGAAATTTGCAGTTGCTAATGAATTCAGACTGGAAACAATAGACACACATTTCTTCTACTCAATTTGTGGAAAGGAAAACATATAATAGAGACACATGTAATAGCATACAACCATTAAATCACAATGAACACAATATTTTTCCTCGAGAACCCAACTGGGAAAAACTCCTATGTTGTTTTGTATTAAATGAGATGAGAATATGTATCTATTACAATGACAGCTTCAATCCTTGAAGCTCCACCTACACTGCAATACTGATATCTTTCTCTCTGACCTGCTCTGACCAACACTTAGCCAAAATAGGCCTCAACCTTCCTCCTATTTCCTTGCGCAATCCTTGAGGAAATTAACTCCTAAAAAATAGGAAAATTTCATATATCTTTGCACAAATTCAACAGGAATTGATCACCTGCTCCAATACAAAACTTGTACACTCAACTAGTATACAATTGACAATTACAATGTGCCTTTTCCTCCACCTCAACTAGGAAATTCGAATTCCATGCATGAGTATGGCTATTTTTAGTAAACTAACCAGTTAACTGAGAGATCATTGAGTTAACAACAATTACTACTATTCAAATGAACTCCTATTAACTCTATTCTAGACTAGAGCTTAGATAAATGCATTTAACTAATTATAACTCCAATAGAATGTTAGATCTTAGCAATCAACTCATGCACAACTCTACTTCTTCCCCACAAACTCAAATTGACTGACTTAATTGTGTGACTTGGCCATGCCACTCCTGCTAACTACAACTCAAGTCATCTTGTTGATGTGGAAATTCGAATTTGACCATTTGACTAAGGCACAAGTCAAATGAAGTCTTTTCTTGCTACAATTTAACACTCCCTCTTAGCAAGAAAAGGGTTTTGAACCATCCCAATCCGGCTACTCCTGAGGAATGTATTGTAACACAACTAACAATCCCTCTCACTGTTGTTATTGTTACTGCAACAATTGCAACCGGGAAGCATCCAAAATACTAAATCAAATATGTCTCTGAGTTGCAACTATCTCTTGAGTCTCTGACTGCTACTAGCCTCTGCACTGTTGCTCAAGATCTGACTGCATCAACTGACATTGATCCTTATGCTACTGAATACTATGGGCCCATGTAGCAATGGTAATGATCCATGAGAAGAGTATAATGCAACTACTACTGCTCTCCTATGGACCTTGCCCAAGTCTTTGCAAACTTGAGACTAAGGCTCTACATTGCCCCACCTCACTCCTGGAGGTATAATTGCATAAATGGAAAAATCTACCTCTAGCTTGTAGAGATTTTTAACTCAAACACCATTTTTTTTTACTTGTCCAGTAGCAACATGATTCAAATAAGTTTTCCCCTTACTAAACAACACATCATATTCACGATCTTCCAGTACAGCTACATAAACTAGATTTTTCATGAGACCATGCATATACATTACATCCTTTAGGTGAAGATGGGATCCTAACTACCTATTAAAGGTGATAGTGTCAATCCCTTTGGTATTATACCTTCCATCATCTCCAAGCTCTATGTATAATTGTAGGTCCTTCTCCTATAGGTTGTTGAAGAACTCCTTATTTCTTGTTATATGATATGAAGTATCAAAGTCTAGGTACCATTCACTGCCTGTTACTGTGCTCGCCATACAAGAAATGAGGGGTAAATCCAACTCGAATTGTGATGCAAGAGCATATCCTCCTGCTCTTGTTGCAGGCTCCTTATTAGATTTATTATGTGGACACTTGGTTACATAGTGTCCATACTCATGGCAGTGAAAGCATTTAATTTTACTAAGGTATTTATTCTTGCCATGGTTTTGGCTCGATTCTGCCTCACCTCGAGCCTTCTTTCCTTTGGCACTATTTCCTTTGCCAACTAGAGCACAATCTTCTTCCTCATTAGATTTGAATGTGAACCATCTCTAGTGTCTCTTCTAATCTCCTCCTGCACCAAATCAGACCAAAGTCTCTCCCAGTTTGGAAGATTGTCTCTTCCATTAATTGAATCCTAATAATTGTGCTAGGACTTCGGAAGACCAAGGAGTGTTAAGCTCACAAGCTTAGATGGTGCCACATTTTCTCCTACTTGTCCAATTTCATCTCAAACCTCAGTGAATCTGGATAGGTATTGAACAACATCTTCATTTTTACCCATGTGAATGTTCTAAATCTTATCTCTCAATGCCAATTTCCTAGCATTAGTGTTGCTCTAGAATAGATATGTGAGAGTTTTACACATTGCAAAAGGAGTCTCCTTTCCATGCAAGTTTGAAACCGTGTGATCTCTGACTCCCTACAGAATATTCCTCCTCGCTTTTGTTGTGTCTTTCTTCCACTAAGAAAGTCGTTGTGCATTTGATGCTGTTGGTTTTGGAATATAAGTTTGTGTGTACTCCAATACTCCATTGCCATCTAGTACAAATTCCATTCTATTTTTCCAAGCTATGAAATTTGAAGTTCCCTCCAATGCATATTCAAGCCTCTATCCATAGACGGATATTGTTCCCGCACTAGAAAATTCCTGCACCATAAATTTGTTATTCGAAATTTCTTTGAGAGAAGATCATAATATGGTTTCTATACAGTCTTCAATAGCTCTGATACCATGTAGAAATAGCTCAAAATTTGTAGCTGCTAATGAATTCAGACTGAAAACAATAGACACAAATTTCTTCTACTCAATCTACGGAAAGGAAAACATACAATAGAAACACATGCAATAACATGCAACCATTAAATCACAATGAACACAATATTTTTCCTAGGGAACCCAACTAGGAAAAACCCCTCCTCTGTTTTGCATTAAATTAGATGAGAATATGGATCTATTACAATGACAACTTCAATCCTTGAAGCTACACCTGCACTGCAATATTGATCTCCTGCTCTTACCAACACTTAGCCAAAATAGGCCTCAACCTTCCTCCTATTTCCTTGCGCAATCCTTGAGGAAATTAGCTCCTAAAAAATAGGATAATTTCCTATTTTCTTGTGCAAATCCAAGAGGAATTGATCACCTGCTCCAATACAAAACCTGTACACTCAACTAGTATATAATTGACAATTTCAATGTGCCTTTTCCTCCACCTCAACTAGGTAATTTGAATTCCATGCATGACTAGGGCTATTTTTAGTAAATTGATCAATTAACTGAGAGATTAGTGAGTTAACAACATTTACTACTACTCAATCGACTCCTACTAACTCTATTCTAGACTAGAGCTCAGATAATTGAGTTTAACTAACTATAACTCCACTAGATTGCTAGATCTTAACAATCAACTCATGCACGACTCTATGTATTGCCCACAAACTTGAATTGACTAACTTAACTAGGTGACTTAGCCATGTCACTCATGCTAAGTGAAACTCAAGTCATCTTGCTAATGTGGACATTATAATTTCTCCATTTGACTAAGACATAAGTCAAATGGTCCACGGGGTCTTGGATAGACGTGACCGGGTGCCCTGTTAAGGCACTCATTGATGTGAAGTCACCAATTCAATTCCCCACCTCGACTGGGGTGATATATTAGACATGATGAAGATGTAGTCTTGCTAAGCTTAAAAAAAAGGACACAAGTCAAATGAAGCATTTTATTGCTATAATTTAACAAAAGTATTACCTGTTGTCGTGGATATTCCTGATATGACTCTCTTTAATCATATTTTTCAATAGACATAAATTTAAATGTGATTGTTTGAGATAATGAATTGTCACAGAATAGTAGAATAAGTTTTAACAATATTTATATCATTATGTGTATCTCTCAAACCATTTACATTAAACTTAATTTAGGATGTTTAAGTCAATTTACAACAACCTTTCTATTTAAGCCAATTTTCAAAATCCCCCAATCGGAGTGGCTGCCCGAGGAAATAGGCCAGATATGGTTGTCAGGCAAATACAGGATGGGTACAACCCACCGCATCCCACACGCTCATGGCGATGGGTGTGGTGGCGTCCTGCATGAGGAAGTATAAGATGGAAGGGATAAGTGGCAGCCAGTGTGAGGGTAGTGACGAAGGTCGGAAGGATAGGATAGGAGGATGGATGGGACAGAGGAGGAAGAAGGGGGAGTATGAAGGAATGAAGGGTGATGGGAAGAGTATTGTTGCGAAGGAGAGACGAGGGACTAACGAGGAAGATCAACTCATCAACCTGCAACGGCACCTTCGAAGCGGCATTGGGTATGTAATCTAGCCATATTCGTTAATTGAAATGTTGCCTGTGTGTTTACAAGGAAGGGGAATGAGAGGTCTGAACAGAAAGGAGGGAATGCAGGGAGGGAAGGGGAGTGAGGTCGTACCTATAAATGGTATCACGAGGGACCACCAGAGACTAGAATATGAGGAAGGCCAGGCTAGTAATTTAGCTAGCCAAACTTGTAAGGTGGAAGGAGAGAAGGGAGATAAGAAAATGAGAGACGAGGCAATTGCAAGGGACAAAGAAGAGCGAAAGGCACTCAGGCCAGAGGGGAGGGAGAAGGGAAAGGAATTGAGGGTAGTAATAGTAATTGTATGGTTCGAGGGACGGGAGGGTAAGGTTGTAAGCATCATGCGAATTGAGCACCAGGACTCTATCCCTGGGAACAAAGCATAGAGAGGCAATTTCCAAAAAGGCAGAGGGTATAGTGCATGGCAGGGGAGTGGCGATGTTAGCTCTGGCAGAGAGGTTATTGCATGGTAGGGTAGTGGTGTTGTTAGCTCCGACAGAGAGGCTATTGCATGGTAGGGGAGTGGCACTGTTAGCTCTGGCAGAGAGGCTATTGCATGGTAGGGGAGAGGTGTTGTTACTTCGAATAGAATTGAGGCTGCAAAGTAGTGGGCAGAGGAGCATCAGGGCAAAGACAGGGATGGTAGGAGATGCAAGGAAAGGGGCAGTGATAGAATGGTGGAAATGTTGGCAAATGTAATTTGTAAGCTAACTAGAATGTTTTGTGAACAGGTGAGCACAACAGGTGACATGGCTAGACCAGCCCGTGGTAGAGGACGTGGCAAAAGGGGAAGGGAGGAGCCTTGGGGTGCTGACCCAGGTACCTCGGAACCCATACGGGGAAGAAAGCCAGTAGAAAGACTAATCCATGAAGCAACGAAAACGTATAGAGTAGGGACGGATGCAGGCATCAGGAAGATCTTAGAAGACTGGGAGGAATAGATAAAAGAGGAGGCAGACTCAGAAGAGGAAATGGAGGCCTGGCGAGAGGTAATCCCGGACCCAAGAAATACGAGGGGAAGACTAACACAATTTAAGTAGACTCTATACCTATACTGGCTCATGAAGAGCTTGATGGGGAAGGCCATGGAGAAACTATCAATGGGGATGGAAATGACCCTCCAGGACATGCCAAACTACAAGAAGGACCTGAAGACCATACAGTTTCAGTTGTACAAGTAGGACATCTGCCTAGACTGTATCCAAAGGCATATCCCTTGTATCATCAAGCTGGAAGATGCACCAGGAGACTTCGCTGATGACCCAACCTCGGTCGACTCAGCCTCAGAGGACCAAAAGGAATAGTCAAGTTCCTGACTGTTTTCAAGTTTTTAGTAGATAACATTTACTTTTATAATGTATGTTTATGATAGACAAAAACTCAGACTCGTATTATGATATAGATGTATATATAGCTTGGGTAGATCGCCTTAAACTATATTATTTTTGGATGGCATATAATGCGGATAGGTGGTCAACAGACTTGGTTTTCCACTAGGCAAGTTGAGGCCACCTATCTCATCTATGTGGTGTAAACTTGTTTTTCATAAATAGAAAATAGAAGGTCCTACCAAGCATTACAAAAAAAAAAGTCAATTTTCAAAATCCAATCCCATTTTAATCCATTTGCAATAACCCTCTCTTATTTAATTCAATACACAACAAATCACTCTCATTTAAGTGAATTCACAACAACCCACTCCCACTAAATCAATTACAACAATCCACTTATATTTAAGTCAATTTCCAACAACCTTTTCATTTAAAAAAAAAAAAACTATTTGCATTTAAGTGATTTGCAACAACCCTTTTATTTAAGTAAATTTTCAAGAATCCACTTCCTTTTAAATCTATTTGCAATAACTCTCTCTTATTTAAGTCAATGCATAACAAGTTATTTAAGTCAATGCATAGCAACCCATTTCCATTTAAGTCAATTCACAATAAGCCAATGTCAATTATAACAAGCCAACAATGCATAACAACAAGTTATTTAAATCAATGCATAACAACCCATTTTCATTTAAGTCAATTCACAACAAGCCACTGTAAATTATAACAAGCCAACAATGCATAACAAGAAGTTATTTAAGTCAATGCATAACAACCCATTTCCATTTAAGTCAATTCAACAACCCATTTCCATTTAAGTCAATTCACAACAAGCAACTGTCAATTATAACAAGCCACTTATTTTAAATTAATTTGCAACAGCCTTTTTATTTAAGTCAATTTCCAGTTAGCCACTTATATTTATGTCAGTTTGCAACAACTTTTCTATTTAAATCAATATCCAAAAAGCCACTCCCATTTAATTCAATCACAACAAAACCACTTATAAGTAAATCAATTTAGGACATTTACATATGTCAAGGTGTATCAAGTTAGTATTTTTTTTCTTAAATTGTGTCATTCAACATGTAGGCTAAGTTGGAAGTGGCATTCTACAATGTTATCTTTTAACATGTCGAACATAATGAAACTTAGGCTAAGTTGGAAGTGGTATTCTACCATGTTCGATTCGAACATGTTTACCATAATAAAACTTAGGATTAAGTTTATCATGAAACACACATATGGTGTGTTTTCTTTAAAAATTTGTCTAACTTTTTTACATAACTTTGGAATTACAAGTTTAGATTACTAATATAGTGTTGTTGTGACAAAAATAGGGCTTATATCTCCATATTCATAGGGCTTATAACAATGGATATGGAATATAATGATCCTCCCATGTAGAGATAATATAATCGATCATTTTTTTATATGGAATATAATGATCCTCCCATGTAGAGATAAAGTAATCGATCATTTTTTTATATGGAATATAATGATCCTCTCATATAGAAATAATTTAATCAATCATTTTTATTATTATTAATTTAGATTACATTTTATAGAGTTAATATTAGGAAAAAAATATTAATTTATTTTCTTAAATAATTTTATTTTATTAAATTATTTTATTTTCATATATTTAATTATCTATTATTTGACTAAAAATAAAATAACCATTTATTATTTAACTAAAAATAAAATAACCATTTATAAAGTTAATTATAAAATGAATTAATTTATTTAAAAAAAAACATAATTTTATTTATTTTTACATTCTAATGGTGTCAGTGTTAGTTAGTTTCTATCTTACTTCAAAATGATGATGTACTATCTAGTGGTCAGTTCTGTAAGATGCAAGATGCAATGACTTCATTGTAGGAAGGAATTGAAATGTGAGCTGTTTAAGTAGGTTAATATATTTAGAAAAACTGAAATCAGTTCACTACAAAATGTAATGGCTTAACTGTACGAAAGAACAAAATGCTTATCCTTCATAAACTGTGAAGATGTAATATACCATAGCTTATCATTCATAAATAGAAGATATAATATTTTTTTTCAAAAAGGGGGGGGCTAAGTCCCCTGGAAGAAGCTTTATTATAAGGCCCGTATGTACAATATTTTACATATAATTTTACATCAATCACGTCACATCAATCATATATTGATTCGGAAATAGCTGCACTGTGAACCGCGCAGCGCCACATCAACGGGGATCGATCGCGGGTGGGGCGCGAAGGAGCCGACAGCCCCCACCGTGCGAGCCATGCACTCATGTGCAAATAGAAGATATAATATACCATAACCTATCATTTATAAATGGGGCAAGATGCACATCTCAAAAACAAAGTTTGATACGTCAATATACACAGGCAACATTAAATGTTATTCTTTGTGGATTAATGCTAACAACCAAACTACGATGCCACATGCTACAGTCCAATCCAAATCCCATAGCTGCCATATAAACTCAACCAGAGTAGAGGCTGCGAATGAACTAAGCCCATAAGATCCATAAAAGACAAAAAGGAATTCGTGTTGAGTGGTTTGCAATGCACAGGATGCCAAATTTATAGAAGTTCATCGCTTTTTCAATGCAACCTAAAAATCAAAGTAATTAAGTTCACTGCAAAGTTCAAGGATTATGTATATTGAAAATGATGATTTGAGGAACTCTGCATCATGATTGATCACTGCCAGGACTTACACGACAAGGACTGAGCATCAACGTCCATTCCAACCAGTCAGTGAAGGATCTTCATATTACCACTGATGTCATGGATGATATCATGTTGCCTTTATGGTTAAAGCTTATTAGTTTCACCAAGTGCAAGAGTAGTACAACGGGAAAACATCTTTTAAGAACGCAAGAAAAAGTTAACATGGCAAATTGAATTCTACTAAATTATGTTGTCCAAATCCATCATTCTCCTTGTCCAAGTCCAAGTGCTTATCTTGGACTTCTTGTCCAAGTCAATTGCCTATCTTGGACTTGATTCACCATTGGAAGAAACTATCCAAAATAGAAAAAGTCAAGTGGCTATTTATTAACTCTTGGATTTGATTCACCATTGGAAGAAACCATCCAAAATAGAACAAGTCAAGTGCCTATTTATTAACTCTTAACCTGAAAGTTGTGCTAATAATTAAGGGCAGGTGAGAAAGAAAACTTGGAATTATTTACCATTAGAAGAAACCATCAAATAAAATTTTGTATTATGTGCTAATAATTAAGCGCAGGTGACAAAGAAAACTTGGACTTATTCACGATGGGAAGAAACCATCCAATAAAATTATGTTAATTTTTAATTTCAGACTTTTGTGATCTATATTGTTTTTTTGGCTTTTGGAATAATCACATCATCAATATTAGATTGGAAGAAACCATCCAATAAGACTGTTAATTTAACATAATTTTTAAGAAGTTGTTTAATTATTCAATGTTTTGATTTTTTTAGTCAAAATTGGTGATACAATTTTGGTAGAGATTATGATTTTTTATTGTTTGAAATACATTTATAAATACATAAATATACTCAATACCCTAAGACACTTTTGAAGCACTCTACTAGTGTAGATGATGCAATTAAAACTTACAATTCCAACAATTATTTATCAAATTTGAACAAATTTAATAAAAAAATATACCAAAAAAAATAAAAATAAAAACCTTTAATAATTACATTATACTAATTTCAAATTTATATTTTTCCATATATATAGTATTAATACTAATAAGTAAGGTATCGAAAAGTTAGAGATACATTAGATTAAGATAATCACATATATTTAATTAATCTAATATAATTCTTTTTGTTATAGTCAATATAAGCTCAATAATTAATGTATAAGAAATAATAAAGTCTTAAATAATTAGGTACGCATTGGATTTGGAATCCAATACCAACATAGATCCATTTAAGTACAGATCTAACATGAGCGGAGAGAGATGTGTAAACTTTTTTTAGAGTTCAAAATACAATGTGTTTTTACTTCTAATTACTTTACAACATATTCACAATTTTTTGACTTCTAATTACTTTACAGCATATTCAAATTTGTTTTTTTATTTCTTCATGTGTAAACTTTTTTAGAGTGCAAAATACAATGTGTTTTTACTTCTAATTACTTAAATTAGAATGTATTCACACATTTTTTTCACTTCTAATTACTTTAGAGCATAATCAATTTTTTTTAATTATAGTCGATATTAGTTTTCTATTTAGAACATAATTTTTAATTTTATTTTATTTAAAATGAGCAACATCCCCTCATATTGGCCTGTAGGATGAGCCTCTCTGCTCAATAATATAATACTTCTCTACTAGTTAGGCATGCATCCGCCAAGGCAGGTATTACACATCCTCATATTAGGCTGTAGGATGAGCCTCAAGACTCAATAATATAATACTTCTCTACTAGTTAGGCATGCATCCACCCAAGCAGGTATTAAGCATAAGGTATCAAGTTGATTACCTATTAATTCAGTCAAAAGTGCCATTTTTTTTTTTTAATTTGGCAAAGCACAACTTTAAAAAATATTTTCTATTTTTTTTGAATTATTTTATTTTTTATTTATCTATATCATCGGATTGGTGGTTCATTTTAACATATTATTGAAAAATGCCTTGGAAAACCCGTAGGTGGACTAAAAGTGTTGAACCATAACATCAGTGCATGTATGTTATATTTCATTCAATCTGGCTTCTTAAGCAAGCATGGCTCCATTTATTGTTTAACTTGCCCAAGCTTAGCTTAGGAAAGTACAAAACCTTGTAGATTGTAGTCCCCACATCTTAATGTATCACATTTGATAAATCATATATAAAATTCATAAATATGTTTGATAATCTAGTGCAATAATTAAATAATTCAAATTTTACAAAATAATTTTTAATATAATTTTAATATTATATTTTTTTATTATAAAATATATTTTTAATAACCATAATGCTATAATAATTTAATAATGATCTTTTCATGAATAAAAAACATAATAATAGGAATTAATGTAATTATTTTTATAACTGTAATAACTTATTTTACTAATATATTTTTAATATAATATAATATTATTTATTTGATTGTGTTAAAGCTCTATTAATATAAATTTTGATATTATTAAATTTTAAATTTAATATAATTAAATTTAAAGTTTTATTAGGTTTTATTTTGCATGAAAATAAAGTTTTTTTCAAAATCCCAACATAATCAATTCTACTTCTATTGATGAGATTTATGTAGCGTATATCAAGGGTGTCATAATTATAATATAACATGGTTAACAAGTTCAATCATATTCAACCATGGTTATTCATGGTTGACATGGGAAACACAATCAACTATAGTCAACATGGTCAACCATATACATCTATAGCTACATGTTGGCAACCATGGTCAAACAAGCCCATCCATGATCATCCATGTTCATCCATAATCAACCATAGTTGACCATAATTAACCATGGTCAAATAAACTCAATCATGGGCAACAACACAACCATATTCATCCATCCTTAAACCACATTAACAATGGTTAACCATAGACACAATGCTCCTCCATGGTTATCATGGACAACCATATTCACATATAATTAAATATTTACAACCATGAATAAATGAGGGGTTTTTACATAATAAATGACTAATCTACATCTAATTTTTATAAATAGTTGACAAATTTTTAAACAACTTCTCAAAATCATTATAAAGGATATACATATTATAAGTTTATCAATATGTCACATACTCATACTCAAACTGAATCTTGTTTTTTACTTTATTGAGCCATGTTTAAATTAATTTGTTTTGAGGTGTTTCCTTCAACGGATTAAACCCGATATACCAAGAATGCAACGCCAAAAAGCTCCGCTCATTGATCGACGAGATTGCTTTGATTTTCGTAAGGTCCTCCTGGCTGAGAAAGTGAAAGTTGTACCAACCACTTCACAATCACACCACTGTAGGCATATAACCTAACAGTGATTTCCATTTTGTGTCGACCCAACGTCGCATATCAGCGTCGCTCAAATCAGCGAAATGCCACTTTCCAACAAGAGCCCGCTTTTGAAGGCTAGTAACGCGGTCCATCAACACGTCATGGCCAAAAACTAGAGCAGGTGTTGGGGATGTAATTTTGATGGATCGATGTTGTTGCTGGGATCGCCATCCATTAACCACGTGGGGATGACCATGCAAACCATGTTCCACATGTATGCCATTTGGCAAGTGCATCGACGGTTGAGTCGAGTGCCAAGTGTCCTGGACATTTGGGCCCCGCCACCGCGCCGACCTAGGAAGAAGCCCATAATTTGACTCAACATCGAGCGTGGCAAGAATGAAGGCCTCGTGTGATGAGGTGTCATATTCTAGCAAGTCCATGAACTCATAAGCAAGAATAAGGACCAATGCAAGTGAGAAGATGAGGGAAGGAATGTAATTGTAGACTTAATATCCATCAAGTGGTAGGTCAAATTTTAATAGATCACTTCAGAATATCACTACCAAGAATACTTAGGGATCCACAGGGCTCAAGGCACGACGTACTAAACCCATGGAACATATCACCCACATAACGCCAAAAGAGGTGAATCACCATCGAAAATCAATCCAAAAGGGGAAAGTACCCAGAGTGATGGAATAAAATAAAAGAATTTCTGATCATGACTGAGAGAGTGGGGATCCCAATCCAATATGTGAGGAGTTGTATGACAGTGAAAAATGTGTGATGTAGACTCAACTCACCTCAAAGCGAGAATACCATACCACCCCACTCGAAAATTCAAAAACCTCCAGAAAATATACAAGCCCCAGTGCCGGAAAAATCAAGCCATTCCGAATTAGGAACCAGAGCAGAAGCACAGTGAGAGGAAGAACATCCAACCAGAGCCACAATGGAAGAGAGAGTGTTAAAACCCTTCACAATAGTAGCAACAACAAAAACCCAGACATGTCCACCACCTATTGCAAACTCGAAATCCAAATGCCTTGCAAGGCTGAGAGATGATGGAAGAATTTACCCACTGATTCCAGAGAGGAAGAAAATTGTTAGTACATAGGCAAGTTCCTTCCTCGGGAAAACTGTAGACAAATGAGATTAAAAATCTCAGTCCAGATAGGCATATGGGCATCGAATGGGAGGGAAGATATGGGTTTGAAATATACAAATAAGAAAGTATATTTCGAGACCGAGAAGCATCAAAATATGAAAGACTTCCTAATGGAGAAAAGAGTGGATATCATTGAGAAGCAGAAATGGCATGCTATATATATCTGTGAAGAGGATATAGCACGAGAACCCCCAAAGGTGCCACAAGAACCAAGGATAAAAACACAGAGCAGGTTGACCCAGAGGAATCAACTAAGAAAATGAACCATAGACCCGACAATGAGATAGCTAGTAAAGGAGAATGAGCCAGTGACAAACAGTACCACCACCTCAGGATAGTGGTCAAATACGGAGAATACGCCCTACATATCTCAGATAGTGACTAATGTGGACATTCTTAGACAATGACAGAATCAAAGCAAGACAACACAGAAGTCAAAGGGAAGACGGGCAAGTTCTCATCAAACCCATAGTTACCAAGTTCGAATTCGAATTCGATTCGATACAAAAAAAAAATTGACTCTCTAAAATTCAATACGGAAAAAATTTGCCAATATACATCTTACACTATTTGTCAATATACATCTTACACCATTATTAATAACATTTTTTCTTAAATTTTGAATAATCTAAATTAACAATTTAATTATATTATAGAAGTTGCAAATAAAATTAGACATTGAAATTAGTAGAAACAATTATTCTTGAATGGAAGTGAATGAGATATGGAAATTAGTAGAAACAACTCCTCTTCAATGGAAGTGAATAAGATACAATGGGGGGAACAAACTCTTTAACATTAAAAAAAAGGAACCCTTAAAATTGTAAGTTGGTCAATCAAAAGATAGTAATTAATGTTGTAGTTTTTAATGATAAATATTTAGGCAATTTCTTAATTACTAAAGTAAAATATAAATTAAAAATCATCAAATTAGAACTATCAAGAATCATCAAATTAGAATTCTTGTTTTTTTCCTAATTGTTCAAATAGAAGTGAATGAGATATTGGAATTAGTAGAAACAATTCCTCTTTGTCAATCAAAATATAGTAACTAACGCTGTAATTTTTAATGATCAACATTTAGACAATTTCCTAATTACTAACTAAATAAAATATAGATAAAAAATCATTAAATTAGAACTATCAAGAATCATCAAATTAGAAATATTTTGCTATTTTCCTAATTGTACCAAAAAATAGTAACTAATGCTTTAATTTTTAATGACGAATATTTAGACAATTTCCTAATTAGAATTATCAAGAATCATCAAATTAGAACTATCTTACTTCTTTCCTAATTGTTTAAAAGATTTAGAAACCATACTATATTTTCTTTACAAATTTCTTAAAAGAAAAAAACTAAATTACAACCAATTTAAAAAACTAAATTACAACCAATTTTATTATGAATAAATAATTCCAATTACGCTACTCATTGATCAAAAAACTATAAGAAAGAGATTAAAACTTAAAAAGAAGAGAAAAAAATATTTTATTGTGAAAATAAGAAATAAAATATATATATATATATATATATATATATATATTTGTGAAAATAAAAATTTAATATAAAAACTATTTATTTAATTTTTATACATATTTTTAGAGAACTTTATTATTTTTAATATAAAAATTAAAAACAATGTAAAAATTAATAACAAGTCAAACATCAAAATAACTTTGATATAAATAGAACTCTGAATTTTTTAATCATTAATCACAAGAGTATTGCAGAACAAACAGGGAAAATTAAGTTTTTAACGGCTCAATAGTTTTAAACATCTATATAAACGGAGAATTACGTTCAACCGTTCAATATCTACAACTGCATGACGAAACTAAGGCACGGAAAATGGAAAATGGAGTAGGAACGACTTCTTGAAGAACACAAATCAAAGAAAATTTTAAAAATAAATTTGGGAGACTATGTGTCCGAACCGAATTTCAGCGTATTAATGGCCTAATCGGACCGAATTGCCGAATTTTCGAATTCTTCAGCCCGATTCGGCCGAATTTGGTAACTATGATCAAACCTGAAAACATATGGTTGCAAGTCTTCAAATTAGAGTTGCAGCGAATTTTCCCGTCCCATTGCAGGAATGATTAACATACAAGAAGTTCAATGCATTGCAGGAATAACCAACATTGTATTAAAACAAAAACCGTTATGGGCTTGTGTTGGAAGGAACTAGAACTAATTCCAACTACCCACAATTAGAATTCAACAGAAGGTTTAAATGCAATTTCTAGAAATTATTGACAATGGGGAAAGCTTCCTGAAGAAGCCACCGCCCCAATCAATCTCCAGAACTTTCTCTTTCATGTGTAAAAACCTGTTTAATCAGCGAATGAAAGCAAGGTGTGTTTTCTGTGTTCAGTCTTTGAGTCCCTGCTCTCTTTGATATGGTATCAGAGCAATATCCAATTTGGTATCAGAGCTGAGGGTGTGAGCTCAGTGAGTATTGGTGAGCCATGAGCGAGGGCGACTGAGCCGTGAGCTTGTAGTGAGGGTTGTATGAGCAGTGGTCACTGATTTCCGAGTTGTGGAGTGTAGTGAACCTGAAGTGGACTTGAGGACGCGTTGAGTCCTATGTTGCTGCGCTATTAGAGCGCTGAGGTGAGTGCCAAGAAAACGAGCGTGAGAGTTGAGAGTCGTGAGGAAGACTTTTGTGTGGAGTCTTTAATTCTGTTAGTCTTCAATTTTGTTCTCTAAAGAAAAGAGCTCCGCTCTTATCTTGGTAATGGAAAGCAAGCAGATCATTGTTTGATCTGGAAAGCCGCGGACTAGTGCAAAATGAGGTGCACTTGTAACTGATATAGAGCCTGCATACTGTAATGCAGTGAGCGGCCAACATCTATGATTGAGTTGTACGGTATTAGAGTGTGATGTTGTGGGTGTTGCTGATCTGATCATTGCTGTGATGAGTGTGTTATTGTGGCCGTGGGGACCTTGGCTAGTGAATCTATGTGCCTTTTGGAGAAGTTGTATGTTGTTGTCATGAAGTAAAGCCGAGTAGAGAGTTGATATGTCACCGGAGGGAAACTGTGTGCTATTTTTGTTGCTGTAGTGCCAGAGGGCCAATATCTGTGGGTAGAATTTTTCTTTCGAGCGCGGTGAGGAGTCTCTTGCGGCCTGGACGTTTGAACACTGGTGTGTTGCCTGCTAAGAAGCTAGCCGTGAGAAGGAGTGCGTGTAAAGACCTGGAGTCTTGCTGCGGATTGAAGGGCGTTGATGTTGAAAGAGTGTGAGCGCTGCGTGGAGATGATTCTTTGCAAAAATCGTGCAAGTGGGTCTTGTTCAAGAGAGTGTTGTTAGTGAGCACTGTTTGTGACAGCCAGCAGAAGGTCACTGGTCTGATTGGAGGAGCCTGGAGGGCCAAGGAGAGCCGAGAGAGGCAGTAGAAGAGGCGTTTTGTTTGAAGTGTGGATGTTGAAGGAGCTTAAAGGCCGAGGAGTGGAGACAGCTGCGAAAGTCTCGGGGAGTGAGATCCGATTTGTGTGTGAATAGTGGTGGACTGTGCACCACCTGGTAGTGTTATGAATTTGTTTGTTGCAGTGCGTTGCATGGAGGGTGTTGTTTGCTGTCTGATCCCTTGAAGAAATTGTTGGAGAGAGCAGTTCCAAAGGCATATTAGTGTTGGAACGTTGAGCCTAGAGAAGCATCCAAAGTAGATTGTGTGGTGTGAGAATTTGCATAAGGGAACACTGGGAAGCTACGTGGAGCTGGAGTGGCTTTAGCGGCGTGGAGTTTCGAACCCATGGCATTCTTAGGAGCTATGCTACGTAGCAGTTGTTCTACTGCTTATTGAAGATTAAGATGAGGCTTTACGTCTAATTTGTGTGGTTAATTGTTGTTGAAAGAGGCGTGAAAGCCTAGGAGTTTTCATTTGAACTGTTGTAGCGCAAAGGAGACAGTCTCGGAGAGAATTGAAACAAACGAAGAGAAAGAATGAAATGGCAATAGTTGCAGAAGAATATGAAATGCTTCAACCAAAAGTAGATTTGAATCAAATAGAAGAATTGGAAGACACTGATGCAATATTGAAACGATTAATGCCAGTTCTGCCAATTTTCTCAGGTAAAAATTTTAAACTTTGGGCAAATAAAATCGAAGGATTGCTTGGTTCAGTAGATTTATGGAAATTTGTCCAAGAAGCTTCTATAAATTTTGATGATAAGCGTAGAAATGCAATAGCATTGTTTCTCATCATATCAACTTTAGATGAAAATATTTTGTCTAGTATTTTGTATGAATTTGGTGAAATATGTGATGCAAAAATATTTTGGGATATTCTTGAAATGAAATACAGTATGGAGGGTAGTGAGAAAGCTGAAGTTGATGAAGGTGTTGTTGCTAAAAGTGATTGTGTTGAAAGCATCATAGTTGGGATTAAGGCTGAAAGTATGTCTTTAGCGGACAATAAAGTAGTATGTGATATTAAGGAAACTCCCTATGATGCAGAAATTTATGAAGTCAAATTTGATGACAATTATGTATCCCATGATGAGTGGTTAAATATGATGCATGAAAAGCATCTTATTGATGAGTTGTTGTTTGGTGAAAAGAGTTGCCTACCTTCATACACAAATCAAATGCAGGACAACATGTTTGCAACAACAGAATTCGCGAAAGAGGTTGAAGACATGAATCAACCAACTATGTCAGCAAAGAAAAATGAAGGAAGCAAAGCTCTTTCCAAAGAGCACGATGACAAAAATCAATATGGTTTTGTTTATGAATCTAACGTTGATTTTGAGTGTGCAGATATTGACAATCAGGAAGAAGCAACAAAACTGGAAGAAATTGCAAGCATTAAGGACAAGTATAAGTCCCAAGAACATGAATTAGATTAACTTGTTCGGGATCTTGCATTGCATCCCAATCCAAAAGAGGTTGTTGACGATAAGTATGTAAGCAAAGAGCAAAGGAATTTCATAAGGAAACCCAGAAATGTAAAGATGAAACTGCACCAGCAAAGGAAAAGGAACAAGCATGGACCCTTTAATAAGAAGGCAAAAATGAAATGTTTTGTTGTAAGCCTAGCTAAGACCTAGACCAGTAGGCATATCAGTTAAGAGTATGTTTGTTATATAGTTGGAATTAAGGGGGAGTGTTGGAAGGAACTAGAACTAATTCCAACTACCCGCAATTAGAATTCAACAGAAGGTTTAAATGCAGTTTCTAGAAATTATTGACAATGGGAAAAGCTTCCTGAAGAAGCCACCACCCCAATCAATTTCCAGAACTTTCTCTTTCATGTATAAAAACCTGTTTAATCAGCGAATAAAAGCAAGGTGTGTTTTCTGTGTGTTCAGTCTTTGAGTCCCTGCGCTCTCTGATATGGTATCGGAGCAATATCCAATTGCTTGAAGTCGTCGTCCTGCAATACGCCCACTTTGTTGCCTCTGCCTTCCGGGACGCTGGTGCTCTCCACATTCACAGTCTCACAAGATATAAATATTTAAGAAGATAGGATTTGCACGTTTAGACTCACACGGAATTATTGAATTTTTGACAATCGTCCAATTCACGAAAAAGGCGATTATTGATTGGAAGCCTCATAGAGCTCTTTCACATGGTTGGAGTTCTTCAGGAAATTCTCAACATTGTAGGAGAATCTTGTGACGAAACTTACCAAAAACTTGATAGCTCGTATGTATGAATGTCGCAAATGCAAATGTTTTGCAATTTGGACAAAAGGGATAGAGACAACGTGTAAACGAGCATTTAATTGTTAAGATAGAGACTACATGTTAAGATAAGAGAGACAACGTGGAAACGTGTTAATCTCTACGAAACTTAGACAGTTGGATTAGATTATTCTAATTATTCCGGAAGCATTTCCATTTTAATATGCACACAAAATTCATATAATTGGATTATATTATTCCCTTGTTTCTTCTGCAAGCTTGTTACCATTATTATTATTATATAAATTTTACATAAAAAGTGAGTTGTTTTTAGTGATATTTATTTGGAAGTTTTTTAAGTGGGATTTGCTAGTTTAATTTTTCTAAAATCTGGTAGGAATTTATTGAAATCATAAGTGTGATGAGTAACCCTGCACAATCGAAGTGCCCTTTTTTAGAGTGTTGAATCCATATATACAATAAAAAAAATAGTTTAAATAACACAAATCTAGATTTCACCTCTAATTTTTCCGCAAGATTCCGCCACCATAAATTCCAAAAAACCGTATTAGAAACAACTCCTATAAAAAATAAAAACCATGTCGAATTTATTTTAATGAAAATGGAAAATATATATGATAAAGCGAAAATGTGTGTACATGTATCATGAGAGATGAGCAATCCTATAGTATAACTACTTAGGTCATTATTTTGACTCTTCATTGTAACTTCTTCCACTTACCCACAACAAAGTAACTATCTCTTTCGTTATTGTCATCCTACAATTATGTTTGTAGTTAAATTTAACATTACGGTTTAGAAATCTAAGTTAGAAAGATGACAAACTACATAAAATTGTGAATGCTATCTCGAAGCTCGTCCAAAAGCTCTAGCAGGATACTAGCTGGTTGGTGACCTTAGATCAAGCTTGTAGATAGAACCTCCAAGTGAAAATGCTAATATCCCCTCCCATCTCACGTTGATCCACTCTGAAGAACCCACCCACCAGTATCGGATCTATCTTCTAAATGATAGGGATAAGCTTCTCACCTTCCTACCTACTTTACCTAGCTAGTGAGTGTCTAAGTACATTCCAAATTATGAGAGGATAGGAACAATGAATTGGGTGTAGTTTTATTATGTAATAATTTGGTTTAATTAATATAGTGTATTATTAAATATTCATAAATATTTATGAAATTTTGATATTTTTATTATTTTATATTTTAATTTGGATATATTTAAACTAAGTGATAAGGATTAGCTACTCTCTAGTTACTATATAGCACTTGTTTATTGACGATTATATAAAATTACTATATATTTTGAAAATTATTTCTGAAAAAAAAGAAAGTTATTTTAAGGATGTTGAAAAAGGAAATATGTGTTAATAATAGAGTAGAAAATTTATAGAAATCAAAGAGAAACTGATGAAATATTTTGTAAAAAATTAAAAGTATATTGTTTTTATTATCATATAATTTATATAATAAAAAAATTATATCAATCAAAAAAATGTTTATATTATTATGTTGTATTTAAATATTAGGATAATACATTTGGTACGGTGTTAGATTGATTTTTGTTATTAACAAAAGTATTGAAATATAAGTTTTAATATGTAATTATAAATTTGATTTTTCAATAATAAATAAAATATTGAGTATATTATTGTGCAATAATTATAGCAAATGGACTTGATATATTATATGTAAATTGAATTAGTATTTTCATAAAGGTAAAAAGTTCATACACATTCATTTTGTTTAATAAGTTTGGTTAAAAATTGTATATTTAGAAAATCTTATCAACAAATATATAAGTTCATTTAATGTTTATAGTAGAAGTTGTAGAAATAGCTCGAAATTTGCAGTTGCTAATGAATTCAAAGTGGAAACAATAGACACACATTTCTTCTACTCAATTTGTGGAAAGGAAAACATATAATAGAAACACATGTAACAGCATACAACCATTAAATCACAATGAACACAATATTTTTCCTCAGGAACCCAACTAGGAAAAAATCCTATGTTGTTTTGTATTAAATGAGATGAGAATATGTATCTATTACAATGACAGCTTCAATCCTTGAAGCTCCACTTGCACTGCAACACTGATATCTTTCTCTATGACCTGCTCTGACCAACACTTAGCCAAAATAGGCCTCAACCTTCCTCCTATTTCCTTGCGCAATCCTTGAGGAAAAAAATTAGGAAAATTCCATATTTCTTGGTGCAAATTCAACAGGAATTGATCACCTGCTCCAATACAAAACCTGTACACTCAACTAGTATACAATTGACAATTACAATGTGTCTTTTCCTCCACCTCAACTAGGAAATTCGAATTCCGTGCATGACTATGGCTATTTTTAGTAAACTAACCAGTTAACTGAGAGATCATTGAGTTAACAACAATTACTACTATTCAACTGAACTCCTATTAACTCTATTCTAGATCAGAGCTTAGATAAATGCATTTAACTAACTATAAATCCAATAGAATGTTAGATCTTAGCAATCAACTTGTGCACAACTCTACTTCTTCCCCACAAACTCAAATTGACTGACTTAATTGTGTGACTTGGCCATGCCACTCCTGCTAACTACAACTCAAGTCATCTTGCTGATGTGGAAATTCGAATTTCTCCATTTGACTAAGGCACAAGTCAAATGAAGTCTTTTCTTGCTACGATTTAACACTCCCTCGGCAGGAAAAGGGTTTTGAACCATCCCAATTTGACTACTCCTGAGGAATGTATTGTAACACAACTAACAATCCCTCTCACTGTTGTTATTGTTACTGCAACAACTGCAACTGGGAAGCATCCAAAATACTGAATCAACTGTGTCTCTGAGTTGCAACTATCTCCTGAGTCTCTGACTGCTACTAGCCTCTGCATTGTTGCTCAAGATATGACTGCATCAACTGACATTGATCCTTATGCTACTGAATACTATGGGCCCATGTAGCAATGGTAATGATCCATGAGAAGAGTATAATGCAACTGCTACTTCTCTCCTATGGACCTTGCCCAAGTCTTTGCAAACTTGAGACTAAGGCTCTACATTGCCCCACCTCACTCCTAGAGGTATAACTGCATAAATGGAAATATATACCTCTAGCTTGTAGAGATTTTTAACTTAAACACCATTTTTTTAACTTGTCATGTAGCAACATGCTTCAAATAAGCTTTCCCCCTACTAAACAACACATCATATTCATGGTCTTCCAGTATAGCTACAAAAACTAGATTTTTCATGAGACCATGCATATACATTATCCTTTAGGTGAACATGGGATCCTAGCTCCCTATTAAAGGTGATAGTGTCAATCCCTTTGGTATTATAACTTCCATCATCTCCAAACTCTATGTATAATTGTAGGTCCTTCTCCTATAGGTTGTTGAAGAACTCCTTATTTCTTGTCATATGTTATGAAGTGTCAAAGTCTAGGTACCATTCACTCCCTCTTACTGTGCTTGCCATACAAGTAATGAAGGTGAAATCCAACTCGAATTGTGATGCAAGAGCATATCCTCCTGCTCTTGTTGTAGGCTCCTTATTGGATTTCTTATGTGGACACTTGGTTACATAGTGTCCATACTCATGGTAGTAAAATCATTTAATTTTACTAAGGTATTTATTCTTGCCATGGTTTTCGTTGTATTCTGCCTCACCTTGGGCCTTCTTTCCTTTGGCATTATTTCCTTTGCCAACTAGAGCACAATCTTCTTCCTCATTAGATTTGAATGTGAACCATCTCTAGTGTCTCTTCTAATCTCCTCCTGCACCAAATCAGACCAAAGTCTCTCCCAATTTGGAAGATTGTCTCTTCCATTAATTGAATCCTAATAATTGTGCTAGGACTTCGGAAGACCAAGAAGTGTTAAGCTCACAAGCTCAGATGGTGCCACATTTTCTCCTACTCGTCCAATTTCATCTCGAACCTCAATGAATCTAGACAGGTATTGAACAACATTTTCATTTTTACCCATGTGAATGTTCCAAAGCTTGTCTCTCAATGCCAATTTCCTAGCATCAGTGTTTCCCTGAAATAGATATGTGAGAGTTTTCCACATTGCAAAAGGAGTCTCCTTTCCATGCAAGTTCGAAATCGCATAATCTCTAGCACCCTCCAGAATATTCCTCCTGGCTTTTGTTGTGTCTTTCTTCCACTAAGAAAGTGATTGTGCATTTGATGTTGCTGGTTTTGGAATATGAGATTGTGTGTACTCCAATACTCCATTGCCATCTAGTACAAATTCCATTCTATTTTTCCAAGCTATGAAATTTGAAGTTCCCTCGAATGCATATTCAAGCCTCAATCCATAGAAGGATATTGTTCCTGCACTAAAGAAAATTCCTGCGCCATAAATTTGTTATTCGAAATTTCTTTGAGAGAAGATCATAATATGGTTTCTATGCAGTCTTCAATAGCTCTGATACCATGTAGAAATAGCTCAAAATTTTTCGATGCTAATGAATTTAGACTGAAAATAATAGACACGAATTTCTTCTACTTAGTCTACGGAAAGGAAAACATACAATAGAAACACATGCAATAACATGCAACCATTAAATCACAATGAACACAATATTTTTCCTAGGGAACCCAACTAGGGAAAACCCCTCCTTTGTTTTGTATTAAATTAGATGAGAATATGGATCTATTACAATGAAAACTTCAATCCTTGAAGCTCCACCTGCACTGCAATACTGATCTCCTGCTCTTACCAACACTTAGCCAAAATAGACCTCAACCTTCCTCCTATTTCCTTGTGCAATCCCTGAGGAAATTAGCTCCTAAAAAATAGGATAATTTCCTATTTCCTTGTGCAAATCCAAGAGGAATTGATCACCTGCTCCAATACAAAACCTGTACACTCAACTAGTATATAATTGACAATTTCAATGTGCTTTTTCCTCCACCTCAACTAGGCAATTCGAATTCCATGCATGACTAGGGCTATTTTTAGTAAATTGATCAGTTAACTGAGAGATCAGTTAGTTAACAACATTTACTACTACTCAATCGACTCCCACTGACTCTATTCTAGAATAGAGCTTAGATAATTGAGTTTAACTAACTATAACTCCACTAGATTGCTAGATCTTAACAATCAACTCATGCATGACTCTACGTATTGCCCACCAACTTGAATTGACTAACTTAACTAGGTGACTTAGCCCTGTCACTCCTACTAAGTGAAACTCAAGTCATCTTTCTAATGTGGACATTATAATTTCTCCATTTGACTAAGACATAAGTCAAATGGTCCACGGAGTCTTGGATAGACGTGACTGGGTGCCCTATTAAGGCACTCATTGATGTGAAGTCACCAATTCAATTCCCCACCTCGATCGGGGTGATATATTAGACATGATGAAGATGTAGTCTTGCCAATCTTAAAAAAAAGGACACAAGTCAAATGAAGCATTTTATTGCTATAATTTAACAAAAGTATTACCTATTGTCATGGATATTCCTGATATGACTCTCTTTAATCATATTTTTCGATAGATATAAATTTAAATGTGATTGTCTGAGATAATGAATTGTCGCATAATAGTAGAATAAGTTTTAACAATATTTATATCATTGTGTGTATCTCTCAAACCATTTACATTAAACTTAATTTAGGATGTTTAAGTCAATTTATAGCAACCTTTCTATTTAAGTCAATTTTCAAAATCCCCCAATCGGGGTGGCTGCCCGAGGAAATAGGCCAAATATGGTTGTCAGGCAAATACCAGGACAGGTACAACCCACCGCATCCCACACGCTCATGGCGATGAGTGCGGTGGCGTCCTGCATGAGGAAGTATAGGTTGGAAGGGAGAAGTGGTAGCCAGTGCCAGGGTAGTGACGGAGGTGGGAAGGACAAGATAGGAGGATGGATGGGACAGAGGAGGAAGAAGGGAGAGTATGAAGGAAAGAAGGGTGATGGGAGGAGTATTGTTGCAAAGGAGAGACGAGGGACTAACGAGGAAGATCAACTCATCAACCTGCAACGACACCTTCGAAGCGGCACCGGGTATGTAATCTGGGCATATTCGTTAATTGAAATGTTGCTTGTGTGTTTACATGGAAGGGGAATGAGAGGTCTGAACAGAGAGGAGGGAATGCAGGGAGGGAAGGGGAGTGAGTTCATGCCTGTAAATGGTACCACGAGGGACCACCAAGGACCAGAATATGATGGAGGCCAGGCTAGTAATTTAGCTAGCCAAACTTGTAAGGTGGAAGGAGAGAAGGGAGAAAAGAAAATGAGAGGTGGGGCAATTGTGAGGGACAGAGAAGAGCGAAAGGCACTCAGGCTAGAGGGGAGGGAGAAGGGAAAGGAATTGAGGGTAGTAATATTAATTGTATGGTTTGAGGGACGAGAGGCTAAGTTTATAAGTGTCATGCGAATTGAGCACCAGGACTCTCTCCCCAAGAACAGAGCAAAGAGAGGCAATTTCCAAAAACGTAGAGGGTATAGTGCATGGCAAGGGAGTGGCGATGTTAGCTCTGGTAGAGAGGTTATTACATGGTAGGGGAGTGACATTGTTAGCTCTGGCAGAGAGGCTATTACATGGCAGGGGAGTGGCACTGTTAGCTTTGGCAGAGAGGCTATTGCATGGCAGGGGAGAGGTGTTGTTACTTCGAATAGAATTGAGGCTGCAAAGCAGTGGGCAGAGGGGAATTGGGGCAGAGATGGGGATGGTAGGAGATGCAAGGAGAGGGGCAACGATAGAATGGTGGAAATGCTGGCAAATGTAATTTGTAAGCTAACTGGAATGTTTTTTGAACAGGTGAGCACAACAGGTGACATGGCTAGACTAGCTCGTGGCAGAGGACGCGGAAAAAGGGGAAGGGAGGAGCCTCGGGGTGCTGACCTAAGTACCTCGAAACCCAGACGAGGAAGAAAGCCACTAGAAAGACTGATCCATGAAGCAACGAAAGCGTATAGAGTAGGGATGGATGCAGGCATCAAGAAGATCTTAGAAGACTGGGAGGAACAGATAAAAGAGGAGGCAAACTTAGAAGAGGAAATGGAGGTCTGGCGAGAGGTAATCCAGGACCCAAGAAATACGAGGGGAAGACTAACACAATTTAAGTAGACTATATACCTATACTGGCTCATGAAGAGCCTGATGGGGAAGGCCATGGAGAAACTATCAATGGGGATGGCAATGACCCTCCAAGACATATCAAACTACAAGAAGGACCAGCAGACCATACAATTTCAGTTGTTCAAGTAGGACATTCACCTAGACCGTATCCAAAGGCATATCCATTGTATCATTGAGCTGGCAGATGCACCAGGAAACTCCGCTGACGACCCAGACTCGGTCGACTTAGCCTCAGAGAACCAAAAGGAATAGTCAGGTTCTCGACTGTTTTTAAGTTTTTAGCGGATAACATTTACTTTTATAATGTATGTTTATGATAGACAAAAACTCATACTCGTATTATGATATAGATGTATATATAGCTTGGTAGATCACCTTAAACTATATGATTTTTGGATGGCATATAACGCGGATAGGTGGTCAACAGACTTGGTTTCCCACTAGGCAAGTTGAGGCCACCTATCTCATCTATGTGGTGTAAACTTGTTTTTCATAAATAGAAAATAGAAGGTCCTACCAAGCATTACAAAAAAAAAAAAATCAATTTTCAAAATTCAATCCCATTTTAATCCATTTGCAATAACCCTCTCTTATTTAATTCAATACACAACAAATCACTCTCATTTAAGTGAATTCACAACAACCCACTCCCACTAAATCAATTACAACAATCTACTTATATTTAAGTCAATTTCCAACAACCTTTTCATTTAAAAAAAAAAAAAAACTTTTTGCATTTAAGTGATTTGCAACAACCCTTTTATTTAAGTAAATTTTCAAGAATCCACTTCCTTTTAAATATATTTGCAATAACTCTCTCTTATTTAAGTCAATGCATAACAAGAAGTTATTTAAGTCAATGCATAGCAACCCATTTCCATTTAAGTCAATTCACAACAAGCCACTGTCAATTATAACAAGCCAACAATGCATAACAACAAGTTATTTAAGTCAATGCATAACAACCCATTTCCATTTAAGTCAATTCAACAACCCATTTCCATTTAGGTCAATTCACAACAAGCCACTGTCAATTATAACAAACCAACAATGCATAACAACAAGTTATTTAAGTCAATGCATAACAACCCATTTCCATTTAAGTCAATTCACAACAAGCCACTGTCAATTATAACAAGCCACTTATTTTAAATTAATTTGCAACAACCTTTTTATTTAAGTCAATTTCCAATTAGCCACTTATATTTATGTCAATTTGCAACAACTTTTCTATTTAAATCAATATCCAAAAAGCCACTCCCATTTAATTCAATCACAACAAAACCACTTATAAGTAAATCAATTTAGGACATTTACAGATGTCAAGGTGTATCAAGTTAGTATTTTTTTTTCTTAAATTGTGTCATTCAACATTTAGGCTAAGTTGGAAGTAGCATTCTACAATGTTATCTTTTAACATGTCCAACATAATGAAACTTAGGCTAGGTTGGAAGTGGTATTCTACAATGTTATTTTCAAACATATTTACCATAATAAAACTTAGGATTAAGTTTATCATGAAACACACATATGGTGTGTTTTCCTTAAAAAATTGTCTAACTTTTTTACATAACTTTGGAATTACAAGTTTAGATTACTAATATAGTGTTGTTGTGACAAAAATAGGGCTTATATCTCCATATTCATAAGGCTTATATCTCCTTGTTATCTTTGCCTTATGCATGTAGATTAATGGATACATGTAAATTAATGGATATGGAATATAATGTAGATTAATGAATATGGAATATAATGATTCTCTCATGTAGAGATACTGTAATCAATCATTTTTTATATGGAATATAATGATCCTCCCATGTCGAGATAATGTAATCGATCATTTTTTTATTATTAATTAAGATTACATTTTATGGAGTTAATATTAGAAAAAAAAATATTAAATTATTTTATTAAATAATTTTATTTTATTAAATAATTTTATTTTTCATATATTTAATTATATATTATTTGACTAAAAATAAAATAACCATTTATTATTTAACTAAAAATAAAATAACTATTTATAAAATTAATATTATAAAACGAATTAATTTATTTTCAAAAAAACATAATTTTATTTATTTTTACATTCTAATGGTGTCAGTGTCAGTTAGTTTCAATCTTATTTCACAATGATGATGTACTAGCTAGTGGTCAGTTCTGCAAGATGCAATGACTTCATTGCAGGAAGGAACTGAAATGTGAGCCGTTTTAAGTAGGTCAATAGATTTAGAAACACTGAAATCAGTTCACTACAAAATGTAATGGCTTAACTGTACGAAAGAACGAAGTGCTAGCTCTTGCAGGAACTGATTATATTTGGAGAATTGAAATACTAGCTTTGAGAGCTTTGAAATTATGGCAAAACTTAAATAATATATTTGATAAAGACGCGGTTCCAATTTCAAAGTAAGAGAACTAGAATTCAATCTGCATATTCTGTCTTCGATCAATATTCACAGTCCTCGCCAATTTTCTTACAGTGCCAGCGAATAAAGCATTAAATTGACCATGACACCAAGTAATTTCAGAATACTTTTTATTAAAAAGAGACACACTGATCAAACAGATTGAATCTGCATGTCCGTACTGTAGGGACTTCAGTACTTTGAATTAAAATTAAATTCATTGTTCAAAGTAAATGTGTATCTGTATCACAGTGACCTTGAAAAACTTTTAAATTAAATTCATTCTTCAGAATAATGTGCGGAGGGTGAATAAATTTTCCATCACCAATTTACTATGTGGGTTGAATTTTTATTTGAATTATTATCCAGAGCCAACCTGTTTCATCCAATGGGCACTTCTCAGTTGATATTAATAAATCGCTGAGTTTTTTTGGAATTAGTTCAAATGGCTAGAACTAGCAATTGTCTCAAAAGGTACAAAGAGAGGCCAATAGACTTATGAAGTTGGAATTGTTGAATTTCTATGAATGATTAAAAAGTACAAGTATTTTTCAAAAAAATATTAAAAATTGAAAATAATGAATATTGGAAACCAAATAACATCTACAGTCTAAATTATATATATATATATATATATATATATATATATAAATTAATTAAAATCTCAATTGTATTGTCAATTTGGGTATTGGTTAACTTTTACACAAACATATGCTTCCACAATTGTAACTCTTCTCCAACATTGATTCATATTCTTCGTGAAACCTGCCACATTAGTGCAGTGCAATAAGAAATATTGTAAAGAAAGGTTGAGAAATCTTTCTTTATATATAAATATATATTTTTAATATGTTTTGAATTTATTTAAAAATGAGCAGTTTGTATCAAATCTACTGTGCTTGTCCCAAGTAAGATACAATTTTGATATTTCATTTACTTAATTATTCATAAATCTTTTTAATATTTCTACTCATTATTTGTTCACAATGGACAGTGCAGACCATTGTCATTATGAAGCTTTGACAAACTGTATAATTCATACAGCTGGGCAGTACTTCTTAAGCAAATGCTGTGAACTTTGCATGGTCTTTCCATAAAATTGACTGCACCAAAAATGGGATCCATAGATTTAGAGAAGCCTACTCTTGAATAAACTCCATTTCTAATTTTTCATTTTTCAATTCTGGTAGTGACATGTAGCATATTTCCTTCAGGTTGGCATCTCCTCACATATCACCTTAAGAGGGGATTGAGAGAGTCTGAAGTTCAACAATTGTTTTTGTGGAATTCTGAATTAGGCTCTTAAATATATTAAAGTAATTTTTATAAACCACTGCCATTGTACATAATTGAATTAAATGTAAACTTTATAAACCACATACATGTTATTAGTAAGTAATCTTAAAAGTAACATGTTAAGAGTGACATGGTTCATAAAATGACTTAATGTAATGTAAAAACAAATTATTAATGTTTAAAATACTGGTGGATCCATATCCAAATTTAAATTTGAAATCTGGTAACTTATACACACACACATCAACCGGATTTAGCTCAGGTGGTTGGCATAAATGTTGTTAACTTGTTATCGCCCCCAAACAGGTTCAATCCCTGCATGTGATGTATTGAGTTCATAATGAGTATTTCTTGTAATGGCTTCTAGCCTTAATGTATGAGCAGTCCCTCAAGGACCGAAACATTTATATTCCTCATATGGAATATAAAGATATTTCTTATGGAAAAAAATATTTTCCTGTTCACTCTTCAACCAACAAACAAGCAATTCAAAATTAAGATATTTTTTTGCCACTTAAAAATAATTTAGGTGATATATAAGAGTTTTTTTGTACACTTAAAAATAATTATTATAAATGATATATTGTATTTTTAAAGAATATTAAACTAGAAACATGAAGAATCTCATTTACTTTAAATAATATTTTTTAAATAAAAACTTATTAATAAATTTTTCATATATATAAATATAATATTAAAAAAATAAGGTAATGAAAATAAAGATTACTTGCTTTTTTGAGCCGAGGAATTGCAGTATGCCAAGCATAGAGGAAGTCATTTTTCACAATAGGGATTGGTCACAATTAATTTCTTTTTATTCTCATAATATAGTTGCGTCTATGTTTTCAGTTTATATGATATCTAGTTTATGTATCTCTTGTTTTTAGTTTCTGTAATTTTCATGATTTTTAGACTAAATTTTTACAATATAAGCACTTGTTATGTCTAACACAACTTACTTTTTTGAAAAACTCATTCTTTAGCCTCAATTATCACCTTTAACCTTATTTTAAAACTAAGACAAATTTAAATATTTATTCAAAATATATACTATAAATATTTTTTAATATATATAACAAATATCACATTAAAAAAATAAATATGGAATATAATGATCTTCCCACACCCTCTTATTATCTTTGCCTTATGCATGTAGATTAATGGATATGGAATATAATGATCTTCCCCGGTAGGAATAATATAATTGATTATTTTTTTATTATTAATTTAGATTATATTTTATAGAGTTAATATTAAAAAAATATTAATTTATTTTTTTAAATAATTTTATTTTTATTTTTCATATATTTAATTATCTAGACTAAAAATAAAATAACCATTTATAAAGTTAACATCATAAAACGAATTAATTTATTAAAAGAAAAACATAATTTTATTTGTTTTTTACATTCTAATTGTGTCAGTTACAGTTAGTTTCAATCTTATTTCACAATGATGATGTACTATCTAGTGGTCAGTTCTGCAAGATGCAATGACTTCATTGTAGCCAGGAACTGAAATGTGAGCTGTTTAAAGTAGAGACACTGATCAAACACATTGAATCTATATGTCCGTACTGTAGGGACTTTACCAGACTTTGAATTAAAATTAAATTCATTGTTCAACGTAAATGTGTATCTGTATCACAGTGACCTTGAAAAACTTCTAAATTAAATTCATTGTTCATAATAAATGTGCGGAGGGTGAATAAATTTTCCATCACCAATTTACTATGTGTGTTGAATTTTTATTTGAATTATTATCCAGAGCCAACCTGTTTCATCCAATGGGCACTTCTCATTTGACATTAATAAATCGCTGAGTTTTTTTGGAATTCGTTCAAATGACTAGAATTATTTTTCACCAAATTTTAAACCAAAACGGTTCAAACTTTTTTTATATATAAATAGATTTAATTAATTTATATATAAATTTGCTAAAACAATTAAAAAACAAAAAAAATAATTAATTTATGATTTAATTAATTTATATTTAAATAATTTTAATTAATTTATATATAAATTTACTAAAACAATAAAAAAAACAAATTAATTTTGTATAAATAAATTTGTGAAAGAAAAATTTTGATTTAATTAATTTATATATAAATTTATTAAAACAAGTAAAAAACAAAATAATTCAATTAATTTATATATAAATAAAGTTGTGAATTTATTTTTATAAATCATTATGTTTTATTTTAGTCTAATACCTATATAAAAATACAAAATCCACATTAAAAAATACAAATACTAATAGTTGGAGGCTTGTTCTATATATGAGAGATGATGAAACCTTCCCTAGTGTCTTCATAAGTAACAACAATAGCATCAGTGCATTATGTACGGTATCCACGATAACTATGCGGCCAAAAGATGCATTTGGATTACTTTAGGTTAATTTTGTTGTAAAATATAATAGTGTAAGGTATTTATGATCTAACATGGAAATACTTCCGGAGAATATCACACATAACATGGAAGATTTTATCCTCCTAGGGACATAATTCTATTTTTTTTTCCTATTCTCTCCCTGTTGGTTTACTTTCTTTCGCTTAGCCACTGGGCTTGCTTTTCACAGTCTCCTCTGCGAAATGAGTTTCTCCTTTGCAGATGGTGTGTAATACAACAGGGACTTATTTTTTTTGATACTAGTATGAGGCTGTTTCTATCTATAAAGATAGAACCAGACACAAAAAAGAAACCCATTATGGGTTTATACTCTCGACCCTTTCTTATATTGTATATAGGGGGAGATGTCTTCATGATGAAACACTTTGAACATATTTTAAATGTTAATGTTGACACGTGATTGCCAGACTATTTGTGATTATTGTAAATTTTTATGATATTAATATAAAATAGCATTTTTTGGTGAAGAAGAAAAAAAAGTATTTATGATCTAAAGTAATAGCTATTAATTTAGGTTAATTTTGTTGTAAAATATTGTCTTACTCTTTCTAGTTGAAACAATTGATAATTTCCAAAAACACTTATTAAATATACTTGTATTCGGATAATTTCCGAAAACACTTATTAAATACACTTATTCTCTAATTTTAACACATCAATTTTACTATTTTTTAATAAGCGGTAAAGACAATTTTATTATTATTTTACTATCTTTTTACTAAGTTTCATTAGTTACTGTTTGTTATTATCCCACTTGTTAAATACATTTGCATTTGATAATTTCCAAAAACACTTATTAAATACACTTATTCTCTAACTTTTAAAACGTCAATTTTACTATTTTTTAGTGAGAGATAGGAACAATTTTATTATTATTTTAGTATTCAATTTTTTTATTATTTTACTATCTTTTTACTAAGCTGTCTTAGTTTTTACCAAGTTGTGGTAGCTACTACTTGTTATCGGTGTTTGTCTGATTTGATATTAATTTAGTCAAACTATGAAATATTTCTCAATAACTTTAACTCTTTAATTTTATATTTTTTACTAATTATTTTATTTAGATTTATCTGTCATACAATTGGTAGATCTTATTAGCAAATATTTAGTCAGATTTATGTGTCATACAATTGGTTGTTTATTTGGAGATTTTATTAGCAAA
Source organism: Pinus tabuliformis (assembly GCA_031772625.1). Classification (NCBI taxonomy): domain Eukaryota; kingdom Viridiplantae; phylum Streptophyta; class Pinopsida; order Pinales; family Pinaceae; genus Pinus; species Pinus tabuliformis. Next base: position 59,888,070 of record CM062804.1, on the reverse strand, counting down.
TGTTTCGTTTGGCACACCCTTGCAGCGATGATAATATACTTGTTATATATCAATACATTTTCAAACATGACATGTTATAAATTGTAAAAATGTAATATACAATAGCTTATCATTCATAAATAAAAAAATGTGACATACCATACCCTATAATTTATAAATGGGACAAGATCATAGATTATATTAAGAGAATATAAAGTTCTGTTACATAACATGGCCGTCCCATCCTGGAGATAAGACAGATAGGTCTGATACTGCAAATTAGAGAAAAAGATCACAAGAGAAAAAAAAATCCACATAAACCGAGAAAGAAAGATAAAGGAAAAATTGACAAAAACCATGACTGGAAGTTAACCAGTAAAAATGAGACAAGATGCACATCTCAAAAACAAAGTTTGATGCGTCAATAAACACACAGACAACATTAAATGTTATTCTTTGTGAATCGATGCTAACAACCAAACTACTATGCCACAGGCTGCTTCCAGTCGAATCCAAATGCCATAGCTCCCATATAAACTCAATCAGAGTAGCGACTGCCAACGAACTAAGACGATAAGATTTATAAAAGACAAAAAAACGAATTCGTGTTGAGTGGTTTGCAATGCCCAGAATGTCAAATTTATAGAAGTTGATCGCTTTTTCAATGCAACCTAAAAATCAAAATAATTAAGTTCAAGGATTATGTATATAGAAAATGATTTCAGGAAGTCTGCATTCTGATTAATCACTGTCGGGACTTACACGACAAGGACTGAGCACCAACCTCCATTCCAACTCGTCAGTGAAGGATCTTCATATTAGCACTGATGTCATGGATGATATCATGTTGTCTTTATGGTTAAAGCGTATTAGTTTCACCAAGTGCAAGAGTAGTACAATGGGAAAATATCTTTTAAGAATTCAAGAAAAACGTAATTGTACTAATAATTAAGGGCAGGTGAGAAAGAAAACTTGGACTTATTTATGATGGGAAGCAACCATCAAATCAAATAAAATTATGTATTATGTACTAATAATTAAGTGTAGGTGACAAAGAAAACTTGGACTGATTTATGATTGGAAGAAACTATTCAATAAAATTTTGTATTATGTGTTAATAATTAAGCGCAAAATTTGGACATATTCACGATTAGAAGAAACTATCCAATAAAATTATGTTAATTTTTTATTTCAGACTTTTGTGATCTATATTGTATTTTTGGCATTTGGAATAATTACATCATCAATATTATATTGGAAGAAACCATCCAAAAGACTGTTAATTTAATATAATTTCTAAGAAGTTGTTTAATTATTCAATGTTTTGAATTTTTTAAGTCAAAACTGGCGATACAATTTTGGTAGAGATTATGCTTTTTTATTATTTGAAATACATTTATAAATACATAAATGTACTCAATACCCTAAGACACTTTTGAAGCACTCTACTAGTATAGAGAGTGCAGAGGATGCAATTAAAACTTACAATGCCAACAATTACTTATTAAATTTGAACAAATTTAATAAAAACATATACCAAAAAAATAAAAATAAAAAGCTTTGATAATTACATTATACTAATTTCAAATTTCAAATATATTTTTCCATATATATAGTATTATACTAATAAGTAAAGTATTGAAAATTTAGAGATACATTAGATTAAGATAATGGCATATATTTAATTAATTTAATATCCTTTTTTTTGTTATAGTCAATATAAGCTCACTAATTAATGTATAAAGAAATAATAAAGTCTTAAATAATTAGGTATGTATTGGATTTGGAATCCAATACCAACATAGATCCATTTAAGTACAGATCTAACATGAGCGGAGAGGGATTAAATTTCTTCAACTTTTTTTAGAGTTCAAAATACAATGTGTTTTTACTTCTAATTACTTTACAACATTTTTTCATTTTTTTTTTTTTATGTGTAAACTTTTTAGAGTGCAAAATACAACTTGTTTTTACTTCTAATTACTTTAAAACATATTCACACATTTTTTTACTTCTAATTACTTTAGAGCATAGTCATTTTTTTTAATTATAGCAGATATTAGTTTCCTATTTAGAACATAATTTTTAATTTTATTTGCAGGGATGAACGAACAAACATACACATCTCCTCATATTGGCCTATAGGACGAGCCTCTCTTCTCAATAATATAATACTTCTCTACTAGTTAGGCATGCATCCGCCCAAGCAGGTATTAAGCATAGGGTATCAAGTTGATTACCTATTAATTCAGTCAACCATGCCATTTTTTTTTTTTTTTAATTTGGCAAAGCACAACTTTAAAAAATAATTTCTAACTTTTGTGAATTATTTTATTTTTATTTATCTATCATCGGATTGGTGGTTCATTTTAACATATTATTGCCAAATGCCTTGAAAAACCCCTAGGTGGACTAGGAGTGTTGAACCATAACATCAGTAAATGTATGTTATATTTCATTCAATTTGGCTTCTTAAGCAAGCATGGCTCCATTTATTGTTTAACTTGTCCAAACACAGGTTAGGAAAGTACAAAGCCTACTAAACCTGGGAGAATGTAGTCCGCACATTTTTAATGTATCACATTGGATAAATCATATATAAAATTCATAAATATGTCTAATAATCTAGTTTCAACAATTAAATAATTCAAATTTTACAAAATAATTTTTAATATAATTCTAATATTATATATTTTTTAAAAAAATTGTTAGTACATAGGCAAGTTCCTTCCCGCGAGAAAACTGTGGAGAAATGAGATTAAAAATCTCAGTACAAAGAGGCATATGGGCATCGAATGGGAAGGAAGATATGGGTTCGAAATAAACAAATAAGAAAGTATATTGCGAGATCAAGAAGCATTCTAATATGAAAAACTTCCGAATGGAGAAAAGAGTGGAGATCATTGAGAAGCAGAAATGGCATGCTATATATATTTGTGAAAAGGATATAGCACGAGAACCACCAAAGGCGCCACAAGAACCGAGCATCAAAACATAGAGCAGGTTGACCTAGAGGAATCAACCAGGAAAATGTACCACAGACCCGACCAAGCTTTAAAATTGACGCCTGTATACCCATTTTTCCTTATTTTAGCTGTAAAATACAGTTCGTTTTAAAATAAACACGTCACAATGAACTTGCAAATAATCTTGAAAAATGTCAAAATGACGGGCGTATAAAAAAATTAGAAGTTTCAAATCTTTATACATATTTTATATATTTATTTATACCAAGCTGGCACTGGCACTGGGATATGGGATATGTCGAGTCCAATGTGATATTTTTTAAAATAAATTTTATCCAAATGCTTTCATGGGCACTTATGTTACCAGAAACGAGAAACAGGAAATGAAACGAGAAACGACAACCGGGGAGAAACGAAGTTCGGAGGTGTTGATGCCCCGAAATTCGTTGCAACAACATCGGGGAAACCACCCGGTCCGGAACTTAGTGCAGCTCCTTTTCCGTTTGGAATAGTGGCTCCGACTGGGGATAATGGAACCAGTTTCCCAAAGATTATAAGTAAACGGGATGGATGAATGATTTACGATGTAAGGTGATAATAAATAAATAACTAAACTACAAAAGAAATATAATAACTATAAGCTAATCCCGGGACTTATCGATTCATTTGAATACAGCGTTTGATAATTTAGGCTTACTGGCAGGCATATAGATGACACTAACAATAAGCATAAATGTTTAAATCATTTAAGATTGCTCTGCATAAGTAGTTATGCAGAGCGATAATAGCGAATTACTGTACTCAGTCATTTATATCATTGTTACGCGCATGATTAAAAGAGATAACAAATCACAAAACATTCAATAGTGATATGAAATGCAGACTTGCTGTTATATTGCATACATGTAATCAACAATAGCAAAAGTAATAACACAGCAATTCATATAATAGAAAAGAGAACAGATACAGATAATAGTACCATGCAAGCTGTTTGATCAATCCAATATATTAATCGCTATGTCGCGGTTCTTCCTTCAGACCAGAAAAGCATTCCAAGCAAACGACAATAGTGCACAATTTACTTAAAACAGCCTTCCAAGTAAAATTAAGAACCAGTGGTCGAGTTTCAAAAAGAATATAGACTGAAGCACAATAGTGCAAACTTCAGCCTTTAAGTCTTTTACAAAATTTTACGACCCTCTCCAAAACAATGAAAGGGTCTATAAATACTATGCTAATCTAAAATATCTAAATATCTAAAACTGAAAAAACAACTAAATCGGCATTAACAAATATCATTTTGTATTTTGGTGATTCGGCAGTCGGCGGCGATGTTTCAGTCAGAGGTCTCTTTGCCTTTACTCCTTTGCTGACATATCGCCAGCATTGGCTCTACTTCTGGTGGAGTATTGAGGCGTGAAGTCAGCTGTGCATCATATGTGGCATCTCGAATATCGGCAATCAGGTATCGGAGAGCATCTGTTAGACAATTAAGAGCCGACCTTTGAGAATGTGGTTTAATCAGGAAAAGCCAGTATGCATCGGCGGTCAAGGTATTTACTCCAGTAATTAACCGCCCTTGTTTCTCCAGATCAGGGTAATTCCTGAGCTCCAGCATATTTGCCGTTGTTATGTTTCCAGGTGTGCATTGTGAAATCATGTTTGCCAGATACAATGTATCATTGACTAGATTGATCATGTTACTGGCAATCATTTTGCATCTGGAGGCTGCTCTTTCTGCTTTCATCATCTGTGTGTTCCATTCCATGAAGAGTATGTCCTTGTATGTTACACAGATTCGGGATAAATTTGCGGCTTGCCCTTCTGGAGTGTCTTGCCATTCAATATACTCTGTTATATCGTCTTCAGCCTGATCCAACTTACTTCTGGCTTTCTCGATTTGTTCACACACTGCTGTAGATGTTTCACACAGTGATTCAGCTTCAACAAGTTGTTGGCATAAGATCCTGATTTGAGATATCAGTGTGCTGTTTATTCGAGTTGCCTCTGCTCTGAAATCATTGATACTCTTGGCGCCCTTAATACCTTCAAGCTGAGCTGATAGCTGAATTATTTGCTCGTCTTTAGCTTGTATCATCAGCTCATTCGATGCCTTCAACTGGGATAATGCCTCTGACAATTCTTTTGCTTTCTGAATGTCACTTTGGTCTATCCTCAGTTGTTCAATTTGCTGGGTTAACAAATGATTCTCTTGTTGTTGGGCCAGCAATTGTTCCTCTGCATGTGCTGCCTTATTCCTTGCCTCTATCACTTCTGCTTGTAATGCGTATATCTCATGCTCTTTAGTCTTCAAAAGAAGACTTACTTCGGATGCTTTGTCAATAGTTGCCGCTGAATAAGCTCCCGCAAATTGCGATAGCTTTGTCAGATCTTCAGAGGGATCCAATTCTCCCTTCCAGACCACATTGCCCGTGATTGTTTGCTCAGGCAAAATAGAAGGTTGATCAAGCCTTCGCCTTTTCCTCGAGCGCCTTACAACGGCTCTATGCTTTGGGCTGTAGAAAATGTCTAGAGGAGGAATTTCCTCCACCTGAAGATCAATTTGATCGGATGGGTCTTGAGTGATTACCTCTACATTCTGTACCATGGGTGAGCCGCTGGTTCCCTCTAGAACCGGAGAAGAAGTAATATTGGGAGTCTTAGAGACGTCTGAGTCTTTGGAGGCTTCCTTACCACTTATGATGGAATCGAATTGGTTCCATTCTTTAATTAATTCAGGATCAGTAGAGACTTGCTCACTTTGTTCTGTTTGAGCTTTACTTTGTTCTTTCTCCTGTTCAATCCTCTGCTGTTCCTCCAATGCCTTCCGCTGTTGCTCCTCCTGTGCTCTTTGCTGCTGTTCCTCCAATTCCCTTTTCTGCCTATCTTCCAGTTCTTTCTTTGCTTTCTCTTCTTCTTCTCTTTTCCTCTGTTCTTCTAACTCCTTTTGCTTTCTTTGCTCTTGTTCAATTTGTGCTTTTTGCTGCCTTTCCTCTTGTTGTCTATCATATTCTTTAGTTGTAACAAGAGATAGGTGTATTTGCTGCTGACCAGACTCGCTTGAGGAAGATGTTGTGGTTGTAGATAATAAATCTAGAGGCAAAATTTGCAACCTTTGCTTTCTAAGTTTATTAAATTCAGTTAACTCTACATCTTCATATCTTAGTGAAGCGAGTTGTCTGACTTGGCTTATTGAATCGGCACTCATGAACAGGTCGTCAAACTGGTCTTCTTGATGAACAACCTTTGACAGCTTGGCCTGTTCCAAGGCAATGAAAGCAGTCTTTTTTGGATCATAAAGTCTGTTTGGAATAGAAGCCAGGGATATCAATTGGAGTTTTGCTGCTTCCTTTTCTGCATGTTTATAATTCAGCAGCGTATAAACTCCAATTCTTAAAGGAAAAGAGGGCCATCCTCTCTTCTTCTCCTCCTTGAGAGTTTGTGTGACACTCTCAGACATAATCTGGTAGGAGATTTCCCGGGCTAACAGTTTATCTGGGACGTACAGGGGGAGGACATGTGGCCTAGCCTTGCTTCCAAAAACTCTAATATAGGTAAAATGCTCTTCGCTGAACCAATGGGCTACAGCTGGGAGATCAAAAGAAGCTTCATAGGAAATTCTAGGGATAGGTCTGTCAAAAATAGAATAGTGAACGGGAACCATAAAACCATTGCAAATTTGATACAGATGGTCTTTGTGGGAGGGTTTCCACAATTTTCGATGGTACAAGTGAATGGGTGTTGGGTCATGGGTTGTCCATCTCCAACCAAGGACAGGAAACTCAGAATTAAAACAAAGGGTATCCATAATGTAAGCAGAGTAATAGAAGGGTGGGATTTTTCTCTCAGTGACTCTGGTTTTGGCCCTAAACTCACGAATAGCTATGACCAATTTATCAGACAAAATAGTGGCCCAATCCATGATTATACTATTGACGGCCGCTTCCATTAAAGGAACCATATCAATATGAATATTTGCAGAGTCATGAAATCCCCACAATCTACACATCATAATCCCGGCGTAGCAATAAGGTGAAGCCAAAGAAGCATTGGAGTACTTACCCGACATATCATGCTTGTGTTTAGTTGGATTCTGCCTCCACTCTCGGAGAGGTTCGGATGGCGATTCATTCTCCTTCGCGAATTTCTCCAAAAAGGCTCTATTATAGACTAGCTCGGGTTGAGGCAAATGATACATCCGTCTCAAGTCATCAGGCTTGAAGGAACCGAAAATCCTTCCATCCTTAGTATGGAAGGTTCTATCAGTGAGAGTAATTTCTTCAATTGCCCAACGTACCACATCAGTATAAGGCAAGACTTGTTCTCTGGCTGCTATTCTGTGCAGAAAGGAGTCAGCCAAATCTTTAAGAGTTGCCTCAGACTTTCTTAGTTCATCCACACTAGCCTCCGTTACTGTCTTTTCTGGTTGTTCTGCTTCTAGCAAATTGTATGTACCTTGCCATGTAGTACCAGGAAGACCAGTGCATGTAGTATCTGAGATTAAGCCTTTCTTTGAAACCATAGCAGCTTGGCCTGAGACAGGTGTCGGAGTAGAACCTGCCACCTTTTTGAACTTCTTTCCCATCATATTCAGACTTCTCTCGGTTGAATTCTACACAAATGCAAGAGAAATCGTAACAAAGAAATAACAATGACGATCCATAACGGGATAGATATATAACTTGAAGCGTGGTGAGATTAATTCTAAAAGTGGCTACGGATCTAATGATTTGAGAGGGCACCGCAGATGCAATGATGGTGATTTTACGGCCTGCAGCTCCATAAATGACCATTACTTAAGTTATTAAACCGAATGACCCCTTAAAGCGTGCAATAGATTTCTTCAAAGGTCTAATCGTAATTGCTCGTTAATTCGAAGGGGCAAAGCTTTAAATACGCATGCATTACCTTATCCCTTTACTTAACGGCATTTTGAAATTTGTGCTTTTGTCAAATCGGATTTAAATATAACTTTAATGCTTTGTAATAATCACCCTTTTTTTAGGAGTTCTGGTCATCATTAAGCGTCATCGCATCGCATCGGGAGTGTGAGTGACATTATCATTTGGGAGAGATCTTGGCGAATGCCGATTGCGACATTGTATCATATTAGCGCGCGGACATAATCCCTAAATGCATATCAATTGATTTACCGACTACCGATAGCGATATCACATCGCATCGGGAAAAAGATCTGAACGTCTTATGAAGATGTATGGGATTCTGCCGACTACCGATAGCGATATCGCATCGGGGAAAAGATGTGTGCCTTTTTCTGTGTGTGCATTGGCTATCGCCGATGGCCGATAGCGATATCGCATCGGAAAGAACCAAGGTAGCAAATGGTCTTGCGATTGCTTTTTCGGACTTAACCAAAAATTGCTTATTATTTGTTCAAAAAGGCTTTTGTTAACAAATTCATTTGATTATCATACCTTTTTCGAACAAATTCATTAATGCCAATTAAAATTTTTAAAAGGGACCCATTTCATATGTTAATTGTTTGTGATAAAAATGTTATGAAATGGGGGGTTGTTGTAGGGCACAACAATTGGCGATTCGCTGGTAGAACCAGTTATCTCTGGACTAATAAATATACTTACACCTTTTCAAATAGAATCTTTATAAAGAAAGGAAACTTCTAATATAACTAGATGTCTATTGATTCTGAATAAAACAGGTTTCTTCATTTGACTTCCTCTTTTTATAAACACACTTTGAGTTTTGAAACACGTCCTTATTGGTTCATAAAAGTAAAATAGAAAACTTCTCCATATCAGCTTTTTAAAATAAACTCCTCTGTCACAGGTAGAGCCTCTGCTGCCAGCAAACGTTCATAGTCTCGGCAGGGTTACCTTTTAACCATGTCATTGTCCATTGTTCCATTCACTTAAGAGTGTGACTAAACAGAATGAATTCAAAAGATATTTTTGTATTTTTTGAATTTCACTTTCTTCTTTGCTTAAGATAAAAGCCATTGTCCTGGTTTGGTGGCCAGATAACGACAATGCCATTCACGGGTAGTAATCAAACTGAACAAGCTGGCTCGTGATGAGACCCCTTGTCTTGAAATTTCAAGCCATTACCCTGTTTGGTATGCAGTTTTGGTAATGTCAGTTAAATTATTTTCCTATGAACATGGTAAGCAGGCTTGTAATAAGACCTCTTATCTTTGATCTTTTATATTTTAGAATTACACTCTGAGAAATCATAAACTTTTAGTGAATGGGATGAACAACTATCTTCTTAAGAGTAAACGGATGACAGGTTTAAGAGTTAAAGATGCTGAAGATGGATTAGCCCCTCTTTTAATATAGATAACCTTTGGAGACTTATTTTGAAAACTCAAGATGACTCATAGAACTTCGTTCAGAGTGAAGTTTACAAAAGTTAGACTGTGATGTTCAGAATAAAAAGATGTCTAATTTCCTAGAAATGATCTTCCTTGGTTTAAGACGCTATTATCTAAAAGTAAATATTAATAGTGTAGTGGCGAGACAACTTTTAATTACAGCGAAAGGTCAATGTAAGATGTCCCACGTCCTTATTTCTACAAATCCTACAAACTATATAAAAACTATCAAACTACATAGAGAAGGGGTTACCTCCTCAATTAAAGAATTTCTTCAAGATCAGACCATTGACAGGGAGAGAATCCCTCACCCCTGATAGATTTTGCAGTATAAAAGTGGAATGGCCTACTTTTTCACAGATCTGAAATGGTCCGAGCCACATTTTTTGAAATTTGGAATGTTTACCTTTGTCTTCATGGGCTTTGTCCCATTTCAGGACTAGATCTCCGACTTGGAATTGTTTAGGACTAGATGAGGCCAGATCAAAAGCTGCTTTAATGACTTGCTGATGTTTAGCGTGTGTAACCTTGGCTTTTTCCCTTTCTTCTTCAAGTTTAAGAATTTGATCATATCTAAACTGGATAGAGGAAGAAGGAGTTTCGTCAATAAATTGCACTAGGGCTAGAGATGGAAAAAGAAGATTGGTTGGTACGATTGCTTCTTTTCCATAGACAAGATTAAACGGAGAGGTCCCTATGGAAGCTTTCTGTGTTATCCTATCAGCCCATAATGCAAATACCAAGGATTTATGCCAATTCTTATGATTCTCTTCGATTGTTCGCTTAATGATTTTGATTAGGTTTTTATTAGTTGATTCTGCTAGGCCATTACCCTGAGGATAGTAATTAGCAGAATACTTTAATTTAAATCCCCTTTTGATAGCGAAATCAATCATTGCATTACCTGAGAAGTAAGAAGCATTATCAAAGATGAGAGCGTTTGGAACACCAAACCTGGTAATGATGAACTGATCTATAAATTCAATGATCGCCTCAGAGTTTGTTGTTTTTAACGGAACTGCTTCTACCCACTTTGTAAAGTAATCAGTTGCTGTAAGAATATATTTGTGCTGCTTGGAAGAAGAAGGATGAATTTCTCCAATGATGTTCAATCCCCATTGTTCAAAAGGCTGTTCAATGTTGATTGGTTGCAAAGGGAAAGCTGGTTTTTGTTGTCTTCCACTGGCAGTTTGGCATTTGATGCATTTCCTTACATATTCGTGAGCGTCCTTAAACAAAGTAGGCCAATAGTATCCAGCATGAATGATTTTATGAGCTGTTGTATCAGCTCCGAAATGTCCTCCTGCTGGTCCGTCGTGTAGCTCCTGCAAAACCTTTTGAGCTTCAGGTTTCTCAAGGCATCTTAATAGGACAGAATCATAGTTTCTTCTGAAGAGCACATCGCCAATAATTGAAAAACTCTTAGCTTTCAATCTAATGGCTCTTTTGTTTTTGTAGGACAAATTGGTAGGTGCATAACCATTCTTTAAATAGAAGATCAGATCTGCATATTGAGATTCGGAATCAGGAATACTTAGCTGATTAACTTCTTGGGTTTGCTCTGTATCACTTGATTCCGGAATGTTTGATGCTCCTGCTAATATCCTGCAAAAACCTTGACCTTTAACAAACTTTGCTGGCTTTATTTCTAGATCATATTCTTGGAGAGCTGCGACCCAATTTGCCCTCTTTTCTCCCAATTCCTTTTGGATTAATAGTTGCCTAACTGCTGAGAAAGGAACTATCACTTTAGTATGGGTTTTTAAAAGAAAGGGTCGATAATGTTTGACTGCTTTAAAGACAGCAAAAGCTTGTTTCTCAATATCGGAATAGTTTAATTCGGCGCCTTGAAAGTTTGAACTGAAGAACGAGATGGGCGCTTCCAAATTGTCATCATTCAACTGGGTGAGCACTGCTACGTAAGATAAGTCGGATGCAATGGTGTATAATATAAAATGATTAGAAAGATTTGGAGTATTCAGAGCTGGGACATTAATTATTGATTGCTTAATACCATTAAAAGCTTGCTTTTCCTCTATTCCCCATCTGAAGGTTGAATTCTTTTTAATCATCGTTTGTAGTGGTAGTACAATCTGTGAAAAATCTGGAACGAATCGTTTAACGAAATTAATCTGCCCTAGAAACGACTGCATCGATTTTTTGTTGTGCGGAAAAGGAATTTCAGAAATTTCCTTAATTCGATCAGGATCTACATAAATGCCATCTTTAGATACAATAAACCCTAGAAGCTTACCCTGGTTGAGAGCAAAGAAAGACTTTTTCGGGTTGAGAGAGATACCATATGTTTTGCATCGTTGAAAAATCTGTTTTAAATCATGCAAATGGTTATATCTCTTTTTAGAATACACAGTAATATCATCGAGGTAGACGACTACTGTCCGATTAATTAACCCTCTAAAGGCTGTATCCATGGCTCTTTGGAATGTCGCTCCTGCATTTATGAGTCCAAAAGGCATCTTTTGATATGCATAAGTGTTGGCATTATGATTCAAGTGTTGTCCTTGATGGCAACTCACTCAGAGGATGGTACAGGTGCTCAGAGGTTGGTACAGGTGATGGCATCTTAATCAGAAGACAGATCTCAGTACAGCATGCCAAGGAAGCTCATACACGCCGTTTCGTTAAGCCCAAGTCGCGTGTACACGCTAGTTCGATTCATAAAAAGCGCGTGTATGTGGAAAGGTTCCTTTGGTCCATGGTGGTTAGTCCTTGGAAGTTGTGCCTATGATTTCGGACCATTGTGTCTCGACGGGCGTGTCGATCCCTAGTTTTGAAGTTGATGGTATTGTGTTACTATGGTTTTGGCTCTTGGTATTGAGCTAGGCCTAAGACTATATAAGGAGAAGAAGATCATTAGGCAAAATCATCTTTCGACAAGGCTTGAATATCTAAGAGAGAAAGAGATCTGATATGCAGGTTCTGGGTTGCTTGATCTAAGCCAAGGAGAGATCACATCAGTTGATGGAAGACTAGATCTAAGGATAGATCGGGATCTAATGGTTTGAAATGCACTATCATGATATGGTTGATTATGCGTATTTCTAGATCTGCATATTGTCGCAATGTTACGTTTTGGATCTAACTAATGTCTGGTACAGCTGCAAATTGAGAAAGGTTATTTTTAGATCTGTACGCAGGTTGGCTTCGGTAAAAGCGCGTGTATACGCGGGTTTTGCTCATTGAAGTAGCGTATATCTTTTGAAGCTTGATTTTGGGTTTACAGTGGGGTCTGACTGTTATTGCAGAGTTCTGCAGTCTGCTCTGTGTTCTGGTAACTGGTGATTGACAGGGTTCAGTGGTTCAGTGATTCAAAGTTTGGTTGTTTTATGCTTCAATGATCTGTTGTGGAAATTGAATGATTTGTGGTCTTCAGATTGTAATATCCAAGTCTGAAAATGTATGAAAAGTGATATCTGAAAGAAGGAAGATTGTAGGTCAGCACCTACGTACTAGTATCTTGGCTAGTACAAGAGCAAAGGGGGTTGGAGCTCCCTTCCAAGGAAGTTTGGAGAACGAGAGAAGGTTGTAGCCTTCTGCAGGTTGTAGCCTGCGTACTGGTATAAGGCTGCACCAGTACAAAAGATTGTAAACTGAAGTTTCATATTAAAGAAAGATAGAGACAACTTGCAGCAGGTGGTTTTCACCCACATTGGGTTTCCACCTTATATCTTGGTGTTCATGTGTGTGGCTTTTTATCTGTTCTGTTATACTGCACATGTTTACTGTTAATGTGGTGAATAATGTCCTGATGCACTTAATTGAAGAATAAGCTAACTAAATTGTGAGTTTTCTTCTTATACGCTGTTTTACTTCGTCACAGTAGCGTGTACACGCTGGTTCACTTAACTGAAGTAGCGTATATGTTTCTGAGCATTTAAAAAGTTTGATTAATCTGATAATACTGATTCACCCCCCCTCTCAGTATTATTTCCAACAATAAGTTCCCCATTTTGTCCTGAATGTAGCCTTTAGTTGGTCATCAGGATGGACCAACACTTGATTATATCCTGAGAAACTGTCGAGAAAGGACATTAATTCAGATCCTGCTACCGATTGGAGGATTTGTTCCATGGTAGGCAGTGGGAAATTATCTTTCAAGCTTGCCTTATTCAAGTTTCTGAAATCAATACAGATTCGAATGTCGCCGTTTTTCTTCCTGACTGGGACCATATTGGAGACCCAATTTGAGTGTCGGACAGGGAAGATAATCTTAGCTTTTAGGAGCTTATTAAGTTCCGACTTTATTTGGCCCTCCAAATTCGGGTGTATTTTTCTTAACTTCTGCTGGATAGGTTTTTGATCGGGAAGCATAGGAATAGTATGTTGTATGATAGATGTATCATATGTCTTGAGGTCGTCATTCTTCCAAGCAAAAACTTGCTTGTTTTTCCTTAAGAGTTTGATGAATGCTTCCTTTTCTTCTATAGAAAGTCCTAGTCCTAAGTTGATATTTTGAGGAGCTTGATCTGTTCCCAAATTGATTGATTCAAACCTAAGAGTAGAGCTTTGGAGTTTTGCATTAATTACAGGTTTGAACCTATCTTTAATGTCATAAAGGTCTTCGAGCTTTACTACAGGCTTAGGAATCGCGTTATCTTGAGATGTTTCTTTCATTTGTGAATCATGGTCATGTCATGCTCTTCAATGATTTGATTGTCATAAGACTTTTCAGAGGTTAAGAATTGCAAGATGTCCTCGTCATGGTTGAAAACCCTCCAGTTAGTGATGTTATCGGGAACTGAAGGTCTAAAAATTAATTCTATAGAAAATCTATCAAGGCTATAGTCTTCGGAAGGGAGGAGTTTGGAAGCTACGTTGGCTAGTAAATCAGCTGCCAAGTTTTGTGATCTTGGAATTGAAGAAATGTTGAATGCTGAGAAATGCAAAGTAAGATCTTGCACTAGCGATTGATAATGCTTAAGGTGGCTTGAAAGGCAATGAATTGTATTTCTTACCTGTTTAACAATGATCTCACTATCACCGAATACTTTTATATATTGGACTTTAAGGTCAATCGCCTTATATAGTCCCTGCACTAGAGCTTCGTATTCGGCCGTGTTATTGGTGCATTCAAATTCTAATCGACAGGATAGCATTGTTTTTTCGCCTTGCGGACTAACCAAGATGCAACCTGCTCCTGATCCCTCACTGGACTTAGAGCCATCAAAATACAAAGACCAAAAAAAGGAGAATCAACAAAAATATTTACATCCTTTTGATTTTCGTTGAAGCATTTGGATAAATTGGTTTGTGAAAAATTTTCTACTTGAGATGTACAATGGTTAACTAAAAAAGGGGAAGGTTGGGCAACAAAGCTGCCAAAGAATGATTCTGAGGAATAATTTCCCAAAATGTTGTTGTTGAAGGCCACAGGCTGGTTTTCTTGTTCGAAATCGGTTACTGTGTGAGTCATGTGTTTCTCACGGTCGATCCTTATTTGATTTGGCTTACCCTTATAGGGGAGCCACATATGTGACCAATCCGTGGAAATGTATCCATGCAGTTTCTCAGACCAATCTCTGCTCAAAATTAAACCATAGAATTCAGGTATGTCAGCAATCAAAATATCTATTCTCTGTACTATTCTGGGATCAGCAGACAACCTGATAGTCACGGAATTAATTTCTCCTATAACCTGCACTTTGGTTCTGTCTAACTGTACAATATGAATTGCGGACTTCTGGGGTTCTATGTTCAGTTTAGAACAAACTGAAGCTGGCATAATATTAGATGAAGCCCCTGAATCAATTAAACAGTTATGCAGATTTCGATTATAGATTTCATAGGTGAGCAAGAAAGGTGGGGTATGAGAATTGGATCTATCTCCGATCAGAACCGAATCGGTAGCTTCGACCATATCTGGAGGGGGTTGTCCTGAATCATTAGCAGCTTTTGAACTGGGAAGAGGAGAAGAGGGGACAGCGTTAAATTCTCTTAGGAGCAATTTCTGCTGATGTTTTAACTTACTTAGTTCAAACATGGTAATGTTTGCCTTAGTCTTTTTCATATCATCAACAATATTATACTCCATGGAGTCAGATACCACTAGTGTCTTGGATGTTGAAGGAGAGTTAGAAATTGGAGGCTGGTTTTGAGGGGCTGCTACCGGAGACTTCTTTGGAAGAACTTTTTCTTTTGGTGTGGCAGCACCTGCACTCCTCTTTTTTGTAGTTGTTTGAGTAGGTTCAGAAGCGATTTTACTTCTTGTAGTAACAGGAAAAGCTTCTTCTTGATTCTCGGTGTCAGAATTTGGGAGTATGAAATCCCACATGCCGTGACACTCAACTACTTCTTCTTCATCATCCGTTTGAGAGGTTGATTCCTCTTCTTCTTCTTCCTGTTCAGAGTCTGCATTAGATATAACATTGGGTGGCTTTGTTTCAGTTTTCTTGAAAGTTCTAAATGGTCTTTTGTTCGAAGTTTCGGCCACCTGTTTTTTAATTTCAACCATTTCATTAGACAATGTTTTAAGGACCTTTTGTAAACCTTCCATGTCGTATGGGTCCTTTGGGGTCTTTTTCTTAGAATCTTCTTTAAATGAAACTTTTTTGGATTTTCTATCCTCCAAGGCAGCTTTCTTCTCTAGAGCATTAATACGCTTTTCAACTGCAAGTGCTTCCTTCATGTTTTCAGCTAAGGTAGGTTTGCCAGCCCTGTCAACAAAAATAGCTATATTGGAAGGGAGGGCAGTAATGTACCATTCGCTCCTAATTTGTTCACTCGGTTTCGAAGCGGTGGGGATTTTATTTAGGAGTTTGTTGAATCGAGCATTAAACTCCTTTATTGGTTCCCTATGCTCTATTCTCAAATTGGAGAGGTCGTTTATTAAAGTCGCCAGAGACCTGTCATCTCCATATTTGGTAAGGAACTGCTCTTGGCATGTGGTCCAGCTGGTAATAGAACCAGAAGGTAAAGAGAAGTACCAGGATCCTGCCGATCCTTGCAGGGTATAAGGGAAAAGTCTGACAACAACATCTTGTTCTGTCACTCCTTTTAAGTTAACTGCTAACATGAAATTGTTAATATGCTCTTCAGCTTGTGTTCCGTTATCTGGATTAAATTTAGGCAACCATTTTTCGGGAGCATCAGGTAGATCATGTAATGGTCCGGGCATATTGACTACACCTGGCGTAGTCCATGGATCTGCCATTATGCTGGCGATAATAGTTGTTACTACTATTGGTATTCCAGATGACTGAGGAGAAGAAGTTGTTGGAGAGAGAGTAGCTTGAGATGCTGTAGTACTTATTCCCTGATGAACAACAATGTATAACGGAGGAGTGGATGGTTGACTTCGCAGAGGAGGAATTGAGATGGAAGATATGGAAGAAAGATCTTTACTATCAGATACTTCAGTAATCTTCTTAGCCTTTTTCCTTTTCGGTAAAGGGAACTCAGTAGGTTCGATACCGAGTTTTTCGCTCTGAAGTCTGGTAAGTGGATGGGATAAGTTTAACTGCGAGGTCACACTGCTTTGTGATACTTCAGATTTCTGAGGTGAAATCGAGAAGCTCTGAAGTTTATGGATAAGAGACTGAACTTCAGGGGATTCAAGACTTAAATGTTCTGAAATATGATGGGTATGAGCAGTGGTGGTTGATTCCTCTTTTTCTCGATTGTGTGCCGGAGAACCAGCATGTGATTGAGAAGGGGAAGAGGATTTGGAGGGAGAATTACTCTTAGAATGGTTTGCAGATTTGGACCTACTTGCCATTCACAGTCGATGGCCCTCCTTCTAGCGCCAAAAATGTTGATGCCCCGAAATTCGTTGCAACAACATCGGGGAAACCACCCGGTCCGGAACTTAGTGCAGCTCCTTTTCCGTTTGGAATAGTGGCTCCGACTGGGGATAATGGGACCAGTTTCCCAAAGATTATAAGTAAACGGGATGGATGAATGATTTACGATGTAAGGTGATAATAAATAAATAACTAAACTACAAAAGAAATATAATAACTATAAGCTAATCCCGGGACTTATCGATTCATTTGAATACAGCGTTTGATAATTTAGGCTTACTGGCAGGCATATAGATGACACTAACAATAAGCATAAATGTTTAAATCATTTAAGATTGTTCTGCATAAGTAGTTATGCAGAGCGATAATAGCGAATTACTGTACTCAGTCATTTATATCATTGTTACGCGCATGATTAAAAGAGATAACAAATCACAAAACATTCAATAGTGATATGAAATGCAGACTTGCTGTTATATTGAATACATGTAATCAACAATAGCAAAAGTAATAACACAGCAATTCATATAATAGAAAAGAGAACAGATACAGATAATAGTACCATGCAAGCTGTTTGATCAATCCAATATATTAATCGCTATGTCGCGGTTCTTCCTTCAGACCAGAAAAGCATTCCAAGCAAACGACAATAGTGCACAATTTACTTAAAACAGCCTTCCAAGTAAAATTAAGAACCAGTGGTCGAGTTTCAAAAAGAATATAGACTGAAGCACAATAGTGCAAACTTCAGCCTTTAAGTCTTTTACAAAATTTTACGACCCTCTCCAAAACAATGAAAGGGTCTATAAATACTATGCTAATCTAAAATATCTAAATATCTAAAACTGAAAAACAACTAAATCGGCATTAACAAATATCATTTTGTATTTTGGTGATTCGGCAGTCGGCGGCGATGTTTCAGTCAGAGGTCTCTTTGCCTTTACTCCTTTGCTGACATATCGCCAGCATTGGCTCTACTTCTGGTGGAGTATTGAGGCGTGAAGTCAGCTGTGCATCATATGTGGCATCTCGAATATCGGCAATCAGGTATCGGAGAGCATCTGTTAGACAATTAAGAGCCGACCTTTGAGAATGTGGTTTAATCAGGAAAAGCCAGTATGTATCGGCGGTCAAGGTATTTACTCCAGTAATTAACCGCCCTTGTTTCTCCAGATCAGGGTAATTCCTGAGCTCCAGCATATTTGCCGTTGTTATGTTTCCAGGTGTGCATTGTGAAATCATGTTTGCCAGATACAATGTATCATTGACTAGATTGATCATGTTACTGGCAATCATTTTTCATCTGGAGGCTGCTCTTTCTGCTTTCATCATCTGTGTGTTCCATTCCATGAAGAGTATGTCCTTGTATGTTACACAGATTCGGGAGAAATTTGCGGCTTGCCCTTCTGGAGTGTCTTGCCATTCAATATACTCTGTTATATCGTCTTCAGCCTGATCCAACTTACTTCTGGCTTTCTCGATTTGTTCACACACTGCTGTAGATGTTTCACACAGTGATTCAGCTTCAACAAGTTGTTGGCATAAGATCCTGATTTGAGATATCAGTGCGCTGTTTATTCGAGTTGCCTCTGCTCTGAAATCATTGATACTCTTGGCGCCCTTAATACCTTCAAGCTGAGCTGATAGCTGAATTATTTGCTCGTCTTTAGCTTGTATCATCAGCTCATTCGATGCCTTCAACTGGGATAATGCCTCTGACAATTCTTTTGCTTTCTGAATGTCACTTTGGTCTATCCTCAGTTGTTCAATTTGCTGGGTTAACAAATGATTCTCTTGTTGTTGGGCCAGCAATTGTTCCTCTGCCTGTGCTGCCTTATTCCTTGCCTCTATCACTTTTGCTTGTAATGCGTATATCTCATGCTCTTTAGTCTTCAAAAGAAGACTTACTTCGAATGCTTTGTCAATAGTTGCCGCTGAATAAGCTCCCACAAATTGCGATAGCTTTGTCAGATCTTCAGAGGGATCCAATTCTCCCTTCCAGACCACATTGCCCGTGATTGTTTGCTCAGGCAAAATAGAAGGTTGATCAAGCCTTCGCCTTTTCCTCGAGCGCCTTACAATGGCTCTATGCTTTGGGCTGTAGAAAATGTCTAGAGGAGGAATTTCCTCCACCTGAAGATCAATTTGATCGGATGGGTCTTGAGTGATTACCTCTACATTCTGTACCATGGGTGAGCCGCTGGTTCCCTCTAGAACCGGAGAAGAAGTAATATTGGGAGTCTTAGAGACGTCTGAGTCTTTGGAGGCTTCCTTACCACTTATGATGGAATCAAATTGGTTCCATTCTTTAATTAATTCAGGATCAGTAGAGACTTGCTCACTTTGTTCTGTTTGAGCTTTACTTTGTTCTTTCTCCCGTTCAATCCTCTGCTGTTCCTCCAATGCCTTCCGCTGTTGCTCCTCCTGTGCTCTTTGCTGTTGTTCCTCCAATTCCCTTTTCTACCTATCTTCCAGTTCTTTCTTTGCTTTCTCTTCTTCTTCTCTTTTCCTCTGTTCTTCTAACTCCTTTTGCTTTCTTTGCTCTTGTTCAATTTGTGCTTTTTGCTGCCTTTCCTCTTGTTGTCTATCATATTCTTTAGTTGTAACAGGAGATAGGTGTATTTGCTGCTGACCAGACTCGCTTGAGGAAGATGTTGGGGTTGTAGATAATAAATCTAGAGGCAAAGTTTGCAACCTTTGCTTTCTAAGTTTATTAAATTCAGTTAACTCTACATCTTCATATCTTAGTGAAGCGAGTTGTCTGACTTGGCTTATTGAATCGGCACTCATGAACAGGTCGTCAAACTGGTCTTCTTGATGAACAACCTTTGACAGCTTGGCCTGTTCCAAGGCAATGAAAGCAGTCTTTTTTGGATCATAAAGTCTGTTTGGAATAGAAGCCAGGGATATCAATTGGAGTTTTGCTGCTTCCTTTTCTGCATGTTTATAATTCAGCAGCATATAAACTCCAATTCTTAAAGGAAAAGAGGGCCATCCTCTCTTCTTCTCCTCCTTGAGAGTTTGTGTGACACTCTCAGACATAATCTGGTAGGAGATTTCCCGGGCTAACAGTTTATCTGGGACGTACAGGGGGAGGACATGTGGCCTAGCCTTGCTTCCAAAAACTCTAATATAGGTAAAATGCTCTTCGCCGAACCAATGGGCTACAGCTGGGAGATCAAAAGAAGCTTCATAGGAAATTCTAGGGATAGGTCTGTCAAAAATAGAATAGTGAACGGGAACCATAAAACCATTGCAAATTTGATACAGATGGTCTTTGTGGGAGGGTTTCCACAATTTCCGATGGTACAAGTGAATGGGTGTTGGGTCATGGGTTGTCCATCTCCAACCAAGGACAGGAAACTCAGAATTAAAACAAAGGGTATCCATAATGTAAGCAGAGTAATAGAAGGGTGGGATTTTTCTCTCAGTGACTCTGGTTTTGGCCCTAAACTCACGAATAGCTATGACCAATTTATCAGACAAAATAGTGGCCCAATCCATGATTATACTATTGACGGCCGCTTCCATTAAAGGAACCATATCAATATGAATATTTGCAGAGTCATGAAATCCCCACAATCTACACATCATAATCCCGGCGTAGCAATAAGGTGAAGCCAAAGAAGCATTGGAGTACTTACCCGACATATCATGCTTGTGTTTAGTTGGATTCTGCCTCCACTCTCGGAGAGGTTCGGATGGCGATTCATTCTCCTTCGCGAATTTCTCCAAAAAAGCTCTATTATAGACTAGCTCGGGTTGAGGCAAATGATACATCCGTCTCAAGTCATCAGGCTTGAAGGAACCGAAAATCCTTCCATCCTTAGTATGGAAGGTTCTATCAGTGAGAGTAATTTCTTCAATTGCCCAACGTACCACATCAGTATAAGGCAAGACTTGTTCTCTGGCTGCTATTCTGTGCAGAAAGGAGTCAGCCAAATCTTTAAGAGTTGCCTCAGACTTTCTTAGTTCATCCACACTAGCCTCCGTTACTGTCTTTTCTGGTTGTTCTGCTTCTAGCAAATTGTATGTACCTTGCCATGTAGTACCAGGAAGACCAGTGCATGTAGTATCTGAGATTAAGCCTTTCTTTGAAACCATAGCAGCTTGGCCTGAGACAGGTGTCGGAGTAGAACCTGCCACCTTTTTGAACTTCTTTCCCATCATATTCAGACTTCTCTCGGTTGAATTCTACACAAATGCAAGAGAAATCGTAACAAAGAAATAACAATGACGATCCATAACGGGATAGATATATAACTTGAAGCGTGGTGAGATTAATTCTAAAAGTGGCTACGGATCTAATGATTTGAGAGGGCACCGCAGATACAATGATGGTGATTTTACGGCCTGCAGCTCCATAAATGACCATTACTTAAGTTATTAAACCGAATGACCCCTTAAAGCGTGCAATAGATTTCTTCAAAGGTCTAATCGTAATTGCTCGTTAATTCGAAGGGGCAAAGCTTTAAATACGCATGCATTACCTTATCCCTTTACTTAATGGCATTTTGAAATTTGTGCTTTTGTCAAATCGGATTTAAATATAACTTTAATGCTTTGTAATAATCACCCTTTTTTTAGGAGTTCTGGTCATCATTAAGCGTCATCGCATCGCATCGGGAGTGTGAGTGACATTATCATTTGGGAGAGATCTTGGTGAATGCCGATTGCGACATTGTATCATATTAGCGCGCGGACATAATCCCTAAATGCATATCAATTGATTTACCGACTACCGATAGCGATATCACATCGCATCGGGAAAAAGATCTGAACGTCTTATGAAGATGTATGGGATTCTGCCGACTACCGATAGCGATATCGCATCGGGAAAAGATGTGTGCCTTTTTCTGTGTGTGCATTGGCTATCGCCGATGGCCGATAGCGATATCGCATCGGAAAGAACCAAGGTAGCAAATGGTCTTGCGATTGCTTTTTCGGACTTAACCAAAAATTGCTTATTATTTGTTCAAAAAGGCTTTTGTTAACAAATTCATTTGATTATCATACCTTTTTCGAACAAATTCATTAATGCCAATTAAAATTTTTAAAAGGGACCCATTTCATATGTTAATTGTTTGTGATAAAAATGTTATGAAATGGGGGGTTGTTGTAGGGCACAACAGGAGGTTTCCCATTCAAGAAACGAGGAGAGAGAAAAAAACAAGAAAAATGTGAAAAACATAAAACAAAGCATACATCATCCACATTCTCCAATAATGCGCATTCAAGAAACGAGGAGAGAGAAAAAACAAGAAAAATGTGAAAAACATAAAACAAAGCATACATCATCCACATTCTCCAATAATGTGGTTCATACGTAGTTGCTCATAGGCTTTTGTTGCTCACATAGACCATTCTCGAATATTCATAGTGAGAAACAAAGCTTGTGTTGTTTACATAGGTCATTATCAAATACCCATGTTTGATCCTCTAATAGTGAAGAAACCTTTGGTATTGAACTCAAGTTTGATTTGACCTTTCAATTTCCACTTGATTTGGACCTAGTGAGAGTGGGAACATGGTCCTCTAATAATGAAGAAACCTTTGGCATTGAACTCAAGTTTGATTTGACCTTTCAATTTCCACTTGATTTGGACCTAGTGAGAGTGGGATTTTTTTGAAGGCCATATCCCTAGAAATTTCCTAATGAGTACATGATCTCGCATATCATGTGTATATTCTCCCATATTATTTGAGCGGACCTCAAATTTGGGCTATATTGTAGTATTTGGTAAGCAATTACTAGGATGTAGTTTCCCTAGTTGGGTAATAGGATGGTGAAGATTGAATTGAGCTCCATTGGGATTGGGGAATTGAGCCAAAAGTAGAGGGTTGTTTAGAACTACTACTACCTTCAACTATTTTGCTATAGGAAGAAGTGTTGCTCTCTCCACTAACATTTTGCATAGAAAAGGCGGAAGAGTTGAAAACCAAAAATGCTACAACTAGACAAAACGTAAAAAAAAATTACCATCAAACTTTCAAAACTTTATCGTTAATCCATTATAATAGTAATTAATCTTTATAATAATAAAAATAATATATAATTTAACCCTGTGCATATATATAAAGCCCCAAGGGTTAGCCCAACTGGTCAAGTCGTGCCTCGCCAAAACGAAAGGTCACAGGGTCGATTCTACCCGAAGCCCTTGGGGTTAGGTCTGTGATGGCCGAGGGGTGTGATCCTAGAGATCAGCCCTAGTTATTTCGTGGACGTAGCCTGCACCCCCTGACCACGGGTGTACGTGAACCACCGGGGAAAAAAAAAAAAAAAACCCTGTGCATATAAATTTATAGTTTTGTATAAAAAGACAATTTTTAAATATTAAATACAATAAAACTATATAAAAATCTCTACACTAAACACACTTTTAAATAAAACCAACACAAAAATTAAGAAAAAATAATTAAAACATTAAAAAAATAACAATACGCAACACATCCCAATAATATAATTTTAACAAACAAAATTCCTAAATAGACAATGTTAAAAAAAAATTAAGCTAAGTACAGCAGACCATGAAACGTCCTCTAAAAACTATCCATAAAACCAGCCTTCATTTTTTAAAATTGGATTCAACCTTACAATGAAACCAACATTACAAACGAACTAGAGCGAGGTTTCTTGGAAAACCAACCTTTGCCTTTTTTATTCTGCTCAACGTCCAATTGGAATGAGACCAGCATTACAAATAAATCAGAACAACGTTTCTCAGAAAACCATGTCAAAAAACCGTTCGTTTATAGAAAAACCAGTTTCATGTATTGAAAAACGAAAACGACCGTACAAAACGGCGTTTTCCGTACGGTTCCGTTTTCTTTGCATTTTTTTGGGGAAATGAATGCTCCTGTACCGTTTCTGGTAACATAGATGGGCACCACCAGGGATGGAATTTGACGGGAATTTTGCCCGTCATAAGGCTTTTTGAACGTATTTGACGGCTGGAATTTGTCCATGCTCATTTTGAGTGACGTGCCCTGAAGAATAAAAAACGTATTTTTGACGTTTGGAACTTTTTCCAAAACGTTCTTACGCCTAGGTTAGAATTTTTCGCTATTATTGGCTATTCGAATGATGTCGGCGGGTAATTGCACATGCAGAGCATCAGAAACTTCAGAAACTTTTAAAAATAAAATAAAATAACGTTTATAATGATTTAAAATTTTACGACTTAATATTTAAGTCAGAAAGGTTATCGACATATGTAAATAAGTTATGTTGAAATAGACAGCTAGGCATTATAAATCACAGTGACAACCAATGGCATCGTAACAACCAATCTGAAAAGATCAGAGGAAAATTGCCTTTTCCTATGTACTCGCTAAGCACGACCAAGATGATGTTTTAACCTACCTTGTATAGACTCTCAGCTGCAGCGTGAAACTCTTGGCTGCATGAGGCAAGTAACTCATTGAATTGTGAATCTTGCCCAAATGTTGGAATCTTTCCCTGGACGATTTCGGGGATCTTGCATGCAATTTCCAAGTTCCCAAACCCAACGCATTGCGCATTGCCCATTCCTGTTTTCTTTGTACAATCGAGTTCATGATTCACACTCTCTCTCAACGCATTGCCCATTCAAACTTACACCTGTTCCCCAGGCTCCAGCTCAAGATTGGCTCCAAGGCCCATTCAAACTTACGCCCGTCGCCCAGCTCAAGATTGGCTCCAAGAAAACTGGGAGGAAATTACAAATTGGTGCTTCAGGTTAGTGATTGATTTTTTATTTTTCAAACACTGTGGGTTTACCCTCTAATTGTTGCTAGCTTTTAATTTTTTATTTCATAAATTTCACAATAGATTTGGATATGTGTAATTACTCACCGCTCTTTAAACATGGGTTTATCATTATGGAGAATATGGTTTTTTGGAGATTTAAATTCTTTTATGAAATGATTGTCGATTGTTTCATTGTCTACAAGTCTCTCCCAAAATTTACTTAATACACATTATTAATTTACTTTCTTTTTTTTTCCGAAGAAAAAGCGAACTTTTATTGAAGAAATAAAAAATTACTTTGCATATGCTTCAGCATCTCTGTTTGGACTGTAAGACTGCTTTTGCTATCCAACAAAAACGTCCTACCTTCAACAAAAAAACCAGCTGTTCTTTGAATGAACTGCTGTAGACTGTTTTTTCCTTCTAATCTGTTCAGCGATAAACCGTGACATCCCTTTCAAAAAAAGGCAACAGAACCATCATAAAAGACGGGTCCATCAAAGACATAAGCTTGGATCTGCTCCCTTGTATTGCTAAGCTTGTAAAAATAATCCATTACTTTCTGTAAAATGGCATGGTATTGCACAAATGCAATTACAGTAACAAATACATCATCCTACGACAGTAAAAGTTATTGATGCAAATATCATTTTAAGTAAAAGTAAAAGAAAGATATTAGCTTCACTCTAGACACTGAAAATGTCTTCTGTGCCTAGTACCTACGAATCACGATCTTTGCATTTTAAGGTATAGTAGTTGTTCACATCATGCAGGTAAGTTAACAATGTGATGCAGCTCCGCCTCCAAGTATTTAGTATCTTGCATGCAAGTTAAGAATGTGATATAGCTCCAAGCATTTACTATTTTAGCTGTATAATAAGCGTAATGTAAACGGGAAAAGAAAATTAACTATCACCGAGATATAAATGATTTCAGGCATGGATTGAAGAAATGGCCGGCGGCCGCTTATGTGAAATCTATTGATTCCAAGCATGTGTTGGAGATAGAAATGGCCACTTATTGCTAAGCTTGTATAAATATCGATTTCGCCTCCGTACATATTTATACGGTTGGCTGGTACGTAATTAATAACTTCTTCGATCACCAGTTTGGAAATCAAAATTTAGATGCCCAGGTTGCAATTGAAAATAATTCCTTCATAAGTGCAGCCTTTTCAAAATTTCGATTTTTTCCATGAAAATCATATAAAGACATGAAAATGGAGTTGTCTATAATGCAACTTTTTAGAGATTCCGGTGATGGAATCCGGCGGAAGAAATTGAGGTTAAATCTTGATTTGTTGCAGTTAAAATGGTTTTTTAACTGCATATTTGGATTCAGCACCTTGAAAAACCCCTGAGACGCTTTCATTGTGCAGAAACTAGCTATCAAACTTGCGATTCCAATAAATTCCTGCCGGATTTCGACCGGAAAAACCCACGGGAAAGGCTTTCAAAAAGTCGCGTTATAGACAACTGCCATGAGAATCATATAAAGCATAAGATAAAGAATAGAATCATGACAATAAATTAAATAAAGATGTAAATAATTCTAACAGCTATATTGAAACAATTACATTTGTCTAAATTTAAAATCGAATAAAAAAATATTTATATGGTAATACAATTAATCAAATAAGATATATTTAATATATTATTTTAATAAATAATTATGTTTGACTTAGAGTAAAAGATAGGAAAAAACTAATAATAAAGAATAATAATAAGATATAATAAAAATAAATATATTTAAAATATTATTCTAATATATCAATTACGTTTGACTTAGATTAAAGGGTTAATTTATTATGAGAACATCATTCTTGAAGGGCAAAATTTTTAATATAACGTTTCTTGACGGGAAACATAAGGACCCAAAACGTCAAAAAAAAAATTGTATGACGGGTAAAGAGAAATCCAAATTCCAACCCTGGGCACCACAGTCCATGTGAATGGTTGGTTCACAGTTATTGACTTTGTACGTCGTCTACATGATGACTAATTCATAGGCTATTCACTCCCACGCTAGAATACTTTTATCTGTTCTTCCTTGGGTTTGACATGTCGTTGAGTTCTACGCGACTTCCTTTTACCATTGTACCACAAAAACAATGTTATCTTCGAGCTTTTACAAGTCTAAAAGGCCCTTAGAATAAGGGGATCTAGTGCCATAGATCTGGTTTTCTTTCATCAATCCACATAGAGATCTGGGTTCATCCAGATAGATTGAGGATGAGGGCTCACAATGAAGTGCTTCGGAGGAATTTCAGAGGAATAGAGCTCTTACGCCTCTGCTAGTTTCAGTGTTTTTTGTGGGTTTTTTGTTTGTTTACTATGGATCTTTCTTCGAGCCCAGATTGCAGAGGACTTCAAGGGGCATGAAAATGGAATTGATGATGCAGCAATGGGGAGATATTCGAGGAAGCTTCAATCCAATGGAGAAAATGAGGATGAGGAACAGAACAAGGGATTTTCAATAACAAATGATGATGTGAATGATGGCAATGTATAGGATGATATCAGACTCGTCATTGTAGATTTTTTCGTAGGAGAAATCAATGAATCGATACCCAAATCATTTCCGGTAATAATTTCAAGTGCATAGGATAATACGCAAAACCTATACTCTGATAATTTCCAATGTATGGCATATATTGCATTTCATATGAATAATTTGATATATGTGGTATTATAGATTGTTCTAAGGATTTGACCTGTCTGGGTCCTCTGTTTCTTTATTTTGATATGCATAGATTGATAGATTTCTATTACATCACTGTTTGCAAAGGCTCTTTCTACATAGCCCTTGGACTTCATGTTTTGCTGGACGATTACATTTTTGTTATGGCTTTTTGAAGTGCTCACACAACAATGGCATTTTTTTCTTCTACTTTCTCATTAGCACCAAAAGTTTATGCCCAGGTTTCCTGTGGACTGGTTGTTTAATATAATCGAGCTCGTGAATTTTGGTGATATAAGGTAATATATGTACATTCTCTTCCATTATCAATAGAATGTGTTTTTCTGTTTAAAAAAAACCGGGGTTTTATAGTAAACAACCTATTTTAGATAGTTTTATGGAAATTTATTTATCGGTGGTCACTAGTAGGTGTAGGGGCTATTACAACAATATCCAATAAGCAATGGGTGCTCACGCAATAACATGTATTATGTACACATATATGTGATTATAGCAGTGTGAATTAGGCACATATGCACAATAATCCAATGGTAGCTTAGTGCAGATAATCACTACCACTCTGAAGTATGAGATCCAAATGCATAATAAGTATTCAATGCATTTCTTAGCATGAGATCCAAATGATTTCCAGACCATAGTAGTATCTAATAGACACTCTGGTGGGATTATAGTAGAATCCACTAGGTACTGGATGGGATCACAATAGTATCCAATATGCATCACCAAAGTGTGTAGTTTTACTTCACAAGCTCTAGGTTTTCTCTTTAGTTTTCTTGCTCATCAGTTTAATGGTTCTCTCCTTGATATCTAGCATTGGGATGTTTTTTTTTTATCTTATTGCAATTTTTTTTTTTAATGTTTTGGTTGTATTATGAGCCAAAAAGACTTTGGCTAATGTAATCTTGTTTGTTTTGACTAACTATCAAAATAGGTAGTTTTTTCTTATTGAAAAATAAATCGAAAAACTGAACATTGAAAATTTAATTTTGGCATTGCCTTGATCTTTTCAAAAATCAATTGCATTCACTTCACTATTTGCAGGGCACTTTTAAGACCCATTATGAATCTAATTTGAAAAAAATAGATGAAACTAGTAAAATTAAATTTTAACAGTCATATGAAGGACAGTTAAAAAATGAAATCTTCATTTAAAAAAAAATAATTGTGATGGGTAAGGGTACCCGTCAAATTTAACTCCTGGACCCGACAATGAGATAGCTAGTAAAGGAGAATGAGCCAGTGACAAACAGTACCACCACCTCAGGACAGTGGTCAAATACCAAGAATACGCCCCACAGATTCAGATAGTGACTAATGTGAACATTCTTAGACAATGACAGAATCAAAACAAGACAACACAGAAGTCAAAGGGAAGACGGGCAAGTTCTCATCAAACCTGAAAACATATGGCTGCAAGTCTTCAAATCAGAGTTGCAGCTAATTTTCCCGGCCCATTGCAGGAATGACTAGCATACAAGAAGTTCAATGCATTGCAGGAATAACCAGCATTGTATTAAAACAAAAACCGTCATGGGCTTGAAGTCGTCGTCCTGCAATACGCCCACTTTGTTGCCTCTGCCTGCGGGACGGTGGTGCTCTCCACATTCACGGTCTCACAAGATATATATATTTAAGAAGATAGGATTTGCACATTCAGACTCACACGGAATTCAGGAAATTCTCAACATTGTAGGAGAATCTTGTGACGAAACTCACCAAAAACTTGATATCTCGTTTGTATGAATGTCGCAAATGCAAATGTTTTACGAGTTGGACAAAAGGGATAGAGACAACGTGTAAACGAGCATTTAATTGTTAAGATACAGAGACTACATGTTAAGATAAGAGAGACAACGTGTGAACGTGTTAATCTCTACGAAATTTAGACAGTTGGATTAGATTATTTTAATTATTCCGGAAGCATTTCCATTTTAATATACATGACAATCTATTATTATTATTATATAATTATTATTATTATATAAACTTTACATAAAAAGTGAGTGTGAGTTGTTTTTAGTGATATTTATTTGGAAGTTTTTTATGTGGGTTTTCTAGTTTAATTTTTCTAAAATTCTGTAGGAATTTATTGAAATCACAAGCTTGATGGATAACCCTGCACAATCGAAGTACCCTTTTTCAGGGTGTTGAATCCATATATACAATAAAAAAAAACTAGTTTAAATAACACAAATCTATATTTCACTTCTAATTTTTCCACAGGATTTTGCCACCATAAATTCAAAAAACCACATTAAAAACAACTCCCATAAAAAAATAAAAACCATGTCGAATTTATTTTAATGAAAATGGAAAATATATATGATAAAGGAAAAATGTGTGTACATGTATCATGAGAAATGAGCAATCCTATAGTATAACTACTTATGTCATTATTTTGACTCTTCATTGTAACTTCTTCCACTGACCCACAACAAAGTAACTATCTCTTTCGTTATTGTCATCCTACA
Organism: Pinus tabuliformis; assembly: GCA_031772625.1. Classification (NCBI taxonomy): domain Eukaryota; kingdom Viridiplantae; phylum Streptophyta; class Pinopsida; order Pinales; family Pinaceae; genus Pinus; species Pinus tabuliformis. The sequence goes on along the minus strand of CM062804.1, from coordinate 59,858,113 downwards.
ATTATGTTTGTGGTTAAATTTAACATTACGGTTTAGAAATCTAAATTAGAAAGATGACAAACTACATAAAATTGTGAATGCTATTTGGAAGCTCGTCCAAAAGCTCTCGCAGGATACTAGGTGGTTGGTGACCTTAGATCAAGCTTCAGTTAGAACCTCCAAGTGAAAATGCTAATATCCTCTCCCATCTCACGTTGATCCACTCTGAAGAACCCACCAGTATCGGATCTATCTTCTGAATACAGGGATAAGCTTCTGACCTTCCTACCTACTTTACCTAGCTAGTGAGTGTCTAAGTACATTCCAAATTATGAGAGGATAGGAACAATGAATTGGGTGTAGTTTTATTATGTAATAATTTGGTTTAATTAATATGGTGTATTATTAAATATTTATAAAATATTTATGAAATTTTGATATTTTTATTATTTTATTTTTTAATTTGGCTATATTTAAACTAAGTGATAAGAATTAGCTACTCTCTAGTTACTATATAGCACTTGTTTATTGATGATTATATAAAATTACTATATATTTTGAAAATTATTTCTGAGAAATGAAAGTTATTTTAAGGATGTTGAAAAAGGAAATATGTGTTAACAATAGAGTAGAAAATTTATAGAAATCAAAGAGAAAATGATGAAATATTTTGTAAAAAATTAAAAGTATATTGTTTTTGTTACCATATAATTTATATAATAAAAAATTTATATCAATCAAAAAAATGTTTATATTATTATGTTGTATTTAAGTATTAGGATAATACATTTGGTACGGTGTTAGATTGATTTTTGTTATTAACAAAAGTATTGAAATATAAGTTTTAATATGTAATTATAAATTTGATTTTTCAATAATAAATTAAATATTGAGTATATTATTGTGCAATAATTATAGAAAATGGACTTGATATATTATTTGTAAATTGAATTAGTATTTTCATAAAGGTAAAAGAGTTCATACACATTCATTTTGTTTAATAAGTTTAGTTAAAAATTGTATATTTAGAAAATCTTATCAACAAATATACAAATTCATTTAATGTTTATATTAGAAGTTGTAGAAATAGCTCGAAATTTGCACTTGCTAATGAATTCAGAGTGGAAACAATAGACACACATTTCTTCTACTCAATTTGTGGAAAGGAAAACATATAATAGAGACACATGTAATAGCATACAACCATTAAATCACAATGAACACAATATTTTTCCTCGAGAACCCAACGGGGAAAAACTCCTATGTTGTTTTGTATTAAATGAGATGAGAATATGTATCTATTACAATGACATCTTCAATCCTTGAAGCTCCACCTACACTGCAATACTGATATCTTTCTCTATGACCTGCTCTGACCATCACTTACCCAAAATAGGCCTCAACCTTCCTCCTATTTCCTTACGCAATCCTTGAGGAAATTAGCTCCTAAAAAATAGGAAAATTTCATATATCTTTGCGCAAATTCAACAGGAATTGATCACCTGCTCCAATACAAAACCTGTACACTCAACTAGTATACAATTGACAATTACAATGTGCCTTTTCCTCCACCTCAACTAGGAAATTCGAATTCCATGCATGAGTATGGCTATTTTTAGTAAACTAACCAGTTAACTGAGAGATCATTGAGTTAACAATAATTACTACTATTCAAATGAACTCCTATTAACTCTATTCTAGACTAGAGCTTAGATAAATGCATTTAACTAACTATAACTCCAATAGAATGTTAGATCTTAGCAATCAACTCATGCACAACTCTACTTCTTCCCCACAAACTCAAATTGACTGACTTAATTGTGTGACTTGGCCATGCCACTCCTGCTAACTACAACTCAAGTCATCTTGTTGATGTGGAAATTCGAATTTGACAATTTGACTAAGGCACAAGTCAAATGAAGTCTTTTCTTGCTACAATTTAACATTCCCTCTTGGCAAGAAAAGGGTTTTGAACCATCCCAATCCGGCTACTCCTGAGGAATGTATTGTAACACAACTAACAATCCCTCTCACTGTTGTTATTGTTACTGCAACAACTGCAACTGGGAAGCATCCAAAATACTGAATCAACTGTGTCTCTGAGTTGCAACTATCTCTTGAGTCTCTGACTGCTACTAGCCTCTGCACTGTTGCTCAAGATCTGACTGCATCAATTGACATTGATCCTTATGCTACTGAATACTATGGGCCCATGTAGCAATGGTAATGATCCATGAGAAGAGTATAATGCAACTGCTACTGCTCTCCTATGGACCTTGCCCAAGTCTTTGCAAACTTGGGACTAAGGCTCTACATTGCCCCACCTCACTCCTGGAGGTATAACTGCATAAATGGTAAAATCTACCTCTAGCTTGTAGAGATTTTTAACTCAAACACCATTTTTTTTTACTTGTCCAGTAGCAACATGATTCAAATAAGCTTTCCCCTTACTAAACAACACATCATATTCACGATCTTCCAGTACAGCTACATAAACTAGATTTTTCATGAGACCATGCATATACATTACATCCTTTAGGTGAAGATGGGATCCTAACTACCTATTAAAGGTGATAGTGTCATTCCCTTTGGTATTATACCTTCCATCATCTCCAAGCTCTATGTATAATTGTAGGTCCTTCTCCTATAGGTTGTTGAAGAACTCCTTATTTCTTGTTATATGATATGAAGTATCAAAGTCTAGGTACCATTCACTCCCTCTTACTGTGCTTGCCATACAAGAAATGAGGGGGAAATCCAACTCGAATTGTGATGCAAGAGCATATCCTCCTGCTCTTGTTGTAGGCTCCTTATTAGATTTATTATGTGGACACTTGATTACATAGTGTCCATACTCATGGCAGTGAAAGCATTTAATTTTACTAAGGTATTTATTCTTGCCATGGTTTTGGCTGGATTCTGCCTCACCTCGAGCCTTCTTTCCTTTGGCACTATTTCCTTTGCCAACTAGAGCACAATCTTCTTCCTCATTAGATTTGAATGTGAACCATCTCTAGTGTCTCTTCTAATCTCCTCCTGCACCAAATCAGACCAAAGTCTCTCCTAGTTTGGAAGATTGTCTCTTCCATTAACTGAATCCTAATAATTGTGCTAGGACTTCGGAAGACCAAGGAGTGTTAAGCTCACAAGCTTAGATGGTGCCACATTTTCTCCTACTTGTCCAATTTCATCTCGAACCTCAGTGAATCTGGATAGGTATTGAACAACATTTTCATTTTTACCCATGTGAATGTTCTAAATCTTGTCTCTCAATGCCAATTTCCTAGCATCAGTGTTGCTCTAGAATAGATATGTGAGAGTTTTACACATTGCAAAAGGAGTCTCCTTTCCATGCAAGTTCGAAACCGCATGATCTCTGACACCCTACAGAATATTCCTCCTGGCTTTTTTTGTGTCTTTCTTCCACTAAGAAAGTGGTTGTGCATTTGATGCCATTGGTTTTGGAATATAAGTTTGTGTGTACTCCAATACTCCATTGCCATCTAGTACAAATTCCATTCTATTTTTCCAAGCTATGAAATTTGAAGTTCCCTCCAATGCATATTCAAGCCTCTATCCATAGACGGATATTGTTCCCGCACTAAAGAAAATTCCTGTACCATAAATTTGTTATTCGAAATTTCTTTGAGAGAAGATCATAATATGGTTTCTATGTAGTCTTCAATAGCTCTGATACCATGTAGAAATAGCTCAAAAATTTGTCGATGCTAATGAATTGAGACTGAAAACAATAGACACAAATTTCTTCTACTCAATCTGCGGAAAGGAAAACATACAATAGAAACACATGCAATAACATGCAACCATTAAATCACAATGAACACAGTATTTTTCCTAGGGAACCCATCTAGGAAAAACCCCTCCTCTGTTTTGCATCAAATTAGATGAGAATATGGATCTATTACAATGACAACTTCAATCCTTGAAGCTTCACCTGCACTGCAATACTAATCTCCTGCTCTTACCAACACTTAGCCAAAATAGGCCTCAACCTTCCTCCTACTTCCTTGCGCAATCCTTGAGGAAATTAGCTCCTAAAAAATAGGATAATTTCCTATTTTCTTGTGCAAATCCAATAGAAATTGATCACCTGCTCCAATACAAAACCTCTACACTCAACTAGTATATAATTGACAATTTCAATGTGCCTTTTCCTCCACCTCAACTAGGTAATTTGAATTCCATGCATGACTAGGGCTACTTTTAGTAAATTGATCAGTTAACTGAGAGATCAGTGAGTTAACAACATTTACTACTACTCAATCGACTCCTACTGGCTCTATTCTAGACTAGAGCTCAGATAATTGAGTTTAACTAACTATAACTCCACTAGATTGCTAGATCTTAACAATCAACTCATGCACGACTCTATGTATTGCCCACAAACTTGAATTGACTAAATTAACTAGGTGACTTAGCCATGTCACTCATGCTAAGTGAAACTCAAGTCATCTTGCTAATGTGGACATTATAATTTCTCCATTTGACTAAGACATAAGTCAAATGGTCCACGGGGTCTTAGATAGACGTGACTGGGTGCCCTGTTAAGGCACTCATTGATGTGAAGTCACCAATTCAATTCCCCACCTCGACCGGGGTGATATATTAGACATGATGAAGATGTAGTCTTGCCAAGCTTAAAAAAAAAAGGACACAAGTCAAATGAAGCATTTTATTGCTATAATTTAACAAAAGTATTACCTGTTGTCATGGATATTCCTGATATGACTCTCTTTAATCATATTTTTCAATAGATATAAATTTAAATGTGATTGTTTGAGATAATGAATTGTCGCATAATAGTAGAATAAGTTTTAACAATATTTATATCATTGTGTGTATCTCTCAAACCATTTACATTAAACGTAATTTAGGATGTTTAAGTCAATTTACAACAACCTTTCTATTTAAGCCAATTTTCAAAATCCCCCAGTCAGAGTGGCTACCCAAGTAAATAGGCCAGATATGGTTGTCAGGCAAATACAGGACGGGTACAACCCACCGCATCCCACACGCTCATGGCGATGGGTGCGGTGGCATCTCGCATGAGGAAGTACAAGATGGAAGGGATAAGTGGCAGCCAGTGCGAGGGTAGTGACAGAGGTGGGAAGGATAGGATAGGAGGATGGATGGGACAGAGGAGGAAGAAGGGAGAGTATGAAGGAATGAAGGGTGATGGGAAGAGTATTGTTGCGAAGGAGAGACGGGGGACTAACGAGGAAGATCAGCTCATCAACCTGCAACGACACCTTTGAAGCGGCACTGGGTATGTAATCTGGCCATATTCGTTAATTGAAATGTTGCCTGTGTGTTTACAAGGAAGGGGAATGACAGGTCTGAACAGAAAGGAGGGAATGCAGGGAGGGAAGGGGAGTGAGGTCGTACCTGTAAATGGTATCATGAGGGACCACCAGGGACCAGAATATGAGGGAGGCCAGGCTAGTAATTTAGCTAGCCAAACCTGTAAGGTGGAAGGAGAGAAGGGAGATAAGCAAATGAGAGGCGAGGCAATTGTGAGGGACAAAGAAGAGTGAAAGGCACTCAGGCCAGAGGGGAGGGAGAAGGGAAAGGAATTGAGGGTAGTAATAGTATTTGTATGGTTCGAGGGACGGGAGGGTAAGGTTGTAAGCGTCATGCGAATTGAGCACCAGGACTCTATCCCTGGGAACAGAGCAGAGAGAGGCAATTTCCAAAAAGGCAGAGGGTATAGTGCATGGCAGGGGAGTGGCGATGTTAGCTCTGGCAGAGAGGCTATTGCATGGTAGGGGAGTGGCGTTGTTAGCTCTGGCAGAGAGGCTATTGCATGGTAGGGGAGTGGCACTGTTAGCTCTGGCAGAGAGGCTATTGCATGGCAGGGGAGAGGTGTTGTTACTTCGAATATAATTGAGGCTGCAAAGCAGTGGGCAGAGGAGCATCGGGGCAGAGATAGGGATGGTAGGAGATGCAAGGAGAGGGGCAGTGATAGAATGGTGGAAAGGCTGGAAAATGTAATTTGTAAGCTAACTGGAATGTTTTGTGAATAGGTGAGCACAACAGGTGACATGGCTAGACCAACTCGTGGCAGAGGACGTGGCAAAAGGGGAAGGGAGGAGCCTCGGGGTGCTGACCCAGGTACCTCGGAACCCAGACGGGGAAGAAAGCCAGTAGAAAGACTAATCCATGAAGCAACGACAACGTATAGAGTAGGGATGGATGCAGGCATCAGGAAGATCTTAGAAGACTGGGAGGAATAGATAAAAGAGGAGGCAGACTCAGAAGAGGAAATGGAGGCCTGGCGAGAGGTAATCCCGGACCCAGGAAATATGAGGGGAAGACTAACACAATTTAAGAAGACTCTATACCTATACTGGCTCATGAAGAGCTTGATGGGGAAGGCCATGGAGAAACTATCAATGGGGATGGCAATGACCCTCCAGGACATGCCAAACTACAAGAAGGACCTGCAGACCATACAGTTTCAGTTGTGCAAGTAGGACATCCGCCTAGACTGAATCCAAAGGCATATCCCTTGTATCATCAAGCTGGCAGATGCACCAGGAGACTCCGCTGATGACCCAACCTCGGTCGACTCAGCCTCAGAGGACCAAAAGGAATAGTCATGTTCCTGACTGTTTTTAAGTTTTTAGCAGATAACATTTACTTTTATAATGTATGCTTATGATAGACAAAAACTCAGACTCGTATTATGATATAGATGTATATATAGCTTGGGTAGATCGCCTTAAACTATATTATTTTTGGATGGCATATAATGCGGATAGGTGGTCAATAGACTTGGTTTTCCACTAGGCATGTTGAGGCCACCTATCTCATCTATGTGGTGTAAACTTGTTTTTCATAAATAGAAAATAGAAGGTCCTACCAAGCATTACAAAAAAAGGTCAATTTTCAAAATCCAATCCCATTTTAATCCATTTGCAATAACCCTCTCTTATTTAATTCAATACACAACAAATCACTCTCATTTAAGTGAATTCACAACAACCCACTCCCACTAAATCAATTACAACAATCCACTTATATTTAAGTCAATTTCCAACAACCTTTTCATTTAAAAAAAAAAACTATTTGCATTTAAGTGATTTGCAACAACCCTTTTATTTAAGTAAATTTTCAAGAATCCACTTCCTTTTAAATCTATTTGCAATAACTCTCTCTTATTTAAGTCAATGCATAACAAGTTATTTAAGTCAATGCATAGCAACCCATTTCCATTTAAGTCAATTCACAACAAGCCAATGTCAATTATAACAAGCCAACAATGCATAACAACAAGTTATTTAAATCAATGCATAACAACCCATTTCCATTTAAGTCAATTCACAACAAGCTGTCAATTATAACAAGCCACTTATTTTAAATTAATTTGCAACAACCTTTTTATTTAAGTCAATTTCCAGTTAGCCACTTATATTTATGTCAGTTTGCAACAACTTTTCTATTTAAATCAATATCCAAAAATCCACTCCCATTTAATTCAATCACAACAAAACCACTTATAAGTAAATCAATTTAGGACATTTACATATGTCAAGGTGTATCAAGTTAGTATTTTTTTTTCTTAAATTGTGTCATTCAACATGTAGGCTAAGTTGGAAGTGGTATTCTACAATGTTATATTTTAACATGTCAAACATAATGAAACTTAGGCTAAGTTGGAAGTGGTATTCTACAATATTCGATTCGAACATGTTTACCATAATAAAACTTAGGATTAAGTTTATCATGAAACACACATATGGTGTGTTTTCTTTAAAAATTTGTCTAATTTTTTTACATAACTTTGGAATTACAAGTTTAGATTACTAATATAGGGTTGTTGTGACAAAAATAGGGCTTATATCTCCATATTCATAGGGCTTATATCTCCTTGTTATCTTTGCCTTATGCATGTAGATTAATGGATACATGTAGATTAATGGATATGGAATATAATGATCCTCCCATGTAGAAATAATATAATCGATCATTTTTTTATATGGAATATAATGATCCTCCCATGTAGAGATAAAGTAATCGATCATTTTTTTATATGGAATATAATGATCCTCTCATATAGAAATAATGTAATCAATCATTTTTTATTATTATTAATTTAGATTACATTTTATAGAGTTAATATTAGAAAAAAAATATTAATTTATTTTCTTAAATAATTTTATTTTATTAAATAATTTTATTTTTCATATATTTAATTATCTATTATTTGACTAAAAATAAAATAACCATTTATAAAGTTAATATTATAAAATGAATTAATTTATTTTTAAAAAAACATAATTTTATTTATTTTTACATTCTAATGGTGTCAGTGTCAGTTAGTTTCTATCTTATTTCAAAATGATGATGTACTATCTAGTGGTCAGTTCTATAAGATGCAAGATGTACTGACTTCATTGTAGGAAGGCACTGAAATGTGAGCTGTTTAAGTAGGTCAATAGATTTAGAAAAACTGAAATCAATTCACTACAAAATGTAATGGCTTAATTGTACGAAAGAACGAAATGCTTATCATTCATAAACTGTGAATATGTAATATACCATAGCTTATCATTCATAAATAGAAGATATTTAATATACCATAACCTATCATTTATAAATGGGGCAAGATGCACATCTCAAAAACAAAGTTTGATGCGTCAATATACACAGGCAACATTAAATGTTATTCTTTGTGGATTGATGCTAACAACAACGATGCCACAGGCTACTTCCAGTCCAATCCAAATCCCATAGCTGCCATATAAACTCAACCAGAGTAGAGGTTGCGAATGAACTAAGCCCATAAGATCTATAAAAGACAAAAAGGAATTTGTGTTGAGTGGTTTGCAATGCACAGGATGCCAAATTTATAGAAGTTCATCGCTTTTTCAATGCAACCTAAAAATCAAAGTAATTAAGTTCACTGCAAAGTTCAAGGATTATGTATACTGAAAATGATGATTTGAGGAACTCTGCATCATGATTGATCACTGCGAGGACTTACACGACAAGGACTGAGCACCAACCTCCATTCCAACCAGTCAGTGAAGGATCTTCATATTACCATTGATGTCATGGATGATATCATGTTGCCTTTATGGTTAAAGCTTATTAGTTTCACCAAGTGCAAGAGTAGTACAACGGGAAAACATCTTTTAAGAACGCAAGAAAAAGGTAACATGGCAAATTGAATTCTACTAAAGTATGTTGTCCAAATCCATCATTCTCCTTGTCCAAGTCCAAGTGCTTATCTTGGACTTCTTGTCCAAGTCAATTGCCTATCTTGGACTTGATTCACCATTGGAAGAAACTATCCAAAATAGAACAAGTCAAGTGGCTATTTATTAACTCTTGGATTTGATTCACCATTGGAAGAAACCATCCAAAATAGAACAAGTCAAGTGGGTATTTATTAACTCTTAACCTGAAAGTTGTGCTAATAATTAAGGGCAGGTGAGAAAGAAAACTTGGACTTATTTACCATTAGAAGAAACCATCAAATAAAATTATGTATTATGTGCTAATAATTAAGCGCAGGTGACCAAGAAAACTGGGACTTATTCACGATGGGAAGAAACCATCCAATAAAATTATGTTAATTTTTTATTTCAGACTTTCGTGATCTATATTGTATTTTTGGCATTTGGAATAATCACATCATCAATATTAGATTGGAAGAAACCATCCAAAAGGCTGTTAATTTAATATAATTTCTAAGAAGTTGTTTAATTATTCAATGTTTTGATTTTTTAAAGTCAAAATTGGCGATACAATTTTGATAGAGATTATGATTTTTTATTATTTGAAATACATTTATAAAGACATTAATGTACTCAATACCCTAAGACACTTTTGAAGCACTCTACTAGTGCAGAGGGGGCAGAGGATGCAATTAAAACTTACAATTCCAACAATTAATTATCAAATTTGAACAAATTTAATAAAAAAAATACTAAAAAAAATAAAAATAAAAACCTTTAATAATTACATTATACTAATTTCAAATTTATATTTTTCCATATATATAGTATTATACTAATAAGTAAGATATCAAAAGTTAGAGATACATTAGATTAAGATAATCACATATTTTTAATTTATCTAATATCATTCTTTTTGTTATAGTCAATATAAGCTCAATAATTAATGTATAAGAAATAATAAAGTCTTAAATAATTAGGTACGCATTGGATTTGGAATCCAATACCAACATAGATCCATTTAAGTACAGATCTAACATGAGTTGAGAGGGATGTGTAAACTTTTTTTAGAGTTCAAAATACAATGTGTTTTTACTTCTAATTACTTTACAACATATTCACAATTTTTTTACTTCTAATTACTTTACAGCATATTCAATTTTTATTTATTTATTTTTTTTTTATTTTTTTTTCTTCATGTGTAAACTTTTTTAGAGTGCAAAATACAATGTGTTTTTACTTCTAATTACTTAAATTAAAACATATTCACACATTTTTTTTACTTCTAATTACTTTAGAGCATAATATTTTTTTTTAATTATAGCCCATATTAGTTTTCTATTTAGAACAATTTTTAATTTTAATTTTACTTTAAAATGAGTAGGGACGAATGAACAAACATACACATCCCCTCATATTGGCTTGTAGGATGAGCCTCTCTGCTCAATAATATAATACTGCTCTACTAGTTAGGCATGCATCCGCCAAGGCAGGTATTACACATCCTCATATTAGGTTGTAGGATGAGCCTCGAGACTCAATAATATAATACTTCTCTACTAGTTAGGGATGCATCCACCCAAGCAGGTATTAAGCATAAGGTATCAAGTTGATTACCTATTAATTCAGTCAAAAGTGCCAATTTTTTTTTATTTTTTATTTTTTAATTTGGCAAAGCACAACTTTAAAAAATATTTCTAATTTTTGTGAATTATTTTATTTTTTATTTATCTATATCATCGGATTGGTGGTTCATTTTAACATATTATTGCCAAATGCCCTGGAAAACCTGTAGGTGGACTAAAAGTGTTGAACCATAACATCAGTGCATGTATGTTATATTTCATTCAATCTGGCTTCTTAAGCAAGCATGGCTCCATTTATTATTTAACTTGCCCAAGCTTAGCTTAGGAAAGTACAAAACCTTGTAGATTGTAGTCCCCACATTTTACTGTATCACATTTGATAAATCATATATAAAATTCATAAATATGTTTGATAATCTAGTTTCAACAATTAAATAATTCAAATTTTACAAAATAATTTTTAATATAATTTTAATATTATATTTTTTAATTATAAAATATATTTTTAATAACCATAATGCTATAATAATTTAATAATGATCATAACAATAATAATTAATGTAATTATTTTTATAACTGTAATAGCTTATTTTATTAATATATTTTTAATATAATATAATATTATTTATTTGATTGTGTTAAAGCTATATTAATATAAAATTTGTAAATTTAAAGTTTTATTAGTTTTATTTTGCACAAAAATAAAGATTTTTTCAAAATCCCAACATAATCAATTCTACTTCTTTTGATCAGATTTATGTAGCATATATCAAGGGGGTCATAACTATAATATAACATGGTTAACAAGTTCAATCATATTCAACCATGGTTATTTATGGTTGACATGGGAAACACAATCAACATAGTCAACATGGTCAACCATATACATCTATAGCTACATGTTGGCAACCATGGTCAAACAAGCCCATCCATGATCATCCATGTTCATCCATAATCAACCATAGTTGACCATAATTAACTATGGTCAAATAAACTCAATCATGGTCAATCATGGGCAACAACACAACCATATTCATCCATCATTAAACCACATTAACAATGGTTAACCATAGACACAATGCTCCTCCATGGTTATCATGGACAACCATATCCACATATAATTAAATATTTACAACCATGAATAAATGAGGGGTTTTGACATAATAAATGACTAATTTACATCTAATTTTTATAAATAGTTGACAAATTTTTAAACAACTTCTCAAAATCATTATAAAGGATATACATATTATAAGTTTATCAATATGTCACATACTCATACTCAAACTGAATCTTGTTTTTTACTTTATTGAGCTATGTTTAAATTAATTTGTTTTGAGGTGTTTCCTTCAACGGATTAAACCCGATATACCAAGAATGCAATGCCAAAAAGCTCCACTCGTTGATCGACGAAATTGCTTTGATTTTCATAAGGTCCTCCTGGTTGAGAAAATGAAAGTTGTACCAACCACTTAACAATCGCACCATTGTAGGCATATAACCTAACAGTGATTTCCATTTTGTAGGCATATAACCTAACAGTGATTTCCATTTTGTGTCTACCTAACGCCGCATATTCAGCGTCGCTCAAATCAGCAAAATGCCACTTTCCAACAAGAGCCCGCTTCTGAAGGCTAGTAACGCGGTCCATCAGCACGTCATGGCCAAAAACCAGAGCAGGTGTTGGGGATGTAATTTTGATGGATCGATGTTGTTGCTGGGATCGCCATCCATTAACCATGTGGGGATGACCATGCAAACCATGTTCCACATGTATGCCATCTGGCAAGTGCATCGACAGTTGAGTCGAGTGCCAAGTGTCCTGGACATTTGGGCCCCGCCGCCGCGCCGACCCAGGAAGAAGCCCATAATTTGACTCAACATCGAGCGTGGCAAGAATGAAGGCCTCGTGTGCTAAGGTGTCATATTCTAGCAAGTCCATGAACTCATAAGCAAGAATAAGGACCAATGCAAGTGAGAAGATGAGGGAAGGAATGTAATTGCAGACTTAATATCCATCAAGTGGTAGGTCAAATTTTAATAGATCACTTCAGAATATCACTACCAAGAATACTTAGGGATCCACAGGGCTCAAGGCACGATGTACTAAACCCACGGAACATATCACCCACATAACGCCAAAAGAGGTGAATCACCATTGAAAATCAATCCAAAAGGGGAAAGTACCCAGAGTGATGGAATAAAATAAAAGAATTTCTGATCATGACTGAGAGAGTGGGGATCCCAATCCAATATGTGAGGAGGTGTATGACAGTGAAGAATGTGTGATGCAGAACCAACTCACCTCAAAGCGAGAATACCATACCGCCCCACTCGAAAATTCAAAAACCTCCGGAAAATATACAAGCCCCAGTGCCAGAAAAATCAAGCCATTCCAAATTAGGAACTAGAGCAGAAGCACAGTGAGAGGAAGAACATCCAACCAGAGCCACAATGGAAGAGTGTTAAACCCCTTCACAACAGTAGCAACAACAACAACCCAGACATGTCCACCACCTATTGCAAACTCGAAATTCAAATGCCTTGCAAGGCTGAGAGATGATGAAAGAATTTACCCACCGATTCCAAAGAGGAAGAAAATTGTTAGTACATAGGCAAGTTCCTTCCCCGGGAAAACTGTGGACAAATGAGATTAAAAATATCAGTCCAGAGAGGCATATGGGCGTCGAATGGGAGGGAAGATATGGGTTTGAAATATACAAATAAGAAAATATATTGCGAGACCGAGAAGCATCAGAATATGAAAGACTTCCGAGTGGAGAAAAGAGTGGATATCATTGAGAAGCAGAAATGGCATGCTATATATATCTGTGAAGAAGATATAGCACGAGAACGCCCAAAGGTGCCACAAGAACCGAGGATAAAAACATAGAGCAGGTTGACCCAGAGGAATCAACTAGGAAAATGAACCACAAACCCGACAATGAGATAGCTAGTAAAGGAGAATGAGCCAGAGACAAACAGTACCACCACCTCAGGATTGTGGTCAAATACGGAGAATACGCCCCACATATCTCAGATAGTGACTAATGTGGACATTCTTAGACAATGACAGAATCAAAACAAGACAACACAAAAGTCAAAGGGAAGACGGGCAAGTTCTCATCAAACCCATAGTTACCAAGTTCGAATTTGAATTTGAATACGAATTCTATTCGATACGAAAAAAATTCGACTCTCTAAAATTCAATATGGAAAAAATTCGCCAATATACATCTTACACTATTCGTCAATATACATCTTACACCATTATTAATAACATTTTTTCTTAATTTTTTAATAATCTAAATTAACAATTTAATTATATTATAGAAGTTGCAAATAAAATTAGACATTGAAATTAGTAGAAACTATTCTTGAATGGAAGTGAATGAGATATGGAAATTAGTAGAAACAACGCCTCTTCAATGGAAGTGAATAAGATACAATGGGGGAACAAACTCTTAAACATTAAAAAAAATGAACCTTAAAATTGTAAGTTGGTCAATCAAAAGATAGTAATTAATGTTGTAGTTTTTAATGATAAATATTTAGGCAATTTCTTAATTACTAAAGTAAAATATAAATTAAAAATCATCAAATTAGAACTATCAAGAATCATCAAATTAGAATTCTTGTTTTTTTCCTAATTGTTCAAATAGAAGTGAATGAGATATTGGAATTAGTAGAAACAATTCCTCTTTGTCAATCAAAAGATAGTAACTAATGCTGTAATTTTTAATGATCAATATTTAGACAATTTCCTAATTACTAACTAAATAAAATATAGATAAAAAATCATTAAATTAGAACTATCAAGAATCATCAAATTAGAAATATTTTGCTATTTTCCTAATTGTACCAAAAGATAGTAACTAATGCTTTAATTTTTAATAATGAATATTTAGACAATTTCCTAATTACTAACTGAATAAAATATAGATAAAAAATCATTAAATTAGAATTATCAAGAATCATCAAATTAGAACTATCTTGCTGTTTTCCTAATTGTTTAAAAGATTTAGAAACCATACTATATTTTCTTTACAAATTTCTTAAAAGAAAAAAACTAAATTACAACCAATTTAAAAAACTAAATTACAACCAATTTTATTATGAATAAATAATTCCAATTACATTACTCACTCATCAAAGAATTATAAGAAAGAGATTAAAATTAAAAAAGAAGAGAAAAAAATATTTTATTGTGAAAATAAGAAATAAATAAATATATATATATATATATATATATATATATATATAGTTTATTGTGAAAATAAAAATTTAATATCACCATTAAATGTTTTAAGAAAGATAAAAGCCCTGGCCCAGATGGATGGACCATCGAATTTTACATTGCTTTCCTTGATATTCTGGGCAATGATCTTCTCAATATTATTGAGCATTGCAGAAGAAATGGCAGAATATCATCTGCTATCAAATCCACATTCATAGCTCTTATCCCAAAAGCCAACCATCCGGTCTCATTCAATGACTTCAAACCCATATCCCTCTGCAATTGCCTATACAAAATTATTGCCAAGATAATCGCCAATCGTCTGAAGCCTATATTATCTCACCACATATACCCTGAACAATTCACTTTCCTTAATCACAGGCAGATACATGAAGCCATCGCTACCGCTCAGGAGCTCATACACTCTCTTCATATCAAAAAACAAAAGGGTATGATACTAAAGGTGGATCTTTCCAAAGCCTTCGATAGAGCCAACTGGCTTTATATCAGGTTGCTTCTAACTCACCTTGGCTTTCCTTATAGCTACATTAAATGGATAATGAGCTGCATTACAGACGTATCATACAGTGTTCTACTCAATGGTGAAGCCACATCTTTCTTTACCTCGGAAAGAGGACTCAGGCAAGGATGCCCCCTATCTCCACTTCTATTCCTACTCATTATGGAAGGCTTAAGTAGACTCATCACATCTGCCCGGGATAGGAATCAGATCACCGGCATCAATATCTCTGATAATTTTTATCTTACTCACCTATTATTTGTGGATGATATTCTCATATTTCTAAATGGATGCATAGGTGATGCCACTACTCTCCAGCATATATTTGTACTCTTCCAACAGGCCACAGGCATGATGATAAACGAAAGCAAATCTACAATCGCGGCTGTTGGTTGCACTCGTCATGAATCTACATATGCATCCCATCGATTCCCCTTCACCTCATTAAATCTAGCCGACAGCATCAAATATCTGGGATACAGACTAAAACCCCTCGGTTACAGGATTGCAGATTGGACTTAGTTAATAGCAAAGGTGGAGAAAAGATTGCAGGTGTGGTATCATAAATATCTTTCAAGAGCTGGGAGATTGATCCTCATTAAAGTTGTTATTGAAGCCACACCAGTTTACTGGATGACTTTGGCTTGGATACCTCGAGGCATCCTGTGCAGACTACAAAGTATTTGTGCTAGATTTTTATGGAAAGGTCACCACACAGGGAAGCTTTTTGCCTGGGTTAAATGGGACACCATTGCTAGACCCAAACGTTGGGGAGGTTGGGGCATTAAGAAACTTGATTTCTTTGCCAAAGCTTTGGCAGCCAAACTTGGTTGGCATCTCCTGACTACAGACAGCCTATGGTCTCATGTCGCTCACACCTTATGGATTGGTTTCGTCAACAGCATGAACCTGGACACAATATATCCAATATTTGGAAAGTTGTTCTCCACTCACTACCTCTATTGCGGGAAGGCATTACTTGGCGCATTAAGGAAGGAAATAACGTACGGATAGGGGTGGATTCATGGGTGGGGTGCGGCAATATTCACAGATTATCTGAAGGACTGATAAGGCACCTTCACAGCAGAGGTATTACGCATATTAAACAAATTGGCGATAGTGACAATTCTACCTTTCTTCAACAGGCTTGGGCAACTTCTCGTACTTTAGAGATCCCTGAACAGTGGCAGCAAGAATGGCGGGACTTTACAGATGCTCTCACACAGGCTCATATCAGACTCACTGAAGGCCCTGATGAGATTATCTGGGCCATTGCAAAACACGGTATATACTCCCCTAGATTGGGATACTTAAAGCTCATGGAACCATTCAAGCCCCCGAATATCCTCCCCATCTGGAAAGATCTCTGGAAGCTTGGAGTTGCCCCACGCACTCGCCTTTTAATGTGGAATATACTCTTAGACAAAATCCCTACTGGAACCAATCTTATGAAGCGATCATTTCATGGACCATTCAAATTCCATCTCTGTTGTATAGAAGAGGAAAGCACTGAACATCTTTTTTTAAAATGCAATGTTACTAAAGACTTTTGGCAAAATATTTCTGCTCACTATCCTTCCCTCAAAGACTGGCAGGGTCCGAATATTATGGAGGCTTGGAGCTGTTGGTGCCGAGATCATACTGGAAAATCCATCAACATGCCATTGCTTGTTTGTTGGGCAATATGGATAGCTCGGAACCAAATTATTTTTCATAACAAGGCACCTCATTGGCCTGTAATACTGAGTCACACTATTGCTGATTATGACTTACTACCTGAGGTAGTTTCTATTACCCCCTCCCCCCCCCCCCCCCCCCCCCCCCCGCACTAACAAGCCTATAAGTATTAACAAATCGAAGCCTTGGGCTTTTTTTGATGGCTCTGCTCAAGAAGCAGGCTGTGGTGGAGGAGCGATATTATACCTCAACGATGCACATTCTTATAAGATCCAGATTAAGCTTGGCAGAGGCACCAACAATTTTGCTGAATTAAGCACAGCAAAACATATCATACACTTTGCATTACAAAAACATTGCAGCCACCTACAACTATTTGGTGATTCACAAATTGTTTGCAACTGGCTGAACGATGCATCTCATTGCTATGCATTCTCTTTGAGACATATTCTTGATGAGGCAAAAAGACTGGTCACATCTTTTGAATCCTTTGTCTGTCGCCATATCTACAGGGAACAGAACACCGATGCGGACCAGCTATCCAAAGAAGCAGCGCACAGACAACGAGACGACTGGCTGATCCAGGAGGAGATTGATGGAACCTTCCATCAGCCCTACCACAGACCTTTTGATGACCTTAGTAGGAATGGGTCTCAGACCCTCATATAATCAGTTTCTGTTTTATGTGGATTTTGACATATGTATTTACATGTATATACATCATTATATATGAACCAGTTATAACAGTGCTCTCTGCGTAGAGCCGAAATGTAATGTGTTTACATCATGTTTCTTCTAAGTTTTGGACATATCTAGTTACAGTTACAAGGACTCCCTGCGTGGAGGTCAAGACATACATGGTTTTTTTGTACAAGGCAAGCCTCTGGACCACAATATGAATATGCATCAGCATCTGCAAAATGTAATTTCTCCATATTAATAGAAATTACGACTTTTTCCTTATGGGAAAAAAAAAAAATTAATATAAAAACTATTTATTTAATTTTTATACATATTTTTAGAGAACTTTATTATTTTTAATATAAAAATTAAACAAACAATGTAAAAATTAATAACAAGTCAAATTTACTAACGCATCAAAATAACTTTGATATAAATAGAACTCTAAATTTTTTAATCATTAATCACAAGAGTATTGCAGAACAAACAGGGAAAATTAAGTTTTTAACGGCTCAATAGTTTTAAACATCTATAAAAACGGAGAATTGCGTTCAACCGTTCAATATCTACAACTGCATGACGAAACTAAGGCACGGACAATGGAAAATGGAGCAAGAACGACTTCTTGAAGAACACATATCAAAGAAAATTTTAAAAATAAAATTGGGAGACTATGTGTCTAAACCGAATTTCAGCGTATTAATGGCCGAATTGGACCGAATTTCCAAATTTTTGAATTCTTCAGCCCGATTCGACCGAATTTGGTAACCATGATCAAACCTGAAAACATATGGCTGCAAGTCTTCAAATTAAAGTTGCAGCTAATTTTCCCGTCCCATTGCAGGAATGATTAACATACAAGAAGTTCAATGCATTACAGGAATAACCAGCATTGTATTAAAACAAAAACCGTTGTTGGCTTGTGTTGGAAGGAACTAGAACTAATTCCAACTACCTGCAATTAGAATTCAACAGAAGGTTTAAATGCAGTTTCTAGAAATTATTGACAACGGGGAAAGCTTCCTGAAGAAGCCACCGCCCCAATCAATCTCCAGAACTTTCTCTTTCATGTATAAAAACCTGTTTAATCAACGAATGAAAGCAAGGTGTGTTTTCTGTGTTCAGTCTTTGAGTCCCTGCTCTCTCTGATATGGTATCGGAGCAATATCCAATTTGGTATCAGAGATGAGGGTGTGAGCTCAGTGAGTATTGGTGAGCTGTGAGCGAGGGCGACTAAGCCGTGAGTTTGTAGTGAGGGTTGTATGAGCGGTGGTCACTGATTTCGAGTTGTGGAGTGTAGTGAACCTGAAGTGGACCTGAGGACGCGTTGAGTCCTATGTTGCTGGGCTGTTAGAGCGCTGAGGTGAGTGCCAAGAAAACGAGCGTGAGAGTCAAGAGTCATGAGGAAGACTTTTGTGTGGAGTCTTTAATTCTGTTCTCTAAAGAAAAGAGCTCCGCTCTTATCTTGGTAATGGAAAGCAAGCAGATTGTTGGTTGATCTGGAAAGCCACGGACTAACGCAAAATGAGGTGCACTTGTAACTAATATAGAGCCTGCATACAGTGATGCAGTGAGCGGCCAACGTCTATGATCGAGTTGTATGGTATTAGAGTGTGATGTTGTGGATGTTGTCGATCTGATCGTTGTTGTGATGAGCGTGTTATTGTAGCCGTGGGGACCTTGGCTAGTGAATCTATGTGCCTTTTGGAGAAGTTGTATGTTGCTGTCATGAAGTAAAGCTGAGTAGAGAGTTGATATGTCATCCGAGGGAAACTGTGTGCTATTTTTGTTGTTGTAGTGCCAGAGGGCCGATATCTGTGGGTAGAATTTTTCTTTCGAGCGCGGTGAGGAGTCTCTTGCGGCCGGGACGTTTGAACATTGGTGTGTTGCCTAGCCGTGAGAAGGAGTGCGTGTAAAGACGTGGAGTCTTGCTGCGGATTGAAGGGCGTTGATGTTGAAAGAGTGTGAGCGCTGCGTGGAGATGATTCTTTGCAAAAATCGTGCAAGTGAGTCATGTTCAAGAGAGTGCTGTTAGTGAGAATTGTTTGTGACAACCAGCAGAAGGTCACTGGTCTGATTGGAGGAGCTTGGAGGGCCAAGGAGAGCCGAGAGAGGTAGTAGAAGAGGCGTTTTGTTTGAAGTGTGGATGTTGAAGGAGCTTAAAGGCCGAGGAGTGGAGACAGCTGTGAAAGTCTCGGGGAGCGAGATTCGATTTGTGTGTGAATAGTGGTGGATTGTGTGCCACCTGGGAGTGTTATGAATTTGTTTGTTGCAGTGCGTTGCATGGAGGGCGTTGTTTGCTGTCTGATCCCTTGAAGAAATTGTTGGAGAGAGCAGTTCCAAAGGCATATTAGTGTTGGAACATTGAGCCTAGAGAAGCATCCAAAGTAGATTGTGTGGTGTGAGAATTTGTATAAGGGAACACTGGGAAGCTACGTGGAGCTGGAGTGGCTTTAGCGGTGTGGAGTTTCAAGCCCATGGCATTCTTAGGAGCTGTGCTGCGTAGCAGCTGTTCTACTACTTATTGAAGATTAAGATGAGGGTTTACGTCTGATTTGTGTGGTTAATTGTTGTTGAAAGAGGCGTGAAAGCCTAGGAGTTTTCATTTGAACTGTTGTAGCGCAGAGGAGGCAGTCTTGGAAAGAATTGAAACAAATGAAGAGAAAGAATGAAATGGAAATAGTTGCAGAAGAATATGAAATGCTTCAACCAAAAGTAGATCTGAATCAAATAGAAGAATTTGAAGACGCTGATGCAATACTGAAACGATTAATGCCAGTTCTGCCAATTTTCTCAGGTAAAAATTTTAAACTTTGGGCAATTAAAATCGAAGGATTGCTTGGTTCAGTAGATTTATGGAAATTTGTCCAAGAAGCTTCTATAAATTTTGATGATAAGCGTAGAAATGCAATAGCATTTTTTCTCATCATATCAGCTTTAGATGAAAATATTTTGTCTAGTATTTTGTATGAATTTGGTGAAATATGTGATGCAAAAATATTTTGGGATATTCTTGAAATGAAATACAGTATGGAGGGTAGTGAGAAAGCTGAAGTTGATGAAGGTGTTGTTGCTAAAAGTGATTGTGTTGAAAGCATCATAGCTGGGATTAAGGCTGAAAGTATGTCTTTAGCTGACAATAAAGTAGTATGTGATATTAAGGAAACTCCCTGTGATGCAGAAATTTATGAAGTCAAATTTGATGACAATTATGTATCCCATGATGAGTGGTTAAATATGATGCATGAAAAGCAT
Source organism: Pinus tabuliformis (assembly GCA_031772625.1). Taxonomy (NCBI): domain Eukaryota; kingdom Viridiplantae; phylum Streptophyta; class Pinopsida; order Pinales; family Pinaceae; genus Pinus; species Pinus tabuliformis. The sequence continues at coordinate 59,836,975 of CM062804.1, read as the reverse complement.
ATTATTGATGAGTTGTTGTTTGGTGAGAAGAGTTGCCTACCTCCATACACAAATCAAATGCAGGACAACATGTTTGCAGCAACAGAATTGGTGAAAGAGGTTGAAGACATGAATCAACCAACTATGTCAGCAAAGAAAAATGAAGGAAGCAAAGCTCTTTCCAAAGAGCACGATGAAAAAAATCAATATGGTTTTGTTTATGAATCTAATGTTGATTTTGAGTGTGCAGATATTGACAATCAGGAAGAAGCAACAAAACTGGAAGAAATTGCAAGCATTAAGGACAAGTATAAGTCCCAAGAACATGAATTAGATTACCTTGTTCGGGATCTTGCATTGCATCCCAATCCAGAAGAGGTTGTTGACGATAAGTATGTAAGCAAGGAGCAAAGGAATTTCATAAGGAAACCCAGAAAGGTGAAGATGAAACTGCACCAGCAAAGGAAAATAAACAAGCATGGACCCTTTAATAAGAAGGCAAAAATGAAATGTTTTGTTGTAAGCCTAGCTGAGACCTAGACCAGCAGGCATATCAGTTAAGAGTATGTTTGTTATATAGTTGGAATTAAGGGGGAGTGTTGGAAGGAACTAGAACTAATTCCAACTACCCGCAATTAGAATTCAACGCAGTTTCTAGAAATTATTGACAATGGGGAAAGCTTCCTGAAGAAGCCACCGCCCCAATCAATCTCCAGAACTTTCTCTTTCATGTATAAAACCCTGTTTAATCAACGAATGAAAGCAAGGTGTGTTTTCTGTGTTCAGTCTTTGAGTCCTTGCTCTCTCTGATATGGTATCGGAGAAATATCCAATTGCTTGAAGTCGTCGTCCTGCAATGCGCCCACTTTGTTGCCTCTGCCTGCGGGACGCTAGTGCTCTCCACATTCAAAGTCTCACAAGATATAAATATTTAAGAAGATAGGATTTTCACATTCAGACTCACACGGAATTCATTGAATTTTTGATAGTTGTCCAATTCACGAAAAAGGCGATTATTGATTGGAAGCCTCATAGAGCTCTTTCACATGGTTGTAGGGTTGGAGCTCTTCAGGAAATTCTCAACATTGTAGGAGAATCTTGTGACGAAACTTACCAAAAACTTGATATCTCGTATGTATGAATGTTGCAAATGCAAATGTTTTACAATTTGGACAAAAGGGATAGAGACAACGTGTAAACGAGCATTTAATTGTTAAGATAGAGAGACTACATGTTAAGATAAGAGAGACAACGTGTGAACGTGTTAATCTCTACGAAATTTAGACAGTTGGATTAGATTATTCTAATTATTCCGGAAGCATTTCCATTTTAATATGCATGACAAAATTCATATAATTGGATTCTATTATTCCCTTGTTTCTTCTGCAAGCTTGTTACAATTATTATTATTATATAAACTTTACCTAAAAAGTGAGTTGTTTTTAGTGATATTTATTTGGAAGTTTTTTTTATGTGGGATTTTCTAGTTTAATTTTTCTAAAATCCGTAGGAATTTATTGAAATCATAAGCTTGATGGGTAACCCTGTACAATCGAAGTGCCCCTTTTTAGAGTGCTGAATTCATACAATAAAAAAAACTAGTTTAAATAACACAAATCTAGATTTCACCTCTAATTTTTCCGCAAGAGTCCGCCACCATAAATTCCAAAAAACCGCATTACAAACAACTCCCATAAAAAATAAAAACCATGTCGAATTTATTTTAATGAAAATGGAAAATATATATGATAAAGGAAAAATGTGTGTACATGTATCATGAGAGATGAGCAATCCTATAGTATAACTACTTAGGTCATTATTTTGACTATTCATTGTAACTTCTTCCACTGACCCACAACAAAGTAACTATCTCTTTCGTTATTGTCATCCTACAATTATGTTTGTAATTAAATTTAACATTACAATTTAGAAATCTAAATTAGAAAGATGACAAACTACATAAAATTGTGAATGATATCTGGAAGCTCGTCCAAAAGCTCTAGCAGGATACTAGGTGGTTGGTGACCTTAGATCAAGCTTGTAGTTAGAACCTCCAAGTGAAAATGCTAATATCCCCTCCCATTTCACATTGATCCACTCTGAAGAACCCACCAGTATCGGATCTATCTTCTGAATGATAGGGATAAGCTTCTGACCTTCCTACCTACTTTACCTAGCTAGTGAGTGTCTAAGTACATTCCAAATTATGAAAGAATAGGAACAATGAATTGGGTGTAGTTTTATTATGTAATAATTTGGTTTAATTAATACAGTGTATTATTAAATATTTATAAAATATTTATGAAATTTTGATATTTTTATTATTTTATATTTTAATTTGGCTATATTTAAACTAAGTGATAAGGATTAGCTACTCTCTAGTTACTATATAGCACTTGTTTATTGAAGATTATATAAAATTACTACATATTTTGAAAATTATTTATGAAAAAAGAAAGTTATTTTAAGGATGTTGAAAAAGGAAATATGTGTTAATAATAGAGTAGAAAATTTATAGAAATAAAAAAGAAAATGATGAAATATTTGTAAAAAATTAAAAGTATATTGTTTTTATTATCATATAATTTATATAATAAAAAAATTATATGAATCAAAAAAATGTTTATATTATTATGTTGTATTTAAATATTAGGATAATACATTTGGTACGGTGTGTTGTGGCCAGCAACAACCCCCCTTTTTATTTAGAGTTATTCCTAATACTAAATAAGTGGGGACCCTTAGTTAAAAATCTAGAAAATCAAAGTAGTGCTTAAATTTCCTTTTTCAAATAAAATTACCATAATAAGCTTACGAAGCCCCTTGGAAAATCTAAAAATCTAAGTTTTATGATAAGGTAAAATGCAAATCTTTCCTTAGGAAATATCGCATCGCAAAAAGATAGCGGAATGCCTCCTTACAAGCCGAAGTTCCAATATTGCGAGATCACGATACGCGGAATATCGCATCGCATCCAGCAAATACAACTTACATGAAACACTTTAAAATTTGCCGATATGCGATGACGTCAATCGCAAGATCACATTTCGTAGAAAATATGTTAACAAAGATTGTCATACATAACATTCCTGCAATCTGCGATATTGCGATTTCGCGATACAACGATAAAGCGATAATGCGATGTCATGAGCGATCAACCTTGCGATGTTATGATTTTGCGATTTTGCGATGTTGCGAAGCAAATCAAAAAATCGCTCCATCGCAAATCTTTCGGGCGCGTTATTCAAGAAAAATATTTTCCATAAGCTGACACCTAGTTATGCACTTTAATGCTAATAAATGAGGTAGTTTCCAGTTATTAATGGAATATGGGTTCGTGCTTATTGAAAGAATCATCTCACGTAAGGTGGTATACTTGATGTGTCTGCGGCATTTAAAACTTTCCCATCACCGTTCCTTGTCATTCATTTGCACTTCACTTGTGAATTGCAGGAACGGAGAACAGAGGCCAATAAAAAGCAATACGCAGGATAAAATGGGAAAGAAAAGCAAAGCTCCGCGCTCCGAAGAGAGAGAAATGGCACCCTTGTATACAGACATGGCCTGTAACAGAGACACGGGAATAGCTACGTGGGAATGCATGTATAATCTGCTTGAAGAGGAGAATCCAAGAGTAATGGAAGTTACTGCTACCACGGGCTCAAATAGTTCTTTTGAGGCATCCATCACAGAGCTAGCTTGCTCATTCTTGCACTGGATAGCAGCAAGGCCTAAAATTCTTCCATACACGGACATGGTCAAGTGGGTATTGAACAGCGTTGATATCAGAAACAGATGGTTTAAAACTCAGGGTCAAGAGCTTACGGAAGTATTAATTTTACAAATGTTGAACTTTATATCTGCTGAAAGGAAAAAACGCATCAAGGAAACCCGGACCAAGAAACGGAGGCAGTTTTCGATGCGCGATTAGCGCCGATTAGCGCTTAGCGCTAATCGCGCATCGCTGAGAAAAATTTCTCGAAAAGGCAAGCTGCTAATTTCCCAGTCACCTGCAAGCTCCGAAAATTGCAAGAAAGTAACGATACAGACAGATTGGAAACAGAGAGCTCAAGAAAAGGCAAAAGCAATCCAAGGGTTAACCAAGTTGAACTGGGATTATTATTGGGCATACTTGGTAAAGCCACATAGCCAATGGATGACTCTTAAGTGTATCATCAATTCGACCGAAAAGATGGCGCCAACTCTTGTCGATTCTGTTTTCTCAGCTCAGCTAAAAGCGGAAGTCGGCCAGCCGACTCTTCTCAAATAGATGCTGTATGCGTGTGATTTCAAGGACCAGATACAGAAGTAGTTTAATTTTAGATTCAATTTTAGCTTTAATTTTGTTTTATTTTCTTGAAAAGAGGACGGTCATTTAAACCGCATCCTACATTTTTGTAATAATTTGTTTTTAGAATTAATTAGTAGTATTTAAACCCTTCTCATGCATTTAGAGAAAGGTCTTGAAATTTATCAAAAACTTATCCCCAGAACATGCACTTCTTTACCCTCTAAGGAGGTTTTGATGAATGAATGGAACAGGATTTATTGATGTTTGAATTTGATATCTGCTACTGATGTTGCACTTTTGTACTCTTAGTGGATATTTGATCAAGAAGAGATAAATCGTTATCACTTGAAGCTCATGAGTAGGACTAGTTATAAATGGTATTTTTATCTCTTAACTATTTCTGCCTTGTGTTAGAGTGATTTTCAGTTCAGTTATTTATATATTAATATATGAATGCCTGAGTTATCATTTGGCACTTTTGTACGGTGATAGCTATTTATTTATGCTTAGTGTATGAATAGCCCATTATGCGATATGTTTTTCACAACTGTTTCGTCTAACTTTTTATATGAAATGGTTCATCTTTATTGAATTCTTTTCTCGTAACAGTTGAATGATCTTTATTACCATTTGTTGTTTGAAATCATTTTAGATCGCATAGAAGAAAGATTACACCCCGGGTTAGTGTAGATTTACATATTTATGTTTATTAGAATATAATTTCCTTATTATTAGATTAGAATTAGAGTAGAAGTATTCCATTTAGAATCTGTTAGATCAAAAATATCAATCTTTCACACACACACACACTGAAATTAGGAAACTGGTCCCATATCCCCAATCGGACCCGCTATACCAAACGGAAAAGGAGCTGCCAACCAAGGTCCGGACCGGGCGGGCATCCCCCTTCTTGTAGACCCGATTTTCGGGGCTTCAACATATTTGGCGCTAGAAGGAGGGCTCGAACTGTGAATGGAAAGCAAATCTAAATCTAAATACCATTCTGAGAGTAAATCGCCCTCACCATCTCCTCCGACTTCTCCATTACATTTAGAATCTTTAAATCCAGAGTCAGAAGTCGCTAGATCAACAACCACTGCTACAAACCCTGATATTTCAGAAAAATCTACTATTGAACCTCCTGAAGTTGAATCTTTGATTCACAAACTCCAGCGATTTTCAATATCTCCTCAAAAATCTGATAAATCTCAAGGCAGCGTGACTTCGCAATATAATCCTACTCATCCTCTCACCAGGTTAAAGAGCGAAAATTTTGGTGTCTCAGCCAACCGAATTACCTCTACCTACTAGGAAAAGAGCAAGGAAGTCTCCTAAAGGATCCGATAGTGAGACTCTTTCATCATCATCATCCATCTCAACCTCTTCACTGCGAAGTCAACCATCCACTCCTCCACTTCAGATCATCATCCATCAGCCTATTGCAACTTCCTCAACTCCTTCTCAATCATCTGGAGTCATAATATCCTCATCTTCTCAACCACAGGGATTTCCTCTGCTAGTAGTTCAGTGATGGCCCAAACTCCATGGAATAACCCAGGGGCAGTCTTAATGCCTGCACCCTTGAGTCAGATACCGCCCCATCCTGAAAAATGGCTGCCTAAGTTTAATCCTGAGGTAGGCATGCTAGCGGAAGAACATATAAATAACTTTATGCTATCCATAAACCTCAATGGGGTCGTTAATGAAGATGTTGTTGTTCGACTTTTTCCTTATACTTTGCAAGGAACAGCCGGATCATGGTATTTTTCATTACCATCTGGATCTATTACTAGTTGGGACATCTTCCAAGAACAATTCCTGACCAAGTTTGGTGATGACAGGTCTACAGCGACACTGATCAATGACTTGTCTAACCTTAGGGCCAAGTCAAGAGAACCTATCAAAGATTTCAATTTACGTTTCAATAAAATTTTAAACAAAATTCCTACTGCTTCTCAGCCTAGTGAAGAAGTGCGAAGTGAATGGTACATTACTGCTTTACCATCAAACTTAGCAATCTTTGTTGATAGGGCTAACAAAACAACCTTAGTTGAAAATATGAAAGAAGCGATAGCAGTAGAGAAACATATTATGGCCCTAGAAAAGAAAAACGCGATGGAAGAACGAAAATCTAAGAAGGTTTCTTTCAAAGAAGATCCCAAGAAAAAACAACCGAAAGATCCATTTGATTTAGAAGGATTACAAAAAGTTTTGAAGACCATGTCTAACGAAATGGTCGACATTAAGAAACAAGTAGCAGAAACTTCTTCTAAAAATCCATACAGGCCTTTTAAAAGAAATTCTCCAATTGATTCCAAACCCCCTAACGCTATTTCAAATGCTGAATAAGAAGAAGAAGAAGAGGAAAATGCTACTGAAGAACATACTGATGAAGAAGAAGTTGTAGAGTTATAAGGTATGTGGGATTTCATCCTCCCAAATGAAGAAGATCAAGAGGCATTCCTGGTCAGTACTCGCAGCAGAAATCAGCTTGATCCTCCTCAACCTACACCTAAGCCAAAGAGCGCAAGCTCGATGACTAAGGATAAAGTCGCAGCCAAGAAAACATCACCTAATGTTGGACACCTAATCCTAAAGGGTTAGTGTGGAATTCGAATGGACAAAAGCAGTCCAAGAGACCTTGGGATCTGAATCCCAAGAGTCACCTATTGTACTATAAATGTGTATCTTATGTTAATAAAAAATATGAACTCACTGATTTATCTTTCATATGTGTCTTGCTGTCCATGTGAGTTTAACATGGTATCGGAGCAGTGATGAGTGGCCTGTGTTCCCTGAGCAACTGGTCTGAGTTGCCTTGAATAGTGCTGACTAGAGCTGGCCTAGTCTTCTGTAAAGCTCCATTAATTCTGCCATCCCTGCGCTGTACCTGCGCCCTGCTCTTCTGAAGCTGCATACCAAATGATGTCAGAGCTGAAACGGTAACGCTGCTCCACCTGCATTTAATACGTTGTCTTTGGCCTGAATAAGCTGCCTGACACACCTCTGCTCCCTGGCGCACCAGCGCTGCATACGCTCTCTGCTCTGGTATCTGTCCATATGCCAACGCATTTGCTATTATTATAATGAAGACTGCGTTTTTTATTTCTGCCAAATTCCTGTCATCCTCAGTCTTCGAGTGATTCTCGCTCCCTGGCGCGTATCAACGTCGTTCTGCGTTTTTGTTTTGGCGTGTTTGAAAACCGGTGTGGAGACTAGGTCCAGGCGTTACAAACTATTGGGGTACGAAAATTGAATGTTGAATGCTAGCATGAAGTTAAACTTTGAGATGAAAAAATGATGGCTGCGTGGAGGTTCACTGGGATTGTAAAGCTTGTGCTTTATGCGAATGCACTGGACATGTAAACAGATCTGAACTTATTTGTGGAGCAACTGTGCAAGCCGTGTTCTTCATCTCATATTTGGATGGGTATCAACGACTTGAAAGCGTTCAACCACTCTGCAACAGTTGAGAATGCAAACTAACTTATCTCGAGGAGCCTTGTATGTATTAATTTTCTGCAACTCCTTCTGTGCAAGCAGCCAGGATGTTTCATTTTGAAAGTTTGGTTGTATATCCAAATGTTCTGGTCGGATGAATCGTTGCACTAAGCTCATCTTTTCTGAAAAGTTCCTGGTCATGCTTTGCATCTTCTGGAAGTGATCCCGTAAGGCTCATTCCTCGTATGTCTTCCTCTCGGGCTATCAAGTGCCCCATTTGAATATGAACCAGAAATAGAGGGCATATAACCATATTTTGTCTGGATGCCTCTGTTATCAGTCAAAGTACCTTTTGTACAGCGGTCCTTTTCAAGGCCATAAAGCCTGGTTTACCGTTGTTTCTTTACAATTCTTCAAACGGGCGCTTGCATGGCGTTTTTGAGGCATCTTGTCACGGTGGATCACATTTGCAGTTTTTTGTATATAAGCATTTGAATCCTCGACGAAGTGGGATTTTGTTCCAGACACCAGAACGTGGAATGCATTGGTGAATTCTTGGTTAATTCGTGAGTCATAAGTTTGACCTCAGCAGAAACATTGCATGTTCTCGCTCCTGATCCTGTCGGCCTTTTTTATTTTGAGCTGACAAAGCACCAGAGTATGAGAAACATCCGAGCTGCCTCTGCACCATGAGATCCAGGTGGTAACTCTAACATTTGCGTAGAATGGGAGTACTAAAACCCTCCCTGGCCAGATAAAGCACAGGAGCTCATTCTTTTACTGCCAGGTCTGCGTATGGCTTGTTTGCATTTCAACCATATGCATTTACGAGGGCGTTTCCTTTTTTCGTGCGCGGTGCCAGGTTCACTCTAATTCTTTTCTATAATCTGCCACATGTCGATGTCAAGCAACCGGGCACGATTTACCCTATCTTATGGAACACATTTCCTTGTATAAATTGGGGCTTATGCGAATAGCCATGCGGCCCTTGAATCTGTAGGTTATGATAAGGAGAAAAAAACCCATTCATTTTACCGTTGTATAATACATATTAATTACCACGGCATTCGGTCTTGGCATATTAACTTACAATTATGTTCTTGGTACTCACGTTCCTGGAATTTGTGATTTACCTGAGTAAGCTCGCTAAAATCAAGCGAGGCTTTGATTGATAAGCAAATTACGAGCCAGTGCTGATGTTGATACCTTCTAGTGTGTGCCTGGAAAGGGATGAGTTGATTTGGGTATAGAGAATGCGCTGGTTGATGCGAGATCAACTGGAAAATACTATCACTTTGTGAGGCTTATGCGCCGATTTTTCCATTAAAAGAAGAGCAGTATTGAAGCCACCTCGAAGCAGATTTGGTGTTGTCTATGGAACAATTTGAAACAACCTCTGAGTAAAGTGATTCGTGGAGAAGTGATCAGCATTGTGAAGTGAATTTGAAGCATTTTTGGAAGTCATTTTTTTTGCAGTTTCTTGTAGAGATTTTGGAGCAGTTTCTTGTAGAGATTTTGCATGATTTCCATAGCAGCTAGATGCTCTGAAGTTTGAAGTTGAGGACAGCGCTCATCTTCACATTTATATATTCTTTTTGCATTGGTGATGTTATGCTCCAGTTCACTCTTGAAACGAACTGTGGACTGTTGATTTACCATGTGCCCAATTGTACCAATGTTTATTGTAGCTTGACGAGAAATGTTTATTGTAGTTTAACTTGGTAACATCCAGCTTACTCAGGTCCTGCTCCATCAACCATTTTCGCGACATTGTTGCCACTTGATAAGCCCTTACAATATCTTGTAGTAAGAGTACAATATTATTTTTATGTTGTTGTTGCCTCAGTTGTGTTTTTTAAGTGACATTGAAGAAAAATGGCCAGACTTGAAGATGCATTAAAGTTATTGAATATCCTAATTCATTCCACTATTGATGAGATGGTCAAAGTTAACAAAGAAACTCAATTTGACATCCAAACCTCTCTGCAAACTGCACATGAGAATATTGAGTTTTTGCAGCTTGAAACAAAGCTACAGCAGGAAGAATTACACCAGAGGAGTCATCATTCTGAACCTGTTTCTGTTCAGAACAATGAAGCAGACTCCCATAAACAGCAAGTCAATAATGTTACAGTTCATTCAGATAAAGCAGCAAAGTTACATGCAGATGCAGAGGTTCAGTCTGCACTTCCCAAGCCCATCATCAGACCTTGGGAACAGCTTGTCCACAACAAGCACAGAACTGGTCTTGGATATGACAAAGACTTGTCCTTTCATATTCCAGACTATGCCAAGCCCATTCAGTTTCAGAGTGCTGGATTCATTGATGACAGTTCACCTACTTCTCATGACAGTTCAGCTTCAGCTGTTCCAGATTCTGCCCCTCTTCCACAACAAAAACAACAGATCGTGAAATGCCAACACTGTGACCGAGTTGGCCATCTGAAAGATCACTGTTTTGATCTTCATCCATGTAAGCACTGTCATAAAACTAGCCATTCTTCACACAGATGCTTCAGAAATAAACGTCCTGCAAGAACAAAGATTCATCTTGGATGGATCGCTTCTTGGCAATGGGCATCAACAGCCAAGAAGATATTCCAAACACATGTCAGAACTTGTTCCAGAGTATTAAACAATCTTGCAGTTGAGTTTTCTCCATCTTCTCACCTTGTAAATGACAGGGGGGGAAATGATGGTCATCTACAAGCTTCAAAGTCACATCAAGCGAGCCTGAGCCACAACCTGCCACACCAGTTTCAGAGTTGTAGCCAAAGACAAGGATGCCCGTGAACACAGATTGAGAACACTTCCTCTAGCAGAAGACACCAGCTTCTTGCCAGTTTTGGAAGAGTTCCAGGAATTGCATTAAGCATTCCAGAGTTGTTGGTTATCCTTAAACCATCACAGGTTGAGACTTCCCTTTTCAGGTTGAAGTTTTACCTTTTATGCGGGGTGAGACCTCCCTTTTATGGTTGAAGGTTTCCCTCTTTAAAACAATAGGATCACTTCCTCTAGCAGAAAACTTCAGTTTCTTGCCAGTTTTGGAAGAGTTCCGGGAACTGCACTAAGCGTTCCAGTGTTGGTGGTCATCCTTAAACCACCGCCCTTTTATACCAACATTTCATAGAGCACATTCAGCCTAGTGCTGCCATGCATTTTTTGCAGATTTTGTATTACAGCTCTCTTCTTGGACTCATACATAACCCTTCGGATTAAGGGGGGGAATGTTGGACACCTAATCCTAAAGGGTTAGTGTGGAATTCGAATGGACAAAAGCAGTCCAAGAGACCTTGGGATCTGAATCCCAAGAGTCACCTATTGTACTATAAATGTGTATCTTATGTTAATAAAAAATATGAACTCACTGATTTATCTTTCATATGTGTCTTGTTGTCCATGTGAGTTTAACACCTAAAGCGACTCAAACCAGCCCAGTCCAAACATACACATCTACTCCATCTAAAACGCTAATCATTTCGGATGAAATGGAGTATAACATCGTAGAAAATATGAAAAAGACTAGGGCCAATATTACTCTTTTTGAATTGAGCAAGTTAAAACACCAACAGAAAGTACTTTTGAAAGAATTACATGATGTGCCAGTTGCACCTTTACCAGCTGCTGTAATCTCTCAAGCTTCTCATGATATGGGAAGACCTCCAACTAGTACGATGAAAAAAGTTGATCCAAACGATATCGCATTAATTGGAGGAAGATCGAGATCGCATACTCCCCCGTTTCTCCTTACTTATGAAATTTTCAATAAAAATGTGCATAATTGCTTAGTCGATTCTGAAGCTTCATCGAATATTATACCAAGATCAATTTGTGCAAAATTGAATGTTCAACCATAGAAATCCGTTGTGCGCATAGTTCAGCTTGATCGATCGCAAGTCAAAGTGATTGGCGAGTTAAATCAGGTTACCATAAGGCTGTCATCCAATCCAAAGGTATGTCAAGTTATTGACATTTTAGTTGCTGACATTCCTGAATTTTATGGCTTAATTCTTAGCAGAGATTGGTCAGAAAAACTTCATGGATACTTTGCAACTGATTGGTCGCACATGTGGCTGCCTTATAATGGTAAACCAAATCAAATAAAAGTTGAACGCGAACGACATCAGAAATACATAGTAACAGAACTCGAGGGAGAAAACGAACTAGTAGCATACAATTCTAACATCATAGGCAACTATTCAGTAGATTCTTTCTTAGGAAATTTTAATGCTCACACTTCACCTTACTTAGAACATTCTGTTTTATCTCAAGTAGAAAATTTCTCTCAAACAAATAGTTCTAAATGCATTAATTCTATAGATAGTCATGTAAATAAATCTTTGTTTTGGAAACTATTTTTGATGGTTCTAAGTCTAACGAAGGAGCAGGAGCAGGATGCGTATTAGTAAGCCCAGAGGGAGATAAAACCATGCTAACTTGCAAACTTGAATTTGATTGCACCAACAATACTGCAGAATACGAAGCTCTAGTCCAAGGGTTATACAAAGCAATCGGACTAAACGTTAAATATCTGCAAGTTTTCGGAGATTCTGAAATTGTAATCAGACAGGTACGTAATACTATACACTGTTTATCAGGTCATTTAAAGCATTACCAATCTTTAGTTCAAGATCTGACTGAATATTTTATAGCATTTAATATTTCATCAATTCCCAGACTCCAGAATGCTAGCGCAAACCTCTTAGCCAATGTAGCTTCCAAGCTCATTCCTTCAGAAGATTTTAACCCTGACCGATTTTCAATTGAGTTAATTTTTAGACCATCTATCCCTGATAACATTACCAATTGGAGGATTTTCAATGACGATCCTGATATCGTGAGTTTTCTCACATCTGAAGGATCCTACGCCAATCAAATAATTGACGAAGACCAACATGACCAACAATTGCAACAGGATAGTACTAACAATGCTATACCTAAATCAGTAGTCAAATTAGAAGACCTTTATGATTTGAAAGATCGATTCAAAGGATCTACCAATTCAAAACTCCAAAGTTCAACTTTGAATTATGAATTAGTAAATCTAGGAACTGATGCTAAACCACAGAACATCAACCTAGGCCTTAGCCTAGCCCCTAAAGAGAAATTAGCGTATATTCGTCTCTTGAAACAATATAGAAGTGTTTTTGCTTGGAATTACGATGAACTCAAAACATACGAAACCTCCATCATCCAGCATACTATCCCAATGATCGATAATGAAAAACCTGTCTAACAGAAGTTGAGAAAGATCCATCCAAATTTAGAAAATCAGATTAAAACTAAGCTCAATAAGTTATTGAAAGCCAAAATAATCTTTCCCGTTAGACATTCTAAATAGGTTTCCAATATGGTACCTGTTAGAAAGAAAAACGGAGATATCAAAATCTGCATTGACTTTCGAAACCTTAACAAGGCCTGCCAAAAGGATAATTTTCCTTTACCTCCTATGGAACAAATACTGGATGGATTCTCAGGATACAACCAAGTGCTGGTACATCCCGACGATCAATTAAAAATGACATTCAGAACTAAATGGGGCACATACGCATATCAAAAGATGCCATTTGGTTTGATTAACGCGGGTGCCACATTTCAAAGAGCCATGGACATTGCATTCAAAGGGTTAGTTAATAAGTCAGTGGTAATCTATTTGGATGGTATTACTGTTTATTCCAAGAAACGAAACAACCATCTCAGGGATTTAAAACAAATCTTCCAACGTTGTTTAAAGTATGGGATTTCGCTTAACCCAAAAAAATCTTTTTTTGCATTGAGTGAAGGAAAACTTCTAGGATTTATAGTGTCAAAATATGGAATTCACATAAATCCTGACAGAATCAAAGAAATTTCCATAGTACCCCTACCCCACAACAAGAAAGCCATGCAATCTTTCCTTGGCCAAATTAACTTTGTAAAGAGATTCGTTCCAAACTTTTCAAGAATTGTGTCTCCTTTACAAGCCATGATTAAAAAGAACACAAACTTTAAATGGGGCCAAGATGAACATGAGGCATTCAATCTGATCAAACAAGCCATTATCAATGCTCCATCGTTAGCAACTCCGAATTTTTTCGATCCTTTTATTTTGTACACATTTGCCTCAGATAGATCATATGCTGCGATACTCACTCAAGCAAATCAAGAAAAGGTGGAAGCCCCAATTGCTTTTTTTAGTTCCAATTTACAAGGTGTTGAAATGAATTATTCAAATGTGGAAAAACAAGCTTATGCTGTTTTTAAAGCAATTAAATATTTCATACCTTTTTTACTCAAAACACATACCAAGATCATAGTATCGTTTCCAGCGGTAAGAAATCTTCTAGTACAGAAGGATGTGGGTGAGAAAAGGGCCAATTGGGTGACTGCTTTACAAGAATACGACGTAGAAATCAAACCGGCAAATATTGTAAAAGGTCAAGGCTTTTGCAAAATGCTGGCAGGAGCATCGCTAATGCCCGAAAATCCATTTGAAGAGGTACAAGTATATGAGGTAAGCCTAAATGATGTTGAGTCATTATACGCTGATATTATTTATTATTTAAAGAATCGATATGCTCCTCCAAACCTCGATCATACCAAGAAAAGAGCTCTAAGGTTAAAAGCAAAACAATATCAACTCGTGAATGACGTTCCTTTTAGAATAAATTATGATTATGTTCTTCTTAGATGTCTTGAGAAATCTGAAGCTGAAAAAGTCTTGCAGGAACTCCACGATGGGCCAGCAGGTGGACACTATGCTGGAGATGCAACTGCTCATAAGATTTTACGGGAAGGCTATTACTGGCCCACATTATTCAAAGACGCACACAACTATGTAAGGAAATGCCAAGTCTGTCAAACCGCTGCTGGGAGACAGAAGAAACCATCCTTGCCTCTACAACCAGTTACCATCGAACAGCCTTTCGATCAGTGGGGATTGTACATAATAGGTGAGATCGTTCCTCACTCTTCTAAACAGCATAGATACATCCTTACAGCAACAGATTACTTTACCAAATGGGTAGAAGCAGTTCCACTCAAGACAACTAACGCTGAAAATATCATTGAATTCATAGATCAGTTCATAATCACCAGGTTTAGATTGCCTTCCACTTTAATATTTGATAATGCATCCTACTTTTCTGGAAATGTAATGACTGAATTTGCACTCAAAAGGGGTTTCAAGCTTAAATACTCGGCCAATTATTATCCACAAGGGAATGGGTTAGCTGAATCCACAAATAAGAACTTAATCAGAATCATTAAGTGAACCATTGACCAAAATCATAAGAATTGGCATAAGTCTTTAATATATGCTTTATGGGCAAATTGAATAACGCAGAAAGCCTCTATCGGCACTTCTCCCTTTAATTTAGTTTATGGGAAAGAAGTAGTTCTTCCAACACATCTGACAATTCCCTCTTTAGCCTTAGTTCAGTACATTGATGAAGTACCAACTTCCTCTTTACAACGTAGGCAGATGGAATTAATTACTAGAAGAACAACGAGAACGAGCTAAGGTAAATCACGCTCATCATCAAGCATTTGTGAAAGCCTCTTTTGATTCCAATATGGTATCCAGAAAGGATTTTCAGATGGGAGATCTAGTTTTAAAATGGGACAAGGCTCATGAGGAAAAGGGAAAACATACAAAATTTCAAAGAATCTGGCTTGGTCCTTTTCAAATTGTAGAAGTCGTAGGTCTGTCTACTTTCATGCTATAGGATTTAACAGGAAAAAATGATTCTTTACCTGTTAATGGTCAGATACTCAAGAAATACTTTCCATAGAAGATTATTCTTCTATATTTTGTAGAGTAGTTGTTTTTCTTTTCATAATAAAACCAGTTGTAAATGGTTACAATAGGAATTTACGAAAAAGACACCAATTCTCTTTCAAATTTTGATCTTTCTCTTATATAAATAGCAAATCTTTTGGAAAATTGATCTTTATTATTGAAATATATAGTTAAAAACTCTAGCCTAGATATGATACTAGTTTCAACTTCATAAAATTTGATGAAAACAACCTTTAGTGAGAAATTGTTTTATATCAGTGCAATGAAAGGTATCAATAACAAAATAAAGATTCTTTGTAGAACAGCTATTTCCAAAAACTCTACTATTGTCGTCTAGAGCTATCTTAAGGAAACAATGACTACCTCCCTACTAAGGAAATCACAACTTTCAGAGGAACAATCCAAGGATACACTTTATCTTAAAGACTGAGAGGTCTCATCACGAGCCGGCTTATCATAATCACAGATATTATAACTTGCTGACTTTGCCAATACTGCATACCACAACAGGGCAATGTCTCAAGATTGTTGCAATCAAAAGGAAAGGGGTCTCATCACGAGCCAGCTTGTTCAGCAAAGTTATAAATCAAGTGAATGACTGTGTCATAAATTGGCTATCAAACCAAGACATTGTTCTTTAAGAGTAAAAGAAAATCAAAGCAATAAGTGTGGATGTGGATTCTTCTTTGGGAATTGTAGGTTTCTTTAAGTAGGATACAGGATCATTGCTGGGTAACAGGTAACCCTGTCGAGGCTATAAATGCCTGCTGGCAGCAGAGGCTCTACCTACGACAAATGAGCATATTTAAAACTGGTTTACAGAGAAGACTTTGTTTTATCTTTACAAGCCAAGTAATGACTGATGTAAATACAAGGACTAGCTTGAGGCAACAAATAATCAAAGTTGAAAATAGTTGAAACAAAATGTCATTGACAGGTTAGAGTATAATGTACTTTATCTTTCTATAATAAAGTTTAACTTTCAGGAAAAAAATTTGTTTTGGAAGTTTTGAAAATTCAAAAAGCAGCAGAGATAATTGGTTCTTCCAAGTGAATCGCCAATTGTTGTGGCTAGCAACAACCCCCCTTTTTATTTAGTGTTATTCCTAATACTAAATAAGTGGAGACCCTTAGTTAAAAATCTAGAAAATTAAAGTAGTGCTTAAATTTCCTTTTTAAAATAAAATTACTATCATAAGCTTACGATGCCCCTTGGAAAATCTAAAAATCTAAGTTTTATGATAAGGTAAAATCCAAATCTTTCCTTAGGAAATATCGCATCGCAAAAAGATAGCGGAATGCCTCCTTACAAGCCGAAGTTCCAATATTGCAAGATCGCGTTATGCGGAATATCGCATCGCATCCAGCAAATAAAACTTACATGAAACACTTGAAAATTTGCCGATATGCGATGACGTCAATCGCAAGATCACATTTCGCAAAAAATAGGTTAACAAAGATTGTCATACATAACATTCCTACGATCTGCGATATTGCGATTTCACGATTTTGCGATACAGCGATAAAGCAATAATGCGATGTCATGAGCGATCAACCTTGCGATGTTATGATTTTGCGATTTTGCGATGTTGCGATGTTGCGAAGCTGTTAGCGCTTGAGATTTCACCTCAGGCTGAGAAAGGTAAACCTTCAAGGCAACATCAAACCATTCAGCCCCGTAGCTAGCCCTATGGGGCAGGAGAAGGCTCTCTCCGGTCAATCTCGGTAGATCTTCAAATGGAATGAGATGACCAACAAGTTAACACTGATATTAGGCTAGTAAACTGATTAGGAAGGTTGATTTGGGGTTTTTGAAGTTTTTGGTGGCAAACTGAGGAACTGCAATTTAGGGTGTGGGGATTTGACACAGTTTCTGCAGGGGGTTCTTTGGGGCGAGGTAGGAGCCTGTATTGATGCCTTTAGTTGAGATGGATGATCAAGAATGAAAGAGGATGAGCTAAAGAGAGCAAACAATGTCTTTGAATTCTCTTTAGACAGCAGAAAACATAGAAATTAAACAAATTTAAAAGCAGAGCATGGCAGGCATGAATTCTTACTTTAACACTTCATTTGTTTAATGTGCAGAAGTAAAGAAAGGAGATGGATCACATAAACACACTTACAAGTACATTAGGAAAACACACCATCAACACATGAGTCCACAAGAATCCCAAAGATGACTGCAAAACCTTGGTCTTCCTTAGCCAAAAATTGCAGAGATACAAGTGAAATGATACAATGATAGCTTCTCCCTCAAGAGTCCAACCTTCCAACCCCTGAAAATGATTAAGAAAATACATAATATAGGCAAGCCAACCTCTTCCCTTGCCTCTAGGGGTCGAGCTCATCCTTCTAGGAGCTGTTTCAACTAATTCTAAATTGAGCACTAAAATCTAGGCAGTCAAAACAACTTGCCTCTATAAGCTAGGAAACTAATCCATTCATTAAATATTTACCCTTGACATGAATGAATCTTCTAGAAGTGTTAAACAAGAGTAAAAGTGTCTTAGAGTTACAATTATTACATCAAAGATAATCATCTTCAACCCCAAAAAGTCAAACCAAGTCAAACTGTGCTTTTCCGAGCTGTACAGTGAAATCTGGCAAAGTTTGCTCAACGGGTCGCGCACCCCTGCTCAACGGGTCGCGCACATTGGGAGCTTTGTTTGAGGCACTTCCCGGTGTCAGAATCAGGTGCAGGATAGCTCGTTGGAAAGGTCTTTGAGTCTACTTTCCAACCCAACTGGAATTTTTCAATTTGGAGTTCATTTTCCCTATCAAAAATCAATTCTCCCAAGACAGCTTTCTGCAGTTCAAAAAAGTGGCAGAAAGTCAAATTTTTCATGTATTTTGACCTTCTGGAGGCCCAAAACTCCATAAAAACTCAAGTCCATCCATAGGAATATGTAACTTTGCATGAAAAATCTAGAAATGCTGAGTTTTTGCAAAAAGGAGCTGCCATGACAAAGGGTCTCACCGGGGGGTGAGACCCGTTGAGGAGCCAAAACCTGTAAATTTCCAAAAATTGCCAAAATTACCCAAAATTCTCAAAAAAATTTGGGATTTGAGCTGTGGCTAGGCTATTGAGTGCCTTGATCCTTGAGTGAAGCCTCAGCCAAGATACGGAGTGGATCGGGCCTCTTTCTCCTTTTTTTGTGCCTTGGCCAACCGCCTTGGATCCGGCGATTGTAATTTTGACATTTCTCTAAAACCATGACACCTGTGCAAAAAGTGAAGGAGGTTTTTCTTCTTTGGCATGTTGTGGACAAAAACCTCTCTCATTTTTCCAAAATTCATCTTTTATTTCTCTGGAACATCATTTGAGTGCGACTTATCCCGATGTGTGAAACAAGGAATTTTATCGAAATGGAGCGAAATGAAGGGGATAGGGGGCTTCTAAATTCTTGGGGAAATTTTTGGGAATGGGGAGGGATATTAGGAAGCAGGGGAAAGTGGAATCTCAGAGATTGAGTGAGGGGAAGGGGTCAAAAAGGGCAAAACACAGGCCAAACCTAGAAAATTGCTAGATTGTAGCTAGAAACTAGGGTTTGTGCAAAAATGAGGAATTTGGGGGATCTGAGTGTTGGGAAGTGCCTGATAAGGTACATTAAGGATAGGGGAAGGTGTATGAACATCAGGAAACAAGTTTTGCTAATGATTTGACCGCCCAAGAGAAATTACCTCCAAAACCCTAGGAGAGGGAAATGAGCTTGCCTAGGCACAACTGAAGCATGAATAAGGTGTAAAATGACTCATTCGACACTGACATGATAATGAAAATCCTCTGAATGATGATAGGCTCAGCTGAATGATGACATGGACTGACATTTGGGCAAACCCTAGGCCTAATGCCTAGTGACCAAATTTTGCTTGAAAACTCTTTGAAATGACAAAATTTGACTCGGAAACTCTGAGACCACTTTGTAAGAGCATATTTGATCACTGGAGGAAGGCTGGGAAGACTGACACTAACATTGGCTCCAATGGGGATGGTAGCTCCTTGGAGGTGCCAAGAACCTTAGACATCTGGGAGAGCAGACCAGTGCTTGCAACCATTGGGCGATGGAGTCATTATTTTGAACGGAGAACACAAAACCTTTGACACATTTATTGAATGAAAACTTGACTAAAAAGCGACTGAAACTTAACTGAAACTTGACTCAAACCGACTCGATGACAAATTGAAATGATGGAAAAACTTGACTCTAACAAACTAACTCAAGACCTGAACTTAAAATTTAAAACTTGATGGCAGTACATAACCGCCTATGTTTCTTACAAGACAACCTACCATCAAACTATATCATAATGCCAATGCAACCAATCAAGAAGATGGCTTCTTGATTGATTCTCCTGATCAGATCTCATGATCAACAATAGATACTGGTAACTGGGCATCCAAAAACATAGTTGACCGTGATCTCCTTCATCACTGAACACAACAATAATCACTTTCACTGCTGGCTGCAACAAACTTGCTAGAGGATCCTGGAAAACATGAAGACTTGACATTGCCACCTCCTGCTGAAAGATCAAGGTGTCCTTTGTTTCAAATTCTGATCTGCCTTCATCATGTGCTTCAGAAAGAGTATGTTCCTGGGCTTCAAAAAACTCTGAACAAGTAGATGAGCAAATCTCCTCTTGAAATAACATTTCAAAACATGAGACATATGAGGAAGAATCTGAAATGGAATCCTGAATGATCTGATCTTTTGTAGTTTTAATACATGGGAAGTCATCTTCATATGGTATCATAACCAAATTATCAAGTTCCTTATTACATTCTTCAATCATAAGGAAAGAAACTTCAGCTGATTCTTGAAGTGCAAAAATGACATTTCTATCATCTACCATAAATTCATCCAAAGGAACTGTTTCACTTACTTGAATGAAAATGTCATCTTGCTTTTCATGAACTGACTGAATTACCTCCTCATGCAGATCTAGTTCCGGTGAGGTGGGAGCACTTAGATTTGTAACTTCGTTTTCTTCATACCAGCTGATCTCAACAGCCGAGTTCTTCTTTATAGGATTCAACACAAGGTATTCTTGGTCACCATGATCTGAATTTTGATCTGAAATAGCTGAGTTGACTGCATTACATTCTAAAATTGAATCTTGGCTACCCTGCACGCTGTCTTCTTCTGTGGGCAGATCTGAAACAAGCTCTTCTCTTTCATCAATTACAGCCATATGGCCATCTTCAACCTGCTGATCTTGACAAGTATCCTCTAAGATTTCTATGTGCTGCTGAAACGGCTTTTCATACAGGGCTTCCATGATCTCTTCATCCATGAAATTATCATCTTCATAAAACTTCTCAAGGCTTTCAATAAAACTATAGGCATGCTTGCAACAGTCTTGAACTAAATTCAGTGATGGATAAGAGTCCTTATATCTTTCAATGAACATAGCATGAAAATCCTTTAAACAGTAAATACAAGCAGGTGGCAAACTTTCATACCATGATTGGGCTTTACCTTCCAGAGTGGCCAAGAATATCTTCATCAAGCAATCCCAGGAAAATCCACCTTCAACTTGCGAATATGCATATGAAATCTAACCAGATGTAGAGCAGCGTCCCTCTTACCATCATCATTAAATGTAGGAAAATTCCTTGACCAATCTACCTTGGGAATCTTATTCGGAAAACCTGGAATGTGATCTCGGCTCAAGGGAGCGTATCTTCTTGCAATCCGATCCATCTTGAAAAGCTCAAAGCTACTGATCTCTCTGCAGTGAAGTCACCATGAAGCATTGATCTCTGGAGTTTTCAGTGAAGGAGTCGCCAGTGAATGATTTCAGCTTTGCAAGTGTCTGATCGTTGTTCACCATCAACAATCAGATCTGAACTTGATACATGTACTGGGGTAAAATGCAGATGAAGTGGTCGTATTCACAAGCTCACGGAGATTGACTGAAGCAGCGTTTATCTACTTACGCTGATGCAAAGCAAGAGCGTTTTCGAAGGCTACCTGGCGTAACTTCAGGCTCCGTCTAAGACTTATGAAACAAACACATCAATCAACAGACAAGTTGTTCTCCCCAGTATGGTCGCCAGTATGTTAGCGCTTGAGATTTCACCTCAGGCTGAGAAAGGTAAACCTTCAAGGCAACATCAAACCATTCAGCCCCGTAGCTAGCCCTACGGGGCAGGAGAAGGCTCTCTCCGGTCAATCTCGGTAGATCTTCAAATGGAATGAGATGACCAACAAGTTAACACTGATATTAGGCTAGTAAACTGATTAGGAAGGTTGATTTGGGGTTTTTGAAGTTTTTGGTGGCAAACTGAGGAACTGCAATTTAGGGTGTGGGGATTTGACACAGTTTCTGCAGGGGGTTCTTTGGGGCGAGGTAGGAGCCTGTATTGATGCCTTTAGTTGAGATGGATGATCAAGAATGAAAGAGGATGAGCTAAAGAGAGCAAACAATGTCTTTGAATTCTCTTTAGACAGCAGAAAACATAGAAATTAAACAAATTTAAAAGCAGAGCATGGCAGGCATGAATTCTTACTTTAACACTTCATTTGTTTAATGTGCAGAAGTAAAGAAAGGAGATGGATCACATAAACACACTTACAAGTACATTAGGAAAACACACCATCAACACATGAGTCCACAAGAATCCCAAAGATGACTGCAAAACCCTGGTCTTCCTTAGCCAAAAATTGCAGAGATACAAGTGAAATGATACAATGATAGCTTCTCCCTCAAGAGTCCAACCTTCCAACCCCTGAAAATGATTAAGAAAATACATAATATAGGCAAGCCAACCTCTTCCCTTGCCTCTAGGGGTCGAGCTCATCCTTCGAGGAGCTGTTTCAACTAATTCTAAACTGAGCACTAAAATCTAGGCAGTCAAAACAACTTGCCTCTATAAGCTAGGAAACCAATCCATTCATTAAATATTTACCCTTGACATGAATGAATCTTCTAGAAGTGTTAAACAAGAGTAAAAGTGTCTTAGAGTTACAATTATTACATCAAAGATAATCATCTTCAACCCCAAAAAGTCAAACCAAGTCAAACTGTGTTTTTCCAAGCTGTACAGTGAAATCTGGCAAAGTTTGCTCAACGGGTCGCGCACCCCTGCTCAACGGGTCACGCACATTGGGAGCTCTGTTTGAGGCACTTCCCAGTGTCAGAATCAGGTACAGGATAGCTCGTTGGAAAGGTCTTTGAGTCTACTTTCCAACCCAACTAGAATTTTTCAATTTGGCGTTCATTTTCCCTATCAAAAATCAATTCTCCCAAGACAGCTTTCTGCAGTTCAAAAAAGTGGCAGAAAGTCAAATTTTTCATGTATTTTGACCTTCTGGAGGCCCAAAACTCCATAAAAAATCAAGTCCATCCATAGGAATATGTAACTTTGCATGAAAAATCTAGAAATGCTGAGTTTTTGCAAAAAGGAGCTGCCATGACAAAGGGTCTCACCGGGGGTGAGACCCGTTGAGGAGCCAAAACCTGTAAATTTCCAAAAATTGCCAAAATTACCCAAAATTCTCAAAAAAATTTGGGATTTGAGCTGTGGCTAGGCTATTGAGTGCCTTGATCCTTGAGTGAAGCCTCAGCCAAGATACGGAGTGGATCGGGCCTCTTTCTCCTTTTTTTGTGCCTTGGCCAACCGCCTTGGATCCGGCGATTGTAATTTTGACATTTCTCTAAAACCATGACACATGTGCAAAACGTGAAGGAGGTTTTTCTTCTTTGGCATGTTTTGGACAAAAACCTCTCTTAGTTTTCCAAAATTCATCTTTTATTGCTCTGGAACATCATTTGAGTGCGACTTATCCTGATGTGTGAAACAAGGAATTTTGTCGAAATGGAACGAAATGAAGGGGATAGGGGGCTTCTAAATTCTTGGGGAATTTTTTGGGAATGGGGAGGGATGTTAGGAAGCAGGGGAAAGTGGAATCTCAGAGATTGAGTGAGGGGAAGGGGTCAAAAAGGGCAAAACACAGGCCAAACCTAGAAAATTGCCAGATTGTAGCTAGAAACTAGGGTTTGTGCAAAAATGAGGAATTTGGGGGATCTGAGTGTTGGGAAGTGCCTGATAAGGTACATTAAGGATAGGGGAAGGTGTTTGAACATCAGGAAACAAGTTTTGCTAATGATTTGACCGCCCAAGAGAAATTACCTCCAAAACCCTAGGAGAGGGAAATGAGCTTGCCTAGGCACAACTGAAGCATGAATAAGGTGTAAAATGACTCATTCGACACTGACATGATAATGAAAACCCTCTGAATGATGATAGGCTCAGCTGAATGATGACATGGACTGACATTTGGGCAAACCCTAGGCCTAATGCCTAGTGACCAAATTTTGCTTGAAAACTCTTTGAAATGACAAAATTTGACTCGGAAACTCTGAGACCACTTTGTAAGAGCATATTTGATCACTGGAGGAAGGCTGGGAAGACTGACACTAATAGAAGCAAATCGCAAAATCACTCCATCGCAGATATTTCGGGCGTGTTATTCAAGAAAAATATTTTCCATAAGCTGACACCCGGTTATGCGCTTTAATGCTAATAAATGAGTTAATTGCCAGTTATTAATGGAATATGGGTTCACGCTTATTGAAAGAATCATCTCATGTAAGGTGGTATACTTGATGTGTCTACGGAATTTAAAACTTTCCCATCACCCTTCCTTGTCATTCATTTGCACTTCACTTGTGAATTGCAGGAACGGAGAACAGAGGCCAATACAAAGCAATACACAGGATAAAATGGGAAAGGAAAGCAAAGCTCCAAGCTCCGAAGAGAGAGAAATGGCGCCCTTGTATACAGACACGACCTGTAACATAGACGCGGGAATAGCTACGTGGGAAGGCATGTATAATCTGCTTGAAGAGGAGAATCCAAGAGTAATGGAAGTTACTACTACCACGGGCTCAAATAGTTCTTCTGAGGCATCCATCACAGAGCTAGCTTGCTCATTCTTGCACCGGATAGCAGCAAGACCTAAAATTCTTCCATACACGGACATGGTCAAGTGGGTATTGAACAGCGTTGATATCAGAAACAGACAGTTTAAAACTCAGGGTCAAGAGCTTACGGAAGTATTATTTTTACAAATGTTGAACTTTATATCTGCTGAAAGGAAAAAGCACAAAAGGCAAAAAACGCATCAAGGAAACCCGGACCAAGAAACGGAGGCAGTTTCCGCTGAGAAAAATTTCTCGAAAAGGCAAGCTGCTAATTGCCCAGTCACCTGCAAGCTCCAAAAATTGCAAGAAAGTAACGATACAGACAGATTGGAAACGGAGAGCTCAAGAAAAGGAAAAAGCAATCCAAGGGTTAACCAAGTTGAACTGGGATTATTATTGGGCATACTTGGTAAAGCCACATAGCCAATGGATGACTCTTAAGTGTATCATCAATTTAGCCGAAAATTTGGCACTAGCTCTTGTCGATTCTGTTTTCTCAGCTCAGCTAAAAGCGGAAGTCGGCCAGCCGACTCTTCTCAAACAGATGCTGCATGCATGCAATTTCAAGGACCAGATACAGAAGTAGTTTAATTTTAGATTCAATTTTAGCTTTAATTTTTTTTTTTTTTCCTGAAAAGAGGACGGTCATTTAAACCACATCCTACATTTTTGTAATAATTTATTTTTAGAATTAGTTAGTAGTATTTAAACCCTTCTCATGCATTTAGAGAAGGGTCCTGAAATTTATCAAAAACTTATCCCCAGAACATGCACTTCTGTACCCTCTGATGAGGTTTTGATGAATGAATGGAACATGATTTATTGATGTTTGCATTTGATATCTGCTACTGATGTTGCACTTTTGTACTCTTAGTGGATATTTGATCAAGAAGAGATAAATCGTTATCACTTGAAGCTCATGAGTAGGACTAGTTATAAATGGTATTTTTATCTCTTAACTATTTCTGCGTTGTGTTAGAGTGATTTTCAGTTCAGTTATTTATATATTAATGTATGAATGCCTGAGTTATCATTTGGCACTTTTGTACGGTGATAGCTATTTATTTATGCTTAGTGTATGAATAGCCCATTATGCAATATGTTTTTCACAATTGTTTCGTCTAACTTTTTATATGAAATGGTTCATCTTTATTGAATTCTTTTCTCGTAATAGTTGAATGATCTTTATTACCAGTTGTTGTTTGAAATCATTTTAGATCGCATAGAAGAAAGATTACACCCCGGGTTAGTGTAGATTTACATATTTCTGTTTATTAGAATATAATTTCCTTATTATTAGATTAGAATTAGAGTAGAAGTATTCCATTTAGAAACTGTTAGATCAGAAATATCAATCTTTCTCACACACACACAATGAAATTGGGAAACTGGTCCCATATCCCTAGTTGGACCCACTATACCAAACAGAAAAGGAGTTGCCAACCAAGGTCCGGACCGGGCGGGTATCCCCCTTGTTGTAGACCTGATTTTCGGGGCTTCAACATGGTGTTAGATTGATTTTTGTTATTAACAAAAGTATTGAAATATAAGTTTTAATATGTAATAATAAATTTGATTTTTCAATAATAAATAAAATATTGAGTATATTATTGTGCAATAATTATAGCAAATGGACTTGATATATTATATGTAAATTGAATTAGTATTTTCATAAAGGTAAAAAAGTTCATACACATTCATTTTGTTTAATAAGTTTGGTTAAAAATTGTATATTTAGAAAATCTTATCAACAAATATATAAGTTCATTTAATGTTTATAGTAGAAGTTGTAGAAATAGCTTTAAATTTGCAGTTGCTAATGAATTCAGACTGGAAACAATAGACACACATTTCTTCTACTCAATTTGTGGAAAGGAAAACATATAATAGAAACACATGTAATAGCATACAACCATTAAATCACAATGAACACAATATTTTTCCTCGGGAACCCAACTAGGAAAAACTCCTATGTTGTTTTGTATTAAATGAGATGAGAATATGTATCTATTACAATGACAGTTTCAATCCTTGAAGCTTCACCTGCACTGCAATACTGATATCTTTCTCTATGACCTGCTCTGACCAACACTTAGCCAAAATAGGCCTCAAGCTTCCTCCTATTTCCTTGCGCAATCCTTGAAGAAATTAACTCCTAAAAAGTAGGAAAATTCCATATTTCTTGGTGCAAATTCAACAGGAATTGATCACCTGCTCCAATACAAAACTTGTACGCTCAACTAGTATACAATTGACAATTACGATGTGTCTTTTCCTCCACCTCAACTAGGAAATTCGAATTCCATGCATGACTATGGCTATTTTTAGTAAACTAACCAGTTAACTGAGAGATCATTGAGTTAACAACAATTACTACTATTCAACTGAACTCCTATTGACTCTATTCTAGACCAGAGCTTAGATAAATGCATTTAACTAACTATAACTCCAATAGAATGTTAGATCTTAGCAATCATCTCGTGCACAACTCTACTTCTTCCCCACAAACTCAAATTGACTGACTTAATTGTGTGACTTGGCCATGCCACTCCTGCTAACTACAACTCAAGTCATCTTGCTGATGTGGAAATTCGAATTTCTCCATTTGACTAAGGCACAAGTCAAATGAAGTATTTTCTTGCTACAATTTAACACTCCCTCTTGGCAAGAAAAGGGTTTTGAACCATCCCAATTCGGCTACTTCTGAGGAATGTATTGTAACACAACTAACAATCCCTCTCACTGTTGTTATTGTTACTGCAACAACTGCAACTGGGAAGCATCCAAAATACTGAATCAACTGTGTCTCTGAGAGCAACTATCTCCTGAGTCTCTAACTGCTACTAGCCTCTGCACTGTTGCTCAAGATCTGACTGCATCAACTGACATTGATCCTTATGCTACTGAATACTATGGGCCCATGTAGCAATGGTAATGATCCATGAGAAGAGTATAATGCAACTGCTACTGCTCTCCTATGGACCTTTCCCAAGTCTTTGCAAACTTGAGACCAAGGCTTTACATTACCCCACCTCACTCCTGGAGGTATAACTACATAAATGGAAAAATATACCTCTATCTTATAGAGATTTTTAACTTAAACACCATTTTTTTTAACTTGTCCTGTAGCAACATGCTTCAGATAAGCTTTCCCCCTACTAAACAACACATCATATTCATGGTCTTCCAGTACAGCTACAAAAACTAGATTTTTCATGAGACCATGCATATACATTATCCTTTAGGTGAACATGGAATCCTAGCTCCCTATTAAAGGTGATAGTGTCAATCCCTTTGGTATTATACCTTCCATCATCTCCAAGCTCTATGTATAATTGTAGGTCCTTCTCCTATAGGTTGTTGAAGAACTCCTTATTTCTTGTCATATGATATGAAGTGTCAAAGTCTAGGTACCATTCACTCCCTCTTACTGTGCTTGCCATACAAGCAATGAGGGTGAAATCCAACTCGAATTGTGATGCAAGAGCATATCCTCCTGCTCCTGTTGCAGGCTCCTTATTGGATTTCTTATGTGGACACTTGGTTACATAGTGTCCATACTCATGGTAGTGAAATAATTTAATTTTACTAAGGTATTTATTCTTGCCATGGTTTTCGCTAGATTCTACCTCACCTCGGGCCTTCTTTCCTTTGGCATTATTTCCTTTGCCAAATAGAGCACAATCTTCTTCCTCATTAGATTTGAATGTGAACCATCTCTAGTGTCTCTTCTAATCTCCTCCTGCACCAAATTAGACCAAAGTCTCTCCCAGTTTGGAAGATTGTCTCTTCCATTAATTGAATCCTAATAATTGTGCTAGGACTTTGGAAGACCAAGAAGTGTTAATCTCACAAGCTCAGATGGTGCCACATTTTCTCCTACTCGTCCAATTTCATCTCAAACCTCAGTGAATCTGGATAGGTATTGAACAACATTTTCATTTTTACCCATGTGAATGTTCCAAAGCTTGTCTCTCAATGCCAATTTCCTAGTTTCAGTGTTTCCCTGGAATAGATATGTGAGAGTTTTCCACATTGTAAAAGGAGTCTCCTTTCCATGCAAGTTCGAAACCGCATGATCTCTGACACCCTCCAGAATATTCCTCCTGGTTTTTGTTATGTCTTTCTTCCACTAAGAAAGTGGTTGTGCATTTGATGCTGCTGGTTTTGGAATATGAGGTTGTGTGTACTCCAATACTCCATTGCCATCTAGTACAAATTCCATTCTATTTTCCAAGCTATGAAATTTGAAGTTCCCTCTAATGCATATTCAAGCCTCAATCCATAGAAGGATATTGTTCCTGCACTAAAGAAAATTCCTGCGCCATAAATTTGTTATTCGAAATTTCTTTGAGAGAAGATCATAATATGGTTTCTATGCAGTCTTCAATATCTCTGATACCATGTAGAAATAGCTCAAAAATTTTCGATGCTAATGAATTTAGACTGAAAACAATAGACACAAATTTCTTCTACTCATTCTACGGAAAGGAAAACATACAATAGAAACACATGCAACCACTAAATCACAATGAACACAGTGTTTTTCCTAGAGAACCCAACTAGGGAAAACCCCCCCTCTGTTTTGTATTAAATTAGATGAGAATATGGATCTATTACAATGACAACTTCAATCCTTGAAGCTTCACCTGCACTGCAATACTGATCTCCTGCTCTTACCAACACTTAGCCAAAATAGGCCTCAACCTTCCTCCTATTTCCTTGTGCAATCACTGAGGAAATTAGCTCCTAAAAAATAGGAGAATTTCCTATTTCCTTGTGCAAATCCAATAGGAATTGATCACCTTCTCCAATACAAAACCTCTACACTCAACTAGTATATAATTGACAGTTTCAATGTGCCTTTTCCTCCACCTCAACTAGGTAATTCAAATTCCATGCATGACTAGGGCTATTTTTAGTAAATTGATCAGTTAACTGAGAGATCAGTGAGTTAACAACATTTACTACTACTCAATCGACTCCCACTGACTCTATTCTAGACTAGAGCTCAAATAATTAAGTTTAACTAACTATAACTCCACTAGATTGCTAGATCTTAACAATCAACTCATGCACGACTCTACGTATTGCCCACAAACTTGAATTGACTAACTTAATTAGGTGACTTAGCCCTGTCACTCCTTCTAAGTGAAACTCAAGTCATCTTGCTAATGTGGACATTATAATTTCTCCATTTGACTAAGACATAAGTCAAATGGTCCATGGAGTCTTGGATAGACATGACCGGGTGCCCTATCAAGGCACTCATTGATGTGAAGTCACCAATTCAATTCCCCACCTCGACCGGGGTGATATATTAGACATGATGAAGATGTAGTCTTGCCAAGCTTTTAAAAAAAGGACACAAGTCAAATGAAGCATTTTGTTGCTATAATTTAACAAAAGTATTACCTGTTGTCATGGATATTCCTGATATGACTCTCTTTAATCATATTTTTCAATAGATATAAATTTAAATGTGATTGTTTGAGATAATGAATTGTCGCATAATAGTAGAATAAGTTTTAATAATATTTATATCATTGTGTGTATCTCTCAAACCATTTACATTAAACTTAATTTAGGATGTTTAATTCAATTTACGGCAACCTTTCTATTTAAGTCAATTTTCAAAATCCCCCAATCGAGGTGGCTGCCCGAGGAAATAGGCCAAATATGGTTGTCAGGAAAATAACAGGACAGGTACAACCCACCGCATCCCACACGCTCATGGCGATGGGTGTGGTGGCGTCCCGCATGAGGAAGTACAGGCTGAAAGGGAGAAGTGGCAGCCAGTGCCAGGGTAGTGATGGAGGTGGGAAGGACAGGATAGGAGGATGGATGGGACAGAGGAGGAAGAAGGGAGAGTATGAAGGAATGAAGGGTGATGGGAAGAGTATTGTTGCGAAGGAGAGACGGGGGACTAACGAGGAATATCAACTCATCAACCTGCAATGGCACCTTTGAAGCGACACTGGGTATGTAATCTGGGCATATTCGTTAATTGAAATGTTGCATGTGTGTTTACAAGGAAGGGGAATGATAGGTTTGAACAGAGAGGAGGGAATGCAGGGAGGGAAGGGGAGTGAGGTCGTGCCTATAAATGGTATCATGAGGGACCACCAAGGACCAGAATATGATGGAGGCCAGGCTAGTAATTTAGCTAGCCAAAGCTGTAAGGTGGAAGGAGAGAAGGGAGATAAGCAAATGAGAGGCGGGGCAATTGTGAGGGATAGAGAAGAGCGAAAGGAACTTAGGCTAGAGGGGTGGGAGAAGGGAAAGGAATTGATGGTAGTAATATTAATTGTATGGTTTGAGGGACGAGAGGCTAAGTTTGTAAGTGTCATGCGAATTGAGCACCAGGACTCTATCCCCAGGAACAGAGGAAAGAGAGGCAATTTCCAAAAAGGTAGAGGGTATAGTGCATGGCAGGGGAGTGGCGATGTTAGCTCTGGTAGAGAGGTTATTACATGGTAGGGGAGTGAAGTTGTTAGCTCTGGCAGAGAGGCTATTACATGGCAGGGGAGTGGCACTGTTAGCTTTGGCAGAGAGGCTATTGCATGACAGGGGAGAGGTGTTGTTACTTTGAATAGAATTGAGGCTGCAAAGCAGTGGGCAGAGGGGCATCGGGGCAGAGATGAGGATGGTAGGAGATGCAAGGAGAGGGGCAATGATAGAATGGTGGAAATGCTGGAAAATGTAATTTGTAAGCTAACTGGAATGTTTTTTGAACAGGTGAGCACAACAGGTGACATGGCTAGACTAGCCCATGGTAGAGGACGCGGAAAAAGGGGAAGGGAGGAGCCTCGAGGTGCTGACCCAAGTACCTCGGAACCCAGACGGGGAAGATAGCCACTAGAAAGACTGATCCATGAAGCAACGACAGTGTATAGAGTAGGGATGGATGCAGGCATCAGGAAGACCTTAGAAGACTGGGAGGAACAGATAAAAGAGGAGGCAAACTCAGAAGAGGAAATGGAGGTCTGGCGAGAGGTAATCCCGGACCCAAGAAATACAAGGGGAAGACTAACACAATTTAAGTAGACTCTATACCTATATTGGCTCATGAAGAGCCTGATGGGGAAGGCCATGGAGAAACTATCAATGGGGATGGCAATGACCCTCCAGGACATGCCAAACTACAAGAAGGACCTGCAGACCATATAGTTTCAATTGTTCAAGTAGGACATCCGCCTAGACCATATCCAAAGGCATATCCCTTGTATCATCGAGCTGGCAGATGCACCATGAGACTTCGCTGACGACCCAGCCTCGGTTGACTCAGCCTCAGAGGACCAAAAGCAATAGTCAGGTTCTCGACTGTTTTTAAGTTTTTAGCAAATAACATTTACTTTTATAATGTATGTTTATGATAGATAAAAACTCATACTCATATTATGATATAGATGTATATATAGCTTGGTATATCGCCTTAAACTATATGATTTTTGGATGGCATATAACGTAGATAGGTGGTCAACAAACTTGGTTTCCCACTAGGCAAATTGAGGCCACTTATCTCATCTATGTGGTGTAAACTTGTTTTTCATAAATAGAAAATAGAAGGTCCTACCAAGCATTACAAAAAAAAAATTCAATTTTCAAAATTCAATCCCATTTTAATCCATTTGCAATAACCCTCTCTTATTTAATTCAATACACAACAAATCACTCTCATTTAAGTGAATTCACAACAACCCACTCCCACTAAATCAATTACAACAATCTACTTATATTTAAGTCAATTTCCAACAACCTTTTCATTAAAAAAAAAAAACTTTTTGCATTTAATTGATTTGCAACAACCCTTTTATTTAAGTAAATTTTCAAGAATCAACTTCCTTTTAAATCTATTTGCAATAACTCTCTCTTATTTAAGTCAATGCATAACAAGAAGTTATTTAAGTCAATGCATAGCAACCCATTTCCATTTAAGTCAATTCACAACAAGCCACTGACAATTATAACAAGCCAACAATGCATAACAACAACTTATTTAAGTCAATGCATAACAACCCATTTCCATTTAAGTCAATTCAACAACCCATTTCCATTTAAGTCAATTCACAACAAGCCACTGTCAATTATAACAAATCAACAATGCATAACAACAAGTTATTTAAGTCAATGCATAACAACCCATTTCCATTTAAGTCAATTCACAACAAGCCACTGTCAATTATAACAAGCCACTTATTTTAAATTAATTTGCAACAACCTTTTTATTTAAGTCAATTTCCAATTAGCCACTTATATTTATGTCAATTTGCAACAATGTTTCTATTTAAATCAATATCCAAAAAGCCACTCCCATTTAATTCAATCACAACAAAACCACTTATAAGTAAATCAATTTAGGACATTTACAGATGTCAAGGTGTATCAAGTTAGTATTTTTTTTTCTTAAATTGTGTCATTCAACATGTAGGGTAAGTTGGAAGTGGCATTCTACAATGTTATCTTTTAACATGTCGAACATAATGAAACTTAGACTAGGTTGGAAGTGGTATTCTACAATGTTATTTTCGAACATGTTTACCATATTAAAACTTAGGATTAAGTTTATCATGAAACACACATATGGTGTGTTTTCCTTATTGTCTAACTTTTTTACATAACTTTGGAATTACAAGTTTAGATTACTAATATAGTGTTGTTGTGACAAAAATAGGGCTTATATCTCCATATTCATAAGGCTTATATCTCCTTGTTATCTTTTCCTTATGCATTTTCCTTATGCATGTAGATTAATGGATACATGTAAATTAATGGATATGGAATATAATGTAGATTAATGGATATGGAATATAATGATCCTCCCATGTAGAGATAATGTAATCAATCATTTTTTATATGGAATATAATGATCCTCCCATGTAGAGATAATGTAATCGGCCATTTTTTTTATTATTAATTAAGATTACATTTTATAGAGTTAATGTTAAAAAAAATATTAATTTATTTTCTTAAATAATTTTATTTTATTTTTCATATATTTAATTATCTATTATTTGACTAAAAATAAAATAACCATTTATTATTTAACTAAAAATAAAATAACCATTTATAAAGTTAATATTATAAAACGAATTAATTTATTTTTAAAAAAAAACATAATTTTATTTATTTTTACATTCTAATGGTGTCAGTGTCAGTTAGTTTCAATCTTATTTCACAATGATGATGTACTATCTAGTGGTCAATTCTGCAAGATGCAATGACTTCATTGTAGGAAGGAACTGAAATGTGAGCTGTTTAAGCAGGTCAATAGATTTAGAAAAACTGAAATCAGTTCACTACAAAATGTAATGGCTTAACTGTACGAAAGAACGAAGTGCTAGCTCTTGCAGGAACCTGATTATATTTGGAGAATTGAAATACTAGCTTTGAGAGCTTTGAAGTTATGGAAAAACTTAAATAATATATTTGATAAAGACGCAGTTCCAATTTCAAAGTAAGAGAACTGGAATTCAATCTGCATATTCTGTCTTCGATCAATATTCACAGTCCCCGCCAATTTTCTTACAGTGCCAGCGAATAAAGCATTAAATTGACCATGACACCAAGTAATTTCATAATACTTTTTATTAGAAAGAGACACACTGATCAAACAGATTGAATCTACATGTCCGTACTGTAGGGACTTCACGACTTTGAATTAAAATTAAATTCATTGTTCAAAGTAAATGTGTATCTGTATCACAGTGAATTTCATACCATGGGATAATACCAACGCTTATCAATACCATATGTCCAAAAAAACCATAACTCATTTCATATAACACTTATTCATATGATGTTTTTTTTTTTAATTAATCAATTTAATTAAAAGAGTAGAAAAGACATAACTACTTTTGATATAAATCTCAATCTTTGATATGTGACTATTATTTAGAATAATGTGGAAGTTAAATCCATATTATCCACCTAATAATTATTATGCTTATTGGTGTGTTTAAATAGGCTTCAAGAATTTTAATTTGATTATTAATAATTACTAGGTGGATGGTAGGGATTAACCTTCACCTAATATTTTAGAATATTCTTAGTAGCATTTACAAATCAAAGGTTAAAATTTATCTTAAAAGTAGTTATGCCCTTAAAAATTGCTTGAATTATAGTTTTTTAGACATGTGGTATTGACAAATTATGATATTGTAACAAAGATTAATCTTCATGGTAAAGTGGAGGATGTATATATATTTAACTCATATTTTATTTCTTTAATAATAATAACTAGCCATTGCACCACATGTTGCAGAGGAACCGCACTAAGGCAATAGGAAAAAATATTATAGAAAATGGAAATAAAAATTTATGCAATTTTGTTTATTTACTAGCATTTGTGTGAGAAAAAATTTGAAAATTTCCTTAACAAGTTTTTATACAATTTTGTTTATTTACTGGCATTTGTGTGAGAAAAAATTTGAAAAATTTCTTAACAAGTTGGTTCAATTAATGTTGTCGTAGTTTGTGTGAGTTTCTTCATGTTATAGTTAAATTTATATTATACTAGATATCATGCCAATCCCTTATTCTGCACATTAGAAACAATTTAAGTAATAATTACTTAAATCCATCCCTATTGTTAAGATCTACCTATGCAAATTGTACATTTTTCCATTGTTGCCTCCTAGGCATTTACTCCCATGGCTTTGAAATATGTCTTCTACATTAAAGATTTCATCAAAACAATAGAAAAAAATAGAGTAAAACATAAAATAATATGTTAAAAAATGATAAATATCTTTTAAACTTTATTTTTAAGAATAACTATTATATTTTTTATTACTCTCATATATATATATTATTAAATAATTTGAAAACTATAACTATTTTATATAAATTTAATAATATTTGATTAAATTAATATTTTATATGAATTAGAGGGGAGGGTTTGAAACATTAATCTAAAAATCATGTGAGATCAACCAAAACATTCCTTTCTTTAATTATTATGAATAACAAAATTCTAAATCCAAAAAAAAAAAAAAAATTAATTATATTTGCCGTATTTTAATATTATGATTGTGTTAAATGATTGAGTTGGTATCCACTGGATTAATAAGATATTATTAAGCGCATTTTTTCAACTTTCATTTATTCATGTGCATAACTAGTTCCGTCATGGGCTTCAAATGATTATAGTCATTGCAAGCAAGAATATCAATTAATACCTTTTTTTTTCAAGTATAAAAAATTATTGCACTCTTTAATTTATGATAAAGTTAATAATTTTTTTAATGTAATATTTTGTATTTTTAAATTTAAAAAAAAAAAATTAACACAATGAACTTTTTTGTTTTATAAAAAACATTATATTAATATTTTCTATTTAAATTGATAATACCAAGTAGAGTAGTTTTATTGTAAAACATTATATAATGTAATGTTGATTAATTAAAATTATTTAAAATAATAATTATTAAGATTAATTTAAGATGATTATTGATGAATTTATTAATGGTGATTTACAAGTATACATTATTATATATTTCATATATTTATCCATAGTGTTTGTTATGATAAAACTTATTTTAAAAAGATGAGAAAATCTATTATGTAATACAAAAATATTATCTTAAATATATATTATCTTTAATTAAAAAGTGCAATAAATCTTGATCTAAATTAAATCTAAACCTAACATAATCATACATTATCTCTTAATCATTGGGATGTAATAATAAGTTAACTTAATAATCATAATAATAGAGGGAATAACCATCTAAATTGCAATAATAAAACTGAAAATTTATTAATCAAGGTGTCAATATATAAAATGAACATTATAAGTAACAAAGGTGAAATATTACAAGTTAACTTAATAATCATAATAATAGAGGGAATAACCATCTAAATTGCAATAATCAAACTGAAAATCTATTAATCAGGGTATCAATATATAAGATGTACGTTATAAGCAACAAAATTAAAGGTGAATAAATTCTAGATGACACATAGTAGGTGACCCACTTAAAAATTAAATGCACATTATAAATAATGAAATTCCATCGGTTGACGCTTTGAGAATCATTTTGAACATAAAAAAATAACTAGGTAAAAACCAATTTGTCTTTAACAAAAACCAGCACAAGCACCACTATCATAGGATTTATTGTTAAAAACGAAAACTAATCTCATATATCTCCTCTGATAGTGTTCCTTGTTCACGACATTTCTTCAAATATCCCCACCTTTTGAAAAACGACCTGCGAATGTCAAGTCCTCCCGTAGGTCTGAGGATCACTTCTTTGAGCACAGGAGTTATTTGTAGAAGGTAGTGCACCAAACCAAGTTCCCTCGCATCACACCCAAGATCTCAAGAATCAACCAGATGGATTAGTTGCTTTTAAATGAATCCACCTCTTGCATGACAAGAAGAAGTAATCTGAGAAGGTATAAAAAATAGAAATAAGATGGAGACCTTGTCAAATATGGGAAACTCTGATTTAAATCGAGTGCAGGCCACTTCTGCAATATGTGCATTATCACCTGGTTCCTGTCCACCAAAATGATTGCATGGGAAAGCCAGTATTTCTAATCCTGAAAAAAAAATATGTGGGCATAACACTGATCAGTAATAGACTAAGATATTGTCAAGACAGGAACGGGAGAATGGAAACAGAACTAGAAGTTGGTTTAAAGTAATGCAAAATTTTCAACAGACTCAAATAAAAGAATTGACCTAAGGATGCTAATCCCATACCATTAAACGGACATACTTCAAATATATAATGGTTATGGATAATTTGAGGCGACTGTAACAACCACAGTATGGCTTCCTTTTCTATTTTGATAGAGGAACATTCCAGTGAACTAGAAGATAATTCAACATCTGCAATTTCTAAATGATTTGAGCCTAAATTTTCCCTTCTCACCATAAAACACAGTAAAAATTCAGGCATCGGATAGTAAGCGCCACCGAAATATATTCTTCAGAGGTATGGGTAGCAGCATGGGTCATTATAGTAACGAATTTCCAGCGAGTGTTTACGGTAACGAATTTCCAATTCATTGTTTCCCACAACTTATAATGATCCAACGGTGGAATTTTTTTTAATTGTCTAACATGTGAGATTAATGGCACAAGACTATACACATTGGCATATAGGGAGTTCTTCCCATAGTGAAATGCCTTACTACGTAATAATAATTTAAAATAAAGTCATAATTTAGTTGTTTTTTATGTTTTTTTTTAATCTTAGAAATGTGAGATGTATCATAAAGTAAATGTTTTGATCCTTGTCATGGATTGATGCCTATGGGTGTTTAAGAGCCATTTATTTTTTATGGTCAAGCTTGTTGATAATTAAATTAAATTCTAGAAGTTCTATTTCAAATTAGACATGCCTCTCATCCCATGGGGCACAGAATGGATGGTGATGGGGTTTACTGTTAAAGCACTCTATGATGTGAAGGTCACCGATTTGAAACTCTGTGGGAAAAAAACTATCCATGTTAAGGGTTGGTGTGGCCCAGGCCAGGTGCGATCCTAGGATGATTTGACAGCTTAGATGCCCCTTGGCCATGATTTCTCAAGACAAAATTTAAGTGTGGAGTCATCTCAAGACTCACACAACTTAATAAACAAACAAAAATAGACATGCCTCTCAGCGTAATTAATTCAAATTTAACACATTTATTATATTGATTTTTTTTTATTAATAAGAATATAGAACTTTTAGAAATAAATAAATAAATCACAATAATGATGATGATTAATGTTGGCTAGAGGGAGCGGAACAGAAAGTTGAGGCGCGGGAGGGTTACAAGTTGTGGTGGAAGGTTTAACAATGGAGGGGAGCAGAGGAGGGAGTTTCACTCCCTCCTACAAGGAAGCGGTAGCCAACAAGAGCAAGATACCACCAGATAGAGGCAGAGGGAAAGCGGAGGAAGGAAGGAGAAACAGGGAAGAGGAAGCAGAAGGCTCCAAATCGGAGGAGAATGAGGGCACAAAAGACAAGGAGAAAACTAACAAAAAACAAGGAACAAAAGACAAAAATCAGAAGGGACCATGTAAACCCAAGGCTGAAATCACTCCTAGAGTAGTTTTAAGTAATCTAGAGCTGCAGGCATATAGGGAGCACATGCAGACGTATGCTATCATATGAAAATTTGTGGGGTTATGGCCCACTGAAAAAGCTTTACAATCTTGGATCCGATACCACTGGAAGCCCAAAGGGAGCATTGATCTTCATCTGGGGTCCAAAGGTTTCTTCACTGTGGTGTTCACCAACATTGAGGACAAAGACAGAGCGTTTGAAGGCGGGCCCTACTTCTATACCGCGGTTGGGCTCTATATGAGGCCATGGATGATGAACTTCGTTTCGGAGAGGGAAACTTTTACCTCAGTCCTAGTTTGGGTAAGAATCTATTCTCTACCTCTTGATTATTGGCAAACAGAATTGCTAGCCGCCATAGGCAATAAGTTAGGGAGGTTTATCAAAGCGTCTGAAGCCACAAGGAGGGGAAAATATACTTCCTTTGCTAGGATCTGTGTGGAGATGGATCTATCTAGAGCTCTTCCGGATGAAGTTATCTTGGAGGTTTTTGATGAGGAATGGGTGTAGACAGTAGACTATGAACACATCCCATTCAGATGTCGTAGATGCCATGAACATGGACACCTTCTGAGAGACTACCCTCTCAGTAAAGCAGAAAACAAAAACAAAAACAACACAATGAAAGATACAGACAACTTTCATAGAGTTGTCCATAAAGGAAAAAGTGGCAAGAAAGGGCCAAAGCAACATCAAGCGGGAGGACAAAAGGACAATCAGAATCAATACCAAGTTCTCGAAGTGGATGAAGAAACAGCGGTAGAAGATCAAGTAATGAAGGAGGGTTATGAGAAGACGGAGAAGGAAGAAGATAATGATCTGACACAGGAAAACGAAAAGCAGAAAGGGAACATGATGAGTGATTCAGAACTAGAAATGGATCAGGAAATGAACCAGAGTGAGATGGAAATGGAGGACAATGAGTTACAGGAGATTCTTGACAGAGAAAACCTAGATCTAGAAGGATTCCTGAATCAGGGAACTATGGGAGGGGTAGAATCACTACCACAAGAAAAGATCAATAGAATACAGTAGCTATTCCTATGGAAAACGCAGGCAAAGGGTTTGGAGGAAGTAAATAACATTGAAAGACAGAGTAACGAAGGAGGGAAAGCAGTAAAAGTGACTCCAGGGCTAGCACCCAGAAATCTCGGAAGAAAAAGAGGCAGAAAAAAGCAGAACGAGCTACTGATGGAATGTGGAAAGCTCATGGTAGACTCAGGTAAGATGAAAGATCTAACCAGTTACTCTTTTACCAATCTTTAATTATGAAGTTCACAACTTGGAATATTAGAGGTCTAGGCAGTAGGAGAAAACAAAGAATGCTGAATAACAGAATGAAACAAGTAGCTCCGGACATAATTTTTGTCCAAGAAACAAAATGCTCTATATAAAAGTTAAAGCAAATCCATAGTAAATGGCTCAGCAAATTTGAGTTTCTAGAAGTTAAAGCTGAAAACTCAGCAGGAGGTATCCTCACGCTCTGGAATCCCCTAAAGATTGGAATAATCGATGCGAAGGCATCAAGGAACTATTTATCAGTGGTCATACAGCCTGTAGGTGACAGGAACACCTATCTAGTCATGAATGTTTATGGCCCTCAAAGGTTGGATGACAAAATCAGGTTTTTAGATTCCTTGGTAGATCTCCGGGTCAGGTATGTAGGGTTACCTTGGGTCATAGGAGGAGACTTTAACATGATAAGATCTCTCTTGGAGAAAAAAGGGGGTACAAGAGCTCTAAACAAGGATGTCGCAGACTTCCAAAACTTTTCAGAAAACATGAAGCTAGTTGACATTGAGACAAACAATGGCCTCTGCACTTGGAATAATAAAAGAGGAGGGAATTCCAAAGTAGCCTCTAAGTTAGATAGATTCATGATCTTGGAGGATCTCATGCTTTTAGACAAGGAAATAATTGCAGGAATTCTCCCTTTTAGTGGCTCAGATCACTAGCCGGTGCTAATGGATATCAAGGGCATAGGCACCCCAAGAAATAGACCTTTCAGATTTGAAAACATATGGTTATCACATCCAGATTTTATTAGCAACATTGAAAACTGGTGGGCGGAAGATCTGCAGATTCAGGGATCATCAATGTTCCTGCTACACAAAAGATTAAATCACATCAAGATGAAGCTAAAAGTTTGGAACAAGGATATTTTTGGAAATATTTTTGCAGGTAAGAAATTGGTTGAAAATAAAATTCTGGAGCTCAACCATACTCTGATCAAGGAAGGATTTGATAAGAACAAAAATGAACAGGTAGAAAAATACCATCTAGAATGGGAAAAGTTGTGTAAACAAGAGGAAATTTTCTGGAAACAAAAATCAAGAGTGCAATGGCTAAAGGAAGGAGAACACAATACCAAATTTTTCCACAGATCTACCATTGCTAATCGGACTCACAACAGGATCTCTTCGATCAAGAATGAGGACGAGTAGATCCAGCAAACCCATGAGGAAATTGAAGCAGTGTTAGTTAAACACTTCAGTGGTATAGCCTAGGAAGACATTTTAGAAAGGGATCCTTTCATCAAAGACTTCACCAATCACATCCCTAAGTTGGTAACCAGAGAGGAAAACGATAATCTCAACAGACCTGTTACTGAAAAGGAGGTAAGCGAGGTTCTCAAGGAAATGAAAAATGGCAAATCCCCTAGTCTGGATGGATTCAATGTGGATTTTTTCAAATTTTGCTGGAACATTGTCAAAAAGGATATTGTAAGGGTAGTGGAAGATTCCAGGCTGAACAGAACTATTTTGAAAGCTCTCAATGCCTCCTTCATTGCCCTTATTCCAAAACAGGATAATGCCCAAATGCCAAAGAAGTATAGACCCATCACTTTATGCAATTTTGTTTACAAGATTATTTCCAAGGTAGTGGCCAACAGACTCAAACCCTTGCTGCCTACGACAATTTTGGGTGAACAATTTGGGTATGTGGAAGGCAGAAAAATTCTTGATAACATCATTCAAGCTCACGAGGTGGTTCACTCGTTGACTAGCAAAAAAAAGCGGGTATGATAATGCAATTGGACATAGCCAAAGCTTATGATAAAGTAAACTGGACATATATCATGAAAGTGCTTTCTGCATTTGGTTTTGATCACAATTGGATTAGATGGGTGATGGCCCTAGTGACTTCCGCCAGCTTCTCAATTTTAGTTAATGGCTCTCCCTCTGATATTTTTCTTCCTTCTAGATGACTTAGGCAGGGTGATCCGCTCTCGCCTTTTCTCTTTATCCTCGTGAGGGAAGGGCTGGGGCGGTCCATTAAGCATGCTAAAGAAACAGGCAAAATTCAAGGACTCCAACTATCGGAGCATGGGCAGGCTCTGACCCACCAACAATTTGTAGATGACACAATGTTACAGGGAATTCCCACAGTCAAGGAAGCGCTTTCCTACAAAAAAATTATAAGCGACTTTGCAATGGCATCAGGTATGGCGGTCAATCTTTCCAAATCAATTTTTTTTTTCTTTAACACTCACATTGCCATCCAGAGAAATATTTCCAGAATTCTAGGCTTTCAAAGAGATTCCCTCCCCTCGAAATATTTGGGAGCTGTTAATCAGCAAGATGCAAGACAAAGTCAAAAAGTGGACAATCAGGTCTTTAAATCTGGCTAGTATACTAGTTCTTGCAAAGGCAGTGCTCCAAGCTATCCCAATCTTTATGCTATCAGCTCTTCTTGCCCCAAAAGGATTCCTACAGCAATTCAGAAATATCCAAAGAGATTTTCTTTGGGGCAAGGAGGAAACTAGGAAAAAATGGGCTTTAGTTTCTTGGGAAAAGATCTGCAACCCTAAGAACCAAGGAGGCCTAGGACTGGATGATCCAGAGATTCTCAGTAAGGCTCTGGGAGCCAAAATTTGGTGGTGGTGGGTCAAGGATCTTGAGGCTCAATGGGCAAGCATCTGGAAGGAAAAATATGCAAGCTCCTGGCACTCCTCTGAGCTAATAAGAATGATGGGAAACAGGAAGGGCTCTCCTATATGGAACAAAGCCTGGGAGAACAAAGGAGTGGTGCAAAATAACAGTTTCTGGGAAATAAGAAATGGAGATCATGCACTTTTTTGGGAGGAAAAATGGCAGCAAGAACCAAAACTTTTGACAAAGGATTTTTCAGGACTCAAGCAAGAGACAGATAACCAAGGACTAGTAAAGGTAAAGGACTTTTGGCAACATGCTCACAATACCGAAAAATGGAGAACATGGAAAATAATAGATGGTAGAGAGAACAGAACCCTCAACGGCAAAGCAGAGACCCTAAAAAAGATGTTGGATCAAAGGATGATTTTAGTCACTGAAGGGCAGGATCAACTAAGATGGGGTAACAACAAAGAGGGAAACTTTAATATTAAGGAAGCAAAAGGTATTCTCCTAGGGCTGGAACCGCAAGCTCCGGTCAGATCCTGGCAAAAGCTATGGAGGAACAGAGGCTGGATGAAAATCAAGCTCTTTATGTAGCTGGTTCACCATAGAAAAATCTTAACCTGGGACAATATTAGAAAGAGGGGTATGCTGGGACCCTCCCGTTGCTAGCTTTGTGAAGCACAAGAGGAGACAATGGAACATCTTCTCAATAGATGCATTTTCACCTCAAGGATATGGGATTTTTTTGCCTCCATCTTCAATCAATCCGATAGAGACAGAGACAGTATCACAAACACCATAAACAATTGGAGGGATAATTTTTTGAAATATGAGGTTCTTAACTCTTCCTGGGCTCTCCTGCCAAGTTTCATAATATGGAATGTATGGAAAGAAAAAAATAAAAGAATTTTCAAAGAAGAAAAGAACTCTTCTCTCCGCCTATTGGAGCAGATCTTGAAACAGCTAAAAGAGACAGTGGGCACAATAGTTAGGGATCTCCCCAAAAATCCTCCCTCAGAAACAGAGTTGAAAATACTCAGACAGTTAGACATGCAGGGGCTTACTCCTCAAGGTTTAAATAGGAAAATAATCTTAAGGGAACCGATTGAGGATTTCTGGACACCCCCCCCCCCCGCGGGAAGGCTTTTTAAAGTTTAACATTGATGGAGCTTCAAAAAATAACCCTGGAATGGCTGGTTTTGGAGGAGCTCTAAGGGATGAAACATGAAACATCATCTCCCTCTTCCACTATCATTTAGGTAAAGCTACCAACAACATGGCGGAACTAATGGCTTTGGAGCAATGCTTAGACTTTTTGAAATAGGACAACTGCCACAAGGTGATGATAGAAGTTGATTCAGAGTTAGTCATCAATGCAGCCAAGAAACTTAGTCATGGCATAGGACCGGAAAAATTAACAAAACATTGGCGGTTAATAAGGGTGCTCCAAAAAATTCAAATCCATCTTCAGGGACTTCGTGCACTTTGATTCAACCATATGCGTACAAAGGCCAACAAATTGGCAGACATCCTAGCCAACTAAGGGGTCACCTATAAGGATAACAGGAATTTGATGAGATGGTGAGAAATGCCGCAAAGCTAGCTAAAAGCTCTTTGCGACACCCAGGCGGAAGAGGACAAAATAGTGTATTAGAACAGAACGAAGGAAGCCAGGACGCAATGAGCAGATTTTTGCAGGATTCACATGGTTAGTTAGACAGATCAACGGAAGATAGCACGGCAGAGGAGGACTCTAAAGCTTTGATCATCAGTCCACTGAAAATCCCTGAAGACAGGTGTTGGGTTTTCACTGTTAGGAGAATGGTTGAAAACATTAAATGTTCTTGCGGCAACACTTCCCATTCCTCTCATGGCAGGGCTGCTAAACCACCTCTCGGGTGGTTTTGGTGCGATCGCACTGCTTTCAAGCCGAAGATGGTTTCGTCTTTTGGGCAACGATACCTTTCATCGCTCGACATGTGGATGAGGGAAGGTTCGGGAAACCACCCTCATCGCACATTAAACTTCAATCAATTTCGAGC
This sequence comes from Pinus tabuliformis, assembly GCA_031772625.1. Lineage (NCBI taxonomy): Eukaryota > Viridiplantae > Streptophyta > Pinopsida > Pinales > Pinaceae > Pinus > Pinus tabuliformis. The sequence continues at coordinate 59,792,567 of CM062804.1, read as the reverse complement.
GTGCGATATTCTGCTCCACCATCCGATTATTTCTCGTTCGATCAACGCTCAGGAATGTGCGAGGGTTCGGTGGGGTCGGAGGGTTGACTTTATGCTTCATTTTGAAGCGTTTGATTTCTCTAGCATAGGTTTATTCAAGAATTTTGGGAGGCAGGGTTTCTATAGCGGTTAGAGAGCGTGTCGGCACAGGGTTTTGGCCCGTAACTTATTTTATTCAGTACCCGAAAGTGAGTGGTGGGAACTCTTAGGGGTTAGAGAGCTTAGAGACTTTAGAATATCTTACTATTGATGGATTTATGTAAGTATTGTAAATTATGTTTGATTTAATGAAAAAGAAGGCACAACTCTTGCTTAAGCAAAAAAAAGATGATTAATGTTGGCTAAGACAGAACATGGTCTATAGGACCTTAAGAAGATAATGATCTTTTATAATTTTATTATATACTAAAAAAAAATGAATAGAAGCATTCCAACCTCACCTTAGTTTTTGTTGAGTTAAAAGGTTAAGAAAGTTAGTAGTGAGACAAATATTTTGAAATTTAGATATATTCTAAGTATAAGATAAACAATTTAAGATAGTGTTTTTCATCTTCAATTCTCTTAGTATTACAAAGGCGACAAACTCTTTCATCCCATGGTATTTTGGGAATTGACCAATGCCTAGTTTCACTATGGAGCTCATAAGAATCTATTTCTATTTTAGCAATGCTCATTTTCTTTTTTATACTAATAAATATAAAGAGATACCTTTGATTTTCAAGATTTAGATTACTCACCTTCTTATAATATCTTAGTTTCTTTTTTCCCTCTCACTCTTTATCACCCCACAATTTCTCATTAAATTATGATGTAATAATATTTTTAATATTATTCATATTTTGGATTAATGATATTTTTTTCATCTCCCAATTGTCTAGTTAAGACTAGGCATCATTATGTCATCCCAGCTTTAGCTAAAGGTGGTTTTCACTAGAGTTAGAAATTTTTTTAGGAAATCTCTTGTCTTCCATGTTCTTTAACCTCTTCTCATACATAAGATACCTAGTCATAGTCATGCTTTCAAAAGGGGAAAGGCTTTCTTTGGTGACGATGATAAGATAGGGTATATTTCCTTTAATATTGATGCTATAAGTTATAACCTTCTTTTGGATTTGTTCTATCTTCTGCCACATATCTCTGGAGATGTTGCATCCCCAGATCTCACATCTATATAAGAAAATAAGGGTTATGAGAGTCTTAAATAGTAAGTTTTTTTCCAAATTCAAAGACATATTAACTTATAATTGTTTTCAAGTCCACAATAAGCTTTCCATACTCCATTTATCCTTTTCTCAATGCTATTAATTCCACTTGAGCTTGTGATTGATATTGATTCCAAGATATTTGCATGAAGGAACTTTCTCCAAGTTGTTGTTGACATATAAGAAGGTATGGTATCTAAACTTCCTAGATTTACTTATCATGACTTTAGTTTTGTCAATATTAACAGTCATATGCATCTTGGAACAAAAAATATTAGAGGATTATTGGATGCTTGCCAAGATCATAAGGACTCCTCACCAAGAGAACAACAACTTCAGCATAAAGAAGAAGAGTGATGACTATAATAGTGAGAGTGGTGCCAACACAAACTATTTCTTCCAAACACTCTTCTAACTTACCAGTGTATATCCAAAAAGGGCAAGGGACAAGGGACACCATTGTTTGACTCCAATATTGTAGTTAATTTCTTCCAACCAACCCTTAGTAGTCCTAAATATGGAAATAACATTCTCATGCAACATTTTCACAACAACCCTCAACTCAATTGGAACTTTTATCTCTTCCAAAGATTTTCCTAGAAACAACATCAAAAGATTTCCTAAAGTCAATGAAACAACAAAAGAGGTCAGTTTTATTATTGTAGCACCCCTCTGCAATGATCCTGAAAATAACAAGGTTTTCCATAGTAGAATGATATCTCCTAAACATCACTTGGAATTTAGATCTTTTATCATGGCTTTCCAACCATAATCTAATCTTATTTTCCAAAATAATTATGCACAACTTGGCTAAAATGGGACTAATAATAATGGTCCTATAACTAGAGGAAATGCCTTTATTCCCACTTTAAGGATAGGTATAGTGAGGCTCTATGTTAATGGCTTAGGGAAGCCTTGCTTTAGTGCCAAGTTAAAGAACTTGTATATGTGAAGGATGATGATATGCCCAACTATTTTTAAAAAATTTAGCTTGGTAGCCTTCATTGTCCTTAGCTTTCCTAGTTGTGAGTTGTTTAGCCCCAAACTCCTCCATGTCTTCCAAATAAACAAATTCATCCTCTATAGGACCATTGAAATGTGTCCATGGCATTAGGGAATTCATAAATATTTTAAGGTAGAAATTTTATCTTTTTAAGGGATTCATATTATTTTCTTTAGTTCACAAATTAGAATTTTCCTTTAAAAATTCCTAGGGTTATATATAGATATGTCCAAAACCTACTCTTGCTTTCTATTTATATAATAAATTTTATTCCTTTTAATAAGGAATTCATATGTATTACCTTATCGAGCTTTAAAGATACATTAAAAGCATCCCTAATTGTTTTTATAACAATTTTACACCCATTATCATACCAAGGTTGGTTATTCTATTATTCTTTTTACATGACATCTCGATAGAGAACTTGTTAATGGAAGTAGAGAATGTTGTAGTAACGTTATGATAGAGGTCTCTAATAATTCCCTTATAATTTAAAATGTTTAAATATCTATTTAGATTTTATAAAAAATATCACCTTTACTTTTGTAGAAAAAACAACTTTCACATTAAAAAATCAAAATAATGATGATTAATATTCATAATCATGATATTCCAAAACTTCATCTTTAAATTTAAATAATCATATAAAGACTTAATAGTTGCAATAAACTACAATGAGATGATAATGCACACCTAAAAATAATACCACCATTAAGGAACAATGAAATTCACGAGTCGAGTGCCAATTTGACTGCGTGCTAGGGTTTGTGCGACCTTCGTGTTCTCCCCCAGGTGCCTCTGGCTCTAGCCCTTGGGGCCCTGCCCACCATGGTGGCTCCACTACAGCTTCCTGGTACCCACTCCTTCAAGGATATGGTCTCTGGTCGACCGCCAAACCAAGCTTCATTCTTCACCAAGTTTGCCTCTAGATCTGCCTTCTGTACGCCACCAGGAGGAAGCTCGAACAAAGAAGAAACTACCCATCCACAACAAAACAAGCTATCAAAAGGGAACAAAGACACAGTGAATAGATCAACTAAGGATAATCACGTAGGCAAGGGCAAGATCGCAAACTCGCCCTTTTTTGACAACGTCAATCCTTCACAATCTCAGGAGTAGCCGCAAGATCAGGGGAAAAAGACCAAGAACAATTGTAATCCCAAAGCCAAGAAAATCCTAGAACTGGAAATCCAGGACCCCGGGGCAGCTGAATACTGAGAATACATGCAGGAACACATGGTCATATGCAAGTTCATGGGAATATGGCCAATAGAAAGAGCACTGAACTAGTGGATCTAGAGAAAATGGACACCCAAAGGGGAGATCAGACTTCAACTGAGCTCCAAAGGATTTTTCACAGTTATCTTTGACCTCCTAGAAGACAGAGACATAATTTTTGAAGGAGGACCCTATTTCTACAACTCAGCCGGTTTATACATGAGATTCTGGAGGGAGAACTTCACACCCGAAAAAGAGGATTTCACTAGGGTTCCAGTCTAGGTACGCCTCTACTCCTTACCAACTGATTATTGGGCTCCTTCAGTCTTAAAAGGTATTGGGGACCAGCTGGGGGAGTACATCAAAATGTCTGAAGGCACCAGAATGGGTCACTATGTCTCCTACGCCCGAATCTGTGTTTACATAGACGTCTCTAGGGCTCTGCCAGAAGCAATCAAACTAATATTCAGGGATGAAGTATGGCTGCAAAGTATAGACTATGAACAAATTCCTTTTCGATGCAGGAAGTGTCACGAGCACGGGCATCCCTTTCGAGACTTTCCCATGAACAAAACCCCTCAAATGCAAGAGCAAGAAAATAAACAAAAAGATAGCGAAGGGTTCACCAAAGTAATATCCAGGAACAAGAATAATAGGAAGAAAGCTATCCCCAAGAAGAACCTATACAAAGAAGCAAGTCAGAATCAGTTCAAGGTACTAAATAGCAACCAACAACAAAGGGATCCTGACGAAATGATAGTAGATGAAGCAAAAGAGGAAGAAATGCACCCAAAATACAATGATGAAGATGGAAGCGACACAAGTAATAACAACAAAGGTAAAGAGCAATCACTAGAGGATACAGAAACGCAACCAGCAGAATCGGAGGAAACCTTAGAGGAAGATGCAACAGAAGAAGCTCTATAGTGGGTAGACCTTGCAACAATTGCATAGGAATGGAAACAAAAAGGAATAAATGCCATATCAGAACAATAGTTATAAAAAACGGAAGAAGCTTATCTCATCCACGAAGAATTGAAACTCAAAGCCCACATTCTAGCACAAGAAAGTATAACTTCAAAAGGCATTTTAGCCAACATCCCAGTAGAAGGACTCAACCTCAAAGGCTCAAGCATAAAGCGAGGAAAAAAGACCACCATTCAGCTCCTTCAGGAGTTGGGAGCCAAACTAATCAATGAAGGAAAGGTAAAGGCTCTTGCTCTATACCCATCTCCATGTCAATGAATTGCATATCTTGGAATATTAGGGGACTCAATAGTCTTGGGAAGAAACGTATCTTAAAAATCAAAGTCCTTCGTGATTATCACGACATCCTTCTCATTAAAGAAAAGAAGCTGGACTTGTCTCACCCTCCCCTCCTTCTCAATTCGTGCTTCAGGCCTTACAACTCCTTGGATAATATGGCTACAGGCACGACAGTAGGCATTATGACTTTTTGGAAAAATTTTAAATTCGACCTTTTATCTTCTATGGCCACTCACCATTCCTTAACTATGATCCTGAGAATCATAGGCACCAATGATACCATTAGTATAACCAATGTATATGCCCCGCACAAGGTGATAGACTGCATAAAAATGCTCCAAATCATTTCCAATCTCCTCGGCCCTCTACACCACCACATCAAAATCATAGCTAGCGACTTCAATATGATAACAAACTTATCTGAAAATAAAGGAGGAATCTGGAAGTTAGATAAGGATTCTGAGGCTTTCCTTGCCACCATTGAAAACCTCAACCTTATTGACATTCCCACAAGCAATGGCTTATTCACCTGGAATAACAGAAGAGGAGGAGATCGTCAAATAGCCTCCCATTTAGACCATTTCCTTCTCTCTGAGGCATCCTATCTCACCCCCTGGGAAATGGAGACGAGAATCCTTCCGCAAGCAGGCTCTGATCATTGGCTTATCTCTCTCAAGATTCAAATTTCTAGGTGTCCGAAGAATAAGCCTTTTAGGTTCGAGGCCTTCTAGTTGAACCACCTAGATTTCATGGAAAAAATGAAATAATGGTGGACATTCTCTCCCTCTATAATTGGAAACAAAATGTATTCTTTCCAACAAAAATTAAAACATATCAAAGAGGAAATAAAAAAATGGAATAGAGATACTTTTGGAAATATCATCACGGACAAAAAAATCTTGGAACAACAACTGGAACTACTTCAACAAAATATAATTGAAGAAGGGCTATCGGAGACTAGCAAACAAGAGGAAAAACTACTACAGCAAAGATGGGATGAAATAGCCATTTAGGTAGAAAAGTTGTGGCAACAAAAATCCAGAATAAATTGGCTAAAATGTGGAGATAGGAACACGACCTTCTTCCACAAAACAGTGATACAAAACAGGACGAACAACAAAATTTTGACTCTGAAGAACCAAGAGGGTCATCTCATTCACTCTCAAGAGGAGTTGGAAACGCAACTCACAAACTATTTCAGCTCTCTTCTCAAAGAGCCAAGGAATGATTAAGATTAGGATATCAAAAAGATCACCGAGAACATTCCCAAAATCCTCATGAAGGACCATAATAAAATGCTCCTAAGGAACGTCTCCCTCCAGGAAGTGGAAGATGTTGTCATGGGAATGCCAAATGGGAAAGCTCCAAGGTCAGATGGGTTCACCACTGATTTCTACAAAGCTTGCTGGCCTATCATAAAGATGGATGTTCATAACTTGGTGGAGGAATCTTGAATTTAAAAGTATATCCTTCAAGCACTTAACTCCACCTTTCTGACCTTGATACCCAAAGGAATCTCTACGAATTCCCCAGACAAATTCAGGCCCATAGCCCTCTGCAATGTCATATACAAAATTATCTCCAAAATTCTGTCCAATCGAATTAAAGTCATCCTCCCTCTCCTCATCTCCCACCAATAATCTGAATATGTGGAAGGAAGACAAATCATGGATAGCATCATCCTCTCTCATGAGCTTATTCATTCTCTCAAATCCTAAAAAGACCCTGGTATGATGATCCAACTAGATATGTCAAAAGCCTTTGACAAAATAAGCTGGAACTACATGAGACAGATCTTGGATGTATTCGGTTTCCACAAGGAAAGCATCAAGTGGATCATGGTTATGGTGTCTAGAGCTTTCTTCTCTATCCTAGTGAATGGCTCACCTTCGCAACCCTTCCTTCCTTCAAGGAGTTTCAAGCAAGGGGATCCTATCTCTCCCTTCCTCTTTGTTATTATGGCAGAAGGGTTAAGTCTCTCTATCACTGCTTCCCTGCACAAAATAAGCTCTCTGGCCTCCAAACGCATGCCTCTGCCCCTCCTACAACTCACCAGAAATTTTTGGATGATACTCTTCTCATGAGCCTCCCATCCATCAAAGAGGCTACCTCTTTCTTGTCCATCCTATCAGACTTCTCTGCTGCTATGGTCACCTCCATCACTCCCCTTAAATCCAAGTTGTTTTTCCTCAACACTCCATTGCCCATCTGCAGGAACATCACCAGAATCCTAGCCATCCCTATCAACTCTTTCCCCTCCACCTACCTTGGCATTCCCCTTACTGACAGGCCTCTCTCCAAGGTCACTTGGGAGAACCTACTAAACAAATTGGATAAAATATTGGCCCATTGGACCTTTAGATCTCTAAATTTGGTTGGTCATCTTATCCTGGTTAAATCTATCCTTCAGGCCATCCCGTTATACATGTACTTGGCTCTGGTAGCCCCAAAATTGATATCAAACAAATTTAGGAACCTCTAGAGGAACTTCTTATGGAGAGGTGCGGATGTCAAATAGAAATGGGATCTTGTAGCATGGGATAAAATCTGCAAGCCAAAAAAATATGGTGGCCTCGATCTTAGAGATATAGATCTCTTGGGCAAGGGCCTGGGAGCCAAAAACTTTTGGAGATGGATAGCCAACCCCAACTCCCCTTGGGGTACCCTCTGGAGAGTGTTAGTACCAGGATTGAACCTCAGGCTGAAGGAAGGCAATGCCAGGGTAACCACAAACCATGCTTAGCCAAGTAGCTATCCCTACTAGGCCAGGAGAGGGCTCTCTTCGTAAGGATCTCAGCCAAATTTACTGGATCTAGAAACTGATATTAGGCTAGGTACATTAACACAAGGTTTGACTTGATTTTGAAGGGTTTTGCTAGATCAGGAGGAGCCAAATAGTTAGGGCAAGGAAATTAGGTGAAAATTGTAGGGTGTTCGATGGGGCAAGGTAGGCACAAGGCTCAACACTCTAGGGTTTGATGGGTGAGGTGATTAAAGATAGGTGAGGAGCTAGAAAGAGCATGTAAGCAACATGGATTCTTCCTAAACTGAAGAAAACATAGACTATGAATATTTCCCCAAAACAGAGCATAAAAGTTATGGGTTCTGCCTATCAACTTGAAAACATCCACTTAAAAGCAATGAAATGATTGATGAAGTACAAAAAACATTCTAACATATGATCACAATAGAGAAAACTGAACTGAACATCATACCACATGGATCCCAAAGAAATAGCTGCAACTTTTCATTAATCTCTTGCTGAAACTGATACAAAATGATGTCTACTCAAAGCATAAGCATCCAACTAAGTCCAACCCCTAAAAATGACTAGGGAAATACATAATATAGGCTTCAAACCACCCATCCTAACCTCAGGGGGTCGAATCCATGAGAAGAGGGAAAGATCCAAGAAAGGCTGAACTGATAACAAGAGAATAGGGTGGTCAAAGTGACTCATCCCTAATCCAAGCAAACTAATTCATCACACCTCATGAACTTGATTTACCTAATTTATTTACCCTAGTAAGTAGTGGAAACATGATAATTACATTTAACTCATCATTTACATAGATAAATTCATGATTTTCCAAGGTGAAAGTGAAAACTATGACGTAATAGTGAAAATCTGGACAAATTGTCAAACGCACAACGCCAGTGCTAGGCACATAGTGCCAATGCCAAGCGCGTCCTTCATCTTTAGGTAGACTTTTGAGTGCCTTCCCGGTGTCCAAATTGGGCCCAAAATATCTTGTTGGAATGCTACTCAAGTCTAATTTCCAGAACATCTTGAATTTTTACATTTGGAGTTCATTTGCCGTGTCAAAAGTCAATTCTCCCAACACTGCTTAGCGCGCTACGCCCAGGCTAAATAGAGGGCAGAAAGGTCATTTTTTTAAGGGTTTTTTTCCCTTTTGGTCAACCATTTTTGCTCCAAAACCTTAGCAAATGCACAAGGTGCATGTACTCATCATTGTGAATCCAAAAATGCTGACCATTTCCTCATTGGATGCCCCAAAAAAAGTGCAGCACCCAAGGTGCTGCGTGTTTGACCTCCATGATTGTGCTAACAATTGTCTGAAAATATCAACAACTAACTTCATGCCCTAAAATGGTCAAAGTATCCAAAAAAGTGTTCTTATATCTGATCATATCTTAGAGGCATGGAGATATGCCTCGGCAAGAATATCTAACTTTCTTTTCTCCTCTTACTTAGTAAGTTTTTCAATTTCTACTTGAGCTCTTTTGAGCTTGGCTCTCGCAATTTGGTTTCTCATGGCATAATGCTTTTCCATCCTCCTCTAAATGTCATTTTCCTTCTTATTCTCGGCCAAGAGCTTCTCTAAATTCTCATTGACTCTATCAAGCCAATATTCCCGGTCTGATCATGTTTTCCTATTGTTCATCAACAGTGCGATGTTCAACATGCTCAGCTTGTCTTTTCCTTTAATGACCAATTGAATTTTCTGTTCATCCTCCATTGTTTCCAATTCTATAATTTCAAAATATTTTTCTTTCTCATGGAGGAATTTCTATTCCTGCATGTCCACCTCTACCATTGTGTAATTTAGTGTGAAAAACAAAACCCTAGGGAGGTGATGGAGGGTTATATAGATGAAGGGAGTATGTGGTAATGAGAGGGAAATTTTAGGGGATGGGAAGGATATTTGTAATGTGAAAGGAATGATAGGGAGGTAGTAGTGATAGGTTTTTTTAGGGATAGGAGATGTGAATTGAGGGTAGGGTATAGGGAGCCTAGGAAAATAAGTTCCTCAGGGTTAGGGTTTTTTAGTTTAATTTAGGAAAAATTAAACACAATGATACATCAAGTAAACAATGTATGAGAAAATAAAATAGAGATCAACCTACTTGTTTCATGTGATGAAAGCCTTTAGGTGACAAAATTCTGAACTTTGGAGGTGTTTTTCTGAGTTTTGAGTGGCCCTGGAACTCACTGGGCAAACGCACAGCACTCTAGGCACGAAACACCTTTTTGTAGGCCACATTTGGAGGCTTTCCCGGTGTGAAAATTAGGCTTGGGATAGCTCGTTGGAAATCTTTTCGAGTCCACTTTCGATATCTTCCTTTATTTTTAAATTTGGAGCTCATTTCGCCTATCAAAAACTCAATCTCCCAAAAATGGTCAAAAATGCAGAATGAGGGTGAAAAAATGTAGAGTGTTGTTGCAGGCAACTTTTGGAGGTCTTCCTCAACTCCAAATTGAGCTCATGATAGTTCATTGGAAATCTATTCCAGTCTAGTTGTCATTTGACTTATCAAGTAAGTTATTGGGACACTCCAGCTAGGAGAAAACTTGATTTTCCCAAGGTCACTCCAAAAGTGCAGCAACTCTCCCATGGCACCTGTATTTTTGACATTTCTCCAAAACCATGACACCTGTGTAAAAAATGATGGATGTTTTTCTTCCTTGTTCTAAGATGGACAAAAAATTGTCCCACTGTTTTCAAATTCATCTTTCCTTGGTCAAAAACACAGTTTGAAGAAAAACCGGCCCTTATGTATGGCGAATGACTTGTCCCTTGGAATGACTTCTTGAAAAATGATGGAGACATGATGTTGATGATATGAAATGGCCTCATATCTGCTGATGTCTCGTATGCCTCCTCTGCTCAGATATCTCTGATTCCATAGCAAACCCTATTTCAATGGGTGAGGAAATTAGGGTTTAGTGCTTGTGGAAAATGATGATTTGGATACCCTTGGGAAAAGACAACTCCCTTTGGCATGCACTTAACCCTTTGAAACTTTACCCTTTCACTTGACTATTTCCTTTGAAAAATTGATCTTTTGATGGTCTGGCATCTTTGGAACATTGAGTTAACAGCTCGGGATGGTGAAATTATTACATTTGAAAGACATAAAATTACATAATGAAATAAGCATTTCTATTTACAAATCATCTTCACATGGTGAAGGGATGTTATTTGATCACCCTTTACTTGCTGGTCTTATGCAATGGAATGGAACCTTGGCAACCTTAATGACCTAATGAAACCTTGAAAAACCCTAAAATACCTAATGAGACCTTGAAGGATCGAATTTAAAGATGACATAATGGCCTCATGACTAATACAAATGGCATGATAAAAATAACTTTATGGATGATGTACAGTCAACAAGATATGAAACTATGCCAGCAAGTAATCACATTTAGGGAAGAGTGATGTTTTTGGACTAGGACTACCATTAGTGACTAATTTTTTTGCATGAACTAATGAAATGATAAAAAAATTCTGTGTGGGACACCTAAAATGAATATGAAAAGAGCAATTTTGATCACTGATGGCAGTATGCAAATACTGACTCTAACATTGGCTCCATTGGGAATGGTAGCTCCTTGGAGGTGCCAAGAACACTGTAGACCAAGTAGCCTTATCCATTGGGCATGGAGTAAAAAAAAAAACTCAATCTGAAATACATGACTAAATAGTGATGACTCAAAGACATAAACTGACTTTTACTCAACTGAAAACTGACTCAATACTAAAACACAACTGACAAACTGAAAATATGCTCAAAATGGAGCTTATTCAATAAAACCTACTCTAACTGTTCCATTCATCACCTGATCAAGTGAAATGAAACAACCAATGCAACCAAGTAAGCATTATGGTTGTTGTTTGAATTCTCCGCAAGTGCTTGTTTATGAGCAAGAAGAGAGAACTACTGAAAGGAAACTCCCATGAAAATTTGTCAACAGATTGAATCTTGATGAAATTGCAAAGCACGAGCCCACCTACTGACCTCAAGAATGCTGCGAAAGTATCTTCATAGGAATACATATTGATTTCCAGCCCATCTAATACGTTACTACTCCACTCTAGGTAGTCTTCATACTTTCGTTTTAAAATTTTCCTAACATCTATGTTTTCTTTCTTTGATGATTGCAACAAATTGACAAAAGGATCCTGAAATTCACAAATGACTAATTTTTCTTGATGATCAACAACAAAACAAAAATCTTCTTCATTACTCTCCTGATATGACTACAAATCTTGGTATGAGCTTTGTAATGAAATTCCTGTTGAACAAAACAAAATTCGGATGTAAGATCAAGTTTATATCAATATTCTTTTTAGGCTCATAGTTAGCTAATGGAGAAGGAATTTTACTACAAATATCATCCAACATGTTAGAGTCGGTCTAGTAGCCCTCCACCAGAGATCAAAGCTCTTTGCATTTCATGATTAGGTGTCCCATCAGTGTGATCATGTTGCATTCTGTTAGGCATGCCATAATCTTGGTGGAAGGAGTTTATGTCGTTATTACCCTCTTGTTTAGCACTGCTGGTTCAGGTTTGTTCAAATAAATAAAGTCCTCAAAGGGTCATTCATCTTGCTTTAAGTTTTAGGTTTTAGGTCTAGGGTTGAGTCTAATTTTATCTTGAGAGGTCATTAAGGACCAGCAGGCCAGAGGGATGTCCTTCATTAAACATTTCTCATCATTGTACAACTAAATTTTTACCTTGTTCTCAAAAACTCTGTTTTTGAAAACAAGGTCATTATCTCATTTTTGTAAAAATTCTCAAAATTTCAAATTCTTCAAATGTCGAAGTGCAGCCTTGGTCTCCTTTGCCAAAGCATCCCAGAAGCTATCCCTGCAAAAATTTTCAGAAGAAATCATCATTTCAACCAATTTTTCAAAGAAATGAAATTAAAGGTCAGAGCCAATTAAAGCAAAAAGTGTCAACATTCAAAACATTACAAAGTGGGTTTTGGGCAAGTAAAAAATTAAAAGGAAGCTTATAAAAGCATGCCATCCCTCATTGGTAATTCATTTGCCTCTCAACACTCCAAGAGAATACTTGTCAAGACGGTTTCAAAGTTCATTGGGCGAATTGAGCAGTTGCAGCAGCGCGCTACGCATTGAGAATTGGGGCGCTACGCATCAGGGAAATTTGCCAGATTTTCACCTACAGCTCAGCAAAACGCAGATTTGACTAGTTTTGACTTTTTGGAGTGATTTTTCATCCTCCTTGATGTAATTGATGTAATTTTATGATGTCATGGCACTTATTTATCTCTTCTAGAAGATTCATTCATAAAAAGTCAAAAATTTAATAAATGAATTGGTTTCCTAGCTTATAGAGGCAAGTGGTTTTGACTGCCTAGATTTTAGTGCTCAGTTTAGAATTGGTTGAAACAGCTCCTAGGATGATGAGCTCGACCCCTAGAGGCAAGGAAAGGTTTTAGCTTGCCTATATTATGTATTTTCTTAGTCATTTTCATGGTTGGACTCTTGAGGGATAAGCTTCTATTGTATTACACTTTGTATCTCTGCAATTTTGGCAAAGGAAAGACCAGGGTTTTGCAGCACTTTTTGGGATTCCTGTGGTTATTTGTGTTGATGGTGTGCTTCTCTCATGTACTTGTAAGTGTGTTATGTGTATCATTTTCCCACTTTTCTTTTTTGCACATTAAGTAAATGAAGTGTTAAGGTAGAATTTATAATTTATATGCTCTGCCTTTAAGTTTGCTTAATATCTATGTTTTCCTCTGTCTAAAGAGAACTCTCGAAAGTTTCTTGCTCTCTTTAGCTCCTCACCAGTCATTCCTATCCATTCACTTAAATCAAAGGCATCAAGACAATCTCCTACCTTGCCCCAAAAAGACCTCTGCAAAAGCTGTCTCCCATCCCCGCACCCAAAATTGCTCTCCTCCTGTTTTCCACCAAAACCCTAAAAATCTGAAATCAAACCTTCTCAATCAGTTTACTAGCCTAAAATCAGTGTTCTTTATTGGTCATCTCTGCCCTTTGAAGACCTTTTGCCGAGATAGACCCGGAGAGAGCCCTCTCCTGCCCCGTAGGGCTAGCTACGAGGCTAAGTGGTTTGATGTTGCCTTGGATTTTGTCTTTTTCAGCCTGAGGCCATATTCAAGCGCTAACACAACACATCAACTATTGGGCCATGAAAAACTTGTAAAGATTGTTGCGACCTATTTTCCATCAGTTTTAATGAGACTGCATGACACTCTACAGGCTGCTCATCCTTTGATTTAGAGATATTATGAAATTTTTTCTTTAAAAATTGAAATGTTACAAAACATAGTGGTACAGAGTCATCTTGCATCATTTGATCATATGTTTCAGCTTCCAAGCCTTCAGCTGCAATTTGAAATTCAATGGAACTTGGTGGTTGCAAATCTAGAGCTAGGGAGGCTTCTATGTCGCAAATGTTTTCCTCGACCAATTCATGAGAAGGTTTATCCTTTATAGTGTTTACCACTCGCTTATCTGCTTGCTTATAGTTTTCTCTTATTTTTGCAAATGAGGAGAAACATAAGGGTAAGGAGCTCTGATAAAAAAATTGATTATCCTCTTGATTTTCAAGAGCAAAACTCAATGAGTGCTGATTTCTAATCACATCAAAGTTACCTCTGATGAACTGAAATGAAGTAACACAAAGAGGCAAAGATCCTTCACTTACTTCCAAATTTTATGCACTTTCCTCATCACTGTCATAGCTGATATTCTTTGGCTGATTATTGTATACGAGCTGCTGAAACTGAACTTCCTCCTCCCATAAACAAGTTGTTGATTTCTCTGCAAGATTAACTTATGTTTAGAGAACATAATAATTGTCGTACTGATAAAACTTTGGAAAATCATCAATATAAGTAATGTCACCAATCATACACATTATATTATCAGATTATTTCTCCTCGGATTGATCTACAAATCCATTTTCAAATCTATGGTAGCTAGGATTAGCAAGAAAATTTTTAGGGCTAGCAATATTTTCTTTTTCTGGGACAGGTGGGTCATGGTGATATTGAATAGAAAATTCATCTCTTGAGGTGATTCTTTGCATCATTTCTTCCATTTTACTTACCAAAATTTCGAGCTTTACCTTTGAAGATGTTAGGTGCTCTACAATGTTCTCCCTCTCTTCATCCTTCAGCTTTGCCCTTCTGATCAAAGAATTAGCCTCTACATCTACTTCACTATTTTGCATCTCTTCAAGTGTTGCAAGGTTCCTTTCCCTCAGCTGAAACTCCATTTCTAGATCAAAGGCATCTGGTTAGTGCAAGAGAGAGGATCCAGGAGGAGGCCTTACATTAGCAGGCATCGAAAAATAGACTTGGTTAAACCTGGCAAAAAACTGTTGTATTGTCTCCCCTGGCAGTCTTTTCAGCTGGTTATACTCTTCTAGAATCAAGAAAGGGTTTTGTTTGACCACCCACTTGTCAAGGAAAACTTTGAAGAACCGCTGGAAATATGAGATGCTCTCATTAGGCAGGTTTTTGAACCAACTCTTGACTTTTCCTTGCAAAGAAAGAGCGAATAGCCTGATAATGACATCCTCTTCGTTGACTTCAAAAAGGTCGAGGAAAGTCTCAAAATTCTTCATATGTCTCTCAGCAATGATATTGTCATATTCACCATCAAACCTTGGCAGGTATAGGTAATGATTTTTAGGGAAAGCATGGAGTATAGGAGGTAAGATGAGTGGTTTGTATCGATCTGGAATTTTACAAGGTGTAGGAGTATGTACAGAAGCTGTAGAATTAGTCTTGGTCTCTTTAGGCTCATCAAGTTGAAGATGGTCATGATAAGATTCATAATAAGGTTCTTGACCAAGATCAAAGGCGTACAAAGAATTTGTTTTCACAATCTTTAAATGGAAGGAATCACATGAAGGTCTAAGATATTTTCTCAAATACAATATACTTTGTAAAACCTTTTTGAGATTCTCGGGAAAAGAGAAAAAATAATTGATGACAAAGAACATAATGTCTTGGATGAAATTGCAACTTGAATACCCGATCTTTCCATATTGTCCTTTCATGTTTTTGTTGGTCGGGTTCACCCTCCAGTGGAGTCTTTGGATATGATCTTGAAACTCATTTGGAGTCACCAGATGAATTATTTCAGCTTTCCTATGTCTGATCGTTGTCCACCATCAAAAATTAGATCTAGATTTGAACTTTGATGATATTTGCCAGGGAATACGAAACCTTTCGCTTGTTCCCCAGTATGGTTGCCACTATGTTAGCACCTGGATTGAACCTCAGGCTAAAGGAAGGCAATGCCAAGGTAACCACAAACCACGCTTAGCCAAGTAGCTAGCCCTACTAGGTCAAGAGAGGGCTCTCTCTGTAAGGATCTCAGCCAAATTGTGTAGATATAGAAACTAATATTAGGCTAGGTATAGTAGCACAAGGTTTGATTTGATTTTGAAGGGTTTTGCTGGATCAAGAGGATCTAAACAGTTAGCGTGAGGAAATTAGGTGAAAACTGCAGGGTTTTCGATGGGGCAAGGTAGGTACAAGGCTCAGAACTCTAGGGTTTGATGGGTGAGGTGACTAAAGACAGGTGAGGAGCTAGAAAAAGCAGGTAAGCAACATGGATTCTTCCTAAACTAAAGAAAACATAGACTGTGAATATTTCCCCAAAACAAAGCATAAAAGTTATGTGTTCTGCTTATCAACTTGAAAACATCCACTTAAAAGCAATGAAATGATTGATGAAGTACAAAAAACATTCTAACATATGATCACAATAAAGAAAACTAAACTGAACATCATACCACATGGATACCAAAGAAATAGCTGCAACTTTTCATTATCTCCTGCTAAAACTGATACAAAATGATGTCTACTCAAAGCATAAGCATCCAACTGAGTCCAACCCCTAAAATGACTAGGGAAATACATAATATAGGCTTCAAACCACCCATCCTAACCTCAGGGGGTCGAACCCATGAGAAGAGGGAAAGATACAAGAAATGCATAACTGATAACAAGAGAATAGGGTGGTCAAAGTGACTCATCCCTAATCCAAGCAAACTAATTCATTACACCTCATGAACTTGATTTACCTAATTTATTTACCCTAATAAGTACTAGAAACATGATAATTACATTTAACTCATCATTTACATAGATAAAATCATGATTTTCCAAGGTGAAAGTTAAAACTGGGATGAAACAGTGAAAATTTGGACAAAGAGTCAAACGCGCAATGTCAGTGCTAGGCATGCAGCGCTAATGCCAGGCGCGCCCTTCATCTTCAGGTGGACTTTTGAGTGCCTTCCTGGTGTCCAAATTGGGCCCAAAATAGCTCATTCGAAAGCTCTTCAAGTTTAATTTCCAGAACATCTTGAATTTTTTTATTTGTAGTTCACCTGCCTTGTCAAAAGTCAACCCTCCCAACACTGCTCAGCGTGCAGTGCCCAGGCCAAAAAGAGGGCAGAAAGGTCATTGTTTGAGGGTTTTTGGCCATTTTGGTCAACCATATCTGCTCCAAAACCTTAGAAAATGCACAGGGTGCATGTAATAATCATTGTGAATCCAAAAATGTTGATTATTTCCTCATTGGATGCCCCAAAAAAGAGCGTAGTGCCCAAGGTGTTGCACATTTGAACTCCATGACTATGCTAAAAATTGTCTGAAAATCTTAGCAAGTAACTTCATGCCCCAAAATGGTCAAAGTATCCAAAAATATGTTTTTATAGATGATCATATGTTAGAGGCATGGAGAGATGCCTGAGCAAGAATATCTAACTTTCTTTTCTCCTCTTGCTTAGTAAGTTTTTCAATTTTTTCTTGAGCTCTTTTGAGCTTGGCTCTAGCAATTTGGTTTCTCATGGCATAATGCTTTGCCATCCTCCTCTGAATGTCATTTTCCTTCTTAGTCTTGGCCAAGAGCTTCTCTAAATGCTCATTGACTCTATCAAGCCAATTTTCCTGGTCTTGATTGATCATGTTTTCCTATTTTTCATCAACAATGAGCTGTTCAACAAGCTCAGCTTGTCTTTTCCTCTAATGACCATTTGAATTTTGTGTTCATCCTCCATTGTGTCCAATTCTATAAGTTCAAAATATGTTTCTTTCTCATGGAGGCATTTCTATTCCTGCATGTCCACCTCTACCATTGTGTAATTTAGTGTGAAAAACAAAACCCAAGGGAGGTGATGGAGGGGTATATAGATGAAGGGAGTATGTGGTAATGAGAGGGAATTTTGAGGGGATGGGAAGGATATTTGTAATGTGAAAGGAATGACAAGGAGGTAGCAATGATAAGTGTTTTTAGGGATAGGAGATGTGAATTGAGGGTAGGGTATATGGAGCCTAGGAAAATAGGTGCCTCAGGGTTAGGGTTTTTTAGTTTAATTTAGGAAAAATTAAACACAACGATACATCAAGTAAACAATGTATGAGAAAATAAAATAAAGATCAACCTACTTGTTTCATGTGATGAAATCCTTTAGGTGAAAAAATTCTGAACTTTGGAGGTGTTTTGCTGAGTTTTGAGTGGCCTTGGCCTCACTAGGCAAACATGCAACACTCTTAACAGGCACGCAACACCTTTTCACAGGCCATTTTTGGAGGCTTTCCCAGTGTCCAAATTAGACTTGGGATAGCTCATTAGAAATATTGTCAAGTATAATTTCCATATATTCCTTTAGGTTTAAATTTTAAGCTCATTTCATTTGTCAAAAACTCAATCTCCCAAAACGGGTCAAAAAATGCAGAATGAGGGTGTAAAAATGCAGAGTGGTGTTGCAGGAAACTTTTGGAGGTATTCCTAAACTCCAAATTGAGCTCATGATAGTTCATTGGAAAAATATTCTAGTCTAGTTGTCATTTGAATTATCAAGAAAGTCAGAAAACGTGATTTTTACAAGGTCACTCCAGAAGTGCAACAACTCTCCTGTGGCACCTGTATTTTTGACATTTCTCCAAAAACATGACACCTATGTAAAACATGAAGGATATTTTTATTCCTTGTTCTACGATGGACAAAAACCTCTCTCATGTTTGTCAAATTCATCTTTTCTTGGTCAGAAACACAGTTTGAAGAAAAATCAGCCCTTGTGTGGTGAATGACTTGTCCCTTGGAATGACTTCTTGAAAAATGATGGAGAGATCATGTTGATGATATGAACTGGCCTCATACCTACTGATATCCCTTATGCCTCCTCTGCTAAGATATCTCTGATCCCATAGCAAACCCTAGCTCAATGGGTGAGGAAATTAGGGTTTAGTGCTTGTGGAAAATGATGATTTGGACACCCTTGGGAAAAGACAACTCCCTTTGGCATGCACTTAATCCTTTGAAACTTTACCCTTTCACTTGACTATTTCCTTTGAAAAATTGATCTTTTGATGGCCTGGCATCTTTGGAACACTGAGTTAACAGCTTGGGATGGTGAAACTATTACATTTGAAAGACATAAAATTACATAATGAAATAAGCATTTCTCTTTACAAATCATCTTCACATGGTGAAGGGATGTTATTTGATCACCCTTTGTTATCGGGAAATCTAGTGTCCACTCGGAGCTGCTAGTTCCACTAAGACTGGTAGCTATCTTAGAAGCAAACAAACTAAAACTACTTTCGCTTTCCTTTATGAGAAGTAGATAAGAGGGGAACAAAGGACACCAACCTCAGTCTTGCGCTTAGTTCCTTGCTTGGTTACTCTCCCTTCTGACAGATCCTTGCCGCTTTGCCTTCGTCTACCCAGCTTCAAAGAGCACTTGTGGAATCAAAGCAGAATAATACTATCGAAGAGAAAATATCTACAATCATAAACAATATAGGGGCAGATATATATTTATCACACAAATGCATATATCATCAAACATACAAGAATGTGGAGGAAAACTTGAATAGCTTTATTAATATCAAGAATAGCAAAGAGGATTACAACCAATTTTTCTGACCCAGCGTCATCGTCCTATCATGAAATCCCTTCTTCACCTCATGAAAAGCTTAGATCACCCAACACTATGATATTCCACCAAGAAACTAACAGCACTTCCTTACAAGATACAAAATTCCAGCCTCCCACCTGTGGATCTCTGGGATGAGGGATCCATATATAGATATTTGCTGAGGTGTGAGTCAGCTTTGGGTTTTTGATTAGTGTCATTCCACTGATAGTTCTTGTTTCCACTTGGAGATTTCATGATCTCTTACTCATCCCTGGGCGAATTTAGAGAGACAAGTGTCCTGGGGAAGTTTTTTGGAAGATTCCAAGATCATCCACTTAGCAAACTGCCTCCGCAATTTTTCTACTCTCGTCCATTGCACCCTATAGAAGGACTTTTCAGTATGCATCACACCCCCTGTGTGTAATAGGTGAGATGCATCTCACCCTCAGCACTGAGCAGTTTGTATGGTCTAGTTTTGACCAGTTCTGAGTAGTTTTCTGTGGAGAACTTCTGGGAGATGATGTAAGACCTTGTTCCTTTAGGGTGTGAAGCAACACTTTTAGGGACTTAGGAGCCCTTGGTTTATGGACATGTATGATTGGGGATGCAGTGCCCAAAAATGTCTATAACAGTTGCCCCCTAAAGCATGAGGTCGTTAATCTTTTGATGTCGGGTGAAATGCTTTATCATGAGGATCCGAAGTTTTTTTCGAGCTGGAAGGCGACCTGTAATAAGATATGATATAATACATTATCTTCATAATATTTTTCATGATCTAGCTGAGGCGGGCATTCCCATGCTTAGCTTTATAAATTCATTTTCATGTACATAAGACAGACAACCGTCTGTGTGGCAGACTGATGATTCTGATAGAGCCATCATCCTTTGATTCGGATGATCATCTGTGCAACAATGATGTACATTTGATGTCTTTATTTTCCTGAATATATCGCAGCCCGGATGGATGAAACTAGATACGGGGTCTTCAAACTCGTCCAATCTTCACTCAGAGTACAAGTCAATCCATGTGAAAGATGTTCTAGAGTCGAACATGGAAAGACATCACCTGATTACCAGCTAATGATGCAAGTTGTTAACAGGCGCGAGAGGAATCACCGATAATGATGATGACCCTCAAGGTACTACAATACAATTCGTGTGGTGTGAAAAGGGACTTGGCATCGAACACCACGCAAAATCTTTCGGTCGAAGGCCATTGATGTAAACCTGTCGCCGGAAGTGAGAAACTTGCCATTGAGGCATGCAAGCTTCAAAGTACTAAAAGGGTTGTTCCTAAGTCGACTTCTTGGATAATGAGCTGATGTCGACAAGAAGCGACCCGTCATAGGAAGGCCTTAATGAATCCCACATCTACAACACGGAATGGAGTAAACGATTTTTGGAGGTGAAAACGATCTGATGATACAGGGTTTAGGGTGGCGGTCATGAAAGAATGGAGCATGAATGTATTGCAGCGGATGAGACACAGGTGAATTCTCTGAGCGACTTCTCTTGAACATACCGATGACACTGACATGGATTGGTAGCGTTAACCCCAAATATGGATGGTGATATGATCGGTGAACGGAATAACCCAACCCGACTCGGACGTGGAGTGAAAATGTCATGTTCAAGAGCGACTTGCTACCAATAAAGTTTCTTCAAGTTTTCTTCCCAATTTTTCCCCAGTCATTGCTAACCAGTACCTCTTTATTTTTATCAAGCTTGAGGAGGATAACATATGCTTGTTCTATAATTTTCCCTTCGGGCAAACCTGTCGCTATGTTTTAACGAGCCTAGCGACAGTGAAACTCGTTCTTGTCTATATGGACAAGTTTGTCGCTATTTGGTTTTAACGAGTTTAACGACAAAGATAACTCGGTCCTTTTCAATTTTAGAGAGTCTGAAAGGGATGTAAAGGAAACTCCAATAATCCTTTTTCATCATATAATCCCTTAAGTCTGAAAAAGTATAAAATAATATGAAAGGGATGAGTTTTCGATAGTTTTAACGAGCCGAACAAGATAAGCGCTCGATCTTTTTGTGTAATAATCCCTCAGGTCCAAAAAGATTAAAATCTAGAGGAGAGATAGCACTTCCGATGACTTTAACGAGCCGGAGAGGCCAATCGCTCGACAATCTTTTCATATTTTACGAGTCAGGTGAAAAGAGCTTAAAGGAGACTCGTTTTTTGAGGAATGAGTGATGATTTTGGGTAGCAGCTGATTCCAAGTAAGGTTTGGAATTTTCCAATCACAACAATGTCACAAGGATGACTAACAAGATCACTTGTCGCAGATGTTCCTAAAAAAGGGTAAACAATCAAATGGAGGCGTATGATCGTGTTAGGGTCCCACCCTAACCCCCTTATTTATGTCATGGGATCACGTCATAGTCAAGAGTCAATAAAGCCCATATTAATATTTGTAAGTGGTTAACCCGCAATTAATGACGGGACCACAGTTAGTTGCAAATGGGCCGTAGTATTAGGTAGATGGTATTAATAAAACCCACGGTATTGGCCCGTGGTATTGCATGTATGAGTCATATATAAAGGATAGAGACTCCCTGCGAGGAGTATCGTGTCTTATTTTGTAATCGAGCTCTGCTCTATTGGAGGTTGCCCCCTCGAAGAGGCAAGTGAACATTACTCTCTGAATAATAAAATCTTTGCTATTCTGTGTTCTGGGTATCTTTTCTTTGCATATTCTATATTGGGTATTATTTTTGCAGGTTAAGAGCATAACAAGTGGTATCAGAGCACTTTCCAGGGCCGGTGGGATCGCCAATTCTTAGCAAAAAAAAATTTGGCTAGAGACGTGTTCCGGCATCTTTAAACCACAGGATTTGTCGTTGAGCGCATAAACCTGCGGATTTGGGGAGGCATGCACGCAGGAAATACAAGAGGTGGTCACGTCTGTTGGACTCCCTTGTAACCCCTGTGGGTACCCCTTCGAGTAGTAGCGCATCAGACAGAACCGCGCACGGACTGTTTTCCACGTACCCTCTAGGTATATCGGAAGCCCCTAGGCTCCCTTGAAACCTCGCCATAGATAAACCGTCGGCCGTCTTGTGGCTACAGTACACCGAGAACAGCACTCGGAGAGATTACTCGCCCGTACGATAGGGTAGTCGGGTTGTAAGGCTAAGGGTACGGTCGATCCTCCTTAGTTAGAGCCCTGAAACATTGGGCCGAGTACTACTGCCAAACCCTTATGTATATTGCGATCTGTAGCACCTGACACTCCTCAAGACCATAGTTCCCTTTTCTCTCGGGGGATCGCACATCATCTATTCCAGATCTGCTGGTGCAAAGGGGTGCAGAAGCAGCCGACATCAGTCCCACAATCTCGAGTTCGCAGATCAGTCATTTTGATCTATTAGAGCCAGCCGATCCGCATTCAGATCTCTCAGATCCACCAGATCGGAGTTGTTGTGAAGGGTTCCTATACCGAGGTATAATTTTCGCAGGAAGTTTGGCCGCATTGACATTTTGAGGATTTGGCGACTGCAGTATTGATCAGGAAGGAGTAAAACTCCGTTAGGAGTTTTCAAAAAAAAAAAAAAAGTCTGAGATCTTCCCGGGCGCTTATTTGTGATCTAGCCCATCAGAATCAGGACGACGAGCTGAGCACGGTGGTACCATTCAATTATTAGTGAAAAATTTTTGGCGGTCCCAATTTTTCATCAGGTTGGTGTATGGTAGAAACTAGAGCTCAAGCAATGGCCAATGAAAGACTGGACAAACTTGACGAATCCATCCAATCCATCAATAGGCAGCTTACCGGACTATCTCTCCAGGTCCAGCAATTACTCCCGAAGGACAAGGAGCCAGCCCACGAGGAGGCGTATAATGACAATGTATACAATGAGGGTGAGTCTAGCCACTCTCCTCACGTCTGGCACACCCACCCACCACCCAGTCAGCGACCTCCCAAGTTGGATATGCATAAATTTGACGGTTCTCACCCATCCGCATGGATAGCACAAATGGAGCAGTATTTCAAACTGAATCATATCTTCGATGATGCAACTAAGCTTATGTTGGGGAGCATGTAATTGGACAATGAACGGTGGCAATAGTGGGAATGGCATCAACGTTGCAATGGACCTTTTAATATGTGGACCCAATTTACCAAAGCTCTTCGAGACCGCTTTGAATAGGAGGACTCTTTTTTGGGTCGTCTTACTAAGCTCCGACAGACAGGTACCGTGGATGAATATATTACAGCTTTTGAAGCCTTAGCCTTCCGCACTTGGGGTCTCTCAAATTATTTCTACACGGAATGTTTTATCAGTGGTCTTAAAGAAGCCATCAAAGCTCAAGTCTTACTGCACCACCCTCCCACTTGGACAGAGGCTTGCAAGGTAGCCCGTAACGTGGAACGTGCATTAGCATCCCAATACAGTCGCCCAAATTTCCCCACTAAAGGTCGTCTCCCACAGGCTCACAACACGACTCAAACACTTAAGGTCCAAAAGGTGTCACCGGCGGAAATGGCCAAAAGAAGGAAGCAAGGACTATGTTACTACTGTGATGAAAAATACTCCCCAGGTCATAAACGCAAGGAGCCCAAATTTTTTCAAATAGATGCCACTGACTACAGCTCAACAGAGGAAGACCCGCCACTTGAGGAACATGAGGCGCTAGAAGAAGACAACCCAAAGGAGAATGTCTCTGATGAACCAGTTATTTCGCTGCATGCGTTGGCAGGGATTTCTTCCCCTCAAACTCTCAAAATCAGGGGTTTTCTTAAACATCGCCCAGTAGTAGTCTTGATTGATAGTGGAAGTACCCATAATTTCATCCATCAAAAAATCGCAGAAGCAGTGCATTGTTTTGTAAGAGCAGTTTCTAATTTCCAAGTCAAATTGCGGATGGGGGCACAATGAAATGTGAAGGCCGCTGTGAAAATGTCAAACTTCAAATGGGGGATTATCAGTTGAAAACCCACATGTTTGCCATACAAATTGGGGGTTGCGAAATTGTCCTCGGCGTTGAATGGCTCCGCACGCTTGGGCCAATCACAATGGATTTTCAGGAGTTATATATGAGTTTTAAGCAGAACAACTACACACATACCCTCCGTGGACTCCAGGCGGGAGCCCCCTCTATCATCAGCTCGCATCGGATGGAAAAATTGTTAAAAAAGGGCAATCATGGAGTGGTAGCTCAATTTAATGCCATCCAGGTCGTCGAAACCAAGTCTCTGCCAATTCATCCTGAGATGCAACAGATTTTAAATAACCATCTGTCGGTCTTTGACAAGCCTCATGAGCTTCCACCCTCGCGAGGGGAACATGATCATAGCATCACCTTGGTTCCAGGGGCCCAACCCCCAAATGTGCGGCCATACAGATATCCGTTCACCCAAAAGAATGAAATAGAAAAAATCATCAAGGAACTTTTGGAAGCAGGTGTCATTCGTCCCAGTATTAGTCCTTATTCATCCCCAGTGGTCATGGTACTCAAGAAAGATGGGGAGTGGCGGATGTGTCCCGACTTCAGGGCCCTCAATAAGTTGACAATCAAAGATAAATTTAACATTCCGGTGGTTGACGATCTGCTGGACGAACTCAATGGGGCTCAATTCTTCAATAAGCTAGATCTTCGCTCAGGCTACCACCAAATTCGCATGAAGGAAGTCGACATTCCCAAGACTGCTTTCCAAACTCATGAAGGCCATTATGAGTTCCTGGTCATGCCATTTGGTCTTTGTAATGCCCCCTCTACTTTTCAGAGCCTTATGAATCACATTCTCAAACCATCTCTCAGGAAATTTGTCCTTGTCTTCTTCGATGACATCCTCATCTATAGTGGCACTTGGGCTGCACAGCTTCAGCAGGTAGATCTACTCTTACACCTGCTCCGCAAGCATAAATTATTTGTCAATATGTCCAAGTGTGCGTTTGGCATGGAAGAAGTTGAGTATTTGGGCCACATTGTGGGGCGTGAAGGTGTCAAGGTGGACCCCAAAAAGATCTAGGCAATGCAAGAATGGCCTCAACCTAAGACTTTGAAGAGCTTGAGAGGATTTTTGGGTCTCACAGGCTATTATCGTAAATTTGTCCGCAAATATGGCTGCATAGCGAAGCCCCTCACTCAACTCCTAAAGAAAAATTCCTTCTTCTGGAATGAGGAAGCACAAGAGGCATTTACCGCTCTCAAAAACGCCATGTGTTCCACTCCAGTCTTAGCACTACCTGACTTCACCAAATCCTTTGTCATTGAATGTGATGCTTCGGGGACCGGTATTGGGGTGGTCTTAATGTAGGAAGGGCGACCTTTGGCCTTCACAAGCCAACAACTAAGTGGGAGGAATCTGGGCCAATCTAACTACGAAAAAGAAATGATGGCCATCTTACATGCCGTCGAGACCTGGCGACCTTACTTATTGGGGCGACGTTTCCAAATCCGCACAGATCATCACAGTCTTAAATATTTTTTGGAGCAACGCCTATCCTCCCCACAACAAAATAAATGGCTCGCCAAAATGTTGGGATATGATTATGAGATCATTTACAAGAAAGGGAAAGACAATAGTGTAGCAGATGCATTATCTCGCCAATTTGAGGAAGAAAGTACTCTGCTAGCAATTTCCCTCCCTATTCCAGAATGGATTGAAGAGGCTCGCAAGGAATGGTTTTCACACCCCGGGCTATCCCAACTCATTTCTCAATTGCAGGTAGATCCAAATTCCACCAAGGGCTACTCGTGGCAGGATGATATTCTTCGCTACAAGGACAGAGTCGTAATATCCCCAACATCCACCCTCAAAGGTCACATTTTGGCAGAATTGCACTCATCACCCATTGCAGGACATTCGGGCTTTCAGAAGACGTATGCTCGCACCAGAAGATCATTTTTTTGGACAGGCATGAAAAAGGACATCCTTACTTTTGTAGCAGAATGCGATGTCTGTCAACGCCACAAAGGGGAAACAGTCAACACACCAAGCACATTACAACCATTGCCCATTCCGACATCCATTTGGACGGAAGTCTCTATGGATTTCATTACAGGTCTTCCAAAGTCCGGGAACAAGTCAGTCATCATGGTGGTTGTGGACCGACTATTGAAGTATGCTCATTTCTGCGCACTACCCCACCCATTTACACCAACTTTGGTCGCTCAATATTTCATGGATCAGATTTTCAAATTGCATGGCATGCCCACTTCTATTGTGTCCGATCGCAACCCGATCTTCACCAGTAATTTTTGGCAGGAACTCTTCAGGATACAAGGCACTCAACTAAAACTCAGTACTTCCTATCATCCGCAAACGGATGGTCAAACTGAAGCCGTCAACGAATGTCTAGAAACCTACCTTAGGTGTTTCACTTCAGAAAAGCAACACCTTTGGGTACAGTGGTTACCTCTGGCTGAATGGTGGTATAACACCAACTATCATGCCACCACCAAAATGACTCCCTATGAAGCAGTATATGGTCAACTTTCGCCTTCCCCTACTTCTTATCTCAAGGGGTGCTCCAAAGTACAAGCAGTGGATCAACTCCTACAACACCGCGCAACCATGCTCGCCCATCTTAGAGAGAATCTTCATCAAGCTCAGAACCGCATGAAGCAACAGGTAGACCAGCATCGCTCAGAGCACCAATTTCAAGAAGGGGATCAGGTATTTTTGAGGCTGCAACCATATAAGCAAACATCACTCAAAGACAAGGGTTGTCAAAAGCTATCTCCAAAATTCTACGGACCATACCAAGTACTTCAGCGCATTGGAGAAGTGGCTTACAAGTTGGCTTTGCCACCTACTGCAAAAATCCATCCAGTTTTCCATGTATCGTGCCTCAAGAAAGTGATCGGGAACAATTGTCGAGTTCAAACCAGTCTACCTGAATTAGACGAAGAAGGGTCAATCTGGCTTCAACTCAAACAGGTTCTAGACACAAGAAACAAACACCTGCGCGGCCGCATGATTAAGGAAGTCCTCGTCAAATGGAAAGACACCTCTCCGGAAGATGCAACTTGGGAACCAGCCACTATTCTTCAGCAGTTTCCGCAGCTTCAGCCTTGAGGAAAAGGCTAGTCTTAAGGGGGAGGGCATGTTAGGGTCCCACCCTAACCCCCTTATTTATGTCATGGGATCACGTCATAGTCAAGAGTCAATAAAGCCCATATTAATATTTGTAAGTGGTTAACCCGTAATTAATGACGAGACCACAGTTAGTTGCAAATGGGCCGTAGTATTAGATAGATGGTATTAATAAAACCCACGGTATTGGCCCGTGGTATTGCATGTATGAGTCATATATAAAGGATAGAGACTCCCTGCGAGGAGTATCGTGTCTTATTTTGTAATCGAGCTCTGCTCTATTGGAGGTTGCCCCCTCGAAGAGGCAAGTGAACATTACTCTCTGAATAATAAAATCATTGCTATTATGTGTTCTGGGTATCTTTTCTTCGCATATTCTGTATTGGGTATTATTTTTGTAGGTTAAGAGCATAACAGATCGGCTAAATAGAGTGGAGGTGATGGTAAGAACACGACCAAGGCTCAAAAGCTGATGATAATGCGTTCACAATGGTTATTTATCGGAGTTGGGTTCATTTTTTAATGAGCTTAAACTCTGGGGGAACACTTGCTCATTTCTTAGGTTTAATTTTTAACGAGCTTGAACTTCACATAAAAACTGCTCATGGCGGATTTATTTTTTAACGAGCTTGAACCCTGCGGTAACATTGCTCGTGATAAGTTTGCATGCCCCCAGCATAATAATGCAAATCGAGGTGCATGCCCCCCAAGCTTCATTGCATTCATCATGGTGGTTAGAATGAAGGTTTACCTTCGAGATCTTTGAAAGACCCGATTTGGATTTTACGAGATCGTAATCAAAGACTCGATTTGGAAAGGGAGTTGTTTCATTTTTTAATGAGGTTGACACAGGAAAAGAACTATCCTCAGGACTCCTTGTTTCATTTTTTAACAAGGTCGACACGAGATAAGAACTATCCTCAAAATCCACCATATTTACAGTATTTGATAGAAAATCAAAAACTGAAGGATGATTAAGGTCGTTGGAATAATCTTCATGGTAATCCGGAAGATGGGAACGATGGCGGTAATATTTCCATGGTGCCCCGTCAATCATCATTGACTGAACAATTCCTTCATCTGTAGAATGTACTTGCGACCAAGGATCTGAAGGGGTGCCATATTCCTTAGACCTATCTATCCAAACGCCTGATAAGTGTTAATTTGGGTTTGCCCCCCAGGACAAGAAAATTCATTGCTACAATATTTCTAAAATGGTGATGATCCATGCTGTCAAAATGTTCAGGAATCCTCTGAATCTAGAAGATACCATATTGCAGGTCCCCACCGTGGCCACTTCCGCTAGATTGTTTGGAGGTGGTAGGGAAAAAGTCCCCATCAATTTAGGGTCTTTTAGTAGACGTACTCCGATATTTTGAAGCGAATGAGGGCTTCCATGGATCATCGGAATGCTTCCCGTAACTTGTGAACTGTTGGGGAGAAAATTTTGCTGGTCGACGATTGTAATATCTCATTGGAAGGGAAATGCAATATTCCTGAAGTAGGTCGACACAACGGCAGCCATAGCATATATCCAGGGACTTCCCAGTAGGATGTTGTAATCGAGGTTTCCTTCGATCACTTCAACATCAATTTCTACCTTTTTGCCCCCCAATTCTACTTGCAAGTTACTTAAAATCCCATATGGGGTGTATGTTCGTCCATCAAATGCTTTTAATGTCGTCGAAGATCTCGACAAGGGTGGAGATCCTAAAGTTTTCCAACAACTCATCGAAATAATACATGTAGATTCCCCCTCATCAATAATTGTTCGATGAACAGTTTTGTTGAGGGCTTTCACTTGAATAAGGAAAGCTAGTTGAGCTGGTAACTGAGGGTCATATCCTTTGTGATTAAAGGACACAAGATTGGAATCCATTGGGTCAATCCCACCTATCGCCGATAATAAAGCCTGATTTTGGGAGGGGCAATTTTGCAGTACCTCAAGTGTCAACATAGCGGATGGCGATTGGGCCAGATCCTCCACTATATTATAATGTTGTGCTGCTCTGGCACGAGGATTAAATGTCGATTTGTGTACTACTCCCTTTAGCGGCTTTATCATTAGTTCAGGAATGATGGGTGGCACAACTTCGGTCGAAGTTGTTGTCGAACTACTAGGTTGATCATTAGCCTTGTTGTCCGAGAGTTGTGGATTCCCGTAATATTTATTCCTTGTCGATATCAAAGCATCATTGTTGGGTCCCTATAATACTAGTAATTACCCCATTACTATTGTAGTTATACCCCTTATTTATATTGTTGTGCCCCTATTACCCCCATATTGTTATTTCTGTGCCCCATAGAATCCCTCTATTATTATTTTTGTGGCTTTATATTATTATTATTAGGTCGGCTGGATTATATTGTGACTCCTTAGACTCCTATATATAGAAAGGAGGTTTTGTCATTTGTATCATCCAAGAATTGTTCATTTATGTAATGTAAAGGAGGTTGCCCCCTCGAAGAGGCTGAATTCTAAGGCGTTGATCTCTCTTTTCTATCTTTTCTTGAGCTGGTTTCATAACATTTGGTATCAGAGCTTTGGATTCTAGGGTTTCGCTGCTCCAAACAGGTCATCGTGGCATTTTCGCTATAACTTTTTTTCTGTGATGTTTCAGAAGTCGCAAAAAAACCCATTTGAGAAGAACTCGTGCTGAACCTTGGGTCCGAATTTCAGAGCTTTTCGCGCGATATTTTCGGAGATATGATCTGAGGAAGTTGGTCTTTTTGCAGACTCCTGAATTACACTCAAAACAGATGACCTGGGGAAAATCGTCATAACTTTCTTTCTGAGCATCGGATTGAAATTTCGTAAGATGGTACAGAAAGAGGACGGACTGTAGTTTTCTTATATATATTTTTCAGAGTCAAAGGTTGAAACAGTGACACGTGGAACTTCGTACAAGTTCGCTCTACTGAACTAGTCTATAATCAGGTCACTGCGGGAGATTGTGCATAACTCTTTCTTGGAGAATCCAATTTGGATCAGACTAGTGGCATTGGAAAGAGGACATAGAAGGCTACTACAGGTCACAATTTCAGAACTGGAAGATTCGAAATTACAGAGATACTTCAGATTCAATATCAGGCTTCTACAAAGTAAAAAAAAAAGGTGTGTAGTTTTTTTTTAATTTTTGCATAAGCTTGGTTTGAAGGAATTCAAAGGGCATAGTAAAGCATTATTATCGGTAACTGATGCCCCGAGGAAAGAAAATGCAAACACCTAGTAAGGAACCTGAAAGCTCTAGCATGACTCATGAAGAAGAGGAAGAAATGCTACATGATAATATCAAAATTACAAGAACAAGTGCAACAAATGTCACGCTCACAAAAGCTAACAGATGCTAAGATAAATGGCTTGGAATCTAAGATAAAGGGCATGGAAGCTCAGGTGAATGGCATGGATGCTAAAATTGATGGCATGGATGATAAGATGGAAGAATTGAAGATAAATATGAATAAGTTGCTACAAGAAATGGTCACTAAGGGTGAAAGAGTACTAAAGGAAACTCATGATGAGAACAAAAGAAATGTTAATCATGATTCCATAGACTCTAATGTTGGATCGAAGACTCACCATGTTCCAAAAATCGATATGAGGAAGTTTGATGGCAAGGATCCCGCCACATGGATATTACAGATGGAGCAATTCTTCGATCTCAATAATGTGCAAAACACACAAAAGGTACGTATGGCAACTTTATATTTGGAACCAAATCAGTTTGTATGGTATCAATGGCTTTGTTCTCGTAAACAATTTATCACTTGGGCAATTTTTACGGAAGAATTGATAGCACATTATGAGGATACAAAAAGCAACACTTTTTTTAGCCAATTGATAAGTCTCAAACAAAAGGGTTCAATAATGGAGCACATTGAGGAGTTCCAAAAATTGAACATAAGGGTAAAAGATATTCCAGAGGAGCATAGGATTGATGTGTTCATAGGGTCTTTAAAGGATAATATCCAACATGATGTGCGCCTTTGGGAACCTGATTCATTAGAGAAGGCATTCAGGTTAGCAAGAAAAATGGAAAGCAAAAATATGCCAACTAGGAAGCATACCATTCACAACTATAAAGACGGAAGTGTTGTTGCCCACAGTCTTCCACAACCTACAAGGTTGACACCACAACAATTGGAAGAAAAAAGAGCAAAAGGGCTTTGTTACAATTGTGATAGCAAATACACAAAGGGTCATAAGTGTGGTGAGAAGAGATTATTCTACATAGATTGTGAAGAGGAAGAAGAAAAAGAGCAAGAAAGGTCAAAAGAAGAGGATATATTCCAGGAACAAAGCCTAGATGAAGAACAAATAAATCTGACCATATCTTGTAATGCATTGGCGGGAATTACCACTCCTCAAACCATCAAGATAGAAGGACAAATCAAGAAGAAAAAGGTAATAGTGTTGATTGATTCAGGAAGCACCCACAATTTTATTCATTGTAGGGTAGCAAAAGAATTGAATTGCTTCCTATATCCAGCACCAGAGTGTCAAGTGATGATTGCAAATGGAGGAACAATAAATTGTTCTGGAAAGTGCCATAATATCAAGCTATCCATGGGAGAATATGTATTGACTAGCCCAATGCTTTCCATTCCAATGGGAGGTGCTGATGTTGTACTAGGAGTCCAATGGCTACAATCCTTGGGTACAATAGCTTTTAATTTTCAAGAACTTTTCATGAAATTTTTTGTGGAAGGAAAGGAAGTTGAATTAAGGGGTATTGCAGGGAAACCAGGAAAGATAATCAGCTCTAATGGCATGAAAAAGCTTCTAAAAAAGGAGCAAAGAGGTGTAATTGCACAATTATGTTCGCTAGATGTTTCCACATTGGAATCATCTATTTCTCCAGATCTCCAAAAAGTCCTGGACAATCATTCCAAGGTATTTGAGACTCCCAAAGGTCTCCCACCTATGCGTGATCATGATCATGCTATTCATCTGATTCCAGGAAGTGTTCCTCCAAACATCAGGCCGTACAGATATCCATATGTCCAAAAAAGTGAAATTGAACGTATGGTTGCAGAAATGCTAGAGGCTGGTATAATTCAACCAAGTCAAAGTTCTTTCTCAGCTCCAGTAGTATTGGTGCACAAGAAGGATGGATCATGGCGCATGTGTCCAGATTATAGGGAGCTCAACAAGCTCACTATTAAAGATAAGTTCCCCATTCCTGTCATTGATGAATTACTGGATGAATTGCATGGATCAATTTACTTCACCAAGTTGGATCTTCGTTCGGGATATCATCAAGAATGAAGATTGAAGACATTCCGAAAATGGCATTTAGAACTCATGAGGGTCATTATGAATTTTTGGTCATGCCTTTTGGCCTTACCAATGCACCTTCAACATTTCAAGGTTTGATGAATTCAATTTTCAAACCATTCCTTAGAAAATTTGTGTTAGTATTTTTTGATGATATACTAATCTACAGCAAGTCTTGGAAGGATCATGTTGAACATGTTGACAAGGTGCTACAACTATTGGAGGAGAAACAATTATATGCAAAAAGATCCAAATGTTTCTTTGGAGTCCAGGAGGTGGAATATTTGGGTCATATTGTATCTCATGAAGGAGTTAAGGTAGACCCTAGCAAAATTAAAGCCATTAAGGAATGGAAAATCCCCACATCCATAAAGCATCTGCGAGGATTTCTTGGGTTGACAGGGTATTATCGCAAGTTCGTTAAGAATTATGGGAGAATAGCAGCACCTCTAACAACATTATTGAAGAAAGATTCATTTTCATGGACTCCGGAAGCAACAAAGGCCTTTAAACATCTTAAAGAGGCAATGTGCCAAGCACCGGTCTTAGCTACACCGGACTTCACAAAAACCTTTATTGTGGAATGTGATGCTTCAGGAAATGGAATTGGTGCTGTTCTAATGCAAGATGAAAGACCCATTGCTTTTGAAAGTCGTCCAATCAAGGGAAAGTTTTTAAGCAAAGCTATTTATGAGAAGGAAATGTTGGCAATACTCCATGCACTTAAGAAATGGCGACCCTACCTAATGGGAAGACACTTCAAGGTAAAAACGGATCATGATAGCCTTAAATACTTTTTAGAACAAAGATTATCCTCTGAAGAGCAACAAAAGTGGGTCACAAAGATGTTGGGTTATGACTTTGAAATCATCTACAAAAAAGGGAAGCAAAATGTGGTGGCAGATGCACTCTCAAGAAAGGATGAGGATATGGAAGCATTGTTGTGTGCCATTTCTATTATCCAACCAGATTGGATAAACGAAGCAAAGGAGGAATGGAAGAATGACGAAGAAGTGTGGGCACTTATTCGAAAGCTACAACAAGATTCCAGTACTTCTGATACATTTAGCTGGAAAAATGATTCGTTATGGTACAAAGATCGCTTATACCTCTGTAAGAATTCCCAGCTAAAACAAAAGATTCTTATGGAATTGCACACTTCTCCCTTAGGAGGGCACTCAGGATTTTTAAAAACTTACCACAGGGTTAAGAAGGAATTTTTTTGGGATGGCCTTAAATCAGATATTCAAAAGTTTGTGGCGGAATGTTTGGTTTGCCAACAAAATAAAGTTGAAACAATTAAGACACCGGGTCTATTACAACCTTTATCCATTCCAAGCCAACGTTGGGAGGAGGTTTCAATGGATTTTATCACAGGTTTACCCAAGTCTGAGGGAAAGAGTGTCATCATGGTGGTAGTTGACAGACTTACCAAGTATGCACACTTTTGTGCATTATCACATCCATTTAAAGCCAGTACAGTTTCTACTGCATTTATGGAAACAGTTCAAAAGCTACATGGAAACCCAAAGATTATTGTAAGTGACAGAGATCCCATTTTCACTGGAAATTTTTGGACAGAATTATTTTCTTGTCTTGGTACTCAGTTAGCTCATAGCTCATCTTATCATCCTCAATCTGATGGGCAAACTGAGATAGTAAACAAATGTTTGGAAGGATATCTTCGTTGCTTTGTATCTGATAAACAGACACAATGGGTCAAATGTTTGCCTCTGGCTGAATGGTGGTATAACACTTCCTTCCATACAGCAACAAAAATGACCCCATTTATGGCACTTTATGGGTATCAACCACCATCCATCACATCATATTTAAGAGAAAATTCTAAGGTTCAGGCAGTGGAACATCACATCGAACATCAACAACAAGTCCTCCAACTCTTAAAGGATAACCTCGTGTTGGCACAAAATAGAATGAAACAACAGGCAGATCAACATCGCAGTGAAAGAAGTTTTGATGTAGGTGATTGGGTATTCCTACGGCTACAACCATATAAGCAAATGTCCCTAAAGCAAGCTAAGAAGGATAATAAATTATCACCAAAGTATTATGGTCCGTACAAGGTGTTGGAAAAGATTGGTACTATGGCATACAAATTGGAGCTTCCTGCAGCTTCTCGATTGCACCCAGTTTTCCATGTTTCATGTTTAAAGAAGGTTATAGGCGACAAGCTCCCAGTTCAAACAATATTGCCAGAACTTGACGAGGAAGGAAAAATTATATTGGAACCGGAAGCAGTCACAGAAACAAGAACTCGACAGCTACGAAATCGATCAATTTCAGAGTATCTTATCAAGTGGAAGAACTTATCCGCTGAAGATTCCACATGGGAGGATGAGAATTTTATGCAGAACTGCTCAAGCGTTGAGGACAACACTTTTTTGAAGGAGAGGGGCATGTTGGGTCCCTATAATACTAGTAATTACCCCATTACTATTGTAGTTATACCCCTTATTTATATTGTTGTGCCCCTATTACCCCCATATTGTTATTTATGTGCCCCATAGAATCCCTCTATTATTATTTTTGTGGCTTTATATTATTATTGTTAGGTCGGTTGGATTATATTGTGACTCCTTAGACTCCTATATATAGAAAGGAGGTTTTGTCATTTGTATCATCCAAGAATTGTTCATTTATGTAATGTAAAGGAGGTTGCCCCCTCGAAGAGGCTGAATTCTAAGGCGTTGATCTCTCTTTTCTATCTTTTCTTGAGCTGGTTTCATAACAATCATTTTGCTGCTTCGAAACCGACAACATTAGCACTTAGGACGGGGAAGCATTGTCACTAGCAACCAGATTTGTTCCTGGATTTGGAAACGGATCAGACAATATCACCAAGGTTTTTGAATTCTTAAAGAATTTTCTAAGCTCAGCTTTATATGGACACTTTCTTGTCCAATGATACTCATTACATATAAGGCATGGACGATTTGGTTTCCTATCTCCAAAAGGGTTTGCAGAAGATTTTTCAGGGGACGACTCCTCATGTTTCTTCTTCTTCCCTTTCTTTTTCTTCTTGCCTCCTCGTTGCTTTGTTTCTTTGCCTTTGTCAGTCGATACGGCATTTACTTCCGAGGCGAGAAGTTATTCATTTTCATTTTGACCTGAAATCGTACGGGCCTTCTTCGACTTAGCCTTTATGGTTTTCGTGCTGGTCATTCCTATCACGCCGTCCCCGGCATGAGAGTCTTTGTTTGATTTAGGAGAGGGAGGAACAGAAAATTCCGGTCTAGGAGCATCAGGTATTTTATCGTAGAGCATGCTAGACTGAGTATAGATCAAATCTAAATATTGCGCACGAGAAATGACTTGCTCTTCAATGATGACTCCTCCCTTTGCCACATCTTTCGTAATAGAAGGTAACAATGACTTAATAAACCATTCAGCCAACAGCTGATCAGGAACATATGTTTTTACCATTCTACGATGACGTTGCCACTCATGAATATGATCGGATATGTGAGTGGCCATCATTTGCTTGAAATTAGTAAGAAGCTTTGTTCCCGTTTCGTACCTTATGGGTAATTGAAAATGGGTTAAAAAGGTTGTGGCTAGGGTACTGAAGTTATCAAAAGAAGCTCTAGGCAATTCGATATACCATTTTGCTGCCAGACCAGTTAACGTTCGTTGAAAAAGTTGAAGCCTAATCGAATCATCGTTTAGAGTGTTAGATGAACACCACAGATGAAAGGTCATCACATGATTCGATGGGTCTTCACCCAGATTTCCATTAAATTTAGGAATATCTGGCGGAAGTTTATGAGGAATCGCTGGCCACCAGGGGGCATAAGCGATTGGATCGTTTGTTAGCCGATTTAGATCTGGTAACTCTAAAGTTGCCACGAAGGGCAACTATTGATTCAGGTTCAGCGAAGCATACCCAGGATAAGATGGGATTGCCTGAGCAGTGGGTCTTTGCATACCAGCATAGTGCATTTTATGCTGATAACTTTGGTAAGGTTGATGGGCATAACCATTATTAAATGGTTGATGATGACCGTTTTGAATATACGGCTGCCCATTACTTGCAAAGATTTGGTGCTTAGATTCTTGGTAAACTTGTTGGAATTGCGGTTGTTGATATTGCACCAGCCATGGTTGTGAAACCATTTGCTGTTGTCCAATACTAGCTGTTTGACCAAGATGAGGGGTAATGGTACCTGTTTGAGCCTGGGTCACTCCAGTTAAGGAGCCACTAATCAATGATTGTGGTGGCGTCGTAGAGACAAGGGGTTGTTGACTTGCGACCTGAGAGACTTGAGGTTGGCATACAACAGGCAACGCTTGTACTTGTGACACCGTCACAATAGCCGGTGTAGTGGGGATATTTGACATAGGCAGACTTTGTTGCATTGAGTATACAACTCTTGGTTGTTGAGGCAGTATTGGCACCCAACCGCTAGATGTAATTCCAGCATAACCTGAATTCTGTTGTGAACTCTCGTATGTTTGTTCTCCCGTAGGAGACAATGAAAGGGTATATTGCCCCCCATACAGCGGTAATCCAGTACTTAAAGGAATGATTTGCCTTTGAGGACCGGACTGCCCAAATTGACATTGTGAAGGATCAATTTGCTGAGACTCAACATAAGAGATTCCAGATATTATTCCAGACGAACAAACGGGAATAGACCATACTGTCGAAACAGCCCCTGGATGGATTCCATCCAGCGATTGAGAGCTAGTTGCGACAGATGGTACGCCGGCGAACATTGTCGGAGTAGCAGCAGGAAGTTCTGTCGCTGCTGTGTCAGATGACACAGTCCTAGATGTCAACTGTTGTTCCGACATATCTAGTCTTTCCAAAATATTTCCTAGCGATTCTACAGGAACTTCCGATAACGATAGACTAATTTCCGACAAGGAAGGATATAGGGTGATCCCGACCCCAAAATGCGATGGAGTACTAAATGGGGGATCCTCCACAATCTCTTCTATAGCAATCAACCCAGGTGGAAGAGGTAGACCGTCAGGTCTGTAAAATATTTCCGGTGTTGAAGAAGGTATAGACTCTGAAGCGACAGATGTTTTGGGAATAAAACCTTCCGAATCAGCTGTAGATGGAGCCGGTTCAGGTATAGAAGTGTTTACCTTCACACTAGGATCAGCCCTATTGTCCTCTAATGGCTACGGAACTTCTTCTGTAAAGGCAGAGATACCAAAAATGTTTGGAGTAACCGGAGTCTCCGAGGGTGTCGGAACACTTGTTCCAACCCGACGAGGCGACTTTGAGCTGGTTAAACGAGTTCGCTTTGTCCGAAATAGTTTTGATTCTGGAGACAAAGACGGTTGACTTGCCGCGAACGACGAGGTTTTAATTGACTTTCCTCCACGGTTGCGGATTACTCGATCAACTAAAAATAAAGGGGAAAATGTTTCTGAATTAAATGAATTTTAGACGCTTTGACACAACTTGTTTTTTCAATTTTTAAGACTCGAGAAAAAACAAAAGATGACTCTAGTCACCTTCGATTTTTAATGAGCCTGAAGTGACAAGTGCTCAGATGGACCTTTTCCTTTAAGGAGTCTGAAAAGGAACGAAAGAGACTACTCTGGAAATCTAGATAGAGGGATTACCAAACCAATCGCAAAACTGCAAAATACTTTTTACGGTACGGCAGTCAATCTTCCCGAATGTTGTGTTCAGTGCATTGCGATCGATAGGGCAGCAGACACGACTTCCTATGGATAAAGGATATAGCCTATTGTGGTCTCCCAATATATACTCGACGGTACGTGGGAGCACAAGTCCGTACTGGCACTTGTCATCTCAGAGAGGAGGAATCACCCAACCAACAGTGAAAGCGACAGTTACCAGGCTTTACGACGCCGGAATACATCTCTAGCCTAGACTTCTAGATGTTGAGCGTTAGGGTCCAAAGCGTTTTTATGTTCATTAAATTTATTTTACAGTTGATCTTTCTTAAGAAATTTTCCTTTCAGGTTTACCACGTGATGTAGATATACAATTCCTAAAATGCAATCTAAGATGATAAACAATCGTTTAATCTTCTTTTTGCAATGAAAATCCTAGCTACTAAAGAAAGAGAGACGATATTCTTTCAACATAGAGCAGAGAGCACACACTAGATGCATTGTCCTAAATCAAACCAACAAGCAGTCTAAATGCAAATGCACATGCATGTATTTGTTTTAAGCTTTCTTAATGTGTGAATGACAAGAAGAATGCTAAGCACAAATCTGAATTATCTTTTCAAAGCGACAGTACTAACAAGTTTCTCTTCAAAAACGAAAGGAAGATTATGACGACACTTTGCTATTTTGAATTGAAAACTGCTTTCGACACTTGAAAAAACTACTAATTCAAATCAAATACAAGAGTAACTGTATAATCGACCATCAAGAACAATATAATTCTTTTCTTTGACTGAAAACGACACTTGCGACACTTTCAAATCAAAAGACGACAGTTTGATTACGCTACTACTTTGTAAAAGAGAACTGAAAATGGCGCACAACACATAAAAACATTCACAGTTCCTTGTACTATGGAGGTGGAATCATGCAGAAAAAGGGAGTTTTTACAGTGGTATACTGATCACAAACAGCAAAACTCCTGAATAAAGCTGAAGAGAGTGAACACAGAAACCAAAACCTGAGAGTAGAAGAGGTCTTGTCTGATCAGTGCACCTGCAAAACAGGGAAAGTGCGATGCAGCGCACCTACTGCACATGGGAGGTTCGATGCATCCAGATTCCCAAGAGGAGAAAGTGCGATGGTCCAGGGACAAGACTTCAACTTGGTTCCGAGTCACAGTTTGCAACTTAGTTCAGGGATTTAGGTCGAGCTAATGATAGTCAGTAAGTAGAAATCACAGGGGCTGATCTAATGAGGTTACTAGAGCCACCACTACAGCAATTAGAAGGTTTGGAAATCGATTTTTCAATTTATAAACAAAACCCGGAGATAGACTGAAGCAGCATTGATCTACTTTGCACTTGCATAGAAAATGCAGTTCGAAGGCTAGCTGGCTTGACTTCCGGCTCCGTCTGTAAGTTTATAAAACAAACAAATATAGACAAGCAAACAATCTATTCGCTCCCCAGCGGAGTCGCCATTTTGTCATCGGGAAATCTAGTGTCCACTCGAAGCTGCTAGTCCCACTAAGATTGGTAGCTATCTTAGAAATAAACAAACTAAAACTACTTTCGCTTTCCTTTATGAGAAGTAGATAAGAGGGGAACAAAGGACACCAACCTCAGTCTTGCGCTTAGTTCCTTGCTTGGTTCCTCTCCCTTCTGACAAATCCTTGCCGCTTTGCCTTCGTCTACCCAACTTCAAAGAGCACCTATGGAATCAAAGCAGCATAATACTATCGAAGAACAGAGATCTACAATCATAAACAATATAGGACCAGATATATATTGACCACACAAATGCATATATCATCAAACATACAAGAATGTGGAGGAAAACTTGAATAGCTTTATTAATATCAAGAATAGCAAAGAGGATTACAACCAATTTTTCTGACCCAGCATCGTCCTCCTAGCATGAAAGCCCTTCTTCACCTCATGAAAAGCTTAGATCACCCAACACTATGATATTCCACCAAGAAACCAACAGCACTTCCTTACAAGATACAAAATTTCAGCCTCCCACCTGTGGATCTCTGGGATGAGGGATCCATATATAGATATTTGTTGAGGTGTGTTAAGATTAGGTATGTTCTATGCTAGAGCAATTTATTTAAATTTTCACAGTTAGCAATCACATCACCATTATAATAAACTGCAGATAGAACATAAATATAAAATCGCAGAAGACAAGCGAAAGCAAGAGGACACAAGATATGGCGCGAGCCAGGGACAAACCCCACAAGGTGTGGGGAAACCCTTTGATCAAATCTTCTTTTATCTTCAAAGTTCAACAGAGAAAGAGAGAGAGAGTACATTTACAATAGAAGTCAATACGTTGACTTTTGATATCGCATGAGATCAGTTGAAGACATATTGCTTCAACTGATTCTCTGAAGTGACTCCTTCACCTATCTTAGTGCAGCATCTCGTCCATTTGTTGCACCTAGCCATGTGACACCATGCTGTATTAACACAGTTTTGAACCTGATGACAGAGCTGCTCTCATCTGCTCTCATCATCATGCTGCTCATTATTTATCCTGCCCACTGTGCTACATCTTCCATCATCATGTTGTTTCATTCATCATCATTCATCACTTAATGAGAGGATGACTGTTCCGAGAGGCTGAGATGATCTTTGTACCTTCATATTAGTGTCACCAAGATCAAGTTTGCAAGATCATCTTCTATACCACCATTCACTGAGTTATATCGAAATCAAGTCATGATCCTATAACTATCATAAGACTGTAATTAATACAGAGATCATTCCTTACCATCAATATATACATTGGTCACCAAGTATAAGTAATCATATGTACATTATCCTTATAGATCTGACTGGGATATCATCGTGATCTTCTATACTAAGATCTGCTGAGAATGTGCCTCTGTTTACTCATGCGAAGATCCCATAGATCTGCCGAGAATGTGCCTCTGTTTACTCATGCGAAGATCCCATAGGTCTGCCGAGAATGTGCCTCTCTTTACTCATGCGAAGATCCCATAGATCTGCCGAGAATGTGCCTCTGTTTACTCATGCGAAGATCTCATAGATCTGCCGAGAATGTGCCTCTGTTTACTCATGCGAAGATCTCATAGATCTGCCGAGAATGTATACCGAGACTGCTACAGGAATATCATATATATATATATATATATATGTCGAGATTGTCATAGCAACTGTAAGATCATTGTTATCACTACGGTTAGCTGAGATTGTCATATCAATCTATTCATGTAATGCAGAGACTTTCATTATAAGGATTCGGTCTCTGTTGAGAATGTATATAGCTCAGACCTCACTGCAGTGTCCTTATCCGAGATCTTCATTTCCTTATCCGAGTTTTGTGCCTTTGATTCATAGGTATGCCGAGAGAAAATTTAGCCCAGTTCATAGATCAATTTTGCGTCCTCATTATACCTTCGAGTTCTGGTCATGACCCCGTTCGAGGTGCAGTCATACCCTAATGCGGGCCTGCTTCTTCATGCGAGATTTCAGAGCGAGGAAATGCGAGATCTTCTTCCTTGATTGCGAGCTTTGTTCCACCTTGATTGCGGCTCCTTATCTGCGGTTGCTTCTGAGATTGAATACCCTTCCGAGGTTGTCATGATTAGCTTGACTGCGGCCTTACGCGTGATTGCGGCCTTCCATGCTTGACTGCGGCCTGTAGCCTTTAACTTTATCACTACGAATTCCATCTACCATGGCTCCCTTCTCCTACGGCTACCATCTATGCTATTTCCGTTGCTGTGCGTATAGTTGCTCCATGCGTATAAAATGACGTGTATATAGTTTCCATAGCCAACAGATTAGGGATCACATAACTATTTCCATTGATGTGCGTATAGTTGTAGTATGGCTCCTTCCAACTGCGGCTTCACCATGAACATCATATAAGGCTTCCATAATTGTTGTGTGTAAATGACTGCGTTGGATCAGCTAGGGCATCATCTGCAGCTAGGGCTCCTTCTTAGGCCAGCGTATTCTTTTGGTTCTCTCCTTCTCCAAAAACCCAGACGTGGAGAGGAGATCACCTCAAGAATACGTGTATGCAAATGATATCAAATCCTCATCTATTTATACCAAAATGAGGATGATGAATAGACACGTCGGTTGGGCTTCTAGAGCCTACATAAGAGCTGGTCGGCTTGACTATAATTACATAAACAAAATAAATTCATATCTCCATAAATACTTATCGGAATCGGATGATCTTTGGATCAATCCTACACCTCTCGACGAGAGGGATCCAATAAAATTATCAGCTGCCATAAATACGTTGACCCACATGGAGTTTGGCCCTAGTTTCCAATTTAACAAGGTGTGAGTCAGCTCTGGGTTTTTTATTAGTGTCATTCCATTGATAGTTCTTGGTTCCACTTGGAGATTTCATAATCTCTTACTCATCCCTGGGCGAATTCAGAGAGACAAGTGTCCTGGGGAAGTTTCTGGAAGATTCCAAGATCATCCACTTAGCAAACTGCCTCCGCCATTTGTCTACTCTATTCCATCGCACCCTATAGAAGGACTTTTCAGTATGCATCGCACCCCCCGTGTGTAATAGGTGAGATGCATCTCACCCTCAGCACTGAGCAGTCTGTATGGTCCAGTTTTGACTAGTTCTGAGTAGTTTTCTGTGGAGAACTTCTGGGAGATGATGTAATCAGTTGACCTTGTTCCTTTAGGGTGTGAAGCAACACTTTTAGGGACTTAGGAGCCCTTGGTTTATGGACATGTATGATTGGGGTTGCAATGCCCAAAAATGTCTATAACACCCTTTACTTGTTGGTCTTATGAAATGGAATGGAACCTTGGCAACCCTAATGACCTAATGAAACCTTGAAAAACCCTAAAAGACCTAATGAGACCTTGAAGGATTGAATTTCAAGATGACATAATGAACTCATGACTGATACAAATGGCATGATAAAAATAACTTTATGGATGATGTATAGTCAACAAGATATGAAACTATGCTAGCATGTAATCACATTTAGGGAAGAGTGATGTTTTTGGACTCGGACTACCACCAGTGACTAATTTTTTTGCATGACCTAATCAAATGATAAAAAATTTGTGTGGGACACCTAAAATGAATATTAAAAGAGAAATTTTGATCGCTAATGGCAGTATGCAAATACTGACTCTAACAAAGAGAAAAGTACACTCCCTCCTTATTGCAAGAGAAAATCATCAGGCTCAATGGAAACATTAAAGGCTCTTTCATTTGGAATCAAGCCTCAGAGAATAGGGACATCACCCAAAGACATAGTTTCTGGGAAATAGGCAGTGGCAACAAGGCTCTTTTCTGGGAGGATTCCTAGAAACAAAGGTTGGAACTTGATCAAGATCAATATCAACATATCAAGGCTGAAATTCAAAACAAAGTAAGATCAAAGTCATCAAGTACTGGGGAAATAGTGAAGAAAATGACAGATGGAGAAATTGGATCAATTAAGAGGAATTGACTCCCCAAATGAACCCCCAAACCTAGTTGGATCTATCTTCAGAGCTATAAAAAAGAAAAATCCTCATTGACTTTGCTGAGGATAAGCTCAGATGGGGGAAAACACTGGAGGACACTTCATCTTAAGTGAATCCTACAGATACATAGCAAAGCACGACCAACTCCAACTAGATCCAAAATGGAATGTTATTTGGGACAGGAAGCACTGGCCGAAAATATCCATCTTCCTTTGCTTAGTCATGCATAAGAAAGTTATAACGTGGTTCAATCTAAGAATAAAAGGATCTATAGTCCCCTCTGCTAGCAAGATGAAGAAACCCCCAATCATCTGTTAAATTTTTTCCCTTTCACGTCTAGTCCAATGTTTGGAATTAGATGTACTTGGTCTTCAAAAGCT
The DNA here is from genome assembly GCA_031772625.1 of Pinus tabuliformis. NCBI lineage: Eukaryota > Viridiplantae > Streptophyta > Pinopsida > Pinales > Pinaceae > Pinus > Pinus tabuliformis. The sequence goes on along the minus strand of CM062804.1, from coordinate 59,748,330 downwards.
CTGATTGAGACCCCTCTTCCATTAAAAATACCATCACGAACTGGAGAAAGGTATTCCCCCCATCCTCTAGTTAACCGCGCTTGGAATTTAATTCCAGGTTTGATCTACTGGGCTCTGTGGAAGGAACGCAATGTGAGAATCTTTTGCGGCCTCTCCATCCAAGAGGAATTCATTATCGCAAAGATCAAAAGTGCGCTCTGCGAAACAGTAACCTCTCTACCCACTTAGACTCTCAAAGCCCCTCCCACTCTCTCCGAAGTAAGAATTTTCTCAATGCTGGATCTCCTTCATATCAAGGTTCGCAAAGTCACTCCCCTCCCCAGGCATGATAATAAAAATAACACGTGGCAACCGCTAGAATAGGGGACTTTTAAGCTCAACTATAATGGTGCAGCTAAAGGGAATCTGGGCCCAATAGGTTTTGGAGGGGTCTTCAGAAACTCTAAAGGTGAGACAATCTAGATTTATGAGGGAAATATAGGTTCTACTACCAGCAACGTCATGGAACTTCATGCCTTGGAACACAGAATCACCATAGTGCACTTCCTCAATCTCAGTCTTCTGATTGTTGAAGGAGATTCCACGCTGGCTACCCAAATTGTCAAAAAAACTTCAACAGCATATCGAGGTGGACAAGATATCAGAAAGTTGGCGCCTAAACAAAATAATACAATGAATCAAGCAAGGAATTGACATCAGGGCATGCCTTCACTTTCAAGCAATCAGAAGGAAAGGAAATAAATTCGCGGATAGACTGGAGAATGAGGGTATGGTTGGTACCCTATGCCTAAAGTCCTGAGCGTGGCAGGATTTGGAGGATGGGAATCTCCGTCAGAAATGCGCATCTATCAACGAATAAGACAACAACTCTAATGAACAATACCGGTTCGAGTACTTTTCATCATTATAACATGGATTTTCTGCTCAATGAGAAGGACAGGTGGAGGGCGATTGAGTACGATCTCTTCCTTAGCTGGTCTCTCTCCAAAGCTGGTGATGCCACCTCCCCTCTCCCTTCTGTGACCGCCATCCCTCACTCTCATCCTCCCTGCTCTGCCATTATTCCCCCTGCCCCCCTCAGATCTCTGCATGCTTTCCCTTCTTTCCCCCCTCTCCCTCATCTTGACCTCTCTCCTCCTCTTGGCATCTATAAATTCACCCCTCCCCCTTCTCCAGCTCATTCTTCTCACTACCTTCCTCCTCCTCTACTTGCCCTTGGTTCTTTGGTTCCCCCTGCTTTCTAGCCCCTTTATTTATCTCATCTATCCTAGGACTGGCTCCACCTCTGGTCCTAGCAGCCGAGGTGCGCACAGTCGCGCAACCTCCCGTTGGCAGTCCTTGGGACCTACCCCTACCACTCGTGCAGAGACTGTTTCTAGGTGCACAACCCTGTGTTACTCGGTGGCAGTTAACCCAGAGACTCGGCAACGAATTTTGAAACTTAGAGGCCCAGGCCAATACTCTCCATAGAGAGGTTACCACAGAGGAGGTCAACGCAGATTTTTCCTGGATTCCTGACCTTGCTCGCATGATAAAACCTCTATGCGTGTACAATGGAAACTTGGTGGCAAATGAAGACCATCATGGGGCTTGCTATGTAGGAACAAGAGGAGAGTTCCAAAACTCTAGAAACCAAGATTGACCGGCTCACAGAAAAGTTTGTAGTGTATGTTAAATCCATCTATCATTGCAAATTTATCACTCGGGACGCTCCAAACTACATTTCCATTAAGAAGAAGTCTATTGTGAAGGTTCATCAACCACTGAAGGAACCCCGAGCATAGAGAAAGAGGACCTTGGGGCGTCCATGAGTCGTCGGGTCATCACCGCGCCATAGGAGGGAAGCTCATAGGAGACTCCCGTTCACCTAGATGAGGATCAGGTCACCACTAACCAGGAGTGATGAAGTCAGTTTCCTTCCGGTTCATCTGCCCAAGTGAATGTTCCTCTGCCCCTATGAAAGACTATCTGTCACGAAGATTCAAAATGTTTGCAAGGTTGGCTGCCACAAGGTGTTCTACTCCCTCCTCAGCAACTAATTTCTTAATTTTGAGTTGTTGTAATGAGAGCACCTCTCAGCTCCTATTTTGTCCTTGGTTCCCTCTCTTGTCTAGTTCGCACTGTAAATGCAGCCTACGCTATGGCCAGTACTAGCTTTTTGGCAGGGTTTTGTGTCAGGTTCTTTCCCACACAACCCTTTTTTGTAATATGTTAGTCTATCAAGTAATATACTATCTTATTTACAAAAAAAAATAGTTGCAATAAACTCTTTTTTCTAATATATATATATATATATATATATAGAGAGAGAGAGAGAGAGGAGGGAGGGAGAGAGAGAGAATAATTTATTTCGTGCATATTGCATTTAAAAATTAGATATGCACGGAATAAATTATTCTCTCTCTCTCTCTCTCCCTATATATATATGTATATAGATATAACGTATCGCGAATAAAAAAATCTATATATATATATATATATATATATATATATATATATATATATATATATATATATATATATATATATATATATATATATAAATTATGATGATACCTATTCTTCTTAATACATTGGTTCATGAAAAAATTATGTATATTTATAATAATCATATAAAATCAATAAGGGGTGGTAGGAGGGGGAGGGGTCCTTTATGGCCACAAATAAATCAAAGTTTTAGAGTATTCATGGGGTTTGGGGAAGATGTCAAATAATCAAGTAGAAACCTATTGTTTATGCCAAGGCATTCTTATCGACATAGAATTTTAAGTCTCTTGTCTCATTGTGTTGGGTGACTCCTTTTTAATAATTCAGTAATAAATAGTCGAAGGATCTCCTCCAATAGACAAAGTTCTAGATAATCTCCTAAATCTTATCAAGAGTGTATCATAAGATGTCCCAAAATGAAGTTTCAAGCACATTCTAAGGGATAACAACCAGAAGCAGATCAATATGCCAACCAAGGTTGCAATTTGAAGTTTAGAAAGTTGATAGTTAATGTTCAGTTAAGACCATCATCCATCCCTTAGTGGATTAAACATGAATCCTCAAATACTAAAAATTTGGTGTGCGGTGGGGGGTTGCTACTAGTCAACATGGATCCAAGGAAATATGTTGTAATCAATTATTATATTTTGAAGTAGGCTATATGTACTACAAGTTTTGTTTAATTTTTGGGCTCTATTGGAAGATATTCACCTCCAAAAACCCATATATGCTTAATATTGGTTGTACCCTTCTTTAGAGGATAATTTTGGTTCAATATTTTATAGATGATACGCAAGATGGAATAAAATCATAATGTAACTCCCGATGTATTGTTGTGGTCTAGGCCCAGATTTTTCCATTAATACAAATAAATACTCTCTCTCTCTCTCTCTCTCTATATATATATATATATATATATATATATATATAAGAAAATTTCTATATATAGAGAGATGCATCCACCTTATGTTCTTTGGTTAACAAAAGTCCTTGGCAGAGAACATATATCTCTACTTGATTATATGACCAAGACCCCATGAGTACCTAAACTATTTGTCATCCTCGGGGGCATAGAGTACCTATCCCCCTCCCGTCACTCCTATTATTACATGTTGAATATAAAAAATAAATATGATATCAGTTAGGTTTATCTCAGGTGGATCGTTATCTTCTCAACCCATATTAAATTATAGCAAGTGACATGATAAGTTGTGAAATCAACATATTAGATAAAAAACGATCTCAACCAACTTCATTAATAAATCACTTTATAAACTCTCTTAGTACATAATTTAACGAAGATATTGAATAATTAGTATTAATTTAATGTAAGGATTAAATAGAAAATACTCTCCCTTTTAAAGAATCATTACATTGGAGAGAGAGCTCATATATATAGAGTGAGCCTCTTTTCTAATATAATAAAATATTATTTCCTTTTAACAAACTCCATGATGAGTCTAAAGTATTATAATGATGGAGTAGTTAAATCTCTCTTAAATCCATAGTTCACCATGTTACAAAATGTGGAAGGTAGCCTTCCTAAGACAATTCACCTCCATCCAAGAATAGAAATATTATGCAACAAATAATGCTCATGAGAGGGACATATCAACAAAAATAGGTGTTAAATCAAGTCAAATGCCAAGTGTCCACATGGAATGCACCCTCCAATAATGTGAATGCATGCCACCACTCCTCGTGTGTGAATACTAGGGTAACCAATTCCATGGATGAATGTGCAAGATACCAAATGGATGGAGTGCTCCTAAAAAAAAATGTAGCCAAAAACACAAAATAGGAAGTGGGCCACCTTCACAAAGAAAATATAAGGAGAGAAGGGTGGATAAGGGTTTTGACCATGCCAAAACTCCTTGAAGTAATAAAATATTTGTCTCCAAGAATAGAAAGAAATGTCTCCACAAGTGCATTCTCCCAGAATATCCAAGAATAGCAAGAAGAAGCCTTTAACATGTGTTCCATACAAGAATAATCTCAAAAGTAGTCACATGTGTGATCCTCTTGATATGGCATACCACCTGCATAACCACCCAAATATATTAATATATACTTTCCAAGTCAAAGAGGTCAGGGCACTCACCAATTATGGTCAAAATATCCCAAGTGTAGCTAAAATATACGCAATGCCAATAAGAGAGCACCTATTAGAGGTGTTCCCGAGCAAAATATCCCATGTAACTACCTCAGCTACCCAACAAATCATAAAATATTCTCCATTTGAAGTGCACCCCGGGAGAATGTGTAAGGGTTGTTAGAACCCATAAATAAAATACTCTTCCATATGCCATATCATAAAAGTGACCAACCAACCCAAGAGAGTGTGCCCTAGAAAATTGTGCAAACCTTTTTAAGATACCAATAAAATATTACATGCCTTGAAAGTTGTACACAATAAGGGGATGCACCACTAGAAAGCTCCAACGAAGCTTAAACAATCACTCCAAGTGTGAAGATAGACGTATAAAACAAGGTATTCAAGTTATTAACCTTAATTTGGATAAATTGGATTAATTTTCCATTAAATAGCTAGATAAGCCTCAACATCTATGCAAAAATTTTAATGCTCGCATTGTTGGGCTCTCGTTTTGTCACATTTTTTAACACCTACTTTGACCATCTATCCCTCATGTCATACACTTACAACTTTGTATTTCCCATATATTACACATCCCAAACCCTTTGACATGCATATTAAGGTAAAAGTTGTTTACTTGCATTAATTCCTAAGTCTCTAATGAATTAACTCAGTTATAACTCGATTTTGTTAATGTTAAATTTTCATATTGTTTTATGTTATATCAATTACTTTAACCCAAATCAATACTTAAATTAGAAATCTTTCCAATTACAATTAGTATTTCCATTCATAAATAGTAATTGAAGATAGAACAATAAATGAAATGACAAAGAAGACAATCAACACATCAATAAGAGACACTAGGTTTGGTCAAAGACGAGGGAAAAACCCCACAAGGGGTAAAACCCTTTAAAATTCCTCTTCTACTAGATTGTCATAAAATGTTCAACAAAGAGTACAATGAGACTAATACAATATCATAAAAAAACAACCCAATAACATTAAGAAATAAGTTTCCAACATCGGAATATATCAGAGACAACTTTTCCCTTCTGTGGTCAACTTAAGTCAACTGTCAATTTCAGTCAAACTTCTTGGTCGCATGCATGAGGAATTTTGAAAGTGACTAGAGGCTTCCAATTGCATAATTGATGCTTCAAGCTAGTAATTTTGGTCAAATTTTTCTTGTGATGTGCCTTCGACTGTACTCCAAAAACCCTAAAACAAATGCGAGCCTCAGACCCTGTAATTTTAGACTTTTACAAACTTTTGTTGGCATCCCTACCTGAGACCTGTGCGAGAAAAGAAGAGAAGAAGAATATGCTCGGCGATGTCCAAATGAGATTGAGATCACTTGTATTTATAGGCTTTCATGGGTGTCCAATTTTCTTAAGGGCCGACTTGTCCAAATGTGCATATGTGAGCTTTTCTTCATAAGTACACTTTCCCTTGTCCAAATTTGATGATATTTAGGTCAATTTTGGTCCTATCAAAAAGAGGAATTAAATGAAATCATCAAATGAGTTGTCCAAAGTTGAATTTGACCATAGTTGCATATTTTAAAATTTAATGACAATTTTTTTAGCCTAGTTAATGTACCAACAGTTCAGTTCTGGTACCCAATCAAGGTTAGCACATTTTTACCCTTCTAAAAGAAATTATATCGTGTGGGTTTTAAAGGCAGAGGTATTAAAATAATTGTATGTTATCATATAAACCCAGGTCATATGTGTGAATCTCTAGCTACAAAACAATGTTACAAATCAAAGTTTCCAGATAGTCAACTTCAGGCACAATTTTTGAGATAATGTGGAGAATTTGAAAATTTCAGAAAATGGGTTTTGTTTCGAGTATGGAAAATTGATTAAAACACAAGTTGTTTTTAAAAATATTGAATTGTTTGAGATATATTCGTGGTTATTTAATTTCAATCTGCCCAAAATGCACAAATTCACCCCTATTTGCACATAATGCCTAGATTTGAGGAAAATCTTGATCAACCACCTGAACAACAAAAGGAATGAATGTTACCTATTTGAAAAGTATGGAAATATTTTGTTGAGATGTATTTGTATTTTGGAAAACAAGATATCTAATTTGTCTTGTGTGTTATCTTAATTTGATGTCGAAATTAGGCAAATCTAAGATTGGGGGATTGGGTTTGATCCACCCAATTTCCGCTCATGTATACATATTTATATGTAGAATAGATTTGTTGATTTTTATCATTAATTCTATAATAGACTTGGGATGGTAGCTTATAATACTTTCATTAGTGGCAGAAAACCTGTGTGTTGCCTTTTTTGTAATAAGAGTTTATTTATCATCAATGGATGTTGCTTGTTCCTAATCTTTGGTGTATCATCTCAGTCTGATTTGAGTGTTCATGGAAACATTAGTCAGGTTGAAAACAATCCATCAATCATGGGTCATGACCTACCTTTTATCTGATTAGCTTAGTTTATGATAAATTATATTGTCTTTATTGCTTCCACATTGCTTTATGTTTTCATGTCTTTCCTTTAATTTTGGTGTTTGATTTCAAAAAACTAAAAACGAGAACTAGAATCCTTTTATCTATGAACCCAACCTACTATTAAGTGCATGAACACTGTCTGATAGAAGTGAAAGGTTGCATTTTGCGGTTGTACCAGGGGGGTTGAGACAAGGACTAGCGAGACAAATTTTATTTTCAATGTGTGTGTTTATTAGCCTTTAGTTTCCTTTCATGAACATGCTATTTAGTTATTAATTTCTAGCACTAGTTCTTGGCATTAGATTAGGTAAAATAGATCTTTAATCTAACATTTATTGTGCTTGCATATCCAAGTTTACGAATATGGTTCAATAGTTAAATGTTGGAAATATAATACATATATTTTTCCCAACATTTTTGGCGTTGTTGTCGAGGAGGTGCTAAAAAAAGGATTAGAGCATTGGTAACTTAGTAATTTTCTTGTTTTTACTCATGAATTGGGGGAGGAGAAACGGTAAGATGCAAAGACACCCATGTTTCAGAATATTTGAAAAGAGTTCTAGCCTGGAGCATCCACTTTGGTAGGGGTTTCTCCAAAGCCTCATCGTGTTGTCTTAATGTGTTTTTATCCAAGTGTGGTTTCTTTTTAGTTTGATTCATTGAGGGGAAATTCTAAATCATGATGAACATGTAACTAGTGACAAAAAGTCTTATTAGAGTGAGAGCATCCAAGTACATGACAAGTTTTGCTTTGAAATTGTTTCCTTTCAATATATTTCATTTATTTCATTAAGAGGTTTTTATTTGGGTTTTGTAAGTCCCCCCCAACCCCCTCACACACACACACTAACCCACGTACTAGATAGAAAATTATCAACCAACAAAGGAACTCACAGTTGATCAAGAGATCAAAGAATGATCCTCTAGGAAATCTCTCAAATCCTAGCAATGGTTGGGAAACTCTCTACATATCAGGAAGGGAAATTCTTGGCACCAATCAAGAACATACATGCACTCTAAGAATCAATAGAAGAATAAAATATCGATGAGAAACCCCTACAAGAAGATCCAGAAGCCTTGTTTGTTCATCCTTGTCAAACTGCTGAGGAGACCAAAGAATCATGGATTGAATCTGGTGGAGAGCATCCATTAGAACCTAAGATTGTGTATTTCTTGGCATGCCTATCATCATATACATCATGCACTCAAGATATCAACCATTCAATAACAGAAGACCTGCATGGCATGGTAGAGGAGGATATACAAAGTGGACTAGATGAGAAAGAGAGGTAGGAATATCATGATTATATTGAGTGTTGGTTCTAGATGACCATTAGATCCAAGAACCACTCTCTTCTTCAACAACTCTTTTGATCATATCATCTAAAGAACCTGGCTTCTCATGCTCTGGTATATATTGAAGCCTACTTTTCAAACCTAAGTATGAGTATATTTGTTATCTTGTTGTGCACATAGCTTGAATGGAAGTACTCTTATACTTCAAGGAGAATATTCTTTCACAAATTAGGGTAGGATAGTACAATAAATAAATGAAAAAATACTAAAGATAAAAATAATTCTAGTTATGGAAACCATGCAACTGGCACAACTAGACATGGAAATTATTGGAAAACCAAGTTTCTTGGCAAGCAATATTCATAATAAATTATATAAACTCATGTTGGTTCTAATGGTTCTTCAAAATATTTCTGGTTTTATGCTCAAGTTAACTTGATGTGGGATTCCTTAATGCCCACCTTCCAACATATATTGTCCCATTGACTTTAGCACCTTATATGGGACCAAGATTAGGAATCTTCTTTTGAGTGCATTAGAGTTTGCATACACCAAGGGCAAACTTCCTCACTGAAAAGAAAGGAATACCTCAATGTCTCTTGATTTCCAGATCTTATAGATGACTCAACTTCAACACATATGTTTGTACTTGTCGAAATGCACTCGTGCACCTTGACACTCATTGATATCAATGGTTAGTTGTCTCACACTGCTTAATGACATCCATCAATGGTCAATAATCTAGTAATTTCTTTCTATGTTAAACTTCAGCGAAATTAATTCACATGAATAGAATTGTGCTAGATATGGGTTTATGGTTCGTGATTCCAACATCAGTTGTAGCAGCATGGCCAAAAAAAAGGGCGATACAATCTCCAACATCACCTTACAGTCTTCTAGTTTTAGTTTAGTTTCAAAAATATTTCCTTTAAGTATGTATACAACCTCAACTTTAATTTAGGACAACTACAACAAATGTCTATTAGCATGAGTATTTATTCCATCAGCTCTAATCACAACCTAGGTTCCAAATATTTCTACCTTGTACAATTCAACTTTTATCCTCAACAAGCTTAGATTCTGTAGGTTTTAACTCCGTACAAAAATTACCTGCATACGAATTCTAAAACACAGAAAATAAACAATGCGAGAGCATAACACATAAAACACAAATATACAGATATTTTCCCCTAGATCCCAAAACCGGGACTACCAACTTGATTTTTCATTATGTTCCTTTGAATGTTACAATACATATTTATACATGCTGAAGCATCCAATACCATGGACCGAAAACCATCGCGTCCAAAACCATGGACCGAAAACCATCGCGTCTAAAACCATGGATCGAAAACCATTGCGTCCAAAACCATGTGTGAAAACCATGCACAAAACCATAGGTAGGTCTTGGACCCTGTAAAGCGGGGCTACCCGCCACTTCATGACCCCCCCATTGCGCAATCGGCGCAACGAAGGGGGTGATCTACCCCCCCTCTAACCCCTCGGTTAACTACGTGTGCTAGTTCTGGAAAGAATATAACACAACCCAACATTCTCCGACTTGTTGTTTTCTTTCCACACACAGCCATAGGAGAGCTTAGTCATTTATCCAACCCTGCAATGCCCATTGTTTCTCTACACCAAGAGAACTTCTCATAGCTCACAGATTTTGTCAATGCATCTACAGTATTCTTCAAAGTGTCCACCTTTACCAGCAACACCTTTTTGTCTTCTATCATATCCCTCACAAAGTGATACTAAGCATCAATGTGCTTTGTCTTTGAACGATAAGCAGGGTTCTTTGCCAAGAAAATTGCACTTTGGTTGTCATAGTCTATCCTAATAGCTCCCTGTACTAACCCCATACTTGAACACAATCTCTGCAACCAAATTGCTTCCTTGCTTGCATGAGTGGCTGCCATGTATTCTTCCTTTGTAGTTGATAGTACCACTACAGATTTTTTCTTACTCATCCAACTGACTGCACCTCCAAATAGGTAAAACACATACCCACTTGTAGATCTTCTCTGATCCAGATCTCCAGCCTAGTCTGCATCAACAAAGCCATGAATATCCAACACTTTGTCTAATCTTGGTCTTCCTTGGTAGCACAAGCCATAATCACTAGTGCCACGCAAATACCTAAAAACCTGCTTCACTATTGTCCAGTGCTCCTTCCCTCGTTTTGACATAAACCTTCTCAATACTCCCACTGCCTGTGCAATGTCTAGTCTAGTACAGACCATTGCATACATCAAGCTATTGACTGCACTTTCATATGGAACACGGGTCATGTCCTCTTCCTCTTCTTGTGTCTTAGGACACTGTTCAACAGATAACTTTACACCTACAGGAATAGGAACCTTCACTGGTTTACTATCCTTCATTTTAAACCTCTGCAATATTGTCTTGACATACTTCCTTTGGTTTAACCAGATCATCCTCTTTGCCTGATCTCTTTAATTTCCATGCCCAAAATATAGTTTGTAGCACCAAGATATTTCATGTCAAATTTGGAGGACAATTGGGTCTTCAAATCCTGGATAATTTCTTTGTCATTTCCAACCAGCAACATGTCATCCACATACAAGACCAGATAAATAACATGGTCACCAATTAATTTAAAATACACACAGTGATCTGCTTTGCTTCTAGTGAAGTCAAGTCCCCATATAAATGTATCAAATTTCTGATACCACATCCTTGGTGACTGTTTTAACCCATACAGAGACTTATTTAACTTGCATACCAGTTCTTTCTTACCCTTCACCACAAATCCTTCAGGTTTCTTCATGTAGATCTCCTCTTCTAGATCCCCGTGAAGAAATGTTATCTTCACATCCATTTGTTCTACCTCAAAATCAAAATCAGCAACAACAGATAAAAGTAATCTAATAGAAGCTACCTTGGAAATAGGAGAAAAAATATCACCAAAATCAATTCTCGACACCTGGGAATAACCTTTTGCTACCAACCGAGATTTGTATTTCTCCACCTTTCCTTCTGCATTTGTCTTCTTCTTGAACACCCATTTGTTGCCAATGGGTTTCCTTCCAGTTGGCAACTCCACCAGATCCCAAGCTTCATTTTTATGCAAAGATGCCATTTCATAAACCATGGCCTCTTTCCATAGTTTGCTATCCTCTGAATCTACTGCTTCCTTCATAGTTTTGGGATCATCATCAGTAATAGATAAAGCAAAATTTGAACAAAAAGCAGTTGGACTATACCTTTCTGGCTGCCTTCTTTCTCGAAATGATCTTCTTACACCCGGAGTTTGTGGCTCTTCATCTTCTAATTCCTCCTCTATTGTAGAGTCTGATTCTTCCTCCTTGAGCTCAAACTCTATCTTATCAGGTTCCTTTGGTTGGACTTCATGTTAATAACATCTTTCACCTCTCTGAACACCACATCTTGGTTGTACACAACCTTCCTTGTTACTGGGTTCCAAATCTTATAACCCTTTAAACCATCCTTATACCCAATAAATATGCACTTTTCATATTTATTATCCAACTTGGTTCGTTTCTCCTTTGGAACATGTACATATGCATCACATCCAAATACCCTCAGATGTGAAAGAGAGGGTTACTTACCAGTCCATACCTTTTGTGGAGTCTTATCCTCCAACGCTAATGAAGGTGATCTGTTGACCAGGTAACACGCTCTCTCCATCGTCTCTGCCCAGAATTCCTGCCCTAACCCAGCACCATTGAGCATGCTTCTTTCCCTTTCCATCAACGTCTTGTTCATTCTTTCTGCAACTCCATTTTGCTCAGGTGTGTATGAAGTAGTCTTCTGTCGTGCTATACCACACTTCTTACAAAATTCTTCAAATTCCTTGCTGCAAAACTCTCCACCGTTATCTGACCTCAACACCTTTATCTTCTTATCTATCTGGTTTTCCACCAGAGCCTTAAATTCTTTAAACCTATCAAAGACTTCATATTTCTTCTTAAGGAAATATATCTATGTATTCCTTGAGAAGTCATCTATAAATGATACATAGTACACATAATTACCCAGTGATGGAACCTTCACAGGTCCAAACACATCACTGTGCACAAGCTCTAATATCTATTTCGCCCTCTTACCACTAGAGGGGAAACTCACCCGATTTTGCTTCCCATATACACAATTTTCACAGAAATCAAAATCCAGAGAGCTATTACTCATACCTTCTGCCATACCTTTACCGTGAAGTATTCGAAGGCCCTTCTCTCCAATATGTCCAAGCCTTTGATGCCACAACATGGTCTTCTCTCCAGAGACCACTAGATTTTCTGCTCCACTTTCAAGAACCACAGAACTGTTGCACCCATCAACAATAGTGCTACCTTGCAGCTTGTACAGAGTTCCAATCCGAACTCCCTGCATCAATACCAGTGCTCCCCAAACCATCTTGCAGGTATCCTTCTCGAACACTATTTTTACACCTGCATCATCCAGCTTGCTTATAGAAATAAGATTTCTGGCCTGTCAGTCTTTCCAGCCTTCCTCCAGTGATCAAATATGCTCTTACAAAGTGATTTAGAAGTGTTAAGGTCAAATTTTGTCATTTCAGTGAGTCTTCAAGCAAAATTTGGTCACTAGGCATTAGGTCTAGGGTTTGCTTTCACTCCTTCTAAAAGTTACCCAAATGCCAATCCATGTCATCATTCAGCTGAGTCTATCATCATTCATAGGGTTTTCATTATCATCTCAGTGTCTAATGAGTCATTTTACATCTTGTTCATGCTTCGGTTGCGCCTAGGCAAGGTCATTTCCCTTTCCTAGGGTTTTGAAGGCAATTTCTCTTGGACGGTCAAATCAGCGGCAAAACTTGTATCCAGATGCTCATACACCTTCCCCTATCCTTCATGTACCTTATTAAACACTTCCCATCACTGAGATCCCCCAAAATCCTCATTTTTGCACAAACCCTAGTTTCTAGCTACAACTTGGCAATTTTCTAGGTTTGGCCTGTGTTTTGCCCTTTTGGACCCCTTCCCCTCGCTCAATCTCTGAGATTCCACTTTCCCCTGCTTCCTAACATCCCTCCCCACTCCCAAAAATTTCCCCAAGAATTTAGAAGCCCCCTATCCCCTTCATTTCGCTCCATTTCGACAAAATTCCTTGTTTTACACATCGGAACAAGTCGCACTCAAATGATGTTCCAGAGCAATAAAAGATGAATTTTGGAAAACTGAAAGAGGTTTTTGTCCATAACATGCCAAAGAAGAAAAACCTCCTTCCCTTTTTGCACAGGTGTCATGGTTTTAGAGAAATGTCAACATTACAATCGTCGGATCCAAGGAGGTTGGCCAAGGCACTAAAACGACAGAAAAGGCCCGATCCACTCCAAATTTTGGTCAAAGCCTCTTTCAATGAGCATGGTACTTTATTGGGGACTCCCAGCCCAAATTTCAAGAAATTTGGAGAAAATTTTGTCATTTGTGAATTTTTTGTGCCATAAACAGGTTTTTCCGCTTGACGGGTCTCACCCCCCGCGCGACCCTTTCATTTGGCTACTCCGTTCCGGGAAAACTCAGCATTTCTGGATTTGTCATGAAAAGTTACACATGCTCACCCATTTCCAAGAGATTTTATGAAGTTTTGGACCTCCAGAAAGTCAAAAAACAAGCAAAAAATGACTTTCTGCCACATTTTTGACACACAGAAAGCAGTCTTGGGAGATTGCAATTTTGGAGGGGTAAATGACCACCCAATTCAGAAATTCCACTTGGGTTGGAAAGTAGACTCACAGACCTTTCCAACAAGCCTACTCTTGCCTCATTTGGACACCTAGAAGTGCCCCAAAAGTGCTCTCAAAGGCGCGCGACCCATCAGGGAATTTTCACAATTTTTCACTTACAGCTCATGGATTCGCCCAACTTTTACTAGTTTTGACTTTTGATGGGATTTTTCACCCTATTTGATGTAATTTATGTATTTTCATGTTGATATGACACTTATTTACCTTCTCTAGAAGATTCATTCATGAAATAGCATGCATTTAATGAATGAATTGGTTTCCTAGCTTATAGAGGCAAGTTGTTTTGATTGCCTAGTTTTCAGTGCTTAGTTTAGAATTGGTTGAAACAACTCCTAGAAGGATGAGCTCGACCCCTAGAGGCAGGGAAAGATGTTAGATGGCCTATATTATGTACTTTCTTGCTCATTTTCAAGGTTGGACTCTTGAGGGAGAAGCTCTTATTGTATTATTCACTGTATCTCTGCAATTTTGGGTAAAGGAAGACCAGGGTTTTGCAGTCCTTTTTGGGATTCTTGTGGTCACATGTATTGATGGTGTGTTTCTCTTTGTACTTGTAAGTGTGTTATGTGAATCATTTCCTTACTTTTCCTTCTGCAAATTAGGCAAATGAAGTGTTAAAGTAGAATTCATGACTGTCATGCTCTGCTTTTAAGTTTGCTTAATATCAATGTTTTCAACTGTTTAAGGGGAATTCAAGGTTATTGCTTGCTCTCCTTAACTCCTCACCAGTCATTCTCATCCATCCATCTCTATCAAAGGCATCAATACTGTTTCCTACCTCGCCCCAAAGAACTCCCTGCGAAAACTGTGTCCAATCCCCGCACCTGAAATTGTCATTCCCCAAATTTCCACCAAAACATTAAAAATCCCAAATTAAACCTCTTGATCAGTTTACTAGCCTAAAATCAGTGTTTCCCTATTGGTCATCTCGCCCATTGAAGATCTTTACTGAGATAGACCGGAGAGAGCCCTCTCCTGCCCCGTAGGGCTAGCTACGAGGCTAAGTGGTTTGATGTTGCCTTGGAGTTTACCTTTTTCAGCCTGAGGTGAAATTCCAAGCGCTAACATGGCCAATGCAGGAATATGCAGAACACCCAGAAGTGTTCTAACCATTCCACCTTGCAACTTCAACTTTACTTTTCCGCAACCAACGATTCTAGCCTTCCTGTCATCCCCTAAGAAGACATCACCACCATCGTATTTCTCATACTCACAGAACCACTCTCTATGGGGAGTGAAGTGAAAGGATGCACCTGAGTTAATCAACCATGCCTCATGACCTACATGTGTACTTGAAGAAGCCAAGTACACATCCCCACCTTCATCTGAGGTTCTTTTCGCCTCTGCAGAAGGAGAATCATCAGATCCCTTTCCTTTGTCAGGAGCTTTAGATTTACAGTCCCTTTTGTAATGCCCTTCCTTTCCACATTTCCAGCAAACTAACTTTACAGGTTTTCCTGGAGATTTAGATCTCCCACTCGATGACTTATTTTTGTTTCTGTTCTGGGAACATCCTTGTACAGACAAGGCATCACCATTTTGGCTCTCCATATTTTTCCATCTCATCTCCTCCGTAAGCAAGGATGAGACTATTTCATCAAATTGCAAGGTAATTGCATTGCTACCTATTGCAATAACCATACTATCCCACGAATATGGTAGAGAACACAACAAATTGATGCACTTATCTTCATCTGAAATTTTAATATCAATAGATGCTGACTGACTTACCACAGTATTAAATGCATTTAGATGCTCTGTCATCGAGTCTCCATCTTTCATCCTCAGGTTATACAGCTTTTTTTGTAGGAATATTTTATTCACCAGAGACTTAGATTGGCACAAAGTCCCTAACTTGTCCCACAAAGCCTTAGCCATAGCTTCCCCTGATACATTTAGCGATACTGAATCTGAGACACACAATCTTATTGTGCTCTTTTCCTTCTGATCCAACTTCTTCCATTCTTCATCGGACACTCCCGTTGGTTTAGTACCCGAATCTACCACAATCCACTTATCTCTATCCACCAATAGATCCCCCATCTTGAGTTTCCATAACTCAAAACTCTGACCATTAAATTTCTCGATCTCTATCTTTCCACTGCTCACCATCTTCTTTCACCACCAGAATCGATCCCGCAAATCTCCCACTAAATAGGGTCTATCATAGGCCCGAGTGAAACCCCTCAGCAACAAAGGTGTCCCCTTGAAGCCAAAACAACTCTGATACCAAATGTAGGTTTTAACCCCGTAAAAAAATTACCTGCATAGGAATTATAAAACATAGAAAATAAAAAATGCGAGAGCATAACACATAAAACACATATACACAGATATTTTCGCCTCGATTCCAAAACTGGGACTACCAGCGTGATTTTTCATTATGTTCCTTTTATGTTAGAATACATATTTATACATGCCGAAGCATCCAATACCATCGACCGAAAACCATCGCGTCTAAAACCATGGACCGAAAACCATCGTGTCCAAAACCATGTACAAAACCATAGGCAGGTTCGCCCAACCTAATATAGGGTCTAAAAAAAAATTCCTCGGGGCGCTGCCCCAGATCCCATAGAGGGGGGCTACCTGCACCCCTCAAACCCCATAGATAGGGGGGCTGCTACCACCCCCGCTGGACAATCAGTGCAATAAAGGGGGGCTCCAGCCCCCCTCTAACCCCCTGGTTAACTATGTGGGCTAATCGTGGAAAGAATATAACACAACCCAATAGATTCAACAATCATCTCAGTGTGTTTTGGCAGTTAAACAATCTTGAGGTAAAAATACTTTTAATTCTTTTGGTTTATTAGGGATGAAGGAAATCTATTTGCAACTTCCCATATGCATGTTATATCTCATACCTACTTTCATTCATCATTGTTGTACCATGCTTATAATCAATTATCTAATTTTTCCCTTGCATGTTCTAGTAAAAATGCCATATTGTTTATCAATTTCCTTAAGTTTTTAGGGTTCCTTCTAACTATTATTCCTAGGTAGCTACTTTTTACACATTCACAAAATGGTTATATGATGATGGATATAGATTTTTATCAGCATTATAGTACATTGAACAGAAAAAAAAAAAAAAAATCACTGTTAATGTTGGAGGAAAATCTTCTCTCAAACAGAATTAACTTGGATGTTTAACACAGTGCTATGTGACTACATATTGGTTGGCTATGTTACAAAAAGACATAGTGAGGAGAAGATTTCCATGTGTTTTAGAGAAAAGCTTCCATTCAAATATAGAGCATATTTCTCAAGGTCTAGGCATTGAAGTCAATTGCAAAACTTTCCAAGAATAGTATGAAGATAAAAGTGAGCTAGGCAATTTAATTTGTAGCCCCAATTACCAAGAGGCCTCCATAAGCCAATAGTTGCTTTGGAAAAACAAGTGTCTAATTTGTAATCTTTTTGTCATTTCACAATTGGAAAATTTTGGTCTGTTGCATTTTTCTCTAAAACAAATCAACTTCTAGTTTCTATTCATTTTAGAATTATGGCTTACCTATTTGTTAAGTGGGAGAGAATGGAAATTTCAAATCTAGATTTCAATGTTGATTTCATTATTCACCTCAAGTTGTGTTTAATCTCTTCACCGTATGAGAAGATTGCCACTCTTTCAAAAAATGAAGCCTTCACGCCTCTCAAAGACAATGATGGGGCTTCATCGGGGAGATCAACATGTTTTTTATGGAATAAGTGAAAATGTTATGGGGCCATTGCGGGGATGGTTCTTATGCTAATGAATGTGATACTCATATAATCCAGGTGCACATGCAAGGAGAGTAGTGTGGACATCACGATGATCATAATTCTAGTCATGTTACAAATAACTCATGAAGTGCATGGGTGATTTAATGTTGTCAAACAAATAACTATGGTAGCCAAAGCTGATATATTACATGGCAAAAATTGTTGGCCACAAGGGTCAATTGGAGCCTCAAAAGTGAAGTCCAAGGATCAATTCTACCTACCAAAATGATCTTCTAGTTGTCCTCATCTAGGTTTAGAGATAGCCTTATAATCCCAAGCATCAGTGTTCATGTGCAAATGGATATTATGATTCCTTATGTACAAAGCATTTGACTACAAATTTGTTTATTCCACTATCAATAGAACAACATCCCTAAGAATATTGACAAGGATTTCTTGCATCTATGGTTTTGTAACAATTGTGACCCCAATATTTTTCCAAATGCTCCACATGAACTGTTTTGAGCTTGCTTGGCGCTATATTTTCATTTATGAACCAATAACATGTGCAAAGTTTGATCTACCATATTTGAACGAGTCAAAACATTAGCGTATCACAAGAAATATTTTAAAAGCAATGGTGCATCTTTAATATGTTTTTTAGTCCTTGCCATAAGCAGCAGGGACAATTGTAATCAATTTGTGTTGAAATCTGATCCATTACAATGGTTTTAACCAAAATTTCATTAATGTGCCTTTTGATCAATCCATTGAATGTTGAAATCGTTCATTGTTAACCAATCAAAAAATCAGAGGTCTTATTTGGCATTTTTTCGAGGCTAAGAGGTGCATAAGTTAGATTTAAAAAGGCATATGAATAAGAATTCCTGTGATGCTTGAATAATGTTGTAGCATTAGTTAGCGATTTAACTAAAATTAAGTGCTTGACTTGGTGATTATGCCTCCAAATTCATCCATCTTCCATAGCCTTGTTACTAGTTACTACCACCTGTACTAGCATGCAAACATTGGTTCCACCTACACTGTAACCTTCCCTCTTTTTAGGCAACCTTCCCTCTTTTCCTTCATCCATGCTCTGCTCCTTCTCCTGCAAACCCCATTATCTTGGCTCTTGGCTTTGTTCTTGGCTCCTTGACGAAGAGGAGATATATGCCAAAGATCAAGAGCACGATCTGTCATCTCATGTACAAAAGAAATCAGGTAGGGCTACAAAGAACAATGCAACTAACATCTCTTCTACGAAAGAAATCAGACAATACTGCAAAGAATTTCAATTGTACCTTTGACGTAATCAACCACCTCATATCAAAAGCTTGGTGGGGTACTGTGGAAAAGACTGGAGATCCATCTTGGCGGGATACTGTGGAAAAGACTGGAGGTCCAGAAGGTCGGGAGGAAAGGACAAACACTGAGCATAGCAGGTCCATACCAATTGACTTGACCGACATATCGAGGTTGAAGAACCTTCAGGTTGTAGATCGGGGTCCTTGACTGGTCCGTGCTTGGCTACTTCTTGGTGTCATTTCTCTTGGACAGATTCTGTTCGAGTGGCCTATCTTGAAACCCAAACCCATGTGTACAAGATAATATTTTTCCATAGGTAATTCTGAGTACGGGAGCACGATGCACAAATTGGTTAATAGGTACCTAGCTTTCTCGTGCCTCCTCAACTGGTTCAGAAATTGGTGATTCATAAAGGCTAATTCATAAATAGAAAATTAAATAACTTCGGTAGTTCACCTCGTTGACCCATCGCCTGTAAATGATCCTGTGCAGAGACAAAAGCCAAGGTGGAGCTAGAGCCTATCCCTCTTCTGGATGCAAATGTGAAATAATTTGTTCAAGCAACATGAGTAGCACATAGGTTGCACCAGTAGCAGCTAAGATAACAATTCCATCAAGGTAAGGAATATATATTCCTCAAAGAACTACTAACTTTCGTGCCAGGAGGGAGGGGTCTAGATTAGGCTCAGTTATGGAACTTGGATGAGAGGGAGCTTCCATGAGCAGGTTCATGCTTTGCATAGGCCGTTGAAACTCATTTTAGTCTAACTGAATAGTTTTGTGGAAGATTCTCAAAGGGGACAAGTGGGTTGCATGCAAGCTTAGGTGTCTGTACAATTTTTTTCATTTTTTTTTGTTTTTATATCGACTAGTGTATATCAAATTGTTTCTTATGTAAAGATCCCAAACTAAATTTCCTTGGGTGATTTCATATACATATGTGCCAAAGTCCACAAGTGTGTGCCTTTAATGAATGGATCTAAAATTTTAAAATATCATGCAGTGTCCTAAATGCTAGAGGTGATCATCATATATTTTTGTGCAAAAGAAATGCATTTTTTCTTATTGCATATTACAATATGGGAGTTGGTACCAGCCAAGGAAACATTCTCTTGGGATATAGATTATGATGTTTGTGATTTACTCCTTTTCTCAATTTCTAGATAGTAAAAAAGAGTTTTAGTATGGGGGTAAAGTATATAATATCTAGGGAATATCATCTACAGTCTCTAGAATATACCTAAAGTACAATTTCTTTCAAGAAAAATTCCCATACGAGCATTTAGGTCAAAATCTGATCCATTACAATGGTTTTAACCAAAATTTCATTAATGTATGCCTTGCCAAACAACATCTCTCTATCAAAGAGGTATTCACCATCCAAACAAATATGTAAGTGGTAAAGAAAGTTATCTATTAATGGGGGATTTAAAAGCATGAAGGGCACAATTCATATCTTTCATAGATGATAGTTTGCAAGACACACTATCTTGGTTTATGCAAAAAAGCAACTACACAAAGTTTTGAAGATGGAAGTCACACATTGGAGGTCATTGGTGTGAAATTTTTAAATACTATTACGGTTAACTGGATATTATTCTCCTATCAAATTTGATTATTTGTCTTATGCAATTTGTATGTGAAAAAGACTGAATAAAATACTACTGCAACTTAACAAAAAATAAAGAAACCACGGGAACTGAGAAAATATTGTATACACACATAAATAATGAACATAGATGTTTTTGAACAAATTTCCTTGCAAAAACCATGAAGGTAAAAAAAGCGCAGTAGATGAGTATTTTTATTATTATTTTTCAACAAAATATGTGATTGAAAATCACAACTACTTCCCGTGAACTAGGAAAGCTCTGGCAATTATTTTTCTCCAACTACCAGCACATAAAAACACATGGAAGGAACTCAACCTCCCTTTGTAATAAAAATGAACCTTTCTAAAATAAATTGGCCTCCCTCTGCAAGTGTGTACGACCTCAATGTGCATCCTTAGTTGAAGGAAATTCGACTTCATGACCTCTAACAAACTCGGCCTTCTCCGGCAACTATCTCGACCTATCCTGGAAGAAATCAACCTCAGAAACTGCCTCTTTCTCCCACACATGTGAATACAAACTCGGCCTCCTGAACAAATTGTCCTCCTGTAAACAAATTTAAATCACTAATTTTCTCCCTTTGGATCTCAGAAACTAGAAGAAATTGATGAAAAAATTATCTCCAGAAATCTTCTACTCAATCATTGTTGATTCCTCATTGCTTGGTGTCCTCCGCATTATCATTGTGCCCTTACTCTCACTGCAAATATTTGCCTCTAATATGTTCTCCAAATTCCTATTGATTTTCTCTTATAATCTCTTAGTGAGCAATCGATGGCCATGATCTAATCTCAATCGATGTTTAAGATCAACTTGACCCCTTCAAATGACTTTTCTAGAAGTCACTAAAGGAAAATTAATTTACCTCAATTATTCTTGATTAATTAAGTCATTCCTATAAGTTAGACTTAGGAAAAAATAATAAATTGGCTAATTAATTCTAAGTAAGGAACTTTTCCTTAGAAACATTTTCTAGGTATTAGATAAAATCAATTCACTATGTTCCTTACCCCCATGGACACCATCTAAGGCTAGAACACTAGTTCGAGCTACATAAATTAACACTCCCTCTTAACAAGGAAGGTGTTCTGCATAGCATCTATATTGTCTCTAAAGAAGATGAATCTCAGCTTCCCCAAAGCCTTCGTCTATATATCTTCTACCTACTCATTTGTGGGTATATATTGTAGCTTAACAATCCTACATTGCACACAATCCTTGATGAAGTGGTACATGATGTCTATATGCTTGGACCTGTCGTGAAACACAGGATTCTAAAACAACCTAATGTAACTCTGACTGTCTCAGTGTATCATTGTTGTCTCTACCCTCTGACTAAGAAGGCTACTCACAGCTTCTAAAGTCATATGGCCTCGCATGTACCATGCTCATTTATATGTACTCTGCCCCTGTAGAACTTAGTGCCATGGACTTCTGCTTCCTTTTGTACCAAGAAACAAATTTTGATCCCATGCTAAAATACCACCCTAAAGTGTTTTTTAGATCCATTGTATTACCTACCCAGTCTGCATCATTATAGCCCACCAACCTAACACCATCACCTTGAGCATACCTAATCACATACTCAATAATGTCATGCAAATACCTTAGCACATGTTTAGTTGTTGTCCAATGCACTCTCTTTGATTCCACTGTGAATTGACTAGGGGATTTTACTGCATAGTATATATCTGACCTTGTGTTAATCAATTACATAAGAGAGCTTATCAATTGTCATTATAAAGTGGGAAATACATCCTTCTCCCTAGATGCATCTACTATCCTCCAATTTGTGATCGTGGGTGTAAACATGGCTCTGCAATCCTCCATCTAAAATTCCTCCAGATCTCGATGCAGTATTTTCCTTGCCCAAGGAAAATCTATCCATTTGTCTACCACACCTCCATACCTAAAAAGTAATGCATAAGCCCCAAATCCTTCATCTCAAACTTAGCTGCAAGATCCCTCTTGCACTTCTATATGAGTCCCAGTGAACCTATAAGAAACAAATCTTCCATGTATAAGACAAGAATGAGAACCTCACCCCCAACCACCAAGTAGTATAGGTTAACATCTACCTCACTCTTGAAGCCCATACCCCATAAGTATATGTTGATGTGCTCACACCATGCCTTGTGAGCCTGCTTGAGCCTATACAAATCTCTCTTCAATCTACACAAATGGGTCTCTCTGTTGTTTGCTACAAATCCCCTCAGTTGTTTAATGTACACTTCCTCCTCCAACTCACCATTGAGGAACATTGTCTTGACATCCATCTGATGTATTTTCCATCCCATCTATGTTGCTAATGAGATCATGACCCTGATAGAAGCATACCTGGCCACAGGAGTGAATGTCTCCTCATATTTTATCCCCTCCTTCTGAAACAACCCCTTATACATGAACCTTGTCATGTATTTTTCGATGTTTCCATTTGCACTATGCTTGATCCTAAACATCTAGTGATCCAACCACCACATTGGTTGTTAGTCTAAGCACAAACTCCTACACATTCTTTTGCATGATTGAGGTTGAATCCTCAACCATTGCATCTTTCCACACCTACTATTATACAACCTTCTAATAGTTGGAAGGCTCGCTATCAACTACTCTACCTCTCTAGTTGTCTCTACGCTCTTCTATCTATCCTAGGAGTCCCCAAAAACTCTTGGGTGTCCCTAAGTGCATGTTGAACTTCACAAGTCTTCCTGCTAACTGTAGATTAAGGAATATCCACCTCTATATCCCCCTGATGCATCTTGTTAAATTGTTGCATATGCTACTCAATTCTCTGCAAAGTCTTAGGAAAACCTACACCTAAGCTAGTGCTCATACTGGTCATTGTACCCATGCTTTACTGCCCCTGATCTTGCTGCTCAACTCTAGGAGTTTCTTTTGGTTTCTCACTCTGATCATCAAATACTCAAAAATATTTGGATCTCCTATATGCCTTCTCCTCTATGAACTTGACATTTATCCTAACTATAATCCTCCTGACCCCTAGAATGAAAATTTGATATGCCTTAGAGGTTTCATTGTACACAATGAAGTACCCTCTCTCTGTAGTCTAATCTAACTTCAATCGTATGTCTCCTAGAATGTGACAATATGCTAGGTTGCCAAAATCTTAAAGTGACTGACATCTTGCCTCTTCCTTATGAATGCCTCGTTTGGTGTCATCTTTCCCAAAACTCTATGTGGGAACATAATATAGTTGTAAACTATCGTACTACATGCCTTTGCCCATAAGTAACGTTGGATATCCTTGTCATACAAAATCACTCTCGTTGCCTTTGAAATAGAATGATTCTTCCTATCAACAACCTAGTTTGTTGCGAGTTGTAAGGAATCATCCATTCTCTCTTGATTCATACTTTGATTGAGAACTCTTGAAATTCATTTATTGTATATTCACCTCCATTGTCTAACCAAAGAACCCTAATATTCCTTGTTGTCACATTTTCCACCAGATATTTAAACTCATGAAAGCGACTAAAGACCGCATCCTTGGTCTTCAAGAAGTATACCCAAGTCTTCTTGTAGAAACCATCGATAAAAATTGTGAAGTACTCAAATCCCCTGAGAGACTTCGTAGATTTTATAATACCCTTCAACTTGTTGTCACTCCTTATAAAATTTGCTTTCGCTAAATTCCCCAACACACATCCTTGTTGAGTCCCAAACTTGCATCTTCCCTATACACCTTTCTAGCCTTTTTCCATTTACCTGGACCTCCTAAGCTGACAAATCATTGCATATTAGTTTAAAAAGAGCATATAAAATGGTTTCCTAACTATGTCTTGTGTCTGTTGTTTGATCTAGATTTTTGCTCATTCAGCTGTGGAATCTTGTCGCTTTCCGCAGCCAGTTCAACTTTCCATAGCCTTTTTGTTGAAGTCTATGTTACAGGTGTCTTCAGGCGAATCCGGCCACATGGGCAAGTTGCAATTGATGTGGACATGGACCATGTCCTATTGGTTCAGCCGAATCCCTCACAGAAGGTCGTGGTCAAAGACAGTCAAGCGGTGGTCAACCTAAGAGTCTTGCGGTGGCAGAACTCTGTTTTTCACCATGTGAAGACTTGCATGGTCGTTCCTAAATCTCAGGAGACGTGTTAACACCTGTGGACTGCTCCATGAACCGAATCTAACAGCCACCCTCCTTGGATTTAATTTTCACGGCTACCATAATGCTAGATTTCTAGACGTGGTTATTCACGTGTCTTTTTATCAGCGCAGATTTTAGGAAATTAGTTGTGTCATCCTCTGTTATAAATAAAGCATTCTCATACGCATATTAGCTAGCTTTTTGAATGTAATTTTGACTGTTTACGAGCCCACTGTGTCGTGACTTTATCTTTATGTTATGACTGCATTTTAATACCTGAGAAGACACTATTTATAAGCTCAATTCGTGGTTGATTGCTGATTGGCCAAGGTTGTGCAGAGGGCCCCTGTACACACCAAGGTTTTGTTAACTGCTGTATAGTTTCATGCTTTATTTCTTTACGTTCCTGATGCCATAATTGTTTACTTGTATATATTGCACTACTTATGGTATTCATGTTGATTGTTGTCCATAGTTTTTATGCTTTCTAATGCTATTAACTGATCAGTGTCTTTATTTCAAGTTCTAATAGGTAGCCCGGGCATTTGCACATAGATTTATAATGACTAATGACATGGAATTATCTTGTCCTTCTGCTGATTTCTTTTCTTAGTTCTAATTCCAGCACTATTTATTTCTTTCAGTTTTGTTCATTTACTTTTCTGCAAGATAGATATTAGATTACTCATGTCATTTTCAGTTACCTCCTAAAGCCAGAGCGAGTCAAATGGTGAGGGATTGAAGTATGAATGCGTAGT
Organism: Pinus tabuliformis; assembly: GCA_031772625.1. Classification (NCBI taxonomy): domain Eukaryota; kingdom Viridiplantae; phylum Streptophyta; class Pinopsida; order Pinales; family Pinaceae; genus Pinus; species Pinus tabuliformis. The sequence continues at coordinate 59,722,733 of CM062804.1, read as the reverse complement.
TTGATATTAGTTTATTTTTCTGCAAGTTAGTTATTGAATTGCTCATGTCATTTTCAGTTACCTCCTAAAGCCAGAGCGAGACAAATGGTGAGGGATTGGAGTATGAGTGTGTAGTTTAATATTAGTTTCATTTTATGCAAATTAGATATCAGATTGCTCAATTTGTTTATGATTACCTCCTAAAGCCAGAGCGAGTCGAATGGTGAGGGGTCAGAATATGAGTTGATGTAATATGATTTAGTTTACTTTGCTTGCAGTTTTTGAATTTCTTTGAGTTCAGTTTCTTTTTATACAGCAGCAAGGATACTGGGTTTCATAGTCACTAGCTCACTGTTTGGTTTAATTAGAATATTGGTACATTTTTATTTTCTCTTAGGAATCGATTTCATCATTGCAAGTTTTAAAACCTTTTTGAAAATTTTGAAGTTTGGAAATCATTTTAAAGGTCACCATTGCCTTGAACACTTATATCCATACTTGACTTTTAGAATTGCCATCTCACATTAGGGAATCAACAAAAGATAAACCCAAAAACAAACCAAAAATCAAAAACGACAAAAAGTAAGAAATCGGTTATCTTGCATATATAGTGCACCTCACTTCAGCAGTTTACGACTCCCGGATTGACAATTAATATAGCAATTTAGAACACTCTAAACTGACCAAACAATCCTATGAAAATGTCATCATGCTCTATGTTGATTTATGGAAATCCCATTACAGTCTCCCTAAGCAAGTGCTTCATGGTGTATGTGGCCCATTCTCCTATGCTATAATTCTCCCATATCTCTGCTACTTTTTCAGCTAATCAATGCCTTTGGATCATCTAATTTCAACTTGTAAAACTTTTTGCTTCTAACCCCAATATGTTTCACCGTCTTCCAATCCCAATGTTTAATATACACCTTCTACCCTCAAAAGCGAACATCGTATCCCTTGTCCTAAAGTGCAGAAACTGAAATGAAGTTCATCCCTAAACCTGGTACGTGAAGCACATATGTAACACTAAGACTCTTACTTGACTCCCTCTGAATGTTGATAGTCCCTCTCCCAATTGGAGTACACTTGGAATTGTTCCCGATTTGAATATAGATGCCCATCTCCTCTTCTTGGTATCTGGAAAAGAATTTTCTAACTCAAATAATGTGGCATGACACTCCACTACCAATATACAAGACACCTATAGATGTAGATCTATAGAGGAAATCTATGAGAGTGAACTCATCCTATAGTCTTGAAGATAATTCCTTAATGTTCATTGAAGTTGTTGCTTGTTGCTTCCCCTTCTTCTTCTCTCCATTCTTCTTATTTTGATATTGACTTACATAGTGATCTTGTTGATCACAACCAAAGAACTTGATTTTACTCAAGTCATTTTTCTTCCTCTCTCCCTTGGACCCTTTATTCAAGCCCTTCTTGTCCTTTCCCTTTCCTGATAGGGACACATTCTCGTCATATGCACGCTTTTGAGTTTTACCACTATTTCTATCACTGACAAGGCTAAATCTAAGCTCCTCTTTAGTGAAATTGCTCTGTAGGCGGTCCCAATTTGGTATTGTGTCTTGTCCATTAATAGCTTGAACGAACACATCCCATTGCTTTGAGAATCTATTTAATGTAATCCTCACAACATCATCATCATCCAATTTATCACCAACAGTTGTTAACTCATCCTTCACTGATCTCACTCTGGTGGGATAACTTACAATGCTTTACCCTTTGTTCATATTTGTGTTTCTCAGCTTCTCTTTAAGGATCAATTTCCTATTTGTGGTAACATCCTAGAACAATTTCATTATTTCATTCCACATTTTTTGTGTATCAAGCTTAGGAATATGCAGAACAACATGGTCCTTGACTCCATCAAGGATAATCCTCCTAGCTTTGGAATGTTCCTTCTTGTATATTGCGAGTTATGTTGGATATGTTAGTTTGACTATCACACTGGTCAAATACTTCTTGAAACCATTCTTTTCCAAAAACAAGATAATTTTTTCATTCCAAACCATGCATATAACCAACATATAACTAAAATAGAAACTATGACAAATCAGCCATAAGATCACCATAATAACTAGTACAAGTGCTCATAGATCACAATAGGAAAATATATCATATTAACATGTGAAAATTCCAACCAAGTCAGGGACTTCCTCATACCACCCAACCATATATTGGTTGAACTAAATATCTATTTTAGGTAATCACTCCCGCGCCATATTCTAAGCATGAATGTGGGATCATATGGGATTAAACCAAAACATAACCAACCAGGGATTCCAGAGGCTAAACCACCTCAACCCTCAACCATGGTTATTTAACCTAAACCAATCTAGAAATCAGCAAAACCAAACAAGCTTGGATGTCTCTAATTCTTCACCATACCCAGAGGAATTTTCTTGTCTCCACCCATCTGTCAAGAGTTCCAGGAGAATTCCCATCTCCACCCTCAACCATTGGGAATTTTCCCGAGACCACCTCACCAATATTCGAAATCTACTATCCATCTAAAGCTTAAACAAAAAAATGAACCCATAACACAATGGTTATACAGGAAATGGAAAGAAAAGGCTGAAACCGCTATCAATCTAGAAAAATTCCATGCCAATGACAACAAACATAAACAAATAACCAATGCATGCACCATGAATTGGAATCCCAACATGGTAAATCTTACATGCACACTATTGCCTGCAATCCATAGCTAATTTTTGTCCTTACTTGTAATTTTCCAAGATTCCTCTTGCAATCCCTTGCTTTCCATTACTTGCTTGTCCAATTGCTTGTTCTCTCTCTTTAGCTACACCTAATTAAAAGCTGAGAAAAAGTTATCAATTGTTTCTCAGGTGCCTTTTTATCATCGATGTCTAGTCTCTTATTTTCCTTTTTACTTTTCTTTCATCCTCCTTCATTTTCTCTCTAATTTCCCTTGCATGCATATTTGTGTCTCTTCATCTTCCTTTTCTCGTATTTTCCTTTATTTTATTAATTAAATTCCATTTATTGCCTCTTTTCCTTTGCCAATTTTTGTAGCCATTAATAAAACGCAAGTGCTACCCACTATAATGTTTACCCACCATTCAGCTTGGAATACATGTCCATGACCTTGGGCTTATTTTATTTACACAGAAAATCAAACAGGGGCTATTATAAACCCCTCCCCCTTGGGGGAACACTATGCTTAGTGTTCTATGACGCTTATAACCAGCAAAACATGCTACACATGGAGATTTGTAACCACAACTTGATACAATATTTACTATGACGAGCTCCTGAAAACATGACAACCTATTGCTTATGGAGATTTATAAACCCATCTCAATGCAGTATTGACAATGACAACACATATATACTTATACACATTTGCTTCAACCAGAAAATAAACATACTTTTTATGCAGCATTACAAACACAACTCAATACAATATTTACAATAATATACAGATATATCCATATACACATTTGCTTCAACTAGAAAATAAAACAATACAATACTTGCATCAGAAATAAGGGAATTCAAAGGTTCACACTTCCACCCTCAAAGAAGTACCAAGATTCACCTACTTCTTAGGAAGTCTAGAGTCCACTACTAAGATCAAAGTCTGGCTGCAATGTCCAGCACCACAATCCTTCTGCTACTTGTTCTCTCAGTGAATAGTTATCATCTCATTGTTCCAGGGCACATTCCCAATGTGATTTTGATTCCATATGGCAATGTTAACGACCAAAAAAAAATTATTCATAAACCTTCCCTTCTCAACTTCCTTTTCCCTCGAGAAATCCGGTCACCCCCTTCTATGCAGTCACTCACCTTCCAAGTTTCCTGGCATCCCCTCCTCCATTCATCCCTTAGCAATATTTCCTCGCATCTAAAGGTCCAAAAACCAAGGCATATCACTGCTTCAAAACCATCATAATGATCATAGCATGCTCATGGAAATCAATGGACACTATTGGGTACCAGTTTCCCACAATGGCCCAGATCCTGAAGTGATTTACCAGCATATCATTGCATGTTCCAATTCCTTTTACTATAGTTTCTAACACTATGGCAACCAATTCCAACCAGCCAAACTGGTCATTTTCCTTGTTTTCCTGTACCAAGTACATAATTCCATTAGACTCAAAATAAATTGAAATAATTCAAATCATACATCATTGATAACTCATCAATAAGGTACACTTACAATTATGTTTACTTCTTATCAAAACTAGCCAAATTAGCTCTTTGATCAAATCATCAAGTATAAACATGTCACATCCTGTTAGCTCAAAACTCAACCATCATAACTCAGAATCATAGACTATGTTCATAATTTTGAAATTAAAACTAAAATGAAATATTGATACTTATCTTCAAGTTGTTATTTGCTTCTGCCTTTGTTCTTTGTTCTTTTCTTCTACCTTTATTCTTTTTCCTTTCCATACACACACTAAATTGGTTTCCAAACCTAGCAAGCACCTAATTCCTTCTCTTCTCTTGACCATGTGCACACACTGGATCGATTACCAACCTGGCAAGAACCCAGTGCCTTCTCTTATCTTCTTGTCCAAAGCAATAAGGGAATCTGGATACTATACTACCTCCTCCCTCAATATCAACAACTTAATATTGGTCTCATCCCAAGTTGTCCAGGGCTCTTGGGACTACTATCTCAACCCACAACCTCCAGAGAATCCCAAGTTTTTACAGGGCTCCACCCACAGCCTCCAGGGGACCCAAGTTGTTAAGGGCTCCAACCCATCGCCTCCAAGGCATCGAAGTTGTTATAGGGCTTAAACCAACAGCTTTTATGGAACCCAAGTTGTTACAGGGCTCTAACCCACAACCTCTAGGGATCCAAAGAACCAATCCCCAACATGTACACATACACACATTGTACATAACAACACATACACCCACATGCAGTGTATAAAACAACACATACACCTACATATAATGTATAACACAATAAATGTATGTACACATAGTACAACACAACGAATACACATGTCACGATAGCACGACTACACAATACACATGAAATGGTACCACACGTACTCAACACAACATGTACACAACACAACATGTACACAAAAATTGTATTGCCAATCCAAAGACTACACCATATCTATCAGGAAATGTTGCCTCTAGTGTCTTTCCCACACCTTACTGCATACATCGACAACCCAAATCTCGGTTTTGTGGCTCTTTCCACTATCCATTCTTGTCCTAGCATGTCGCAGATCGCATTGCTTTCATTTCGTTGATGTATCCTTCATCATTGCATGTTCATAACATAAACATAGCCATAGTTATCAAAATCATATCCACGTGATACTAACCTCATAGATCTTCTAGGGCTACTCTAATCACTTGATTCGTCATAAACAAGGAATATTTTCATGTCATTCACATGCATAAAACAATCATTCTTCCACAAGAATGATCCCTGACGACCTTGTCACATAATGGCACACACACACACACACACATATATATATGATCACAACATAATTACCAATGCTCATAAGGTAAAGGTTAAGGGAAGTCCTTTTATCCATATAATTCATGCACAACATTAAGAAAAATTAATCCCAACATAGCTAAGGCATCAGCTGCCTCAAATCCATTTACTTTACCTTCCATGATTGTCCTGCCACTATCCATTTACCAGAATGGACCCAACCAGCCCAACTAGCTATCATATTCTTGCCTTCATCGTCCCTTTATTCATGCATTGGTCTTCATTTGGCTCTTACATTACCTATTGATTTTCATTCAACTCTCCATGAGCTCCATTAGATTTCCTCTCTCCTGATCCAATTCCCAAGGCCCTCAAACCATAAAAGGCAAGAGAAATAAGGAAATATAAAGAAAACAAGGAAAAACAAACAACAATACAACACCACAAACAAGGCAGCATGGCCATGCACCAATTGGCGAACCATGGTATTGTACTAAGAATGTTGCAACTCCTAAAGGATCCTCAACTCAAATTATCAACTCGGGGTTTGTACAAACTTAGAGGTGACAGTGCTATATGCACAGTAGGTTAGATTCTACTCATGCCACCCTCAGTCATGACATTAGATCAAGGTGTTCAGAGACCATTCCTCCTACTGAACTATAGTGAAATCTTGTTGATGAAAGCACAATTGAAAACTGGTTCTAGCTATGAAAGTGAAAATGCCATTTACTCAACTTGTATATGCTAATTAATCATTTCATGAAAGGAAAAGGGATAATATACTTGTAGAAGGAAAGATACTTTATTTTTCATAATTCATCAAACCATCATGTATCATCTACCTATTTCACACTTGCTTGAAAATCAGAAATCTAACTTGCATCATGCTTGTGATTGAAAAGCACTAATTCTACTTTGTTTTGCAATGAGGAAAAGGAATGGTTGGAGTGTTCTAGGAGCTTCTCTTGATCTTCAAATCACAACTTGGGTCATTATTCACCTTGATTGAGATAAGGTTGAAGTGGGGAGAAAAGTAGGTGAAGAAAAGTGGTGCTACAGGCCTGGTACTCCTATAGGAGGTCTTGTAATGCTACGGGAGGACCTAAATGCTACAGGAGGAGTTCTGAGATCCCTTTCATAGTGGAGATTATGTCTTGAGGGAATGAAGAGGTGGATGGAGGTTAAAGAGAGTGAAGGGAGGTTGGGTTAAGCCTCCTATCCAAGCACAAGACCTCTCATAGATAAGTCTCGCACCAGGATGAATGCTCACAATGTCCTAAATTTACTAGGCAAAGTGATTGTGGAAATAGAGTTGTTGGACAGCATTGAGGGATGGAAAGAGAAGATGGAGGAGTCCAAGATGGAGGTGAAAGATTTTTCCTCCCTTGCATATCAATTCAGTCCTACAACCAACCACATGCATGCATCCATTGATCATTAACACAATGATATAAGCTATGATGGAAAAAATGAATTGAATTTGAATAACATCTATTTTATGCCATAACACTTCTTTGATCACTGAGCTGACTACTAAGCTACAAAACGCAAATGTGAAGAAGAACAACTATCATTCATCTATTTTTGCGAAATCATAAACACAATATTTTTTGGATTGAGATTGTGAATCCTTCCAACCATTCTCCCACAAGAGAGGTGATGTAGAAGCTTGCAATCACAGGTTTTGATAGCTTAATCTCTATTGAAATAAAAATAAGTTATGAAATGCTTGGAACCAAGAACAAAACACAAGTGCAAAAGAGGGACCAAAGCCTTTGGGTTGGGCCCAAACCCAAGGGTCTCAATCTTCTAAAGCTAACTTAGATGCAACTTAATGACAAACTTCTCATTATCAGAAAGTAAAAGTCTCATACATCACGTAAAAGTTTAAAATGACAATGTCAAGCTCTAATCTCAATAGATACACCTAGATGAATCAAGCCTTCGAATCCTAATGAGATTTTAATCTTATTTATTTATACAAAAGGGTAGCTGATAATAGATCCCTTGAAAATAGGAGTGATTCCCTCGATCTCAGAAATGATGGATCTAGTCCCTCTTAAGCTTCACTTGTACTAGGAGTTGTTTGGATGTCAATGAATTCAAAATGGTGAGAGAGAATGTTGTGATCCCAAATTGAGTTATGGGATTAAGGAGGTGGACAAACCCCCTAGATTCTCTCATGGTTGTCTCCATCAATCCCCTGCATAGTAAATACCTAAGAAATTCTTATTTTTCCTTCAAGTAAACAACATTATGTGACATACTATGACAAACACCTTTTACTCTTCTTACTAAGCATATTATAACAAAAAATGTGAATTAATGTGAGAAAAGGATAGTTTTAAGGCTGGAGGATGGCATCATGATCTTCATCATATACCTATTGATGGGACTCATCATCACCCCCATATTAAATGTGTTGCTCATCCTCTGAGAAACTTAGTCATCCATGTGAAGCTCTTTCATGGCCTTGGTGGCCTCGTTGACATCCCAAGGCACCTCAGATGGTGTTCCTTCTTGTGGGTAAAAAGCTACATTTGTTTCTATCTTATTCCACTCCTTCTATTCTTATTTTTCGTCTCTTCGTTCTTGTAATCCTAAAAGCAAGTGTGAAATGAGTTTGAGTCTTTTCCATCTAATCTTCATCCTCTGCATGATTCTCTTGTACAATGGTGTTCTCTCCAAGGAATTCCTTAGCCTTTCAGGAGAGTGATATTCTCTTACTTATAGACTGTGGGGTAAGGCATGCCATCTTCTTTGGAAAGCTTGCAGACTCTCTGTTCCCAACATTCTAAAGGTGTCTTCAAAGTGTAGAATGACTTGCTCCTAGGTTGCAATGTATTTGGATGCTAAAGTAGCATTAGCGGAGATGAGGTTATGATCGTTGATGATAGACTTAGGGCTTACTAGCTCTGCTATGATATACAAGGGCTCCTTCTCCTCTTTTGTCATTACCTTTTTCACCTCCTCAGCCCTTGTCTCCTCATGAGTCAACCAAGATGCTAAAGCCATTAGCTTCATGTCTCCCAATCTTGAATTGGGATCCTAGAAATTCAAATCTGTCAAAATGAAATTGTGCATGTAGAATTCAGCTAACTTTGCCCTGTCTTCCATACTAGTTTGTTTGTAAAACTAAATAAACTACATGTAGTCCTAAAAAGGCAGAGACCGATATTGTGCTAGAATTTTTATTTGGAACTGTAGCCATTATTCTTTGAGGAAGAGAGCATAAGATTTTGATGGTTTCCTACAGGGCATCCATAGAGAGACTTTCCATGGTGGCAAGTTGTGCTTCTTTCTCATGCAGTCTCTCTCTCAACCTTGTGTTTTATGCATGTAATTGTTCCTTCATAATAGACTCCCTTAGTGTCAAATCACTCAATTCCTTACCCAATTCAATGAATTTCTCCTCCATGAGGCCCACATCTTCCACATTCTTGGATTTGACAATTTGTATCCACTTGTGGGTTTTTCCTCTCTCTATCTCCATCTCATAGAGGTGTGACTACAAAAGTTTTAGGGATAATCCTTCCTCCTTCAATAAATTTTTAGTAGGACCCCAAGCTAGGGTGTGGATCAGGATCTTGGAGCTCTTGGAGGTCATTTCCAACTGACTTTGAGGTGGTTGTTTCTTCATGTAGCTCTCTTTTCTTCTCTTGTAGCTTCCCATGTTCCTCCTATAGCAAACATTGCCTCTCCTGTAGCAAACCTTGTCTCTCCTATAGATTCTCTTCTTTTGCTTGCTCAAATCTAGCTTGTGTCTCGGGTTTTTTTAAGGTTAATGACCTAGTGGTGGGCCTATCCACAGATACTATAGGCGACTTAGTTTTGGTTTCAGGAGAAATGACCTCCTCAATCTTTCCCTCATTAGGTCCTACTTCTTCCTTTGTACTTGGTGATTCATCAATAATGATAGGGACATTTGTTGGAGTTTTTGGTTTCCCCTGTCTAATTCTAGTGCTCTTCCTGGTCTTGACATATATGGGACTGTGTCATGGTTTCTTCCTTTTGGGCTTGATGGGTGTGCCCAATGTAGCCAATGTTGCAGCTACTTCTTATTTAGTATTCCCTAGAGATATAATTTTTTAACGTGGTTTTTTCTCTACTTCTTGGGGTTTAGAAGTCTTATTAGGGCTTACTATTTCTTTGACTTGCTTCTCCCCCTCTTCTCCTTTAATTTATGCTTCTCCTTCCTCTATCTATGCTGCCTATTTTTCCTCTATTTTTCTCTTCTCTTCTTATGTTTTTGCTACCTCTTCCTCCTATTTTTTTGCTCCTTCTTCTTCTTATGTTTTGCCTTCTTTACCTCCAATGCTTGAGGTTGGTATTTCTCTGGATGCGATGACTTGTACTTCTACGAAAGTCTCCCTATCCATGTCCACAAATTTATTCCATAAGATTGGGATCCTTAAGTGGCTCACAACATCCATCATTATTAACTTGATGAGGCCATGGTGAGCTAAGTGTTGGTGTTATCCTTCCCTCACCTTCTGACTCATCTCCATGATTGACTATAGGAGGAAATGGGGAACACTAAGTTTTGGGTGATTTAATTGTGAGTTAAATCCTTGTCATTAATTTTCAACCCAGGGTTCGTAGAACTGACGAGGTATACCTGCACTATATGTATTAGGTGGTTATTTATTAGAATAGATTAATCTAATTCAATTAAAACTAATTACAAACAAGTTAAATCAATCAAACCGAACATAAAGAAATTAAAATCACACTTGCATAAAGGAAATCAAACTTGTTTGAAATTGAGATCACACTTGCAGAATTGAAATCACACCACACTTTCATAAATGAAATCACACCACACTTTCATAATTGAAATCACACTTGTTGAGTTGAAATCACAGTTGCTGAATTGAAATCGCACTCACACATGATGAAATGAAATCACACTTGTTGAAAGTAAAAGAACACTTGCATGAAAATAAAAGCACACTTGCATGAAAATAAATGAAATAACAAAACTATACTATGTTACCAATATGTACAAAGATGTGCAAACTGTCGTTGATTGGCCCTCCATTCCTCAACAAGCACATTGAATCAACTATCACATCTTTGAGATCAAAGTGGCAGTATGTATTTCATGAGTTACAAAATATTACAACAATTCTCTCTCCTCACTTTACAAATCATATATTGAATGGAACTTGGAACCTCAAACTAACAACTAGAAAATAGCTACTAATGACTAATTAGTTAATTGGCATCTAACCATTAAAAACCTATAATTGACAACCCTTTGTATGAAGGGTGCACTCCTATTTATACAAAAATTGAGGATAACTATACAATAAATATAGATCCTTAGATCTCTCCTAAATCCACATTTATCTCTTTGTGGTTACAACCAATCACCTAAAAATGTGAGATACAAATCCTCTTATCCAAGATTCTTCTCCTTTGAATGTACATAGTTAATGATCCATATCTTCTATAATTACTCCACAAATCTTCATGAGTTGGAATTTGAAATTCGAATTTGTGGTTGGGTGGCCAAGTAGGACCCTTCTGGAATCTCCAAATAGGCCTAAAATATCACAAAAATCATAACACTTTTAGATATATATGAAAACATGTTAATTTCCCTAATATTTAATCACAAAATCACTTAAAATACTTAAAATCAACGACTTGGAAAATAATAATAATAAACCCATATGATTATGAAAATGGTTACTAAATGTAGGGTTATGGAGTTATAGTGTTACGGAATGAGGGTAAAATGATGGAAATGAAAGTGGATGACATTTTGGAGACCCAACATACCCCCAACTAAAGATATTACATGTCCTCATGCAACTTGTTTAGTCAATTTGGTGTTGTCTAAATTGCTATCATAAATTGTCAACCAGGGGCTCGTAGGCTGATGAAGTGAAGGTGTACTATATGTACTTAAGCAACCTCTTAGATCTTTTTGTCGTTTGGGGGGGTGTTGTTTGTGGTCAATTTATCTTCCTAAGATGGAATGGAGGTTTTATAAACAGATGAGTGATAGTGTGTGTAAGGTGATTTCTAAATGAGTGAGTGAGTGTGCTGCTGGTGGTTTCTAACTACCTTCTAAACTTTGCAAAGAAAGAGCTTGAAATAAATAACTTGAAATGAACTGAAAGCAAAGAACCACTTTCTAATGGCACTAGTCACTACTCATGCTGTTGCAAATAAAAAGGTAAGAAAACCACTTTAAAGACCAATGTTAATGTTCATCACTTCTTAACACTCTGCTTCCAACATATAGTACTATGTAAAACACGATTAAGAAGTAGTTAGAGATAAGTCTAAAAAGTGATAAAGCTCTAAATGACAAATTATAACACCACTGTGCCTTTCTCCAGCATTCTGCTTCCAACATACATTGTTATGTGTAACAAGTGAAGAAAGAGTTAGTGATATAAGCCAAAAGCTACTCAAAGCAAGCTGTAATTTATTAGTATTCTGATCTCTTTAAAGATGAACAACTTATGATAAGGAGACCATCAATGTGTTAGCATACAGCTTGAGAAACTAAGCTAGAAGTTAAGCTAGAAAAACAGAGTAAAGGCAGCAACTATGAATATGACAACTGAAAATACCATCAGAGATAAAGCAAATACACAAGACACACAATCCCGAGCTAAAACCTGCAGAAAACAATCCTGATCAGTTTAAAATAAATGTTGGAAATGTAAAGGCATGAAATCAAACTGTACACTATTATACATGATGAAAGAAATAAAAATTGCTGGAATTCAAACTACACATTATTGTACATGTGAAAATGAAAACAAAGAAAGGCAGGAAAATGAAATCAAACACTATGTACACAGGCTGTCATAGATGGGGGCCCTCCATCCACGCAACCAGCTAAAGATCAGCTACGAAAAGATGAACAGAAACAGTCTTCTTTTATAAAACCAGCATGTCAAAATACAGTGAAAAAGTGTTGTAGAAACAGCCTTCTAAAACAGAGTTTTGATAACAAAATAAGCACAGCACTTACAATATTCAAAAAGCTAATCTATAAGCGTTGGCACACGCTTTATTTATAGGCACAGGGACAAACTACCCTCTGCGTGAACTAAGCAACTACAGCCTAACTAATTAACTACGCAGCAACACGCAGTCTTAACTAATTAACTTATGCAGCAACACGCAGGCAACTCCGTGCACGTTTGGAGGAAACGGTCATCATGGGAAGTAAATCTATGTTTGGATCCTATCTTTTGTTGTCTTCGTGGCGTGGAGGAAGTGCCAGCTATGGTTCCGTGTCTCAGCTGCTCACGGCTCCCGTGCCACCGTCTGGAACTTGACTGTTTGACCGAGGGAACACCTGCGTTGACCAAGGGCATACGTGACTGGTTTGGCTCAACCAATAGCATACGATCCATGTGTACATCCATCCCAACGTGCCCATGTGGCCCGTTCCTTGAGAAGACACGTGGAGTATATCAAACAACAAAAAGGCTGCGGAATCTCTGAATAGCTGCGGAATTGCTGAACAGCTGCGGAATTGCTGTATATGTTCCAAAATTCTAATCGAACAGTCAAACAGTAGCATAGTTAACAAACCATGATAAAAAGACATGTAATGCAATAATTTGAACAAGTTAATGGAGGAAAAGATGGAAAAAGGAGGAAGTGAATGGGAAAAAGCTGTTGGGAAGATAGCTAAGTGAGTGCAAGGTTGAGGCTCAACATACCCCCACTCTGAGGGTGTTGCATGTCCTCATGCAACCAAAACTTGGCATAATCTTTTAGTTCATATGCTCGGATGCCTCTGCCAAGACATCCAACCTTCTTCTCTTCCTCTTTGTTGCCAAACTTGTTCTCGGTTTCTTCACCAAGCACCTGAATTTTAAGTTGATCAATGCCCGGCTCAACTTCTTGCATTTTCTCTTCAACTTTCTGTTCTTTCTTTGCCAAAGGCCCAAACGAAGCATGGTATTGTCGTGGATCATCTTGTCCACGTTACCTTTTTGTTTCAATGCTTCATTTTCATTTTTGATGTGGCGATTTAGGACTTCAAGCTCAAATATTTCTTGCTTCAGAGATTGAACCTGCTGTTCAAGGGGCAAGACTGTGCTAGGACCAGCAACAGATTGTTCCAATGTTTCTAAATAGTCATATGCTTCTTGCTGAACAGGGTCAATATCTGGAGTTTTCCTTGGCCTGAATTCAAACCCTTGAAAGCTGCTCTCTCTTTCTTGTTGAAAAGGGCTTTCCTCTCTTGGAGGACTTGAGTCAATGTCTAGCTAAATTTGCCTCTTCTCAGGTGTGCTCAAGTCAACAAAATGGGATTGTTTTCCTTTTATTACACTTTTCCTTTCTATGAGCCTTCTACTTCTTCTTACCTGTATGCTAGTGCTTTTCTTCTTGGAGATGGCAGTTTCCTGAAGCTGAGCAAGCCTATGAGCTAATGTTTGGGTATCTTCTTTGGTTGAAGGCTCAGGTGAAGGGGATGGTGTTTGCAAAATAGCTTTTCCCTTATCCCTTTTCTGTCTTTTTGTTTTGCTGCCCTTTTCCTTCTCTTTTTGACCAGTTTCCAGGACGGTTTCTTGGGCAATTTCTTGAAGAGTTTCTGCAATGATTTCTTGGACAGTTTCTTCTACCTCAGTATCTTGGGCAGCAGTTTCTTTTTCTTTTCTTCTACTTCTCCGGGGCACTTTAGGAGAGCTAATGGAGGCTGGTACTTTAGGAGAGCTAACAGAGGTTTCAGCCGCCTCCTGAAAATGGTTCCTAATAAGGAATTTCTCCCATGTGTCCTTCCTGATTTTTAACTGCTCTTCAATTAATATTTTGATGAGGCCATGGTGGTATAGGTGTGGCTCAATGTTACCCACATGTTTTTGCACAGTAGCACTCATTTTCTTTAAACTAGACAACAGGAAATAAGGGAGATTGATGGTATGTTCACCCATAAAATGCATCATTATCTTTGTGTGATAAACATACATTGTACCAAATCTGCCTTCACATGTCAAAAATTTCTACACTAGCAAAAGTAAGGCAGTCCATTCCTTTTTAATGTTACTTACAGGTATTCCTTTGGTGAAGATAGTAGTATCCATACCTGGATTTTTCAATATGTTCTTCCACTCTTGGCTTTCAACAGTTCGATTCTTGAACCATCGCTCTCCAGTACGAGGCAAAGCAGTTGCTTGAGCCAAGCTGCTTTCTGTGACAGTGAATTGCAGGTCCCCAATCTCCACAGTGTTTGTTTTCCCATCAAACGACCGAGCAAAGGCCTTGGTAACCTCTTTGTGGTATCCTTTGAATTTCTGAATAAATTTTAACCACTTGGCCTTCTGCAGGGCATTCCTTTTTTGTGGGTAACCGTCTAGAAATTTAGAACCTTCCGGCTCTGCTCTTAATAGCTTGCCCATTTCGGTTACCAACTTCTCTTGCTGCTCTGACAATACTGTTTGGACGCTAGAGGAAAGAGACTTCACGGGAAAATAGTGCTCCTCAGCGTAAATTACGGCTGGAACAGAGAACTGCATGGCTACAGTAGAATGGCCGTAATGGAAATTGGAAAAACAGTGTTCAGTAGTGGGTATTACGGCTACAGTAGAATGGTCGTGATGCAATTGCGAGCCTGTTGGTCAGGGTTTTAAGCGGAGAGATGAGGAGAATGGAGCAGCGTAGGTTTACGGTGAGACAGAGTAGTGAATGAACCGAGAGTGAAATCGATGAAATCGAGGGAGTGAACAGCGATAGGAATGAAGTTATGCATGCGTAGAAAGGTATTAAAGGATAAAACGGCCGAATCCCATCGACGTCGGGTGACTGTATACACCTGGCTGCGGAATGATCAGTTGAAGAGCCGTGGTATAACAGGACACGTCATTCTGGTACGAAGAATTAATGCAAGGGAGCGGGCCGTATCAAGTTTGAATCACAGCGATTATGGGACCGTTAAAACGGAGGTGAGGTGGACTACGCAGCATAATGGACGAGGAGTGAACGGAGATCTTGTTCAATCATTACACTAGGTGCCTAATACCATAATCTGAAAACCATACATAATGATATAACTGTTAGTTAGAGGTTTAGAACATACCTTTGTGTATTTTGATTCCTTTGCTAATCATGATGCTAACCTTTGATTTATTGCTGCCTTTGTATATGCTGTGTGTCTTCACCCTTTAATGATGCTGGTACTTCTGACTGCAGACTTTTTTCCTTTTTGAAACAGAGTTTATTTTTGTTGCAGGGACAGAGTGTATTAGCTGCGGAATTCGGATATCAGCTGCGGAATTGGCTCCTAGCTGTAGAATTTGCAGCAACATTTTTCTTCCTGCACCAAGAGAATTAAAACAACTTGACTAAATGAAATAGTCCTGATAGGGACTTTATTGATGAGAATGAGATGGAGTGAATGGACTGAAAAAATGGAATGGAATTAAGATGATGAGATGGATGAGATGGAAGAAGAGGGATTTTTTATTTTTTTTTTGGAAAATATAAAGTGTCAGGTGACCCTGATTTTCACCTTACATTTTCTGCATAAGACTGCCAATCCAAGATTGGTTTTCAGGCTTATACAAGAGATTTTTTTTTTTTTTTTTTTGAAAGAAACAGAGATTAGGCTGATGGAGGAGAAGAATTCTTCTCCACCAGCCTCATTGCAGAATCTTCTTTGAACAACTTGACAAATTCCTCTTTTGAGAGTGGCTTCTGGTAGATTTTCAGGCGATGGCCATTCACAATAAGAGGAGTATGAAATTCATCAATAGTTTTCACTCGAACTGCTCCATTACTAAAGACTTCATCAATCTCATATGGCCCAAGCCAATGAGTTTGAAATTTCCCTTTGAAGTCTTTAAACTTTGAATCAAACAATAGAGCCCAATCTCCTTTCTGAAACTTTCTTTCTTTGATATGACGATCATGCCATTTAGATCTTTGGTGCTGAACTAGATCGGTCCTTAGAATTGCATCTTGTCTTATCTCATCTAGCTCATTTAGCTGGTCCATTCTGTGTTTTTGGGCTTCTGAGAGGCTCATTCCCAATTGGACTGCCACCTTGAAGGTCTTGATTTGGAACTCAATGGGGAGCAGGACTTCCTTCCCATAAACAAGTTCATAGGGAGAATGTCCTGTTGTGTTCCTCCATGTAGTTCTATAGGCCCATAAGGCTTCAGGAAGCCTTTCTGCCCAATCTCTTCTATGAAGATGAACAGTCTTGGTGATAATGCCTTCAAGAACTTTATTGGTAGATTCCACTTGGCCATTTGATTGCGGATGGTATGGATTAGATGTTCTGTGCTTGATCTTATATTCCTCCATCAGCTTCTCCATCAATTTAGATGTAAATTGGTTGCCCTGATCTGTCACAATTTCCCTTGGGACACCAAAACGAGTGAAAATATCCTCAAAAAGAAATTGAACAACTGAATTTTCAGTGGCAGAAGGCAATGCCTTGGCTTCTACCCACTTAGTAACATAATCAGTACAAACCAGTATATACTTCTTTTGCTTTGATGGTGGATTAATTGGTCCAACGAAATCTAGAGCCCATTTCTCAAAGGGTTCGATGCATACCTGAGGCTGTAGTGGCATTTCATTTGAAGGAGTTGGTCTCCCAACTCTTTGGCAGCTGTCACACCTTCTAACATACTGCTTTTCATCTTTAAAGAGAGAAGGCCAATAATATCCTAGAGAAAGGATTTTATAGGCTGTCCTCTTGTCAGCAAAGTGTCCGCCGCATGGTTCATCATGACATGCCTTAAGGATGTCAGGCATTTCATCTTCCCGAACACATCTTCTGATTATACAATCTGGCCCTGTTTTGAACAATTCATTAGAAATCCAAGAATAATGTGAACTCTCCTGAATGATTTTCCTTTTCTCATTAGGAAATAAGTGTAGAGGTAGCTTCCCTGTAACTAGATAATTAGCCATATCTGCATACCAAGGAGTCTTGGTAGTTACTGCAAACAAGTATTCATCTGGAAACTTATCTTCTACTGGGGAATCTTCATTAGTGTTTTGGATTCTAGACAATAAATCAGCTACTGTGTTTTGTTTTCCAGGTCTATCTAACACAGTAATGTTGAATTCTTGTAAAAGTAAAAGCCATCTTGTAACTCTGCCATTAGTAACAGGTTTGTTCATTAAATATTGGAGTTCTTCTTTCACGATTTCCCTAAGGTTTGGATTCATCCTTCTTTGTGGTTGCCTAATAGGTCTGCTGTTTTCTTCAATATAGATGTGATGAATACAGGTCTTAGGATCGATTCCTTTCATGTCAGTGTATTCCCATGCAAATGCAGTGGAATGTTTTTGCAAAAGTTTGGTTAATTCTTCTTGTTGTGGTCTTTCCAAGTTTCTATTAATGTTCAATGTTTTTCCTGGAAGGATTTCAACTGTAGAACTACCAAACTCTTCCATTGAGAAGAGAGACATCTGTCTAGAGGAGAGATATTCAATGTCTGCATCTAACTGAAACTGTGTAGAGTCATATTCTAAAGGTATTTCAAAATTTTCCAATGTATTTAGAATTTGATTGTCTTCACTGATCTCAGAGATGGTTAGAACAGGTTGTATAGTATCCTCATCATCGACCCACTCATCTTCTCCTATTTCTGTTATTGCCTTTGCTGGAGGATACAAGTTGAATTTCTTGGTGGAATTACCATCTGATATATACATGTCTCCAGACCTACAACTGATAAAAGCATCAGCTGTTGCTAGCCAAGGTCTTCCTAAGATAAGAGGATGTCCTCCTAGATTGTTCTTGGGAGTTAAAATCATAAAATCAACTGGATATTCCCAAGAGTCTAGGGAGACTGGAATGTCTTCCAATACACCATCAGGCTTAATGATTGATCTATCTGCAAGTTGCAGTAAAGTAGGTGTAAAGAGAAGGTTAGGAAGCTTTAACTGATCCATGGTTTGTCTACTCATGATGTTGATAGCGGCTCCTAAGTCAATCAAAGTATTTGGGATTTCAACCCCATTAATATGAGTTTTGACAATAGGGCTACCGGGATCTACATATTTCTGCATGGTAATCTTACCCATCATAATGTCTGCAATTTTTCCAACTAGATGTATCCTTTTGGTATCTCTGGTTCTTTTTACTGTTTTCTTCAAACTCAACTCCTTTATTGTCTTTGCTAGAATAGGAATTTCCTTAATGGCTTGTAACAAGGGGATCTTGATACAGACATTCTTCAATTCATCTAGAAAGCTATAGTCAGGCACCCAAATTTGCTTTTCCACTCCTTTGTCAATTTGTAATCTTTCAGGAAAAGGAGGTGTAGCTAAAGATGTAGGTTGCTCAACTATGGGAGTTGTAGAGGTTGATTCTTTTTCTTTTTCTTTTTGGATATTTTGGTTTTGAAGTGATACTTTAGAACCCTTATTGACTTTGAGAGATTCTTCCTCAGAAATGCTTGGTTGTTGAACACTTGTAGAAGGTTGATCTAGGATTCTACCTGATCTGAGTTGTACTTCATTGAGAGGAACAACCATATAGGTAGGGAATGGTTGACCTTCCATCATGTAAGCATTTTGAGGGTTCCTATTATTGGGATTTGGTAATGGCTGAGAGGGAAGTTGATTTGACTTCTGTTGGGACTGAAGCGAGAGTTGAGAATTTTGATTTTGTGGAGGAGGTTGTTGTTGTTGAGGGTATGGCAATGATAGTTGTTGACCTTGATTTGGAAGTTGTGGAGCTTGCTGATTCTGAAAAGATGGAGGATATTGATAGAATTGGGCAAATCTCCCATAAGGATTTTGCATGCTTTGCATCCATGCTTGAAAAGCATTTTGAGGTTGAGGCCAAGGTTGTTGCCAAGGATTCCAATTTGGTTGGGATTGAAAATTCATAAAGTTGTTAAACCCTTGATTCTGTTGCCCTTGCCAAGGTCTCCTTGCAACAAAACAGAGAGATTCAAGTGTATTTGGATCCTCTTGAAAGACTGCTTTGAGGCTAGGTATTGAAGGACAATCCTTAGTCTCATGAGTTTCTGAGCAAATTACACATGTTTCTACAACGTGTGCATCCAAGGGACATTCCCTTAAAGCATGTTTCTTTCTACATTTCGGGCAAAAAATGGCCAAAGCCTCAGCTTCTGCTTTTTGTTTATTGTGAATCTTAAGGGTATCTAGTTGTTCACTAAGACTCCCTAAGATGTCAGTTTTGAATTCATCAAGCATATTGCCGATTTCAGCCCTACTTACTGATCCTGTTGCATATTTATTTGCTCTAAGGAGAGAAGGATCTCTAGGCCCTTTTTGAGTTTTTGATTTGCCCCTTGAGAGATGGATACAGAGTTCTGCTATATCATTGAGTGAAAGTTGAGAAATATCCCCTTTCCCCATCATGTTTAAGATATCTATCCATTCATCCCTAATGGCTTTTAATAAGAGGGCTTTTAAGGTCTCTTCATCCAAGCTACTCATTTTTGCTCTTTTCAAGTTATATTGAAATCTTTCAAGTAAATCTTCTAAGCTCTCATCTTCTCTTTGTATCATTTTAAATACCTCGTCCTTGTGATTAGTAGGCATACAATAGTCCAAATACCTATCCAAAAATGTCTGTTTCATTTCATCCCAAGACCTAATGGATTGAGTGAGTAACCCCATGA
This sequence comes from Pinus tabuliformis, assembly GCA_031772625.1. Lineage (NCBI taxonomy): Eukaryota > Viridiplantae > Streptophyta > Pinopsida > Pinales > Pinaceae > Pinus > Pinus tabuliformis. The sequence goes on along the minus strand of CM062804.1, from coordinate 59,702,690 downwards.
ACCATTTCAAAGCTTGATCTTTCAGTGTGGAAGGGAACAATTTGAGTTTCTGAGAGTCATCCAGATAGTCATAAGTTCGACACACAACTTCAAACTCAAATAAAAATGTTTCAGGGTCCTCAGTTCTTAACCCATGGAAATTTGGGAGGACAGATGGCGATATGTTTTTCATAGTGGCTCGGGAATCCTCATTAATAATGGGAAACCCAAATGAATTATCCCCATCTCTATTTCCTCCTCCAAGGGGACCTCTACCTCCTCCATTATTGTTGTTGTTTCCTCCTCCTCCTCTACCTCTACCTCTACCACCTCCTTCTTCCTCTGCCATGATGGTTACCCTAGGGATTTCAAAATCTTCTGGTTCCTCTACAAAGGGTGAATGAGAAGAGATTTCTCCTTCTTCTTCAGGTGATTCTACTTCCTCAATTACAATTGGTCTTTCTGTAGGAGAAAGAGAAGAGTCTCTTCCTGGTTCAAATTCAATAGAAGGTGTGGGAGAGTCAACTCTTGGCTCTTGAATTCCAGGAATTCTAGGACTAGGAGTGTCGGTTGGAGATAAGGGAGGTGTCTCTTGTCTATCCCTTGAAGCAGATGGACTTGTAAAAATTGAACTTCGAGCTCTAGCTAAAAACCTTCCCCTAGAATCTCTAGCTCTATGCATGTCATTTTTATTATTATTTTTCTTCAAGTCAAGTTAATAGTTCTTTTTCTGATCTTCCAGGTCACTCTAGGTGCAAGAAGAGAGCATACTCAAGAAACTACTAAATCAATAACTTTCTCTTTTCTGATCCTCCAGATCACTTCGAAGTGCAAGAGGAGAGCATACTTTGATAGGTTATCAACTTCTTTCCTTGAAATTTTATGTTTTTTTTTTTTTTTTTTTTTAAGAATATGGCTACTTAATTTCCCCGGCAACGGCGCCAAAATGTTTAGTCAATTTAGTGTTGTCTAAATTGCTATCATAAATTTTCAACCAGGGGCTCGTAAGCTGATGAAGTGAAGGTGTACTATATGTACTTAAGCAACCTCTTAGATCTTTTTGTCGTTTGGGGGGGTGTTGTTTGTGGTCAATTTATCTTCCTAAGATGGAATGGAGGTTTTATAAACAGATGAGTGATAGTGTGTGTAAGGTGATTTCTAAATGAGTGAGTGAGTGTGTTGTTGGTGGTTTCTAACTACCTTCTAAACTTTGCAAAGAAAGAGCTTGAAATAAATAACTTGAAATGAACTGAAAGCAAAGAACCACTTTCTAATGGCACTAGTCACTACTCATGCTGCTGCAAATAAAAAGGTAAGAAAACCACTTTAAAGACCAATGTTAATGTTCATCTCTTCTTAACACTCTGCTTCCAACATATAGTACTATGTAAAACACGATTAAGAAGTAGTTAGAGATAAGTCTAAAAAGTGATAAAGCTCTAAATGACAAATTATAACACCACTGTGCCTTTCTCCAGCATTCTGCTTCCAACATACATTGTTATGTGTAACAAGTGAAGAAAGAGTTAGTGATATAAGCCAAAAGCTACTCAAAGCAAGTTGTAATTTATTAGTATTCTGATCTCTTTAAAGATGAACAACTTATGATAAGGAGACCATCAATGTGTTAGCATACAGCTTGAGAAACTAAGCTAGAAGTTAAGCTAGAAAAACAGAGTAAAGGCAGCAACTATGAATATGACAACTGAAAATACCATCAGAGATAAAGCAAATACACAAGACACACAATCCCGGGCTAAAACCTGCAGAAAACAATCCTGATCAGTTTAAAATAAATGCTGGAAATGTAAAGGCATGAAATCAAACTGTACACTATTATACATGATGAAAGAAATAAAAATTGTTGGAATTCAAACTACACATTATTGTACATGTGAAAATGAAAACAAAGAAAGGCAGGAAAATGAAATCAAACACTATGTACACAGGCTGTCATAGATGGGGGCCCTCCATCCACGCAACCAGCTAAAGATCAGCTACGAAAAGATGAACAGAAACAGTCTTCTTTTATAAAACCAGCATGTCAAAATACAGTGAAAAAGTGCTGTAGAAACAGCCTTCTAAAACAGAGTTTTGATAACAAAATAATCACAGCACTTACAATATTCAAAAAGCTAATCTATAAGCGTTGGCACATGCTTTATTTATAGGCACAGGGACAAACTACCCTCTGCGTGAACTAAGCAACTACAGCCTAACTAATTAACTACGCAGCAACACGCAGTCTTAACTAATTAACTTATGCAGCAACACGCAGGCAACTCCGTGCACGTTTGGAGGAAACGGTCATCATGGGAAGTAAATCTATGTTTGGATCCTGTCTTTTGCTGTCTTCGTGGCGTGGAGGAAGTGCCAGCTATGGTTCCGTGTCTCAGCTGCTCACGGCTCCCGTGCCACCGTCTGGAACTTGACTGTTTGACCGAGGGAACACCTGCGTTGACCAAGGGCATACGTCACTGGTTTGGCTCAACCAATAGCATACGATCCATGTGTACATCCATCCCAACGTGCCCATGTGGCCCGTTCCTTGAGAAGACACGTGGAGTATATCAAACAACAAAAAGGCTACGGAATCTCTGAATAGCTGCGGAATTGCTGAACAGCTGCGGAATTGCTGTATATGTTCCAAAATTCTAATCGAACAGTCAAACATTAGCATAGTTAACAAACCATGATAAAAAGACATGTAATGCAATAATTTGAACAAGTTAATGGAGGAAAAGATGGAAAAAGGAGGAAGTGAATGGGAAAAAGCTGTTGGGAAGATAGCTAAGTGAGTGCAAGGTTGAGGCTCAACACAACTATTGCATTGATTCACTTAATCATAAGTTTATCTTCTTGAAAAGTTTTTCTTCTATACGAGCTTTGGCTTTGTATTGATTCTCTTTTAACTTTTCATATTCATATCATTTGACAATTTTATTCTTTTTGCAAAGTGTACTTTGAAATACATTTGATTGCAACATATATTTTTTATGGTTGGTTCTTGTGTGACAACCAAAATTTTATTAGTATTGGTTCTTGTGTAACAACACTTTTATTATTTTTGTTGCGTCAAAATACTTGAAAACATTAAGAATTCCCTTTTAAGCCCCATAGTGGCTATTAGCCATTTAATGTTCCCATAAATTGATCATTGAAAAACATATAAACTTTTTGAATCAAAATGCAAATAATAGTTGATTTGGGAAAAATATGTTGGTTAGGATGAAATGAAATGTGACATGTGGCATGAAATATGAATATCCATTTCCACCAACTAAAGGTGTTTTCAGTTTTTGGCAAATGAGAAAAGGAATATAAGTGAAGTGAGTTATTTTCCAAAATCACAATTTTAGCATTTAAGGAATTACATGATTAAAAATTAGAAAATTATATAACCTTCACTTACCTAAAAAGTGGAAAAGTTATGTACATTGAAGAGTGTGGCTACTGCTGTTGGATCATGGAATATGAAGTGAAAGAATCTAATATGCTTTTTTTTTCTCTTGGTTGTATGAATTGCGGATGAGATTGGAATCCTTGTTGCTACTACTATTGAATTGAGTCCTATTGCAAACTGCTGAAATCACATAATCTTCACTCGTTCCATCTTGATGGAATAATTGTTATCTATGTGAATAGATGTGTCAATGTCGAATACAGAAAAGAAATTGTTGGATTACTGGAAATTAACGAATTCCATTAACCAACACGAGACTACTCACCATTGATGTCAATGAGAGTCAAGACGTCTACGTACATCTTACTAGGTACGAATAGATGTGTTGAAGTCGAGCCACCTAGAAGATCCCACAAATAGGGGACATTGATGTATTCTCATTGTTTATTAGCGAGAGAACTTTCCATTAAGGCATGAAAGCCTCAAGGTACTCGAAAGATCTCTAGTTTTGGTCCCAAATGATGTGTCAGAGTTGATAGGTCAAAACTTGTTAGAAGGGAGGCCTTAATGAATCCTCCATCATCTAACGCGAGTATGAAATAATAATTTGAAGGACTGTAGATGAAATATTTGCATTGAAGCAAGGTTTATTTGATAGAAAGGAAAACAAAAATGGGATGACTTAACTTTGTAAGGGAGTTAAATGACTTTATTTTTCAGTTAAGGGTGAGTGAAAATGAGGCAGGAAAATATGAAGATTGCAAAGGGAAATGAGTTTTTGGTAGTAGGGAGATGGAAAATTATGAATCAATTGCAGGCGTAAAATGCGTAGAAATGCTAAAATTGGTATGCGTTTAGTAGCAATGGTGTAGTGGATCTGATTTTACATTGAATGATCATGCTCTTCTGAAAGAAACTTGGTCTTTGAAAAGGTATTTCTACATATAGTTTCATCTTCCTTCATCATCCTAGAACCTACAAAAACTTATCCATTTTTCAGCAATAAAATGTAAGACTATCAAAAGAGAGAGGTGATTATTCCCTCTTCATTTATATATACACAAAAGACTCAGAAGTAATACTAATAAAACAAATTCAAGAACGAAAAATTAAATGCACTTTTACTTGATCAGTACCATGGATCACCTGTTATTGTTTGTTGGTGACTTCTTCATTGTGTTTCTAACCAATTTTGAGCTTGAGACCTCTTATCCACACACTTAATGCTTCATTAATAGACCATAAACTAAATTTGCATAAGCTATTGAATTGTGTCGATTCTGCAACTACCAAAAATCTAGATTATTATATTGTCGTGCCGCTTTTTCAACTTGCATTTAGACTCGGATGGTGATTTGTCAATTATTGAAGTTAGATTTTTAATGTTTTTTCAGGTTTTTATGAAATTCTAAGTTTGTAACTACATTTTTCATTTTTTCTCTAGCGCTCCACCATTGCCCATGATCTACGAAAATGCTCAAAATTCAAAATACTTGGATTAGCTTGAAACTAGCGTCAAGGTGTATATCTTCTTGCTTTGAATCCAATGCACTTCATTTCACTAAAATCCGACTTTGAATGCTCCCAGAATCGCATTCTGATCATTTTATGAAACAACTAAAATAAATGTATTTTGGGTTGCAGGAATGCCCAGTCAGCAGTCTATACGTTGACTAGGTCATGACACTTGGCAAGTTTTTATTGGACCTTCATTGGCCAATGGGTGTTTGACACTTGGCACTGTTTTACTGGTGGACACATGGATAATTTTAATTGGTCAATCATTTTGCTGCAGTGGGCCAATGAGGAAGTGCCATGTGGACCAACCATTAATTTCCACGTGGCATCCTCATGGTGGAACAAAATATTTGTGAGGTAGAACAACCTCTCCTTAACTCAAACCTATGACCTCTTCTTTACCAACAAGCACCTTTACCAACCCAGCTACCATCTTTATTTTTTAATATATATCCCAAACATCTATTTACGTTTTAATGGGCACGCTTTTTGGGAAGGGATTGGGGATAAGCCCTAGCCCATAGTCCTATGTAGCGTAATATGACCACGAGCACGGAGGACCAGGGGGACGGTTTTAACCATCCTACAATTTCGACCATGGGTCAGGAAGGCCAGATTTTCACACCGTTCCCTTTTTTGGACGCACAAGCCGGGTTTGGACCCAGATAGTTTTAAAAAATGTGCCTCTTGGCACGTCTCAGCCCCTTTACAACTTATGCATAGTGATTTATGTGGTCCACTTCTAGTTGTTTCATTCTTTGGCTACAAGTATTTCTTAACTTTCATTGATTATTTCTCCAGACGCACTTGGGTATACTTCTTAAAAATTAAGAGTGAAGTCTTTAACATGTTCTTGGCCTTTAAGGCGTTTTTTGAGAACCAATCTGGACATCAAATTCTTAAGCTAAGATTTGATAATGGCGAAGAATATGTTAACAACACATTCATCAAATTTTGCATTGAGCATGTAATTCAATTGCAACATATTGTTCCATATACTCCACAACAAAATGGTGTAGCTAAAAGGAAGAATCACACCTTAAAGGAAATGGCTAATTGTATGCTTCAATATAAAGGACTTAGTCTTAATTTTTGGACACAAGCAATTAACTGTGCAAATTACATAGTAAATCGCACTCATACTAAGGTTTTAAAGAATATCACTCTAGAAGAAGCTTGGAGCTCAATTAAACCAGATGTAAGTCACTTTCATGTTTTTGGAAGTGAAGCATAAGCCCATATTCCAGATGAGAAATATAAAACCTTAGAACCTAAGAGTGAAAAATGTATTTTTGTTGGTTACTCTGAAAATGTCAAAGGATATAGACTTCTTCGACCTAAAGTCAAAAATGTTATCATTAGAAGAGATGTAAAGTTTGTTGAAAATATATCGGCCTACGAGCCTAGTTCGGTGAACGTTCCACCTCTCTCTATCGCTTCTACTTTTGAAAAATATTCCTTCTTCTGATGATGACAGTGAGGATGACAATCCCCCCCCCCACCTTCTCAGGATCCTCCTTCAGCTCCTTAACTTCCAAAATGGGTTTGCGCTACTTGGGATGCAGCAGGTGCTCTTGCAGGTGATACTACAGATCATCATCGTACACGTTCTCAATTCGATAGAGCCTCTTCTTTACTGGCTCAAGCTTCAACGAATTATGATCCCGACACCTTTGCAGAAGCTTCAGGTCATCTAGATTGGGACGCAACTATGAATGAAGAATATTGTTCACTACTGGAAAATGATACATGGCACCTTGTTCCTCTTCCAAAGGGACGAAAACTTGTTAGATGTAAATGGGTTTACAGAACCAAGTTTGGACCATATGGAAAAGTTGATAAACATAAAGCTCGTCTTGTTGCTAAGGGTTTTTCACAAGTTGAAGGCATTGACTATATTGAAACTTTCTCCCCTATTGCCAAAATGAACTCTATCCACCTTGTTTTTTCCCTTGTTGCCTCTTTCAAATGGGAAGTCAACCAGATGGATGTTAAATCTGCCATCTTTCATGGTGACTTGCACAAAGCAATCTATATGGAACAACCTCTTGGCTTTATACAAACAAACTCCAGCCTTGTAAGTAGGCTTAAGAAATCTCTTTATGGTCTCAAGCAAGCGCCTTGGGCTTGGTATGCCAAAATGGATAACTTTCTTTTAGATACTAGATTTTCTAGTTGTCATTCTGACAATACTATCTACACCAAAAAAGTGGGTATCTTATCATTCTTGTTCTTTATGTTGATGATCTTATTCTTACTGGTAGTGATCCCAACCTTATAAACAATGTGAAGTCCAACCTTAAAAAGTAGTTTGAAATGACAGACTTAGGACACTTGCATTATTTTCTTGGTCTTCAAGTCTTGCAATCCAAAGAAGGTATTTCCCTTTCCCAGACCAAGTATGCATGTGATCTTCTATGCCACTTTCACATGGAAGACTGTAATCCAACCCCTTCTCCCATTCAGTATGGAGCCAAACTTTCAGTCACTTGTACTTCCCCTGAAGTTAATGCTACCTTATACCATCAGCTTGTTGGAAAACTTTTGTATCTAACCCATACTCGTCCTGACCTTTCCTTTGTTGTTGGCCTTGTTGATCAGTTTATGCAAAACCCACATGAAAGTAATTGGAAAGCACCTAAAAGAATACTTCATTATGTTCGAGGTACAATTCAGTTTGGGATTCATTACAGTGCAGAAGCCTCTCCCCTATTGGTTGGTTTCATTGTTTCTGATTGGCTAGTGACCCTGGTGATCAGAAGTCTACTGCAGGTTATGTCTTCACTCTTGGTTATGGACCTATTACATGGGCTTGCAAGAAACAAAGTGCCATTTCTCTTTCTTCAGCATAAGCAGAGTATCATGGCATCGTTGAAGCTAGTAAGGAAGCCATGTGGCTTCCTCAGATCCTGTCAGAGTTTGGTATTTAACAACATCATCCGACTACACTTTGGTGTGATAATCAAAGTGTCATTCAACTATGCAAAGATCCAATCCAACATCAACGCAACAAACACATTGAACTACACATGCACTTCATCAGAAAGCTCATTCATGACCATATTCTTGAAGTGCAATATTGTTTAACCGATGATCAAGTTGCAAACATCTTTACAAAGGCTCTCACAAAGGCGAAGTTTACTAAATTTCGATTTATGGTTGGAGTTCAGGAAATTGTCACTAAGGGGGGATAGGCTCTAATGCCTCCTGTCTTCTCCTATTGTGTCATCTTTGTACATCCTTAAATCCTATCCCAAGTTGTTCTTAAGGGAGGATGTTAGGATATTCAGACACATAGGAAATAATTAAGTATAACTTGGTCTAGTGTATAGTTAGGTAAAATGTGTTTCTTTAGTATGTACTTTTTGTAACTTACAATTTGATGGTCATGACATGAAGTGATCTGACGGTTCATTCTCTCCTCGGTATTATCGACACTTAATCTGTGGCTTAACACTCGATTGGTCCATGATCTCTATCTAAAGATCATGGAGGGTCATTTGCTAGGTGACCGTTCATGAGAGAGGCTTATGTAAATTTTATTTCTTTTACATTAATAAATTGTCTAAAGTGGTCACGTTGGCTCAAGCCATGGACTGTTTCCCTCTTTGAGGGTTTTAACCATGTCAAGAATATTGGTGTACTGAGCTGTGACCTATTTATGAGAGGCGTCCTTTGGTGTTCTATCTAAGGAACTTACCCTGTAAATTCCTACATAGATTCCATTGATGCCAAGTGTTTAACAGAATGTTAGTCTCGGTTGGGGATGGTTAGGCCTAGTCTTGGATTTAGTTTTTGTTTTGCAATTCTTGTGGTCATGTAGTTTATGGATTTTGAAAGCTATAGGGGTTTCTGCGCAGCGACTTGGATTTTGGGCTTGAAAAGTGGCAAATCCTGAAGTCGTAGACATAGGTATGAGGAGAAAAGTCCCAAGACGCATGCATACCCGTGTTGTGCGTGCATCCAAAGGTCTTCAAACGCACCCTTGTCCATATCAAGGGAGTGTACGAGGCTTTAGTGGTGTCAAAGTTTACTGGGACCCAAATTCTAGTCAAGGGAATGATTGGGATGCATTACGGGAGTCCTGTAGCAGGTACAAAAGGTATGTGTTGTGGGTTTTCGTCGATTCCACTTCCTTAATTGTAAGAGCCCTATCCTAGGGTCTGCTAATAGATCTAATTTCTTCTGAAATTAAATGCGATAAAAGGCGATAACTTACCTACTTACACGGATTTTAAACAAACAATTTTTTTTTTCATTTACATTATAATCAACATAAATTAAGGTGAATATTTCATTATAATAAACTTTACAAGAGTAGTCTATGGAGGAATACCTGTACCGGTGGCTGATGGAGATACATTTGTCCTGCTGCTCCTGCTGAACGCTCCTCTTAACGGACCCAACTGGATTTACCTCCCAGCCAACTAGGAAATAATCCCTAGCCCAGGAAACCTCCACAGGTCCCCTAGCCCTCCGAGCCCAAGTCCAACCAGATGTAGTGTATGTGTCCAAGATGAAAGATCCAGGCCAAGCTAACAATACTTCCCTCCTCTCAACAACCCAAGAAACCTGCACAAGTTCCTAAGGTCTCCAAAAACACAACAAGTCCAAATAAACACAACCAACCCCACAATCATAAGTAAGACCCAACATCCCCCTTTCTCCCTTCCCCCTTCCATTTTTATACCCTCTTTCCCTTCTCCATCTCAACCACCTCTCATTAATGTCATTAACTTCTCATACATCCTTACAATTGACTTCTCTTCTCCCAAGTAAAGCTGGGAGTGCATTTGGAAATGTGACATTAATATCAAATTGGGAATTTAATGGGAAAAGACCATGTCTTCTCCCAAATAAACCTGAAAAGTACATTTGGGAATGTGAAATGAATATATATATTGATAATGAGTTGGAGAGGACCATGTATTCTCCCAAGTAAATGTGAGGGTACATTGGGAAATGTAAAATGAATATATATATTGATAATGCGTTGGAGAGAACCATGTTTTCTCCCAAGTAAATGTGAGGGTACATTGGAGAATGTGAGATGAATACATATATTATTTGAAATAAGGGAAGGAGACCATATCCTACCTAATATTCAATTTGAGAAGGTAAGTGGGGAATTTGAATAATGGAAATCATGAATTTTATATTAGACCAATATTTCTCAATATTTTCAGATAATGTAAAGATTAACAAACTTTGTAGGATAAGATTTAAGTGGGGCATTACATACACCCCTCCTTTAGAGAACTTCGTCCCAAAGTTAGAATTAAAAGATGCAAGGAGTTTGAAAGCATAGCAAACCAGAGAGAGTTATAGCAATAAAATTTGGTAAGTCAGACAATGACATTACTTCCCATCAAGAGTCTCCAACTGATCTATATCCTCCTATCCATCCCGACCTACTTCCGTTCCCACCCTATCCGTCCTTTGCTGCTTTATCAGTGGCAACGACCATACTAACCACTGATAAAACTGACATGGTGGAAGCGTCGAATACACCAACCTAACTTCCCCAACAGGCAACTATCAATTGTCATCACATGTCTAGGGGAGCGTGTCCACCACTGCCCTCCCACGATTCCATGTTTCGAAGGATACACGGTGGGAAATGCCTCCACCCCTCCTGCAGAACTAGGGTCAATACCCTAATACGGACCACACTACAGAGCTGGTTGGACTTGTCATCAAATAATCCAGTCAGGTCATCTTGCCACCTGTCATTTGCATTTTACTCGTGTCATAAGAGTGCATATCAAGTAGATACCAAATGTAGTAAAATAATGTACATTATACCTTCCTCATGAGATGTCTCGTCCTTCCCTCTTGGCTATCATATAGTTCTTTTTCCCCTGCGGGTTAGCTCTCATTCATGCATTTATATAACAACAAGACATATAATCATCACATTATTAAGTCTAGTATCCATGTGTCAATCTGGGAATTCTCACTAAGTCATTCATTTAAATAAATCATATCCACTTGAGCTATATATGAACCAAAATAATTCTTATAAGTTATGCACTAGATAATCAATCACTAAGTGAGTCATACATGTAGTCCATATATCAACCATTTCTATCATCAATATCAAATTTATCAACAGAGTCATATGAGTAGTTTTATGTGTCAAACCAAATGCATCAATATTACATAATGTTCATAAATAAATAACATGGAAATAGAATCTTAACATAGGTAGCTATCTAAGTCAAAATAGGCATCACAAATGCTCAAAAAGTGAGGGGTAGTCACAACACATAGTCTCTGCATCCTCCCAGGTAGCAGATCCTGGGCTATACTTGTCCCACTGGACCTTAACTTGGTCCACTGTGCGACGTCTGAGCTGTCGAACCCTACGGTCCAATATGCGTAATGGTTCTACCATTACGGTTCCCATGTCCGAGACCTGCAAGTCCTGCCAATCCAGTTTGTGAGATTCATCAGAAACATAATGTCATAAAACAGATACATGAAAAACATCATGACTTTTATGCAAATGGGGCGGTAGTACAAGACGATAGGCAACTAGTCCAATCTTCTCTTTGATCCTAAAAGGTCCTACGAACCGAGGTGACAATTTCGTCCCCTTCCCAAACCGGATGGTGCTTTTGTTGGGCCAAATACAAATAAAAACTTGGTCCCCTATGTCATAACTGCGATCAATCCTATGTGAATCAGCATAGCTTTTCTGTCTATCATGTGCTTCTCTTAACCTTTGTCAAACCTACTTTACCTGTTCCTCCATTTCTTGAACTAATTCCGGGCCAACTATCACTCGGTCCTCCAACTTTTCCCAACTCAATGGCGTCCTGCAAGGCCTTCCATGTAGAGCTTGATAAGGAGGCATCCCGATCGAACTGTGATAATTGTTATTATAGGCAAACTCTACCAATGGTAAGTACCTTTCCCACTGAGTTTGATTATCCATGACGTACATCCTAAGCATGTCCTCCGGAACCTGATTTACTCTTTCAATCTGCCCATCTGTTTCTGGATGATATGAAGTGCTCAGGTTTAACTAAGTTCCTAAAGCTGACTACAAACTTGTCCAAAACCTAGATTTAAATCGGGAGTCTCTATTAGAAATGATCTTTGTGGGCAATCCGTGCAGTTGGATAACTTCATTGACAAACACTCGCGCCACATCCATAACATCGTAAGTGTCCCTTACTGGGATGAAATGGGCACTTTTGGTCAATTTATCAACTATAGCCAATATACCATTGTGCCTCTGGGAAGTGAGTGGCAAACCCACCACAAAATACATGGAAATTACTTCCCATTTAGATGTAGGGATGTCATGAGGTTGTAGGAGTCCTCCTGGATGGCGATGACCAGCCTTCACTCGCTGACATTCAAGACATTTGGCGACAAACTGGACTATGTTATGCTTCATGCCTGCCCAAAGAAGAGTTTCCTTGTGTCTGCATACATCTTCTTTACCCCAGGATGTGCACAATAGATTGCTCTATGAGACTCTCCGAGAATGGTCTCTCTTATACCCCCTTCCTTAGGTACATACGTTCTCCCTTGGAATCTTAATAATCCATCTGGTTCAAGGACATATCCTTCAAACTTTGGTTCTATCTGTTTCCCATTCTGGATAGCTGAGATGACTTTTAGATACCAACTATCTTAAAAGAGTTTCTCCAATATCCGCTCACTTAAATTTACCTTTAAGGCTACTAGGGAGAAGGTTCGTGGCCTCCTGCTTAGTGCATCCGCCACTACATTCTCCTTTCCCTTGATGTATGAGATTTCAAAATCATACTCACTCATGAATTCGCTCCATCTCCTTTGTCTAGCGTTCAAATCCCTTTGAGTGAAGAGATGCTTCAAGCTTTGATGATCCGTTCTTAACTCAAATCTTCTCCCAATGAGGTAGTGTCTCCATAGATTCAAGGCTAACATTACTACTACCAATTCTAAGTCGTGGGTAGCATATAACTCTTCATGCTTCTTTAATTTTCTAGAAGCGTAAGCTATTACTCTGCCTTCTTGCATCAATACTCCACCCAATCCCTGCGCCGAAGCATTGGTGCAGACAGTGAAGTCTTTTCTCATGTCTGATACTTGAAGGATCGATGGACTAGTTAATAACCTCTTTAGCTCTGTGAATGCAGTGTCACATTCATTTGTCCATTCATACCTAAACCCCTTTCGCTGTAATGTGGTGATGGGTTTTGCAATCCTTGAAAACCCTTCCACAAACTTGCGATAATACCCAGCTAGCCCCATAAAACTATGTACCTCATGGGCATTTTTTGGTACTAGCCAATCCATTATTGCCTTGACCTTTTCCAGCTCAACTGAAATCCCTTCTCCTGAAATGATGTGCCCGAGGTAATGGACTTTCTTCTAAAAGAAGGAACACTTTGACAATTTCCCATACAATTGATTTTCCCTTAAACAAGTCAATACTACCCTTAGGTGCTTTTCATGCTCCTTTTCATTCTTGGAATATATAAGAATGTCATCAAGGAAGACTTGCACGAATTGGTCCAAATGCTTCCTGAACACACCATTCATGAGGGTCATGAATATTGTTGGTGCATTGGTTAAACTGAATGGAACAACTATGCACTCATAGTGCCCAAACCGAGTTCGAAATGTAGTTTTTGAGATGTCTTCCTCCTTTATCCTCAATTGGTGGTACCCGGATCATAGATCGATTTTTTAGAAGACCGCTGCCCCCTTCATTTGATCAAATAAGTCATCTATTCGAGGTATGGGTACCTATTCTTTATCGTGGCTCTGTTTAAGTCTCTATAATCTATGCATAGCCGCAAGGAACCATCCTTCTTCTTGACAAAAATTAATGGTGCACCCCAAGGGGAAATACTAGGTCTGATCAATCCCAAGTCTAAGAGCTCCTTTAATTGCATCTGCAACTCACAAAGCTATGGATTTGTCATCCTATAGGGTGTCTGAGATATTGGTTCTGCACCTGGTTTTAGATCAATGGTGAAATCAATCTCTCTTATAGGAGGTAATCCAGGAAATTCCTCTGGAAAAACATCCTTGAATTCTGCCAAAATTGGATGTTGATCAAGGGAGGGTCCCTTCTGGTCACTTACAGTCTTGACCAAATACAGTTTGCAACCTTATCTGAGACAACGTTTTACCTTCATCATGGATATGAATCGTAGGGACACTCCCCTCTTGATTACACAAATCTTAATTTGCCTACCTTCATCATCTAAATAGATCACCTTCTTCTTGAAACAATCTACCAAAGCTCGATGAGCTTCTAGCCAGTCCATTCCAATAATTACATCATACGTTCCCAATGCTGTGACGTATGCCTTCAACTTAGTCATACACACCCCGAGGTTTACTTGACATTGGTCAACACTAGGCCCTACTGCTTGTTTTATTCCAGAAGCCATCTCAACTTGTTTAAAGTCATCATGCTCATAGGCTGCCAACCCACATTTTTCTAATGCAACTGGTGAAATGAAACTATCTGTAGCACCAGAGTCAAAAATTTTTTAACTTTTACTTTGTTTATCATACCTGAGGTTTCTACCACGGCAAACTGGTGTTCAACTTGCTGATTTTCAACTACGGCATAGATTCAGTGGTGGCTACCTGCTCTCCCCATTGGTTCTTTTCCCTCTCTTCTGTTGTTACTGGTTCAAAACTCAGGGCAATCCCGCTAGTAATGAGGTCCTCCGCATCCCCAACAAGTGATGCATGGTGGACCTTGAACCGAATGTTATGGAGTTCTTTGGAAAGAGTTTCTTCCCCTGGAACCCCTGCCCCCACTTGCTATTCCTCGCCTATGACTTTGATTTGTACGCACCCTTGAAGATGTGGGTGAAGCTGCACTAGAAACCATTGAAATTCCTACTGTCGGTGTTCTAGGTATAACCCTGTTTCCATATGGTGGTGGCCTCTGACTTCCCCCCGTTGGGAAGGTACGAGGGGCCTTCCCCATAAACCCTATTTGACGTGGAAAGATGGCTCTGCCTTCACCCTTTAAGTCTAGGTGTTCTTCGACATAACGAGCTTGTTCTACAGCTTCTGCAACTAAGGATGGTTTCCACATCGCACCATTGCCCTAATCTTAGGTCTCAATCCATACATAAAACGATCCGCTTGGCGCTGGTCAGTATCCATGTAGGAGACATACTTGACCAATTCCATAAATGGAATTTCATATTCTTCTACAGTACGACCTCCCTGTATCAAGGCATGGAAGGCTCCTACTTGTTTTTCTTCATAATACGCTGGCAGGTACTTCTTCCTGAACATCTCCTCAAACAATTCCAAGTAACTGCGTCTGGAGTGAGGTGTAGTTGATGCTCCAAGTTACCCCACCAATTTAGAGCACTATCTCTAAGTTGGAATATTGATATTTTGGCTTTGGAATTGGAATTGTAAACCCTTAGTGCAAAACACCTTTCCATCCCCTCTAACCAGGCTTCTACACGCTCACTGGCATGACTTCCTGCAAATTCTGGGAGTTTAATCTTCTGGAACTCCCTAGTAATGTCCTCAATTGGAGGTCCTCTATCATAATCTCTAGATCCCTCGAGGTTTCCTAACCCTGATGAAGGGTGTTCCCCTTCCATTTCATTTGTTTGGCGCCCTCTTAAGGTTTCATTAATTGCTTCCAGGGAATGCAGGATGAGAGTCAATTCTGGTGAAGGTAATGGGTTATTTGAAGGATGTCCTTGTGAAGACTCTCCGGGCCCTTGGTTCCTTCGCGTCCTCACCATTTTGATTTGTTGAAAATCTGCATGATATCTAAGACTTATTAGCACTATTCCTAGCATTTTCTTCCACACTCTAGACAGTCCATAGAGAACCCTAAGCAATAGATCAATTCAAGTTATGCCAAGTGTTTGAAAGATTTCCTGAACAAAATATCGTGTCATGGAATCCCATTATTATTGGTTATTTATAGAATGGCACAGAATCCCAATGTTTTGTGGTTGAAACATTACCCACACAACCCATATTATTTCATGCTTCATGAGAATTTTATGTCAACTCATATTGTTTAATAATATTGAAAAATATGTCCTCATTCAAGGTGAAGAGTTGGTGCATTGCAATAGGTTGAATATATAGTTCATGGTCCACTTGCCCTTAATTCATATACGATTATTCTCCTGCCAATCCATAAACTTAAGACTCTGTATAGGCATAACTTTTCTATAGCCAATCCATAAATTTAAGTCATTGTACATGCAGGGCATTTTTAATTTTACTCCATCCTTGGTTTTTAGTTTTATGCGTGGAAAGATTTCAAGCCCTTAAAGGAAAGGAGTCCTAATTATGGAGCCCATCTAGCAATCTCTCACCTATGTTTGTGTTTCATAGTTGTGTCATGATGCTAACCATTATGAATGTTCACAATATATTAGAACCTAAGTAATGGCATGGATAGTTTAAGTTATAATATAACAAGACTCCTTACAACCCTCTTTGTACTTCTGTAACCCTGCAAAAGTACAAGACTGCTAAAGAGAAATTTTTAAATTTATGCACCTCAAAGTGTACGATCCACAGGCACATAGCGTTTTAAGCTTTATCCTTTGTCTTTAGGTATAGCCCCTTTTAAAATTTATCCTTTGTCTTTAGGCTTATGTACAAAGTTTTCCAAATGTTAATGGTAAAGGAGTCGAACTTTCTTCAATGTATTTCCTATTCTTTTAATGGTAAAGGAGTTGGAATTTCTTCAATGTATTTTCTAGTGTTTTAGGTAGATGCCACACTAGGTAGACGGTGGCATGGTTTGAAGGCATCTTTCTGGTCCATCAATGGAAATGTCTTTAACACATAAAAAAAATGTTTGTAAGCATCATTGCAGAAGTTTTTTGCAGATTAAAAGTATAGAACCATAGATCACTACAGCTCTAGCATTGTCACTTCCCAAAATTTTATACAGGCCCCAAATCATAACCCCAAGTCATAGTAATCATTATAATAATTAACTATAAATTAAGTGTGAACAATTCCAAATGAATAATACCATGTATTTAGAAATAAAATTACGCAGTATTCTAACTACATACCATGTACTCTAACAACAGAGAGTAATTATGGATAGTATATTATGAAGCTGGCGATTCATTTTGCATTTTATACAATCTCTAATCACGCTGATCTAGAAACGTTATATAACTATTCTACCTATCACATACTTGATAGATGGGAGACCATAGAAGCTCAACAACACTGGTAGAAAAATGTGTTCATAGCAACACAAGGGCGAGGTACATTCGAAAGTAGTGGACCTCGAATATTGTTGACCGTGCAAAGCACTGTACAAGCACAACAAAATATTTTATAAGTAGCACTCAATCCATTGAAGAGAGAAGTCACCATGGATGTAATTTTTTTTTTTTTTTAGAATGGTGCCTTGTTGCCTTCACTCACAGAGAATGTATGCAATATGGGGTGATGTGGACACACAACTTGACTGCTAGAGAAACGACATTAGAGTTTCACATTTAATTGAATACCTAGCAGGGCCATTGAATCCATGATATTCAGTACAATCATTGCTTAGTATAAGCAAAATTGTTATTGGTTAAATCCATAAACTCCAAGTAATGACAACGCGAACAATAAACATGGCACCGAGCCCAACTGTACAAGTATTGCTCAAAGAATATATAGAACACAGAATATGAGAAATCTGAAACCTTTAAAGAGTCTCAAGTTCCCGAGCCAACTCCATTGCAGCTTTCATTGTGTTTAGGGAAATATTAAAATCTCTGTTTGTTTAAGGGTGTGTCTCGTATGTACTTAGTTGTGGTGAGGTCAACACTCTTGGTGTGTAATCACCATGACCCACTTTTCAACAAACTGTAGATTACACAATGCATTAAGAAACCATGGTAGTTCCTCTCTGAGTGTATGTAGATAGACACTCCAAATCAGATCTAAATGTGGATGACACATTATACTGGCCATTTCTCTAGATGGTCTCACTGATTTTTTTTTTTGGATTCTTTTAAGTTGAAAGGTGCTCATAAGTTGGATTTTTATGCAATGGGACTGTGGCCTTGAATGGCAACCTATAGTTGAGGAAATTGCATAATTGCATGCTTCCCAGAACAATATAGAAGAGGACCCTCATCCTCCTAAAGACAATGAGGCCATGATTGAAGAAAATATCTGTAGTCTTATGATGGAAGATGAAGAAAATAGCCCAGAATTGAAAGGTGTGCAAAGTCGTGAGTCTGAAAATGATCAAGAAGCCATTATAAATCAAGAAATTGGCACATCCAGCCCCCTGGAAATTGTGGAAGTAGCCATGGATAATACCAATTTTTGAAGATGTGTCAAAGCTTAGATTTGAAGGTAATAAATTAGCTATTGAATATGGAAAAAAAACCAACAACCCAAAAGAGACAGTTTCCAGCACTCATATGGAGATTTGTAGGCTCAAGTTTGAAGATGAAGCAGTAACTTTTATGAGGAGTGCCCGGATTTGGAAAAGGGTGAACTTTCACCTGCAATCACCATCATGGACACAGGCAAGGCATATTCAAGCAACCTGTAACAATTTCCAGTGTGCCAACAGCTATCATCTCAGCCCAAAAGACATCAGGTGGCCCAAATTTATTGTCTAGATCACAGTTGAATATAGATGAGACATCTTTTGTTGCTTCCCCTGAATCTAAAGGTCACAAAGAAGCAGTAAGCCAAGAAAATATTGTTTCCAGCACACTCTCTGGGGATGATGAAATCAATATGTGAAAAGATATTCCTTGCCCTGTATTTAAAGGCAATGAAGCAACTTTAAATGCAAACATTTCCAGCCTTCCATTCGAAAGTGATGGAACCAGCATTGGAAAGGAAGTTTGCAGTCTTCCCGTTGAGAAAGATCACCAAGTTCTCGAAAAGGGACTGTTTGCAATTTAGGTTGGCATTATGGATATAACTGGGAATTTTTTTTTTTTGCACAACTAGTTACTGTTTCTAACCCTCGTACAAACCAAATCAAATCTGGTAGCAGTGGTAATCAAGCTATTATTGAAGAAGGTGGTCAATTGGGTGATAAATCCATAGTCATTCCCAACTATTTCTCTCTGAAAATCACAGAGAAAACATGAGAAATGGTCACCCTATTAAAGTACATCTTGATCAATTACTCGATGTGAGCTTGCCGTCAAATTTTGTAAGGAGGAATAGTAAAACCTATCGTGTACTTTGAATTCTCTCCTGTTTATGACACTGGAAACGAGTTAACCCATCACTCCAATGCTTGCGACTCGGAAAACAGTGAGCTCAATGCCCCTGTGGGTTCATTACGATGAGAAATTCGTCGTGTGGCATGACTGATCGACAGATCGAAAATGGGGATACCCATGAGCATTTCCTGGCCCAATCTGCCTTAAATGAGGTTACAGGAGGATGCAGTCTTTATCCAAAGCTTGTCGAAAGAGCCATCAACGAATTGCAAGCGATTTGTGGCATGTTGTGAACCCTTTATTGGTGTTCATCCATTTTTTAGCAATGATGCGGGCCAGGATCCTAGGTATGACAAAAATCAAGCTGTGATTCAAGTCACTAGTCATGTGCACCCTCGATCAAAGCAGCACCTGGAAATAAATCCATGGGATATCTGTGATTATTAGCAGATCATTCTGTATATATATGTCTGGGATTCACCCTCTGAGTTATTGGGTCGGAATTGTGAAGAAATTTTCCCCCAATCTGAACCATATGTTGACACCCGATAGAACCTTGTGTCTGTTACAAATTTGGGTAAAGTATGTTTTCAACAACATTATAATCGGATTCAAGACTTACCACCTCAAGGTAATGAGAAAAGTATGTTTTATGTCTTAGATGGGATCCTTCTAGAATATGCAGCAAACTATATTCATAAAATTTCGCCAAAGTTGTATTTATTAACAAAGAACCATGTTACGATTTCCCTTGACTAGAGAAACAAGGTGTCTGATGAATAGAACTTTCATTTCATTTGCCGAGAATAGAAAATTTTCTTGTTGCAACATAAACTAAAATGTTATTCTAGCCTAGATAGAAGCTTCTATGGGATTGCAAGGAAAATTTTAAAGTGCAATTTATAGGTTAGTAATGTCTTGGTCTTTAAAGATTCAACTAGATTTGAAAAATCTCTGGTAGGTAGGCTTCAAGGTCCAGATTTTGAACCAAAGCTTTGATGCCATGTGTAAGAGCCCTATCCTAGGGTCTGCTAACAAATCTAATTTCTTCTGAAATTAAATGCGATAAGAGGCGATAACTTACCTACTTACACGGCTTTTAAACAAATAAAATTTTATCATTTACATTATAATCAACATAAATTAAGGTGAATATTTCATTCTAATAAATTTTACAAGAGTAGTCTATGGAGGAATACCTGTACTGGTGGCTGATGGAGATACCTTTGTCTTGCTGCTCCTGCTGAACGCTCCTCTTGACGGACCCAACCGGATTTACCTCCCAACCAATAAAGAAATAATCCCTAGCCCAGGAAACCTCCATAAGTTCCCTAGCCCTCCGAGCCCAAGTCCAACCAGATGTAGTGTGTGTGTCCAAGATGAAAGATCCAGACCAAGATAACAATACTTCCCTTCTCTCAACAACCCAAGAAACCTCCATGGGTTCCTAAGGTCTCCAAAAACACAACAAGTCCAAATAATCACAACCAACCCCACAATCATAAGCAAGACCCAACATCCCCCTTTCTCCCTTCCCCCTTCCCTTTTTATACCCTCTTTCCCTTCTCCATCTCAACCACCTCTCATTAATGTCATTAACTTCTCATCCATCCTTACAGTTGACTTCTCTTCTCCCAAGTAAAGTTGGGAGTACATTTGGAATGTAACATTAATATCAAATTGGGAATTTAATGGAAAAGGACCATGTCTTCTCCCAAGTAAACCTGAAAAGTACATTTGGGAATGTGAAATGAATATATATATTGATAATGAGTCGGAGAGGACCATGTCTTCTCCCAAGTAAATGTGAGGGTACATTGGGGAATGTGAGATGTAATTACATGGAGAGGACCATCTTCACCCTAGTAGATGTGAGGGTACATTGGGGAATGTGAAATGAATATATATATTGATAATGAGTTGGAGAGGACCATGTCTTCTCCCAAGTAAATGTGAGGGTACATTGGGGAATGTGATATGTAATTATATGGAGAGGACCATGTCTTCACCCTAGTAAATGTGAGGGTACATTGGGGAATGTGAAATGAATATATATATTGATAATGAGTTGGAGAGGACCATGTTTTCTCCCAAGTAAATGTGAGGCTACATTGGAGAATGTGAGATGAATACATATATTATTTGAAATAAGGGAAGGAGACCATATCCTACCTAATATTCAATTTGAGAAGGTAAGTGGGGAATTTGAATAATGGAAATCATGAATTTTATATTAGACCAATATTTCTCAATATTTTCAGAAAATGTAAACATTAACAAAATTTGCAGGATAAGATTTAAGTGGGGCATTACATTAACTGACACAGGGAGTTGAATCATATCATAGTAACTTCTCATCACATGTTTACCTTGGTTGGCCGGTTACTTGGGTAGATGTGGGAGGAGGGCGTTACAAGTTCACGACAAATCCAATCCTTTTAATATAGGTTTAACACATTGTGAACATTCCTTCCTATAATCTAGATGCGTAAGGAACATTGATAAAGAAGTTTGTAACAAATCTCTAGTTCTTAATACCCATATAAAGTATGAACATAGAGAGATAAGTGTGAATGGAGGAGAAACTTGAACCAGTTTTTATCTTGGGTGGCATAAGAAACAACACCAAAACTCTTTATCATATGTCGTAATTGTCTTGTATTTCTGCCCTGTAAATGCCATGGATCCTCCTCTCTCATACTCATTTAGAGCTTCTTTCCTGTAACCACAAAGTTTGCAAGCGAATATAAAATTACTAAAATGCTAAATATAAATAATTTTTTGGTAATGTAATTGAGATTGAGATAATTCGCTGTCATTGGAGCACCCATGGGAGACAATGGTTAGAGAAAGAAATAAAAAGAGCAATGAGTATGTCAAATGAATCATTATTAATGAAGCATTGTCAATGATGGTTTAATGATCACTTTGTGCTTCATATTCTCGCCACGGGCAACATGTTGTTGCTATTCATGTGTTTATATACTGAATGGAGGCACATGATTTGCGTGTGCTTTGAGTATAAAAGGAAACATGACAATACACAACAACAGAGGAGCAATTATGTGTGCTTTGAGTATATGAGGCCCTAGTTTGCTTGTTTTTATTTATGGCATAACTTGTAAATTAGCCTTAATTATTTGAAGACGAGTTGAGTACCCAACCACACACCACTTTCAATGATAACAGATCACAAAGTGCAGTGTGCAGAGGCAAAAACACCTCCACACTTCACACATGGGCTTTTGCACTCCGCACACACAAATATTATATTAAATTACAAAGCTCCCGCACAAATTTTATTATGGAACTCCTGCACAATTTAAATTAAGAAACTCTCACACAATTTAAATTTTAGAACTCCCGCACAATTTAAATCACAAAACTCTCACACAAATTGAATCTTGGAACTCCCACACAATTTAAATTATAGAACTCCCAGACAAATTAAATTATGGAATTCCCACACAAATTCAATCATGGAACTCCCAAATAAATTAAATTACGGAACTCCCGCACAAAGAATTGGAATGCATTAATGAGGCACTTTCCCTTTTAGATGAGAAGCTCTAGCTTTTCGTTTTGTCAATGGCTTTATGCTATGTAATGTATACCGATTGCTCTTGGCCTAACGTTCAAGAAAAGTATAAAATGAAAATCACTCATTTACATGCATGGTTGTAACTGAAATTTGTAAAGTCGTTGAAAGTGATAAACAATGTTTGATTTCTTACTTTCTCCTTGAGAAAACAAAAAGACATTTTAAAATGGGAATTGCACTTTTAGTTTTTTGGTGCTAAGTGAATAAAACACAATTTTAAAAATCAAAGTTAAATAGACAACTATACAACGAAACAATTACATAAGATAAATATGTTATATTTGATATACACAAGGGGGAAACTGGCATTGTTGCCTGTTATATGCTACACTAATCACTTTGAAATATCTTTGCATATGCGTAAAACCTCAGCGAGATTGAGAAGAAAAAAGGACTATACATCGAATCAATGAATAGATGTAAGAGGCATTTCAAATGTTTACAATATTCAACATGCATCAATGATGATTTTTTATGCAACGTTGCCCTAAATTGGGATTTTATAGTAGAAAATTCTGCAGAATTTTGCAATTGCGAAGACAAGATTTTCAACTATTTAAATACACACAAATGCTCAACCTACCACAGGAATAGCCACAAGAAAATGCATATCGAAGGAACTAATGTAGAAGTGTTGAGCTTCAATTGAGTGCAGAGAAGTTGATTATGCGGGAGTGTGGAGAACACAATTGCGTGGGAGTGCGGAGAACACATATTTCTCCGCACTCCCACACAATCAACTTCTTCGCACTGAAATGAAGCTCCGCACTCTCGCATTAGTTCCTTATGTCACACCCATAACTCAACTACATAAAATATACGTAATGAAATAAAATATTTTCAAATAAATTGCAACCAACTTGCCTTTTTTTTTTGTAAATGTGATATATTTTTTTTGGGCACATAATATATCAATGTTCTCCTCCCTCCCCTCTCTACCCCCCCACTCGCGCACATAAGGGACATGCAACATTGGGCAGAGCAGTAGTAGTGTAGGTGTTAGAACAGTCACCGACATAATGGCCACTTAGGAAATTAGTTTTTTCTTTTTCAGGCACTCGAAAATATCGAAAATAAAACACCCTCCACCAGGGGAATTATGTCCCATTAGAGGTTGCTCATTTAATTGAAAATTAGAAATAAGATTTGCAAAAAATCAGAAAATTATTTTTGATTTTATGGAAAATAGAAATATTCAACATTTTCATTAAACTTTGGTTAAAATTGCAAACACACAACAAAACAATACAAAGTCAATGCACTTTGACTGCGAGGCGAATGTTATAGTCCCTAGCAAGGCCATGACTAATAAAGACAAGAAGAAGAAAATGAATATTAATGTTTTGAATAAATCCAACCTAAAAATATATTAGTGTAACAAGATAACCTGTAACATTATATATATATATATATATGGAAAATGGAAATATTCAACATTTTCATGAAACTTTGGTTAAAATTGCAAACACACAACAAAAAAATACAAAGTCAATGTACTTTGACTGTGAGGCGAATGCTATAATCTTTGGCGGAGCCAGGACTAATAAAGAAAAGAAGAAGAAAATGAATATTAATGTTTTGAATAAAATACAACCTAAAAATATACTACTGTAACAAGATAACCTGTAACAGACACACACACACATATATATATGAGGTATGACCTTAAAATCATTGTTTGAATTAGCAAAACTTTTAGTGTAATATGTCATAAACGATCTCAATATCAAGATTATTATGCATATGAACTTATTTTAATGAAGATGTTCACACACAAATTAGAATATATCTTTATAGTATAATAGTTTATAACAATACATAAATAGCAACCACAAAATTAAAAATTAGTCACAACCACAAATTGAAAAGGGCCCACAAAACATGCTACCAACCTTACACTTAAACTTTAGATCTCTTAAAAAAATAAGCCTAATAATGTTAATATAATTTTAAGGTAATGATCTAACTGAAACCAATTTATACATCCAATAGCTATCCTTGCAAGCTACCTCACCTAACCTATCTTTACTTATTTTTGTTAGTGAACCAAGCAATCTCACTTGCCAACCTAGACTTATTCTACTAAATGAACCATCCAAGCTATCTATCGATCGCCAAAACCATTTCACCATTGCTAGCTAACTGCCACATATGCTATTTATCCTTCCCATTGCCATAGCCATCGAGCCCTACACTGCTACTGCAACTACCTATCCAACCAACTTATCCTTCCTATCCAACATATATATCCACTACTACTATAAAAAATACGCCTAATAATGATAATATAATTTGAAGGTAATGACCTAACTAAAACCAATTTATACAATAAACTCTTTATTTGTAGAACAATTCAACCCTTTATCAAATGTTTACAATATTCAACATGCATCAATGATGAATTTTTATGCAACGTTGCCCTAAATTGGGATTTTATAGTAGAAAATTCTGCAGAATTTTGCAATTGCGAAGACAAGATTTTCAACTATTTAAATACACACAAATGCTCAACCTACCACAGGAATAGCCACAAGAAAATGCATATCGAAGGAACTAATGTAGAAGTGTGGAGCTTCAATTTAGTGCAGAGAAGTTGATTATGCGGGAGTGTGGAGAACACAATTGTGTGGGAGTGCGGAGAACACATATTTCTCCGCACTCCCACACAATCAACTTCTTCGCACTGAAACGAAGCTCCGCACTCTCGCATTAGTTCCTTATGTCACACCCATAACTCAACTACATAAAATATACGTAATGAAATAAAATATTTTCAAATAAATTGCAAACAACTTGCCTTTTTTCTGTAAATGCGATATATTTTTTTGGGCACACAATATATCAATGTTCTCCCCCCCCCCCCCCCCCCCCTCTCTACCCCCCCACTCGCCCACGTAAGGGACATGCAACATTGGGCAGAGCAGTAGTAGTGTAGGTGTTAGAACAGTCACCGACATAATGGCCACTTAGATAATTAGTTTTTTCTTTTTCAGGCACTCGAAAATATCGAAAATAAAACACCCTCCACCAGGGGAATTATGTCCCATTAGAGGTTGCTCATCTAATTGAAAATTAGAAATAAGATTTGCAGAAAATCAGAAAATTATTGTTGAATTTATGGAAAATAGAAATATTCAACATTTTCATTAAACTTTGGTTAAAATTGCAAACACACAACAAAACAATACAAAGTCAATGCACTTTGACTGCGAGGCGAATGTTATAGTCCCTAGCAAGGCCATGACTAATAAAGACAAGAAGAAGAAAATGAATATTAATGTTTTGAATAAATCCAACCTAAAAATATATTAGTGTAACAAGATAACCTATAACATTATATATATATATATATATATATATATATATATATATAGAAAATGGAAATATTCAACATTTTCATGAAACTTTGGTTAAAATTGCAAACACACAACAAAATGTTACAAAGTCAATGTACTTTGACTGCGAGGCGAATGCTATAATCTCTGGCGAAGCCAGGACTAATAAAGAAAAGAAGAAGAAAATGAATATTAATGTTTTGAATAAAATACAACCTAAAAATATACCACTGTAACAAGATAACCTGTAACACACACACACACACACATATGAGGTATGACCTTAAAATCACAGTTTGAATTAGCAAAACTTTTAGTGTAATATGTCATAAACTATCTCAATGTCAAGATTATTATGTATATGAACTTATTTTAATGAAGATGTTCACACACAAATTAGAATATATCTTTATAGTATAATAGTTTATAACAATACATAAATAGCAACCACAAAATTAAAAATTAGTCACAACCACAAATTGAAAAGGGTCCACAAAACATGCTACCAACATTACACTTAAACTTTAGATCTCTTAAAAAAATAAGCATAATAATGTTAATATAATTTTAAGGTAATGATCTAACTAAAACCAGTTTATACATCCAATAGCTATCCTTGCAAGCTACCTCACCTAACCTATCTTTACTTATTTTTGTTAGTGAACCAAACAATCTCACCTACCAACCTAGACTGATTCTACTAAATGAACCATCCAAGCAATCTAGCCATCCAAGCTATCTATCGATCACCAAAACCATTTCACCATTGCTAGCTAACTGTCACATATGCTATCTATCCTTCCCATTTCCATAGCCATCGAGCCCTACACTGCTACTGCAACTACCTATCTAACCAACTTATCCTTCCTATCCAACATATATATCCACTACTACTATAAAAAATAAGCCTAATAATGATAATATAATTTGAAGGTAATGACCTAACTATAACCAATCTATACAATAAACTCTTTATTTGTAGAACAATTTAACCCTTTATCAATTTATGTAAGAAATCCTAAAACAATTACACTTTTTAATTTATAAAAATATACATGTTGAAATATGACAATTTAAATAGTTTGGAGGTAAGTTTCACACTATTCTCATTAAAATTCAATCTTTAATAAAGCATAATCTAAATGTTGAAAGATCTTTCGGTAAAAATCACATAAGTTTCTTTATGCGATTTTTACCAAAAGATCTCTCAACATTCATAATATGGATCACAAAAGCGTGAATTTATAAAAAACATCACAAAAGCCTGAATTAAAAAAAAAAAACATAATTTATTATATTAAAAATAAAAACGTTTTTCAAAATAAAATCCTTATAACTTTCTAAAACATTTTAATAATTATTAATTTTAGAATTTCTTGTAGATTCACAAGCTTGTGCAATTTACTAAAGCACAGGACAATCTACTTCTACTTTCAACTAGTGGGAGCCAATAGATTGATGAAAACAATATGAACAAGAAGAAGACAAATCAATGACTCATAACACAATAAGTTTTCATGGGGAAAGCCACAACTCCAAAACCCCATCTATCTGTATTGCATTAATAATAAATATGACTGAAGATACAAATCTTGTTCTCACTAGAACAATTCCGCACAAGTATGCTCAACTCTCTTAGCTCACAAGCTAGCTCTTGGCCAACACTTAACCAATTCTACAGCTCTCCAAGCCCCTAATATCTTGCGTCATTCATAGGATGAATAACATGTATTTAAAGGAAATTCATGCTTCTAAAACCTTGCAATCCAAACATAGGATCAATCTCTGATGCATGCATGATATTACACTCCAGTAAATAATATAACTGATAGTACACTGTCTTTGCACTCTAGTCTCAACTGGGTCTTTCTCAGAATCAACAATGCACGAGTTTTTGATGAGGGAATCTTTAGTTAACTAGAGTGATAGTTGTGGATGCACTAGTGCACCAACTGACTGTTAACTCTCTACTAGTTCCACAAACATTTTGGAACTAATTTAACGAAACTTAACTCAGTAAACTAAGTGATCTAATTTCCAACTCAATTTAAACTCATACTGGACCCCTAAAACTTAGGGAGAACATATACATGACTACATAAATACTTCCAACTCGGAATTCCTAAGCTAATTAAGTTAATTAAACTTAATTAACTATATACAAGTTGCTATGAGAATAGAATTCGATTTTAATTCAAAAACAAATTAAATTGGAATTTCTTGTTGCCATTTCTCAACACTCGCTCTCAACAAGAAAGGGATTATCAACTACCATGGTCCTGTCTTTGTGAAATTCGAATTTACATCTTGAAAATGCCTTTGTAAAAATGTTTGCATCTTGCTCCTCTGTGGGAATGTACTCTAACAACATGATTCACCTCAATACACAATCCTTGAGATGATGATATCAAATATCAATGTGCTTGGACCTATCATGAAAAACTAGATTTTCAAAGAGTTTGATACAACTCTGATTATCACAGTTGGATCCATCTGCTGACTAAACAAACCAATCAGGATCTTCCTCATCCAGATGGGCTCACATGTTGCCTGACTCGCAGCCATGTAATCTGCCTCTGCCAAACTGAGTGCAACTGATTTCTGTTTCCCTGCTGTACCAAGAAACTGTCAATGACCCAATACTATAGATCCCTCTTAATATGTTCTTCTTATCGGATGGATGCCCTGCCCAATTTGCATCAGTGAAGCCTTGAAACTTCACTCCCTCTGTTCGTCTGTACCATAATCCATACTGAGAAGTGCCCTTGAGGTATCTCAACACATTCTTTGCCACCTTCTTATACAACTTGGTAGGCCTCACCATCGCTTGACTAAGCTGGTTAATTACATAGCACATATCTGGTCATGTGTTCACCAAGTACATGAGTGAACCCACACGCTGCCTGTAAACAGTAGCTTCCACTACTTCTACATTAGCTTCCACTACTTCCCCTGAAGTAACATCCTCCTTCCCTTAGTTACCTACTAAAGGAGTCTCCATGGGTTTGCTGCTCTCCATGTAGAATCTCTTGAGTATCTCATTTGCATACTTGCCTTGAGACACAAACCACTCCCCATCTCTCTGCCATACCTCCATGCCAAGGAAGTAATGCATGAGACCCATGTGAAAATTCCTCAACATGAACCCCTACTACATCAATTGATGATATTACTCCTATTTGTTAATTACCTTTAAACAAATTACTTGCAGTTTTCTACGGCAAATATCGTAATACATACACTACAACCTTTACTTAATTCAATATTATGCGGAAACAAGAGACTGAGCTAGAAAGATAATACAACACAATAGACACTGTTATTTTTGGACAAATGTCCCTGAAAAAACCCAATGTGGGAAAACCGGTGCAACAATTATGAGGGTTTATTATTAAGCAATAACAAATTCTAAATAGATCTCTAAATACTTCTCAGGTAATTTAGTTACAGAGAGAGAAATGTTGGCTTGAGATTACCTCACACAATCATTGAGAAAATCCTTGCTGATCCGGATACTGAATGAAGTGCCTCTAGCTGGGTCTACGCTGCTCTGCGCAGTCCTCATGCAGTCTCGGTGTCACCTAGTCTCTTGATTGATTTGTTGTACGAAGTCTCTTCTCTCAGCCTCTCAGTGTCACACCCCAACTCCTGGCCTTTGAAACTGACTCTCCTCAACAAAATCTCATACTCTCTCTCACCCTCTGCGTTGTCTCTGCGTGGCCCTGTGTCAGCCTCTGCGTCTGGGCTACTGGATCACTCTCTGCCCCTCTCTGCTAATGATTCTCTGGCTGAGAAAATCTCTCTCTCTCTGGATGTTATCCCTGCTCCTCAACTGTGAGAAATCTACTCGATCAGAATTTCCTCCTGAGAACTTCTCACTTCAGAAATTTGATCTCTTGATCTCTTGGTGTGTTTTCCAAATGACCCTCAAGCCCCTTCTTATATCTTTCGGTTGGACAACCAACGACCTATATTAACTCCTAATCAAAGGCTCAGATCGTTTTGGCTTGATCTTCGTGAAAATTCCTTAATAGGATCCCCTACTGCAACAACTGATGATATTACTCCTATTTGTTAAATTCATTTTTAAAAATTACTTGCAGTTTTCTATGGAAAATATCGTAATACATACACTACATCCTTTACTTAATTAAATATTATGCATAAACAAGAGACTTAGCAATAAGGAAAATACAACACAATAGACACCGTTATTTTTGGACAAATGTCCCCAGAAAAACCCAATGTGGGAAAATCAGTGCAACAGTTCTAAGGGTTTATTATTATTAAGCAGTAGCAAATTCTGATTACATCTCTGAATACCTCTCAAGTAATTCAGTTACAAAGAGAGAAATACTGGCAAAAAGATTTGTGAGATTACCTCACACAATCATTGAGAAAATCCTTGCTGATCCGGACACTAAATGAAGTGCCTCTGGCAGGCCCTACACTGCTCTATGTAGTCCTTACGCAGTCTCTGCGTCA
Organism: Pinus tabuliformis; assembly: GCA_031772625.1. NCBI lineage: Eukaryota > Viridiplantae > Streptophyta > Pinopsida > Pinales > Pinaceae > Pinus > Pinus tabuliformis. The sequence goes on along the minus strand of CM062804.1, from coordinate 59,672,204 downwards.
ACCTCTCTAGGTTCTACGTCACCCAGTCTGTTGATCGATTTGCTGCCCGAAGTCTCTATTCTTAGCCTCCCAGTCTCACACCTCGGCTCCCGACTTTTGAAACTGACTCTCCTCAACAAAATCTCGGACTCTCTCTCACCCTCTGCGTGGCCCTGCATCAACCTCTACATCTGGGCTATTGGATCACTCTTTGCCTCTCTCTGCTGACGATTCTCCGGTTGAGAAAATCTCTTTCTCTCCGGATGCCATCCCTGCCCCTCGACTGCAAGAAATCTACTCGATCAAAATTTCCTCCTGAGAACTTCTCCTTTAGAAATTCGATCTCTTGATCTCTCGGTGTGTTTTCCAAATGACCCTCAAGCCCATTATTATATCTTTATGTTGGACAACCAACGACCTAGATTAACTCCTAATCAAAGGCTCAAATTGTTTTGGCTTGATCTCCGTCTTCTTTTAGAAGTTCCATCCACAATTAGATTAATACCCATTAATATTTCTAATTTCTTAAGTTTAGACTTAGGGTCCCATTAAAAATATTAATTATTTTAATAAAATTGTCTCTTGGTGGAATTTCCCAAAATGCTTTTTGGATTCTTTGGAAAATATGTGCCCAAGCCTCCCTGCAAAATTTGAGGCCTAGAGCACATTCGATGCTATCCCAAATACACACCCCATGTCCTTCATCTCAAACTCTCTTGCAAGGTCCTCCTTGCAAGATTTGATCAGTTGATCATCACCTGTCAGTATGAGATCATCAACATAAAGTACAATGATCAACAATTTACCTCCCACCACTATGTGGTATAGGTTCGCATCCGCTTCACTCTTCGTGAAGCCTGACCCGGTGAAGTAGCTATTTATCCTAGTGTACCAAGCACAAGGTGCTTGCTTCAACCCATACAATGCTTTCTTGAGCCGGCACACATGCGACTCACGGTCACAGGTGTCAAAACCTTTAGGTTTCTCTATGTACACCTCTTCCTCAATCATGCCATTAAGGAAGATTGTCTTTACATCCATCTAATGTATCTTCCAACCCATTTGTGCTGATAGTGCAAATATAGATCTGATTGACGAGTACCTTGCAACAGGAGTAAGGGTCTCATCATAGTCAATCCCCTCTACCTGTGAAAAGCCACAGGCCACAAATCTAGACTTACGCTTCTCCACACTACCATCTATAGCTTGCTTTACCTTGTAAAGCAATCGGGAGCTCACCACAGACTTATCCTCTGTTCTCGGGACCACATCCCAAACAATGTTATGAACTATAGAGTCATCTTCCTCCACCATGGAATCAACCCAAACCGACTATTGCACTGCTTCCTTAAAGGAAGATGGCTTTGTCATAACACACTCGCCCATAAGAGCCATGTATCCAGTGTACCTCTTAGGTGACCTCCTCTACTTGTGTTAAGAAGTGGGTGCTCCCACATTCTCCTGTGCATCATCCAACAATATGTCAACCTCTCTGGTGCGCTTTCTTCCCTCTCTGGAAGACTCTGCCTGAGTGGATGTCTCCACTCCCAGATCCTTTGCATGTGGCTGCTCCACATAAATCTGAGGCTCCTCAACCTCAGGAGCTAAAAGCTGTTCATCTGCATGTAGCTCAAGCTCCCTCTCAAGGGAAGCTCACATGACCTTCTCCTCATCGAATCTGACATCCCTGTGAACCATTGTCATCCTGTTGCTCAACAAGTACACCTGATAGTTGTGAAGTGTATCAGTGTACCCCACAAAATCCCCAACCTCGTTGTAGGCTCAAGCTTCTTCTGTGCATATTTGGTCACATGACAATATATCGATGACCTAAAAATCCTTAAGTGACGAACATCTGACCTCTTACTGGAATAAGCCTCATCTAATGTCTTCATCTCAAGTATTCTATGTGGGCTAAGGTTCTGAACATAAACCACTGTGTTACATGCCTCAACCCACAAGTGTAGTGGTATGCCCTGATCATGCAACATCGCCCTTGCTGCCCCTACTATGCTTCTATTCTTCCTCTCGGCCACCCCATTCTGCTGAGGGTTATGGGGTGTTTTCAACTCCCATTTAATCCCTTTTGCTGCATGGAAGTTCTTAAACTCGTTTGAGACATATTCACCACCATTATCACTCCATAGAGCTTTAACCTTCTTGCTCGACTCTTTCTCCACCAATGCTTTAAACTCACAAAACTTTGTGAAAGTTTGATCCTTTTTCTGCATGAAAAATATCCAGCATTTACGAGAATAGTCATCAACAAATATAACATAATACATGTGTTTGGCCGTGGATGCTGTCGAGAATGGTCCACACACATCTGAATGGACTCATTCTAGAATAACCTCTGCTTGATTGTCTCTGTCGTGAAAGGAAGACTTGGTGTATTTTCCCAAAGTACACCCCTTGCATGTATCAACTTGCTCAAGCATACCTTTGGGAAGACCGGTAGAGATCTGTTACAATATCTTCAAAGCCCCATGATGCAAGTGGCCCAATCACTTGTGCCACAACTCGCCAACGTCTCGGCTCTACACCCTTTCTGCTTTTGTGCTCAAAGCAACACACTCCTCTACCTCCAGCTTATAGAGATTCTTCACTCGAATCCCTATCTTCTTTACTTGACCCATGGCTATGTGTCGAAAGAATGCATTTCCTTTCGAGAATATCACATCATAATCTCTTTCCTCAAACATGGCAATGGATACCAAGTTCTTCTTCAGCTCGGGCACATACATAACATTCTTCAAGCTGAGTGGAGCTCCATGCTCCCTCTGAAAACTAGTTGGGCCCAATCTAGTAACACTACACTTCCCATCGTCACCCATCTCGATATGCATCTGGAGATCTTTCTCCTCCAGGTCACTGAATAACTCCTTGTCGCCAGTCATGTGGAATGAAGCTCCACTGTCTAAGTACCATACACTTCCCATCATGCAATGAGGCAAAATTCCAATTCGAATTAAGAGGCCAAAGCCTCACCTGCCGCTCCTCCTGAGGACTTCTTCTTGGACTTCTTGAATGGACAATTTGTAGCAAAATGGCCTAGGTCATGATAATGAAAGCACTTAACTTTCATCATGCCTTTTTTCTTACCTCCATGTTCAGAATCCGATTTGGAATGAGAAGCTTTCCCTTTCCCCTTCCTTGCCTTAATCGCTAAGGTGCAGTTCTCTTCATCATCAGTCTTTAATGAAGAGCCATCCCTGGAGTTCCTCCTGATCTCCTCTTGCATCAAATCCGACCATAGTCGTTCCCAATCTGGCAGCTTCTTCCGACCATTGACAAAGTCCTAATAACTATGCCAACTCTTTGGGAGTCCTAGAAGAGCAGGACCCACCATATCATCCTCGACAACTGTGATTCCAACACTTTCAAGTTCATCACGACACTGAGTGAACTTGGTCGAGTATTTTGGAATCGTCTCGCCTTTCTCCATTTTTATTTTTCGAAGTTTTTCCTTCAGTGCTAATTTACTTTGGTCACCGCTGTTCTGATACAAGTCCGTCAATGTTTTCCACATAGCATACGGAGTTTCCTTGCCATATTATCCGCTTCGCCTTCGCCGCACACTTCTTCCATTCGGCCAAATTCTGTGCATCCAATGTTGTTGGCTTAGGAATTTCTTGATCAACAAATTCCTTCAAGCCATTTATCTTTAGCACAGCCTCCATTCTGTCCCTCCAGAAATTCAAGTTGCTTTCCAAGGCATACTCGAGTCACAAACCATAGAATGACATATGCCAATCTTGAAGTATGCATTTCAAATTGGAATTTCACTTGTAATCCAAAACTCAAAACTTCAAAATCTCCTCTAGTACACTGTTCTCAGCTCCGATACCATGTAGAATTTCCAATAGATTCACAAGCTCATGCAATTTACTAAAGCACAAGACAAGAATCTACTTCTATAGAATTTTTCTACAAATCGGCTAGCTCTGATACCATGTAGAAATTCCCACCTGTAGATCACCTGATAATGCAATATACTAAAGAAAAATACTTGATCTACTTCTACAACCAATTTAGCAGAAGCTTAATCAAACATGAGCAACATCAATAAGAACACATATAACTGATATGGAGAAATCAACCACACATAACACATAAGAATTTACCCAGGGAAAGCCTCAGCCTAAAACCCCACTCTCTGTATTATCATACATAGGATTTATACAAATCCTTAGCTCTCACACAGCTAGCCAGCTCTCAGTACAATCCTCACAGATGAAGGTGGAAATATATAAGGATTACACAAAGCCTTAGCTCTCACAACTAGCCAGCTCTCAGTGCAATCCTCCTGGATGCTCACAGGAAATCAAGACTTCTCCTAAGCCTTCTCCTCTACCCTCCAAGCATCCTATTTCCTTGCACAGTTTTTCCTGGGTGATCCTCTTGTTACCAAGTGTAACACTGATCTCTCACACTGATCTCACACCCTGTAAAACTGCACAATCCTCAAGGAACCTTGATTCTTCCGCTTGGATGATTTTCCTTTATAGGAAAAATCCATCCAACTGATAGTACATTGTTCCTCCTCTGATCTCAATTGGGTCTTTCTCTGAACTGGCATGCATGAGGTATTTATGAAAGAATCTTCAGTTATCTGAAGTGCAACAGCTATATGCAAGCATGCATTAACTAACTGAACTTACTTAATTTAAACAAATTGTTTAAATCAAATATAACTGGACTTGACTCAGTTAACTGAGCCAACTAATTACTACTCAAATTAGAACTCATCCTTATCTCTTTAACTGATGGATAAATTCCTCAATTAATAGATAAACTGTTGCATGTCCTCACATAGACTTCATGTTTGATTTTTCACAACTAATTAACTCATGGTGAATTAATTAATTTATTTTCAAACCGCTGTTAATTTCAAATTCGATTTTTACTTCCTATTTTAGTCCAGGGACTGACTAAAAATAGGAATCCATCCTGAATTGCTAAAAATAAAATGCTATTTTTAGCACTTCCATTTTTCATTCCCTGTTGCCCAATCCAGCATTAGTACCCAAACTACTATTTATAGCAGTGCTATTTTTAGCACTTATATTTTTAGCAATTTCTTGTTGCCAATTTTTAACACTCCCTCTCAATAAGAAAGGCTGCATCTCGAACCCGATCCTGTACCTTTGGAATGTTCTGCATGCAACACATCTACCAAATGTGGTTGCTCCAACAACTCTCAGAACAAAAAAACTCCCAACTGACCTCTCTGTTGGGCTAGAAACATACTTTGATGTTGAAGCTCTACCTGCTGCTAACAAGTGCTCCCTCTCTGACCTTTGCGTTACTGCAACATCTCCATGCATCTCACATTGTTGCACCCTTCTCTGTGCTACCCTGCACTGTGCAACACACTTGTGCCTCTCGCATTGCTGCAACCTGCATGCTCTGCGCTGTCTTGGGATTCCCTACACTGTAACTCTCTCTGCTGCTCCATCCGCATCTGTCTCTACCCAATCAGTCAGTTCCTGCTACTCCACATCGGGGCTCCCGTAGCAAGGTCTCATCTAAGAGGTTGGGTACCTCAAGGATCCTGCCCCTCCTCCTTGGGACAATCACTCTACATCGCTCCACCTCCTACCTGGAGGTATGGATGCATGTGATCCCTCTGCCCACCTGGCTCGAAATTTCCCCCTACTGGAGGTCTCTGCATGAGTAGATGTCTCTACTTGATCTCCTCTCAGCTTCTCTAGTTGTGGCTGCTCCATAACCTCCCGAAGCTGCTTCACCAATCGTGGCTCCTCCAAAATCGTCTGAGACTTCTCCTGGCGCTGCATGTTGAGAGGTAATTTAATCTCCCTCTCAACCACCGAGTATCTAACCTTTTCCTTGCTCCTCAAGGCTTTGCATGCATCTTGTACCTCAAGTGCATACAGGTTCTTGGCTAGCACACCAATCTGTTTCATCTTTCCCGCCGTCACGAAATTTCCTAGAAAAAAGAGCTGATTTTAAATTAGCGATATCTCCCTCATCCGAACTCCGATTCAACCGATTTTTTTTTTGAATTTGGGTATTTTTCCATAAGGAATCTAAATCTACTATTTGTTTCTGAAATTTTTTTACATAAATTTTTAGATCTGCTCTGCAAACTCTCAGGCCAAAACTCAAAACTTTGAAATCTCCTCTTAGTATACTGTTCTTCCTTGATCACCTGTGCTCTGATACCATGTAAATTTTTTCTAAAAATCAGCTAGCTCTGATACCATGTAGAAATTCCCACCTGTAGATCACCTGATAATGCAATATACTAAAGCAAAATACTTGATTTGCTTTTACAACCAATTTAGCGGAAGCTTAATTGAACATGAGCAACATCAATAAGAACACATATAATTGATATGGAGAAATCAATCACACACAACACAGAAGAATTTACCCGGGGAAAGCCTCAGCCTAAAACTCCACTCTCTGTATTATCATACATAGCATTTATACAAAGCCTTAGCTCTTATGCAACTATCCAGCTCTTAGTACAATCCTCACAAATGAAGGTGGAAATACATAAGGATTACACAAAGCCTCAGCTCTCACAGCTAACTAGCTCTCAGTGCAATCCTCCTGGATGCTCACAAGTAGTAAAGACTTCTCCTGAGCCTTCTCCTCTACCCTCCAAGCATCCTATTTCGTTGCACAGTTTTTCCTAGGTGATCCTCCTGTTACCAAGTGTAACACTGATCTCACACCCTGTAAAATTGCACAATCCTCAAGGAACCTTGATCATTCTGCTTGGATGATTTTCCTTTATAGGAAAAATCCATCCAACTGATAGTACATTGTCCCTCCTCTGATCTCAACTGGGTCTTTCTCTGAACTGGCATGCATGAGGTATTTATGAGAGAATCTTCAGTGCTCTGAAGTGCAACAGTTATATGCAAGCATGCATTAACTAACTGAACTTACTTAATTTAAACAAACTGTTCAAATCAAATATAACTGGACTTGACTCAGTTAACTGAGTCAACTAATCACTACTCAAATTAGAATTCATCCTTATCTCTTTAATTGATGGATAAATTCATCAATTAATAGATAAACTGTTACATGTCCTCACATAGACTTCATGTTTGATTTTTCATAACTAATTAACTCATGGTGAATTAATTTATTTATTTTCAAACAGTTGTTAAGTTCAAATTCGAATTTTATTTCCTATTTTAGTCTAGGGACTGACTAAAAATAGGAATCCATCCTGAACCGCTAAAAACAAAATGCTATTTTTAGCACTTCCATTTTTCATTCCCTGTTGCCCAATCCAACACTGGTATCCAAACCGCTATTTATAGTAGTGCTATTTTTAGCACTTCTATTTTTAGTAATTTCTTGTTGCCAATTTTCAACAACTTCTACTTTCAACCAACGTAAGCGATTGATGAAAACAATATGAACAAGAAAAAGACAAATTAATGGCTCATAACATAATAAGTTTTCCTGGAGAAACCCACGTCTCCAAAACCCTACCTATCTGTATTGCACCAAATCAAAAATATGAGTGAAGATACAAAACATGTTCTCACTAGAACAATTCCGCACAAGTATGCTCAACTTTCTCAGTGCACAAGCTAGCTCTTGGCCAACACTTAACCAATTCTGCAACTCTCCAAGCCCTTCACCTCTTGCGTCATTCGTAGGATGAATAACCCATATTTAAAGGGAATTCATGCTTCCAAAATTGTGCAATCCAAACATATGATCAATATCTGATGCATGCATGATATTTACACTCCAATAAATAATATAACTAAGAGTACACTGTCCCTGCACTCTAATCTCAACTGGGACTTTCTCAGAATCAACATATATGAGTTTCTGATGAGGAAATCTTCAGTTAACTAGAGTGACACTTGTGGATGCACTAGTGCACTAATTAACTGTTAACTCTCTATTAGTTCCACAAACAGTTTGGAACTAATTTAATTGAACTTAACTCAATAGACTGAGTGATGTAATTTCCAACTCATACTGGACCTCTAAAACTTAGGGAGAACATATAAATGACTACAGAAAGACTTCCAACTTGAAATTCCTAAGTTAATTAAATTAATTAAACTATTTACATGTTACTATGAGAAAAAAATTCAATTTTAATTGACAATTTAATCCAAAGACAAATCAAATTGGAATTTCTTGTTGCCATTTCTCAACATTAATTATACCTTTCCTATTAAATTTTTAATTAAAAATTATTAATAATATATTACAATTTATATTCATTATAAACATACACCAAATTGGTGTATGAGATCCCCTTGTTTGTCAGACAAGAAACCCATCTCCAAGTCTACGAAAACATACATACTCTACCCTTATGATTTTGAATTTGTAACCTCTTAAAAAAACACATGCTCTTATACAGTGATGTGTGGTTTGACGGTAAGTCACTTGGGCGAAGCTTGGGAGACCGAAGTTCAAATCTCATTGAGTACACTGACCTGCTATGGTGGAAGCTAAAGGGGCGGATTCCCCAATCTCGTCTTGGTGGCACGTGAGTTTGCTCTTCCTAAAATCATAGGATCTTAGTATACTCGACTTACAGGTGGTTGGATGTACTCCTGGTGTTATAGAGGCAGCTCGACAGCTACGACTTGCAGGTGGATGTACTCCTGGTGTCTGCTCTTCCTAAAATCATAGGATCTTAGTATACTCGACTTACAAGTGGTTGGATGTACTCCTGGTGTTATCGAGGCAGCTACGGCAGCTACGACTTGTAGGTGGATGTACTCCTGGTGTTATAGAGACAGCTAGACAATTACCGATTCACCATATGGTTAAAAAAAATAAAATAAACAAAACAACACATACTCTTAATCATTATGCTCAATCACTTTGAAATTCAATTCATAATGAAACATAATCTATTGCTATAAAATTTAAACTTTTAATACTTACTCGATATATATTTCTTACTAAACTCTTAATTGATATTTCCTACTACACTCTTAATTGAACGTTATTGACAATACCTTCCCATTTATATAATAATAAACAATAAAATTGAGCATAACTTACCTAAATAATTCACCAGATTTGACCATAACCTTCCCGACCATTGACCAATGCCTATTTTTTAAAAAATTTAGAAAACTCTACACCCCTAGCATGCTAAAAGGAAATCACCTGCCACCATTTTTGATCACCATTGCCGATCGGCTGCAGTTCCTCCCTAGGCACCATTTTTTCTTCACTATTGCCGACCGACTGCACCCCGCCAAAGTCGAGAAAGTTTATGGATTTCCGCTCCTGGCCCCCGCGAACCAAAAAGAAAAGTGACTGTTCTTTCACCGCAGTAATTTTCCGTTAAAAACTCAAATTAAGAAGATCGGGTGGCTCCGAGCCAGCGCAAAAACAGGAAGGTCCAAGTTTCGATTCTTCGGACGCTCATGGTATTCCGCTGAGAGAGGGAGGGGGATCTCGGAATCCGGAAAATTTTGGAAGTGCTGAGTTCGATTCCCGGGGGTATAAATAAGTGCTGCGAATGCGTGGTTCTGTTGCTTCTGAGGTTGTGTCAACATCGCTCTTTCGGACAGCTGGCAGGCATTTCGTATATGATACTGTCACGCTGTACGGCCGCATACTGTTAAAGGTAAACACCGCGACAACCTTTAAACCCCGCTCCGCCTCGCCCCGCTTGACCGAAGCGCGCTGTGAATAGGAGAGGGCCAGGAAACTAATAAGCCTTTAGGCTTTACCAGGGTCAAAGCCGTAGAGTAGATCTGGTGGAGTTAACTTGTCGAGGTTACGGTTGTGAATTACAGAGTTACCCAGAATAAAACAATAATAGGAATAATATATATTCGGAATCGCCTTGGCGGTTTATTTTACAAAGATGCAGTGTTTAATTAGATAAATATTTCCCTACAATAAAAGGAAACTGGCAAATACATTTTCGCTTTAATGTTCTCTATTGTTGCAGGGTTTGGTGCCGCTGAATGCTCGGGGGTGGAGAGGTTGACTCGAGCAGATTTACTTTCAGCGCTGTCTATTGAGGTATTTCGTCAAAAAATTTGATTTATCTGCTTTACGGCCGTTGTTCTGATCTGATTTGTGTCGAATTTCATGCCTCATTGAATGAATTCTATGAAATACGACGCTTCGGGTCGGGAATGCTCTTTTCTTCTTCGTCTTTGTCTGTGTTTCAGCTGTCGTTTTGATGTAATTCCTACAAAACTTAAGCCCGAACTCGGAGAACCGTATATATTTAGGGGAAGGAATAAGGCTTCTCAACTTCGCTTCCTTCGCCCTTCGATTTGATTTGATTTCCGATGAAATTTTTGCCTGCAACAAAGAATTCGCGAAAACCTAATGCATTAAGGTTGGAAAGCTCCGTCAGGAATGAAAACCTATGCAGGATGGCAGGAGAGTATTTGCTCGTTTGGCCGTTCTTTTCTTATATTTTATGCAATGAAACCCTTACGTGCAAACCCTTGTAATATTTCCGGTCTCCTGTCAGTTATGAACGATCTATGGTTACCTCGTCTTGTCTGTGAAGAATTTATCATTTTACTTTTTTATGTGTGTATGGTTTTGAAAGTGCTTCATTTGAACTCTAGAAGCATTGCAATTTGCCCGAATATGTCAGGCGCCGTATGAGACCCGTTTTCACAGGTGGGACGGCCCTTGGAGGGCGAACCTTTACCTAGAAGCACTTCTATTCAGCTATGTTGCCGTGTCAGGGGGTGCACTGCTCCGCTAAAATAACCCAGGACATACAGCTGGCTATAACTGCTTATTCGTGTTTCCGGGGAATTCTTCAATAATTTACATGCAGTCTCAAATAAGACTGATAAAAATTCGAAGCATGGAATGAAATAATTTTTTGTGTGTTAAGTATAGTTGAAGTTGAATATTTTATTTAATTCCTGGCAACCTTGTTGAATAAATGAGTAACACAGAGCAGACGAGGCAAAATTGTGGCAACATCCGGCAGAAGCTTGGGGATATAAAACATTCAATACAGGTCCAGCTCTAGAAGTTCCACAGTAAAGTTCTTGCACATTTTTCCCAGGCATTGACGGAGCAGTCGGAATAGAAATGAAGGGCAGGCATTTTGTTACAGTCTCTAGGCCCCTTGAACATGGATATCCTAGAGATGGACAATTTAAATATGTCGTTCGTTGAAATCTTTGAAGGTCTGCCAAGTATCTATCCAAAATGTGGAAGACTGAGAGGTTTTCTGGCAGAGGTTGGAAGATGACATTATTCATTTTTCCGCAGTACTATTTATATATTGTAAAGGCCCAATATTACATATTTCTAGGTTTCTGGCTGTTTATTGATCAGACAAAACAACATAGCTTAAATTCACTGTTACAAATGAAGTTTGTGTCCAAACGATATACACTTATTACTGAAGCCCGCTTTTTCCAAAAAATTCAAAATTTCAAGCAGTAAATACATTCAACTTTTGGACAAACCTAATAATACAGTCAACGTACGACTTTGTTGGTCATTGCTCACATCCTTCAGGCATATCTGGGCATCCCCCAATGACTTCTATCTCTGCTAATTTCAGCCACGCCTTCTGTTCATGTGAACACTGGTCTGATATCTGAGATTCTGAATCCGCTGCTTAGCTCCCAAGCTTTATATCACCCAATCTACAATCCTGCCTTGCCATCTCTCTGATGTCCACACTGAGTGGTGCAAAATATAATCGAGACATTGGTGAATAAACCTTTTTATGGATGTTGTTTTTTGCCGTTGTGTTTGGAGGAATCCACTGTTGCTTTATATAGTTTGTAAATTCTAATGGAATTTTGACTAGAATTTTACAAGCTTTCCCAGGTGTTTCTTTTGACCACACAAAAGTTTTCTTTCCTGTTCTTGAATGATCAAGGTCCAGCCATTCATTCTCTTTGTTGACAGTTTGCGATCTTTTACTATCTTCGACTTTATGTTCCCATTGTTCTGCTCTCTAATATGTTAGTGCATTATGTCCTCTCCTCGACTTCATTTTGCTTTTTTTCCCACAAAGAAAAACACAACTCCTCTTGTGTTGGTTTGTTTCCTTAAAAGTTCAGTGCCTCAAAAAGGAGACCCTCATAGAGCTGATCAAGAATGCACAATGCTAAATGCTGAAGATTAAAAGAGAGAAGGACAAAACTGAAAGATTAAAGGTCAATGCCGAAAGCATAAAGATGAAAGGTTAAAAACTTGAAAGCTAAAACAAAGCGTAAGCCTAAAAGCTAAAAGCTGTTATAAACCAAACTTGGGATCTGTTTTTTCCAAAAATTTTGAAAACTGATGGGTGCTAACCTCAGCAAATAGCAAAAAAGCAACAGCAATAATTGTAAAACCAGCAACAGCAGATTCAGTACTGATAATAGAATATACCGTTGTCTATTTGCTATATGTTTTGAAGGTTTTTCAGGTGTATTTTCTGGTCTAATTTGCCCAGATTGTGGTGGGGATTTCTTGGAATCACAAGTTTGTGTTGTGAACTCTCTGCAATCTGAGTGCACCAGAGTTTTTCCTTTCGCTAAAAAAAGTTTCGCCGGATTCTGACCAAAATCTCGAAAACATATAATGGTTAAACAATGCCATTGAAATTTTGAATTCCGGCTATTTTCCAACAGTAGATTTGATGGTAGATTCTATAGCACAAATAGCATAAGAAAAAATGAGAGCAGTTGTTGGTAGCAAGGCCTCAATGCTCAAAATCTTCTGCACATGAAGTCTTAAACTTCTCTTGAAGGTATAGATGTGAACTCAGTTCAAATCCATGGTATATAGATGCTCTTCTTGGCCCAAATATTCTCTTCTAGACTACCTGCAATAGCACTTCACAAAACCCCCTACTTTAATGCCTAAGAGCCATTTTATAGCCAGTGATCTGACTTTTTAAAGAAAAGAGGATTCACAATTCTTGAAGAGTGGCACTTATGCTGGGCTGACTAAACAAAATATTTATGGATTTATGAATAATCTCATGATTAAGAGGGATATACGTGCGAGCATGCACAAATGTAGACTTTATGAGATGTATTTGTAACTCTTTATTACTAACAGAGGTTGTTATTGCTAAACATCATAACTGTGCACTCTTCATGAATCGCCTTGTCTAAAAGCAATCACAGTGTTGGATGTTGCAGTACTTCAAATCATTCTCATTTAATGTTCTTTTAGAACTGATTCTTTGATTGAATGAGATACTTGCACTATATATTGGTTCACAATTTCTTATCTTGTATTGTCATTTAAAATTTTCATGGCAAATTTTTTTTCATGGTAACCATTGTTAACATCTTGGGAGTGATGCATGCATCACGGTTTTCTTGCTTTCTATTATTTAGAAATCTGTGTTTCTTCAACTCTTTTACCACAGGTTTCTTAACAGTAGGAGCAGCACATTGCATTTCTATTCAGTTATTATTTCCATATTCATTGTGCAACCATTCTGGTGGGTCTCTTAAATTTTATGGTTTGGTATTATCCTGGAGACACTACTACAGTATGCTGCTGACCACCCCTTTCCTGCAATTGTAATTTGTTTTAATCTGCGCTAAAATAATTATAGTTGTTCACATGACCTGGGTGTTGCAATTGTAGCTATGGTTGGTCTTCATAAAATGATTTATTTTCATTGTATTTGAGAAAAAACAAAATTATTATTTTTTATTTCAAGTGGCTCTGCAAGTGCTAGGCTGGTTCTTCTAGATGATCAGGTCAACTTACTTAGAAACTCACATGATGGCCAGTTGGCTTGCCTTGAAACTTTCTCATTCGAATCACATGATGGCTAGTTGGCTTACTTTGAGACTCTCTCATTCAGATCACATTATGGCTAGTTGGCTTGCCTTGAAAGTCTCTAATTTGAATCACATGATGGTAAAGTCGGCTTGCCCCATAGACACACCCATTCGGATCATCTTGATGAATATAATTAGACCTCACTCGTCCTCCTTTGAGAGTAATTTGATCACTCACTCAGATCTGATTGGATCTCCCATGCGAAGGACTACAAGGAAGAATGTAAGAGTATATCAAGGCAAGAAGTCTTTGTTTTATCTCTCTCCAAGATCTAATCCAGTCCGAGTTGCATTATAAAGTTTTGTAGCTTCTGTTGGAAGGTTCGAAGTCCAAGTTCTGTGATCACTACTGTTACACTACTTGTCCGAGAGAATTGTCATCCGAGTTCAAGGCTGAGTTCTAGAAGGGTGTATCAAAGTACTTTCTGAGGTTTGAAATCTGCCCTAGTTTGAGATCTTTGGCTGCTAAAGGTTGGTCTCTAGGCCAAGTCCTAGAGAGGCATCATATATATGTATTGTTTCGAGATTTGTAACATTAGTCCTGGATTTGGAAGGAGGTCCAAATCTGCCCTAGTTTGAGATCATTGATTGTTGGCCTCTAGGCTGAGCCCTAGAGAAGTATTGTTTGTGTGATGTTTTGTGATCCGAGCTTATGTTTAGTTCGAGCTTGAGGCTTCCTTAGATCTACAACCAGGATGAATCGTGAGACAAGATACGAGGTATTTAAAGACTGTAATTGGCTTGAGTTTGGTGTTTCCTTAGGACTGTACTCTATCGGAAAGCCGAGCTTTAGAGTTAAAGTGTTATACAAGCTTGGGTACCATCTTACGAAGAGAAGATCAATCTCTTGAAGTTGATTTTTTTGTTCAAATCGTGTTGGACTACTTGTTGATATTGTATTGGAGACATTTTGCATTGGTGACCTAGCACATGTGGAAGCCTTATTGTGGTTAGAATAGTCCATGTTTGTATGTATTGTTGAAGGATATCTCTAAGGAAAGAATTTGTTGGGTTTTCTCCTTAGTGGGGTTTTTGCTCTTGTCTTTGACCTAAACATTGGTGTCTCTTGTTATTGTGCTCTGTGATCTCTTCTTTCTCCTTAGTATTTTATTTGATGAAGAGAAAGTAATTACAAAGGAAACCTAACATATTCACAGATAAACATCGAAAGTTCATAAATCTCTCTTGTACACATTGTACTTGGATTTTCAACACTTGGTCTGTTGTTAAAGTATTTGATTCTTAGATTCCAAGTTTGACAAATTGTCTTGAGCTTTTGTAAATAATCTTGAAGTTCATTTATCTTAGACTTTTTGGTCTTCTAATATCTTGAGCCTTTATTCACTCTCTCTAAGTGCTTGAAAATAATTTCTCCCAACCTGATGAGTTATTTTTTTGCGACTCAAATAAAATGTTTCCATGTGTGAGCTTCTCAACCTTAGAAGGATAGTATTTAAAATTGGAATTAGTGATCGATCTGGTCCACCTATCAAATCGGTTTTTGGATCGGAACTGGGAAAACATGATTAGTTAGATCTCAATGAATCGATCTTTAAAAAAATACATGAAATGATTAATTTTTAATGAAAAATTTGTTTTTGATTTTTAAAACCATGGTTCCAAACGAATAAAAAGACAAAATATGCAAAGTTTGCTCATCTATATACCATGAAAAGGTGAATATATTTGTTAGGTCCCTATAATACTAGTGTATCTCCACTATTGTTATTGGTGTGCCCTTACATTATTATTGTTATGTAGGCCCTAATTATATTTTGACCCTTTAGACTCCTATATATATTTTTTTAATTTTTGATTTTTTCTCGAAGAAAAAACGTAATTTTATTAATATAACAAAATCACATTTTGCTTGTACATTACACACTCAGAGAGTTCACCCATTGGTGGCCTTGCCATGCTCCATTGCTGAAAATGGGCATAAAAATGATTCAGAGCATGTGATTCTTAATAGTCAAAATTTTCATCATAACTTGCCCATATAATGTTGTTCAAAATAGTTCCAGATATAAAGATGATATAGCTTGAGAGAGCTAGTGGTACCAAAAGAAAATGATCATCTGCTAAATGCTAATGATGAAGGGGTGATGATAATATTATGTTGTAACACCATTTATTTGCTTGTTGTTCTTCCATGTGCCTAGAGATAGAGTAGAGCTAGCCTTTGTGCGTTGATCTGCCGCATGGTTCCTTTCCCTGTAGATATGTTTGCGGAAAATCATGTTAAAATGTTGCTTAAGGCGAAGAACCTCTTCAAGAATGGGACATAAAGTGTGAATATGACAACATTGCACATTGTTGAACCAGTGTATCATAAGCGCAAAGTTACCAAAGATTTGAAGGGAGAGAACCCCCTTTTTTAATAGCAAACAGAAGAAGAAGTTTTAAACTGAGGAGCTACGCATAGTAATTAGAACCTCTACCAAGGCCACTTGGAATCCTTAAAACATGATTTTCATCCATGTGAAGGATAGCTCCGCCTCCACATGAGCCATCAACTGTAGTGGCATTGTCGAAATAAGCCCAAGGGATAGAGTTGTCATACTGTTCAACCACCACAATACAGGGGGGATGAGAGGATTTGTTCGAAGGGAGGAGATTCGAATCCTCATCTCTAATTCATACATGGGTGATATTGAAGGCCACAATGTAGTTGTCCCACAAATGTTTAAAAACGGGGGGTAAATTTAGTACGTGTGTTGAAATTCAACCTTGAAACCAAATAGTGCTTATTGTATGATTTGCAACTTGGTTAAGAGTGAATATTCCTTGAGCATTGAGAAAATGTACCATATCTTCAGGGAGAAGGAAGCCTTCCCCACACCCAACACACGAATCTCTGCCGATCTTGACTTTGCACCCATTCCAACCTTCCATGCGAGGCTATTCTCGATCATAGGGAAATAGGAGAGCACCACTTTCCATATAATAAACATTTTTACCCTTTTCTTGTTGGGAGATCTGATCCAGCCATTAATCGATTGAGGGAAAATGTATTTTCGAATGGCAACAGTAGTCCATAAGATACATGTAGTGAGGATCCTCCAACCAACCTTGACAGCAAGGGCTTTTGCAAAAGAAGGGAGATTTTTTAGGCCCCAACCACCCCAAAGTTTGGGAAGGGAGATTTTTGTCCCACATGATCCATGCAAATACTCTGACTTCCTTACTACCCAACCACAGGAATTGACAACACAACCTACGAATGTAGTTGAGAACCCTAATAGGTATCTAGGCCAAGGACATCTAGAAGATGGGGATGGCTTCTAGAACAAATTTGATAAGAACCAACCTTCCTACCCTCGAAAACCAGTGGAAGCACCATGAGTTTATTCTTTTTCAATTCTAGCACTAAGCCACTACTGGTCTGCCCTCCTGTAGTCGTTTGGTGTTAAGTGAAAGCCAAGGTATTTTAGTCAAGATTCCAGCTCAAGAAAATGGTAGGGGAAAAGCAATTGAGCCTGCGCACCTTCGTCCCTTGGGAGACTATGAAAGGAAAGGGATGATTTCTGATCATTGATTACCATGCTAATGGCTTGTTGAAAGAGTTCGATTTGAAGCTAGGAAGCAAGAAGAAGAAAAGCGAAGGTTTTGGGAGGGAAAAAGGACGAAGAATCTCTGTTTTGGGATCTTTCTCTCTCACACTTGCGAAGTTCTAGGGTTTTCGATGCTACAGAAGGAAGCCAAAGTTGTAGGTCCGAGTTGCAGTAGGACGAGGTGCAAAATCTTGTAGTTGGGAAGGAAAAAACCCTATATTAACCTCATTGACATTGGGAGAGCTGTCTTGCTCTAGGAAGGTTTTAGGAGGACACTGGATTAGGGTTTCCAAAGAAGCTGCAAGGTTGAAATTGCAGGTTCGAAGTTGTAGGACGAGTTGCAGTATGGGAGCTGGCAGGTTGAAGTAAGTGTGTAGTAGTTTGGTGCATAATCTGGAAGGACTTGAGGAAGGGATGACTTGGTACTAGGAGAAGGACTTGGTCTAGGGTTTGGGTTTTTGTATCTCATTTGAACCAGATTTTAAAAAGAGAAGAGTTTCCAGGTTTTCCTGTTGTAGGGGTTTTTCCCAGGATGAGAGCCTAATATATGTGCCCTCTATTGTTGCAGTTTATGTTCTTGATTTTTCTTTGATGAAGGATCTAACTAAAAGAACACAAGAATGCTAATAAGTTCACAAGTAAATATCAAGTTTAAGGAAAATAAGTATAATAGCTGCCACTATTGAATTTTCAACATACCCCAATACAATTTTGGATAAAATTTGATAGCCCATGTGCTGTGTATAGATGACTAAGGATTGACTCATAAAAATGCATGATGGCTGACAAAAAGGTCTTTGAGGTGCCAATGTCTTTGTGTCTTTGCAATAAAGCCTCCCCAAGGATAGAGTTATTTTCAAGTTTACAAAACAACAATAAACTCTCGAAGAGCAATGTTGGCTTCCTCAGTTATGGCTTTGAGTGTAAAGATGTGACTAATAGTTTGGTGTTCATGTTGTAATCCAACCTATCCTCTAGCTTGAAGTTGCCTCCGCTCAAGCTCCATAGGGTGTTGCAGGTGGAGGGATGTAGCATAGAGGGCTTCAAGAATGTGTGGCACAACATGATTGTCCTATAATTGTTGGGATATGAGCTTGGGTCTGATTTGTATATAGGGTGAACAATATGCTATGACCAAGTTGGTGGGAAACCGATATAGAGCACATGGTTGAAGAGATCAACTAAATACAGAACCAAAGTATGAAGACCAAATTCAAGAAGGAGAGCGGTTTATAATCTCTGTGAAATGAGGAAGATAGTAGACTACTGTAGGAAACAAAATTAAACATTGGTGGGCAAATCCACTTTCCCGTCTCTAGGAATCCCTTCTAACTTGCACAATAACCCTTAGTTGGTACCTAAATGGTAGAAACGGACTCTCCAACCAGCTTTCTCTACTGGTTTGTTACCTGGGCCTATTTGACCAGTTGGGATAGGGACACGAATATATGAGTGTCGGTGATCTCGGAAACAAGACAGCAAGGACATGTTATATATATATATATATAGCAAATTAGTGAATTATTACACATACAAAACTGAAATGTAGACAAAGATTGAAATCTCATACAATTTTACATGTTGATGATACAAATTCAATCATATTACTAGTATTACATCAATGACAATAAAATGATAAACATGCAAGAAATTAGAACCATAAGCTGCAATTTTCTCATTAAGTATTCCAAATCAAAATGTATTACATAGATACTGAGTCATTGCTACTATAGGTAGAAACGTTGATGGCAAATGCAAAACAGGGTAGCTACTAGATACTAGAACCATAGATGATAGGGTCCATGATCTTATTGGTAAACATCTACCTTCTCACACCAATCATCATTTAAAACTGTCTCCTTGACCTTTTTGGAAGAAGCTTGATCTATGTTTCTCTAAAAAGACCAAAACTCCTCCCTTTCCTTTGACCTTTACCAATTGCCCTTGATGATTGAGCTATAATCTGTGTGAAATGAGGAAGATAGTGGACTACAGTAGGAAACAAAATTAAACATTGGTGGGCAAATCCACTTTCCCATCTCTTGGAATCCCCTTCTAACTTGCACAATAACCCTTAGTTGCACTCCAAATTTCTTCATAGCTCCAACTTGCTGTGTTGAAATGACAGAAAAAGAACAGAAAATGTGATTTAAAGTCGTTCACATGGGGAACACGTGTCAAATTTTCAAGACATGTTGAGGGAAATTGTTTGACACATGTTTGGCATGTGTCCCGTGAACAGGACATGTGTCCTAACATCTTGGTGTCCAACATGCGAAATATAGGACAACCCCTATTTGTATGTGTTTGGTTACTTAGGTGGTCGTGGTGAAAACATATAATATAGTGCTGCTGAAAGACATGTGAGAGTTATTGTGTGGATAACCAACTAGAGAACACGGTCAACCATACCTGGAAAGAAGTGTTAGGGTTTATAAATATCTTCTCAGCATTGGGTTGACCCTAGGCACAAAATCCTCCTTGAAGATAGATAAGTGGCCAAGAAGAGAAGGCATTCAATCATACCTTACCACCTTTTTGTTGAATGCATGCTATCTAAAAATAGAACCTCCCCAGAAAACCATGACAACAATGTCAACATAGTTTGTGGATTTTGGCTGAACTGTGAATGAAAGGGCCACTGGAGTATGCTGGTCACCTGAAGGAACATGAGGAAGCACAATTTGTTGAGGAAATGAATTTGCCACTCAAAAGTACATCCAAGAGAAACTGAGATTACAATGGGGAAAAATAAAGTCCATGTGGAGCATTGAATGATCCTGTATATAATATGCTCAATAAGGACAATTAACAGTGTGGAAGAAAAAAATCCACACAACAAAGCTTGAACCATTGAAGGAAGATGCAAAACATTCGTAGTGTCATCAATAAAATAGAGAGAAATAGATCTTGTGGAAATGTGAGTGGAAACTATATCAAAAGTTTTGAGAAGGGTCTCCTTTCCCAAACAAGCAGCCATAGGCTTGTTAGAGTCACCTTAGATTGGTGATCACTTTTTCTCAACACTGTATTCAGAGATAGTGTTGTTTCTTATTTCTCTATCCAGCACTGTTTTAGGGCTGTTTCAGGTCTGAAACTAGGATTTTTCAGCACTCTTTAGAACAGCTCTAGATTTCTAGGTTTTTTAACCCTTTCCTTCATGCCCTTTTAAGGCAGCACCCTCATCATTTCACCTCTTTCAGACAAAATACTGAAGTTTAAACTTTATACTTTATAGGGCTATATCAGGTTTGAAACCAAGGCTTTTTTAGTCCTGTTCCAGAGCAGCAGTGTTATTTTAGTGCTTTTTGAACATTCTTCCCCATGAGCACCCTCTTCATTTTCATCTTTTTTGGTTTTTACAGTGAATTTGATTGATTACTTTTTCAGATCGGTGTTCTTGTAAGGCATGACACCCTATCATTCTCTTTTTTTTCCTGCCAGAATTTAGATCGGTGTTGTTGTAAGGCATGACACCCTATCCTTCACTTTGTTTCTGCCAGAATTTGGAACAGCACTTGTATTGCGTGGTCTTTTTTCTGTTTTTCAAGGTTTTTTTTATCTTGGGCTTTTGTTGGTGGGATTGTCATTGTGGAACAAGGGTTTGGAGTTATTCTTGTAAAAGATATCGAGAAGGCTACAGAATAGAACCATTGCCCTAAAGGGTTGTGGATCTGGGGCTTGTCAGATTTCTTCCTTAGTACTTCTAAGGAGATCCGCTTCTCATATTTGATTTGGAGGATCACTTGGTGAAGGAATTTGGTGGGTTATACAGTTGATATGTAAGACTATTATCTAGTGGCATTTGCCCCAAGGGTTGCAGAACCAGGCTTTGGGTTTCGAACCCATCTTAGCCCCTTTTATTGTTTTCTAGTCTTCACAAAGACTTCCCTCTGTTGGGCTAGATAGACTATTTCTTTGGCTATGGTGTGTACTTTACAAATAAAGCTATTCCAAATTCAAAAGATAATATCTTGATTTTGTCTGCACTTTATTTGGAGACACTCAAATAATAGAATATTGAGTTGGGTCCCTCATCACCATAATATTTCTTATCCTCAAAGTCAAACAGATCTCTAAGTGTTTATGAATGACTAAGAGTTCTGTTGTTGAAAACATTCTGCGATTTTTGCACAAGTTCTTCGCTTGTTACTCTCGTGGTTATGTTTGTTTTGCTAGACGGGTGAAAAGGTATGAACCTGTGAGGGAGTCATTATAAATTGCTGTGGGAGATGGTTGATGTAGTTCACAATTACCATTTAAGGCTAGGATCTCTGTGTAATATGACATGTGTTTTACTTTTGAAGTTTTTTTACATGGTTGGTATTTGGAAAGAAACAATAAAAATAACACTTCAAGTGATATTGTAAAGGAGCATTTAGAGAATATTTGTAAGTCTGTCACTGCTTGATAACATAATAATCTAAATATGTAAAGCTGGGTGAGCCAGTGAATATTGGTCAGCTAGACTCTAGTGTGGCTGAGAATGCCTACTGTCCATTAGTGATCTTGCTGATATTGCCTAGTGACCACTCATTGATATTATTTAGTGTCCTGAAAGCATATGCACTATAATGGGTAGATGCGGTATACCTTTTTATTGCCTGCATTAGGTATTCTCAAGGTGCATAATCTTTTATGATTCAAGGCTGCTACTGATGAAACCTTGTCCAGTGAATGTTTTTAGTGCACACATGTACTGCACTTGTATTTTATACTCGCATTTATCTTTGACCTTTTTACTTTTTTTTTTTTTTTTTTTTAAATTTAAATTTAAATTTTTATTTATTTTTAATTTTTTTATTCTTTCTCATTTTTAAATAATCCATAGGTGACTTGGTCAAAGATGATCACCTAAATATGTATATCTTAGTGGTAACCTCAGGAGAATTTGTCGCAGGTGATTACTCCACCAATTTTGTATTTTGATAAATACATAATACAATACAAAGTTTACAACTTTATGGGTATGTGTACAGTTCTTACAATCTCGTCTTTTGCTGACATACTTGTTCTGCTATTTGTTTGTTGTTATATTCGAGTATCTCCACATTTTGATATGACTGTTCCCATATTTGGATACTCTTATTGAGCAAGGGTATACTCCCTAAACCATAATGCATTGTGACTAGTTCAGTGTGCACTGTGTATATATCTGTGTGTGAGTGTCTATATATATTCTGTTTGTTTTTTGTTTTTCAATATAATGAACAAAGAAAATCTTAGAGATGCCTGTATATTAAGCACAATTTTGGCTTTCTGATACATTTTGAAGTAAATCTCTCGTTGTTGCCTGTTAGATGCAAATTTTGAAAGATTCGAGTCATGTATATAGACCTTTCTGCCCATCAGTCTAAATGACCTTGTGGATTTCTTAATAAAATTCTATCTATCTATCTATCGATATTTTTAATTGCACATGTAGTATTGATTGTTTTCTCAATAAATGGAGTTGCCCAAAATATTAAGTTTTTCTTCTACATTGGCATGGAACTAATGAATCTCATCTTCAATGACTTTTGCAGGAAATTAAATTTGGAACTTCGATCCTCAAGTTGCAGTGTTATAAAATTTCATTGTTCAGAACACTCAAACATTCCTTTTGGGCATGGCTTCAAAGGAGAGAGTTGAAAATCTGTGTGTAGAATTTAAATGAAAGGAATGATAAAAAGGCTCATGGAATATCTTCTGAGTTGGACTGATATGGTAATTGTGTTATAATGTCAGTACCAACCATGAGGAGATCAAAAAGAGAGCATGTGGCCAGGAACCGTTCTCCTGGTATTACATATGCAGGGAATGGGAAGACAGGGATCTCTGAAAGACAATGCAAGGTTCCTCCAATAGAAGAAGTTGAAAAAGTACATATTACTAAGACGACAGACCCTGTTGTGGATGGTGACCAAAATAATTTCTCTGCATCAAAAAGATTAGATGCACGTAGGTACAGACAATCTATGTCAGCAAAGTTTAAGGTTATCATAAAGGAACCACAAGGTATTGTCTTCTTGACACTATAGGCATTTCATGGAATCCTTCCATACTATTCTCAAGACACACCTGAAACATACTTATCCTGTGTTTATTTTTCAAGTTTATTTTTCTTTTGCTTGCTTGCATTCGCTAAAATTGACATGTACATTATCTGTTCCCCAAAACAGAAGGAGAAAGCACAAAGAATCAGGTAAGTGATGCTTCCACTCCCATTGATGGAAGTGCAATAAGCAATAAGAATAGGCAAATGGGGGAACATGTGACACTGCAGCTAGTGTCGCTGGATAATGATGGAAGATTGCAAGATTTGGAACCAAACACAGAAAGTGGGTTAGGTGTTTCAGGACAAGATGGTGCAGATAATAGTTTGACTGTGTTTGAGAAAAGTAGCGAACAGAGGGAATTCACTCGAATAAATAGAAAGCGAAAGCATCAAGCTGAACTGCAGCAGGATTACGTGGCTACTACAACAGCTGTCAAATCCCCAGCTAAAGCTGTTGGTGCTCACGATCAAACTTCAGGTGATGTGTGTTATGAACAAAGTTCATAAACACAGCAGAATACTCAAAATATCTGTATAAGTATTCATTATAGGACAAATATATTTATATAATAAATGTACACAAGATATGAGATGATGATGAGAATGTTGCAAATGAGGGCCCGCTTATATACTTAGGCGGGTGCCCCTTCATGAATGGTCATGTCCTCATGAGACCTGCCTCTTCATTAACTAATCACTGTTAGCTATTTATTATTATAATTGTTATTATTATTTATATTTACATTATTTATGTATTTATTATATTCATAACAAAGTGCCATTTACTTCCTTGTGAACAACATAGATGAGAAAACATCAAAAACTTTTAGGGATATTGAAAGATGGTTATGTATATCAAAAACAATTATAACAGCAAGAAGATACTTATATAGGCTAAGCATGTCATCATCTGAGTCTGGTATGTAAGAATGGAAAGTAAGTGACAGATATACATTTTTCTTATTTTTCAGGGCATAACATCACCGAATTAGAAGGTTTGGAGGACCGAGATGAGGTTGAGAATGGTCAACATAAAAAAGAGCAAGTTCGCAGAAGCAGTAGGATTCATAACAAGAAAGATATACAGCAAGATTTAGTTAAAGAGAGTTACTCAGCGTCTGAGAGAAGATCTGGGAAAATGTACAAGTTTAAAGTTATGGAGGACACAAATGGCACTAGTACAGATGATGATGTTCAAACTGGAGGTTTTACAGATGCTGTTAAAGACCATGAAATAAATTTGACAGGTCTAAAGGTTTCAAGAAAAGGCCAACATGATGTTGTACATAATCAGGTTAAAGGATGTATCCAATATATAACTAGCAGTCAAGAAGGTGGTTCACGTGAATTTCATGAAGAAACATCTGGAGAAAGGAGTTATAAAAAGAAGAGAAAAAGGAGCATATGCAAGAAAGGCGATGTTGACAGAGACACGAAAGAGGGCAACCTACTTGATGATTCTGGCATGGATCTTGTTGTTTCTGTTCCTATTGGGGACAAAGGTGAAATGCAGCAGCATGGGATGAGTGAGGATCAGCATACCAGGGACTGGGCGCAATGTATCAACTGCAAAAAATGGAAGAGGTAAAGGGCATTGTTTTTCTTGTTCAGGTGTTAATACAATATTGTATTCCACTGATAGACGATTATAATTTTGGGAGTTCAAAGGCTGCTATGATAGGCAATGACTGGCTCGTGTCTTGAATTGTTTGACTGTGTACCTAAAATATATTATATGGACTTGGCTTGTCAAACCCGTTGAGGAGATTTCACTTTTGTGTTGTTGATGTCTTATCATTCAGGTGGTCTTGTGAGCCCCCCCATGGGGAATTTTCTCCATCTTTTTGCATGTAAATATTACCAGCTGTATTTTGTATATTAGCTTTTTTTCCCTTCTGTTTCTCCTTTTTTGTTGGTTGAGGTTGACATAGAAGGTGCACCAGAGGAGTTGTTTTCTAATAAGAATTTTTGATTTCTAAATCATCTTAATCTGCACAAATTTACTAGGTTATTTTATTATCATATTAACTCTTCCCTATTTTTATCTGTCTAATTTCCGACAGCAGGCACAGGTTCTTTCTGTTGTTTCCGCTTGACATTTTTACTGAACCCCCATTGTTATTATTATCGTTATTTTTTTAGTCCGATGTGGTTCACGGTCCCTGGAGATTGGTGACCGCTACATCCACTGAATATTTGTATCAGGCAGATCTACTGAAAAGGATCACTTCCTGCCGGCTCAACCACTGAGCCTGACCCCGAGAGTGTCGAGAGAATTGAACCTGTGACCTCTCAATACTATAGCAGATGTGCTTTAACAACATGGACTCGACCAACTAAGCTAACCCTCGGGCTGTTATTACTAGTTGTTTCACATATATAAGATATGTTGCATCTTTAAACTCTACATTGATAGATTATGTTCAGATAGATCATATTCAACATGACATATGATTGATTAGCGTGCTGCAAATTGTTCATATTTTCTTCTTCTTCATCTGCAAATGGGGTATTTAGCACTGTTTTTGAAACTATCTAGAATGTTTGCTGTCTGAATTGTGTCCATTATTGTCACTTTGCATGATATCCTTTTATGTATCTTTGGTTGGCTGTTTGTCATTGTTATAGCCATCCTTTTTTGGGTGAAAGGATAATTCATCCAGTTAAAATAATTACGTATAGTACAGTAAAAAAGGAACTGTAGTAGCCCACTAAATGCTTTGATGGAATACTACCTAGGGCTACTTTTATGCATCTTTGCTTGGCTGTTTGTCACTGTTATAAACATCCTTTTTTGGGTGAAAGGATAATTCATTCAGTTAAAATAAGTAAGTATATTACAGTAAAAGAGGAACTGTAGTAGCCCACTATATGCTTTGATGGAATACTACCTAGGGCTATGTAAACAGAAGAGGGCTTAAAGTCGGTGTTTGATCCAAAGAAGAAAGTCGGTTATGATATATTATGCTTTTGTATTTAGGATAATATTTTGTAACATTGATCAAAGGAAGAAATAAATTTTTGTTGCTTGCTTCTGAAGCTTGATACATGTTATCTTGCATTTTTCCTACAGGATAGAGAATATTCAAGTACGTAGGGAGTCTTGGTGTTGTGATGACAGTGCATGTCATGCTTTGAATGCTACCTGTGCTGCTTCACAGGTATGTTCCTTATTGTGATGGTTACTCTTCTCATTCTCATTTGAAAATTCTTTCTATGTTTGCATAGGAAAACCTTATCTCAATCCTTCTTGAAAATGATCTGCATATATAGTACCAATATTCAAAGCTTATTCATTCCTGTTGTGATTCCTGAAGGCGAGGTATTATAGTTGACAGTGCAATCCACTCAATTGTACAAGTTTTGGAATGACATTGAGACAGACATAGTCAATAAAAAACATAATATTTGTGCACCAGACAGAAAAATAAGAGAGGAAACATAAGATAAGCTCCTCCTATTAAGGTTCAATGGATTACAAAAATGGTATATTAATAGGACTTGAATTTGAACCTGTGCAAGTACGTAAAGGGATGCAAAAACAACTCACATTATTTATCTACAAAGAAGCAAATTTGTTAAAGAACTAAACAATCTTAACCAGAAATAATATAGATAAACTCTATGCCAAACATTCTGAGCTATCAGGATTTGGATCTGGATACAGATCTACTGTTTTCTTTTTTTAAGACAAGATCTGGATATGGCGGGGAAATGGCAAGTACAAACAAAAAATATATATATATATATATATATATATAATTTTTAAAAATAAAATTTATATAAAAATGATAAATTTTATAATATAAAACTTATATATGTGTTATCACAATTTTAGTTTAGGGTTAAGACATTTCAAATTTTTTTATGGAAATTTGGGTGCGCTGACATTTATTTTGTCAGTGCTATTTCAAAAAGTTGTAATACAGGTGCTGACAAATCAGATGTCAGCAAAAGCAAGGGATTGCTAACAAGCGAGCACTCACAAAATAGTAGTGTATGGCCATTTGTGTACTGACAACTGGTGCTGACAAAACCAACGTCAGTGATATCCAATAGAAATTGATTTTTAGTAAAAACATTGTCTATTCATCATTATTTCCTTACAGTTGATTGACAAAGTAATAATCATGATGTAACCTAAATCTTGTCACTGACTAACCTGCGGATTAGTTTTCATCACGCTGAACAAGTTCATTGCATCCAGTTTGTTTCAAAGATCAGTCCCATGGTTTGGTTTCAGTATCGGTTGCAGTTTTTGTGGACAGTTGTTGAGAACGATGGGGAACAACGGTCGCATGCAGAGAGGAGAACCGGAAGGCCCTGAATTTTGTGAGGCCATCCCAAAACTCCAGGAACAGTTTCGACAGGCTGATTTCTTACTGTCAGCTATCATAACTTTCATGTTGGAAATGTTGAGCCTTTTCACCGTAGTTGAGTCCAAAAAGTTGTGGGTGCTACCAGTATCGATTATAACCATTACGTTGCATTTTTGATATGACCTTTTAACTTTAATGTCTGGGGTTACCATATACCTATCATGGCCGATAATGACACTTGCGGAATATTCTCGTTACTTGGTTCTGGAGAAAATTGTGGAGAATCTTCAATCTCGTTTGAATCATTAGTTGCTTCACACTTATATAGGTTCTTGTTTTCTTTTCCCCTAGCACATTTATGTTTAGGGTCCCATTTTTCGCCACAACGTTTGCACTTGCCTTCTTTCATTCTTTGCATTTCCAAGTTAGTTTTTTCTCCTTCACGAAGATGTGGTGGAACATATTTTGTATTATCCGTGTTCACAGTTTGGGGAAATCTTCATCTCAAATATAATCTTTCAACTTTTGGCCACCGCATCTTTTCGTGCTTCTTTTCAGCGACTTTTGCCATCTATCTTGCTAGTTCTATAGATTTGTTGTCATGAAGCTCAAGCTCAACCTGGAGATGGGGTTTAAGTCCCGTGATATATGACTGAATGAGACGAGTTTATGATAATCTAGGTACTTGTGTAGCTAAAGCTTCCCAATCTCGAGTGTATTCATCCACATCTCCTTTTTGTTGCAGTCCAGTGAGCGCTGAGAAGAACTCTTCTTCCTTGACAATTTGGAACCTCTTAAAGAATGCATTTTTGAATTTCTTCCAACTAATAGCAAGTGTCGTCTTTTTCCACCACATATACCAATTATATGCTTCACCTTCCATTTTCATGGACACATGCCTGATCTTTTCATCATCATTGTCAATATTGTAAATCTCAAAATATTCTTTTGCTTTATTGAACCATGCAACACTGCACTTCTCGTTACCGCAAATTTGGAGAGCTCAAGTTTTGCTCTTCGTTGATATGTAGCGATTGGTGGCGTGAAGAAGGGGAATTGATTTGCGAGCTGCATATTTGAGTATTGATTCCAGAGTTGCATATTTTGAAAATTCATGTTACTATTTTGTTGATGGGGCATGGACGATGCTTTTGGAGACTTAGGTTTCTCATGTGAGTCTGACGAGTTTGATGTATCCAGAGAATTGAGATGTTGAGTAGCTTCATTATTCTGGGGTATTTGATCGAATGCAATGTTCAACTTGTCACAAATACAGGTTAACATCACCATTGCTTGATCATGATGTCGATCCACCTTATCTGAAAGGATTGCACGATCCTTTTTAAACTCGTTATGGTTCTGCGCGAGTTGACTCTCTATTCTCTTTGTTGTATCTTGCAGCTTCTCGATTTTTTCAGCATGTCTGGTCACCTTAGTTTCAAGATCTATCAATCTTTTATTAAAATCGGCCATCGACATTGCCGAATTCATTGCTCGGGTATGTGGTGGTGTATATTTATCCAGCTTAACCCTTTTTCTTAACCTGACCCTATTTTTTTAATTTTTTATATAATAACTATAATTTAATAGCTAATTAATTAATTAATTATATAATAATTAATTAATATATAATTAATTAATATAATTTTTAATTAAATGCTATAACAAATATATATATATATATATATATATATATATAAAAAATAGTAGGTTAAATAATTTAAAGGTCTGCCGTATCTTATATAGTTCAAATAGGGATATATGGAATGTAATGGTTGACCGATGGATGAGATAGACACGGCGGTTGAGAAGGAAGAGACCGACAGCAATAGGGACATGAATGACAGGACCAAGCAACAATTGGGAAGATGAACGGAACACAAGTCACTGTAACGGAGGCAG
This sequence comes from Pinus tabuliformis, assembly GCA_031772625.1. Lineage (NCBI taxonomy): Eukaryota > Viridiplantae > Streptophyta > Pinopsida > Pinales > Pinaceae > Pinus > Pinus tabuliformis. The sequence goes on along the minus strand of CM062804.1, from coordinate 59,642,647 downwards.
GTACAACGTAGAACAAGGTCTATGATGCAGTGGGTGGGCAGCAAGCTGCAGGTCGACATTGGGGCAGGCAGCAAGCTGCAGGTCGACATTGGGGCAGGCAGCGATGAACAAGGAACATGAAAGAGTGGAAGAACAATCAGATTGTTGGATGAGAAAACTGGGGACATAGGCAATGCGGGGAGGGAAATTCACAATGAACGGACTGGACAAATGCACGTTGATGATGAAGAACCATGAACAAAATTGCAATGGCGACTGGCTCTGATACCAAATGGAGCGTAAAGCTCAGTTTTTTACAGAAAACACATGTTTATATATTTTATTAATTCTTGAATATGATGATTTTACAATGAAGGTCCCTGATATATATATCGCCATGAGTACCTTTTCAGGAGAAGATCGTGCCCTTTCGTTAAATTATACTAATTAATTTATTACATAACATAAGATCTTAGTTCTAGGAATCTCTGCTTTCTATAGAGGATTAAAGTAGTAAGGGAACCATTTGAGTCCCAGTAAAACCAATGGAATCTCCCTTTGATCTCATAGTAAATGGGAATCTGGAAAATGAGGTGTTCCTTTGACTCAATTCCATGGTGGCAATATTCAACGTTGAGATATTTCTCTAGTGATCATTACAGAATTTTTTTATGTAAATGATTTTTTTGTATGCATTACGTACATAAGCTTTTGATATAAACAGGGAATGTGCATGTTGAGTTACTTGAGTATCTAATATGAAAAAAGTGTTCTGCGAATGGAACAACCACCATATCTAGCAAAAATCATAATCAAGCTGGTTTAACAACCAAAGACGTCCATTAGCCTAAACGACATTCTTTGGGGAAAGTGTAGGAAACCACCTAAGCAAATCATGGCTTTCAAAGATTTGAGGTATTCATTTGATTAGAGGTTCCATTTCTTCACGTTGACAAGTCAATCATCACAGTAGGTTCCATGCTTAGTATATGCGTAACATATTGCATAAGATCTCCTAGGAAGAAATTGCAATTGATTTAGATATTGAAAAAGTTAAATCATTGAGAGTTTTCTTATTAAACATGTAGAAAACATATTGTAAGTTTCTTCTCAATCTTTTGAAATGAAATGAAATGCCATTATATTATTGTCTCCCCATGACCAAAGAGTATGGCCCGTTCTAATAGCAAAGCACAGAATGCCTAATGGATCGCTTAAGAATTAACAATCTAGGTTAACAACAATGGAGAAATATAATTAGGGAGAAATGAAATGGTTCATCCAATGAAGGAAACCATGTACAATGTACATGTTTCTCTAAATCTTAATTGAAAATTTGATTTGATGGTCATTTTTCAATAAGTGGGCACTATTTAGGCTGTTTTCATCTTTTACTTTTCTTATTTTAGTTCGGCTACATGAGTCTTCCTTTAATGATGGTTTAGCATGTGAACACTTTGTCCCATAGGCAAGTTGGCCTTGTGGACAGTTAATTAAAGTACTTATATAATTATATTCTATACCCTCATTTGGTCCTCCTGGAATGTTTATTCTGTTGGAAAATGGATTAGGGCAGTTTATTTAACTTGGCATTTACTTGTGATGTTAGGTTCTTCTTTAATTTGATTATGCTTATGTTCTTATCATCAAAATCACATGAATGCAAGATATTGGCTCCATGCCAGGGCAAAACCCCACAACTTGGGGAAAACCCAAACAATCCACTTTTTATAGAATCAGATCAAAGTGAGACCCAAACAATTTTAAGTCAAACCACCTCCAAGCATTGAGTCATCCTTTTAATATCTGAGTCAACATAAGTTTTACCACTACACTTTCAGGGTCTCGGCCTTCTGAGAAACAGCCTGCAATTCTTGGTCACTCTCAGGGTTTCGGTCCTCTGAGATACATCCTGCAATCTCGGTTTCTTTCATGGTCTCCGCCCTCTGAAAGAACAGACTTCTTTTGTTAAGATTCTCTTTAGCTTCTTTAAGTCTTCTTGTCCTTCTATGCTTCAGATCGCATCAAAGTTGAACTTCAGCTCATCCTTAAATGCAACGACCAGCTCTTTATAAATACCCTTCTGCATAACCTCATATTCAAGGCCGACACGACATAGGTGAGGTCGACTTTAGACAGAACCGACTTAAACTTTGGAGGGGTATGAATTAATAAATTTAGACACCAATACATGATACAATTCTTCCAAATGGATCATTTACTCTTTGACCTAGAAGCATTAAATGCTTGACCTAATAAGGCATGAAACCCATGCCATTTTTTTTAACTTTTGTCTTTCGTTTGATCAATTCATAAGAATTATGACATGAGACAAATAATAATTATGAAGACCGATACTGGTTACATTTTCCAACATAATCTTTATATTTTATTTAGGTTTTAGTTATGCTTCATGATAATTTCCCATCACTTGGGCTATTTTATTTCTTTAGCTTGAAAGTTGATTTTATTCTAGAAATAGAAGCTGCTATTCAACACAGTGGCATACAAGCCTCATTTGGACCTCAATGGTAAGACCAATTTTCAAGGACTGCCAGACTATGTGAAAGCAGTGATAATTAGTAGTGGTCACCAAGTAGAGTGTCAGGCTTTTGGTTTATGAGCTCTTTCATTCTGTAGTTTGAATTGGTATATCTTTGGTTTATGAGGTCTTTCACTCTCATGTTCTTGAAAACTTCTTTTCATGTATATTCCTTGACTATTACACTGAATTTTATTTTATTTCTACTTGCCATATTTTTGTCCAATTTTAACAAATTTTGGTGAATACAAATGAAACGTTTTTAATATCTTCCATTCTTGGTGTTTGCAATATACTGCAGGAGGAAACTAAACAGGGTCTTTCTGATTCTTGCATGCACATTGAACCGAATACAAATGCAGATGACCATGTGGAATCACTTGCTTGTTTTCAAAGAAATGAATCTTCTGCTAATATATATGGAAATGTAGGAGTGGGGCAAGAATCTGCTAATGGAGATTCTGAGTCGGATGAGAATAACATAGGCAATGATTCTGAATCAAAGACGATTGTATGGGCTGAGGTATGGTTTGGTTTACAGAATTTATTTTTGTTTAATTTCTCAAAGTTGATCATAAACTGTTCTATTACAGGTTGCATACAATAAAGTGAATTGGTTTCCAGTAGGTATTGCTGAAATCACACATCTTGCTTTTCTGTTAAGCAGAATCCTTGCTTAACAGATGCAGAGATATTTTTTTCCAAGTGTGTCGTACCTTTACATTGATACTATGATATCAATGAAGTGCTCTATGTTTTAGTAAAATCAGTCTGTGCTTGACAAAACTCATACTGGTCTTGACATGTTTAAGGTAGTTTTGGCAAAAGGTAGCAGGTTTGCCTTATGTTATTAGAACGGATCATAGATTATGCCTGTTGTCGCTCAAATTGTACACGTTAATGCGACAACGCTCAGGCCAGTGCCCTCTCCGTTTATGCTGTCTCCCTACAACAGGCTAAGGGGGGTAGTCCGTATGGATGAAACAATGCATTCGGGAGGCACAACTGAATGGCCTAGCAACTTGGTTGAAGATAATTGGCAAGTTAAGATTATTTAGCACGATTAGATTTAAGAATTTCTTAAGTATGAGACCAGTGCCTTAGCAGTCAAATTACTTGCAAATTACCGGATGAATAGTTGCTGCTAGGATGAGAACTATCCTATATGAGATACGATGCCTAGAACTAAGTGAAATGCAAACTCTTGGTTAATTTTAGATTAAATGCCTATTCTAAGTGAATCCTTTCTCTCAACTGTTTTGGAGTTAGTCTCAAATGTAGGTTGTGGAGAGAAACCCAGGGGAAGAATACTATGGCTTTATTAATGATACCTCCCATGGAGCCTGACCACGTAAATGCATCCGGCGCTGCAGGGACTGTGGCCCTGACGACTGCAAGGTCACCGTGTTAACCACAAGTGAGGGTCTAAACTTCACAAGTTGGGTGAGAAAGGTGGTCCTATCTTATTTCAACCAAGCTTATGTTTCGTGGTAAATTGATTAATGCACAACCAATCCTAGGATGAAGTGCAAGTTATGAGTGATCACCTTAAATGAGATTGTTAAATGGCCTCTTAAGTACTTCAATTTAAATTACTTATGATTAGATGCTTATGATGTTCAATACAAAGTACTTAGAGAGCAATATTAGGATGAAGTGCAAAGTTATGAGTGATCTCCTTAAATGAGATTATGAAATGGCCTCTTAAGTACTTCAATTTAAATTACTTAGGATTAGAAGCTTATGATGCTCAATACAAAGTAATTAGAGAGCAATATTAGGAACAATCCCAATTAAAACAATGTTCTAATGAAACAAGATTAGTAGAGTGCCAAATAGAAATGACTTCAAGATCTATCCAATGAGTAGCAATCTCAAAAAATAACAAATGCTCCAAATAGACAACCAATGAGAGACACAGAGCACCAAATTAATAAATCCCTTACACTTGATATGCAAATTAGGAACGAAGGGAAATAATGCCAATGAAATAAGACTAGCAATAAGATTATCAAATTGATATTACAATATTACTCAAAGAAGATGATATCAAAAGATTATCTTTAGATCACAATGTTGTTAAACTATGAAACATGATAATGCTCTTATCCAATTAGCAACCAATTCCTTATGTCACTTATCAATCAGAAGCAATACGTTACACACGTATTCTAATTACATTACAAGAGCATTAGCAAACAAGTGACACCAATATCACTAGCAATTTTACAATAAACCAATACAATGCCAATGTTAAGTTAATAAGAGTACAATCTTCTTTGAGATGAGATTATTAATGATGACTTCTAGAAGTGAAATGCAATGATGCAACAAATGCAAGATGAATAATGATCTTTTATGTTTATCAATCAGCCCAACACAAGACACCAAAGATCTATAAGAGCAACCCACTTATCATTTGCAAATGAGGACAAAATGAAAGACAGGAATACCTTAAGCTATGAAAATGAATTCTTATGACCTTGGAACACTTATTAAGGTATTTCCTTACTGCTGTAGCATGTATGTCAGACTCAAAAAAATTATATATCAGACCTCCATAAAACTATAGAAATCAATAACCTAATAGCACAAAAATCGATTTATCAATTTAGATTAAATATGCAATAATTATGAGCTTATATGAATGTGCTTTTAGGGCTGTGTAGAGTGTCACTTCAGAAATTATGCCACTGTCAAGAACATACTCCAGATCTGATTTAGGAAACAGTGAGGAAGAGACAAGGTTAGAGAGCAAACCCTTAGGCTTAAAGGCCTAGTTTGATGACTAGTTGACCTTCCAATGGACTATAACTTCTTCAAACTCCTGCAAGTTAAATGGATTAACCCCCTTATGACTGAAACAAGGGCCTTTATTGCTGGTTGATGGCTTGTTGAGATACTTCAGGCCTTGAAACCCTTGTCTAAGAGGCTAGTAAGTCTGCAAAACGAATAGTTAGCATGGAAAACCCAAGATTTATGATTTAGAATGTTAGAAAGCAATTTCAAACAATTGCCACACTTACCCTAGGTCTGCAACCACAAAGATTAGTGTCAAAACCCCACAAATACACCAAAAATGCCAAATACAGGCAACGACTAAGGGAAAGCCCCCTCTAAGGGCTGCGATTGCCCTAAATGAGGCTGTCTGTGCCTGCGGCAAGCCAAGGAAAGGCCCTAAGGGCTTGCGGCTAAGCCCTAGAGGGTTGCTGCTTGGGGAAAGAGCCCACAAAGGGCTGTTGCTAGGCCTAGATAGGATTCCGATAGGTCTAGATAGGCTTTCGTTAGGCCAACAAGGCTCATAAAGCCTGCGGCTAAGGGAGAAAATCCCTAAAGGGAGAAATGGCTTGAGGCTACCTAAAAGGGACTCAGACCCCTGCAAAATAGAGACAAACCCTCAAAAAATTGATGAAACCCACCTTCAAGGGTTGCGACCTCCTCTTCTAGCTTTGACATTGAGTTGCTAGGAGCTGGAAAGGCCATATCTTACCCTCTAGGGCTAGATCAACCTTTCTCTCCTTTTTCCAAAAGAAAAATCGTAATTTTATTCATATTGAGCAAAATTATATGTTGTAAATGCTACATTAGCATATGCTGTATAAACTTGTCTTGATGCACAGGATCTAAATAAGACAATCAACCTTCCTCTCTTGAATGAATAGCCCATAAATTAGTTGTTGCTTCAAACCGTTGAGCTATCACCTGCATAAATGAAAAAATGGAGAGCCCAATACCCAATATATACAAAAATTTAAAACCCCAAACCGCAAATGCTATCAAAATTAAGAGATGGGTTAGAATTTAAATACAAGGGTTAGAAAAAATTATTTACAAATATTTACAAAATAAAATTTGCTCTTGTTAGTAAATAAATTTCATTATAGCACAAGATAATTTTTTTTTGTTGAGAGATTTTAAATGAATGATGTATGCAAATGGATCACCAACCAAAACCCTTCTGCAAAGTACCCTGCAAAACGAATGCTCAAAATCAAAACACGGTCGATCTTTCCCCACAGTCTGTGAACTTGGAGACCAAGGGCTGGTGTACCTGTAGATCTCTGTTCAAACTTAAAAGATGAATTCTTAGATCATAAGAGATTTAGATCTGCAGATCTCAACCCAACATCTAAGGCAAGATATCTGTACTAGTAGATGTTCCGTCATGCAACAAATGAAATAACAACTATAAAGCACATATAATACAAAGCATGGAAAATTACTAGCACATACCACAAATCAATAGATAGAAGAACACCATGAATTTGAAATCCCAAAGTCTTTCTATTATGAGAATTACAATTCGAGCACAGCAAGGCTCAGTACATGCATTGAAGAATTACACCAGCAAAATTACAAATGACAGAGCAAAATATTCAACTATAATGCAAACATGCTCATAATTTTTCATTATCAATAGCATATATTTATACATGTGGATACCTCAATCATTTCCTATAATCTCTCAAAAATCACTCCATAAATATCTTTAGAAATCTCTCATCAATCGTTCATAAATATCTGCACAAATCTCTCATAAATCACTCATAAATCTCTCCACAAATCTCTCACAAAAAATTAACAATTTCAATAATTTCAAATGTATCATTATTCCAACATTTCTCCCCCATAATGATCATTTGGAAATATTCCAAGATCATCTCTAGTCTTTTGAATGTCTTGAATTGTCTGTCTTCAATATTTTGGATTCTGCTCCATCTTCAATCTTCTTCATCTTCATCCCTATCTTTAGTTATCATTGTCTTCATGCGTTGCATCATTTGGATCTTGAGTCAATATTCTGAATCATCTTTATATTAAGGATTTTTTTCTCTCACCCCTGACCTTCTCATGGGTTTTTTTTGTGGCTTACCCTCAACCATTACAAATTCCAAGTGATTTCAGCTTATCACTAACCATCAAGTGGTTTTGGCTTACGGTGAACCTACCTCTGACATTACAAAGTGGTTTTCAGATTACCACGAACCATTACAAGAACTTTTCATGCTTCATTTGACTCAAGAAACAACTCTTTCCTTAATAACAATAAACTTTTGGGGAACCAACTGGCTCATGAACTTTATGTGAGAGATATTGTTGTACAATTGAAGATTTGACTTTGTAGAAACCTCGCAACATAGAATAAAACCTTTGCCATTCATTTACATCAATCCAACCACGTTGCATTTTTATGAGGGTTTGATATATCCTTATTCCAATACTTATGATGATCATGACTTGCTTGACCACAAATACTGCAGGGATTTAGATTCCAACATTTAGCTTGGAGATGTCCTTGCATTCCACAATGTTTGCAATGTTGTTTTTGCGTCTTCATTTGATTTGTTGTACTGCCAGATGATTCACCTGTTATTAGTATTTCTCCTTTGACAAATTTGTTAGCTGCATCACTTGTGTGTCCTTCATAACCAAGGCCTTCATACTTTGTTCTTACACTTATTTGTATAGGCTTTTGAATTCCTTGATCTTCTTTACCTAAACTTTCCTACATCATAACCCATTTTGTTAAGAAGTTTAGAACCAATTGCCTTTATATGCTTTTCAAAATTTCCAATTTCACCATCTTCAGTTTGAGATTCATCACCTTCAACATGCAATTCACTATCATCCTCAACTTCATAACATACAAGAGATACACGGACATTTTCATTCTTAGGATCACAATCATTATCAATTATGAGGTCATTTGTATCACAGGCTACATCACATTTTGCTTTTTGTTGACTTAATTGTTTTACTTCTCTTTCAAGTGTTGACAATACATTTTCTTTTGCCATTAATTCTTTTTGCAAAGCTTCTATCAATTGATCTTTCTTATCATTAAGTTTTAGAAGATCACTTATCTGTTCATCCAATGAGAACAACCTTTCTTCTTGCTTATTTACATGATCTCTGGTGGAATCAACACATTCTTTAAAAAACTTGTTTCTTATGGAATTGTCCTGCTTATGTTATTTATTTAGTTTGTCAATTTGGTGAAGTGCATCATCGAGATCCTGTTGTAGAGTTTCTATTTCATAATTTGCATTTTGTAGCCTTTTTCCTCCTTTTCCCATTTTGCCGGTGCTAATTGTTTCACATTCGCTTGATCGTGCTTGCTTGTTGAAGAACAGGATGCTGGGTTCAACCGATAATGAAACTGTATAAAAAGACAATAATATTTAGGTGTCGGGTACTACCGAAAATGCAACTTAAGGGTCCAACTTTACTCAACTCAACTAGACTCTCTACATTAAAAATACTCTCAACTTCAACTCAACTTGACTTAATCATGGACATTGACTGCTTAAATATATTAAAAAAAGGAGAATTCTTACTCCACTTTTTCACTTCACTCCAACTTTTGCACTTCACTTTTTCACTCTTTAAAATCAGGAGGCATAATTATTCAAATAAAACATAATAATTTCACCTGGACTCCACTATTCATGTTCAATGAAATGCACAAACTTTTCATATTTTTAAACTTCAAACTTCGTGCCCGTTAATTTTTAAATTTCATGCCCACCCTGAAAAGGGTCCATAATGAAAGCAACCTTTAATATTTAAAATTTCATACTATTCATTTTTCAATGCAGATTTCTCCAACACTTATGATTTGGATTTTAAATGCAGGTCTCATTGATGGGCTGGACTGACTTCAGCACTTCAAAAGCTTTCTCAAATTTTCACACGCTTCATGCTTGTTGCATGCTGGCTGGACACAGATTTTTTTTGTTTGGAATAGGGAATATATGTTCTGCTTTCTTGATTTAAAAACTTGAAGAACACACAATTTCAGCAAACATAGATCTGCAGACAGTTTCACACAACCCACAAGTCTCCACAATGTCTGGAATATGGCTGAAATTGATCTGCAATAAATACATAGGATTTTTTTGTTTGAAATCATAACACTGAAAAATAAGTAAATTGTAGTGGGTGACATATATAAAATTGCAAATCAACAATTAATTTTTTGGAGGAATGCCTCACTGCTTCTTCGACACCATAGCTGGCTCCATGCAGATTTGTTCTTTACGCACATCAATTTTGCAACACAACAACACAAACATTGCTCTAAATACCAAATAAAGAATTACACCAACAAAATTACAAGTGACAGCAAAATATTTCACTATAATGCAAACACGCTCATAATTTTTCATTATCAATAGCGTATATTTATACATGTGGATATCTCAATCATTTTGTATAATCTCTCAGAAATCACTCCATAAATCTCTCCACAAATCTTTCACTAAAAATTAACAACTTTAATAATTTCGAATGTATCATTATTCCAACATGCATTACAAATTACATCATCCAAAGATGAGATGAGGCGCTTGATAGCTTCTTTATATAGAAAATAAGAGAAGAAAACCCCTCCAAGTGGAAATAATGATTAGTTGGCTTGATTCTTGTCAAAATAATCTTATTAGTTGATTTCCACTGTTGATTTTTTATTTTTGAGGAATAATCGAATTTTTTTGAAAACTCTTTGTTTTATTAATCCAAAAATTAATATTTTGGACTAATATCCTTAGAAAATCCACTTTGACTTAACTACCAAGGTTCAAGAGGTCAAAATTTATTGAAAAATCCATTTTTCCCTTGGTGGATGACTTCCAAAAATTAATTCTTTTTTGACACACGAATTTTTGATTATTTTCCACTAGGAGAGAATTAAATTTTTCTCAAAATTATTTTTTTGACTCAAAATTAATTAACTTTTTGGCTTAGGATTTTAATTTAATTTTGTCAGAAAAAGTAATTAAATGACTAGATGGGATTACTTATTTTTTCCACACTCAAATATTTTAGTCACGATTTCTAACCATGAGTAACTTTGCACTAAGATATTTTTTTACATCAAGATATTACAAATTAATTCAACTCTTAAAAGGGGAAATACACATTTAGACATAGATCCCTCAAGGCACTACCCAATTCTGCGACACAATATGATATAGTATGAAACCAAGTGTGTCTATAATAAACTAATTTAGACATGGTGTCTAACTATGAGTAACCATGCACTGAAATATTCTTAAACACATTTTTACATAGACTTGATAAACACTAGTCTCTCTTAAGACCTTGTCAACGAATTCCACTTTAGCTTTGGAGTTATAACTAGGAGAAAAACTTCGTCGATTATTTGTGTCTACAAACATACATAATTCGGGGAGGTTAAAAAACTTCTTAGGATGAAACCTTTTGACAAAAATCATAGGCTTACCTAGGTGTTTTTACTTGGCTAAATGGTCATACTAGCATCATCATAACTTTTGCAGAAATTGGGTTTACAATGATAAAACTGGAAGTTCAATGATGACATTGATTTGGAAAATTTTTATTCGTCGCTTTGTACTCTACTTCTTGGATTGTTGAGAAAGTGTGGTCAACAGTGCCACAATTGATTTGACAAATGTCAGGCAGGTTTTAATTGTTTCATATTCTGGGGTTTACTTCAACCTTTTTCATCAATGTAGCTATACTGTCAAGACTCAAAGCTCCTGGAGGATGTTTTGCCATAGAATTTGTTTTTTGTTTGATATGTTATGCTTCAAATTTATATAGTGTAAATATTATGGTACAAATCATATTACAGAAAAGGGTGACAAAGGCCATGCCATTGAGTAGCTACAAAATCTATAGGCAATTAATGTCTAGTCACACTTTGGGAGAAAGATCAGAAAAGAAAAATTGGCTGGGTATTATAGTGTCCAACAAAAACATAAAGATAGTTTATAAGCCTCATAAATGGAGCATGCTCAATTCAATAACCCACTAATTACATTAAAACATAAAATGAATAATCTCATCCTTGTGAAAATGCAGCAATAGAACATTGTGTCAAAAGTATAAAAACTACGAAGGGATGCTATAGCAGGAGGATTGATCTCTCTTAATATCCTTCACCACCTCATCCCCTTAAAGGATGAAATTAATGATATGATTAGGAGGGACATTTGTGGGAGCTTCACTTGAGTTTATATGATTGGACTGTTTTTGTAACAATGCTAGAGTTTGAGGCTGATGCACGCCCAAGAGATGTGATATAGCAAGTCATCCCCCCCTAGTTGAGATGATGCTTAGGGCGCTTGGTCCACTTAGTAGATGAGTTCAGGGCGCCATGTCGAGTTGCGAAGGGTGGGTTGCATGACACGGGCATGACCAAGACATCAACCAGTTCCTAATACGAGAGTGCATGGGGTTGGAATGCCCAAATTTGGGGTTTCCACTATTGTACGGGTGTGGGCATAGACATGCGATGAGTGGCACAATTGAAACGATGTTTGATGACTGGTCAGCTCGACAACATGCATCGACGTTCGGTCAGTACAAGGGTAGGCACGACACGACGAGTATGTCATCCCAAACAACATGAGATGAGTGTGGGGACAAGTTGCAACATTGGCGTGTTGGCTAGAATGATTGCAAGGTTATTTGCATGTTGGCTGGCAAGTGAAACAATGTTGTAGGTGAGAGTTCCCACCTCCCAAGTGTCATGTTGATTGGGGAGGCCGCGTGTGCCCTGTAATATGTATATATACATGAGAGAGCTCAATGGAGGAAGCAAGTCGAAGTGGAGAAGCCATACGATGATGAGTCTATGGTGAGATGAGCTGAGAGAGGTGAGCCGTATGCAGAGTTAGGTGGGACAAGCCAACACAAGACTGGTGGTTGCCACGCCCTGCCCAACGAGGCAAGCGTGTGAAGACCTGCTTTTCTTAGGAACAGAAAACTGCAGGTGCCAAGTGCTGTATGCATCAAAGGTGTCAAGTGCTGCACAAATCACAAGCTGAATTTTGGGGACAGAATTTGGGGATGTATTTTGGATTTCTACAGACCAAAAAATTGTGGATTAAATTTGGAGTGCAATTTATGTGATGTTAACAACATTGGAAAGGCAATGCTTACAGTTTAAATTTTAGGATATCTGGTTAAAGATTTATATCTTTCACACTCTAGTGGCATCTTCTCGTCTTTATGGGTATGAGGTATGGAGTCGAAACCCGAGGCAAACAGGCTAGAACCTTATTGGGAGGGACTCACTACTATGTTTTCAAAACATTTTGATGCCATGAAAATAGTTCTTCACTCCCATCTTAGCCAAGTTTGATTCTGGCCATCTCTTCAGCTCAATGAGGATGTAAATTCGTTGAGAGGGTACTCATTACTATATTTGGAGAACATTTCATGCCAATAAAATAATTCTTCCCTCTCATCTTTTGCCAAGTTTGATGCTGGTCCTCACTTGAGCTCAATGATTTTCCTTGTTGTGACCATATTGCACAGATTTTTTTGGATGGTTGACTCCCACTCTAGCTGTAGTAGATATCCTTTCTTATCTCTCCAGTACTCTACTGAGTTGGGTAGTCAAGCTGTTGAAAATACACGTGGATAGCTTTTTCTACCTGAGTTGCAAGACTATTTCATATTTACATGCCCCATCTGTTATGAGATCAATGTTATTTATGATTGTTCCCTCTAAGATTCTCATGGCTACTTGATGGTTTTTGCAGACTACAAGTACCAAATATCTATTGTCTTGTTTTTTTGTGAGATGCTTCACCACCCAACAGAATAATCTCACGCCATGCCCTGCTCTGGGATGACCATGCTGATTACGTCATACTTCCCTATTGAACTGTCATATCAGAGCAACAAACTACAGGCAGAGTTTCAGAGTACACCAACCAGCAGGATGGTGACTTAGCCTTTTCCCTTTGGGAATCCACCTGATCTCATCACGACCAGTTTGTAAGTGTTAGTCTGTACATCAGGTCACATGTTCTCAGGGCATTAGAGAGATCAGGGAATCCATCCGATGTCATCAGGACCATTTTGGAATTGTCATTCTGTAGATCAGGCCACACGTTCTCAGAGCACCAGAGAGATAAACTCTAGACAACTCAGAAGTAGAGCACCTGACGCCCAGGATCATATAGCTGAGCTTTCTGAAGGTTCTAAGGGGTTTCAACACCGAGTCAATGCCCACATCAATCGCCACACCCTTAGCCATCAGACTCAGGAGACCCACTTAGTGTTTTGTGTCACTGTTCGTTTGTCATAGTTTATACTTATGTTCTGACACACTTCTTATGCAGGCCTATTTGTTTGAATTATTTGCAGCATTTTCTAGCAGATCCACTGGCACTCACTCTTTGTATTCGTACTAGTTGTACTCTTCAGTCCCATTGTCCAACTGTTGTGGTCACTTGTTGGACATTAATAAAATTGTCCTATATTATCTCAGAGACAAGTATTCCCATATTGTTAGTTTCAGACAAATAACCTCTTAAAAACTAGTTGGTTTTGGCCAGAGAGGGCTCATGGCCGAATATCTAGTACAAGGTCATAGGCAGTGAAGTGTCTAGAGCACCTAATCATTGGTGGGCAGGAATATCATTGTCAATTTCCTGTTGTTGGAAGTTAGGAGATTTGTTGGGTGATAACATTTTTGGTTTAAGGCTTCTTCCTTGGTGCCCTTTGGCTTCCTGTTTTATTTTTATGTGGCTTTGTATTTGCTTGATTATATCTCTTAAAGCCTTTTGGCTGTCGGTGTTGTCCCACTTTTACATAAAGTTGCTTAAGGCACTCTTGGTGTACACATTTAAATTTGTTTTTTGCAGTTAGCCTGATAAACTTATTTATATTCCTGAGTGATTGTTTTAGTACTCCCAATGTTCACTTATACCTGCAAAGTTTCCCGTTCCAGTGAGCAATTAATATTTAAATTAAATTACATTAGGTTTGAAGTATGAATTAATTGATAGGAAGAATTGTAAGGACAATGAAATATTTTTATGCATGCCCTCGTAAGTTTTTTGTGTTGTCAAAACTTTCATATCCTCTCCTGATTTGCAGCCTTACAACATTGTAATTGTATATTTGTTGTTTGTGTCAAAAACTATGCTACTTGACACTTACAGTTCATATATATTAATCACAAATGCATATACCCTATCCTAGAGATGTCAGATAGAATATTCATAACAGTGCCTGATCATTTACACGAATTTCATCCGTTTATACCTGGACCTATTAGCTCAAAGTTATATTGGTGGAATTCTTAGTCTTGAGAAAAATTATATCCATCAGTGGCCTTTAGGTTTATACATGGTTAGGGAGCAATTTTCTGGTTACAACATGGGACAGTGTTAATTTTAGTTAACAATGGTATGTTTTATGCTTAGCACAATTGCTTCAATGTTCCTTTATAGCAGCCTAATGACAATTTCCAATAGAAACCACATTAACCATAAATTACATTGACAGTAGCTGTAGATAGAACATGAATAACAAAATGCCAGAAGACAAGCCAAGACAAGAGAAATGCCAGATTTGACAGATGTTAGGGAAAACCCCAAGATGGGGAAAACGCTTTAATCAACTCTTTTTATTATTATATCAAATGTTCAGCAGAGAGAGAGTACAAAAAGTCAAAGCTGACTTGCCAAATCAAAGTCAAAACAGCCCGTCAAATCTGCAGTCCACTGCAATCAAATTCAGCCCTAACCAGAAAGTCAAAGATGGTCAACACAGCAGCAAAACATCCCCTTTGAAGCTCGGTCAAAGGCAGTCAAACCCGGCCTTCTTAACTGGTCAAACAAAAGTCAAAATAGTCATCCAAACATTAGTCGGACTGGTCAACTGAAGTAAACTTGTGCGGTCAAACAGGCCTGTGGCCAATGCAGGTCAAAGTGCCCAGAAATTCTCGGTTTCTATGCCAAATAGTACGGCCTGCCATAAACAAAAATTTCCCACAAAAATCGCAGTCAAAGGATGAGCCAAATTTCCTGGTCAACGCTGGTCAAACCCTGCAACAGCTCTGCAAATTTGGCCCTACAATCTGCCTAGAAAATTCGTTCTCCTTGCCACACGTGTGAGAGAAAAGATATGCCCAATGTTGAGAAATATTAGGAGATTTCTCTTCTTGATAATTGCTTGTGATATACTTTTACTTCTTGAATTATGATCTTCTCTTCGTTATGTTATTATTGTGTTCTTTTCATCAAGACAATTACCAAATAAACAATAGAAGACAAGAGATATAGTATGTAGGCTAGTCAGCCAGGGCTAAAACCTCGCACTCTTTGAGAGGAAAACCCAATTAGATATTCTTCTTATAGATCTTCAATTGACGAATACCAAGACTATGACAATGACCCTTGACTCTAGTGTCCTCCCAAGACCAAGTCACTACCCTCTTCTTGAACGATGCTTTTTCTCTTCTTGTTCTCGACTTTCTTTCTCTTCTCGATCTCGACTCCTTCCCTTCTTGATCTTGGCTTCCTTTTATTCTCGGTCTATTCTTGTAGGCTTGCCACCCTACCACAGAAACCCTATATTATCTTTGCTTCCTTTACAATCTCTACAAGACAGAGACTTCTTGTACCTTGAATCGGCTTGTCCTAGCGAGGCTCTATACCCAAACAAAACGCCTTAAATTGACAACTGCTCCTTCGGCTTCTTATGGATACCTTCGGTTCTGCTATCTTCGCACATGGGAGGACAAAGTAACCCAAAACCAATGCTTCATTATCTTCACTATCCTTCCTTTTTGCTGCGCTGATATGGAGGCTTCTTCTTGTGTATACTTCACACTTCTCTATCGACTTGCTTCAATGAATTCGTTATCCCCAAATGAGGGCGAATAAGGGTTTATATATAGGTTTGTTCATGACCTCTAGGCTGACATCATCTCTTGGAGGGAAGCCGACTTCATCTTCTAGATACATCTCTTTGTTGTAGGCCGACATTATGAGGGATAGTGACAAGGTCTTGGAGGATGACTTTACGTAGACAAGTGTGACTATTTACAATGTGTAACATGACTTCATGACATGACAATGACTCTTTTATTCTTTCATGACTAGATGACAAAATTCCTAAAGGCTCTCAATGGGAGCCTTACTCAAAATTAAAATCTCTTGCTCATGAAGCTTATGATGCAAGGATTGCAATAATTTTATTTTTCTTTTTTTCATCTCTTTACATAAAAATAAAATTACATGTCATTATGAAGACCAAACCTTGTTACACTTTTCAACACCCCCTCTTAACTAGGGAGGTATTCATAATAGTACTTGGTCATTCTCAATCTGAAGAATATCTCATAAGAAGAATCGGATTGGTAACCCATTCTTTTATCATCATGTCAACCAGCACTGTCACATAGCAATGCCTTGACTAACAACTCTAGATCTCCACAAGATCTGAGCTCAATGCTGGCAAGACCAATGATTTATAAACACTCTCACCATTATCTCTCTCGGAACATACCCCACCCAGGTTCTCAGGGTGTGTTCCATTAGGACTATTCTTATCCTGGATTCCCAATCTTCAAAGAATATCGATCCTCCACGACTACTCTTATCTTGGATGCCTCATCTCATTCTCAAAGAGTATCAGATGCCAAATGATTACCCAATCCTCTCATTCTATTTTCCCAAGTGAAGACTAAAATGATGTGTCTATTTCTCCCTTTCAATTAGGGAGGGCATATTTATTCCAATAAAGGAATTTACTCATTCCTACACAAGGAATGTACCTAAGCTCCCTCTTGGCTTAGGAATATTGATCCTCCACGACTACTCTTATCTTGGATGCCCTATCTCATCCTCAAAAAGTATCAGATGCCAAATGATTACCCAATCCTCTCATTCTATTTTCCCAAGTGAAGACTAAAATGATGTGTCTATTTCTCCCTCTCAATTAGGGAGGGCATATCTTTTCCAATAAAGGAATTTACTCATTCCTACACAAGGAATGTACATAAGCTCCCTCTTGGCTTATGAATTTACAAGTTTCTTCCAAGTAAGAAACTTTCCAGGCTCCCTCTAAAAATAGCTTCTTGGGTGGAGATGATGGGACAACTAGTTGCTTGAAGAACTCCTTCCTTCGATATCATGAATTTCTTTGTCACTCAGTCTTCTTATTTTGGGACTTCTTCATAGGACACAGACCATCCATCACTTTCATCCACGAGTCAGTCATATTATCATTCCTTTCATTAGAAAGTGATTCATCAATCTACATTTGGCCTTGCTTCAAGTTATGATGCCTTCATCATGCTTTCTTCTTCGGTAGATCTTACATCCTTCTACATGGTTCTCTTGGAAGACATCCATATTTCTTCCCTTCGGCAGCGCTTCATAAGCCCATCTTGATACTAGTTCATAAATAAGACATGAACACTTAAATCATAATTACCTTTGTGATGGTTTTTCATCATGACATTTTCCTGTAGGCATCAACATCCAATGTACATGTTGTCTCATCTCCTAAAGATATGTTTTGTCAAGGGTCTCCATCTTTTCAGACTTCCATCAGAGTCTTCACATCCTTCTGGGAGATATCATAGCCAAATCTTCTTGGTCTTTCGGATGTTGACTGCCTTTACCATTGTTGCATATGATTTCTTCCTTCCGTTCTTCACACATTTCATTCCCAGGAGTTTCAAAGTTCCTCAGTTGTAGTCAACCACCTTATATTCCATATGAGGACATATTATGTTGATTTCATCTAATAAATATGTGACCCATGCATTCTTGCATCTCTTTTGAGGGAGGAAATCCTTTCTTTGATCACACTTCTTAAGATAGAGCACCGATCCATGTTGTCTGCAACCATATAACATGACTTTCCTGATATTGAATGTGAGCATACATACCTCATCTTTCCTTTTGGGTCATCCAGACTTCCTGCAACAACTTTCTTTGAGTGAAGGAATTTTACCCTTGACCTGCTTCACTGTTATGTTATCATACCATCATCCTATGAATTCCACAAGATTGGAATTCCTGAAGAAACACTTGCTATTCCTCTTGATTGGTGAATCTTACAATGAAGATTCCATCAAAGAATCTTGAGGATGTTGCATATCCTATCCTGCAGATGTTACTTTTTGACAAATGTATGATAACCCTTTTCCTAGATGACTTCTTTTTCATAAGTACCACTTGAACTTTTAATGGGGTTTTCCAAGAGCTATAGTTGACTACCATAGGTTTTGTTCCAAACATTCATCATATTACTTATGTCACGAGCTCTTACTTCTAATGCTTCTACCATGATGCCATTCTCTAATATGATGCATCCTATCTTATTTTCAATGCTTCCTATTTATAATTTACACAACAGAAGAGTACCTTTTCGTGAAGGAGATTCTCTTAGTCATAGTAGAGACCTTTCACATCCTTCTTCTCAGGCTTCTTTGTCTCAGGCTCTTCTAGTTCTTCGGTAATACGGGCTTCTTCTTTCTCTTGTTATTGTCCCTTTTAAGCTTAGGACAATCTCTTCGATAGTGCCCATGTTCTTGACATCCATAGCATTGCACTTTAGCCATTTTCTTCTTCTTCTTTTGAGAACCATATTTTCCAAACTTTCCTTTTCTTCTTAACATGGCAACATACACTTGATTCTGCTGATTTGTTCCTACATCTGATTTCTCCTTTAGTCTAGTTTCTTTGATCTTACACAATGGCCATAAATCTTGAAAAGGAGTGGCTTCTTTCTTCCCATAGATACATAAAGTGAAGTTGCCCCATTCTTTCAGTAGTTCATTTAGTACTACAATGGTCATTTCTTTGTCAGACATTATTTCACTGAGATCTTGAAGTTGATCTCTTATTTCAGAAATCCTCATAAAATATGAGGCTATTCCTTTTTCCCTTGAGATCTTCAATTTGTAGAGTTCTTGCCTTACTTCTCCAACAATACTTACGGAAAATAACTCTACCAATTTGTCATATATAATTTTTGCAGTGTCTAATTTTGATACATATGGGATGTGAGAGTCTTTGATGGATTCTGTGAGAATCCTCTGAGTTCTTGCCCCTAGTTGCCAATTTTAACACTCCCTCCCGACTAGGGAGAATTCCACCTGCCAATCCATCCATCATCATTGATCATCATGCCATCCTGTCGTCATGAACCATCTATGTATCTCGTCTCAACTCTGTTGAACATTGATATAGATAATGAAGAAGGATCAATCGAGAGTGAGTCACAATGCGCTTTTCACAACTCATTGGCTAGATGAGAAGTAATTTACATGAGTTTTGGACTACATGTGTAGGATGTATTTTGGGGCATTTGTAGGAGAAGGTGAACCCCTCATCCTGCTCATATGCCATAGAAGTTGAACCACTCATCTTATGCATATAACATCAATCATAGTGGAAGGTGAACCATCACCCTACACACATGTGTCATCAATCGTAGGGGAAGGTGAACCACTCACCCTACACACATGTCAACCATCATGGGGTATCACAGGGGAAGGTGAGCCACTCACCCTGTACACAACACACCTATTGGGGAAGGTGAACCACTCACCGTATGGTTGCTCATAGCTCCAAGAAGTACCCCAAGCCCCCAGGAGCTCCTGGAGCTCAATGTTCAACTCAAGCGAGACCCTCATGGGAGGGTCCTTCCATGACTTCCCCAAGGGCTTTGTGAGGATGTCAGCAACTTGCTCATCGATCCTAATGTGTTGGAGCCTTAATGCTCCCCGTTGTACCATATCCCGGATATAAGTGTTACCTGATATCAATGTGCTTGGAGCAGCTGTGGAACATATGGTGCTCTGAAAGGCGAATCCCACTTTGGTTGTCACAATAGATCACAGTGCTATTCAACACGTGCTCAAATAGCTCACTAAAGAGCTTCCTCAACCAAACAACTTCACATTAGGCCATACTAGCTGTAATGTATTCGGCCTCGACAGTGCTTATATCAACCGATTTTTGCTTCCTACTTATCCAAGAAATCGAAGTAGACCCCAATGAGAAGCAACATCTTGACGTGCTCTTTCGATCCACCACATTGCCAACCCAATCAACACCAATATACCCATGTAGCCTCAAATTCTCGACAGCGTATCTCAACCCATAATTGATTGTGCCACTGAGATATCTCAAGAGATTCTTAGCAGCAATCCAATGTATGTGATGAGGCTTAACCATAAATTGACTCAACATATTCACATCGAAGCATGCGTCGGGACAGGTGTTTACCGAGAACATCAGGGCCCCCACAAGTTGTCAATACTCAGAAGGGTTTGCCAATTTGGGCCCAACAACACTTCCACATAGTATCTTGAAGTTGAGTTCCATCGTAGTAGACACACATTTGCAATCCACCGTCCCACATTTCTCGAGCAACTTCACAATGTATTTTCCTTGAGAAAGGAAAATATCACCTGGCTTTTGCCAGACCTCCAGGCCTAGGAAGTAGTGCATCAATCCTAGGTTCTTCATCTCGAACTTAGAAGTCAACTCCCTCTTGCAATTATAAATGAAAGGGTCCGCACCAGTAAGAAAGAGATCATTTACATAAAGGACCAAAATGAGAGGCATGTTTTTTTCAACATTGTAGTACAGGTTTGGATCAACATAAGATAACTATCAATCCTCTCATACCAAGCCCTAGGGGCTTCTTTCAACCCATAGAGGGATTTCTTCAACCTGCATACATGTGTCCTTCGATGTTGTACTTCAAACCCCTAAGGTTGTTCCAAGTAGACTTCCTCTTTAAGTGAGGCATACAAGAAAGTAGTTTAATGTCCATTTGATGTATTATGCTCCATCCTTGAGTGGCAGCGAGAGCAATAATAGATCAGATAGTGGTATGTCGAGCAACTAGTGTAATTATCTCATCATAGTGCACTCCATCCTTTTGAGAGAAGCCTTGAGCAAAGAACCCAACCTTATATTTTTCAGCACTGCCATCAACTCAATGTTTGATTTTGTAAAGCCATTTTGAGGTGACTATGGATGTGTCCTTGGGTCTAGGCATCACGTCCCATACATCATTCGTCATGATTGATTTGTATTCCTCATTTAGTGCATCCTTCCATACTTGGTGCTTTACGACTTCTTCAAACGTGCATGGTTCAACTTGAACAATAGTACTCATAACAACGAAATATCTTTGGTACCTGTTCGGCTTCTTACTTTCACGAAATGTCCCTCTTGGAGCAGTATGTCTTTCAACATCTTCGAGAGAATCTTTGAGCCACAGAGGTCGTTTCCTTTAGGTAGAGGGATCACTCGGAGGTGGATCAATAGGATCCATCAGACCATCAACATTAGGCATAGGCTCATCTGTCAGAGGTTCATCTTGGTTTTTCGCAACATCATCATTGTTGTCCTTCCTTGGGATAGGGAGGTCTCTGGATTTTGCAAAGGCAGTCTCTTCATTAAAGGTGACGTCACGTTTTACTTCCACACCTCTTTGACCAGGGGCATAGATTCTATATGCCTTTGAATTTTCACTGTAGCCAACAAATGTACCCTTCCTCCCAGATGCTTCCAACTTGTTTCTTTTCTCTTTAGGCACATGAAAATACATGGGACAACCAAATATTCTAAACTGAGAAACATCAGGATTGTTACCAATGACGATGTCCTTGGGTGTCTTGAAATCCAATGCTTGATGTGGGCTCCTATTTTGAATATACACGACCGTGTTGGTAGCTTCTCCCCATAAGAAATTCGGTAGGCTTTGATCATGGAGCATGGCACAGGTGGCTTCTATGATTGTTCGATTCTTCCTTTCAGCAACTCCATTTTGCTCAGGAGTGTATGGAACGATTGTCTCCCTCTTAATGCCAACCTCTCTGCAAAAGTCATTGAATTCATTTGATTCATATTTGGTTCTATTGTCGGTCCTTAATATTTTGATCTTCTTCCCTGTTTGATTTTCCACGAAAGTTTTGAAAGAATGGAACCATTTGAAGACTTCATCCTTCTTCTTTAAGAAATAGATCCATGTTTTGCGAGAGTAGTCATCTACAAAGATTGCATAATATGAGTCCTCCTAGCGATGTTACGAGCAACATACCAGATAGGTCAGAATGAACCAATTGAAGAATATCAGAAATCTTGATTTCACTAGAGGGGGATGGTCCCTTTGTAAGTTTCCCAATTGCAAAACCATGACAAACATCTTCATGGTTCATGTTAAATTTGGGCATACTTGTGACCATCTTTCTTACCCTAGGTAAGGCTTTGTAATGCAAATGGGCGAACCTCTGGTGCCGTAGCTCAGGTTGAGGAGAAGTATCACTAGCCAAATCTTCCAAAGGACTTCCTCTGACTTGATAGAGACCATCAACCCTAAATCCAAGAGTAAATGCATCTCTAGGGTTTTTTTTGGCCAAATACGTACCCTTCTGTCAATGAACGATACCTTGAAGCCTTTATCTTCCATCATAGAAATAGACACCAAGTTCTTCAAATCGGGTACATGCAACACTTCTTGTAGATAAATGGTTTGACCTTGATCAAAGTGAAGAGTGACAATACCTATCCCTTTCACGGGCTAGGTGGCATTATCTCCAAGTATGATCTTCTAATTAGTCTTCTTTTCAACCAAATGTGAGAGGGCCTCCTTGTACCCAGTGAAGTGCCTTGAGGCTCCACTATTAGTAAATCAATGATCGAAAGTATTCGGAGGAGAGGCAGTAGGATAGTATTCATCATGTTTTTCTACAACATTATTTTCATCATACTTGGTATTTCTCGTCCTTTTGGGAGGTCGACCATTTCCATTTCGAGTAGCGAGAGCGCTCCTCTTTCCATTGTTGATGAACTTATTGTTCGTTTGATTGCAATTGCCATTGAAATTGTTATTGTTGTTATTGTCGTCATCCCTTGGAGAATTCTTCTTGTGAGGACACCTTAGCATAGTGGCCGAACCTGTTGCAATTGTAACACATTCCTTCTTTGAATCCCTTCTTGAATCCTTGACCCTATCTTCTTGGACCAACATTATGCTTACTCTTTGAATGAGTGTAGAAAGCAGTAGGTTCATTTCCATTTGAGGGCTCGTCTCTCTGCACCTATTGAGTGCTTCTAGCCAGTAACTCATTGAAACCAAGTATCCTGTCATTGTTGAGAATGGCAGTGATAAGGAAGACCTCCAAGAGCAATGAGTGAGATCTCCTTGTCAAAAATAATTTCTCCAATAGATAGCAAGTCATTCTTGATTTGCGTTATTCTCATGAAGTAGGATTAAATAGACAACTCTTTATCCATCTTGATATCCTTCAACTTGTTTTTGAGAAAGAGTATTTGATTTGCATTGTTCACTTTGAACCAAGGTTACCTAGGAGTGGGAGCGAAAGTAGGGGCGGGAGCGGGGATCGACATTTTCAAAAGCTCCTAGTTTAGGAGCGAATCGGGAGTGATTTTTTTATTATATAATATATAGCTTTATATATTTTGAAGCATATATGTTAACACAAGCATGTAGAATGATGAATTAGGCATAAAAAGCATAAAAACATAGATTGAACCATATAACATCAATCATCTAGAAGTTATAATCTTCGTGAACCACATCCACAAGATAGTAACAAACAACATATAGAGTCTCATGATTCATCAATATTAAAGTTTCAATCTTTCAAAATTCAATACATAACATTTATCATCATTGATCACCAATGAGTTATAATTGCCAACTTGAAAATTCAAACTTAAATTTTCATATATTGTTTATAAAAAATATCATAATAAATATGAAAGAGTCAACATGTATAAAAACTACTAGAAACTAGAAAAGACAAGTAAATCAATTATCTATTGCTAATGCTTGGGCCTCTTGCTGCCTCGAGAAATGTCTAATTTCTGAGTCTTGTTGCAAAATCAAGATCTTTGTCATTAATATCACCCTCTAAGCATTCATATCCAAAGGTATCTTTGTCATTACTTCCGAATCTGTATAGGGATTTTTGTCATTAATATCACCCTTTAAGCATTAACATAAGATAGAAAAAACTTAGCATGTCAAGTCAAGATTTTGTTTGAGTGGTGGGTACATTTTTAGTAGGGTCATGATAGAGGAGTTCGACAAGTAATGTCACTAAAATCAAGGTACATAGAGGGATTGGTGCTCTTGATTAAATACGAAATCAAGGTACATAGAGGGATTGGTGCTCTTGATTAAATACGAGTTCCATACCCTAGTACATGACAAAATCCAATGGAAACATTGTAATCCTCCCCAATCTTGAAATCTTGAAAAACTGATAAGTTTGATGGATTTTGAATGAGATCTAAAATTCTACTTCCTGCAAATGAAATCCCATGAGGTCGAAACTGTTGAAAAATGTAACTAGGTTCGGTATTCATAAAATGTATTTGTCAAAAGAATTTTTATTATTGTTACAATGACTTAGAATGAGTTTCTTGCTTGGGTCATCATTTTATTAGTCAAAGTCCCCATTGTGGACTCCTAGCATTAAGAAAGAGTCATTAGAGTCATTGTATATTTTATGAGACCCTTCTTGGGCTTTCGAACGATGTAAAAATAATTATTTCTGGGTAAAAAAATGAATTATGTAACCTCCACACTAAGTCGACCTCAAGAATATCAAGTCGGCCTCAAGGGAGGCAATTCGACCTCATTGGAAGGATATATATACAAGAGAGTTCGACTTCATTTGGAACATATCACTTTCTCAAGCATAGTTCGATATTTGAAGCTGCAAGCTGGGAAAAGTTCAAAGTTGAAGGAAGGGGCTAAAGGGGTGTGAGTTTGGTCAAGGAGGAAGGGAAGAAGAAAATCAAAGTTTTGATGTCTCTCTATCTCTCTCTCTCTCGTGTGGGCTGGTTTAGTAGATCGAAGTCTCCTTGTCAAGGTCGAAGCTCTTGCTGATGCCGGAAGCTGCCAAGTCAAAGTTGCTAGGGTCGAATTGCTGCTGCCGCTAGGTCGAAGGTTGGATCGAAGAAGGGGAGGCTAGCTTGGTGTGGAGAAGGTCTTTGTCTAAGTTGAAGTGTCTCAAGGAAAACTATTGAAGGAAGAGATTTTGATTGGGTTTTCCCCTAGATAGGGGTTTTACACTGGCAGAGTGCCTACATCTTGTGTCTTGTGTTTTTGTGATCTTCATGCACACATAATTTGGTAATGTTAAAAATTTAAGTAAAAAGAAGAAAATGAAGTTTAAGGAGAATGTTACTTTTACTTTAAGAGTTTAACATTACTATGAATCGCATATCAATACTAGGACCATAGGCTTGATCATTAGGTTGCCCCACTAAAAAATTATTGTTTTTTTGTTTATTATTTTTATAATTCTTATCTGAAAATAATTGCGTTTGGAATGTTTTTGCAGCTTTTTTGTTTTAGCAAAAAAGTCTAGGAAGTGAAATGTTTTTTAGGGAGCGGGCTCTCGAAATTTGCTCCCCGCAGGACTGATTTCAAGAGCGGGTTCGGGAGGGGGGGGGGGAGTCGCTCCCCCGTAACCCTCCTTTGAACATCCCAACCAACTTATCATATATCTCCTTAGAAGTTCCCAAATCAGAAATATAGGCAACCAAATGCTTTTGAATAGAGTCAATCAAAATTTTCTTTGCTTTGACCTCACCTTTTCTATATTGCGTCTTAGTAGTAGCTGGTGCATTTGAAGGAGGCTCCGCCACTTTTTCCTGCACATAGTCCAATACCTCATGCTCCTCCAAAGTCATCTTCCATTCATGATAGTCAGATTTGTCATTGAGCTTGTCCTCAATCTTGAAGTAAGATGTAGAAGCCATTGAAACTTGTCCAATAAATCTCTCTTGGTGATTGTTTTTCTCTCTCTTGCTTGGGTTTGTCTTCACCTGGCCTCTGATACCATGTTAATTTTAGTTAACAATGTTATGTTCTATGCTTAGCACAATTACTTCAATGTTCCTTTAGCAGCTCAATGACAATTTCCAATTTAGATTTCCAATAACAGTCACATTAACCATAAATCACATTGACAGTAACTCTAGAAAGAACATGAAGAACAAAATGCAGAAAACAAAGCTCTAATACAAGAGAACACCAGATTTGGCAGATGCTAGGGAAAATACCCAAGATGGGGAAATCCCTTTGAACAATTCTTCTTATTATTATATCAAGTGTTCAGCAGAGAGAGAGAGAGAGAGTACAAACTGTCAAAGTTGACTTGTCAAATCAAAGTCAAAACAGACCTGACAAATCTGCAGTCAACTGCAGTCAAATTCAGCGCTCACTAGAAAGTCAAAGATGGTCAACGCAGCAGCAAAACATCCTCTTTGAAGCTCGGTCAAAGGAAGTCAAACTTGGCCTCCTTAACTGGTTAAACAGCAGCCAAAACAGTCATCCAAACAGCAGTCAAACTCAGTCAACTGAAGTCAACTTCTTAGACAAACAGGCCTGTGGTCAATGCAGGTCAAAGTGCCCCAGATATTCTCGGTTTCTGTGCCAAACAATACGGCCTGCCAAAAATCAAACTTTCCCACAAAAATTGCAGTCAAAGGATGAGTCAAAGTGCCTGGTCAGTGCTGGTCAAACCCTGCAACAGCTCTGAAATTTTGGCCCTCCAATCTGCTCGAAAAATTCTTCCGCCTTGCCACACGTGTGAGAGAAAAGACATGCCCAATAGGTGTATAAACCAATGAGAGAAGGAGAGAGAAGAATGTGCGAGTGAGTGAGGTGCCAAATGAGGTTGGGGGTCACCTATATTTATACAAGTCGTTGAGACTGAAGTGACATGTCTCTTGGGCTTCATGGGTCTACATGATGATGTGGCCGACTTTGACAATTTTCACATGTGTGGGCATAAATTCAAAAACACATTTCCGCTCGTCCAAATTTGATGATCTTGAGGTCAATTTTGGTCCTTTTGAAAAGAGGAATTCAATGCAATCATCATTTCCATCAAATGCGCAGTCCAAAGTGGAATTTGGCCCTAGTTGCCAATTTTAACATACAGCGATCAGGTCATAACAGGTATTTGCTTTCGGACTCCTGTCAAGTTGTCAACCTAACCCTATTCATACTCCAAAGGAATCAGATATCGCAGACCCCTAGAAGTAGTGGAGGTGTGAACACTTAAATTCACATTTGCTTGTAGTTTCTTTTAATGAAGATGATTGCAACATATTTAGATTTAGCTAGGCTTTGCTCTTTCTCTCTCTCTCTCTATATATATAGCGTGTGTGTGTGTGTGTGTTTGGATAAGTTATGTTTATGCTCATCCTTTGGAAAATCTCCATGCTAAAGATTTATTTTGGAAATTAACTATATTATTTTAAAAAAGTAACGACTCTATTGACATGTCCTGAATTCACCTGAAATGAATTAGAAATTAGTTTGACATGGATGAATCTTATGTCTTGACAGTTACTTAAACTCATACATTTTTTTGTTCTTCTACAGATAGAAAAGGGCAGATGGTGGCCTGCTTTCACTGTGCTAAAGTCTGATAGTATGCAGAAAAAAAAATTGTCTACACATGATGGGTTGGCATTAATTCAGCTCATTTACTCCGTGGAATCAAGGGAGGAACCTGAATTTATTGAGGCAAGGTATAGGGCTTGTTTTATGAGTTGAAGCCTGCGTATTTTCTATTTTTAGGTTTATAGCTGTAACTTATACTTGAAAGATTTAGAATATTTATGTTAAGAGAGAAATGTTGGGCTGAAAAGTTTAAACCATTGGGAAAATATTTTACCTTATATGTTTTTTATTCATTGAAACATTATAAGAAAATTATTGGATGTAGTAAATGCTTGAATCTTCTGGAGCATATTTCTAGACAATAAGTTTTCAAGTTTATCCTAGAGGTTTTCTGCACATTATGTTAGTCGATAGGCAGCAATTTGTGAAATGATTCTCGATTTTTTACCATTTTGCCAGTTGTAGATTCAAATGGAACTTGTGTTGTGAGTTGTAATATGATCATGCTTGTTCTTAAAGTTATCTTTGTAAATGGAAAATATTTACTTGAGCTGTATTATCATACAGGGCATCTGCCGAGCCTTTCCTTCACAATAGTTAACTGTCAGAGTTCCTTGATCTTGAAGGTCATTATCCCTAATCAACGGATCTAGATAATATTAGCTACCAGAGTGGCAAATAAAGATGCCCTACAGAGTTTGTGTTGAGGCTTTCTTTTGCTGTAGTGAACTATGAGAGCTGACTGTATTGTGAGAGCTTTGTAATCTGAGAGATAACTTTGCTTTTTTATCTGTGGGGAAATTTCTTGGAATTCAAAATTCAATGCAAAAGAGAAATTTTACCTTCAACCAAAAAGGTTTGTCGGATTTTATTCCTTTGAATATTCAGCCTTGGGGCTGCTGTAAAACAAGGCACAAAACGACAGTGGAAATAGTACAATGTCTCTTCCAAACAGCTCAAATTTCCCAGCATTTAGAGGAGAAAGATACCAAAGCGATTAGGCTGGCGCAAAACCTCCTAGCTCTCCAAAGCCTAGCTAGGGAAAATCAACAATACCCTCGCAACCAAGAAGATCTGGCATACAAGAATCACGTAGATACATCTCTAAGGCAAGATGTCCTCTACTCCACTTCTTCATTGTTCCACCCTAGGTTTTTATCACAAAACACTAATCTCCAATGTCCAAGGGATAAACCTTAAGACTAAACTTCCAAGATTCTCGATGATAATCAAGAAGAACAAGAAACCCTAGTGATGAGAGAGAGAGAGAGAGAGAGGGAGGGGCTAGTGTGCACTCTTCTCTATCATGATCCGTATTGGCTTTCCATTGGCATGGTCACAACACATCTTTCGTCTAGTATATAAATCATAACCCAATTTTGATTTCAATAACTATAGGACAATAATGGTGGACCACACGTTCTCTAAGCTCCATGCTAAAGTTGTCCACTGGAAGCTCTCTAGGAGCTTGAGTGACGACATCTTAGAGCTAGAGGACAGACCAATTTTCAATCTAAGCACCACTATTGATCACATCCTTACACTCGGGGCCATCATTGAGAAAGCCCTTCATCTCTCTTCAAAAGTTTACTATTGTTTTGTGGACTTTTGGAAAGATTTTGATTGTCCCTTGGGAAGCTTTATTCTAAAGACTCAAAAACATTGACATCTCAAAGGCCCTATTGTTTGCGAACATGTGCTTATATGAGTTAGTCCTTGGTTTCCTGTGCAAGTCACATGGCCTATTACATTTCATCTGTGGTACCTTTGGGGTTAAATAGGTTTGTCCCCTATCCCTTGCATTATTTGGCATTTACATCAATGACCCAAAGTCCTCCTTTACTAAACACGTCATGGATGCTGATGGTTGCCTTCTACACCATGTCTTGATTTTTATCCTTTTATTTGCTTATAATGTTGTCCTTCTAGCCTCATCCTTAGGTAGACTGCAACAACAGTTGGATACCGTTGCCCTTTTCCTTGATATTCGTCAGTTGATAGAAAACCAAGGTCATGGTCTTCGACATATCAAAGAAGTTTCTGCCTAATTTTCACATTTTTTTCAAAGGTGAGAAGATTGCAATCACCACCACTTATACTTATTAGGGGATACTATTCACAGGTCCTCACATTAGTTTGTGGCATGCACTTCCACCCCAAATTGACAAGGGCTATGGGTCCATGACCCTTTTAGAGGGACAATGTTTTCAACATCACTTTTAGAGGGACAATGTTTTCAACATCCTCTTACTCGGTCTTAATTTTGGTACATTAGAGTCTTAGATCCCCTTACTTCAGTTGGTACTATGTTGGATGGGCATCCTCAACTTAGATATTCCTTATCTGCACCCGACCACCTTTTACTCACTAAACAGGGGATGCATACAATCATTCACAGTGATATCTACAAGCAACATATACATGTCACTTGGATAAACCCTCAGGGTGGATTACATTCGAAGATGGCCTTCTATGTTAAGCCCTTCATGATGATGAGGGATGGAATCATTGTTTATCCCCATAACACACTTCGCCGTTAGATGCATGCCCTTTGGATTCCCTTAGGATAGTTCAAATTTGGCTCTTGTCGATTGTGGATTGGGATAGACCACTAGATAGACTATTTATATAGGAATTGCCAGTTATGTCCTCTCTAAGAGATAGAGTTGTAGATGCACTTCATATTCCATTGCCCCATTTATTATGTGAGATCTGTGGGAGATTTCATTACCTATTTAGGGGGGATCGAGATCTTTTCCTGTTTCTTCTAGTACTCAGACCAAAGATGTCTATCCCTTTACATGTAGGAGGCCCTCAAACTTTGTACCCACACTACCTTATTACCTCCTTTACGATGCTATCACCAGCTGGGGGCACTAAGATACATGCTGGTGACAACTTTGCTTCTAGCTCCATATCAGTGTGGATTAGAGAGACCATTCACCCCCCTAGAGACCAATGTTATTAAAATCGGACTGATCGACCCAAAAATAGAGAACTAGACCAAACCAGAAAAAAAGTTTGACGAAAAAATACATAAATGTACAATTGTTGAAGATAAAAACATTTATGTTCTTGTGTATCCATATGAATCCAAATCATTATACAAAAATGTGCAAAGTTTCTCATATATTTAGCAAGGGTGCCTATAACCAAAATAGCACTAAGTGCAATACATCTTTGAACCAAAATTACATCAACAAAGAGGCTCTATATGGCCTCTAATGTCTAAATAAATCATTACTTTTAGGGCATGTCGTCCAAGATGTTTCTTATCTTCACTCTTGTCTAACCCACAAATGTATATGGATTTGAAGTTTCAGGGCTTGGTTTAGTAGACTTTGACTAGTCCTCATTAGAGAGAGTGCATACCATCCTCCTTCGTTGCTTCACTGGATGCAACTAGACAATTCCTCAACCCATCATGTTTAGTCTTGTCTCACCTCTACACCGTGTTCAAAGTTTTGTTGATACAACATAGTGGATGACAAATATCCATACTTGGCCTATCATCCATCAGAGTTCATTGCAACAACTTGCCCTCTTACTCGGTCTTAATTTTGGTACATTAGAGTCTTAGATCCCCTTACTTCAGTTGGTACTATGTTGGGTGGGCGTCCTCGACTTAGATATTCCTTATGTGCACCCGACCACCTTTTACTCACTAAACAGGGGATGCATACAATCATTCACGGTGATATCTACAAGCAATATATACATGTCACTTGGATAAACCCTCAGGGTGGATTACGTTCGAAGATGGCCTTCTATGTTAAGCCCTTCATGATGATGAGGGATGGAATCATTGTTTATCCCCATAACACACTTCACCGTTAGATGCATGCCCTTTGGATTCCCTTAGGATAGTTCAAATTTGGCTCTTGTCGATTGTGGATTGGGATAGACCACTAGATAGACTATTTATATAGGAATTGCCAGTTATGTGCTCTCTAAGAGATAGAGTCGTAGATGCACTTCATATTCTATTGCCCCATTTATTATGTGAGATCTGTGGGAGATTTCATTACCTATTTAGGGGGGATCGAGATCTTTTCCTGTTTCTTCTAGTACTCAGACCAAAGATGTCTATCCCTTTACATGTAGGAGGCCCTCAAACTTTGTACCCACACTACCTTACTACCTCCTTTACGATGCTATCACCAGTTGGGGGCACTAAGATACATGCTGGTGACAACATTGATTCTAGCTCCATATCAGTGTGGACTAGAGAGACCATTCACCCCCCTAGAGACCAATGTTATTAAATTCGGACTGATCGACCCAAAAATAGAGAACCAGACCAAACCAGAAAGAAGTTCGACGAAAAAATACATAAATGTACAATTGTTGAAGATAAAAACATTTATGTTCCTGTGTATCCATATGAATCCAAATCATTATACAAAAATGTGCAAAGTTTCTCATATATTTAGCAAGGGTGCCTATAACCAAAATAGCACTAAGTGCAATACATCTTTGAACCAAAATTACATCAACAAAGAGGCTCTAGATGGCCTCTAATGTCTAAATGAATCATCACTTTTAGGGCATGTCGTCCAAGATGTTTCTTATCTTCACTCTTGTCTAGCCCACAAATGTATATGGATCTGAAGTTTCAGGGCTTGGTTTAGTAGACTTTGACTAGTCCTCATTAGAGAGAGTGCATACCGCCCTCCTTCGTTGCTTCACTGGATGCAACTAGACAATTCCTCAACCCATCATGTTTAGTCTTGTCTCACCTCTACACTTCGTTCAAAGTTTTGTTGATACAACATAGTGGATGACAAATATCCATACTTGGCCTATCGTCCATCAGAGTTCATTGCAACAACTTGTCCTCTTACTCGGTCTTAATTTTGGTATATTAGAGTCTTATATCCCCTTACTTCAGTTGGTACTACGTTGGATGGGCATCCTCGACTTAGATATTCCTTATGTGCTCCCGACCACCTTTTACTCACTAAACAGGGGATGCATACAATCATTCATGGTGATATCTACAAGCAATATATACATGTCACTTGGATAAACCCTTAGGGTGGATTACGTTCGAAGATGGCCTTCTATGTTAAGCCCTTCATGATGATGAGGGATGGAATCATTGTTTATCCCCATAACGCACTTCACCGTTAGATGAATGCCCTTTGGATTCCCTTAGGATAGTTCAAATTTGGCTCTTGTCGATTGTGGATCGGGATAGACCACTAGATAGACTATTTATATAGGAATTGCCAGCTATGTCCTCTCTAAGAGATAGAGTTGTAGATGCACCTCATATTCCATTGCCCCATTCATTATGTGAGATCTGTGGGAGATTTCATTACCTAACCTATTTACGGGGGATCGAGATCTTTTCCTGTTTCTTCTAGTACTCAGACCAAAGATGTCTATCCCTTTACATGTAGGAGGCCCTCAAACTTTGTATCCACACTACCTTACTACCTCCTTTACAATGCTATCACCAGCTGGGGGCACTAAGATACATGTTGGTGACAATATTGCTTCTAGCTCCATATCAGTGTGGACTAGAGAGACCATTCACCCCCCTAGAGACCAATGTTATTAAAATCGGACTGATCGACCCAAAAATAGAGAACCAGACCAAACCAGAAAAAAGGTCGCCGAAAAAATACATAAATGTACAATTGTTGAAGATAAAAACATTTATGTTCCTATGTATCCATATGAATCCAAATCATTATACAAAAATGTGCAAAGTTTCTCATATATTTAGCAAGGGTGCCTATAACCAAAATAGCACTAAGTGAAATTGTTAAATTGGCAACTAGGGCCAAACTCCATGTGGGTCAGCTTATTTATGGCAGCTGATATTTTTATTGGATCCCTCTCGTCGAAAGGTGTAGGAGTGATCCAAAGATCATCCGATTCCGATAAGTATTTATGGAGATATGAATTTATTTTGTTTATGTAATTATTATCAAGCCGACCAGCACTTATGTAGGCTCTAGAAGCCCAACCGACGTGTCTATTCAACCCCTACAAGTTAGTATAAATAAAAGAGGATTTGATGTCATTTGTGACATACATTATTGTGGTGATCTCTTCCTCTCCACGTCTTGGGTTTTTGGAGCAGGAGAGAGACACCATGAAAATGTACGCTGGCCTATGATGCCCTAGCCACAGTAAATCTATCAGCGGCATCTAAGGGTGCCCTAGCCATAGCATTAGAGGGTACTCTTGACAGCAATAAATGATAATCTAATGCAGCAAAGGGAGGCACTTATACGCAGTCTAGAAGAGACTTAATTCCACTAAGAAAGGAGGTTCTAAACGCAACCAGAAGATGCCCTAAGTCACAGCAAAGGGAGGCTCAATATGCAGTCCATGAAGGCACAGTAATTAGATTCTTATACGCTGTTCTATATGCAGCAAGAAGAGGGACTTCGCTGTCCCTATAGACACAGTCCTAGGAGACCCTTTAACGCAGGTAAGAAGATGCCCTAGGTGCAGTTCAGTGGGTGCCCAATCCGCAGTCATAATGTGCCCTAGCCGCAGGCTTATGAAGAATCCTATACGCTACATAAAGGAGGTCTAAACACTGGCAAGGGAGACCTAATCTTATGCTGTCCTTAAATGCCCTAAACGCTGTCCTGAAGGAATCATCTAGCCGCAGTCAAGGAGGATGTATATACACAGCTAGGACAGACCTATATATGCTGTTCTAAGCCACAGTAAGAAGGACTAGAAGACTCAGACTTGAAGGTGCTCTTATCTGCTGTCACAACTACAGCTATCTAAGTGAGCTTCTGTACGTTGCCAAGGAAGTTGAGCCGCAGCATAAAGAAGACACATATCAGCGTAAAAGAGCAACATGGAATACTGCTATTCTAAGGCATGAATAAGGTACGTTTGGGAGCAGCAGTCACTAGATTAGAAGACAAAGGGCAACGCTGCTATTTGGGATCTTGTTTAGGCTTGCTGCAGAAGTCTACAGCTACAGCTGGCTGCAAGCCATAGTAAGCAGCTAAGGCTGTTCCAAGGCAGTACTACAGTTTACCTTGAGTTCGGATGACAGCATGGATTAGGAGAAACTCTCCTAGGAGGACTTGAAGTTATGAGATCATGTGCATGGGCAGCACAACGATTCATTAGCATGGGCAGCACTATGAGATCATGTGCATGGGCAGCACAATGATACATTAGCAGGGGCAGCAGCATGATGATGATGCACATTAGTTTAAGCAAGATCATGGACATGGACAGCCGCATGATGTAGTATGCAGTGGTGCAACTAGAGAACCAGATGCAACATGATGATCTCATCGTTATAGGAGATGATCTATGCTTAGATCTAGATAAAGTCAAAGTGTTGACTTTTGTTGCAAATGTACTCTCTCTCTCTCTGCTGAATTTTGAAGATAAAAGAAGATTTGATCAAAGGGTTTCCCCACACATTGTGGGGTTTGTCCCTGGCTCGCGCCATATCTTGTGTCCTCTTGTCTTGGCTTGTCTTCTGCGATTTTATATTTATGTTCTATCTGCAGTTTATTGTAATGTTGATGTGATTGCTAACTATGAAAATTTAAATAAATTGCTCTAGCATAGAACATACCTAAACTTAACAGAAATACATCTTTGAACCAAAATTACATCAACAAAGAGGCTCTAGATGGCCTCTAATGTCTAAATAAATCATGCTACAACAAATACCTACGTATCATCAAAATAATTGGGATCCTCATCATGAATATCACACCTTGAGGATTGGAATAAGATAGGAATGTTGGAAGTAATGCTTCCATGTATATTATGTGTCATGTGATTTATAGGTTGTCATTGTGAGTCGCTAGGTGTTAATCTAGAAGTTGTTGTTTCTTAAGTGTATCAATTGTAGTTGTGTAATGTCCCACTCATAGATCCACTTTCTTGGGATCTAGATTTGTTGAAGTCAGTGATTTATATCCTATATATGTAATTGTTTCGATGTTATGAATATAATTCATATAAAAATAATAAATATTAATATAAATATAAATATAATAATAATAGATAATAATTAGTTAACTAATGGATAGTTCATTAATAATGAAGAGGCATGTCTTAGAGACATGACCATTCATGAAAGGGCACCTGCTTAGGTATATAAGCAGGCCCTCATTCTCAATTGTAATAATATTACATCAATTCAATATACAATGTTCAATATATAGTTACATGTCTTACAATGGACATGAAACATGGCAGTATGACTTGAAACGCGTTTCTGCATTTCCGTTTCATTTCAGCCCAGAAACGCCCTTAGGGCTAGCGTTTCCTGCAACATAGGGTTAGCCCCATTTAGAACTTGGAGACATTGGCACTGCCAAAGTCCATTATGGAAGGGCAAGCCATTATGAAGTCCCCACTTGTAGTCCATGGTTTGTAAGCTCGT
This sequence comes from Pinus tabuliformis, assembly GCA_031772625.1. NCBI lineage: Eukaryota > Viridiplantae > Streptophyta > Pinopsida > Pinales > Pinaceae > Pinus > Pinus tabuliformis. The sequence continues at coordinate 59,606,519 of CM062804.1, read as the reverse complement.
TTACTCGATTTCCTTGAGGACTTGTTGTACTGGAAGTTTAGGGGACACATTGGATCTTATGCAGGATTACATGTCGTTTCCATCTTGGGATTGGTCTCCCTATATGGGGTCCTAACCCTCCAGAGGGCTACATTGGCACATGTAGGGTGTGTGTTGAGAGCCATGGGCCTCCACAACAGTAGACAACACTGTGTCAAACGTATTGCTGTAGCAAAAATAAGAAAATATGGATGGGAAATCCACTTAACAACACTTCGAATCTCCTCTAACACTCATTACTCTCCCTTGAACTCCAAATCCTTCCATGTCTCCAAAAAGTCAAACAAATGAGTGGAATAAAAAGGCGGAAACATGTTTTAAATGTGTGGGGGTCACTTCTGTGGACATGTGTCCAAAAATCATGACATCTCTGTGACTGGTGTTCAAAACAAGTTTGGCTTGTGTCTTGTGAATAGGAAACGAGCCAAACTTGTGTGTTGGACATGTGTCATGCTAGTGTTGTGTTCAACATGAAGAATACATGACACAAAGGGGGTGTCATGTTATGTAACTTGGATTATATAGCCTTAGTAGAGCCTAGGGTGGAATATTAGGTTGTTGCACTCATAAATTATTGTTTTCATTTCGAGGGTCCTTAGTCGCATTGAGTGGAACAACAAGTTCCATATGAAAATGATCAGTTGGGTAGTGAACTAGTGTGTTCAATATGAAAATTCACTGGTTTGGAATTGAACCTTTCTGGTTCTATGCCACTAGTCAGACCAGTGAGTGCATGAAAATAATTGGACTGACTGGTTTTGATAACATTGTCGAAGACCTTAGAGATTTTTCCAGACCACATCCCTAATCGATAGGTAGATTAGACCACCTAGACATTAATAGAGAGGTATAGTGAATAAACAATAGTGCAGTAGAGTGTCCAAATCTACCCCTTTGTCTTCTTTAGGCATTACTCTATAGTGAGTTTTCTTCATCTGACCTCAGATGTTAGAAAAGGTAGATCCAGTGGATCATGACCCAACCCCTAGATCCTTACCCTCTGCACGTATTCTACCCATTCTGGCTTTTGTTACTTGAATTTGAGGGTTTCTCATGTTTTTCACATATGACCTTCACCTTTTTTTTAATAGGAAAATTTTTAGTACTCCTACCTGTTTTTAACATCATTGTACTAAGAAAGAAGTCCCCTAGATCCTTACCCTTTGCACTTATCCTACCCATTCTGGCTTCTGTTACTTGGATTCGAGGGTTTCTCATGTTTTTTGCATATGAACTTCACCTTGTTTTTTATATAGGAAATTTTTTAGTACTCCTACTTGGTATTGACATCATTGTACTAAGAAGTCCCATTGACCTACTTTTGTGGTCAATTTGTTGAACATTAATATAATTATCTTATCTAGGTCACCTTTCATCACAAGTTTGAATACATGTGAGTGAACGTACATATATGAATGGAAAGACACTTTCCTTTCTTTATTTATATGGGAGGTAAGGGAGTTGAACAATATAATGTGGGCCTTAGCGCTTACAAATTACCTACAATGAACACTTGTAAGCCAACACAAGTGAGACTCCACACTCTAGAGTACATGTGTCATACTCCAAGGTGATGTTGTGCACGGTAATGGCTCCACGCTATGCAAGGCAAGATGACCTTCCATCAAAAGCATCCACATACCACAACAATACTCCTAGGTACTATAATTTATTAGGCTAGTTTCCCTTGTAGGAATATTGTCGAAGTCCCAAGCATCCCCTAGCCATCTCCAATGCTTCGAACAAGAATCCAACTTACCACTTGCATATAAAGGATTGACGTTCAGTGTTCTTGATCCCATGTAGGGCACTCTCCAGGTGATTGGATCCTTCATGGAGTTGGAATGAAGGGCAACCACCAAATGGTCAAGAGAATTGCAATGACCAAGGGAGGAAAGCTAAGGCAACAAACATTAGATGTCAAACCTCTAGTGGGCAACCTATCCGAAGTGTGCAAATCCCAAAATTTTTCTACTTGCTGTGATTTTTGAATCAACTGCTACCATCCCTAAATAACCGGTCACCCATGCTATCATAACACCTTTATCTACCAATGAATGATGATCACCCGTGAATATGAAGTTATATCTCTTTGGAAGAAAAACATGTGAATCTCCATTTTCCTCCATGCAAACAGCACTGGCCAAAATCAACATACACCACAATATGAGTTGTTTAGGACATCCTGTACAAGAGATTACATCTCCATACAAGATGAAGACTATTGTATCACACCTATTAGAATCACAGAGATAGAGATCCATAGAAGTCAACTCATTGATCCTTGAATACAATGCTCATCGTATAGGCAACAATCTATTCAAATTCATTATCATCTCGTGAACATGAGAGTCCCTCATGCACATCTCAAATCCTGTGGCAATCTCCGCATTCTCCCTGATCACTAAAGTAGAATCCCTTGTACTGAAAGATAACCCATCCTCATCATTGGCTTCATCGTCTAATCTCCCTCTCTATCTCTTGATAGATTCTTGAGTTGTCCATCTCACAAAGTGTTTTGTACCACTGTACCTTTGTCACAATTTTATACATTTATTATGTAGGTTTCTTTCTTTATATTATTTTTGGCATTTCTAGGAGTTGCGCTTACACTCCTACATTGTATTCATATTGGTTGTACTCTTCAGTCCCATTGACGTACTTCTATGGTCATTTGTTAGACATAATTTAATTTTGTTATCAATAACATAGGATGATATTAGAGCATCTACAATTGGTGTTAAACCTAACTCTATGACCACTTGCCATGCATGTACCTCGTCAGACATGATTTAATTATGTTATCGTTAACACAAGATGATATTAGAGCATCTACAATTGGTGTTAAACCTAACTCTATGACCTCTTGCCATGCATGTACTTCCTTGAAACTAGAAGACTCTTCCAACCCCCATTGGAATTCACAAGTGTCACCTGATCAACAAGTAACCTATGAAGGTGATCCTCTCTCACCTCATTGGTAAAGTCCTTGGACTAGCTATGCTACAATCATTAATGGTGTATTGATGTCTTTCAATGGCAACTCTCTAATGTATATTTGTCATACAAGAAGCTGAAAGGAGGTTTTTCTTCAAACCAAAAGCCAATAAAATGTGATCTAGCTCTAGAACATCACATGAACATGTCCAAAATGAAATGGAGCCAAGTCCTCTCATGAGATAAGTTGCATCATCTCTAAGATCTATAGTCAGGTCTCTCTTTTGCTGCAGAGTCCTGTAGAATATACACTTGTCATATGTCATGTGTCTCTAAGCTTCACTATGCATATGCCAATTAACTTTGGACATGGTGTTAGAAGATAAACAAGAATTCAAGATAGTGACAAACTAAGAGCTCATTTCCTCTATGCTTGTAATAATCTCAGCTGCGACCTCTCTCATGCCCTTTCCCCACTCCTTCAAGAATCAGTAGAAAGTAGCTTGCATAATGTTCTGTTTTGTGTTTTGAGTTTGGGGTTTTAGACAAATGAGACAAGTGAGACACTACACTCTACCGTACATGTATGATGCATTATGCTCCAAATTGATGCCTTGCACATTAATGGCCTTAAGGTTATGTAGCTACGCAAGGCAAGTTTGCATCCTTCCATCACAAGCATCCATGGTACACATCAGTCCTCCCAAGCATTGTAATCTATTAGGTCAGTTACGCTTGAAGAATATTGTCGAAGCCACAAGCATCCCCAAGCCATCTCCATTCCTTCGAACAAGAATCCATGTTGCCACATCCAAGTAGGGCCTGATGCCCTCCTCCAAGCCACATGATTTTCGTCATACTGTGTAGGGTGGTCTCCAAGCAAGTGAATCCTTCATGGGGCCCCAGTGAAGGGTGTCCACCAAACTATCATGAGAACTGCAACACCCAAGGGAAAAACATCAAGCCAACAACCATTTGATGACAAACATCAACCGAGCAAGCTGTATTGACTGTGCATATCCATCATGGACATGTGCCAATCCATCTTTGACCATCCAGGGGCTGAACATATACCATGTACCCCAAATCTCCTAGAGCACCCCAGGTATGGTGTAAACACTTTTGGAGTAACCCCAAAGATAACAGTTTGCTACTATGGTAGCTAATAGTATCTAGAGTTATTAGAGAGTTCAAAGCTTCAGTTGCGTGCTTTGTAACAAGCAAATAATTTCGATCTTTACAAACTTATCTTCTATTGTCACGTTGAACTTGTGACTTCTTCTCTGAGGGTGTCCTGAGAGACTTTCTGAGTGTCTTATTTTCGTTGTCACAATCAAACCAATTTTTAACATGTTTTAGTGTCCAATAGTTCTTCTATAGTCTAAGCGATACAATGGAAGCTTTTTGTCATTCTTTTAGCAACCAATCTATGTCTTGGGTTTCATTCACCCACGGACCCCATGGTTGGGAACATAGTTTTAAAAACTAGAACTGGTGACTGGATCGGTCCGCCTATCAAAACGGGTTTCAAATCGGAACTGGTCAAATAGGGACTGGTCAGATCCCAATGAACTGGTCTTTAAAAAAATACATGAAATAATTAGTTTTTAATGAAAAAACTATTTTTAAGATTTAAAACGAGTGTTGCAAAAATCGCGATATTATCGCGATAATATCGGAGAATCGCGATTTTTTGAGTATGGCGATATTATCACCCAATTTTTACGCTAATAATTTTTTTGTTTGTTTGTTTGTTTTTGTAACATTTGGTTGTTGTTCTTGCAAAAAATCTCGATAACTTGAAAAAACCGCGATTTTTACGAAAAAATCTTGAAAAAAAATTTATTTATTTATTTATTTTTTTTCGATTTTTTGATGAGGAGGAGGTGAAACAACCTACCCAGGCTACCCCTGTCACCAGTAGAGGACGTAGTCTACCTCCTGTAGCTCCTAGTTCTTCATCTTCTTGAGCACAGCAAAGTCCATTGCCAACTCCACTAACATTTACATCTAGAGGGAAAGGGAAAGCTATTGCATTTTCTCTCAAGAGGGGCAGAGGAAATCAGTAGTATTAGACTTTAGTTATTTGGTTCATTTCATTGTATATGACATTATGACTCATGATATGAGATACATTATTATATTTTTTGTTGATATTTTGATGCTGAGTTGGGACTCAAGAGTCAGGACTTACTATTCAGGACATGATTCACTGTTATGTGTGATGTAGCACTAGAAATGATATTACACATCTTATATATTAGTTCTTTTATCATATTTATGTGTCAATGTATTTATTTTATGTTGTAGATGCTTTACATATTAAAAAAATTGGAAAAAAATGAATATTTTTGTATTTTATGATTTTTTCCTGATTATTTCCCGATTTTTACGATTTTTTCCTGCTTTTTTCCCTTGCCGATAATATCCCAATAACAATAACTGCAACATTGTTTAAAACCATGATTCCAAACCAATAGAGATAAAATATGCAAAGTTTGCTCATCTATATACCAGGTAAAGGTGAATATATCAAATTGGCACCGAGTGCAATATATATCAGCAACAGAATAGATAATCAATGAGACTCTGAATGGCCTCTGGGGTCACTGGCCTACTACAAGTCTACATATCAATGATCAACATGATCACTCTTCATCATGATCAAACTCTTCACCACTACTAGACAAGGGATCATCAACTTGAGCTACATAAATAATCTGGCTGAGTGTTTGAGGACTCCTAAAACTTCTCTGCAACTTTAGCAGCAGTGGTAGTAGTTGCAGCAGAAATAGACATCAAAACTACAAATCTCTGATCAACACAATCGCTGATGAAACTCATCGTTGATTCAGCGCTACTAAAAATGGGATCATCAGCAAGAGATACATAAACATCATCTCGCTCAAAGTCTTCAAACTTGGATTGCTCAACCTTATAATATCATAGAAATTGAAATTTATCAACATGCCTAACTAGTGATTTTGGTTGGAGTGAAGGGTTCATCTCCTAAGGCTTATAATGTGTGGTAGAAAAAGCTTAGCATCCCTAATTAATTATTTTCCGTTGAGTGAAGGGTACATTTTTGTTAAGACCATGGTAGAGGAGTTCAAGAATCAATACCACCAACATCAACAGAGTTCGAAAATCAATGGCACCAACATCAAGGTTCTTAAAGGGCTTCATGCTCTTGATCAAATGCCAATCTCATACACTCATGCATGATAGAATCAAATGGAAACATTGCAAACCCCCAAACCATGAAATCCTGAAGACCATTAAGTCTTTTGAATTTTGAGTGGATCTTAAAATTCTAGTTTAACCACTCTGAAACATCCTGAGTCATTTCATGGTAATGTTAAAAATCTAAGTAAAAATGCCCTTTTACTTCAAGAATTTAACATTACCATTGATTGCTAGTGTTGCTAGGGTTTATATGTGCGAGGCAAATGAGAGGGGGGATATGCTTTTTTTTGAGGGGTTGTTTTTGGAGTGAAACAACCCCAAATTTCCCTCAAAACGGCATCAAAACTCACAAAATTGCATTCTGTGAGGTTTGTAGCTGGCCTGGCAATAAACCGGCCGGTTTATGAAGGAACTAACCGGTTTATGGGAAAATAGGCCGGTTCCTTTGTAAACCGGCCGGTTTAAGGCCGGTCAGACCAAAAAACCTGTGCGCCACGCAGAAAACTGGGTTTTTCAACCTGTTTGATGGCCAGGGCTAATGAACTGGCCGGTTTTGAAAACTATGGTTGGGAAATGATGATCGATTTGATCTCCAAAAATTACGGGTTTTCCCATGATGAACAAATCATATCTAGTCTGGTTTCAACTTTTCCTGTCATCTTAGATGCGATCTTGAGATATTGGATCTTGTCGTTTCAATTGTATATTTCCTTCACTTGTGCTAATTTATCATTCGATGAATGAATAAAGAATAGGTAGATTGTTTTCTCTGATTTCACAATACTCTTCATTCTCTAGTTTGTGATTTATGGGCTAGTTTTTATATGTTTTATGCCAAGTAGTTTTTTCAGTATCATGGTGCAATTCATGGAACTATTCAAGGGTTGGAGCAATCTGGTAGCTGTATTTCTATAAACAGAAATGTACAAGGGGTGCTAGATTTATCAGTGTATACATGATAGCTGTTCATGTTCGTTTCGCTTTTCTACCGCTCTTCTATTTTTAAAACAATGCTATCTCTAGAAAAATGGACACCATTTAACTGGTTTTCACCTTGTTGGAAACTCTAGATTTTCTAATTCATGGAAGGGGACATTTTTCATGATGGTTTCCACTTTATAAAAAACATTATGTTGGCCGCCATAGTTCTGTGTAGGATATTGTTTTGGAATAGTCCAGAAATTTGTCAGTTGTTAGCATTATGTACCAGTATGTTAGATATTCCATATATGGAGGCTTAGCTAGAATACTGGAGCTTGAATATTTATGTCGATAAATGTTAAAGTGTAAAGTTTGCTTCTTGAGTGAACATGCTCATACGGTGACTGTTGCAGGTCTTTTCGTCCGTTCTGGGAGAATTATGAAGAGTTTAAAAATATGTGTAAAGATAAGAAATTTTTAGATGCTGTTACCAAAGCTCATCAGTTGTATCATAATTGTTTGCCAAAGGTGAGCTATTTTAAGATGGCTACAAGTTGCAATGATTTTTAGAGAACTAATACATATAATTATCTAATCCAATATCTTATGTTTGCTGTGCTGAGTCCTTTTTTTCTCAGGACCCACGTATTCGTTCAGTTGGCTTGCAAAGAAGCTACTTGGAGTCATCAGGACAAGTTGAGGAACCATTTAGTTCTTTACAGGAGGACAAAGCTATTGTCAACTCAGATAAAGATGGAGGAGATGACTCTGCTGTAACTCAAAAGTCTGAATGCTTCCTGTATACATTCTGTGTTAGGCCTCTTTGGATATATTTTATTGTGTTTACCTTTGTTTTCCCTTCTCTAAAATCCTTTCAAATTTGAGAGGGACTTGCTATGCACTGCATTTATTGTTCTTATCAAAGGGCACTCTTATATAAGTCTGCCTGAATGATATTATTTATCAAATGTCAAGTGCTGTCCAGTTCAAAGTTCTGTTTTAGTGTGACCCTTCCTATTCCCAAGACACTGCTCTTTAATGTAATGATTTGCATGCATAGAAATGAAAGTTCTGATCCAAATACTTGACAGATAAATTGACACTGTAAATAACCCAAGTCTGTTAAATTGATGTTATATTCAGGGGGGCAAAAAGGTTGAGTAAGAATGCTCCAGGGTTTGACAGTCGTCAAATCTGTTTAGAGGAATGTGAAGATGAGGTAGTTTTCTATAGCTCTGATTTGAGATGCCTATGTGATCATACTGATTAGTAAGAAGCAGACATGTTTGGCAATTCAAATGGGTGTTTTGTTTCAGAGGTTATGCATCTTCATGTGAAGCTTTCTCTTGAGGACTCTATTTATGCCTGCTGATATGGTTTGAACACAGGACACTTTGGACCTTAAGAGCATCGTTGGTGGAACAGAGATAAGCAGAGAAGATGCTAACATTGAGGAACCATCTGCTGTGCATATAAGTGGTTCTGTCGTGAAGTCTTCTACAGATTGTTATAATAATGTGTGCCAAGTGTGTAAAGAAGGCGGGGAGCTGTTGTGAGTACCTTCTGTCGCTTAGTTAAATGTTTTTTACTTGATAAATTTGTAGTTGGCAGAATTATTGTCATAATCTTTTCAGGTTTTCTTGTTGGTTCTGACTCATTTAGGTGATTGCAAGTGTAGATCCATGTTCAGCTATCTGCTTGATTTATCTATATATCTGTGAACTATGCCATATTGATTGTGTTGGTCAAGCCTGTACTGTTTTATCATTTATGTATAAATAACAAGGAGGCGATTGTCTTTCTCAAGGGAGTTTGAGTGAGTTCAAGTGTTCACTTCAAGCACCTGGATTGCTTTGATTTTTGCACGGTGGTACATCCAGCTTCTTTATAGTTCTGTTAAAGTGAGATGCAAGTGTATTCTTTAGAGACTAAGCAGAACTGTGGAGTTTGAGTAATTAATAACTATGATTGTAAATCCATCATTGCGTCTTTAATTGATGATGGCTCTACAGAAACTGAACGTACTGAAATGCAATCATCAAGGCATTCCTGGTGGGAGAAGGTGATCGCTTGACCTCTCAATCAAGGTTGCTTGTTCCCCAGTCATGCAGAGTAATAGTTAGTGATTATTCGTTCAACTCAAAGGAAGGAAGAAAAACCTTGTTGGCTTAAACAACTAAGCTTGGTAAAACTTGAGAAACATCATATATTTATTGTAACTTTTGTATTACATAGCACAGTATAAATGCTGCACTTCATAGATATGGAAATTCTGAACATGGATAAATATAGCGAGTTGTTTGAGCCACCATCATTGAAAGGCAGAATGAATTGTTTTTCATGGCATGTGCATTATTGTGTTATCCTGATTTAGATGTTGTGTACAGCTGGCATTCAAGCAACACTTTTAAAGTAGATAATTTTTTTCATAGATAGGATGTTTATTATACAGATTTTTACAGCATAACTAGATATTCTGGGATGCTTTACAATTCACTACTTCCTTCTTGTGATCTCCTGTATCAGGTGTTGTGATGGAAAAGACTGCCTCGTAACTTACCATATAGGTTGCCTTGACCCACCCTTGGCTCAAGTTCCTCCTGGTGACTGGTACTGCCCAACTTGTACTTACAAGAGAATATCATGTGGTGTACGCTCTGTCTGCAAAGGAGTTGAATCGATATGGGACGTCAAACATGTTGAACCTGAACAGTTTGCTGAATTGGATGTCTTTATGGAAAAAGAAGAGAAAGTGAACAACATTTTTGAGAGCGAATATGGTGTTCATCCTGTTATAGGTTGTTCAATGTCGGTTTCAACTGAGAGAGATCATGATGGGCTAAAAGAAAAAACATTGCTTAAATCTAATAATGCTGGAGATCTTGAAATTACTGTGAATACGGCATACCAAGTGAAATCAGATAAAGTAGTAGGACGACTCAAGAAAAAACAAAGGATATATTTTGTTAAGTATAAAGGACTCTCTCATCTTCATAATTGCTGGGTCAGTGAAATTCTGCTTGTCAAGGAAGCTCCCAAGCAGCTGGCTAATTTCAAGAAAAAACTGCAGCAAGGAAAGGTTGTCTTGAGTGTTGACACAAAACACAGTTGTTATTGCTTATTAATTGTAATGAAATATGGAAATTCTTTTGAAACTCTTTTTAGGGTTTATATTTGATTTGTATGTTAGTTACGGAAAGCAGTACTCCGTATTGCATATTATTTTAAGTTTTTACTTGTGTACGTGTATCAACTGCCTTTCAGTTTTTGAAATTTTCATTAACATAAGTGATATTTTGCAGGCTCTTAAATGGAACTCTGAGTGGGCTGAACCACAACGGCTTATTCAGAAGAGAGCACTGATCTTTCCTAAGCATCCTGATAAAGAGTGCAGGGATGCAGTCAGTGAATTGGTCTGTCAAGAATGGTTCGTCAAATGGAAAGGGTTAGGCTACGACCAATGTACATGGGAGCTAGAAGATACAAGTTTTCGTAACCTAACTTCAACTAAGGAACTAATGAAAGCATACAAACTTCGCTATGATGAGGCACACCAGCGAGCTAGTCCTACTCAAGCAGTTAAGGTTGTAGTTAACAGCTTACAAAGTATTTGCACTTGTTAGGCATACTTTCTTTTATTGGTAGTTTTTATTCAATTGGAACATAAATGAACCTGGGATTTCAGTATAATTTACTTTATTCTGTGGTATATCTGGATGATGAAAATTGATATTTATGAATTGGTTTCAAAACATGATCAAGTTGTCTTTCCTTTCTGAGCATGACTGTTTTGAGTTTATCATAGTTTGGCCACTTGGAACCTTGAGAGGCAGCGTTAATGGCTATCACAATATCTTGCCAATATGGGGACCGAACAAAATTAATGGGTGTCCCACAAACAAAGATGGCCCTTGCCACTCTTGTCTCAACTTCTTCTCTACCTTGATTATCAAGCATTTTCAACAATCTACTATCCTTAGTAGATTTTCAACAATCTACTATCCTCTTTCTTGCTTCATGAACAATCATTGGTTTATTGCTAGCACCCAAGCAAAGAGTGCGAATGCCATTATTATGCAACCTAAGTTTGGTTCTTTGATCCTTCAACCTTGGAGCATTATCTTGCTCTCTCTTATTTGCAGCCTCACCTTAGGATTTAAAGTTTGTGGACAAACTTCAACACCCTTTATGACCTCATGCAAAATGTAAGCCTTGAATCTTGTGTAGGAGCCCTTGAATGTTGTTTCATTCTTGCACAAATTGCACCTCCATTCCCATATACCCTCAGAACCAATTTGCCTTGTCGCTGCTTGGTTGCTTGAGCAGCTTTCGGACACTGGAAACACTACTTTCTGAAGTCATGACTGCTGCAAAAACAAAAAAACCCTGGCTCTTGTAAAAAACAGCAAATAAAATTAATAATCTAGTCAGAGAAAAAAAACCCAGCACTTCGAAAACCATCACTGCTGCAAAACCAAAAAATATCCACTCAGAAAAAAAACCAGCACTTTTAAAAGCCATGCAAGTTAAAAGAAATAACACACAAAAAAACTCTGCTGCCCACAGTCTTTTTCTTGCTGCCCACAACTGTCCTCTTGCTGAAAATGACACCAAAGCTTGATCCCAATGCTCCAAGAAAAAAATAAAATACTCACTGCCACTATATGAAGCTCATGTAGCCGTAAAATGCGTGAGAAATGAATTCAAAGTAATGTGAATTCAAAGTGTTCATAAATTTACAACTATGAAGCAAGTTCTGTCTACTTTCTGCAGTTGTAACAATTGTTTGAGTTCCTCCCACCTTATTCTATGCTTGCTTATGTCAATGCATATAATACTTTTTCTTCATTATCATATTGTTTGCAAGTGTCTTCTGCTTGGAAATTACTTAAAATTTAGATCATACTGGTTACTTGAAAGTTGGGATATTTAAAATGATAGTTGCTTCCTAATCGTATTTCCCTCTTTTAGTGATTCCAGTGAAGACCTCAGTAAGAAACTTGAGGGAAGTTATAGTTATTTGTTTTCCATGCTTTATCTCCTTTCTTAGTGAGCTTCACTCAGCTAGTTTTTTCGGGATCTTTGGCCTACAGAAAAAGGTTGGGATTTAAAATATGTTGACAACTTGGTACATTGTTTCATATTCTTTATTTCTTAGAGCTTTAGATTGTATTCCAAAAAGGATCTTGCTGAATTAACGTTGCATTGTATTAAGAATTGATATTTACATGTTTACTTATGATAAACATATTCTCGTTATGAATTCACAGGCAAAAAACCTGCGGAACAGTCCTTTTTCAAGGTTGAAAAGACCTCCAGACTGGATGAAAGGGCTACTGGATTCTTCTCTTCTTAGATCTGTCAATAAACTGCGAGAGTTCTGGCAAAACCACAGGAATGCTCTTGTCATTGATGAAGTTAATCAGGTGTGTGATGAATTCCAAATTGTTTGAATAGATTGGTATAAAAGTAATTATTTTGAAAGGCATGGGATGCTACATTATTGTTCTCACACATTATTATGTTTGTTTGTTTGTTTGCTATGAAATTTGGGTTGTTTATAAACATTTTTTGGTTCTTGGTTTGATATTGCTGTTATTTTTTTTTTGAATGTACTTGTACGATAATAAGAAACTGAGATGATTACCTTCCAGAAATAGTAGTGGCCAAACTGTTGTCTCCTTGAAGTGAAAGATGCACCTTGGTCACTTGTTACTCAGATTGAAGTGTTTTTGACCTTCTCGACCTCTGGAAGCTTGCGGCACACCTTAGCCTCAACCTCAAGCAAATATTGTCCCTCTTCTTGTGTGCTCCACCTGCAAAATTTGTGCTCACTCAATCTCCCAGCTGCACATTTTTTTGATTTCTTCAGCCTCTTCACAAACCTGCAATTAGCTCATGCAAATTTGCTGGAATCTATCCAAAAACATAGTGTCTTCATCCTCTCTCTTAGGCCTCTTTAATAATTTAAATTGAGCAAAATCCCTAACCCTCAATCCCCAAAGTGATAGACGGCTCGAATTAAATCCTAATCCACTTAGGTTGGTGTTTGAGATTAGATCTAAGTCACTTAAATAATCAATTAAATTAATTAGCCAACATTAAGTAATTAAATTAATTAATGTGATTTTCTTGAGTTAAGCTTAGGATGGAAATCATATTAGTTACTCATCTCGAACAAACCACCTAAAGAGGGTTTAATTTCCTGCATGCTAGACACAAGCCTATGCAAAATACGTTTTAAAGTTACAAATACAACAAACTATATATTGAATAAATGTATGAGAAAATTGATATGCAATTACAAATGAGGGCCGCATATATATATATATATATATATATATATATATATATATATATATAGGAAAGCGTACCCTTTCATTAAGAGGCACATCTTTTAGTTGGGAGATGTTATTTAATATGCCCCTTCATTATTTATAAGTTATTCTTTAATAATGAGTTATTATTATTTATATTATTTATTTTTTTATCTTCATAACACACAAGATATGATTTGTAGCATGGTAACGATGATGTTTTTGATGGATTGGGATTACACATCTTCCTTATTTGCTTGGGACTCTCGCTTTTCTTGGGGTGAATTTGTGTTTTGGGTTGGAGGAGTTACACTGCGCCTTGTTTGATGATCATGCTAGTTACCTCATGTTTTTATGGCTTCCCTAATATTGCATGCCTTTGGTTGATGGATCACCTTCTTGGTATACTTTTAATGGTTATGGAGCATGCTGCCTCATCTTGATGGTTGGACATGGTTATTATGTTGATATTATTCTAGCACTTTGGAGGTATACTCTACATGAGCATTGCACACTTTCTTTGAGTGTGCGTAGCACATATACCCCCTTTTTCACATTTATCCAGTTTGATTTATTGGTCTAATTGATATGCTATTGATGTGGAGAGTGCCTAGCACATCTTCCTTATTTGCTTGGGACTCTTGCTTTTCTTGGGGTGAATTTGTGTTTTGGGTTGGAGGAGTTACACTGCTCCTTGTTTGATCATCATGCTAGTTACCTCATGTTTTTATGGCTTCCCTAATATTGCATGCCTTTGGTTGATGGACCACCTTCTTGGTATACTTTTAATGGTTATGGAGCATGCTGCCTCATCTTGATGGTTGGACATGGTTATTATGTTGATATTATTCTAGCACTTTGGAGGTATACTCTACATGAGCATTGCACACTTTCTTTGAGTGTGCGTAGCACATATACCCCCTTTTTCACATTTATCCAGTTTGATTTATTGGTCTAATTGATATGCTATTGATGTGGAGAGTGCCTAGCACGTAGATCCTGTTGCACATATTTTGTCACATGTCCAAGGAAGCAGTTGTACAATTTTTTTCGAAGTTATGAATCATCATCCCCACCCAGTTCTTATGTCATTGTAAACTCAATTTCTGCAAATTATAATATAAATGATGCTAGTATGACCGTTTAATTATGTAACAACTTAGGTAAGTCTATGATTTTGGTGACGAATTTCATCCTAAGAGGATTTTCGTTTCACCGCATTATGTGTGTTTCTAAACACGAATAATTGGCAAAGCTTTTCCCTCTAGCCTAAACCCCAAAGTTAGGGTGGAATTTATTATCGAAGTCTTAGGTGAGTCCTAGTGTTCTTAGTCGAGTTTATTGTAAAAGTGATTTGAGAATAATTTAAACTATTTGGCTAAATTATTTTATTACAAATCATTTGGTTTTACTAGATCCTATTGTGTTGTAGAATTGGGTAAATATTATGATGGTCTATAACGAATGGGAATCCCCCCTTTCAGGGTTGAAATTGTAATTATTTGATGTAAAAAATATTTTAGTGCATGGTTACTTGCAATCAAACACCATGGTTAAAGTATTTGAGGTGGAAAAATAATTATTCTTGTCTTTTGTCAATTAACTAATTTGTTCTGGCAAAAATAAAATTAAGTTCTAATCCGGAGGATTAATTGATTTAGAGTCAAAAAATTAAAATTAGAGATTAATTTCGCCGTGGAAAATGATAAAAAAGACTCTGATTTTTGGAGGTCCCCTACCAAGGCAAAAATGGATATTTTAAGAAAAATTGAGCCCTTGGACCTTGGTGATTAAGTCGAAGTTCGATTTTTGAGAAAATTAATCCAAAATATTTATTTTTGGATTAATAAAAAATGGTTTTTAAGAGAAATTTGAAAATTCCTCAAAAGTAAATATTTTCAACAACAAAGATTTAAAGTGATTAAATATTTATCAATGGTCGAATTTATTTTGACGCAAATCAATCCAATTAGCCATTATTTTCCACTTGGAGGGATTTATTTATAAATGAAAAGCCATTTTGCTTCTCAAGATCATGATGAGAACTTTGACTGATGTAATTTTATAAACGTTGGTGTGAAGCCACTGTTCTGCTAGGAACGTTTGAAATTCATAATAAAAGATTTTGGGGTAAAGTTCATGGTGTCTTTGTTACATCGATCTATGGTATGTGCTTTCCTACATTGTTCTGAATTTTTTTATCAGCTTGCTTATTCATTAGATGGTGATAAGAACATTCTATTGGTGGATTTTGGGTCTATCTTAGATGATCTGATTCACCATATGTCTAACAAGTTTTCTTGAAGAAAATATATAGAGTTTACAGGTTCCTCGTCAGTTGGGCTCCAAGTTCACAGACTATGGGCATAGACTGACCTTGTTTGGTCTTGGGGAAATTTATGTGATTTTCTTACTTTGCTAAAATTGTTGTTAAATATCTATCTTTTGAAATACATCTAGCCGTTGTCATTATTATCAAAATTATTCTTCCAAAAGTCTTTCAAGCGTTGTATATTTGTATATAACTTGTAATTACTTTTGTGGAATAAATTTTGTAAGTAATTTTTTTTAACCCTTGTTTTGTAGTATCTATGGTTTGGGGTTTTATTTTAAATTTTAAATTCCTTCCTCCCCGTGTCTCCTTTTCCCTTCGCTCCAGGCCTAATTGGCTTGCCTTTGGCCTCATCAACCCTTTTTCCCTAGGCCTCAATCCCTGTGCGGCCTACGACATCCCTAAGGAGCCTTGTTTCCCTAGACAACATGCCTACTAGCCGTGGTCTTTCTTGGCCTTGCATTTTCTCCTTGCCCTCATCATTTCCTAATCGGGCCTCTCTTTGCCTCATTTGACCTTTGATCTATTTTTTGAGCTAATATTCTGTGTATTACAAAGATTTGGAGTTGGAATTTGTGATTATAGGTGACCTTGGCTTTGGAGAAGTTTTGTGCAGTTTCACTAGTCATCTCCAAGGGCTCACTGGTTTGCACTCTCCAACCTTTGGTTTCCTCACTATTTTGTTATAGAAGTCTAATATCTTCTTAAAAATGGTGAAAAACATATCTAAGTGGCATATAATAAATTGGCAAACTATCTCACATATTGATAAGTCACTTGAGCATATTTGGCATTTATGGTCTGGGCAATTTTCATATACTTTTAATGACTATCATTTCTGTTTGAAAGGCTCACTAAGGTTTGACATAACAATGACATTTGCATCATAAAAAAGCTAACTTAATTAGAATCTTATGTTTGGCAAAGCAATTTGACATTTGGGCTTCCATTACTCACACTTTCCTTTTAAGTGCTCTTAAAGAATTGAATAATTTACGTTTATTTGATACATTTGGCATTGAATAATTCGTTGATTAGCTCTCTGCTGTCATAAAGGTTCATTTATTGCTCATTAGATAACATTGTAACATAAGTAACAAAGGAATTTCATGCTATAGTAATAATAATTGCTCATTGTGGAAAGTGGTGTTTACATTAAGTTTCTTTTGGAGAATTATCTAACGTTCCCTTGTTTTGTGAGTTTCATAATCCTAATTGTGCACTATTAGGATCACTCTTTAAAATCACTTTAAATCTCAAACGGTATCTTGTTGAAAGGTTTAAGTAGCGTCACTTGTCTTTTGGGATCTAATTGGCATAAGAACCTTGGTGAATGGTGTCTTCATTATTGCCATTCTTGTTTCATTGCTAACATCTATCTGTGAATGATATCTTTACATTGGCACTTAAGATCTAAGAATTCTTAACTTCAAGACTTCCTATTTCAATTAAATATCCAGTATTGAGGAATCTAATTATCATTGGCTTGGAAAATTTCTAATTAACTAAAAGAGCATTGATGACCCTATTGTCTCTATCTTGAAGAATTGTCATTGGATAATAAATTTGAATAACATTGTAGATAAGCGCTGTTGTTCTCTTTCTTGCCATTATTGGTTTATGGTCATTGTGAATCCTTGGGATATTGGTGATTTTTCTTTAAGAGCCTATATCCTGTGGTTACTAAGCAATTGTATTGTGGCCATCTCTTGTATCTTGTTGGCACTTGTTTCATTGATCACTTTGTCTTGTTTAAAATTGTCTCTCAATTCATTGTTAAGTACTCTTGTTATAAGATAATCAACATCAAGTACTTAAAGAGCATTGAAAAATTTTAACTCAAGAAGCATTCATTCACTTTGCAGCTCATTCTAGAGCTAGTCTTGCACTAATAATTTACCTCCAAGCATAAGCTTGGTTGATAGAGATAATAAGACCACCTTTCTAATCTAGCGTGAGGAGCCTAACACCTCTTTAGTGGTTAACACAATGACCTTGCAGTAGTCAGAGTCATAGTCTCTGCAACGTCGGAGGCATTAGGTGGTTAGTACCTGAGGGGAGGTATCGTTAATCAAACCTCTGCTTGCTTCCCCTTGGCCTCTTTCTCACAACCTACTCTAGAGACTAGCTTCAAAATAGTTAAGAAGAAGGATACACCTAGAATAGGCATCTAATTAAAAGCAATCAAGATTCTTACATCACACTTAAGTCATAGGATTTGCATAGCATATAGGTTAGTAAATCATTCAAGCAACGATTGTTCATCTAGTCACCTGGTCCTTAATTTATCTAAAGCAAGTAAGTTGACTCCATAAGGCACCGGTCTCATAAGTAATTTAGTCTCATCGCTAAAAAGCTTGCTAAATCAACCAAGTGGATAGGCCATTCAATCGTGTCTCCCATATTCATTGGTTGTCAACTTGTCTTTCATTTCCATTTTCCATAGGGACTACCCCCCATAGCCTGTTGTTGGGAGACATCTAGAACATAGAGGTCGGGGATCAGAGTGACAACCCCTGACCTGAGTCGTTGTCGTAGTGCCTGTACAATTTGAGCAACAATAGATCACATTTTTACATCGGTCTATTGTGATTTATTGGTCTACATGGTATGGCATTCATGTGGTTGAAGTTTGCTTATGTGAATGTTCTAACTTGGGTTTTCATTACACACATTGCACTTTATTATGGAACGTGCTATTATCCTTCTTGAAGTACTCACCCTAGGTACACATTTAGAGGATGATTGTTGCATTTAATAATGCTTTTGGTTCTTGTTTGACGAAAGGAAGGCCCATCTCTTGAGTGCCCTAGGTCATCTTAGTATTATGCACACTAGAAGTGGTTTCTGATGATGGTTCTATGTGTAATGCTAACCTTGTTAGTGCACATGTGGAGGCATGATTATATTTTTTTCATTATTATATTATTAGGTGATGGGGTGGTACCCTCTATTTAGAGATAGTTGAGCTTTGATTGCCTTGGTATGTGGCTCATTGCATAATTATATGGATTGTTGACTCGTCATCACCTTGGACACCACATGGTGGAGTATTTAATGGTTATTTTGATGGGATGGCTTTCTCTTTGAGCCACGTGCCATATGGAGCATGCATTCCACAATTTTCGTGGTATTTGATGAGATGACTTAGCCTTGCAAAGCATATGTGTGGTTTGAGTTGGTCACATTGCTCATTTATGTAGATATTCTTATGGAGTGACCTCTCGTGGAGTGGTTTGAGGAGGCATGTGTGAGAGGGTACTTTGGGTATTATATGCTTGCTTATCTCAGTTAATATCATTAGACATAGTGCTTTGATTGTTGCTAGATCAATTCCTTTAGAGTGACTATGGAATTTTTTGTAAAGTGGTTGAAATAAAAATTCTGATAAATACGAAGGGCTTACAACAATTTCAGATCCGTGATTTAAAAATCCTGGCTATATTTACCCCACATGTACCACATGGAGAAGCACGCCCTTGTTATTTATGTTTTTGCTTTGTTGGTTGGCGCTCATATGGATCTTATATTATGGTCAACCAACAACCCGGTCATCTAGAGGATGTGTCTCACCTTCTTATGCTACTCTTGGAGGGTGTTGCATAGCCAACTCCATTATTTTGTTATTGTTGATTTGTTTCATGAAGTTGGTAACATGAGAGCATTGTTGTATTGTTTTCTTTGGATATTTTATTGTTTCTTCTTGGAGAAGAATACAGATCTCAACAATCCATTGCTACATTTAGTAAGGAGGTTGTTGAGAAGAATATTTTATGATTATTCATTGGAGAACAAATGCATATAGAAGCACAAATGCTTCTTTATTGTTGAGGAGATAGAGTTGAAACCCATATAAGTGTTTTGTCTCTCCATTTGATGTATGGATTGATATGGGGAGCTGTGCCCTTTGGAGTTCTCTTGGGAGGTGTTGCACTCAAATTGTCGTAGTTGCAAGGAAGCGGAAGTACCAACTTTTTCAACAAGGATCAAATCACATATCAGCAAGTTATATATTGTAAATGATCTTAGTAAAACCTTGAGTCTACGTAACAACCTAGGTAAGCGTATAATTTGATGACGAATTCCATTTTAGGAGGTTTTTCAACTCTATTGATTACCTGTGTTTTTCGACGCGGCTAATCAGAAGAGTTTTTTCTCTCTAGCTTAAACCCCCAAAGCTAGGGTGAAATTTATTGTTGGATTATTAGGTGAGTCCTAGTATTTTAATCGAGTGTGATGTAAAAGTGGATTGAGAATAATTTAAGCTCATTGACTTAATTATTTTATTACAAATCACTTGGTTTACTAGATCATATTGAGTTGTAGATGGATTGTGTGTCTTCAGGGTCTAAGACAAATGTGTTTTTCCTTTTTGAGTCTTGTAAATGAAAAATCATTGGTACTAGAGGGTTGGAAAAATAATTAAATCCCATCATGTGTAAATTAATTAATTTTTCTAGCAAAATAAAATTAAATCTTAAACCTGAAAATTAATTAATTAGAGTCAAATTTTAAAGGTCCTCCACCTAGTGAATGTTATATTTTTCAAGAAAATTTGGACATTTGGACTTTGGTGGTTAAGTCAAAGTCAATTTTTTGAGGAAATTAGCTCTAAATAATTTAATTTTGAGCTAATTAAAATGGAATTAAATGATAAATTCGAAAATTCTTCAAAAATAAAAAATCAAGGGACCAAGATTAAAAGATCTTGAAGTATTTATCAACGACCAAGATTATTTTGGCAATCATCAAAGAAATTAGCTGTTATTTTTCCATTTGGAGGATTTATCTATAAATTAGAGAGTTAGTTGGGTCTAATCATCTTGATCTCTGGCTAGAATCGCTGCTAAAGCATTTTGAAATTATTGTCCTGTTGGGAACTATTTTTTCTACTATAATAAAAGACTTTGGGGTGCAACTTGAGGTGTTCTTGTTGTTGATTGTGGTATGTATTGACTACGAGCTTCCTATGTGGTGCTTTATATTGTTATTTTGAGATAATACATAGTGTGTGCAGGTACTCAATCCTTGGTCTCCATGTTCTTAGACTGTGGGCAAGGGTTACTTTGCTTGGATCTCTAGTTTTTATACGGTGGATTGAATCTTCGTTTGGGCTATAGTGAGCATTAATTTTTTCGTAAGTGTTTTAGCCAGTCTTTCAAGGAAAAAATATCATAAAAATTATTTTCTCAAAATCCATTGAAAACCCATGTATATTTGGTAAATACTTTTTCTAATTTGGGTTTGGGTTTTTAGTTTATTTTTTGTATATATTTGGGTTTGGGTGTTTCTATTTTCATTTTTGCAGGTTAGATCGAGAAACCAAGTGGGAGAAGAGCTAGATCTAGGCCCTTGAGGGTAAGATCTAGCCCCTTGAATTTTTTTTGCAGGTTTCCCATGAAAATTTCTTTGGAAAAATCAAAGGAGTTGAAGCATAAATTTTTTTCCGCAAGGGTTTCAACCTTTTCAGGACTTCCAGGCCCGGATTTGCCCTCATCGTCAGCCTTCTTCCCTTCAACGTCTTGGTTTAGGGCCTTGTTTAGGCCTTGTTGTGGGGTTCTGAGGCCTCGACCTCCTCTCTCTCCTCCTCCTCGACCATCCATCTCCTCGGTCTTCCTCTGTCAAGCATCCCTTGACCTCTGTGCCCCTCCATCCTCCTCCTCTCCCCCTCATCGGTCTTTCGTCCCCTCTCGACCCCTCCTTCCATCCTCCGCTCCCTTTCCTCGACCCTCTCCTTCCCCTCGACTTCCCTTCCTCCTCCTCTCTCCCTCGGCCTCCCTCCTCGACCCTCATCCCTCTCCTTCCTTAAGCTGCAGCACTCTAAGGGCTTGCGACCTTTCTTTTGTGGCCTTTAGGCCCTAGGACATAGGCTTTATGTCTTGTTATAAGCCCCTAAAGCCTCTCTTTCCCAAACGCTAGCCTCATTAGGCATAACGTTGGCCCTTTGAGGCCCTTAGCCCTTTTATCCCCGCAAATTTGCTTCCCTTAGCCTTGTTCTCTAATTATTGGCCTCTTTTGCCCCGAAATTGACGTGAAACCCTAAGTTGAAGTTTTAAATCTAAATACTTGGCGGTTTTGTAGGATTAAGGTCTAAAAATTCTTATTTTTCAAGCGGCAAAGTGATCCCAAAATTTCAACGATTTTCAACTGTAGGATCTTCAAAGCCTTGGGCTTAGGGTTTGACCTCTAAACCAATGTGGAAAAAGTCGAAGTCGGGATTAAATTGACAAGGGTCCAAAAGATGAAAAACTCGTTAAGTTCGCGAGTTTTTTTGAAAAGGTCAGCAAAATTAAAAAAAAACACAAATATTTTTATTTTTATCTTTATTTGTTTTAGCATCTAGAGTATCCACAACATCAAAGTCTAGTGGCTCCATCACATATCAAAATAGTGAATCAACTCCTGAATCTTGATTCTTGTCTGAGTCTCAACTCTCAAGAGTCAAAATATCAACAAAAAATATAATAAATGTATATCATGAGTCATCTACATGTCACAAAGTAATAAGTCACTGAGATCCTCTGCTCCCTTTAAGGGAAATAGGGAATGGCTTTGCCTTTTCCTCTAGAGGAAGAAGGCCCAGCCCCTGGAAATACAAATGGAGTCAGTCGTCCTCTAAAAACCGATGAAAGAGGTGGCCTGTGTCCTATGCTGCTGCCGACCATCCTAGATGGTGTCACCTCCTCATCATCCTCATCCAGCTCTGCCTCCTGACCTTGATGCTGCTCCTACTCCTCTACCTCTGGCTCTCCCTCCCCTGCAACTTCTACCTCCTCTGGATCAACATCTAACCAATCCGGGATCGAGTCCATGGTCGACCTCTCAGTGTCGACCCTGACACCCTCCATGCAACAATAGTATCAATATTGTCCAATGAGATGGCTTCCACATCAGGAGGTTTTTGAAGTTGTCTCACCCACAATTAAAGATTGTAGTGGACGTAGACCATGTCGTTGAGGCGTTGGTACTCCAATCTGTATTAGGGTCATAGATTCTAAATTAGTACTTAGAAAATTTAAATATTAAAAATAATCAAATGGATTTAAAAAATTTAATTTGATTTTTTTTACTTGTTGCGCTTTTGCTGTGTATTTTGTCAAATACACTCCAGTTGCGCTCCCACCCAAAGGAATTGCATGTTTGGTTGAGCACTCAAATGGCAAGCTTTTG
Source organism: Pinus tabuliformis (assembly GCA_031772625.1). Taxonomy (NCBI): domain Eukaryota; kingdom Viridiplantae; phylum Streptophyta; class Pinopsida; order Pinales; family Pinaceae; genus Pinus; species Pinus tabuliformis. Next base: position 59,583,617 of record CM062804.1, on the reverse strand, counting down.
GAGATGGGGTACTCTGCCACCCCATCTCCAAGCAAACACAAATGCAATTGTTGATTTAGATTTTAAGTGCCTCTTCTCACTCAATTGAACACACTCAGATTCAATAAACAAGGGTTTGAATTTTTGTCATTTGATTTTTGAAAGTTGAAGTTTTGCTTCAATCTAGATTCTAAACAATGTTTTGATTCAAAATTCTAGGCAAAAATAAGATATAAACAAACTGATAGAATTATAGAAAGATTTAAGAAGCTATTTATGTAACAAAGACTAAGAGAGAAATTAAAATACATATCTGGCAGCAACAATTCGGCACTTTGAATCTCTCACGTTGAGCAGTGGACAAATCTCCAAATCCCCACCCCAAAACTAGCAAATCTCCTCTTGGGTAATGGCAAACAACTACTCTCTCCACAGGGACGAATGGGAGCAAAAACAACAAGCAAACATGTTTTTTTTGCCCTTTTCGGCCTCTTATCCGTGGCCTGGGAAAGATGGCCGAATTTTTCGGTCGACTCCCGATAAAATCGGGATTAATTCGATTCAATTGCGATTTTTCCGGCATGAAAAAGTCTATAAAAAGTCGGCCAATTTAATCATTTTGATTAAAAAATTGGATTTTTGGGATTTAATCTAGAATTTTTGCCGACTTTTTCCACACTGCTCTAAACCCTTGTTTTTTGCAGTTTTATTACAAGCAAATTACTAATAATTAGGTCTTAAAATCACAAACTAAATGGTCAAAGTCATTTAAAATTGCAAAATCTTCATTTTTACAAATTTTGGCTTCTTGGGTATTTGAGTTTTGGCCTAGATCTAACATTTAAGCTTGCTGGATTTTTCTGCATAACTGAAATTTTCTGCAGTTCTGAAATTTTTGAATCAAATACTTAATAAGGGCCAAAAACTGAAATTTTCAATTTCCGGAAATTTTTTCTATTTTTGGAAATATTGGGCATCATCTTAATCTTGATTAGTTTGTTGATCTGTGGTTAACTCACTGCTGTTATAAACATATAAGTTCTGAAAATTGTTGAGTCAAACTCTCCAAAAGCCCTAAAATTGAAATTGTCAAGTTTTAGTGCATTTTTGCTATTTTTGGGTATATAAGCCATCTATTTTTGGCAGTTTTATCTTGTTGTTCTGTCTTTAATTACTGCTGTAAATCAAAAAATAAGAACTGAAATTTTACTGAATACATCATCTTAAAATGATTTAAACGAGCTAAATTACATTTGTTGGTCATTAGAATTTCAGTGTTTTATGTGTTGGGCAAGTTTCATCATTTGAAGTGGTTTATGCACTGCTGTTACAACATTGATAAGATCTGAATTTTCTGAAGTAGTATTGCTGGTATAAACTGTCATAAATCTTTGATTAGCATCTTGATTGACTATTTTAAGCATTTGGCATCTTGGGTTATTTAGTATCTTGTGGAATATTGTTGAGATTTACACTGGTATCTCTAAGCATTTTATCTTGACCAAGATTGCAATTCATTATTGTTAAGTATTCTTAACTCAAGATAAATTTCACTCATAATCTCTTGCATAAATATACTATATTTAGATTTACACTAAAAATTTACCTCCTAGCATAAGCTGGGTTGATAGAGACGTAGGACAAGCATTCTTATCTAGCTCTAGGGGCTTGGGCAACACTGTAAATAACAAAGTAAATACAACTGCAGCCTTGACTAATTAAATTATATGCGGAAACAAGAACTGAGCAAGAAGAAATAACACACACACAAGTGACACTGTTGTTTTTGGACAAATGTCCCCGAAAAAACCCAATGCGGGTAAACTAGTCCAACAACTGAGGGTTTGTATTATTATGTAGTAGTTTTGAAAACAATCTTTGGATGCCTTACTGGCTATCCAATACAGAGAATCTAACTGGCAGAGAAATTAGTGAGAAATACCTCACTACCACTAGAGATTCAATACTGATCCAGGCTCTGGATGGTAAGTCACGCGGCTTCTGCGTCAGCCTACATAGTTTAGTGTCACAGCTACTAGGCTCTGCGTCACCCTTCTTGCTGGTCAATTTGCCTATGGAACCATGACTCTCTGCTCTTCTGGTCTCACACCCCAGCTTTTGGCTCTAGAACTCGACTCTCCAGCAAATTTCAAATCTCCTCTCAGGTTCTGCATTGCCTCAACGTGGCTTTGCGCTGCCTCTTCTTGATCTCTCTTTGCCTCCTCTGCGATGTATCCTTGGATCAAGAACTGTCCAATCGAAAAACTATCCCTGCCCCTCATTGCAAGAAATCTCCTCGATGACCTCTCCAACAACTGCAGCGCTGCTCTCTTGAGAAAATCGATCTCTGATCTCTCATTCGATGTGTCTTCCAAATGGCCATCGAAGTCCTTATAATCTTCTCGTTGAGTAATCAAGGACCCAGATTAGATTCTATTCAATCACACAGATCATTTCGACTTGATCCTCTCTTCTTCTTGAAGTTTCACCCCTAATTCAATTAATACCCTTTAATTATATTAATTTCCTAAGTTTAGACTTAGGCATCCATTAAAAATAATTAATTGTTTTAATAAAACCGTCTCCCGGTGGAATTTCCCAAAACGATTTCTGAGTATTCTGGAATACATGTGTCCTAGCCTCCCTGCAAATTTTGAGGCTTAGAACATATCCGATATTACCAGAATTCAACAATTAACACGGTGACCTTGCAGTCATCAGAGCCACAGTCTCTGCAGGGCTAGAGGGATCGGGTGATAGAAGCCTAATGGAAGGTATCATTAATCAGGCCCTAGCTTGCTTCTTGTTAGCATCCTTCACACAAGCTACCTTGGAGCCCAACTTCAAAATAGATGAAGGAAGGTTACACTTAGACTAGGCATTTAACTAACATTTACTAAGATCACTGCATCTCACTTAGGTTCTAGGATTTGCTTATCATATAGGTTAGTCAATCATTCAAGCAACAGGTGTCGATCCGGTCATTTGGTGTCAATTCATAAGAAGGAAGAATTCGTGACTCCATTAAGGCACTGGTCTCATAATAGAAAATCTAATTTAATCAATAATCTTGCTTAATTTCAACCAAGTGGCCAGACCACTCATCCGTGTCTCCCAAGTAAGTTGATTCTCAACTTGCTTTCCTTGACTTCATTCCATAGGGACTACCCCACCCATAGCTTACTGTTGGGAGACAACTAGTAACAAAATGGGAGGGTGGGGGGAATCAGAGTGACAACCCCTGTCCTGAGCATTGTTGTGGTGCCTGTACAGTTAGGGCGACAACAAGAGGTATACCGTATCTTTTGTACTTAATTTGCTAAATCATAGTGCCGAAGTCTTCTGAATCAAATGTGTCAATGAATAGCTAGAACATCATTAAGAAGATTGTGCCTTTGCTAAGAAGGAATTTAATTATGATGTAGTCTCTGTTTAAATCCTTAGTGTATAATGCTATAAAATGTCATTATATATCTTCTTTTTTGAGTGAGATTTGGTCTATCTTCCATTTTCCATTAGTGGACACATCCTCGTATACATTTATATGTTTTTATTCATTTGGATTCCAGCAAAAGTTTTTTGTTTTGGTGGACAAGAAGACAAGATTATAGTAGGTTCTTGATTTGGGCTACACAATCACATAAGAGGGAAACCTCCTTTTGTGGTCATTTGACTCCACTTGTTCAATGGACTTGACACTAGTGTTGATCCTCCAATAACTTTTTTAAACCTATTCTATAACACTTGTTTTGCTGAAGCCATTCTTCATTTCACCTTGAGCTCTTTCTAGGTTTTAGCAATCCTACCTTAGGGAAAAGGCCTGCTTGAGTTGGAGAAGAGCCAACTTGAAGTGTGATGAGGGTTGGTTAGGTGAGATTGATCATTGGCCTACTCCTCAGTTTCACATAGGTTAGTACCAATCTTTTGTACTTTAATCTAAAGGTGCTAGTTTGTGAGGTAACACTAGGGAAGTGTGCCATCCTTGAAATTGAAAGTTTCTCTACCTTATGCGTTTAAGCTAACTTTCGAACAAAAGCTAGTTGAAGATAAAAGAAACAATCTACGTCTAAATCTGAAAATCAAACTCCAAAAGAAGAGAAATTTCTATTCTAAACTTGGGACAATAGCAATAAAAGATTTAGAAAATCAAATTCCAAAAGAAGAGAAACATCTATTCCAAATAGATAGTTCTGTTATTCTCTCACCTAGATAGTTCTAGTGCAATACCCTAGACAACCTAGTGTGTTCCCTCATTCTCCTGAAATGTGCCGTCATCATGGTTGCATAGGTAGCATGCATAAAAATTCTAACTATTGTTGATGTTGTGGTGTCTCTGCTGCTAAAATATATTACTGTGCCACAGTGGGAGCGGATAGTGACAGATACAATAGGTAAAAACTAACAAATAAGTGCACTATTAATCTGACAGAGAAAGTATATGTCTTGAATACAAGTACTTTTTCGAAGAGCACAATATGTGAGTACACGAAGAGTCAAGTAAAATGAGTATTGAGCTAAGTTAAAAGGCATATCATATTGACTTTATTCTAACCTGTACTTCATAAATTAAGTGACTCAAGCATTATATTAGTTATGGCCATTGCACATTGTTTATCATCCTTTTAATGGTCATGCTAGAAATTGCAGCAAACTTCTCTCTAGAGTACATAAAACTTATTTGGACCGAGAGATGGGATAAATATATTTGCTTGTTCCTGAGTTGTACAATTTTGCAGCTTAACATATTGATTGTCCTCTTGTAGGAGGGTCAAACTTCATTGCATTGTTTTCATTTTACCAGTATGTATGGAAAGTTTGGTGTTATGAACCAAATTGCCAAAATAATAATGGAAGTACTGAATATACAAAGTATAGACAGGGAGCTCCCATTTGTAAGAATGATGGCTAGTTTCATAGCAAGTCGTGGATATAAAATTGTGTGAAATTTTAAAAACTATAATATAGTCGTGGATAAACTAATTTCAATGTTTATTTTCTTATATAAATGATCCCATAGATTGGCTCGAGGGTCATAAGGCATTGTTGCATTTACTGTAATAATATTGACCATATTATAATATGTCACAAGATTTTCGACGTAGCGATAATCACTTGAGTATATCAAAGTGTATTCAGAAATGATATTTTGTCAATGCTTGTTGATATTTTGCAATTTCTTATTGAAATTTTGACGAACTTTTCTGGTATTTCATCATCGAATATATATTAGTTTTTTATAAGTTTGCTTATAGTTTTTGATATTTTCTCCTATATTGTTGATAAGTTATATTCTAGTCCCTCAATGATATATTCACCAACACAGTAACTGTATTGGTCATGACAATAACTGTATTGGTCATGACAATACCCTTGCACGGGAAGTTGCTTTGTGTTGAAGCATAAGTTGAACCATAAGAATAAGTAATAATATTTTCCTATATTTGTGTACTTTATGCATTGCATGGCCTAATATCTCCTTTTGTATTAATAAGTTGCCTCAGGTGGCCCTGTTGGCTGGGATTGTGGGTTTTTTTTACCTGTTAGAGCATTTTTAACCATGTAAAAATGCCAGTATTCAGACCTTTGATTTGGTTTAGTAGTTATTTAAGGTGTTTGTAATGTGTGGAATGCATTGTTTTTCAGAACATAATATCAAAACTTGTGAAAAGAGATGCTTCTATTGTTGATTGAGATCTTGAATATGTGTTGTCACACTTCTAAGTTCTGCTATTTTTGTGCATTTTTGGACTAAGCGGATTGTTCCATTGTATTCAAGTTATTGCTTTTAGTTGGAGCCACTTCTCGTTTCATTCAAAAAGTTTTTCATTTACACAAGACATGACCTCTTTTGTCAGATTTGGAGGTATATAGCCTGGATATGCTCTTTTTAATTTTGTTTTAGAGAGGTAATGTTTCAATTTCCTATTTTGTTGCTGGTTTCCATATGCTTTTTGCAGTGTGCTCTATGTGATCTTGATTCTTAACAAATCAGAAATAGAGCAGAAAGTGTTTTCTTTACAACATAAGCTCTTTGCTGTGTGATTTTGGCAAATCAGAAATAGAGAGAAAACTTGCTGTTTTGGGGTAAGCTTTAGCTAATCGAGGTCTAACCGCATGATAGTTGAGATTCAGATTTTTTTTTTTTTGTTATTTTTCTTTCGTTTTGCTTTTATTTTTGAAATTTTGCTTGTCTTTGTATGTAGTTTTGGAGTTTTTTTGCAGCCAAAAACAAGGTTTTTAGTGGAAGCATCGACTTAGAGGAAAAGCCCTCATCCTTCATTGAAATTGCTATATGTTGAGTGTTAACTCTCTTATTTATTAGAGGTCTTGAAAATCAGATAATATTTTCAAGTCCCAATGATTTCCCTGACGTTGAATATTATTATGTAAGTTCAAAATGCTTAGGTTTTTACTTAAAAGATTGGCAAGTGTCTGAAAAACCAAAAAATCATAAAAATTGGGAAAGTATCATTAAAAGTTGGAAAACATGGAAAAAGTTGGAAAAAATAAAAGATAAAAAAGTAAAAAGAATTCACTTAAATCACGATTTTTTCATGCAATTTATGATAAAATCACGATTTTTGGGCAACACTGTCACTTTCAGAGCAGTGTTTTAGACTGGCACCCCTAGATAGCCAAGGATAATTTTTTGCAAGAGTTCTCAGCGTGTTAAGATTGATTTGTGGCATGATGACAGCCGTCATTGCCTTACAACTTCATGCATTTTCCCTATCAGCTCCTAATTTCCTTGACTCCATTTTTCCCAGGATTTGAATAGGCACTGGTATTGGGGTTTTCCATCATCTTTTGTTTTCACACCATTCATTCTTCCACCTTGCCTACAACAATTTGTTTTGCTTGGGATTACTTTTCGATAAATCACTGCATGCCTCCACTCTATAGTCTTAGCCATCCTATCCTTAGGGAAATCACCCTTGTGCTGGAGAAGAGCCGACCAAAAGTGAGAGGAAGAGCTACTGTGGTGATCGTGGGTAGCTTTGTTGGGTTGCATAAGCCTAGCTCCTTGATGCTTGGGCTTTACATCATATGGGATGCTAGATTTTGTGGAAACTGCAAACATGGTTTCCCAGTGGAAAAATGATGATTAGTTGCATAGCAACTCAAAAGAAATAGGATAATATCTCCGAAAAATCCATGAAAGGTAACAATTCAAATAATAATGGACAAGTGTGTGAATGGCTATAACATTCCCTTAGATACACTAATTCTTCACTCATTGTTCATGCAGGCCAAGTTCCAGGTAGAGGGTCATAACATCTAATCTTGACCAATCTGTAACGTTTTCATATCTGTGAAATTGCAATTGTCTTGTAGAATGCCTTATGGTGTTAGAGATTTTACTGTACTATATTTATATGTACAACTTGCAAGTATTTGCATTAAGAACATGTATGTTAAAATAGGTTATTTGTAAGGTTAGTGTGTGACTTCTGACAAAGGATTAAATGCAACAACAGTATTATTGTTAACTATTGCCTGTAGGAAATTCTTATAGCTTGAAATAAATTTATCTAGAATGTATTATTCAGAATTCTCTTTTAACATATCATATAACACATATCTTATATCTTTATCCTCATCTCCATGACATATAAGAAGGCTCTGAGAGTGGGGAAGAACATATGAATCCTTAGCAGATTCAACCATAATAGATAATGACTACAAAAATTCAATATCCAGGTTATTTAAGACATGGATAATGGTTTTATCTCCTTAATGATTTTGGTTATTCTACTAATATGTTGTTTATTCACCCAGCTTGTAGATCAGAGCTTGCATTTGATTTTAAAGGAAAATACTAAGCCTTCCCGATCAAATTTCTTGAGGTTGCAAGAATCTCAAGTATACATGATGGCAATCATAACATAGTTAGTGAACTTGCAAGAATATATGATGTAGATAGACCTCATTAAATTGTTGTTTCATCATAGAAATAAGTTTTGTTTGAGGAAGGAGGTGTGCTCCTGTAGATTACGATCACGTTGACGGCAATGGAATTTTATTTTTCTATTTGTATCTGGGTAACACAACTACTGTGCCAATGTGCTCCCAATAGATGAGTTACATCTTGAATATGAAATTTTGGAGGGAAAATTATTTAAATGCAAGTGACATTGTCTTAAGGGTTTGCTTTTGAGGGAAAAGGAGAGAGCCTTTTGATCTTCTCAAGGTTCATCTTCAGGGGTAGACAATATTAAATTGTAGCACTGCTTGGAGTTTTCTTTCTGGGTTGAAAGTGAATCTAATTGTACATGTCATGTCTTTAAAATTTCACTGTCCATACAATTTTTAAAATATTCTAGTGGAGATCTGATAGAATTGCAACATGCAGGAACGCATTGCAATAATGATTGCCTTTACCCTATCCTTAATCAAGGATTTTCACATAAACAGACCTATTCTCATTATCACATCAACTGCTGGAATATATTGCTGGGAGTCGGAATTTTTGAGGTGGGCTTCTTCTATAAATATGGTGACTTATTGTGGTAATAGAGAGTCAAGAGACATTATCCGGAAGCTTGAATTTTCAGAAGAAAGTGGATGTGTGCTGGTTCAGATTGTCTTATCAACCTCTGATGTTGTCACCGCGGTAATGTTCCCCTTGCATTTTTGCTAATTCCTTTGATTTTTAGCCAATTTGTATTCCTATTACATTTATTGCTTGAAATTAGTTTTCTCGCTACCTGTTTTGCAATAATTCTTACACGTGATAGTAATTGCGTTGGACTTTCTAAAGATTATAGTACTTGTAATAAAATTGTGAGTAGAATCATCACACTAGGTACATTTGATCTTTTATCCACTTTTCACCATTCACTGTATTAAAGATGTGAGGCAAACAACTGGGAGAAATTATGTTGTTGCTTCGTTTCTTTGAAATGTAGATTTTCTCATATATATATATATATGTTTAATGTTCTGGATTATTGAAAAGATATTTGAAAACTAAAATAGATCCTTCCATTGCATACAATGCAGGATCTGGACTCTTTGATATGCCTTGATTGGGAAGCAGTGATTGTAGATGAAGGGCAACGCCTTAAACTTTCAAAAGTTTTCCAGCATCTGGAGCAACTATCTGCTGATTTTCGACTTGTGCTTTTCCATGAGCAGTTGAAGGTCTGTAATTTTTTTGGTTCACAAGCTTGGATATTCCTAAATTTGGTTTTGGCATGTATCTTCTTCTCTTTCTCAGATGGGATATTGTTTGTTGCTGTTTGTGGTTATACAGGATAATGCTCCCGACGTTTCCCATCTTCTTGCCTTCCTTGACTCTGAAAAAGAGAGTGAACATGTTGATGAGTTTGAAGAGCAACAACATGACAGTAGTGAACATCTTGGTTTATTGAAGAGCAAGTTGTCAGAGTACATTGTATATGAGCGAAAATCAGACCCTTTGACGAGTGCCAATTTCAAAGAGTATTGGGTTCCTGTAGACCTGGCAAATGTACAGGTCGAGCAGTACTGCAACATTGTTATGACAAATATAGATTCTTTGTGTTCAGTGGCAAAGAAAAATGATTCTGGAGCCCTCAGGGACATCCTTCTTTCATTAAGGAAGGTCTGTAAGGATACTTTTATTTAGTTCATTTGTTAATATGTAGTTGAATGTGCAAGCTATATATTTGACTATTTGCTTACGTAGAAACTCCAGTTTCGATATAATTTGTGATTTGATACACATACGAAGAACTGAGGTGCTTGGGGAAGACGTGCCACGAGGTTGACTTCTCTACATTGTTCACATGCATTTTTTAGGTCATACACCACAGAACTAATCCAAAAGGCTGAACTAGATTACCTTGTTTCCTTTACCAAATAAGTTTGGCCTTTTTGGGTGCTGCAGTAAGGTTCTTTAGGGGAGTTCAAAGGACATGTTTGGCGACAGGAAGCACAGAAGTTAGTGAGGCACTGTTGAAATACTCTATCCTTTCTTCTTCTAGTTGTTGGCTTTTAAGTTCCTAAATTTCATGTTCCACTATAGTTTGGGCAATTCCTTAGGCAGGGTACTTGCCTGAGTTGTACAATTCAGAGTAACATGAAGAAAATCTGGAAGGAAATAGGAGAAAAATATCTGTACATGTATTTATGCAGGTTTGGAGGCAACTATAAGAAGAAGAAAATGAAGTATATTTCACTATCAGATCATGGATACATATACAGAATCACTTTTTCTTGCACTTGTGAAAGGGACACAATACCCATGATAAAGATTGACTAGGAATCACTTTTTCTTGCACTCGTGAAAGGGACACAATACCCATGATAAAGATTGACTAGGAATGACCACCCTTGGGTTTTGCATCTGCTGGATGTCTCTTATGCTCATACAACGTTTGCAAGTTGTGGATATGGTGTGAATTAGAGTCATATTAGTAGAGAACTTCTTTCACACCAATGACTAACTCAACTAAGGGATATATTTTTCTGAAGGAAAATTTGGTAACTTTCACTATCTAGAAGATCCCAAAAATCACACATACAGTATACACATGTGCACCTCTCAACAAAAAGAGACCATCAAACCATAGTTCTGAGAACAGTCCATGGCTATCCTACTAAAATAAAAAGGATGAACTTCAAAGTTCATGGTGTTCAGAACCAATCGTTTATCATCTTACAAAAATGAAAGGACTAGGCTTCTATACAATAACATCAAAAAAGAGAATCATTGATCAGCTTCTGCGTAATCTTCCCCCAGATTTCCACAAAAGCAGCAATAAACAACACTGCTTTCAAATCATTGACAACCATCATAGCACAGAAATTCCGTAACTGCAGAGTTGGGAATGAGGTAAAACAGAGAGATTGCTGGTCATTGGGAGGATCCTCCACTCTCACCCTCCCATACTCCTCAACCTACAACATTTTTTGAGACCTCTGGACAACTTGTTTGGAGAGGTTATTGGCATATGAATTAAAAACCATGTAAACTTGAGAAAACTGTATACCTGTAAACTGACCAACAATATATAGTATGTGCTTTGGAAGCGTCATGAGAGTTATATTTTGCATACTGTGGGCTCGTTTTGCCCATACAGTTACCAGGTTATAGTTCCCAAACACTTGCATCTTGGATATCCATTTCTCAGTTACCTCTGCCTTGAATATTCCTTTTTCAGTAGCAAATTTGTGCAGGTTTATCTCTGCCGATAGATACGTACCTCTGCCTATCCCCAACTTGAAAGAAAAATTTAAAACTTCTCCAGCGCTGCATGGCCAGGGTTTCCCTGGCTTCCACCATCTAAGAACCCCCCAGTTCTTTCATTTGTCTATTTCAGAAGGTTTTGGGGCCAATTGACCCTTTTGTTTTGAAGGTAGTTTTAAGTCATACCTCCAAGGGTGACAAAGATAATTCCTGAAATGAAGTAACATGTTTAGCTATCTAAATTCCCCAAAACACTATAGAAGGCAACACTTTGTGTCACTCTGTATTGGGTCTTCCATTAACTCTTTCAAACAGTCAACCAGAGAGGTTCCTGCCCATTTGCCAACTCCAACTCGAGCCATCTTTTAAAAGATCATCTCTGTCTTCTCCAGTATTCCTACACATCATTCATAAACCTGGACCCTTCTCTTTCACTCTTTGGAGGACTTTCTAAGTTAACACTTTTATGGTTTAGAGCCAACCAAAGAAACAGCCTGAACTTCAAGGGGCATGTGATCTTCCATGGTGCCTTCTACCACCAACAACTTCTTGTTCCTCATTCAAGGGCATTTCTTTAAAACATCCACAATTACTATTGAGATATTTTTAACCAGCACTTCACAAAAATGGCAGTGCCAATGATTTTATGCTAATTATTAATGTAATGACATATCACATACAATTTAAAATGAAACCGTTGTTTGTGTTGACATCTTGATGTTCTATGCTGTAACAATCACTTATTACAGAACTTCTTTAAGCGACAATATTATATAAGCAATTGTAGATAGAACATAAATCAAATGCACAATAGAAGACGACCAAGAACAAAAAGAGACACAGAGAATTTATGTCAAATGACCAGGGCAAAATCCACAAGGGGAAAACCCAACCAGATTCTTCTTCTATTTGAAATCAATTGTTCAACATAGTTACAAGTACAATGAGAGATCAAGAGAATGAATAAGTTCACCCAAATCTGAACAAACTGTAGCATGAAGATCATAGATGCACACACTAAATCAACCTTCCCTTCAACTGAATCAACACTGAAACACTGAAGCACTGAATCAACCTTGGCTCACCAAGTTCTGCTTTTACTCTCCAAGTCTCTCTCTCACAATCTTCATCAACTCTCTCCAACTCTCTCTCAAGTTCGAAGTCTTCTTTCACAATGCACAAGTAGTGAGAGGAGAAAAAATGAGGCACATATATATATAGGAGGAGCAACAAATCCATTCCATAAAAGAGGAGTAACTCGCATGCCAAGAGGAATGTAACTCATGCCCATTTAGGAAATATAACTCATGCCATTAAGGAGGTACACATGCCTTTGTAACTTATGCTTTTAAGAGAGAGTGTAACATATGCATTAAAGAGTTCGTATGAGGAATCCTTTATGACATGCTTTTATTGAGTGTAAGAGAGTGTAAGAGCATTAATGAGAGTGTAAGATTTATATGCCATGCATATAATGAGAGTAAAAGAGAACATTATTGGGAGCCATGATTGAGTGACTTGAATTTCTTTTCAATAATAATATATTAGTATCATAAGAATAATAATAATAATATTAATGATAATATTGATGATGAAGTCGAAATTGAACTATTAGGATTGATTGATGATTAGAAGGGAACTTATGCTTTTAAGAGAGTGTAACATATGCATTAAGGAGTGCGTAAGAAGAATCTTTTATGACATGCTTTTATTGAGTGTAAGAGAGTATAAGAGGAACATGCCATGCAAATAATGAGAGTGTAAGAGCACATTATTGAGAGCCATGATTGAGTGACTTGAATTTCTTTTTAATAATAATAATAATATTGACGATGAAGTTGAAATTGAACTATCAGGATTGGTTGATGATCAGAAGGGGTTTCCATCAACAATACTTGATTACCAATTGATGCAAGGTGATTTACTATCTTGATACTTTCTATTTTTAGAAACTCTAATTTTTAGAAATTTTATTTTTAGACTTCTGTTTTTAGAAATTCTATTTTTTAGACTTTCTATTTTTTAGAAATTCATCCCTCAGCTACCAAATTTTCAACATTCTCTCTCAGCTAGGGAGGAATTTCTTTCTGCAACAAAAAATCGTTGTTTTCTCTGCTCATCTTTGTTCATCTCTGCTTTTTATCATCTAAAGCAATGATGTCTCACTCTAATGAAGAAAAATCATCATAGCGGAGCTCCGGTCACCACCCTATATTCACAGACAATAGGGGAGATTAATCTATCACCTTATATTCACTTGGGGGAATTGCCACTTGCCAACATATGACAAGGATCTCACACAACCAAGTCTCATCTCTGCTTGTGGGGATAATCACTTGACAAGGATCTTGCACAACCATGTCGAATCTTTGCTTGGGGGGATAACCAACTTGTCAAAGATCTCGCGCAACCAAGTGACATCTCTGCTTGGGGGGATAACCCACTTGTCAAGGATCTCACACAACCAAGTCACATCTCTGCTTGGGGGGATAACCCACTTGACCAGGATCTCACACAACCAAGTCACATCTCTCCTTGGCAGGATCCACTTGTCAACGCATGACAAGGATCTCGCACAACCAAGTCTCATCACTGCTTGGGGGGATCCACTTCTCAACACATGACAAGGATCTTGCACAACCAAGGCTCATTATCCATGACTACCCTCTCTAAGAAGGTTCACATCCGTCAGTCCAAGCTGCTCTCCGAAAACCAATAACTTCCCTTTCGACAAAGGCTTGGTAAGTATGTCAACTATCTGATCATCAATCACAATATGATGGATCCTCGTTGCTCCTCTCTGCACAATATCCCGTATATAGTGATATTAGATCTCAATCTGCTTGGACTTGTTATGGAACACGAATTATTTTGCAGGTTGAATCCCACTCTTATTGTGACAGCATATCATTGTCGTATATAGTGCATGGTTAAACAACTCTCCAAAGAACTTCCTAAGCCATATCGCCTCACAACTAACCATGCTAGCAACAATGTACTCGGCTTCAACTGTGTTAAGGGCTACAAACTTTTGTTTTCTGCTCATCCAAGATATCATGGCAGGTCTTAAGCTAAAGCAACATCCAAATGTGCTTTTTCTATCAGCAAAGTTACCAACATAATTAACATCAAAGTACCCATGTAGTTTTACATGTCTGGCAGTGTATTTCAATCCAAGATTGATGGTCCCATGTAGGTATCTCAACACATGCTTTGCAACAATCCAATGTGCATTAGATGGTCTAATCAAATATTGGCTTAGAGTATTGACCACAAAACATATGTCTGGTCTAGTGTTCATTAAGAACATCAGTGCCCTAATCAGTTGTTGATACTCAAAAGGATTTGCCAAATCAGGGCCTGTAGCTTCACCACACAACTTCTTGAAGTTCATCTCAATTGGAGTATTTATGGATTTACATTCTGTCATACCTAATCTTTCTAGGAGCTTCACAACATATTTTCCTTGAGAGAGGAAAATCTCACCAAGTTTCTACCCAGAAAGTAGTACACCAAATGAAGATCTTTCATTTCAAATTCAGAAGCTAACTCCCTCTTACACTGGAGGATAAGAAGTCAACCATCGGTCAGAAATAAATCATCAACATATAATACCAAAATCAAAGGCATACCTTGGACTATCTTGAAGTAAATATTTGGATCAACATTACTTCTAGTAAAACCAAGCTTCATCAAGAATCTATCAATGCGGTCATACCAAGCTCTTGGATCTTGCTTCAAACCATAGAGGGATTTCTTCAGTCTACACACGAGTTTTTCGGTCATGTACTTCAAAGCCTTGTGGTTGTTCCACAAATACTTCTTCCTTGAGGAAGCCTTGCAGAAAAACAACCTTCACATCTGTTTGGTGAAGGGACCATCCTTGGCTAGTAGCTAGAGCCACAATAAATCAAATGGTTGTTACTTGTATAACAGGCAACAGGTGCAAAGATTTCATCATAGACTATTCCTTCTTTCTGAGAGAACCCTTTGGCCACAAACCTACCTTTATATTTTTCAATATTGCCATCAACACTATGTTTAATTTTATACAACTATTTAGAAGACACAACAGATTTACCTTGGGGCCTTGGAACCACTTCCCATATATCATTATGAATAATAAACTCATGTTCTTTAGCCATTACATCTTTCCACACTTGAACCTTTAGAACTTCTTCAAAAGCGCATGGTTTAGCTTGAATAATGTTGCTCATGGCTACAACATATCTTTGGAACTGACATGGTTTCTTGCTTTCTTTGAAGGTTCTGTTACCCATCTCCTATGGGTGGCACCCATAGGAGAAAATTTTCACCTAGATTGTCTTCAACCGACAGCCCCTTGCAGCCCTCAAATAGCTCGATGTGCCACCGTCTCTGCCACCTGAGCCAACCATTATGCATCCTCGCCCATCTGTCATGATTTAATGTTTGAAGGTGGGTCTTCCAACCTCGAATGTATGGTTTTCATTATGTAGTTGGGTATTTTTCCTTACTTATCATGGACACTTTTGCACATGGATTAGGGGGGGGATTCAATAGAAAGAATGGGCTTGGTTTGTACTTTTATCCCCTTGTACAACTTGGTGGTTAACCTTGTATCCTAGTCTTGTGGGATCTCCTCTATTAGCTATTAGCATTAGGAGTGGCACTACATGAGAAACCCCCAGTTTGGTTGTGTGGTCCCATGTCTCGACATCACATACATTACTCCCCTACGTTCATTATAACCACTTTCAACATATTTCCCATCTGGTTCCACATTTGTCCATTGTTTCCACAAGGAGTTAGCCTCCCCCTCCCCTTGTCCACACTTTGGGTCGGGCCTGGAACGATGCCCTAGAGGTTGATGCAACTAAAAAAGAAAGTAAAATGCATAATTTGGCCATTCTCAACGGGGAATGTACCATAAAATGCAAAAGATGGCCGAGACATACAAATTTAGCATGTGGGGAAAAACCAACATGAGCTCTACCTCTATAATCATGGCCATCACCTTGGTTCCTAGGGCCCATCATATTAAACCCATGATTGTCCCAACCCCTGGTAGGCAATGAAATGCCCAACCTTAAGGGGGTAATCATTGCTATATCTTACACATCATGCTTTCATTCCATGGAGCTTCGAGCAGTGATAAAAGAAAAATCAATAAAAGACAAAAGACATAACAAAAAGGGGTCGAAAATCAAAGGCGAGGGTAACTCATGTACCGTGATTTCTCCCTCCTACATCTATGCACCCAAGTGTGGGCTTCCCTCATCATAGATACCCTTGTACCATGGCATGTAGCTTGGAGCCTTCCCCAATATCCCACTTCGTTCCATCATTATATCACATGACACTTGCCATATGACAAATGTGCCATGGACTTGTCACTCCCTTAAAGGTTGAATCCACTTAAAAGGGTCCTTGATTAACCTCCTTTTTGAACTTGGAGACCCCTGTACACTCTAAAGCCCATTATGGATGGGCATGCTGCTATGAAATGCCCACTTGGATCCTTGACTCATAAGCTCATCTGCTCAATTACACTAATGATTTGTTGTACTGAAAGGTGAGGAGACACATTGGATCTTATGCAGGATTGCAGGTGGATTTTCATCTTGGGGTTTGATCTCCTTATACGAGGTTGAAACCCTCCAGAGTGTCATATTGGCATTTATAGGGTGTGCGTTGAGAGCCATGGGCCCCCACTATAGTAGAGAGCATATACCCTTGCCATGGGATCCTTCAACATCATTCATTTCTCGCTCATGTCCCACTTATTTGATGATGATAATGCACCTGGAGCACCTTGCCAAACCAGCTACACTCTTGCATCTCACCATGGGAGTCAAAGGGAGGGCTTGCATCATTGTTCCAACCCTTGCGGATGGGATGCATGCTTGTTCGATTCAGTGGGAGATCCATGAGGATGATTTTGTGCCCCCACAACCACATAGGGGCACCATAGGTCATTTGCTTGGAGATCAAGGGGCCATCCCCTTCATCAATGTTTTTGGAGCCCTTCTATACATCTTTGGCACATGTTGGACTTCATTTGGCCTTCCAACGACCCTCTTAGCTACTTATCTATCATTTCAGTCCTCTTGGGAGGCTAATTATTCTTATCGTGGAGCTATTTGGTGGGCTTGTCACCAAACAGATGTTATTTTGCACATTATTTTTATTGGAGGGGCATTATTAGGCTAAAATAGGCTATTTGAATCCCTTAGAGGATTGTATAAATAGAAGAGAGGCGTTGTCTCTTATTGATTATCACTTGGATTGGTTCTCTTAAAAAGATTTCAGCCTCGCTATTGTGGATGAATTGATCTACCTTGTAAGTGCTGTATTGATGATATGCATTCTCTTTTCACATGAATAATGTATTAAATTTCTTTCATTAATCTGAAATATGCCCTAAATGTAATGCAGATTTATGAAAATTTGGGGTTTTGAAGTATTGCATATGTTACATGCCATGGTATTGCAAATGAATGTTCCTAAGGGTGGAATTTCTTCATCATCATCTTGAAAAGTCATCAAATTGTGCAAAGAAGTATAAATTCGTTTGTGACCTAGTCACTGCCTCTTAGGGCTATCGAAAGTTGCATTAGGACTCCTTGATCGAGCTAGAATTTCAAGAATTCAAAATCATTTTGACTCGATTTGTCCCAATAGGTTAGGCACTGATCCTAACCCTTGATGGTCACCCAAAAACCTTATTTTTTTTTCCTTTTTATTTGAAACCCTACCCTATTCCTAGTAGGTCTCCCAGGGCATCAAGGGAATTGCTTTGTAGCCATCTAATTTTGGAGCGAGTTGGCAAGGAGTTGTGTTGATGTGTCCTCTAGAGGTCCTCCAAATTTGAGGTTATTCGCACGGTTGGGTTAAGAGGAATATCAAGCCCTAGCCATAAGACCATACTCGTCTAGTTTCCTCCTAGGTTAGGGTAGGATATCAAGGGTCTCATCATTAAGAAAACTCAAAGGAAGTTTACCATTCCTGAGACCCTCATCATTCTCCTTGTTTGGCCTTGTATGATCATTGAAAGCAAGACAAAAAAATCATAAACCCTAGGTCTAGCACCTTAAGTTTTTGCTACATGGAACTGCCACGTCTGCTAGATAGGTTATGTTGTGATCTCTAATATTTTCTCGGATTTTTTCATTTCGCTTTAAAAGCTTCGTCATTAACCTCTCAAAGGTCCAGACTCCATACATACTGTTTTGTGACCAAAAGAGATAATAGATCTATGTTGATTTCTTTAACAAACTGTAACACAACAAATGAATTGTAGAAATGTAATAACACTTCACATAGATCACCAGAAAATGTTCGCATAACATGAATTTATTGAGATATTTTATTGATAAGCAAGAGAGAGGCACCACATGTAGAGCAAAATAGTTTAGGTGGCCTTAGGCAAAGGAATGAATTAATCTACTTGAATGAGATAATTTTACAAATTAGTTATGTGGTATATTTATACCACTCTAGTAGGGTTAAGGTGCTAGACCCAAGGAGACTATGTTGACCTTACCCTAAAACAAAATAAAATAAATTAAGTGGGTCTTCTGTTTAACTAGTCAAATGTTGGTCCATTAAGGGGGTTAACTACCCACATAGTGGGTTGGTATGTGGCCACAAATGAAGATTACACACTCAACAACCCCCCTTAACCTAAATAGATATCCATGTGAGAAAATACTATGGTACATCACATTCCCTCCTTAATGGTGGAAAGTTCACATGCACTAATAGTTTTTCATAGACAAGTGAAGGTGGGCTTGAGAAGACATTTAGTGAAGATATCTGCAAGTTGGTTGGTGGAAGGAACAAAGAGTGGCACAAGTCTGCCTTGAGTATGGAGGTGTCAAATGCCATGCATCTAGATTGCAACGTGGTTGGAATTTTTGTGATTCACTAAAGTACAAATAAGCTCAGTATTACACTTTGATGGTCAGAAAATAAGATGGAAAGGCGATGTTGAGGGAGATACAAGTCACTAAGTAGCATCTGCATCTAGGAAAGATGCTTCTTGGCATGACTTGCATTTGCATATAAAACCTCGGTGAAGGAGAGTGCCAGTCCATTTTGCTTCTTGGAACATTAACATACCTCCCTAGAACCAACGGAGAATACACGCTCTGAGGTGGAGCACTATTCATCAAGATCATACCCCTAGTTATGTAGTTGACTATTTCTTAGCCATCTAGGACCTCCTGCCCCAGATCTAACATTTCTCAGTCTCCCCTTCTCCCTCGTCGCCCCTCCCACCCCTTTATCCACCTGTACCACCTTCTTTCTTGATAGAGACTATCTAGCCGCATACAATACCTTCCTCACGACATTGCTCCCACCCATCTCTTACTTTAGAGCCTTAGACACAACCACAACTAAAATAAGACACTTTCCATCGCCCTCATGGATGCAACCTTTGACTCCTATCCCCATTCCACTCGCAAGTCTTGCCTTAACAGCTACCCATGGTACCTGTCCCATGAACCGTTGGTTTGATTATGAGTGAAAATGCTTCCATAAGCGACTATGCCTCACTCTTATGCATGAACCATATTCCTCCCTTGCCCTCCGCAAAGCTTATTGTCGACTACTTTGCTGCGAAAATGAACATTCGTCTCCAAAAAGGAGATGGGAACTTTGTGATGCTCTTTGCCACTCGTTCAAAGCTTTTTAGCGGGCCCTCTTTCCTAGACATCATGCCATATTTCCTAGCCTTGACCCCCATACCATTTTCTCCCACACCACCTCCCTTTATGACATCCCCTCCCCTCCGACCTATGCCACCTCTTCTCTAAACTGGTGATCAGGAGAGCAACCCGGGGTTTAACTACCAAGAAGCTGATGAGGATGAGTTTTAGGCAAAATTCCTCAAGCCTGACATCCAGTTGTTTGAGTCATATATTACAAATCTTTTTAACTATGTGATTTGTTCAGGCTTTGCCCCCTCTTGGACATGATACATCATCCATTTGAACAACAAATCTAAGAGCAGTGTTGATTCGAATAACTATAGGACCATCATGGTGGGACACACATTCTTCAAGCTTTATGCCACAGTTCTGCGCTAATGGCTTTTGAGGAACTACAAATTCGACATCTCGGAGCTAGAGGACAAGCAAGCTTTTGCGCAGAGTACCAGATGATTGATCACATCTTCACCCATGGAGCCATCATTGAGGAGACCCGTCATTGTTCTTCGTGAGTGTACAATTACTTTTTTGATTACCTGAAAGCTTTTGACACAGTTCCAAGGGAGGCATTATTTTAGAGACTTCGTGACATTGGTTCACTAAAGATCCTTTTAATTGCTATCATGAGACTCAATGAGTTAGTGCTAGGGTGTCTCAAAATGGCCCACGCTCTTTCAAACTTCATTCAGAGTACCACTGGGGTGAAGCAAGGGTATCCCCTCTCTCTGACTCTCTTCAGGATTTATATTGATTAGCTTAAGTCTTTCCTCCGTGAACACATACTGGAGGGTGATGACTACCTATTGCACCATGTTATGATCTCGTTACTCCTCTTCGTAGATGACTTGGTCTTGTTGGCCTCTGCACTTGAGGGATTATAGAGACAGATTCACGCTTTTGCTAGTTCTTGTGACCTTCCACAACTAAAGGTCAACGTGCGTGTAAGCACCATTTTGATCTTGCATGCCTTGAAGAACTCTATTGTAGACCTACACTTATATCGCAACGGGGCAAAGATTGATATTACCAAATATTACACCTTCTTGGGGTACAGTTCATAGGGCCCATGTTTGGTATGCGACAACCACTCCAAACTCAGGTTAGTAAAGGCTGTGGCTCCCTAGCCTTCATCGAGCGACAATGCTTCCAGGCATAGTTTCAACGCATCTCGTCCAAGCTCCATGTCACGGAGGCCATTATTGGACCCATGGTCCTCTATGGTTCCAAGAATTGGGGACCCGATTTACGACAATTAGACTGGGCGGCGACAGAGTCAGTTCAAACCTTACTTCTCCAATGTATCATTTGTTGGAAATGCTTAGTTTTGCATGCCATTATTTAGGCAGAGTTAAGGGTCCACCCATTTTTCCTCGAGGTCCTTTTTCGCTCGGTCTTTTTCCTCCATAGAATCAGGGATTACAAAGACTTTGCTGTAGGGGGAGAGATATATGCTTATCTTCTACTTTGCTCTTTGGAGGCAATTGCTTCGGATAGCCCCTCAGGTCAGGTCGTGTTTGTGGATGGTTCATAAAGGGATTCAGGCTCCTTCTGTTGATGACCATCTCCCTAGATTGCTTTCCTTCATTAAGTTTCTCCGTTGATGGATTGACACATCTCTTATTGTCTTGGCAGAAGTTGAATCAGGCCATCAAAGATGATATCTACAAATGAGACATTCAAGTCACTTGGAC
This sequence comes from Pinus tabuliformis, assembly GCA_031772625.1. Lineage (NCBI taxonomy): Eukaryota > Viridiplantae > Streptophyta > Pinopsida > Pinales > Pinaceae > Pinus > Pinus tabuliformis. Next base: position 59,562,078 of record CM062804.1, on the reverse strand, counting down.
ATCCGCCTTGGTGATCTTGGCCCAAAGATGTCCTACCAAGAGCATTTTTTGGAGCTGTAGGATGGCATCATCATCCACCCCCCTATTCTCATAGACACCAGATGCAATCATTCAGTATCCTAGTGGGGCAAATTCGAGTAGGGTTCTCTCAGCTCTGGGTAGACACAAATCACCATATACAACAATTTTTTAGGGTCTATAATTATGTGACCTACAGGGGTTGAAGATCGAGAGACACCTCATTTTTGGTGCCCCGTATACTATGAGATCAAATAACAATATCATTGCCTATATAGAGAGCTCGAAAGATCCCTCTCTACCTTCCTCTAGTATCTTGACTAGAGATGTGTAACCCTCTTCATCATGGAGATATTAGAGACAAATCTTAGATCCTAGATACTCCGCCTCACTTTGGTACTGTTGTTGCAAAATTTAGCAGGCCTTGGAAAGGGGTACCCTACAAGGCTATCACTAGACCAAGTGACAACAATGGGGTCATTGCCCATTGTCGCCACAGCCAAAACCCCCTGCTCTTTATGGATTTTCACCAATAGGAGGAGTCCTGGTATAAGCTCACTTATGAAAAATACTTCTAGGTTCAAAGGTATAAGATGACCATTAAGCTTCTAAGAGAAAGTATTAGGTTAAGTACAAGGCTCCAAGCCTCGAATCAATGAGTGAAGGTAATTCACTTTCCTTAGAGAGGTTGAATTTGTGTGACACAAGACCTAGGGCTTGATTGATGGGTTGAGAGTTGTGGTGGCCAAATGTTAAGGTATGGAGAAAGGGTGTCCCACAATGTATTTTAGCCAGGATTGTAACTTTCCAAATACCAACCCAGATTTATTTTGTCACAACAATTTATTTATTTAGCAAAATAAATTCTGGATTACTGAAAAATAAAATCACTGGTATCTTAACATCTAGAAATGCATATGCAACTAAATTTAAATCAAAGTAATCAATCACACATTGTAAACATAATTCACCCACAACAATTCTCCATCATTAATTAATTTGGAAAATCTGGGTTTCCAACCCACATAGATACAAGGAAAAATACAATAACTACAACTCATAATTCAACCCCTACAGGGTGAATTCAATCACGTGGAAATCGGCCTTTGAAGGAAATTGACCTGGAGAAATTCAACCCAAACAATTTGTTTGAAAATTGACCCTACGTCTTCCCATGAGATGCTACTACGCCTTAGGAAACTTGGCCTCAAGCAAATCAGTGACTCGAATAAATTGACCTCCCTTTCTTCAACAATTTAGCCCTATAATCTCCACAACTTAACCTCCTGGATTCCCCCTCAAATTATCTCGTACTTCTACTCCTCTGTGCTTCATTATATTGAGCCACTCACACTAGAGAAAATCACTCTCTTGTTGTGACTTGCTCTCTTGAATCCTTGTGTGTACTCTTTGCTTTTATAATCTTCATTAAGCCCAAATCCATAACCCTAATCTCCCTTCTAGAAAGAAGACAAAATCATTTACTGTAACAAGCAAGCACCTAAAGTGACAATATATCATCTTCCACATGTTATGCCACCAAGCCTATGCCGAAGACATTTCGATGCTACCATGAGCTTCAACACTTCTTCCTAGCAAGGAAGGGATTCTCTGTCACCCCAAACTTATCTCGGTACTTCACAAACTTCCCTTTCACTGGAGGCTTAGTCAGAATATATATTGCCTCCTCCTCTGTAGAAATGTAATCTAGTCTCACAACACCTCTGCGGACCCTGTCTTGGATGAAGTGATATCTGATCTCGATGTGCTTGGATTGATCATGAAACATGGGATTCTTAGAGTGCTTGATGCAACTTTGATTATCGCAGGGAATCACTGTTGGCCCCATCTGCAGATCAAATTGTCCCGCAAACATCTTGCGAAGCCATACTGCCTCACAACTTGTCATACTTGCTGCCATGTACTCTGCTATGCTTAACTAAATGCCATTGGTTGCTGCTTCCCACTATACCACGAGATCATTGTTGATCCTAAGCTAAAGCAACATCCCAACGTGGATTTTCTGTCCACAACACTCCCTGCCCAATCAAAATCTATGCACCCCTACAACTCCACTCTACATATCTCAGTGCAAAGTCTACCGTACCTCGCAGGTACCTTAGCACATGCTGTGCTGCCACCTAATGAATCTGTCTCAACTTCACCATGAACTAGCTGAGCATGTTCACAACAAAACATGTATCCGACCTAGTGTTGAATAGATACATCAAGGAACTTATAAGCCGTCCTTATAGTGTGGTAACCACCAACTTGCCTTCAGAACAAATTAGCTTCTTCAAGTTAGTGATTATTCGTGTAGAGATAGGCCCGCAATCCTCCATCCTAAACCTCCTCAAGATCTCAGCTGAATAGATGCCTTGTCCAAGGAAAAGCATATCTTCCCTAGTTGAGAGGGAGAGATAGACACATTATTCTTGTCTTCATATTGTGAAGAAAGAATGGAGGATTGGGTAAGCATTTGAGATTTATTCGGATGCTCTTTGAGGACATGGTAGGGCATCCAAGATGTAAGCGTAGTCGAAGAGGAATTTCGTTGAGGATATGTTATTCCAAGATAGGAATTGTCTTAAAAGGACATACCTTGTGAACACCCAAGTGGGGTATGTGCCTTGAGAGACAATGATGATGGTGTCTATCAGTCATTGGTCTCGCCAACATTGTGCTTTGATCTTGTGGAGAGATAGCTCTGTTAGTTAAGGCTTTGCTATGTGATAATGCTGGTTGGTATGATGAGATGCTCTGGCATAAGCTAAGGAAGTAGCTTATGAGATGGCTGGTATGATGAGATGCTCTGGCATAAGCTAAGGAAGTAGCTTATCAGATGGCTTACCAATCCGACTCTTCTTATGAGAATTCTTCAGTTTGAGAATGTCCAAGTATCTTGTATGGATTATGAATACCTCCCTAATTAAGAGGGAGTGTTGAAATATGTAACTTGGTTCGGTCTTCATAATGACACATGTAATCATGATTTTATGTATTCGTTGTAAAGAGAAAAGTAAATTTATTATTGTCATTCTCGAAGCATGGTTTTCATGTTCAAGGGAAATTTAGTTTAAGGTCAAGCACCCGTTGAGTGCTTCTAGGGCTTGTCATTTAATCTACAAGTCAGTTGAGCCATTGTCATGTATGAAAGGCCCATTTGGGCATGATACATATTGTAAAGAAAATTTATTTGAGTCTAAATTAGGTTCAAAGACCCTCCAAGACCTTGTCTAGATGCAAGCAACAAGTCAGCCTATCAAACAATGACAAGTTGGCGTAAGAATAGTGACAAGTCGACTTGCGAGCAATAACTGGAAGCCAATATATAAAGGAGATCGACCTCTCTAAGGGCATCTATTCAACATCCAAAAGCGTGCAAGAAGTGCGAATAAAGAAGAATAAGAAGCCTCTTAGATAACGAAGAAAAGGAGAAGGAAGAATCAAAGTTTGGGATCTATTTTGGGCTAAAATATCTCATGCGTGTGAGGATAATTAGGGCATCCATTTGCTGCAAGAAGATTGAATTGCAGAACAATTAAGAAGCCACTTTTGGTCCCAAGAAGACTCTCTTTACAAGCCCATTTCCCAAGGAGGAAGATCCTATCCAAGCGAAGAAGAGAAGACTCTCAAATTGCCCACCCGTGTGAAACCGCATAAATTTCAGGCAGGCCAAGAATTAGACCTGTGGAAGAAGCCGAGACCTTGAAGAGAAGATGAAATCTCAAGTGTTGCAACAAGTTTGATCAACGTTGACTTTGTGGAAGTAGAGTTGATCAAAGGAGTGATTTGACTTGGTCTTGAAAGGATTTTTGGTCAAGGGTCATAGGTCTTGGAATTCGTCATTTGAAGTTCTATAAGAGGAGATCTTGTGGGTTTTCCTCTCACGAGGAGAGGTTTTGGCCCTAGTTGATTGCTTATACCTTGTGTCCTCTTGTTTCATTGTTCTTTATTATTTTGATAGCTGTGTGATGATAAGAACACTAATTATAATAAAGTAAACAAAGAAGCTAATCAAGTTAAGTGAAATACATCACAAGTGGTTATCAAAGATAAGAGAAATCACCTAAACTAGTTGCCCCTAGATTTCTCAACAGGAATGTGGACATAAATTGGACTACCAAAGATGCGCAAATGGCTCACATTCGATTTCATTCCTCTAATCAACTCCTTAAGAGTCACGTCCTCCAATATTTGGTGAGGACTCTTGTTCTACACGTACACATTTGTATTGCAGGCCTCTGCCACAAAACATAGGTAATACTTGATCATAAATCATTGCTCTCTCTACCTCCATTATGGTCCTATTCTTCCTCTTGACAACCCCATTCTATCGAGGGTTGTAAGGTACCGTGAGCTCCTTCTTAGTCCTTGCTTACCTGCAAAAATCTTGGAGCTCATTGGAGATATACTCGCCACCATTATGGCCGAAATTGAAAGGATATTTTTCTCCAAATCTGATACATACAATAATTCGTTCACCTCCCTGATACCACCTGAGTCCATCTGAAACTCTCTACTGCTAGTGCCTTTTATTGCGTACCTGGCCTTATTACAAAGCTCCACATGTACATCCCTAGGCCCCTGGTCATGTTGGTTTGGTGAAAATGTCTCGATATTTCGTCATATGATGGGATGCATCTCTTTCCACAAACCAGACACCTCTTGTGATGGTTCTAGAAAGGCAAGACACCAAGGCAATGCTTTTCTCAAACTTTTCAACCATCTCTTTCATTTGTGTAGTGGTTGTCGCAATTGACTTTCCCTTGTCCTTGTTTGGACATCGACTGGAAAAATGCCCAAACTTGTGACAAGCAAAGCACTTGACTTTGGTCATGTCCTTTTCTTTCTATTTGGTGAAGGTCCTCCTGTACTCTAGTTCTGCTTGGCCTTCACTTTGCCCTTTTTCTCTTGTGCAACAAGAGCAAGCTCATCTTTCATCTCAGTGCCCTTTTGCTGACCTTCGGTCAATGAGTTCTCCTAGATCTCCTTGTGGATGAAATCATTGCACAACCAACTCCAATCAAGAAGTTATTTCCTAGCAAGGATCCCATCTACAATGGTGGTTCAATGCTTAACACAACCTTTCAGAGAAACTTTCACTAGCTTTGAATCAATCACAGTTTCCCGAACGACTACACATTCATCACAACCCTGCTGGATCCTTGTGAGGGACGATGTCATGGTCTCAAATTTTCTCATCCTAATGTTGTTTAATTTTTATTTTCCTATTTTCATTCGTACTCTGATAAAGATCGGTTAGAGCTACCCACATTTGACATCCGATGCCCTTCTCTAGTATGTGAGAAGTTATGTTATCCCTCACACCATCCAAAATTATACACCTTACTTTCATATCTTTAAGATTATTCTTTGCTACAAAGATTGGATCTGAAGGAACTTGAACGTCCGTGTTCACAAAATCCCACAAACCATTCATCTTCAAAATCATGGGAATTCGTTCCTTCTAGGGACTTAAGTTAACAACCCTGGCCAACTTGTCTTCATATTGCAAACTACTTAGTGATGCTTGTTGTTGCAAAATCTAGTAGGCCTTGGGGAGGGAAACCCTACAAGGTATAAACTAGACCAAGAAGCAACAATGGGGTAGTGGCCCATGGTCATCCACAAAACCGCTTAGGAAAAACATCACTTATGATAGGTATTCTAGGGTTAAAGTATGAAATGATCTCACTAGGAAGTCATCAAGAAAGACACAATTTTGGTTCAATGCTTCACAAGAAAGCAATTTTCTTTCTACCTGGAAACAAGGGCTGAAGACCTCGGTTTTGATCGATTTGACGAGTGTTGGAGCAACACAAGTTCAAGGCAAGGAGAAAAGGTTTGTTACAATGTATGTTAGCTAAGCCAAGGCTCATGAAACCTTCAATGAAGTCCTTAAGTTGCGGGAAGAAAAAACTAGGGTTTCCTCTTAGGGAAAATACCTTGGGCAAGAGAACTTATGGATGAAATTAGAGTGGATGCCTACGAAATTAATAGGTTTTATGGTAAACCATATCCTCTTGATGTTTAGGCCAATGTTGCAATAATTGTTATCGGGATAATTTCGGCGTGGGGAAAAATCGGAAAAAATCGGGAAAAAATCGGTAATAATCGGGAAAAAATCGTAACATACAAAAATATTAATTTTTTTTCAATTTTTTTAATATCTAAACCATCTACAACATAAAATAAAAACATTGACACATAAATATGATAATAGAACTAATATATAAGATGTTTAATATCATTTCTAGTGCGACATCGCACGTAACAATGAATCATGCCCTGAATAGTAACTCCTGACTCCTGAGTCCCAACTCAGCCTTAAAATATCAACAAAAAATATAATAATGTATCTCATATCATGAGTCATCATGTCATATACAATGAAATGAACCAAATAACTAAAGTCTAATACTACTGATTTCCTTTGCCCCTCTAGATGTAGATGTCGGTGGAGTTGGCAGTAGACTCTGCTGTGCTCTAGAAGTTGAAGAACTAGGAGCTATAGGAGGTAGACCATGTCCTTTACTGGTGACAGGGGTAGCTTGGGTCACCTCCTCCCCATATATATATATATATATATTTTTTTTTTTTTTTTGATTTTTGTTTTTTTAATTTGCTTATATACCACGATTTTTTGGATAAAAATCGTGATTTTTTTGAAAAAATCGGCTATAAAAAAACCACGATTTTATCTTTGTTTTGAAAAAATCATGATGAAACGATATTATCGCGATTATTTGGCGATTAGTGCAACACTGGTTTAGGCTCTCCAATCACCAAAGTCCTCGCCTAGAAAAAATCAAATCAAGCCCTAACTTTCTAGCCTAACCTTGAAAAGACTGAAATTAGAGAGAAAAGATGGATAAAAGTGAGATTGATCGCCAACAAGCTGGACTAGTGCCTTGTTCCTCGGGACAATGGAGTCTAGGATGATTTAGGTTAACTTGTTTTCAACGAGGCTGAAATTTGATGCCTTGGAAAGCAAATTTCAAACATTTACCCAATCAATGGAAAATGGATTTTCATGGGAGAACTACATTGACTTCACCACTAGGACTATTGATCACATGTTATACATGAGTAATGTATCCACTATTCATCTAGATAGTAAATAAATTATCTTCAACAAATTAGGGCACAATTTTACAATGATAATAAAGTGTACTTACATGACATCATCTAACAATTCCTTCCATTATCCAAAGAATATCTCCAAGAAATATCCAAGAATAAGCTCCAAATGTTGAAATGCATCCAATAGATCCAAAAAGAGAACATGTGTGATTCCTTTGGAGAGGCTGAATTCATTAATGAGACTGGATTTCCAAGAGTGATGATGATGAGAGATCAAATGAAATGATCTCTAATATATACATGTGCTACTAATGTCTATTTTAGCTTAGAAGCCCTTCAAATAATAAAATAATGGGCAATCACTAATCAAGGTCACAAGCTGACCTTGTAACCAATGTAAAAACAAGATAAATATCTAATAAGAGGGCCGAAATGCTAATGTCATGCTGTCGTAGGCCCTTTTGGGGCATGCATTGAGCTCCTTTAGTGTCATGACATGTGTAGAGGGATCCTAAATTTAGGGTCTAGGGTTTGGCCCCTAAATCTCTCTTCAAATAATCCTGTAGCCGGTTTGGTGCAAAGAATTGGGTGTCATGGTTCTCCAAGTAATGAAATAGACTGAAACTTGAAACTGCTCCAACATTGCGGGAATTGAAGATGGTGCTAGCCCTCCCATGTCTCAAGGCATGGGACAAACCTTATCGGGGTCTTGAATCAATTGCTAGACCATGTAATTATTGCTAAGATGGTTGGGGGCACGCTGGTACAAGTGCATCATCCCATGAATAATAAAGCAAATTCATGAACATTATGGGTGCTGAAGATGCCCATGGCTATGAATGATGCTTTATGAGTGTCCGGAGTCCCATGCATCTCAATGCATAACCTGCAGGTGTCAATGTGTCCCTGTAGAGGACTTGGACCCTAGTTAGGTTGCCCAGACCTATAGATGGAACCACCTACAAATTACACACAATATCCAGTGTAACTTTCATCATCAGGTACATTATTCATTATTGCATTTAATTGAACCAACTTTGAAAGAAATGGGCCTCAGTCACATAATGGTGTTACCTCCCTAGGTAGGAGTGGCTAATAGACAATCCGGTTAGGTATTCCCAACCCCCAAACGGAACTGGCATGTCCTTGATGTTGAGAAATAAATGCTTATAGGAATTAGGTTTTGATTCCTCTTTCTTGATAATTACTTGTGAATTATGTTGGCTTCTCTTACTTCTTTATCAATTTATCTTTCATCAAACATTTACCAATTATATGTATATGAAGATCACAAGAACAAGAGACACAAGTTGTAGGCACTTAGCCAAGGCAAAACCCCTTTAAGGGGAAAACCAATCCAAATCTTCCATTAGTAAATTCAAATCAAGATGAGACAATCCAAGACCCTTTAGACCTAGACAAAGACCTCCTTCAATCACCAAGTCAACCCTTCCTTCCAATAGATTATCGTTGTCAAAGTCTCCAAGTGACAACATCCTAGTAACAACTACAATCCATAATTTCGGCTCTCAACAATAGATTTTCAACCCATAGCTACAAATTTCGGACTTGTAGTAGGCTCAAAATTTTCGGCCCCAACAACTGCCCAGAAACTTGGAACGTGTGAGAGATAGATAGCCCAAAAACTCAAATTAGGTCTTCCCAGCTTCTTTTGTTCTTCTCTATCTACTTGGCTCTCTTTTATGCTTCTCTTCCTTGAAGATCGAACTTGTTGAGTGAGTGATCCAAATAGGTTGAATTGCTTCTCTATATATAGCCTTTCTGCTGGGTCGAATTGCCCTAATGTAGGTCGACTTCATGGGGATAGGGTCAACTTGATGTGGAAGTGACAAATAACCTTTTTGACTCAAAAACAATTCTTTTTACATGATACAAAAGTCCAAGAAGGGTCTAACAAAAATGACAATGACTCTAATGACTCATTACAAAACCTAGAAGCCTTCAATGGAGATTTTGACCTAGAAAACATTGACCCAAGCATGAAATCCATGCTTTAACAAGCCATTTTCTTTAATAATAATATTTCTTTTGATAATTACAATCATGAAGATCGATACTAGTTACATTCTAAAACCCTCCCTCTTAAATAGGGAGGTATTCATAACTACATACATATTAGGGTACATGGAAGATCTCAAAATGAAATGAACTATGAAGAGTTCTAGCACACTTAGTGCTACTGATTAGATACCTGACTAGGGTATTCTAATTGGGTGGGACTAAGGTGGATTGACGCTTTATCCACTCTAAGTACCATCAGGCTTTTAAGCTCTACCACCAACTCAGAGATCTAGGTGCGTATCCAAGATCGGAGGTGCATGACCAAAGCCACCCTCCCTACTTTGGGATCTAGACATCAACACATAAGCCGACCATATGTCCCCCCAAATTTCTTGCCATAATATGCTTCATCTCTTCCTATCAACTAAATCTATAACATCAACTAATCCAACATGCTTCTAAAATATTCAAACTTCTAGTTCGGAAGAGATTTCGTGAATACATTGGCCACCTATTCATTTGTCGGGATATATTGTAGCTTTATGACCCCATCTTGTACCAAACTCTTAATGTAGTGGTACTTGTTGTTGATATGCTTCGTTCTTGCAGGGTCGTCAGACATCTTGCTGCTTTGATTATCACAATTTATCACTGTAGGATCCAGAGGCTTTGCAAACAAATCTGACAAGATTTTTCTTAACTAAACAACTTCTTATCCTACTTCACATGCAACAACATATTCCCCTTCGACACTACTTAACGCACCAGGATCTTGTTTTCTACTAATCCACGAAATCATTGCAGATCCCAAACTAAAACATCCATCGATAGTGCTTCTTCCATCAGTCTCACTGCCACCCCAATCGAAATCAGTAAAACCTGTTAACTTGACTTCCTTTTGATCATATTTTAGACAATGATGTACTGTGCCACATAGATATCTCAAGATATGCTTGGCAACTATCCAATGGTCATGACGAGGCTCCAACTAAAATTGACTTGACACAAATATATTTCACGGAGTTTCTGTCGGACTTCCAAGCCAAGTAATAGTGCATAAATCACAAATCTTTCATTTCAAATTTTGTTGCCAACATTTTCTTTCATTCTATTATTCTACGCTCCACACTTGTAATAAATAAATCTTCCACATATAGTAGTATAATGACTGCTTCATTCTTCACCAGCTTGACGTAGAGGTTTGCATTGACAAAACTTTTAACGAACCCAATTCTTAAGATATATGCATCCATCCTTGCATACCATGCCCTAGGAGCCTGCTTCGAGCCATATATGTCTTTCTTGAGTATGCAAACATGTGTATCTCTGCTATTTATTTCAAAGCCTTCCGGTAGCTCAATGTATCCTTCTTCATCAATGGTTCTAGTTAAAAATGTTGCTTTAACATCCATTTGATGGATATTCCATCCCATAGTAGCAACTAGTGAAACCAAAGATATAATAGTAGTATACCTAGTAGTGGGAACAAAGGTTTTTTCATAGTCTATTCCTTCCTTTTTTGAGAAACCCCTTACGATGAATCTAGCTTTGTATTTGTCTATGCTTCCATCAACAACATGTTTGATTTTGTAAATCCATTTGGAGGTGACAACTTATTTGCCACTTGGTCTAGGAACTATTTCCCAAATCCCATTCTTCATAATGGATAATCCCATTCTTCATAATGGATTGATATTCTTCTTGCATCGCCTTCTTCCATTCTTCTTGATGAGCAACTTCTTCAAAGGTAGTTGGATCTGCTTCTATTAATTTTATCATGTATGTATGTTGCATACCCTGAATATCTCTTTGGTCTTTTGCCTTCTCTAAAAGTTCCTTTAGTTGCTCCATGTCCTCCGACATATTCAAGTGAAGCTTTTAACCAATTTGGCCTCTTCTTTGTTTCGGGAATGATTGTAGGTTTAATAAGCTCACTTGGTCCTTCTTCTTCTTCTTGGTTTGTAGTTGTCTTGTCATGATGCTCTTCTTCTTCAAATAACGGTACTTCTTTTTCATCAGATTCGATTGGTATATCCTTGGATCTTTTGTGGGCATGATTTTCATCAAATATAACATCCTTGCTAATTTCAATTTCTCTTCCTTCCTTGATGTAGATTGTATAAGCCTTTGAGGAAAGACTATAACCAACGAAGATCCATTTTATGCTTATAGAATCCAATTTCTTTCGCTTGTCTTTTGGAACATGAATGTATGCGGGAGACCCAAAGATTCAAAGATGGTTAACACATGGCCTCTTCCTTGTGAATGCTTCTTCCAATGTCATATTATCAAAGATTCTATGAGGACTTCTATTTTGTATATACACTACTGTCATTGCTGCTTCTCCCCATAGACATTTTGGTAGATCTTGATCAAATATCATAGTTTTTGTATGCATTCTTTAATGGTTCTATTTTTCCATTTTGCAACTCCATTCTGCTCGGGGTTGTAGGGAACAATGAGCTCCCTCTTGAAACCTGCTTCTTTACAATATGCATTTAATTCTTTTGAAGTGTATTCCCCTCCATCTCAGATCTTAAAATCTTTTAACTTTCTTTGGTTAAGGTGTCTACTTTGGATCTAAATTCCTTGAATTTTTCAAATACTTCGTCCTTTGTCTTGAGAAGATAGTGTCATTTTTATTTAGAAGATAGAGCCATGTTTTCTAGAGTGATCATCAATGATGGTCACATAGTAAATATGGCCTCCAAGAGATTTATTAAACATTGGCCCACACACATTGGAATGAATGAGGTCTAGTATCTCTTTAGACTTTGTATCACTGCTTGTAAAACGTTTCCTAGTATTCTTTCCCAAAGCACATCCCTTACATACTCCTTCATGATCTTCCTTGATGTGTCGGATGCCTTTTATCATTTGACTAAGATAGGGTATCTTTGCTCCACATTCCAGCTTCAATGATGTAGATCCAAGGTCCTTGACTGCATAAGTCTTGTTGTCTCCTAGCTCCACTATGTGTGATGATGGTTCCCTTGATAGAGTATGACGTTGACCATTTTCTCCCGTCATATGTCTCGAGGCTCCACTATCAATGATCCATGCATTGTCATCATCAAGAGTTCCTGTAAGTGCAACCAAGAATCCTTCACTTCTGACTCTCCTAGATAAATTGTAGATGATTCTTCTAATCTAACTTCCCGCAATTCCTACGATATTAAGTCCCATATTCAAGTAACTTGCCATAGAGGGAGTAACCTTTTCTTCCAAGACTGCTTTTCCTTTCTTCGAGTGATAGCCAACAAAGTGATCTTCAACCTTCTTTTACCTTAGCTCTGATACCATGTTGAGAAATCAATGCTTATAGGAATTAGGGTTTGATTCCAATTTCTTGATAATTACTTGTGAATTATGTTTGCCTCTTTTACTTTTTTATCAATTTATCTTTCATCAAGCATTTACCAAATTATATGTATTTGAAGATCACAAGAACCAGAGACATAAGGTGTAGGCACTTAGCTAGGGAAAAACCCCTTCAAGGGGAGAACCTAGTCCAACTCTTCCACTAGAGAAAGACCTCCTCCAATCACCAAGTCAACCTTCCTTTCAAGAGACGATCCTTGTCAAAGTCTCCAAGTGACAACTTCCTAGTAGCAACTACAATCCATAATTTCAGCCCCCAACAATAGATTTTTGGCCCCAACTACAAAATTTTGGCCCTGTAGCAGACTCAAAATTTTTGGCCTCAACAACTATCCAAGAAATTCGCACGTGTGAGAGATAAATAGCCCAAAAACTCGAATTAGGTCTTCCCAAATTCTTTTGTCCTTATCTAGCTACTTCGCTCTCTTTTCTGCTTCTCTTCCTTGAAGATCAAACTTGTTGAATGAGTGCTCCAAATAGGTTGAATTGCCTCTCTATATATAGCCTTTATGCTAGGTCGAATTTCCCTAATGTAGGCCGACTTCACGGGGAGAAGGTCGGCATGGTGTGGAGGTGAAAAATAACATTTTTGACTCAAAACTAATTCTTTTTACATGACACAAAAGCCCAAGAAGGGTCTAATAAAAATGAAAATGACTCTAGTGACTCAATACAAAACCTGGAAGCCTTCAATGGAGATTTTGATCTAGAAAACATTGAGCCAAACATGAAACCCATGGTCTAATAAGTCATTTTCTTTAATAATAATTTTCTTTTGATAAGTACAATTATGAGGATTGATACTAGCTAAATTTTTCAACTCTTGGTTCACCCTTCAATCATCAGGGGCCATGTGAATACTGATGGAACGAAGGGGAAAGAACTCCATGGCCAAGTGCCATGGTCAAGGGATCGACTATGATGGAATACCTCGTTCAGGGTTGATAGATATGAGGAGGGAGAAATTGTGGATGCATGAGTTACTTTGGCCTCTGTTTTTCCACCTGTCTATATTGACTTTTATTTTTTCTTGATTTTTCCTTGTATTATTGCTTGTATCTCGAGGAATGAGAGCTTGGTTTGTATGCTATATAGCAATTATTACCCCCTGTAGGATGGGGCAGTTCACCACCCATCAACGGATGGGACATGCAAGGGTACTTTGTTTTGTTGCACAAAATCAAAAAGTTGAAGAACAAAGAGAAGTCACTAAAAGAAAAATTAAACTTACCAACATGGAAGCATTTAGTAGTAAAGAAACAATGATCGAAGCTATGAAACTAAAGAACTTGTCAAGTGTAAAGATCCATGTCATCACAATGCAAATCCGGTGGTAGTAGGGATATATTTAGAGGTTGAAGTCCAAACGATGGAAATCCCAAGTATCTCTAGTAATAAACTTTTAAGGATCAACAAAATGACACAAGTGTCCCATGGAAACATACTACCAAAGTAAAACATGAAAGCACTACAAATATCGTTACTGAAATTCATGTTCGAAGGATGACTTATCAACAATTTAATTAGAGGAGTTGATAACGAGGCGATGTATCAACATTGTTTGTAACAAGGATATTAATTCTAGTGCAATTTGGTTTCAAAGTATAACACATACTGACAATTGTTACCATAAAATCTAGCGTGCCTAATGCAGAGCCTCACTAGGCAACATAGGTCTTATGGAAACAATGAGATTAGTCACCATTGTCACCTTAGTGGCCTTTCTCCTACTATTTAGTGGTGGATGTTATCCCCACAAGAGAGGCTCCCCTAATAAGGCTTGGAGGGTATTTACCTAAGGGATATCTAAAAATCTTGTAAATAATATCACACAACAAGCTATTCAATAAAGAAGGGTTCATGAGTGTCAAAGGTCTAGTGGTTATGGAGGAAATTACCAACAAGGCTTTGATTGCCATGAAAAGAATTGCAAATGTTCAAGTATGCATTCAACTAATCCCATGAAATTTAAAGATCGATTGCTACATGTTGTTGAATTTGTAAATATGGTCGTTCTTCATAATGTACATTTGGTCACTTGATGTAATTGTATTTATCATTGTAAATCATATTTATAGATGCTTGAGTCAAAGGAAAATTTATTTTGAATCAAAGTCCCATGGGGACTTTGTAAAGATGAAAATTTGAATTTTTGAAATGAAAAATTTGGCTCCAAAAGTGACAAGTCAGCTTCCCTAGTCAAGTCGGCCTTGGCCAAAAGACATGTCCATTCACCCAAGACAAACTATTATATAAAGGCAACTCGATCTTCTCCATTTCGGTATTTCACATTCTCTCACACAAGACAGTTTAGGGGCAAGCAAGAGAAGGACAGGAAGGATGAAGTAGGATGAAGAAGGTCGAGGTTCCTCTTCCCTCTCTCTATAGCAACTCGCACGTGTGGAATGATCTCTCTCTCTCTCTCTAGCAACTCGCACGTGTGGATTGATCTCTCCCTCTCTCTCTCTCTAGCAACTCGCACGTTTGGATTGATCTCTCCCTCTCTCTATCTCTCTCTCTGTGGTTCACATTTTTTTGGGGCAACTGTTGTAGGGGGTCGAAATTTCTGGGTAATTAGGGCAACTATTGTAGGGCTGAAATTCTGGGGCAATTCACTATTGCAGGAAGGCCGAAATTTTGGGTCAGGCAGACATAATGAAGTGCAGGACCGGTTTGGGTGACTTGGCTTGGATGAGTGATCCGAATTGGATCCTAGAAACTCTCTAAGTTTTCATGACTGTTTCAAATTATGCTAAAAGATTCAAGTCCTAGAAAAGATCGAAGCTATCATAAGGAATACTCATAACAATTGCAGTTGTGGCCAGAATGGAGCAACGAGGACCCTCGGTCAAGTGCGCAGACCGTTGGCCCATAGTAAAGCGCAATGGCACAAAACTGGCAAAACCAGAGGCTAATTCGGGAAACAGAGGTGGATTTTGATACGCGATTAGCGCTAATTGCGTATCACAGGGCATCCCCCTCAGTGAAGGAAAGCCCCGAAGCGCCCGGATCCAAAATCGCTATAAAATTTGGAAAAGCAACCGTTTCGGGTCTGTAGCGCGGGATTCCCCAAACCGGCAGGATATCGGAAGGCTTTGAGGCGGTAAGCAGTTTTGACTGAGTCCCACCCAATACCACACATCTAGTGACACACGTCCATCGGATGAGAGAGAAAATCGCCCGCATCGGATGGGTAAACACCGTGCGACTTGTTCGCCTGATATGAAGGACGACCGTAGGATCTGGGGGGCCTAGATCGATGACGGAGATACGTCCCGATGGCTGACTAGATTTGACAGGTTAAAAAGCAAGATGACAGGGGATTTGAAGTCCGACGTGGATGATGAGTTGGCAAATGATTCGTGTTCATGGGAGATCTTGAAGCAAACAGATTTAACGACCATTCAAATATGATTCAGGGAATCTGACACCCAGTTCGTTAGCAAACAGGTGGCCACCTCCTTGCAAGGCGTTACCCAGTGATGATGACGTAGAGCAGAGGAATTCGAACGGACAGAGGAAAGGAAACCAGAAGGCCGGGAAGCGGAAATGAACAGTAAAAAGAACAGACTGGCTTTAAAGCCATAAACTGACAGAAGCAGAGAGACCAGCATACAGAGAGGCAAACAACGAAGAGATGCAGAAAGCTAGTAGCAGAGAATAGAGAGAAGAAGCCGAGCTGACCTGAAGGCAACATCGAGCCAGACAGAGCCAAAGAGAGTCTGTGTACTCCATTGAAGGCTTGAGAGGTTCTACAAACTCCTCGGCATAGGCCTGTCATACTACTGTGACCCTCAGAGGTTGAGTTTCGGTAAGGAGAGTCTGTGCACTCCATTCCTACTGACTCCATTCTGTTTAGTGAGTCTTGAATCAAGCTCACTGTTGTAAAAACTCTGCTTGAAAACATATAGAGAGGCCACCACTGAAAGACTGGACCAGGAGATGTAGCCTAGGAGCATTGGGTGAACTCCTTATTAAACTTGTTTTGTTTACATGTTTGACTATTATGTTTTCTCTGTTTGCCTCAGTGTCTATGTATTCTAGCAATCTTATCGATCCGTTGCATAAGTAACATAGGCACATCCATGCACATGAGTCTGTAATACCTTTAATTGTTTGTCTTGGATAAATTCCAGATCAAGGATAAGACTAGGTTTGACCATAGGTCTAGGTTTTTCATTGAACAAGAAGAATTTCTCTATTGAAAAAGGTTGCTGGGTTTTTCCACTTTGCGGGTTTTCCCAAGGTAAATCTTGTCTTCTTTTGTGTGTTGTGATCTCTACTGTTTTACTATTCTTTATGGTTGAATTTCTGAAGTATAATTGTTGAATGATATATTGGAATAAGTTAAAAGAAGATCTACATCAAAAGTAATTATCAATTTTTTTAGAAATATTGTGCTAGCCCTAATTGCACTAAGAAAATCAACACATGTTAGGGTTTTCAAGATATTTAATTGTATGGCACGCAAATTCATGTAACAACCAAGAAACAGGCTTTAAATAATAAGGTCAACAAAGGGTTGAAGGGATAAGGAAAATTTAGGTTTTTTATGGTTTCAAATGCATAAAACAACAATAAATGTATGTACGTTAGCCCTATTTTTAAGGGTAAAAATGCACTTAATGCTAGATTTTGCCTTTGAAAATGTATTAAATGCAATTCCTACCAATATGACAATAACATATAGATGCAAAATTGCCATAACATGCAATTTTAGATGAAGCCCTAATTGTAGTTACTGAAAAAAGAAAAGTGAAAAATTTAAAATGCTCACTGTTACTAGATTAGTGCCTTTATTTTGTTGGGAAATGTAGTCAATTAGGGCAACACCAATGATAGAGGGCCTTATATTGAGAGGTTGGAGGACCAAAATGGTTCTCGTAATCACCCTAGCAATTTCTTTATGTCGGGGTTTATGGTCAAAGGATGCATGCACCAAGTCCCTTTGATGGATGAAGAATCAAGATTTCAAGAAAGATATTGTACTTTTTAATTGGGAACCATAGAAATTTTGTTCCAAATTTAAGAAAACAATGGAATAATATGGAAGAGAAATTTTGTATAATGATGAAGAATCAAGATTTCAAGAAAGATATAACACTTTTTAATATGGAGCAATATAAACCCTAATTTCAAAACAATAACATGCATAATAGATGAGAATGACAATAAACTTACATTATTCCACCAAGAATCACTACACCAATCCCATGAAAGTATCCATGGAAAAATCTCCCTCCCAATTCAATTCACGCCACAAAATATTGATTGCGTCCAAGAGAAAAGACGAGAACTAATGCAGACTCCGTTTAGAGAGAAGTTAGTGACTGTGATGATGAATGAATGAAAGTGACTTGCCTCTTTTTATATGACGACAAGCAAGTCATTTTTCACAAATTTACAACAAAAGCACTAAAATTTTGCTTGGAGTGTGTAACTAGGCCTAAAGGTCACAAGCTGACCTTATGGTAGCTTTACAAAATGATAGAACATAAAAAATACATCAGAAGTCCTCCTCTACATGTGTGGGAGGAAAGGCTCTCCAACATGACGCTATCCTCCAAAAATGGACATCTCCATCAAGTAAGTGACAAAGTTGGTTCGAGAGTGATCCTCACTCTAAGGGACATCACCAAAGTGCATGAGTACATCTCTAGGTAGTATGTCCTCCACTATGACATCATCATCGAAGCTCACGTCACCCTTCTAGGGCATGCATGGGTGATGTGGCAACCCAAGGATCAAGCATTGGCATCTAGGACCTGGCATGGTGTGCTAGTTGTCCCAAACCATTTGAATCGTATTAATCATCATCTAGGCTTTGGAACAAGGCAACATCCATCAAATAGGGTCAAGGCTAGCTTAGTGCCATGTTGGATCCATTTGGGCACAACAGCAATCAAGGCAATGCTTTGGCTTCTTGGCTCAAAGTTTAGCATTTGGAGGTGTAACAAGGGGCATACAACCATGTGGAGGCTCCTCAATGACTAATGCTCATGTTAGGAAGGCAACGTTGGGGCTGCAAAGTCTTGTGTGCTCTCAAAATTGGGCTGGACATCCTTTGAGCGGTGTCAAAGGTGTCAAGCCATCCCTCAAGGGATCTTTATTGCATGTGTAATGAACCCCCTGAAACATACCTTCAAGAGCAAGGGAGATCAACATCCTTAGGGACTAAAGCTATTAATGTATCATAGTGGACCATATTCAATGTTACAAGCACAAAAATAGTTCACACAAAACTTGCCTTTAATGTATTTCTAGCTTAGGGTTTGTAAGTAGGTTACAACACTTGTGTTTAGGGATGATTATGCAATTAACCCCATTAGATGGTTTCAACCCCTAAGGGAAGGGTATTTCACATGTAATCCCAACAATCTATAGATGTATATGATAAATGTGGTCAAGGAATGGGAAAGACTTCAAGGAAGATGGCCAGAGCCATGGTACCAGCCGAAGGAGGTTCAACATCTCTAAGTATAATGATGAGAAGAGGGAGAAATTGTGGAGGCATGAGTTAGCCATGGACTGTTTTTTCCATCCTCTTCTAGCGTGCCTTTTACCTTAATGATTTGTCTTATTTTCTTGCATAACTTGGGAGGCCCAACTTGCTCTATGCTTTTCCAAAACCCCTTAAGGATTTAGCAATTTATCATTCATCAGGGTTGGGACATTGATAAGTTCCTTTGCCTTAGATAGATCATGGAATCCTTAGGAACTGGGTGATGGCTAGTGAGTGGGGTAGAGTTCATGCTATGCTTTTGCCCACATGCTTCTTATGTCCAACCATGTTTTCAATTTTCATTTTCTTTATTTGTGGTTTATATGCTTTTATCCTTCTTTTAGTTGCATCAACCTCTTAGGGAAAATTTTAGGGCCGTAATTCAGAGATGAGGATATAGGGTGCCAGTCCCAGTGACCATTGACAATCAACCCAAAGAATTGAGGTAGATAATAAGGGAAACATGAAAGGTGGCAAGTGTAGATTACCTTGGGCCCTAGGGGAGGTCACATTGGACTAGGGTCAAAGGATAATCTCCCAGGTGAAGCATGGGAACAAGGGTACAATCACCAACGGTCAATCCTCCAGTTTGGTCTGTGATCCACATTAGCAAGCCCCAAACATTAAATGAAAGCACTTGATTACAGAAATGGTTTATGTACCTTTTGATAGATGTACTACCTTCCTTCAAGAAGTGTGCTAGATGGGAGAGAGCATTGACTGGAGCATAGGTGGAGAGCTCTGAAGTAAAGCTATTTGTAGATCATCATAGCACTGCTGGTTGGCTGGCTGACCAATGGGGAGAAATGTTTTACCCTAAGGGTTACCCACTTTTGGTGGATAACACGAATCACAGTACATGATCTTTCTAGGAACCCTATAAATGCATAATTCCTTAGAAGAGTAAATTAGAGTGGTTAGACCTTTTTTTCACAATTTGACATTTCTAGCCAACACTTGGAAGGTCATATTGTCTTGTATTGTGAACTACCTCATCTTCAAAGAACAGAGAATCATGAGAAGGTGTTACAAGTTAGAACAAGAGTTAAAGTTTTTCCATTAATATGCTTTGAGGATAAAGCATTTCTAAAGGGGAAGGCAATGTGTTTTATCTGTTAATATTGAAGTGTGTAACATGACATAGACGTACATATGTTGAGATGCTTCTGGGATGATGCATGACTTTAAGGAAATGATTGAAAGTAAAAGCAGGAATCTGTTCATTCTGCCTGAGAGTGTGGTTCCTTTATTATGGTCTGTAGGTTGCAATGTGGACAGTCGGTAATGGAGATGTGATAAAGCGATGTTTAATATTCAATGTTTGAATTATGTGATATCCTCTTGCCAAAAATAATTCAGATGTGAGGGAAAATGGCGCTAGTGACTCATAAGGAGGATGCGTCGGGTTTTAGATAGGGACACTGCTGTAGGTAAACAAAAATAATTGAACACACAGATGGGTTATCTAAGATCATACATGTCTAGAACTAGGCTATACAACAGTCTAAGCGATAATGACATGATATAATATGGAAAGATAAGATGAATGGCATCCTAGACTTCAATTAGAATGTGGCTTTGAAAACAAATAGTAAAACATGTACATCATCATGAAAGTGCACGTTTCTAAGCAATCCAGTTTGAATATTTACAATTTTTTAGTAATATTTTCCGTCTAATATGAGCTAATGGTTTTTTGAAATTCCTTATAATCCAATTTCACTCAAGATTCCTTAGGCTTTTAATATTGATAATTGTTGAAAATGTTGTTTGGACATAAGGATGCCTGTGAGCGATAAGGTGTCATTCCTTATTTTGAACCACTGGTTTTGCTTACCATAGATTGCTTTATTAGAAGCTTCATCATCAGTGTATTGTATTTGCTCTGAATGCTAGGGGAGTCACCACCTTGAATGCATTTTGCGGCACAGGATTATATGTAGACATGGGCCATGGCATTATTACACTCCATGCATTTAATTATTTGCCACACTGTTTGTATTTTTACCTTTCCGTTAATGAATTCATAAAGGATAGGCTTGAAACTGATTGCCTTTCTCTATTTTGACACTAGTGTCTGTCATAGTTGGATAGTTTACAACCTACCCTTCACTATTCGTATCTCATTGTACCCAAAAGTCAGTTAGAAAGCTTTTGGTTATCTGTTGCCATCTTTGTCGTTAACTTGTTTCTTTTTCCAATTTGGGCACAAGGACTTGCATCCTCCCAGTTTGGGCACGAGGATTCTAGGGAATGATGGCTGATCCAGTTCGCTCATGTAAGCATTTCAAAACACTTGCTCAACCTTCTCTTTGTCAGAGTTGCACACACCAATGTAGTCCAGACTTTGGCTACGGCATTTCGCACTTGATGTAGTACAATTGGGGGAAAGGTCAACAATTCTTTACAACAGGAAAGAAAGCCCTCGTCAATAAGGTCATGATAGGTGGACATGGATGAAATATATGGAAGATGAAAATGTAAATTGGCCAATAATGTATGGATAAATAAGATTTATCAGGAACCTAAGCAAGAACCCCAACTTCGGGTGTGATGTGTGTAGGAAAATCTAAGAGGCATCATAGACCAGTTAAGTTTAGGTAAGTGAAACACTAGGGGACCAAAGGCTATCCAGAAAGCATTCAAGTGCACCGATATGAGGCCACTGTCTATCTATTATGAAATATTACTCCCGAAGTAGTAGTGATTATGTCAATAAGTGAGACTGTACTTTATGTGATATATTGTTAACTACTGCATGATGTGTTTGCTGACATGCAAAATTGTTTGTATCAGTGTTGCAATCATCCTTATCTTGTGGATGGTTCATTGCAAAGTTTGCAACGAAAGGGCCTTTCAGAAGTTGAATTCCTTGATGCTGATATAAATGCAAGCAGCAAGTTGCAGCTGTTGGACAATATACTATCAGAGCTAAGGCTAGAAGGCCAAAGGGTGTTGATTCTTTTCCAGGTGAGTCATGTGCAAGTGATATTCATTATTGATCGCTTTTGGCTTTTGGTAAGTGTGCAATGTGCATGCATTTTTTTTACTGCTATTTGAAAATGGATATTAAAGACTGGCGTAGCTGTTGTAGTCTTATGCCGCTACTGTCTTTAGACACTTTACTTTCAAAGCTTTTATGTAAATTTTTTTGCATTTTTTGTTTTCTTAATTGGGGCCCCTAATGCTGCTGGCTAGCCTATACCATTTTTTGGGAACATGTTTATATGCATTCCATGCCTCTGTTGATTCGTTAATTCTTAGGATGCCTGGAAGCTCATCTCCATAAAATGCTAGGATACTGGATGTTGGGGCTATAGAATAACCTGGTGCAATCTTGCAGCATGACATCTGTGGAAATGAGAGTGTAGTCTGATTTATTATTTTTTCAGTGAAATACAAAAGTATGCTGTCTGTGCATCTTATTGCAGTTATATCGTTGCTGCTTCAAACTGTTAATTTAGCTTAAGGAACATTCTGGTATCCTGCAACATGGCAGCGGTCTTCATCTTCTATTATATGGATACAGAAGACAGAGATGACCATGCTATTCTTAATTTCTTTTTTAACTATTTCTTGTATGTTCATATGTACATTATGGTATTTTCTATTGCCTGTTTTTCAGGAGACAAATGCGATGAAAATTATAAATAATTTTCTTAGACTTCCAGGTTATTGTGTTTGAATTCTTTTAAAAATTTATTATAATGATTATCTCAGAAAAGACAACTTAATTTTAAATAATATTTCTTTCAAAGTAGTTATTAAATATTTAGGGTTCTGTTATAATTTATGAGTAAATATATAAATTTGCAATATATGAAAAATGAAGAAAGCTTTGGTTTTATTAAGAAAGGTTAAATGCTAATATTTTGAAAATTGGTTTACACAACTAAATGTGATTGTTCAGTTCTGTATAAAGATGTATGAAGATTTTGTTGTGTTTCATCTCAATGCCAACGTGAGATATGATGTTCACCAATGAACATAGCGACATGATATCTGAAAATATCCTAAGGTTTCCAATCCCAGTCTATTTTGGTCACCAATAGTTAAAAATGCCCTGTTTCATCTGAAATGGGGCTGAGTTGCTGACACCAATGTTGCATTTATTGTTATTGGGAATTTATTGCCAGTGGCCTGAAATATAAATTATTGGAAATATTAGAGAATATCGGTAAATCTTAGAAAAATACATACATAATCATGTTTTTCAAAATTTTAAGCTTCCAAACCAATATTCACATCAAACAAACACATTGCTACATAAATATGAAAATAAAACTGATAAATAGGATGTCAAATGGTACATCAGGTTTCAATACTGAAATATAATATCTCTCGTGTCATAAATTTTGAGAAGACGATACAAAATCACATCAAAAGTTCCAAACAAAAATAAATGATACAAAATCACATCAAAATAAAAATAAATATATGTCATGAGATGGATCATGGCAATGAAAAAAACAGATTTACCTTTGTTTACTTGATGGAAAATAGTCACAGCATCCTCAACAATGTTATTGGAACAAGACTGGGCGACCCCAAAAGCTTGATCCTGGCTGGAAACGGGAGAAACCAGACCTAAAGACCAATCGGCCAAAAGAATATATAAAATATTCAAATTTTGGAAAAAAACATGTATATTCATGTGCATCCATATGAATCCAAGCCATTATCCATAACTATGCAAAGATTTTCATATATATAGCAAATAAGGTTGAATATAACCAAAATTGCATTAAGTGCAATCCATCTATGAACCAAAATACATCAAGAGGCTTTAAATGGCCTTCAGAGTTCAAAAAAAAATTGTGCTACAACAAATAGCTAGATATAGCTGGATAACATCAAAATCATTGCCTATATTTGGATCAATATCACCCTCTGGGCCTCTTAAGCATTACAATAAAATAGAAATTTTTTAACATGGCTAATCAGTGATTTTGCTTGAGTCAAGGGTACATTTTTACTAGGCTCATGACAGTAGTTCAATAATCCATGCCATTAACATCGAGCTACATAGAGGGCTTGTTGCTCTTGATTAAATGTCCATTCCATGCTCTCATGCATGGCAGATTCTGTGGAAACTTAGCAATCCTGTCAACCCAAAAAGCTTGAAATTGTCAAGTCTACTGAATTTTGAATGCGATATAAAATTCTGCTTTATTCATATGAGATCCAATGAGGTTGGAACCACTCTCAAACATCCTGAAACAATTAATGGTAATGTTCAAAGTCTAAGTAAAATAATGAAAATATAAAGTAAAGGAGAATGTCAAAATGAAAGATAAAGGAGAATGCCAAAATGAAAGATAAAGAAGAATGTCAGATAAAGGAGAATCTCAAAATGAAAGATAAAGAAGAATGCTACATTTACTCCAAGAAGTTAATATTACCGTTAACTGTGAGGGTATGGATCTCATGAGGTGAAACACGGGAAATGAAAAAAAATAGACTTCCTATTGTTTGCTTGATGTTAAATAGTCCCAGTTTTTTCAGAGCTCAATCCCCTAACTCACTTTAAAAAAATAAGGGTTAAATGACCAAGAATTTGGTTGAGGTAATATTGATAATTTGATAGAGACAGAACAATAATTTCCAAATTATCACGATAATTACCCAAATTATTGTGTTAATGTAAAAAGCAGAAATTATCGCGATATATACTGCTGATATTATCGCCAAGGTTGGTTTTGGTGATATTGTCACAATAATTCTGATCATTATTTGATAAGCGATACACTGGTTGACATCATACTTTATTTTGTAAAATTTAGAGGAATGAGAAGTACTCTAATTGTGCATTCCAAAACTATCATCTATATGTTACTTGCGCAGAGTAATACCTGGCATTAATATTCTTCTGTTCTACATCTATGGATCCTATAATTTTGGGTAGATGGAATAAGTAGCTTTGTTCCTTTCCGATTATAGCTTTGTCAACTTTATGATTCTTACCACTAGGATTAACCTTTTTAGGCATTGGCAAGGTGCAATTCTTCCCGATACATTGATTTTAGCACACCATGGTGAACCATATATGAATTTGGATTCAGATTCTGAGTTGGTATTATTTGGAAAAAATTGACACTGCAAAACCCAAGTTGAAAATATATGTAAGTACCCAGATTAGCAATACGAAAAATCATGCAAAAGGAGAACACAAAATCTAACTAATCAATGGAGCATTCTTCCATAAATTAAATGATTGAACTTTCAACATGCTACTTCTTTTAATACCCTTATGTGCAAATTGAATGGCTAGTAGAAGAAGATATGTTGATGTTTTGGATAGCATAGAGGGTATTCTGATGTGTGGGGCTAGTGGGCTAAGTGATGGGGATTTGCACCTTATTACTCATGGTGTTCTAATGACCCATGGTATTACGCCCTTTGGAGAAGTATAAGTACAAAGGTGAGTGATTCATTCTTGTTGTCTTGTGGCTTGGCAAGAGAGTTGAGAGACACTGTGAAGGGCTGAGAGGGCTTAGTGAGCAAGAAGGGGTAGAGGATCAGGAGCAAAAGACTCCTAAGATCGAGTATGGACCAATGTTATTAGAACCGGGCTAGTCATCGAAACGGTAGACCCCTTGGACTGGGACCGGTAAAAAAACCGGACCAAAAAATCAGTCAATAAAGAGCTCAAAATATTCAAATTTTAAAGAAAACCACATATTCATGCGCATCCATATGAATCCAAAACCATTTATACAAAAATAAGCAAAAGTTCTAATTTATGGAGCATGTAAGGGTGTACATAACCAAAATAACAACAAGTGCAATCCATACTTGAACCAAAAATATATCAAAAAACAAGACCTAGATGGCCTCTAACATCCAAAAGAAATCACGTTACAAGAGATACCTACATATCATCAAAATATTTGCCTATACTGGGATCTTCGTCATCCATGTCACCGACAAAGCATTAAAAAAGGATAAAAAATGCTTAGCATGTCAACTCAAGATTTTGTTTGAGTGATGGGCACATTTTTAGTAGGTTCATAATAGAGGAGTTCAATGATCAATGCCACTAACATCAAGGAACATAGAGCGATTGGTGCTCTTGATTAAATGCTAGTTCGATACCCTCATACATGACAAAATCCAGTGGAAACATTGCAATCTCGTAATTTTGAAATCTTGAAAAATTGTTAAGTCTGCTGGATTTTGAGTGAGATCTAAAATTTTTCTTTCGCCATACGAAATCCAATGAGATCGGAAGCACTCTCAAACATCATGAGTAAAAGGATGAATTACTTTGAGAATTTAACATTACCATGAATTGCATCTCAATAGTAGGGCCATAGGCTTGAATATTAGGCACCTATTGTGGGCTAGTGCCTAGCTAAGACAAAAAATACAAGAAAAAAAGCAAAATAGGTCCCACTTGCGGTGTTCTACGTGGCTTTACCAACGGGTACTGAATTGACAGATTTTGTGAAAATGGTTGGTCCAGTACCAAACGAGCCAAAAATAGTGCAAGTCACTGGTCCAAATCGGGTTTTGCCTCAAAACGGTCGGACCGGTCCTAATAACATTGATATGGACCAACAACAGGGATACAACTTGTAGATGTGAAGGAGGAGCGCGATGTTCCTTTGATTTGTACCAAGAGCATGCCAAGTAGGCCTCAGATCCCTGGAGGAGTGAGAGGGCTTGTGCAGCGTGGCTTGGAAAGAGAGCTAAGAGGGCTGAGTAGGGCCAAGAGGGCCTAAAGGGCAGAACAAAGTTGGGAGGGAAGGCCTGTGAAGGGCTAGAAGGGTTGAGAGCACTGAGTGAGCTAGTTGGTTAGAGGATCATGGGCAAGTGGCCTAAGGTTGAGTATGAACCTGCAGTTCCAACAGAGGGAAACGAGTTCTAGATTTGGAGGAGGAGCAAGATGTTCCTTCAAGTTCTACCACGAGAAGGCCCAGTAAGCGTTAGACCCTTTGAGGGTTCAAGTTGAAATCTCTAAGTATTACCTTTTAGAAATATATATATATATATATATATATATATATATATATATATATTATTTATTTGTTTCTCTATATTCTTTAGTTTATTCACCTACTTGTTTAATTACAATCAAGTTATTTAACCATATAAACACTGAAGTAAACACAGTACATTCTTAACCATCTACAGAACAACAGCTGAAAGAAATGAACAAACACACAAAGGACACCGTTAGTTTTGGACAATCGTCCCCGAAAAAACCCTAACTTGGGAAAACCAGTGCAACAGTTCTGAGGGTTTTATTATTAAGCAAGTTTTCTTTAGTACAAAGGGTGCCAAATTGGTTCACCCGATAGAGAAAATAATCTGGCAGTAATACCTCTATTCGAAAGCAGATATTCTGAAAGTCAGCGCCACGAAACCCTCTCCAGTCCATTTTTACTAGGCTCATGACAGTAGTTCAACAATCAATGCCATTAACATCGAGCTACATAGAGGGCTTGTTGCTCTTGATTAAATGTCCATTCCATGCTCTCATGCATGGCAGATTCTGCGGAAACTTAGCAATCCTGTCAATCCAAAAAGCTTGAAAATTGTCAAGTCTACTGAATTTTGAATGCGATATAAAATTCTGCTTTATTCATATGAGATCCAATGAGTTTGGAACCACTCTCAAACATCCTGAAACAATTAATGGTAATGTTAAAAGTCTAAGTAAAATAATGAAAATATAAAGTGAAGGAGAATGTCAAAATGAAAGATAAAGGAGAATGCCAAAATGAAAGATAAAGAAGAATGTCAGATAAAGGAGAATCTCAAAATGAAAGATAAAGAAGAATGCTACTTTTACTCCAAGAAGTTAATATTACCATTAACTGTGAGGGTATGGATCTCATGAGGTGAAACACGGGAAATGAAAAAAAATAGACTTCCTATTGTTTGCTTGATGTTAAATAGTCCCAGTTTTTTCAGAGCTCAATCCCCTAACTCACTTTAAAAAAATAAGGGTTAAATGATCAAGAATTTGGTTGAGGTAATATTGATAATTTGATAGAGACAGAACAATAATTTCCAAATTATCACAATAATTACCCAAATTATTGTGTTAATGTAAAAAGCAGAAATTATCGCGATATATACTGCTGATATTATCGCCAAGGTTGGTTTTGGTGATATTGTCACAATAATTCTGATCATTATTTGATAAGCGATACACTGGTTGACATCATACTTTATTTTGTAAAATTTAGAGGAATGAGAAGTACTCTAATTGTGCATTCCAAAACTATCATCTATATGTTACTTGCACAGAGTAATAGCTGGCGTTAATATTATTCTGTTCTACATCTATGGATCCTATAATTTTGGGTAGATCCTTTCCGATTATAGCTTTGTCAACTTTATGATTCTTACCTATAGGATTAACCTTTTTAGGCATTGGCAAGGTGCAATTCTTCGCGATACATTGATTTTAGCACACTACGGTGAACCATAGTTACAATATGAATTTGGATTCAGATTCAGATTTGGTATTATTTGGAAAAAATTGACACTGCAAAACCCAAGATGAAAAAGTATGTGAGTACCCAGATTAGCAATGCGAAAAATCATGCAAAAGGAGAACACTAAATCTAACTAATCAATGGTGCTTTCTTCCATAAATTAAATGATTGAACTTTCAACATGCTACTTCTTTTAATACCCTTATGTGCAAATTGAATGGCTAGTAGAAGAAGATATGTTGATGTTTTGGGTAGCATAGAGAGTATTCTGATATGTGGGGCTAATGGGCTAAGTGATGGGGATTTGCACCTTATTACTCATGGTGTTCTAATGACCCATGGTATTACGCCCTTTGGAGAAGTATAAGTACAAAGGCGAGTGATTCATTCTTGTTGTCTTGTGGCTTGGCAAGAGAGTTGAGAGACCCTGTGAAGGGCCGAGAGGGCTTAGTGAGCAAGAAGGGGTAGAGGATCAGGAGCAAAAGACTCCTAAGATCGAGTATGGACCAGTGTTATTAGAACTGTGCCAGTCATCGAAACGGTAGACCCCCAGGATTGGGAAACAATAAGAATTAGACTAGGATGGGTAAAAAAACCGGACCAAAAAATCGGTCAATAAAGAGCTCAAAATATTCAAATTTTAAAGAAAACCACATATTCATGCGCATTCATATGAATCCAAAACCATTTATACAAAAATAAGCAAAAGTTCTCATTTATGGAGCATGTAAGCGTGTACATAACCAAAATAACACCAAGTGCAATCCATACTTGAACCAAAAATATATCAAAAAACAAGACCTAGATGGCCTCTAACATCCAAAAGAAATCACGCTACAACAAATACCTACATATCATCAAAATATTTGCCTATATTGGGATCTTCGTCATCCATATCACCCACAAAGCATTAAAATAAGATAAAAAATGCTTAGCATGTCAACTCAAGATTTTGTTTGAGTGATGGCACATTTTTAGTAGGTTCATGATAGAGGAGTTCAATGATCAATGCCACTAACATCAAGGAACATAGAGCGATTGGTGCTCTTGATTAAATGCTAGTTCGATACCCTCATACATGACAAAATCCAGTGGAAACATTGCAATCCCGTAATTTTGAAATCCTGAAAAATTGTTAAGTTCGCTGGATTTTGAGTAAGATCTAAAATTTTTCTTTCGCCATATGAAATCCAATTAGATCGGAAGCACTCTGAAACATCATGAGTCATTTCAAACATCATGAGTAGAAGGATGAATTACTTTGAGAATTTAACATTACCATGAATTGCATCTCAATAGTAGGGCCATAGGCTTGAATATTAGGCACCTATTGTGGGCTAGTGCCTAGCTAAGACAAAAAATACAAGAAAAAAAAGCAAAATAGGCCCCACTTGCTGCGTTCTACGTGGATTTACCAACGGGTACTGAATTGACAGATTTTGTGAAAATGGTTGGTCCAGTACCAAACCAACCAAAAACAATTCAAGTCACCGGTCCAAACCGGGTTTTGCCTCAAAACGGTTGGACCAGTCCTAATAACACTGATATGGACCAACAACAAGGATGTAACTTGTAGATATGAAGGAGGAGTGTGATGTTCCTTTGATTTGTACCAAGAGCAGGCCAAGTAGGCCTCAGTTCCCTTGAGGAGTGAGAGGGCTTGTGCAACGTGGCTTGGAAAGAGAGCTAAGAGGGCTGAGTAGGGCCAAGAGGGCCTAAAGGGTAGAACAAAGTTGGGAGGGAAGGCCTGTGAAGGGCCAGAAGGGTTGAGAGCACCGAGTGAGCTAGTAGGTTAGAGGATCATGAGCAAGTGGCCTAAGGTTGAGTATGAACCTGCAACTCCAACAACAGGAAACGAGTTGTAGATTTGGAGGAGGAGCAAGATGTTTCTTCAAGTTCTACCAAGAGAAGGCCCAGTAAGCGTTAGATCCCTTGAGGGTTCAAGTTGAAATTTCTAAGTATTACCCTTTAGAAATTTTTTTTTTTTTTTTTGTTGTTTCTTTATTTCTGTATTCTTTAGTTTATTCACCTACTTGTTTAATTACTATCAAGTTATTTAACCATATAAACACTGAAGTAAACACAATACAGTCTCAACCATCTACAGAACAACAACTAAAAGAAATGAACAAGCACACAAAGGACATCGTTAGTTTTGGACAATCGTCCCTGAAAAAACCCAACTAGGGAAAACCAATGCAATAGTTCTGCGGGTTTTATTATTAAGCAACTTTTCTTTAGTACACTGGGTGCCAAATTGGCTCACCCGATAGAGAAGATATTCTAGCAGTAATACCTCTCTTCGAAAGCAGATATTTTGAAAGTCAGCTCCATGAAACCCTCTCCAGTCCACTCTGAAGCATTGCGTCAGCCCTCTTGGCCTCTGCGTCAACCCTCTAAGGCTATGCGCATCGTCTCTGGCCTTCTGTGTTGCTTCTGCAGCCTCTGTGTCAAGCACGCAAGCCCTTCTGGCCTCTGCGCAGTCACTGTTGGCCTCTGTGTGGCTCTCTCTGGCTCTGTGTCTGCCTCTCTGCCTCTGCGCTGGTCTTTCGACACTATCTCTGCCTCTCTGCATTGTACTCACTGCCCCTCGCTGCAACTCTGATCTCTGGTTCAATTTCTCTTAGCAAACCCCGCAATAGAAAATCGAACTGACTAATCACTTTGGTGTATCTCCAACTGACCCTCAAGCCGCCTCTTGTACTTTTCTATTGAGCCTTCAATGGACAAAATTACATGCCTAATCAATGGCTAAGATTAGATTTGGCTTGATCCATGTCATTTAGAACCTTCTAATCCAATTTTATATTAATACCCATTAATATTTTTATTTTCCTAAATTTAGACTTAGGAACCCATTAAAAATATTAATTATTTAAATATTTCTTTCACCGGGCAGAATTTCTCCAAACCATTTTTGGGTCTTGGAGATCTCATGTGCTTTAGCCTCTCCACCAATTTTCATGGCTAGGGCACATCCGATGCTACCCCAAATCAACAGTTGAGAGGGCTTATGGAAGGTGGTGTGAAAGAGAGCTTCTTGTGGAGGAAAAGGTCGAGTAGGCCTGAAACCTTTGAGGGACAAGAGGGCCTGTGGAAGGTGGTCAACAAGAGAGCATCTTGTGGAAGCCAAGCAGGGCCGAGAGGGCTGAGCAGATGAATCGAGCTGAGAGGGTCGAGCAGATCACAGAGTTGTGCAGGGCCACAAGACATTGAGAGAGATTCTCTCAAGTAAGCAAGAGATCTGCATGAGTAATATTGTAGGTTTGCTGTGAGTGAGATACTTAGTTGTTCCAGGGGCTAGGAAAAAACATGGAACAACAAAGGAGATCCATATCAGCCAAATTGAGGACGGATCTAGGGCTTGATCTGCTGGATAAAATCTAGGGTAAATTGTTGTATATGTAATTTCCTCGAGGGCCATTATTGTAGTAAGGGAGCTCATGTAGGTTTTGAGAAGAATTTAATGAAGAACTGTTGATTGGGAAAAATGTGTGTAATTCGTTTGTTGTGCATGATCTAATTGCTAGTGTTATAAGTTCCGCTGTGCATAATTTGTTTCTGGTTAGGGCCGAGGCACATCAATGTCTTTTAGTTAATTAGCTGGGTTAAAGTTAATTTGAGACTGTTACCAGATCTGGTGTGTGCACGTGCTGAGTCTAATGCCCAGAATCCTAACATGATATAACATCAAGTTTGGTTCTTAAATTGTTAAGGCTTAAACAATATCTTTTTCAAGAGATGTCTAGAGATTTAGGTAGGGCATCAGTAAATTTTGATTTTTGTCTAGTTGTTCTAAATTCTATTTGAAGTGAATAGTTGTTCATAAGATATAGTGCACTGTGCACATGGGACTGGCTAGAATCGTACAACACTGTCATTCAGAAAGCAGATTCCTTGACTTGGTATGCAGAGAAGAAAATTTACTGATTTCATGATTAAAAGAAAAAGAAATAAATTAACTATAACAGAGGCTTGATCTGCTTTAATTAGAAATTGAACCAAGAAAAATAATCAAAGATTTGTAGTGCACTGTGAGTTGCTGGTAGAGGGTAACACCTTACTTAACAGTTACAGAGAGTGGTAGCTACCAGTAGTACCAAACGTCACATAAAAGCTGAAGGACCACAATGGAGACAAAATTCAAATACAGTGAGAGTGCATTCTATAAGGCTGCGATGCTAGTAGTAATAAATTATAAAAAATGAAAGCCCTGAACTCAAAGTTAACAGAACTTCGAGTTAGAAGTTACAGAAGACTTTTAGGCTGAAAATATTAAAGAATGCAAGCAAATATAAGTTAATTAAAACCAAAGTAATCTTGTTATAGAACCTGAACCCAAGCAAATAAAAGGTTAAAGCTAAAACCAAAGTAAACTTGTTATAGACCCTTCCCTCCTTGCTTCAAAATTATTTCAAACAGTATAAGCACTGGCATGCAACTTTCTTACACCTCTCTCAATTCCTCACATATGGTGCAAAAGCAGGCGACTGGATTCAATGTGTTTTGGGTCATGGGCATAGCCTTTATAAATACCAAGATATGGTGATCTTTTTGGGGGGAAAATATACTTTTTTAGCACACTAGTGTTA
This sequence comes from Pinus tabuliformis, assembly GCA_031772625.1. Classification (NCBI taxonomy): domain Eukaryota; kingdom Viridiplantae; phylum Streptophyta; class Pinopsida; order Pinales; family Pinaceae; genus Pinus; species Pinus tabuliformis. The sequence continues at coordinate 59,529,028 of CM062804.1, read as the reverse complement.
ATCTGCAAATCCAAATAACAGATTGAAGTGCGATTGATGTGGATGTGGATTTGGATTGAGATTCAGATTTGGTGAACAAAACATTGACCAAACCAAATCGGAATTTGGATGGAAATTCAGCTGGATTGTTTCATGTCCTAATTTCAATATAGGAAGGTCTGATCCGTCAAATCCTGGGATGATCAATTCTCAACCCAACAGTGGACTAATTTATGACATCAGCTTCCTTGAACCTTCATCGTGTTTTGTAGCCCTAGGCAATGTTATACTTAATTTTTCTTTTCATTTAGTTTATATATTGAGATGCTTGCCAGCTTTCCTTGTACTTACTATCATATGCGTCTTTATTAGTGACTGTTTTTTGTTATTGGCAGATATTGTAAATATATGATTTCATTTGTTGCATATTGCTTTCCCTCATCAAATCATGCTACTCTAGACTCATACAAATTGAACACAAACCACTTCCGCTCCTGTACATTAAAAAAATGTAACTGATTGCAAGAATTTTCGAGTCCCTGATGTGGAGGTCAAATTAGAACTATCCTCATTCTTACTCTTAAATCGTTTATGTCTAAAGAATTGGTCTTACATTTTTTGCCAGATAAAGTTCTCATTTCTGACATGTTCCCCCACCATGTCAGTTATTTGCTGTTACTTTTTGTAACTTGGAGAAGTGTTCTTGTCTTAGGGGGTGTCAATGAGGCTAAGAGCACAAAAGAATTAAATATCTACATCCCAGTTTGTATTTTTAAGGTAAAATGTCTTAATTAGATTATTAACCAGTTTTTAGTTATTTTCCTAAGTTTTAAAATAGGGAAAAATGTTAATTAATCAACATTAATTGAGACATTTCTCTCCAGTGACTCTAGAAAAGGTACTTGATAGAGTTAAGATGATCTTTGCCATCGATCGATATTAGATCTTCGCTGTTGATTTCTCAACGAGAGATTATAAGAGGAAGTCAATGGGCATCTTGGAGACACATAATGAATGAGCAATGGTGCAATGATAATGTGGGATTTGACACCAGTAGAGGGTTTCAATAGTGATTGAGGAAAGATTTCTTCACAATAATTTCTAGTTTTTGAGAGACAAAACGACTAGGAGGTCAAATTATTTCTGCAGAGGGAGGCCGAGTTTACCGGTGTGAGTTGCTAGAGGTTTAGATTGTGCTGCTAATTGCCAAAGCGATTTGCTGGAGGTAGTATGAGTGGCCCGTGTGAATCATTGGAGGCATAATAGCTTGCCAGAACGAATTTCTGGAGGCAATGCGAGTTGCCGGAAAGGATAGTGCACATTTCTAGTTGGCCAGTGGGCATGCAAGGAGGAAGTGTGAATTTCCAGTTGGAGGCCAGGTTTAGTTGTAGACGTTTGATTTGGTCAGCAAAAGTGAAGAAAAATATTTGCAGGAGCTTTGCCGGTTTACAACAAACTGTTTTAATAATTGTCAATTACATATTTGTTGAAAAATAATAAAACCCTCTGTTGTCGCACAAAGTGTCTAGGCATTGCGATAATGCTTAGAGTAAGGGCTGTCACTCTAATCCTTACTCACTCTGCTTAGAATCTCTCTTAGAATAGTCAAGAGGGGTAGTCCCTAAGGTGAATGGATGAGGATAGTTTGTGGAACACAGGCTCTAGGAGATTTTAAAGATGAACAATTTGATGAACTTAGAACAAGTCTTGGTCAATTGAGATAGATAGATTAAAATAAGACACAACCATAAGATAAAATTGATTATAGACCAGTGTTTTTAATTTGAATTAACCGTAGACTAAATAAAAAACAAGTTACCTAGAGCAAATTTATAAATGTGGAAAAACAACGATCATTATAAATTAAATGTAAAATGCTCAAAATTTTAGCATACAGGATAATCTAACAAAATTTATTTTTCTCCAATAATCAATATAATTTTTTAAAACATTTATCGCACCTTGACAATAGAGAAATCACAAAAATTAAGATTTTGCACTTAACAACAAAGACGACGAGTAACTTTAAATTAGAATTTTAATTATTCCTTAGGCAATTGCTTCAATGTGATAAATGAAAAAGTAAAACAAATCAAAGGGTTAATAAATTAATTTTTTTATTACATTAATTTTTTTTAATGGAAAGCACAAATCCTCCTTTAATTTATTTCATTGTCAATTCTAAAGTCACCAAATTTTTTTAGACATTTTAATTTTTAAAATTTTAGAAATTTTTATGTTTTTTCTAAATATTTTTTAAATGAAAATTAAAAAATCAAAATCATAAGTTGAAATAAAAAAATGATAAAATGTAAAAACTAAAATAAAATAAAATAAAAAAAGAAATCGAAAAACATCAACCCAAAACAAAAAAAAATTGAATTTTAAACTAGAATGAATTTAACCAAACCAAAGTTAGAATGAAATCGGTTTTTTAATTTAAAAAAAGACTAACTAAAACCCTAAAAGTGAAGATAAAATAAAAAATAAAAATAAATCGAAGTGCTTTTGAAATGTTCGTAAAATCGAAGTGCTTTTGAAATGTTTGTGTATGCAGGTGTGGAGTGGCCAACGACGACGGAAAGAGCTTCGAGCTCGAGCTAGAGAAGAGATGACGCAGGTTTGTGGAAGAAAACTACAGGTCGAGGGTTTAGTGCAGGAATGGAGCAACAATAAAGGAGGAAACTCGATGACAGAGTTGGGGAGTACGACTACAACAACAAGGAGCATGAGGAGGGAGACTGCAGGTCTACTCGACGGTGCAAAAAGAACTCATGTAGCGTGGATGCAGGGATGAGCAATGGACGTGGGAGCATTCGCAACTCGATGGAGGAGAGAGGATTACATAGGTTTGTGAGCAACGAGGGTTTAATGCAGTGGCAGATGGAGAAGAGGGCTGCAGATAGGCAACATTTGAGGGAGCTGAGAGAGGAAGAGCAGGGAAGAAGGTAGAAGGTGGTAGCGCTTGAGATGAGGCAACAATGGAGGAGAGAACTGGAAATTCCCAGACAATAATGGAGAGAATGCAACAAAGACAAGGAGCTGCAGAAGGATTCTCTCACAAAAAATTTCAAAATTTTTTACACCAAGAAGAAAAAACAGACAGCAGTTCCAGGCAACCAATGGTAGTTTTAAAAAACCCAAAATAAACCCATAAAAAATGAATATTACATCAATACATTTTTATGCATCAGATTTGGCAGTGAAACCTTTGTAAAATTTGTAGATGAAAATTTTAAAACCCTTGGACTACAAAAAGCTGGATAATATCCCTGCAAAAAAATGATTTTAAGGCCAGATCTTACCCTCCAGGTCTAGATTTAGCTTCAAATCAAACATTTCTTTCAAATCTGCAACTATACCTGAAAACAAAAACACCCAGAACCCAGATATACAAAAAAATGAATAAAACCCTAGAAACCCAAAGTCAGAAAACCAATTATTTATTTATTTATATTTTTTTATTTTTATACAGATTTATGCACAAGAATGGTATATCTATCAAATCTGAGGAGTATGAATCCAACTCCTCTCCCAGATCTGATAATCTAAGGCTCTCAACAACCAGATCTATCAATTTCCCACAAAAAATATTTTTTTAAATTTTAATGGAGGTGCTTAACTTAAAACCCTTCTTATATCACCACTAAAATCTTATGATAAGCCCGAAGTTAATTTAACTGGGTTCTTCAGAAAACATAGATCGAGAGTTGGCTAGTCCAACTGAAAACTTCACCTAATGCCCAAGGATCTAAAAATCAAGATTTTCCAGCAAAACTCAATCCAACCATTAAAATAGAGTAAGAAAATAATAAAATTCAAACAAATAGAGATACCTGCTATTACACTCAAAATTTAAATTATCAGTTAAACCTCAGTGACTTAGCAAGATACCTATACTCAAATCACTCTTCGGAAGCTATCATGAATGGCTTAAAACAAAAATTATGCATGAAGACAATTCTTACAGTATTCCCATGAAGAGTAACACGAGCGAAATTTAACCTCGAAGTCTTTCTTTATTATCTAGAAAAATATTACACAAGAGCTTTTTGCTTAGCACACGACTCAGAGATCGGATGGATCGACTGACAATTGACTTCCTATTTAAAGATAAATCCTCCAATGATTAGTTTGAGTAATCTTCATCAAAACAATCTCGATCGTTGATGAAGATTAAAATTTGTTTTAATCTCATTTGTTGAAATATTTAGTTCTTGAGGAAATTCAAAATTTTCAATCAAATGTATTTTAATTAACTCAAAAATTAAATTTTTGAGTTAATTTCTCCAAAATTTTGACTCATTTAACTCCAGGGATTAAAGGTTTAAAATTTATCAAAATAATTAATTTACCTTAGTCCTTGGACCTCTTAAAATTTAATTTTCAAGGATTGACGAATTTTGCCTTTAGAGAATTTAAATTTACCTAGGACCTAGAATTAATTAAATTTATGGCTTAGAATTTTAATTAATTTTTGGCCAAAAAATTTAATTAATTAACCTATGAGGGGATAAATTATTTTTCCAACCCTCAAGGCACTTTACATCATGATTTTCATATTTTACATCATAAGGGGGAAAACGCATTTGTAATAGACCCTCACAAACTACCCATTTTTGTGACGCAAATATAATTCAATAGACCAAGCAATTTGTAATAAAATAACCTAACCAAATAGTTAGGATTATTCCCAAACCACTTTTACATAGACTCGATCAAGAACACTAGGACTTGCTTAAGATCCCAGTGACAAAATCCATTTCGGCTTTGGGGTAAGACTGAAGGAAAACTTTGTCAACCATCCGAGAATGGATCGGTGAGACAAAAAACCTCCCAGAATGTAGATCGTCATCAGAAAAGTAGGTTTATCTAGGCCATTACCTACATGACACAGATCTATTGAGATTATTTATATCATATACATGCAGAATGGGTTTACAATATAACATCTTGGAAATCAAGCTGATGACGATAGTTGAACGACACAGACACATCGATCAGGTGCTATCCCTTTAACGAAAAAAGGGGGTTTACTACTATGGGTCATTGACACTAGTGGTCCACATCTGGCACTACTTGGGAACATGTTGTTACACCGGGGGAATGTGAGAATCCAAAATTTGCATCCACGCAACACACAAGATAACATAAGTAGCATCGATTCAGAAATCATCTTATAACATTAAGCACATGAAAGATATGAGCTCTTCATTTATTAACTATCCTAATAACATGAAAAACATGAATTTGACATAACTACAAAAAGAAATGTTGAAATGAGAGGGTGTAGGGTTAGGAACACAATATAAAGGGTTCCTAGTGGCATCAAATGTCTTCTCTGAAGTACAATTTGAGCATTTGGCCATTCGCGGGTAAATCCAGTGGTTTGCCTTCCAACGTGCTCAAATGGAATGAGTTGGGTCTAGCAATGCCTCGAATGATGTATGGTCCTAGTCACAAACTGTCAAATTTGTTATGCTTTCCTGGTTTTTCATTCTTTTGATCCCACAATAAGACCATATCTCCAATTTGCAAAGATCTAGGACGATATTTTTGTCAAAGTTTTTCTTGATGTTAGATTGATTCTTATACATATTATCAAAAGCCTTCCTACGAGTTTCATCCAACTCTACAAGATGATCAATTCTATTATGGACAACAATTTTATCGTTAGTAAAGTGCTGAAGGAGTTGGTAAGCTGACAATTTAAGGTGCACTGGCCAAGTTGCATTCAAAGCAGTGTTGCGGGGGAGCGCCCCCCCCCAATTTGCGCTCCATGCCTATTTCCAGAGTGAAGCAGGGAGTGTTGCTCCCATCGCTTCAGGAGCGATTTTTATAACTCGGGAGCAATCCTATTTCTGGAGCAAAGCAGCTCCCGTCGCTTCGGGAGCGATTTTTATAACCTGGGAGCGGTCAGGAAGCAATCGCTCCCAGAGCGACAAAAATGACCGTCGGGAGCAGACCGCGTGGAAAAAAATTTTGGGCGGAAAAAAATTTGGTTTTTTTGGAAATAAAAGGAGGGAGGGAGGGAGGGAGGATTTCATTTCATCATTGTGAGAGTGAGAGTGAGATTGATATTGAGAGAGGGAGATTGAGAGAGGGTGAGAGTGAGGAGCAAGGAGAGAGCAAGAGAGAGCTAGAGAAAGCAAGGAGCAAGGGGAGATTGAAGAGCTTGCAAAGATTGGACGCCAAAGAGGTAGGCTGTACAATATTGAATAGAGTGTCTAGCAAATTTTTTTAATGTTTATTAAATTATTCCTAAATAAATAAATAATTTTTTCTCTATTTCCCATTCCCATTCCCATTCCATTTTTAAAATTTTTACAGATTCAAAACTTCAAATTTCAAACATCATGGTTATATTTCTTGGCATTTTCTTCTTCTTGCTTCCTTTTTTGATTATTATGGTGCTGGAGAGTAGAAAAAAGAGGGTTGAAATTGAAAATGAAGAAGGGGATGAAGAAGGGGACATAGTGGATTTGATGAAAACCCTGGTGAGGAGGAGCTGGAGGAGAGTGGATATGAGTTAGCTCAAAAAAATAAACAAGACCAAACCCCATTGTGGAAATATGTTAACAGGCCTGAAGCAGGGAAAGGGGGTGGAACCACTAAATTTCATTTCCCCCATTGCAACAATAATTACACAGGTTCATACACCCGTCCCAGAAAGCACCTTTGCGGGAAAATTCTATGGGATGGAGATAAACAAATAGGAATCAAAACTTGTACAGGTGTGTCAACAGCAGATAGAGCCAAATACATAAGGGAAGAGGAGGAAGCCCAATACAAATCTAAAAAATCAAAGGGTTTCTTTGAACCAAGCTCACAATCACATGCACAAAGAACTCCTTCAGGATCCTCCCAAGGCAGTGGATATGGAGGCACATGGTCTCCAGGTTTAAGGCGTAGAACCATGTCATATTTCCTTGATGAAGGGTGTAGGAATGATGTGGATTCAAAAGTTTACAGGTTTCTCTATGCATGTGGGATACCATTCAATGTTCTTCGCTCACCTTATTGGCACGAAATGGTTTCTGCCATAAATGATGCCCCTAAAGGATACAAGAGCCATGGGTATGACAAGGCAAGAACCGTTGGACTTGATCATGAAAAAGCAAAAATATCACATTCTTTGAATAGAACGACAAGTTCTTGGACTGACCATGGGATGTCCATTGTATCTGATGGATGGGCAAATTTAAAGGCAAGCCATTGATAAATGTTCTTTCTACGTCTGTTAGTGGTGCCATCTTTCTTTCAGCATATGATTACTCAGACAAGTTCAAGATCGCCATCAACATTGCAGAACCATTACTTGAAACAATTGACCATATTGGGCCATACAATGTCATCCAAGTCATCAATGATAATGCTCCTAATTGTAAGGCAGCGAGTGCAATTATTGAGGATAAATACCCCAACATATTTTGGTCTGGGTGTTTGGTTCACACAATGAACCTTTTGATGCATGATATTGTTAAGAACAAAAACAAACAATGCAAATGGATTGGTGATTTGTACAAGAAAGGCAAACAAATGATAAAATTTATTATAAATCATAGCAATACCCATGACCTTTTCTGCAGTCACTCAAGTTGGAGTTGTTGAAGATTGCGAGGACTAGGTTTGGTAGCTATTACCTCACCTTCAGGCACCTTTTGAAGGTAAGAGAGTCATTGGCTAGCATGGTATCAAGTCCACACTGGCAGGTATTAAAGGAAAGGGCTACAAATGCAGCTGACAGGCAAGGTTTTGAACAGGTGGAGGAGGCTGCTCTTGATGGTATGTTTTGGGCACGTGTGAGGCAAGTATTGGATTTCACCAAGCCCATTTATCACATGATTCGATTTGCTGATATAGATAAACCAGTGATTGGTGAGGTGTATGAGTAGATGGATACCATGTTGGGGCAAATAGAAGATATTTTTCATAACAATGATCCCAACCTGTACAAACTGATTCACGATTGTGTGTGTATACGGTGGGATAAACTTAATGTTCCACTACATTGCTTGGCGTATATCCTTACGCCAAAATACTACTCTACATCTTGGTTGGGCCAACCTGCTCCAAAGGGTGGGGTTAGGGCCAAACCCCATATAGATGAAGAGGTATCTACAGGATATTTGGAAGCATTAGAAAAGTTGATACTTGACAGGGAGGAATGTGCTAGTGTGCGTCTTGAAATAGGCAGATACTTTAGTTGCACTTGTTTGTTTGGTACCTTTCATGCAATGGAAGATAGAGACAAATTTGATGCTCTCACATGGTGGGAATCATATGGCGGCCATGGACTTTTGCCAAAATCGGCAAAAAAAAGTTCTCTCACAGGTTGTAAATACTTCTTCTGCAGAGAGGTGTTGGAGCACCTACAGCTTCATACATAATGTGAAAAGAAACATACTCGATGAAAACTGGGTAGAAAGCTTGGTTTATGTGCCACTACAACTTGAGGTTGTTGAGTCATTACTGTGATTGGGCTTATGAGGATCCAGCATATAAAATTTGGGACAACCACCCAGAGGGTGATAATTTGGAGGATGGCACTATACATCTTGAAGAACTGGAAGCAGAACTTATAAGAGAGGAAGATGAAGCAACAACCATGCCACCTCCACCATCCATTAACAGTGCTCGAGTTCTGAGTCTTGTTCCTTTGCTGTCGCCGCCTCCATCTACACCCTCACGTGGAGGGCATGTGCCTTCTGGGTCTGGTCATTGGTCTGTGCGGGAGACTCTTAGAAGACCGCCATGACCTACTCATACATTAGACACTTCTCGTGGCAAGGGCCACATTGTTTACAGTTTACTTGTCTTTTCTAGTTTCTATTAGTTTTCATAACTGTTGAGTCTTGACTCTTTCATATCATAATGATATTTTTTGTAAACAATATATGACTGTGACAGTTTAATTTTGAAGTTTGAAGTTGGCAATTATAACTCATTGGTAATGATTCTGAATTATGAATATGATGCTTCGTGAAAGTTGTTTCATTTCATTTCATAATTCATTTTATAACATTTCATTTCATGTTAGATATTATTTTTTATAATGGTTAAACTTAGCTTACAAGTACAACTTTGGTGATCAATGATGATAAATGTTATATATTGAATTTTCAATTTTGAAAGCTTGAAGTTGAAACTTTAAGATTGATGAATCATGGTTCACGACTATGCGGCTCAATATGTAGTCTCAATATGTTGTATGTTACTAACTTGTGGACGTGGTTGATAAAGAATCAAGATTATAACTTCTAGATGATTGATGTTATATTTGATGGTTCAATGATCAATCTATGTTTTTTATATCTAATTCATCATTCTACATGTTTTTGTTGACATATATGTAGCAAAATATAAAAAATATAAAAAATATATATATTATATAAAAATCGCTCCGGGATTCGCTCCCAAACCAGGAGCTTTTGAAAATGTCGCTTTCGCTTCCGTTTTCGCTCCTGCTCCCAAGTAACACTGATTCAAAGGGACTTTTACCAATAACTTTCTTTTTTGTTATCCTATTTGCCCACAAAGCATACTTGATTTTACTGTCCCAAGATCGATTGTTATCTCCCACTATTTTCTTGATAATGGTTATAAGATTTTTATTACTTGATTCAGCCAGGCCATTACCCTGAGGATAATAGTTAGATGAATGAGATAACACAATGTCGTACTTAAAACAAAATGATGAAAGTTCCGTAGAACTAAAAGCCTTAGCATTATCAGTAGTGATCTTGGCAAGGACACCAAATCTAGTAATTATTTGATTTTCAAGGAAGTTCATATAACCTTTTCAATGGCATTCTTAGTTGGAATGGCTTCTACCCATTTTGTAAAATAATCAGTAGCAGTCAAAATCCATGAGTAGTCATTGCTAGAATTTTCATAAAATTTCCCTATGAAATCCATACCCCAATGTTGAAAAGGAGCCTCAACAACCACGGGTTGAAGGGGCAGGGCAACTAGGTTCTATTTCCCAATGAATAGTTGACAGGATTGGCAACATTTGACAAATTTTGCACATCAGTAAAAATTGAAGGCCAGTAATATCCAACTCTAAGGATTCTGTGGGCATTAGTTCTAGCAGCATAATGCCCTCCACAAAATCGAGAGTGAAACTCACAAATCAACCTTTTAGACTCAATTTCATCAACACATCTAAGCATAATGCCCTCTAGATTTTGCACCCTAGGTCATCCTTCATGAGGCAATACTTAGAAGCCTTTAATCTAAGAGCCCTTCTTTTATGAGCTACTAAATGGCTAGGACATGTAAGATTCAATAGGTAATATATAATATCCTTGTAACATTCATGCTCTCCTAACCTTTGCAGCTCAAGTGAAGATGAATCGTTAAGACAAATCAAACCAAGAGCTTTCTTGTTATTTTCAGTTAGCATCTCGGCTAAACCTTGACCCTTGACCAAGTTTGTGGATTTAATTTCTAAATCATATTCTTGAATTTTCGTTACCCACCTAGCACGGGTCCCTAAGCAATCAATTTGAGTTGATATATCTTTGATAGCATAATGTAGGACGTAAGCTATGACTTTGGAATATCCCACATATGTCCTGAAATGCTTAAGATATTTAACTAAGGCATAAGCTTGCTTTTCCATGGTAGTGTAATTGAACTTAAAATTCTGAAGCGCTCTACTCATGAAAGCAATAGGTTGTTCTTGCCCATCCTTATTTTTCTGAAGTAAGACACCAACAATGGTATCCTCAGAAGCAAAAGAGAAAATCATGAAATCCTTGGAATAATTGGGACTGATTAAAACAGGAGCCTTGGCTATAGCATTCTTTATCTCTTAAAAGGCCTTTCTACTGTCTTCTTTCCACATAAATTTTGTGTCTTTTTCAGAAGGCCTTGAATAGGCTTTGTTAATTTTGCGTAATTTGGAATAAATCTTCTAAGGAAATTTATTTTTCCTATGAAGGACTGGAGGGATTTTAGATTATGGGGCAGAGGAATATTTTTGAATTGCCTCAACCCTTTCAGGATCAATCTTGATCCCACCTTTGAAATTATGTGACCAAGTAACTTCCCTTCAGTTACCCCAAAAATAGATTTAGCAGGATTTAAGGAAATGCCAAACTCCCTACATTTGGCAAAAGCTTGCATAAGATGACTTATATGATCAATAGAATTCTTAGAAAAAAAAGTAAGGTCATCTTGATATATTTCAATGAATTTTCCAATTAAACCTTTAAAAGCGTAGTCCATGGCCATTTGGAAAGTAGCCCCAGCGTTCGTTAAACCAAAAGGAATTCTTATGTATTCAAATGTTCCCCATGGTGTGGTGAAAGTCGTTTTATGTTGATCCTCCTTTTTTACCCAAACTTGATTATATCTGGAAAAACCATTTAACAATGACATCATCCTGGATCTCGTCACTCTTTGCAACATGGCCTCCATATTAGGCAAAAGGTAATTATCCTTTTTACAAGCTAAATTGAGGTTTCTGAATCCCGCCACTCTTTGCAACATGGCCTCCATATTAGGCAAAGGGTAATTATCTAAGTCACATGACACGAGGACAGAAGACACGGAGGACACGTAAATACGAGTATTCAACATGAGACACAACAACCTCGGAAGCAGGACACGAGGGACACATTATATATATATATATATATATATATATATATATATATAAAAAAAACACTGAAATATAATGCTTGATCCATATAGATATGAATTATGATGATATCCATTTAATATTTAGCATACACTATTTAGTATTTAGTAATTTACTAGTTAGTTTATTAATTTACTACATCAATGCTGTTCACAATTCAATGTTCATTGTTCATGTTATAATTTTCGTTATTAACTTCAAACAAGTATGATCATGTTCAAACTTCACATAAGGTAGTTTATGAACTATAAATTTATGTGTTCAAACTTCATTGTTGACCATTGACTAGAGCGTTAATCGAGCTTTACCTCCTTTTAGACCTCGAAGGTGTAGTGAGCAATGAGCACATGACGGGGAGCTGGGATTTTAATTTCAACACACGATCTATACATGATCACTGGTGTATAATTAAGTTAAGTTCCGTAGGCTATAACACAACTTACAAGAAATTTAAGTGCTCCAAACTCTCAACAAAGCATGCGAACGCTCGCCTCCTACATCTCCACGTCCAGGTCGATGTGAAGTTGTGAGCATTGTGCTCGAATCTGATGGAATTCCTCACATTGCACAACAAATTGGATTCCAGCGACAAGCAAACTCAACTTCGGTGGCGAACAATAACAAAAAAAAAACAAAAAAAAAACCATGTTGCAGGTTTTAAATGTCACTTTTCATGGGACACATGTCCTAAGAACCAAAAACGTTAGGGCATGATTTCAACACGTCCAAAACACGTGTTTCGATTGGAGGAAATGAAGAAAAACGTTTTCGACACATTTTAGGGCAGTTTTTGTGTCCAACACGTGAAATACAGGACACAAGAACCTGAGGGACGTGTCTAGTGACTTAGGTAATTATCCTTTTTACAAGCTAAATTGAGGTTTCTGAAATCGACACACAATCTAATTGTACTGTTCTTTTCCCTAATGATGCCCAAATTTGAGCAGCATGTAGAATGCCTAGTTTGAGCAATAATGCCAACATCAAGCATTTTTATGAGGTCCTTTTGGACTAAGGGGGCCAATTTAGGATTTATTTGTCTAAGTTTCTGATGAAATGGCTTAGCATTTTCATCCTTTAAGGGAATAGTGTGCTCCATAACATCTTCCTTATAACCTTTTAATTCATCATAAGAAAAAGCTAAAATATCCCTATACTCGTGAAGTAAGTTTATTAATTTCTTTCTTTCATCTTCATTAGTACCCTTACTAGTTTTAATAATTCTAGGATCTTTAGATGTGCCAATGTTTACTTCAACAAACTCTCCAGGATCAATTTCCTCTTTCTTCTTAACAATATCATGCTGATCAAATTGTTGTTCAAAAGCAACAACATTCCGAGGAGTACGATTTAAAATATCTTCATTGATATCAGGTCCATCCTCCTTATAATTCACTTGAAAACCTTGAAACTCATCCAAATTCTAAGAAGCGAAAATCTGTCTTTAATCATCATAGCCCTGCCAATGCTTAGAATTATCTGGGATAGAAGGTCTAAAAACAATTTCCATCTTAATTTTATCTTCAATTAAATTATCGAATAATTGCATGGTGGAAGCAGCAACAACTAACTCATCGGCCAAACTATTTTACTCCCTTGGATAGCTTCAAGGTTAATGGCATCAAAATACTCCATGGTATCCCACACAACATTCCTATAATTTTTTAATCTTTGATTTTTACATGTGAATTTTTTTTTTTTTTTTGTATTTATTTATTTTTTTAATTTTAATTTTAATTTTTGTTATTTATTTATTTATTTAATTTGCATGATAACTAAATCTGAATCACCCTTGATACTTATCAATTTAACTTTTAAAGATTTTGCCAATTCAATATCCAACAACAAGGCTTCATATTCAGCCACATTGTTGGTCGCTTTAAATTCTAACCAATAGGCAAATTTGAAAATATGATCGAGGGGAGATTTTAAGACAATCCCCGCACCTTTACCATGCCTAGATGCTACACCCTCAACATATAAATACCAATGTTGCACGACTCGTACTATTATAAGACTTGGCGAGGGATCGACTCGTCTACTCATACAAGACTCATCAAAATACAAAAAAAAAACTTAAAATGTGGTAAATTTTAAGCACAAAAATGGAACTAATGACAATTCCAATCCTTATAAGTTATAAAAACCACAATACATGCAATAATTCATAACATCATCTCATATCTATAAAATTACAACATAATATATTCAATTTTTGTAAGCAAAACATTTACATACTGAATAAGAAAAGGACTCATGATTCCATAATTAAAATAAAAAATGTGAGCAAGTTCAAAATTCAAATACATGTCATAAATGATAAATGATTATCTCATAACAATCTTGAGTCTCATCACTCCTGGACGACCACGCCTAAAATAAGCCCTCGTGGTGCTAGTGGTAACATCAGAAGACTGAAGCAACTGTGAGGTAGGGGTATTTGGAGTCTCCATTTGAGATGGCAAACTAGAGAGATTCTCTGTCTCTTCATCAAGCCAACTCAAATCAGGGGCCTCCTCCTCCACAACCCAATCAGACTCTAGATCAATAGTATCCAATAAAATTGGATCCTTTGGTGCACTTGTTTTGTGAGCATCCGTAGGTTGTATTAGACGAAAACCAACTTCTCCAACCTCTCATGGTCGAACTTGTTTCTCTTTTTGCTGTGGATGTGCTCAAACATTGACCAATTGCGCTCACAAGAAGCACTACAGGGTTGACTAAGAACTCTGATGGCGAATTCTTGTAATTATGGTGCTTTTGTGCCACAATCTATCCGCCAATGAGTTGTCAAAAAGTAACAAATATTATCAATTTGCAATGCCAAACATATAAAAGTGAACTGGCAAAATTACAAGCTAAGTTCTAACAATTTGCACTTACAAGGCATTTTCTTGTCCTTGAGACATTGCCTTGAGCTGAATCCAAACATGCCAGATGCTTCCTTGTACATATATCGTTGTAAGTTGATTTTGTCCTAAATTTCTACATCCGAGAACATCTTCTCAATGCATATCATGACACCTCTCATCACCTCGGGATCTCTTTGAATGCTAGATCCCTCATTATAGAATAAGCTTGGATTGAGATATGCTCCCACTGCATGCAATGGTGAATGTAGTTGTCTGTCCCACTTGGAATTAATAATTTGCCATATAGGGATATATTTAGATTCATTTCCCTTATAAAAAATCTTGATGGCCTCTTTGGCCCTGTCCATGCCCTCATAAATATATCCCATTGCAGGTTTCTCTCCATCCATCAATCTCAGGACTTTTACAAGGGGCTCAGTGAAGCTGACAATCTCAGTCACTTTGTCCCACAAACTATCAGCAAAGACAAATATTTTCACAGACATTGCTTCCGGTTTTGTGCTATCTTTCCAGAATACCCATTGCTGGCTACAAATCATTCTTCTCAAAGCTTGGTACTCATATAAATGGCTTTGGAGGAAAGAAAGTTTGTAGCAAACCGTGTGACAACTGGGCAACTAAGCTCACCTTATGTGAATCCTCTCATAAGGTTCAACACCCAAGCATGATTATAAATATACTTGGTAATATGCTTGCATTCTTGCACAATGTCTTGCACCCACTCCAACTTCCCGATGTCCTCTAGCATCAAGTCTATGCAATGGGTAGTGCATGGAGTCCAAAATATGGCATGATATTTGGCACACAACAACCTTCCAGCTGCCACATAATTTGCTGCATTGTCCGTGATTATGTGGACAACATTTGCAACTCCAACTTCCTCCACGACATCAGCCAACAAACAAAAAAATCAAATGTGCATATTTTACATTTGCATATGCGTCAATGGATTTTAGGAACATGGTTCCTTTAGGGCAAACTACACCAAAATTTATTATTGTTCTACCTCTCTGATCTGTCCACCCATCAGACATAAGTGTACAACTTGTAAATTTCAATGAGCTTTTAATGCTCTCCAATTGTTCCTTGACACACTCAAGCTCCTCATCTAGCTCTTTCCCCCTAAGTGCATTGTAAGTTGGGGCTTTGTCTCTAGGGCTAGCACATGCAATTCTCCTCACTGCCATATCTGCCTTTGAGAATTAACCGAATTATCATTTTGATTTCTCCTTTGATAAGTTAACCCCTTGTCCTTAGCGATTTCAAGGACTCGCTCAGACAGAGGTTTCTCACCAAAGAGCTTAACTAAGACATCAATTTCATGACCAAAATTATTGATACTATATGAAGATGTAAAAGGTCTGACGGATTGACTATTTCCCTTGACCTCTCCCCAATTTTCCCGCGACAAACGATATTCTTTACCAACCAAATTTATCTGGTTGCTTGTCCCCAGCATCTCATGATGCATGATTCTCTTGATAATAGGACAAGTGGCTTCTTCATGAAGCTCATCACATGCTCTATAATAAGGTGGGGGGTCCTCCACAAGATTATTCATTCAAGAGGGTGATGAGGCCTCTGCGCACTAGATTGGCCTTTCTTTTGCCAATTATTTCGATTATTATTATTATTATTATTCTTCTTCTTCTGGCCCCTAGGTTGATGCATTTGAGCTCCTTCCATTTGAATCAACTTATAATGTAATGTAGTTATCTCCTTAGCATGATCAACAATCATCCTAGCTTGATTTAACTCCATATTTTCTAATTTCTTAAGCAATTTTTGCATAGGTTCTTCTTCAGATTCCTTTTCTTTTCCTATAGGTTCTTTTAATTTAACAACAGATCTATCAAACCCGGGAATTTCAGCTTTTCCAGAAGCCTTCTTATCTTTTTCCAACTCTTCAGCTATGATTTGACAAGCCTTGTAGTCACCATTCTTGGGCTTTCTTAGTTCATAAGAAGTGTCAGGATTGAAAGCACCGAGATAATATTCTAGAAGCATTTTCTCATTTGGTTTGTAATCAATAGATATTTCTTTAAGCATACCATTAAACCTTCTATTAAATTCTTCACGTCTCATTTTCTTTCGTTTTAATGATGCTAATGGCTTTTGCTAGAAATTGAGCTTCTTTCTTATTACCAAATTTCTGTCTAAAAGCCTTAAGGAGGGAATCATATGAATCAATGCTATGATTAGGCCTATCCCTAAACCAATCCATAACATCCTGCTCAAGGGTCAAGACGAAGCATTTTATTTGCACATTCTCGTAATTTTTAATGTGAGCGAATCTAGCCCACCAAGTCTGAAAAGTATATAAATGATTTTTAATAGTGATTGCATTATTTCCTTGGAAAGCGGGTAGCTTGTCTAGACCATTATTAGTAAGGTTATGGGGATAACCTTGGATGTTAGCAAAGTTAAGAGGCCCATAGATATCCATGATGTCTGGAACGGGAAGATTCAAGAAGAGTGAATGGATGTCACAAAGAGCTTCCTGGCCGAGATTGACAAGGAGTGTATGAGAAGAGAGCTTGTGTAATCTAGCTCTGAGAGACCTTTTAGGATTCAGAGCAGGATTAGCCAAGCTACTTGGGTTCCTCCTAGTACTCGCCCTTGTAGAAGATGATGGAAGTGGAGTCGCCACCCAGACATAAATCTAACCTAGACACAGAAGATGATATGATGAAAATGAGATGAAGATGGAAAGGATCAAATGATGAGAAGAGATTAAGAGGACCAATGCCAGAAAACTCTGTCCCTGACAACGACGCCATAAAATGTTGTCGCACAATGTGTTTAGGCACCGCGACAATGCTCGGAGTAAGGGTTGTCACTCTAATCCTTACTCACTCTGTTTAGACTCTCTCCTAGACAAGTCAAGGGGGGTAGTCCCTAAGGTGAATGGATGAGGATAGTCTGTGGAACACAGGCTCTAGGAGATTTTAAGGATGAACAACTTGATGAACTTAGAACAAGTCTTGGTCAATTGAGATAGATAGATTAAAATAAGACACAACCATAAGATAAAATTGATTATAGACCAATGCCTTTAATTTGAATTAATCATAGACTAAATGAAAAACAAGTTATCTAAAGCAAATTTATAAATGTGGCAAAGTGACGATCATGAAAAATTGAATGTAAAATGCTCAAAACTTTAGTATGCAGGATAATCTATCAAAATTTATCTTTCTCCAACAGTCAATATAATTTTTTAAAACATTTATCGCACCTTGACAATAGAGAAATCAAAAAAATTAAGATTTTGCACTTAACAACAATGACACCAAGGAACTTTAAATTAGAATTTAAATTATTCCTTATTCAATTGCTTCAGTGATCCGAAATGGATACTAAATCAAGACGAAAAGGTATTATATACTCATGTGCAGGAATGCCTATATTATTTAGTGCAATGGATCGAAAAGATTGCAATTAATATACAGAATTAGCAGTCAGAAAACATAACAGACACACACATCAACACAACAAATAATCAAGGAGTTCACCAGACTTCCTGACTAAGTCTCCTGGTCCAGCATTCAGTGTCGACCTCTATATTATGTCTTCAAGAGCAGAGTTTATTGGTGTGTGCTCAATCAGAGCCATAACACAATAAACAGTGATATTACACAGGGATTTCACTCGAAAACCTTGAGTCTAAAGAGTGCACAGACTCTCCCTCTTAGTGCCTCTGATCAACTGTTCGTAGCTATGTGTTTTCTTTGACTCTCTGTCTCCCCTCTATCTCTGACCTCCTCTCTGTGTTGCCATTGAATGGCTTTTAAGCCTATCGGCTCTGTTGGTTCAATCCCCTTCTTGGGCTCTCTGGCTCCTGGCGCTGTCCCTTCATCTCCCTGCTTAGCTTTTAAACAATCATTGCAAAAACGCTAAAGGCACTGAGGACACCTGTTTACAAATGGAAGGACCGGGCGTGGGTGAAAATCCCTGAGAACACGCGTGGGTGAAAATCCCTGAGAACACACTTTTCCGTTTACATAGGGAATACACGGGAATACACTGAAACAGTGGAAAATCTGACCAAAACGCCAACGCCGGAAAATCCCTGAGAACACACTTTTCCGTTTACATAGGGAATACACTGGAATACACTGAAACAGTGGAAAATCTGACCAAAACGCCAACGCCGGACTTCAAATGATATAAAGTCCGCCCTATAATCCTCTTGGGTTCGCCTTGATCGTAATCGCAAGTCACATTGGCTACAGGTCATAATCCCTTTGTATTCCACATTGTTGATCTATCTTCAATCTGGTGGTTCGCATCCAACCCGATCATCCAACCAGCGCATGCCTTCTTCACCGTTTGATCCGTGATTGCTAATCCAACGGCTGACGGCCATTTGGGGTAGCCCACTTGCACGGGGAAAACCCACCCGAAATGAGTGGTCTTCTCTCTCCTGCACCATGCTACGTGTCGGCCAGTGTATGGAATCAGGTGAAGCCCTTCCAATACCACTTACAGCCTGTAGCCTGCCCGAATTACCGTTTATCACGGAACTCAAATCCTTTGCCGTTTAATTCATAACTCCTTTGGGTCCGCTGAAAGCCTTTCACCTGTGTTAAGTCCTCCCTTTGAGAATCTACGATGCGATATCTGTAATCTCCGCTGTTGATCTGCGCTCTCGATCAACGGTCCACGTTAAGTCGCTGATCGCAGTTGCATTTCCCTTAGGGCCGCCTCTGATATACTCCGTTGGCCTCTCCTGATGCGACATCCCGATTTAATCTGGGTCGTTGATCTGTTCAATCCGACGACTCCTGTGCAATGAGACTTTACGCTCCGCTTCACTCTGTTTTCCGCCATTCCTTAGTGTTTTCCTTTGCGATCTTTGTTTTCTGATAGTTTAATATATATGAAGACTTACATTTTTAGAGGGTTTAAGATCCATTTTGGATCACGCCTTCCCATTGAAAAGCTTTTGGACCACCAAAAGTTGGTTAAAACATTTGAGCAAGTGAGGATACTGCTCCTTCACCTGTCTAACTTCTATCCATTGTGCTTTGCTTGGATTTGAACCTGAGTCCCAGTCTCAGGTACTTGACATCCCCTTGATGCGTAGTTCTTACCTTCATGTCTAGAACTGTGTCCTCCTGTAACTCATTGAGATACTCAGGCAACAAATCCCCAATAGAAGGCAACTGACTTTGCTCTTCAGGATCTTCAATCAATGAAGGTTCATACAATCTCAAGTTTTCTGCATTCACGACAAAATAGATCTTCATATAAGCTGGCAAATCAAGGCGAAAAATATTTTCACCAATTTTATCAAGTATCTTCAAAGGTCCATACCTTATTGGTTTTAGCTTCTTACTTTCACCTTGCATTTTGTCTTTGCTGATGTACAACCAGACTTGATCACCAACTTGAAAACTATGTTCAACTCGATGATTGTCATGTCTTGCCTTGTACTTGACTTGACTTCCTTCCAGCTGTTCCTGTACTGCCTGGTGAATTTCCTGGATTTGTTCAATGAACTTGGTTGCTTTGTCCACATCACTGTGTCCATCAACTGCTATGTCTTTACCAAAGACAAAATCCAAGGGAGACTTTGGTAGAAAACCAAAACAAGTCTCAAAAGGAGATCTCTAAGGAGCAGAAGAGTGCCTGGCACGATTGTAAGCATGCTGCACATAACACAAATGCTCATCCCAAAACTTGGGATGCTTGCTGCAATAGCCTTTGAGCAATTGGATCACTGTCTTGTTGACCACTTCTGTCTGACCATTTGTTTGTGGATGAAATGCTGTGCTCTTCTTCAACCTGGTGTCCATAAACTCCCATGAACTTGACCAAAACTTCCCAACAAATCGAGAATCTCGATTAGATACAAAAGAAGTGGGCAACCCAACATGAACCCATACATTCTGAAAGAACAACTTTGTTGTTTGTTCAGCTGTAACTTGCTTGTTACATGGTATCAAAATACACATTTTACTGAACCTATCCTCAACAGCATACAAATAATCGTGACCTCTCCTAGAATTTGGCCATCCCCCAACAAAATCCATGGAAACACTTTCCCAAGGACGAGAAGGAATTGGAAGTGAAGTGTAGAAGCCTAATTTCCGATTATTGGGCTTGCTTGTAGCACACATAGTACACCCTTTGATATATCTAGAAATTGTCTCATGCATTCTTGGCCAATAACAGAACCTTTGCAATTGTGCAATTGTTTTACTTACACCACAATGACGTGATATGAGAGAAGTATGTGCTTCTCGGATTATGTTAACTCTTTCAGTTTGTGGAATGCGTAACTTTCCCAAATGATATAAGAGTTGGTCCTTTACATAATAATCCAATTCTTCTACTTGCTTGCCATGACTTAAAGTTGCATATACATCTTTAAAATCTACATCTTGAGCATATTGTTCAATGTAACTCTCATGCATTACGGAGTTATGCTTAAGTATAGTAGATGCATTTATGATTGGTCTTGATAACATGTCTGCAACCTTATTGTGTATGCCCTTCTTATATCTGATGACAAGATGAAATTGTTGTAGAAAACCCATCCACCTATAATGTCTTGATTGCTGCAATTTAGTTTGTGAGTGAAAATATTGAAGTGGTTGATGATCTGTATGTATGATTGTTTCTTTACCCATTAGGTGGTGTTTCCACTTTTTCACAGTTTGTACTAATGCATGCAATTATTTATCATATGTGGGATAATTAACTATTGCAGAAGTAAATGTCTCAGAATGATAACATATGGGTTTTTCGTGTTGCATCAACACTGCTCCCATGGCATAGTCATTGGCATCTGTCTCAATCTCAAATGGATGTTGAAGATCTTCCAGCGTTAGTACTGGTGCTGTACTAATTTTCTCTTTTAAGGTGTCAAAGGCTTTCTGCTATTTGCCTCCCCACTTAAACACTTGTTTCAATCCTGTTAAAGCATGTAATGGAGCTGCAATCAAAGAAAAGTTAGCAATAAACTTTCTCCAGTATTGTGCTGCCCTTAGGAAACTCCTAACCTCTGTAGCAGATTTGGGTTTAGGCTAGTTCACAATGACTTCAACCTTAGAGGGATCTATCTTCAATTCACCACCCCCTACAATATAACCCAAATAATTTAAAGATGTTCTGCCAAATTCACATTTTGACAATTTTACATAGAGATTTTCTCTTTTTAAAACATCTAAAGTCTGCTTTACATGCTTTACATGGTCTTCCCATGTCTTACTAAAAACAAGAATGTCATCTAAATAAACAATTACAAAGTCATCAATAAATGGTGTCAGTACATCATTCATAACTCTCATAAATGTAGCAGGAGCATTAGTTAAGTCAAAAGGCATAACCAACTATTCATAAAGTCCTTGCTTTGTCTTGAAAGTAGTCTTCCATGCATTTTGTTCTGCAACTCTGACCTTATGATAACCACTTTGCAAGTCTAACTTAAAAAAGTAAACTGCTTCTTTCCATTGATCTAATAAATCATCAATACGAGGAAGAGGATAACGATAGTCGATCATTATTTTATTTAGTGCTCTATAATCAATGCACATTCTCCACGAACCATCTTTCTTTCTCACCAGCACGATTGGAAATCCACATGGTGATGTGCTTAGTCGTATAAACCCTTTATCGAGCAACTCCTGTACCTGCTTCTTTATCTCTGCATTCTCTAAAGCTGATAATCTGTACATTCCAATGTTAGGTAATGGAGCATCTTGCTGTAAATAAATATCATGTACTATTTCTCGCTTGGGTGGCAGAGCTTTAGGTTGTTGAAATAGAACATCATACTCTGAAACAACTTTAACTAAATTAGCTTTCTGTTTAGAATCACAACCTTCAAATGCATTGGATTTTTCAGGATCCTTAGTAAAAATTGTTTACTTGAATTCACAATTCTTTTCATCTGCCCTGAGTTTATGAGAGAATAGTTATCTTTGAGTTTATGAGCTCTTACAATGTATTCTATTCCATATTTAGTGAGTTGATACTTATTCTCAGCTCTATAGAAAATAGCTTTCTTATCATACAAGTATGGACTTCCCAAAACAATACCACATATATCCAATGGAACTATATCTAACTCAACCTCATCTACAAATGTTGATCCAATAGCAAACCTAAGTTTACATTGTCTCGTTACTTGTAGCTTTGTTTTATCACACACCCAACCTAATGGATATGGCTTGTCATGAGGTTTTGTTTGTAATCCCAACTTCTTTACAATTGTTTCAGAAATCAAATTTACTTGTGATCCACTATTAAATAAAGTATCAATCTTATTGTGCCTGGAAATTACTCTATGACAAAAAAGCTCATTTCTTTCCCTCTCATTATTTTCATTATCAACAGATTGTGAAGAATTACTTGTGGATGCTTCAGAATCTTTACCTTTAATACCTGTGGCTATAGCTGTTGTTTCATCGCCTAAATCTGATCCCAAGTCCTGCTGAATAGCAACAACATTCTTTTTCTTCTTTCCACCGAACTTCGTAGGTTTCCATTCTGGATGCAAAGACCAGCAGTGTGCTTCATCGTGTCGTCCTTTCTTGCAATGAGTGCATGAAGGTTTATCCTTCTTTACAGTGTTTGCTTTCCTCTCCTTCCATTTCAGTTTCTTCTTTTTCTTATCCTTTCTTACAGAATATTTAGATGATCCCCCAACCTCTTGGTTTACATTCTTACCTCTAGCTTCTAGATGTGTGGCTTGAACTGATACATCATCTAAGCTAGTGGGATTAAACATGAGAATAGTATTCTTTAAATAGCTGTGAAGACCACCTATATACTTCAATAAAGTCTCAGGTGAATCTAATGATATACCTAGAGTTAGAGCTCTTTTCCTAAATTCCCGAGTATAACTCTATACACTTTGACTCTTCAATTGACGAAGAACTTGCCAACTCATCATTGCTTGCTGCATGTAAGCTAAATGATAGAATTGCTTTTTGATGGCAGAAACAAATTCATTCCAGGTAGAAATAATTTTACCATGTTTTTGCAGATTAGCTCGTGTCTTGCCTTCCCACCATACTAGTGCAGTTCCTCCAAGTCGAAGGCTAGCCAGCTGAATCTTCTTCCTTTCTGAATCAACGTTTTGTACCCTGCAATATACATGAATTTGTCTTATCCAATTATCTAGCTTTCCTGCATTGAATTCTCCATCATAAGCTGGCAAATCAAACTTCACATCTAATTTGATTAAGGAAGTTTTCTTCTTCTTCTTAGAAGAGCTAGTGTTATGCGAAGTAGATGATGAGGATGACGAAGTTGATGGTGGAGGAGGCATTTCCCCTTTCCTTTTGCCTTCTGGAGGGGCAACTAGAAAAGGTTCCTCTGCTCCTTTGTCTGGTTTGGGTGTTGCAGTGCTTTCACCTTGGCCCTTCTTAAACTCCAGATACATCTCTTCCACCATGGCTTGCAATGTCTTAAAACTTTCTATAAATTGAGATTCTGATCCCATTGGAGTTTCTTCTGCCATTCTCCTCTGAGAAAAGACTCTTCCAATCTCTGGATTAGCCTCAACAAGTTCTCCTCCTAGTCTGAGCTTCAATCTAGTTAGCATTCAAAATCCAGCACAAGCTTGTCTAACTTTAACAAACCAAAACCGAAAGCTTTGATACCACTTGATCCAAAATGGATACTAAATCAAGAAGAAAAGGTATTACAGACTTATGTGCAGAAATACCTATATTATTTAGTGCAATGGATCGAAAAGATTGCAATTAATATAGACAATTAACAGTTAGAAAACATAGTAGACACACACATCAACACAACAAATAATCAAGGAGTTCACCAAACTTCTTGGCTACGTCTCCTGGTCCAGCTTTCAGTGTCAACCTCTATATTATGTCTTCAAGAACAGAGTTTACAGTTGTGAGCTCAATCAGAGCCATAACACAACAAACAATGATATTACACAGGGATTTCACTGGAAAACCTCGAGTCTAACGAGTGCACAAACTCTCCCTCTTAGTGCCTCTGATCCACTGTTCATAGCTATGTGTTTTCTCAGATTCTCTGTCTCCCCTCTGTCTCTGACCTCCTTCTCTTTGTGCTGCCATTGAATGGATTTTAAGCTTATCGACATTGTCGGTTCAATCCCCTTCTTGGGCTTTTTGGCTCCTGGCGTCGTCCCTTCATCTCCCTGCTGAGCATTTAAACAATCATTGCAAAAACGCTTAAGGCATTGAGGCCAACTGTTTACAAACGGAAGGACTGGGCGCAGGTGAAAATCCCTGAGAACACACTTTTCCGATTACACAGGGAATACATGGAAATACACTGTGGAAAATCCGACCAAAACGCCAAAGCCAGACTTCAAACGATATAAAGTCTGCCCTATAATCCTCTTGGGTCCGCCTTGATCGTAATCGCAGGTTGCATTGGCTACGGATCATAATCCCTTTGTATTCCACACCGTTGATTTGTCTTCAATCCGACGGTTCGCATCCAACTAGCTCATGCCTTCTTCACCGTTTGATCCGTGATCGCTAATCCAATGTTTGATGGCAATTTCGGGCGGCCCACTGGCACGGGGAAAACCCACCCAAAATGAGTGGTTTTCACTCTCCTACGCCATGCTACGTGTCGGCCAATGTATGGAATCGGGTGAAGCCCTTCCAATACCACTTACCGCCTGTAGCCTGCTTGAATTACCATTTACCACAGAACTCAAATCCTTCGCTGTTTAATTCATAACTCCTTCGGGTCCGCTGAAAGCCTTCCGCTTGTGTTAAGTCCTCCCTTTAGGAATCTGCGATGTGATATCTGTAATCTCCACCGTTGATCTGCACGCTCGATCAATGGTCCACGTTAAGTCGCCGATCGTGGTCGCAATTTCCTTAGGGCCGCCTCCGATATCCTCCGTTGGCCTTTCCCGATGCGATATCCCGATTTAATCTGGGTCGTTGATTTGTCCGAACTGACGACTCCTGTGCAACGAGACTTTACGCTCCGCTTCACTCTGTTTTCCGCCATTCCTTAGTGTTTTCCTTTCCGATCTCCGTTTTCTGATAGTTTGATATATATCAAGACTTACATTTTTAGAGGGTTTAAGATCCATTTTGGATCATTCATCTTCGTAAATGAAGAATTAAAACAATTCAAAGGTTAATAAATTAAGTTTTTATTAATCAACCATAGGCCACATTAAATATTTTTAATTGAAGGGGCAAATCCTCCCTTAATTTATTTCATTCTCAATTCTAAAGTCACCAATTTTTTGTTAGACTTTTAAATTTTTAAAATTTTAGAGTTTATTATGTTTTTCTATTTTTAAATGAAAATTAAAAAAAATCAAAATCATAAGTTGAAATAAAAAAATGATAAAATGTAAAAACTAAAATAAAATAAAGTAAAAAATAAAATTTAAAAAAAGAAATCAAAAAACAATCACACAAAACAAAAAAAATCGAACTTAAAATTAGAATGAATTTAACCAAACCAGAGTTAGAATGAAATCAGATTTTTTATTTAAAAAAAGACCAACTAAAACCCTAAAAGTGAAGATAAAACAAAAAATAAAAAGAAATCGAAATGCTTTTGAAATGTTTGTGTATGCAAGTGTGGAGAGGGCAACGATGGTGGAAAGAGCTTCGAGCTTGAGCTAGAGAAGATATGATGCAGGTTTGTGGAAGAAAACTGCAGGTCGAGGGTTAGTGCAGGGATGGAGCAGCGACAAAGGAGGAAACTCGACGACTTAGTTGGGGAGTACGACGACAACAACAAGGAGTATGAGGAGGGAGCCTGCAGGTCTACTCGATGGCGCAAGAAGAACTCACGCAGTGTGGTAGCAGGGATGACGAATGGACGCGAGAGCTTTTGCAGCTCGATGGAGGAGACGGGATTACACAGGTTTGTGAGCAGCGAGGGTTTAATGAAGTGGCAGATGGAGAAGTGGGATGCTGACAGGCAACGTTTGAAGGAGCTGAGAGAGGAAGAGCAAGGAAGAAGGTAGAAGGTGGCATCGTTTGAGATGAGGCAGCAGTGGAGGAGAGAAGTGGAAAATCCCAAGCAATAATGGAGAGAATGCAAAAAAGACAAGGAGTTGCAAAAAGATTCTCACACAAAAAATTTTGAAATTTTTTACAGCAAGAATGAACAGACAGCAGTTCCAGGCAGCCAATGGTAGTTTTAAAAAACCCAAAATAAACCCAGAAAAAAATGAATATTACATCAATACATTTTTTATACTTTAGATTTGGCAGTGAAACCCTTGTAAAATTTCCATATTAAAATTTTAAAACCCTTGGACTACAAAATTTTTGGATAATATCCTTGCAAAAAAAATGATTTTGAGGCTAGATCTTACCCTCACGGGCCTAGATCTGGCTTCAAATCAAACTTCTCTTTCAAATCTACAATTGTACCTGAAAACGAAACACCCAAAACCCAGATATACAAAAAAATTGAATAAAACTCCTAAACCTAAGTCATAATTTTTTTTTATAGATCTATGCACAAGAATGGTAGATCTATCAGATCTGAGGAGTATGAGTCCAACTCCGCTCCCAGATATGATAATCTAAGGCTATCAATAACCAGATCTATCAATTTCCCACACAAAAATTAGTTTTTTAAATTTTAAAAGAGATGCTTAACTCAAAACCCTTCATATATCACCACTAAAATCTTGTGATAAACCGGGAGCTATTTCGCTGGGCTCTTCAGAAAACACAGATCGAGAGTTAGTTGGTCCAACTGAAAACTTCCCCTAACGTCGAGGATCTAAAGATCAAGATTTTCTTATAAAACTCAATCCAACCATTAATATAGAGCGAGAAAATGATAATAAAATTCAGACAAATAGAGATATCTGCTATTACATTCAAAATTTAAATTATCATTTAAACCCCAGCGACTGAGCAAGATACTTGTACTCAAATTACTCTTCAAAAGCTATCATCAATGGCTTAAAACAAATTACGCTTGAAAACAACACATCTTACAATATTCCCATGTAGAGTAACACCAACGAAATTTAACCCCAAATTCTTTCTTTATTATCCAGAAATATATTACACAAGAGCTTTTTGCTTAGCACACGACTTAGAGATCGGATGGATCAACTGAAAAATGACTTCCTATTTAAAGATAAATCCTCCAACGGCTAGTTCAAGTGATCCTCGTCAAAGCAATATCGACTGTTGATGAAGATTAAAATTTCTTTTAATCTTCATTCGTCGAAATATTTAATTCTTGAGGAAATTCGAATTTTTCAATTAAATGTATTTTAATTAACTCAAAAATTAAATTTTTGAGTTGATTTCCCCAAAATTTTGACTTTGAGTTAACGCTAGGGATCAAAGGTTTAAAATTTATCGAAATAATTAATTTAACTTAGTCCTTGGACCTTTTAAAATTTAATTTTTAAGGACTGACGAATTTTGCCTTTGGAGAATTCAAATTTACCTAGGACCTAGAATCGGCTTATGATTTTAATTAATTTTTGGCTAGAAAATTTAATTAATTATGAGGTGATAAATTAATTTTCCAACCTTCAAGACACTACATCATCATTTTCATATTTTTTTACAGCATAAAGGGGAAAACCCATTTGTAATAGACCCCGTACAGACTACTTGTAGACCAATCAATTTGTAATAAAATAACTTAACCAAATAGTTAGGATTATTCCCAGACCACTTTTACATAGACTTGATCTAGAACACTAGGACTCGCCTAAGATCCCAGCGACAAAATCCATTTCGGCTTTGGGGTAAGAATGAAGGAAAACTATGCCATGGATTGATAAGACGGAAAAACTCCTAGAATGTAGATCGTCACCAGAAAAGTAGGTTTACCTAGGCCATTAAATATATGACATGGATAGATTATTTACATCATATACATGCAGAATGGGTTTACATTATAACACCTTGGAAATCAGGTTGATGATGATAGCTGAACGACACGGACACATCGATGAAGGGCTATCCCTTTTGCGAAAAAAGGGGTTGTACTGATATGGGTCATTGACACGCAGTGGTCCACACCCTCATTTGCTGAACTGAGATTTTCCACATTGAGGTTTTTTGAGGGACATTTGTCGAAAAATCTCGGTGTCTATTTTCATGTGTGTGGTCAATTCTTGTAAATTTTAGTTAGTGAATATTTCAGTAATGTTTTTATTTAGTATTTACAATAAATTAATTTGCCGAGACATATAATTTTTAAAAGATAGGAGAATAATTACTAGATAACTGTAATAATTTTCACATGGTGTCAGAGCAGATTTGAAACACAAAAGTTTATTTGAGTAGGTCAGTGCAGGGTACATGAGAGAAAGCCGAGGGTTTATAAAAACCAGAATGACTTGTTCCAAATTTACTTGGAGTTCGCTTATATTATTTTGAGGGTTTCAGAGAAATGGCTTCAGTTGGTTTATGAGATCAAGGACAGATTAGAGGGAGCATCTAACTTTGGTGTATGGAAGTCCATAATCCTGTTAATCTTGGAGGAGAATGGTGTAAAGGAGTGCACGACTAGTGTTGTAGCCATATTGATAGATGCAACAAAAATAAGATGTTAAAACTTGGCACATTATTCTGGATGGGGTCAATGATCACATCGTACCTCATATAGCATATGAAGATTTGGGGAAGAAGATGTGGGATGCAATTTGTAAACTCTATCAAGATTCCAATCTAAACGTGAAGTTAATCTCGAGGGAGAAATTTCAAAGCACAAAACAAAACAAGGTAGAAACCGTTGGGTCTTACCTTACCAAGGTGAAACGTGTTAAGGAGGAATTGGATGGTATAGATGATGAGCTCATTAGAACAACCCTTAATGGGTTACTAAGGAGTGGGATGTCTTCGTACAAGTTATTACAATTTACAGGAAGAATGGATCTTCAGATTTGGAAAGACTTTTGTCATATTTTACTTAGGAAGAACTTAGGAGTCGTCTCGTTAGCGATACTAGCAACAATTGCCAAAAGTGTGAGGGAGAACAGGACAACGTAGTTCTTGCAGGAAAGAACAAAGCAAAGAAGGGATCCAGCAAAGAGTCTAACTTCAAGGGGGGACAAGAAAGACCTATCAAAGGTCCAGTGCTATGGCTGTCACGAATTTAGCCACTATGTCAGCAATTGCCCACAGAGAAGGAAAGGTGACAAGAACGGAAAGTAACAAACGACAACTCCAGTGAATGTGGATGAGCTTTCTAGTTGGATCGAACAAGAGTTCACACTCATAGCTTGCCTAACTAGATGAGCCTCCTAGGGTGTTTGGTACATAGATAGTGTAGAGTCATTTTGAAAAGAGTTAGAGAGTACTTCTCCCCCTACAAGGAGGAGGAAATAATGTTCTAGATCAAGATGGGGAATAAGTCCAAGTGTTCTCCAATAGGGAGGGGGACAATCCTATTTCAGAGGGAGGGAGTCTAGAAATCCTATCCCAATTCAGAATGTGTTGCATGTGCTAGGAATGGGGATGAATTTGATATTTGTTTCTATTCGTCAGGATAGCGGGTACAATGTACTCTTTAGAGGGTGAAAAATATTGATTAAGCGCCAAGAGTGGAAGTCACCCATAGTAATTGGAGTCAGGAGCGACAAACTTTCTTTGACATAGGAGGATGGGCCATATCAATCATGGAGCACTTAAGTTTCTTCAGGAGACAATGACAGGTGTTCCAGAGGTGAGCACAAAGCACAATGATGTGTGAAAGGGATTTGTATTTGGGAAGTTTGCTAAGACAACTTTTATAAGGAGTGATACCAAGTCCAAAGGTGTTCTTGATTTAGTTCATTCTGATATATGTGGTTTGATGTCGACCTAGTCTCTCATAGGGTATGAACCTTTAGTGATGATTTCTCCAGGAAGACCTGTATTTACTTCTTGAAGAACAAGGATGAAGTCTTTAGTCACTTCCAAGAGTTCAAAGCTCTTGTGGAGAATTTGATAGGTAGCAAGATAAGGGTTCTTTGATTAGAGAATGGAGGTGAGTACATAGTAAAATATTTCCAGGAGTTCTGTTCTAGGGAGGGCTTCAAGAGGGGGTGGACTATCCCTTATAAACCATAGCAAAATGGGGTTGTTCAGAGAAATAACAGTGCCATATCAGAGGCAGTGAGGGCCATGCTGCATGACTAGGATAAGCCAAGATACTTATGGGCAGAGGCCAACAATACTACAATATATATTTAGAACAGGGTCCCACAAAAGGCGTCGGGAAAGAGGACACTAGAGAAAGTGTTTACAAGGAAGAAGCAAGTTGTTAGCCACTTCAAGAAATTTGGCAGCTTGTGTTGTTGTCACATTCCAGGGGAAACACGTTCCAAATTAGATCAGACTACAAAGAAGGGGTACTTTGTCAGGTATTATAAGACTTCAAAGGCATATTGGATATTTATTCCAGGGATCAGGAGGATAATTATCAGGAGAGATGTCCAATTCATGGAGGACAAGGCATATCGGAGGTCTAGAGATTTGCCAGCAACGGTTGATCATAATGAGTAGCTAACAAAAGCTCCAAGTGTAGAATAACAGAATTAAGGAGAGGATAGTACGAGTAATGTTACTAGTAATAAACACAGGCTCAAGTACAGTGTTCCAGAGAGTTCACATAACATTACCAACAAATACGTGAGATGCATTAGGAGGATGTGGATGTCCAAATTCCACCATCTACAGTTGGCAAGAGGAACCGTGAGGTTCAATAGACACTTGGGAATGCTTCGGAGTTTGTGGGGACTCTTAGGATAGGTAGGAGAGAGAAGAGACAACTAGACAGACATGTTGGCAACACGACATTGGTGAGTCAAATTGTAGATAGCTAGGCTTCCAGCTATCAGGATGCCGCACGACAATAGGTGAGGCAGGATGCCATGGTTGAGGAGTACACCTCAATCATGCAGAATGATGTTTGGGAAGTGGTGCGTAGACTGATAGACATGGCGGTGGTTGTATCACGCTGGATCTATAAGATCAAGCACAGTGCAGACGGTAGCATCAAGAAATACAATACGAGGTTTGTGGCGAAGGTGTTCACTCAGAAGAAGGGAATAGATTACGAGGATAAAATTGCTCTCGTGGCCAACTATGCTTCCATTAGGGCCGTTATCTCACATGTAGCATAGATGGAATGGCATATCCGTTAGATGGATGTCAAGATGACGTTCCTTAATGGTGAATTGGAAGAGGAAGTGTACATTGAACAACCAGAAAAATTTGTAGCACAAAACAGTGAGACCCAAATGTGCAGATTGAAGAGAACGTTGTACGAGCTCAAGCAGGCTCCCAAGGCGTGGTATGAGCGCATCGATAGATACTTGCAGGGGATGGGCTTCGTGAAGAGTGAGGCAAATGCAAATCTCTACTATTTGATGGTTGGGGGTGAACTACTCATGCTTGTCCTATATGTGGATGACTTGTTCTTAACAGGTTCATTGGAGCTCATAGATTTCGAGATGAGAGACTTGGGGTTAATGCACTGCATTCTAGGCATGGAGGTGTGGCAGACAGATGGGGAGATTTTCCTTGGACAAGGGAAACACTTCATGGAGATCTTGAGGAGATTTAGGATGGAAGATTGCAGAGCCATGTGTCTAAGGAGAAGGATGTGGACCCCAATTATACATGCATTTGATTGCCTCTTTTATGTATCTGGTCAACACTAGGCCAAATATATCCTTTGCGGTAAACTCTCTAAGTCAGTTCATGGTTGAGCCGAAGAGAGAGTAGTGGACAACAACGAAGCATGTGTTTCGTTATTTGCGAGGTACAATTGAGTATGGGATCAGATATAGTCGAGGTGATGGTGTCAGGTTGATGGGATATATTGATGTAGACTGGGCAGGCATTACAATGAACAAAAATAGCACTTTAGGATTTTGCTTCGACATGGGATCAGGGGTTGTCTCTTGGTACCGCAAGATGTAGAAGTCCGTGGCATTGAGCTCTGCGGAAGTGGAGTATATAGCAGCTAGCATGGTGACATGTGGGCCCATTTGGCTTTGGAAGCTATTAGTAGCCTTCTTTGGTTAGAAGGTTGGGATGACAGTGATACACTATTACAATTAGAGTTGCATCAGGCTATATGAGAATCCCATGTTTCATGACAGGTTGAAGCATGTAGTCATCAAATATTATTTCATCAGGGTTTGTGTATAGCGCGGGACAATCCAACTATAGTATGAACCTACATATCAACATGTAGTAGACATCCTAACGAAGGCCTTGAGGAAGGCGAGATTCATCTTCTTCAGAGATAAGTTGGGTGTTATGTAGAACACCTTCCTCACTAAGAGGTAGTGTTAGTTTTTGTAGCTTGGATAGGTGTTATAGTCTAAGGAGGTATCAATGAGGCTAAGAGCACAAGAAAATTAAATATTCCAAGCCCAATTTATTTTTCTAAGGGAAAATGTCTTAATTAGATTTTTAACCAATTTTAATTATTTTCCTAAGTTTAACTTAGGGAAAAAGGTTAATTAATTAACATTAATTGAGACAAGTCATTTCTCTCTTGTGGCTTCTAGAAAAGGTACTCAATAGAGTTAAGATGTTCTTTGCCATCGATTGGGATTAGATCTTGGCCATTGATTTCTCAACGAGAGATTATAAGAAGAAATCGATGGGCATAATGGAGACACACATAGCGAATGAGCAAGGGTGAAGTGATAGCGTGGGATTTGACACCAACAGAGGGTTTCAATAGTGATTGAGGAGAAATTTTCTGAAGAGATTTCCTTACAATGATTTCCAGTTTCTGAGACAGAAGGATGCCGAGTTTGCTAGAGCGGGTTGCCCGTTTACCAGTGCGAGTAGCCAGAGGTTCAGATCGTGTTGTCAATTGCCAGAGCGATTTGCTGGAGGTAGTGCAAGTGGCCTGTGCGAGTTGCTAGAGGCAGAATAACTTGCCAGAACGAATTTCCGGAGGCAGTGCGAGTTGCCAGAAAGGACAGTGCACATTTCAATTTTCCAGTTGGCCAGTGCAAATTGAGGAAGGAAATGTGAATTGCTAGTTGGAGGCTGAGTTTATTTTCGTAGGTTTGATTTGGTCAATGAGGGTGAAGAAAAATATTTGCCAGAGCTTTGCCAGTTTACGAGAAGCAGTCGTAATAATTTTCAATTACAGATTTGCTGAAGAATTATAAAACCCTCATCTATAGAACTTGTTTTCCCCACATTGGGGTTTTTCCAGGGACATTTGTCCAAAAATATTGGTGTCTATTTTCATGTGTGCGGTTTTCTTAGTTCCTGTGAATTTTAATTGTTGAATATTGCTGTTGTGTTTTTATTCAGTATTTGCAGTAAATTAATTTGCTGGGACAAAAAATCATTAAAAAGATGGGAGAATAATTACCAGTTAACTGCAATAATTATTTATTGCATATTTGTTTAAATCCATCTGACAGGAGTTTCACGGTGTTGCTTTGCCAATGTCTTTGCAGTCATATTTTTCTGTAAGTTCCTTTACAATTTAACATGCATAGTTCTGTTGCTTTGAGTGTAAAAAGTCAAATGAAGATCCTTGAGTTCGTTTTCTCGCTGTATTTCAAGTTGTGTGCTAAACAATAATGCATTCTTTTGCAAATATTGCATATTATGACTACTTCAAGGTTTCAAGAAACACTTTAGTGTCTTGGGGAAGGTGAGTTTTCTATGTTTTTTCCTCCCTGGACTCTCATTTCTCTCCCACTTTGTAATTTTATGTTATCCATTTCCTCCTGAACACGAGTTGCCAGGGATGATCTATCTATTATAAATAGTCCCAATATTCTTTTGCAAGGATTTTTCAGGGTAATAAAATCAATGTTGAGTCATTGATGTAGTCTTTGGGGTATTGCAGTGCTTGTTGGAAACCTCCTTTACACTGCTGTTTATTTTTCTCAGTATGCTAGGTATTGAAGAGTGTGTTTTGATTGAAGAGGCCTATGGCTGCCCTTCTCGGGAAGTGTAAGCTTAGGTACATTAATAAGATATGGGAATGCTATTTATTCTTTTCATGATGTATTGGCTTTTTACTGTCTGGAATATGGATGCGCTTTTTGGTTGAGGGTCATCTGACTGAACCCTGTATCCTTCACAGAAAACTTGTCAAATGCCCTTTCCTCTTTTTATTGATAATGAAGGGATTTCAGATTTGCAATTTGTCACCTTTTACTGTTAGTTTTTTCTTGTGTTGAAACATTGTTTCACTTATATTTTTCTCTACTATATTCTTTGTTTAACAGATGATTGGACGATCTGGGCGAACTTCCATTGGTGATATTCTGGATGATCATATCAGGCAACGTTTCGGGGTTGACTCCTATGAGCGTATTGATGGTGGCTTACCTGCTACCAAGAAACAGGCAGCCTTGCAGAAGTTTAATAGTAAGGATTCTGGGCGGTTTGTGTTTTTACTCGAAAAACGTGCTTGTGGAACAAGCATAAAGCTTTTTTCGATTGACACTGTAATAATATTTGACAGTGACTGGAACCCAATCAGTGACATACGGGCCCTACAGAAGATACATATCGATAACCAAGTTGAGTACTTGAAAGTTTTTCGGTTCTATTGCCCATACACAGTAGAAGAGAGAGTCCTGATTTATGCCAAGCAAGACTATTTACTAGATAACAGTTTGGAAAATTTCAGTGCAACAGTTTGCCATTTGCTGCTCAGGTGGGGTGTTGCACATCTTTTTGAGAAGTATGAGAAGCTTCATGATGTGAATGATCTTGATTTCAAATTGACATCTGTTTCTAGAAATGAAAACTTGAAGTCTTTATCTCAAGACATGTTAACCCGTGCACGTGACATAGCTGAGATTGATAATACACCAGCGAATGGTATTATTGCAAAAGTGCCATGGGAAGGCAGGTATGGAAAAGGTGTCCCACTGCTTGGTGAGTCAGACAGCCAATTGACAGCAGAGAAGATACCTACCAATATTTTCTGGACCAAGTTACTAAAAGGAAGGTGTATAAAAAAACATGGTACTACTGGACAAATGCAGAGGCCAAGAAGAAAGGTGCAGTACTATGAAGGATCGCCCACTAAATCTGTGTCTGATTCTGAAGATGTAGAAGCAAAGAAGAAGCGAAGACGTGTATGTGGAACACTTGATCCAATCTCAATATCCTCCTGGCTTAAGGATGCAAAAAAGTCATTGGCTAGTGAAAAGGAAATAACTGAAAACAACATTCACTTGAATGCAGATGGTGCCAAACAAACATCTAATGAATCTGTAAAAGATGATTGTGGAAAGTTTTCCCATCCTATGTGTAAGAAATCAATCACAGACATGCTCTATGGGAAACATCCTAGTCCGTGCTCTGGTTCCTGTGATGCTGATACTGAAGTTGCAGGGTCTGACTGTGAGACCATCAATGGTAAATCATACAGGGAAACACCCGATGGAGGATATAAACGTTCATTATCAGCAGCAGAAGATGCTCTCATAATCAAGGAACATGGTCATTCTTTACCTCATGGTTTCTTATCAGCTTCCACCTCACATGGTCAAGAGTTGAGTGGTTCTGGTGCTGCCTATGACAGTGCAAATCCTGAAGGTTTTGTTAGCGGAAACACAGAAACTGAGGATGGAAATGCTTTACATGTGGCAGAACAAAGTCTTCATAACAGAATAAAGCCAGATTTAGTAAAACTTTGCAAAATGTTGCAACTACCGGTAATATTTTTTTAAGAGTTAATTTTTTTTTAAGTATTCCATTAACACTACCAATAATGTATAATATGTACTTTTATATCATGTTAATTCTTAAGATCAAGTACATAGATTAGCACTTGCCTCCTCGAAATTGTTCAGAAAACATGGTAGTCTTGAGTGGCAAGTTCGGTTGCTGAGTGCCAAATTTTATACTTTTAATCCTAATATTCATTTTTAGTTGACATCTGACATTATGCTTTTTCATGTTAATGTTGTGGGCATGAATCGTGGTACACTTCCAGTTTAACAATTTTTGACATTATGCCTGGTGTTCGTAAGGATAAATTTCTGTCTCTAAGCTGTTTTTAAACCACATTCTCAATTGTTTTTATGTTATGTAAAAATTAGTTAGGGTTATGTAAAATTAGATTAGCTGTAGTATTTAGGCAAAAGGGCATGACCAAAGATCATGCCCTTTCACCAAGAGGCACCTAAGGCCTCTCTCTAAAAATGTAATCATCAATTTAGTATTCATTTATTAATAAGATATATATATATATATATTTTTTTTTTTATTTTTTTTTTTTTTTTTTTTTTTTTTTTTATTTTTATTTTATTTTTTTTCTGTTTGTCAAGAAGTTTTCACTTCATCTGGTATCAGAGCCAACACGAACTGGTGACACCCACAAGTTCTGCTAGCCATCAGGCCCTACGGGCTTTTTCAGAAAATAGCAGTGCGTGTGGATTATTCGTGTCTGCCTGGAGTGTGTTGTTACAGGCTTGAGACAACGGCGGAAGACTGCTGCCGTCATTAAGATCGAACCCTCTACAGTAACCTGCGGCAAGTTCTGCGTAGCCTACGGTAAGATGCTGAACCCTGCGGTAGTTTGAACTTCTGCGTAACTTGCGGTGAGCTCGACGGTGTATCTGCTCGAAGGTCGACAGTCAAACGTGACGGTTCATAACTGTCCATGTGTGTTAATTAAATAAACTACTATGCATCGTTAAAAAGATTTTGTTCTCCCACCATCAAATGTTGTGTCCATTGGTCAAACGGTGTGACATCAATACGTGGGTCTATATATAATTGTTGGTCGATATAGTGGCTCAAATTAATATACGTATAATTGTTGGTCAATTATACATGGTCAATATATAATTGTTGGTTTGATATATATACCATAAATCAAACTAAATTAATATAATCTAATTAATTAAAATTATTTAAAAAATAAATTTTAAAATTTTAAGCTAGTAGATAAATACACGCCCCCACAAACTCGCTCAATGTCGACAATGACAATGGCGGATTTCCAAAAAAATTGTTGGACGCAGAGCATAGGATAAATAACAACCACGATGAGGTCAATAAAAGATTAGATGGTTTCGAGATCAAGCTTAAGGGGTAGGTTGACAATATAAAAAACCTTCAAGATACGACAAATCGAATAGAAATAAAGATGGAAAATAACCGTGTCCAAACAGAAGTAGATCTCAGAGAGTCCTTAACATTGTTGAAACTTCTGTGTAAAAAGTTGAATTGTATACCCGCACAACTACTACAAGAAAATGAAGAGAATCAAGAGCACAACTCATCAGATTCAACAAAGTCAATAGACTCTCATGAAAACACTGAATCCCCAGAAAAATCAGTGACACCCCACCAAGAAGTGAGTAACGCAACTCTTACAAACAAGCAACTCTGGGATACCTTTACCAATCAACACCCCTTTTTCGCTCAACCATTAGCAACATACCAACGAAGGGCAAAAGTCGAGATGCCTAAATTCGATAGAAATGAAAGAAACAATGTTGCATGGATAAATAAAGCAGAAGAATACTTTGAGATATATGACATCAATGATGATGACAAAAAGCTCAGACATGCATCCATGAAAATGGAAAGGGAAGCATATAATTGGTATATGTGGTGGAAAAAGACAACTCACCTCATTAGCTAGAGAAAATTTAAGGATGCATTCTTTAAAAGATTCCAAGGTGTAAAGGAAGAAGAGTTCTTTTCAAAACTCATCAAATTACGACAAAAAGGAATACACTCAAGAATGGGAGACCTTAGTAACACGAGTACCTGGGTTATCAGAATCTCGTCTAATTCAATCATACGTCCCAAGGCTCAAAACCCATTTACAAGTAGAACTTGAGATGCATGACATTACATCAATTGAAGTAGCAAGACGAAAAGCAAAAACAACCGAAAAGAAATTCGAACAAATATTTTGGTCAAAATCCGAAAAACCATATTCAAGACAAAGAATACCCCAGTATGCAGACGCAAACAATACAAGATATGTTCCACCACATCGTCGTGAAGATGAAAAATCTAATGTGGAAACACAAAGGATAAAAGAGGGTACATGCAAACACTATGGTGAGAAGTGGGATCCCAAACATAGATGTGCTAAAGGAAAAGAACCAAAGAACGTATATAATTGTGAAGCAACCAATGATTCAAACAGTGAAGATTCTGACATAGAAGAAACAGAAGACGCCCCAGAATTAGATGACGGAAGTATTCCGCAAGTGTCATTATCAGCGATGACAGGTATATCACAACCTCAGACCTTAAAGTTAAAAGGACACATAAAGAAGAACAACGTAGTGGTTCTCATTGACTCTAGGAGCACACACAATTTTTTAGATGCAACCGTGGCAAAGAGACTCAATATCTTTTCATTTCCCTTACCAAACATGAAAGTGATGGTAGTTGATGGTAAGAAGATTGTAAAGGTGGGGAAATGCCATAAGGTTAAATTGCAAATTCAAGACTTCAGTTTAGAGTCCCCGTTCTTCACGGTACTGTTAGGAGGAGTAGATGTAGTCTTAGGTATCCAATGGCTATGAACTTTAGGTACTTATGCTGCCAACCACCAAGTACAATTTATAAAATTCAAATGGGGAGGTCAGAAGTACAAATTACACGGATTCCAAGCACCAGAGAATCAAATTGTATCATCATCTCAGATGATGAAGATGATTCGAAAAGGAGCACCCGCTTATGTAGTACAATGTCACCAATTAGAGATGTTATCTGCAAATATGACTAGTGAAGAGTCACCAGAGATACAATATCTAATTCGGAAGCATGAAAAATTATTTCAAGACCTACCTATGAAGATGCCGCCTAATAGGGAAATTGAGCATACAATAGAAGTCAAGGCAAGATCAGACCCTGTCAACATCAAGCCATACCGATATCCACATCACCAAAAAACGGAAATTGAGAGATTAATCCAAGACCTTTTAAAATGTGGGATCATCTCGAAAAGTAAAAGTCCTTACGCTGCTCCAGAGGTATTGGTAAGGAAGAAAGATAGTTCATTCAGGCTATGCATTGATTATAGAGGATTAAACAAAATAACAATCAAAAACAAGTTCCCAATCCCCTTTATCAATGAAACGTTGGATGAGCTACATGGCGCAAAGAATTTCTCAAAATTGGACTTAAGATCAGGCTACTATCAAATTAGAATCAGATTAGAGGACATACCAAAACGACATTCCGAACACACGAAGGTCACTATGAATTTAAAGTAATTCTGTTTGGATTAACCAATGCACCAACAACGTTTCAAGCAACCACAAACGAATTATTTCGTCCACATCTTAGGAAGTTTGTATTAGTATTCTTTGACGATATTCTAATTTACAGTAAAACTTGGAAGGAACACTTGCAACATTTGGACAAAGTTCTTACACTACTTAAAGAACACCAATTTTACACAAAAAAATCAAAATGCATCTTCGGAAAGGAAGAAGTAGAATACCATGGACACATTATATCCCATGAAGGCGTAAAGGTGGACCCTATTAAAATCAAAGCTATAAAAGAATGGACCAAACCTGTCAATATATCCAAGCTAAGAGGGTTCTTAGGTTTGACTGGATATTACTGAAGATTTATTAAAAAATATGCACATATAATTACACCTCTGACAAATCTTTTAAAGAAGAATTTGTTTCTATGGGATGACGAAGTAGGAAGGTGTTTTGAAAAATTAAAGGAAATTATGTCTAATGCTCCCATATTATCAACACCAGATTTTTCTAAACCATTTATCATTGAGTGTGATGCTTCCGGATTCGGTATAGGTGCAATATTAATGCAACAAGGACATCCAATAGCTTTTGAAAGTAGGAAGCTCAACAAAAGAGAACGCCTCAAATCCACATACAACAAAGAAATGCTCACTATCATGCACACACTAGCTAAGTGGAGGCAATATCTTTTGGGAAGTAAGTTTTCCATTCGAACAGACCACAACAGTGTCCAACATCTCCTTCAACAAAAAACACTTTCTGAAGAACAACAAAAATGGATTGAAAAAATTTGCTGTTTTTGACTTGGAAATACTACATAAAAGAGGTAAAGAAAATGCAGTAGCAGATGCCTTATCCAGGAAAGATGAAGAACCAACACTACTTGCAATTTCGGTTGTTGTTCCTGAGCGGCTTAATGAAATTCGAAGTGAGTATGCCAAGGATCCAGAAATAACGACAATAATCAATAACCTTCCCAACAACTCAAAATTTGAGTGGAAGAATGATATACTATGGTACAAGGGAAGAATCTATCTAAATACAAAATCTAAGTTTAAGTTTCAGATACTCAAGGAATCACATGACTCACCGTTAGCTGGACATGTAGGATTCTTTATGACTTACTACAATGCACGTCAATCCTTCTTTTGGAAGGGAATGAATCGCGATATTCAGAAGTATGTAGTAGAATGTGACACATGTCAAAGGAATAAAAGCGAAAATATTATGACACCGGGATTACTTCACCCTTTAAACATTCCAAATCAGAAATGGGAAGAAATATCGATGGACTTTATTGAAGGATTACCAGTATCTGAAGGCAAGGACAAGATTTTCGTAGTAGTTGACAGACTCACCAAATATGCTCACTTTATGGCAATAAAGAAATCATACTCAGGAAAAGAAATCACTGAAATATTTTGCAAAAATATATATAAGTTACATGGTTTTCCGAAAGTCATTGTGAGTGATAGAGATGCCAAGTTCAAGGGTAATTTCTGGAAGGAATTGTTCAGCCATATAGGAACCTACCTAAATATGAGTTCTGCTTATCACCCTCAAACAAATGGCCAAACATAGGTTGTCAATAAATGTTTGGAGGCCTACCTACGTCGCTACGCTACAGAAAAACAAAATAAGTGGGCTCAATGGTTACATCTTGCTGAGTGGTGGTATAATTCCACTTATCATACATCAATGAACCCTCGAAATGGAAGGATATAGCTATTGTCCAGACAAATCTACCTGCTGTTAAAGATCAACTAGAAGAAACCAAAAAAATCATCCAAATATTAAAAGAAAACTTGAATAAAGCAAGGAATCGTATGAAGCAACAAACAGACCGTAACAGAACCGAAAGAGACTTTGAAGTCGGAGAATGGGTGTTTGTCAAGCTCCAACCATACAAACAATTATCCTTAAAACAGTAAGGAAAAAACAAATTGGCACCAAAGTTCTATGGACCTTATCAGATCAACAAAAGGATTAGCCAAGTTGCGTATGGTTTAAGCCTTCCATAGATAAGTTGTGTTCACAACGTCTTCCACGTATCTTGCCTTAAAATGGCACTGGGCAACAATCAATCAGTGCAAACAACGCTTCATCCCTAGATGATGAGGGAAGAGTCATTCTAGAACCAGAAGGTATTCTGTTTACTAGAGAAAGAAAGCTTCGACATCGTACTATCAAGGAATATCTGATCATGTGGAAGGACTTACCGAAGAAGAAGCTTCTTGGGAGAATGAATCATTTTGTCAACAAAATCCGTCATTACGTATGCTTTGAGGGCAAATCATGTTTTCGAGAGGAAGGCAATGTTATGTAAAAATTAGTTAGGGTTATGTAAAATTAGATTAGCTGTAGTATTTAGGCAAAAGGGCATGACCAAAGATCATGCTCTTTCACCAAGAGGCACCAAAGGTTATATATAACCAGGCTTCTCTCTAAAAATTTAATCATCAATTCAGTATTCATTTATTAATAAGATATATATATATATATATATATATATTTTCTG
This sequence comes from Pinus tabuliformis, assembly GCA_031772625.1. Classification (NCBI taxonomy): domain Eukaryota; kingdom Viridiplantae; phylum Streptophyta; class Pinopsida; order Pinales; family Pinaceae; genus Pinus; species Pinus tabuliformis. The sequence continues at coordinate 59,486,849 of CM062804.1, read as the reverse complement.
TTTATCAAGAAGTTTTCACTTCATTTTATCTGTCAAAAGAATATATGATCAATAGGACATGTTGAAGCTGCACAAGGAATACTGTTAAAGTGCCCAATTAAATAAATCTGACAGTTTGAAGGGATGCCCAACTTTTGGGCTATGGTGAAGAAATGCAAGAAATACACTAATAAAACTGAAATGGATGGAAGTGGGCAAAAGGTTCTGCTTAAACACAACACATTTGTGCAATTATATGTTCTTTAACTAAAAACTAGTAATCTTTGTTTTAGATATCAATTTGGTTGTTATTTTATTGTGATAATTCTATTGATTGCTTTGTACCGAGTTTGGTTGCTATGTGAGAAACTGCTGGGAATAAACTGCATAAAGCTGGGATAGATCTGAATCACTGGCGATTGTTTTCTGGCCACAAAACACATTGTTTTGCCAAATTATGTTTTCTTGAATTTTGATCCTTCACTGCTTTTCAAACAAATTCTAATGAAGAGTTATTAAAATAGGAAATATTGAATTGTTTCTCACACATGATATGCTTCAATGTTACTAAATGCACAATTAGTGAATAATGTTCGACCTCCCAAATCAATAGACCTCATAAAATACCAAACACATATGCTTACATATATTTGAGATGTTTGAAAAATAATATAATCCCTTTAAACATAACAATTCATTCTTCATGTAACCATAACAAACGATCTCCTAAACCTTCACAATTTTGAGTAAGCTATACACATGAGAAAAAAGAACAACTCACTGATGGGTGATGCTTGACTTTCTCTGTATTTTGGTGGCTCCAAACTGCCCTACTAACTCCCAATTCTCATCACGGGCATGCTTCATGCTGGGCTTGGTTCACACTTCTGCTGTGCACACTGAGTACATAATATCTTTTCCATGCATGGGGTTGAGCATTTACTTCATGCTCGGATGACTTATTAGATTAAATCACCTGTTGTCTCCTCACCTTTTTCTCCATGGCGGTTCCTCCCCCATATGACATGATTACCCTTCCTGTGAATTACAGCTACAGCAGGGTGGTTGCTAGCTTAGCACAATGGCTCCTTACCGGCAGCTTGTGGATACATTCTTCTCATGGTCAGCAGCAGCCTCTTATCTCAAAATGACAGGCTGCTCTTCTCCTTATCCCTTTTGGCAGCTCACTTGTGTAGACTCATTGGATCTGTTCCCTTCGCTGGTTTCTTCCAAATTGACATGACTTCTCCAGCATTTATCAAATCCCAAACAAACTCATGTCAAGGCTGACTGCATTATGGAATTGCAGTGTAATAACCTGCTCTGTGCTCACAGCTCCCTTTCATCGCATTCCCGGGTGACATTCTGCAATGGGGCCACCATTAAACAATTTTTGGGCTCTAGATTAGTGCTCACATTCACGCACTGTCTTCTTAACAGAGTTATAGTGCAAGCATCTTGTGACAGCCCCAACCCGGGTTTCCTCACAAAAATGCAACATATATTTTATAAAACAAATTAGAAAGGTCTGAGTCAAAACGGACATGGACTCCAGAGCTGAGGAGGTGGCTTGCTTGGGATGTATGAGACTTCCTTGTGAAGGAATCCTGGACTGTTTGGGACAGCCATTAAAGGCTGTTTGGTGTATGTTTTAAAAGGACTGGTTCTTGAATTAAAATACAGGACTGGTTCTTGAATTAAAATACAGGACTGGTTCTTGAATTAAAATGGGCTGCAAAGAGAAGTACACAGGCCCATGTGCTTGAGAACCTCAGCAAGGCAAAAGGACAGGAAAAAATTTATGAAGACTGGAGATCTGTGCAGTGCAAGGATGAGGAAGTAAATCCCTGCACAGAAAGGGAAGCAGCAGAGGAAAATAGGGTTTTGACCTCAGAGAGATGATCATTCGCTCATTTACTGATTGAAGGCAGAGCATCCATTGGAGCAGGTTTCAGCAGGGAGCAGCGCAGAAGAGAAGAGAAGCAAAGAGGATTGGGTCTCAGGTTCCTTGAAGACTGTGGGTCGAGATACTAGTCCCTGGAGGCTGTGGGTTGAGATAAAATCCCTGGAGCCCTGTAATAGCTTGGGTTTCTTGGAGGTTTTGGGTTGAGATAGAAATCTCTAGAGCCCAATAACAGCTTGGGTTTTCTGGAGACTGTGGGCTGGGATAGAATCTCTAGAGCCTTGTAACAACTTGGGTTCCTTGGAGGCTATGGGCTTAGATAATAGTCTCTGGAGCCTTGGACAACTTGGGAAGAGACCTATAATAGTCTCTGGAGCCTTGGACAACTTGGGAAGAGACCGATAATAGTCTCTGGAGCCTTGGACAACTTGGGAAGAGATCAGTCTTTGAGTTAATATCTGTGGATGACTATCTCTGTGGAAGTCGTCCTTGAAGATCTCCCCATTTATGTCCTTGGTTTTAGCAGTGGATTCTAGACTTCTTGGGAAGTAGGTGGTAGACCTCTGGATTCTCTGTATTGAGGAGAGTTGTAGCGGGCAATTGGCGGGATTGAGGAAAGAGGTCCTCTGGAATCCCTGTTCAGCTGGTAGATGGTGATCAATCCATTGAGCAAGCCCCTCAGTCTCTGGAATCTAGCTCAGGGGTGACAATTGCAAGTAAGCTTGATTGCGGCTGTCTATGGTTGGGTGGAGAGTCCTTGTCCCAAAATTAGTTGCCTTGAAAACTACAAGATAAGTGTTCTTATGTATCTGCAATGCCCATGAATATATGGTTGCATTTCTGGATTGAAATGGTATTTGTAAATGAATTGAATATCTATTACATTTCTGATTTTAACCTGGTATTGCAGAGAATCCATTAGGACTACATTAAGTCTGTCATTTTGAATGGTATAACGTGCTTTGTCTATCCTTAACAAGCAATATTATGTTACATTTTTGGGTTGAAATGCTGTGCTTATGAAATTCATGAATGTGCTTTTGCATGACTGGATAAATAACATATACCATGAAGCCGAGAAGGCGTTACAAAGATCTATAAGAACCTGTACAGATACATGACAAAGACTGGCATAAGAGTCCCTCTTATTAGTGAATAATGATTACATTGAGGATGCCTTTGTTAACAGGGTTTGTGCATACAGATATAGATGCATAAATATATATCAATACTGGTTATAAGCTCGTGCTTCAAATGATGAGGCATTATGCTAATGTGGAGGAATCACTCCTTTTTTAAATATAATGACCCGTGACTTTGAATCAAGGGCTTCCCCAACCTTGAATTTTAAGCAACACGTACTCTTGCTTCGTCGACGCTGTTGGTGACCCACCTCATATTGGACACCATTGTCTGTGCCATGCCTTGGGGCCGAATGCCCTAGAGGTCTTTGACAAGCACCACAGTGTAGCTAGTGAAGGTGCTGCAAGCTATTGGATCGCCAGGAACCATTGGAGGTTCCTTGGCGTGTGGCAGGAGAGGTGGAAGTGTGAAAATTTGGATGCCCCAATTTCAACTACAACAACTAATTACGTTTCTTCTATTTGTTAATTACTGAACAAAATTATTTACTGTTTCTACAGTAAACACCAAAACTAATACAATGCAGCGTTCACCATTTAAATAAAATGCGGAAACAAGAATCTGAACAAGAAAGAAATGCACAACACGTATACACATTTATTTTTGGATAAATGTCCCCGAAAAAACCCAATGCAGGAAAACCGGTGCAACAAATCTGAGGGTTTTATTGTTATTCAATAGTAATTTTTGAATACAATTTCTGGATGCCTTCCCGAAAATCCAGTTACAGAGAATATCACTGACAGAGAGATAAGTGAGGTTACATCACACTATCACTGGAAATCTTGGTTGATCTAGCCACTGAATGAACTGCCCTTGGTTGCCTCTGCGCAGTCACTGCATCAACCCAATGTCACAACCTCTGGGGATAGTGTCACCCCTTCAGTTGATCGATTTGTTGCCCAAGAACTTCGATCTTCACTTTCTGGTCTCACACCTCGGCTTTCGACTTCTAATATCGATTCCTCGGTGTTGACCACTACGTGTCAACGACCCATAGCAGTACACCTCTTTTTTTTCGCAAAAGGGATAGCACTTGATCGATGTGTCCATGCCCTCCAGCTATCATCACCAGCTTGATTTCCAAGATGTTATGTAAACTCTTTCTGCATGTGTATAATGTAAATAATCTCAACAAATCCGCGTCATGTATGTAACGACTTAGGTAAACCTAATTTTCTAGTGACGATCTCCATTTTGGGAGGTTTTTTGTGTCACCGATCCATTCTCGGATGGTCGACAAAGTTTTCCTCTAGTCTTATCCCAAATCTAGAATGGATTTTGTTGCTAGGATCTGAGACGAGTCCTAGTGTTCTAGATTGAGTTTACGTATAAGTGATTTGGGAATAATCCTAACTATTTGGTTAGGTATTTTATTACAAATTGCTTGGCTGCTGGATTATATTTGTGCTGCGGAAAAGGTTGGTATGTGAGGGTTTTTTACAAATGGGTTTTCCCTCTTATAATGTAAAAAATATGAAAACCATGATGTAAAGTGTCTTGAGGGTTGGAAAAATAATTTATACCCTCGTAGGTTAATTAATTAAATTTTCTGGCCAAAAATTAATTAAATTCCTAAACCAGAAATTTAATTAATTCTAGGTCCTAGGTAAATTTAAATTCTCCAAAGGAAAATTCGTCGATCCTTAAAAATTAAACTTTAAAAGGTCTTGGGACTAAGGTAAATTAATTATTTTGCTAAATTGTAAACCTTTGATTCGTGGATGTCAAACTTTTGGGGAAATTAACTCAAAATCTTTATTTTTGAGTAAATTAAAATGCATTTAATTACAAATTTCCAATTTCCCAAAAAATTTAAATATTTCGAGCGATGAGATTAAAAGAAATTTTAACTTTCATCAATGTTCGAGATTGCTTTGACGAGGATTACTCGAAAGTAGTTGGAGGATTTATCTTTAAATAGGAGGTCATTTGTCAGTGACACATTCTACCTTTGAGTTGTGTGCTTAGCAAGAAGCTCTTGTGTGATCTTTTTCTGGATAATAAAGAAAGACTTTGGGGTTAAGTTCTGCTGGTGTTACGCTTCATGGAAATATTGTAAGATGTGTTGTTTTGATGCATAGTTTTTTCTAAAGCCATTGATGATAGCTTCTAAAGTGTGATTTGAGTACAAGTATCTTTCTCAGGTGCTGGGGTTGGAATAATAATCTAAATCTTGAACGTAATAGCAGGTATCTCTATTTGTCTGAGTTTTATTATTATTTTCTCGCTCTATTATTAATGGCTAGATCACATTTTACAGGGAAATCTTGATTTTAGATCCGCGGGCGTTAGGGGAAGTTTTTAGTTGGACTAGCCAACTCCCGATTCTTGTTTTCTGAAGAGCCCATTAAAATTAATCCCGGGCTTATGATACAATTTTTTTTTATTGTTGCATGAGGGTTTCGAGTTAGCACCTTTAAAATTTAAAAATCTTTTAATTTAGGTGCGGCATAATGGTAGATCTCGCTGATTAGAGCCTGCAGTTTGTAAATTCTGTAATTATTTTTCTAACATGTATTTTTCTAGGTTTTAGTTTTTATCACTGTATATATGGTTTGGGTGTTTTCTGGTTATTGTGCAACTATAGATCAAAGGAAGAAATTTGTGTAGAGTCCAGATCTAGGCCATGGAGAGTAAGATTTGGATCTCTAGGATTTATCAACATAATTTTGCAGGGATATTATTCATATTTTTTGCAGTCCCAGGGTTGTAAAATTCTTAGATCTGGAAATTTTCATGAGGGTTTCAGGGATAACTCTGAAGCAAAAGGATTCAACGTTTTAATCATAATTTCTAAAAAATTTTCGAAGGGTTTTTTTTGACTAACTTTTATTTGTTGATTAGGTTTTCGATTTGCTGCAAAATTTCGAATTATTTTATTATTATAGAAAAAACCCTTTCCTTTTCTTCGCTCCTCTTGCTGCCTGCGTTTTTCATTTTCCTCTGCGTTTTCTGCTCCATTCCAAGCCCTAGCCGTCTTCTGTTTCCTTGTGTTTTTGCTGCTTCGAGTTCCTTAATGTTGTCCTCTCCTCCATTGACTTGCAAAATCGTTGTTCCTCCTCCCTTCACCTTTGTCCTCCTTTCTCCTATCTTTTTTTAGCTGCCCGCAGGCATCTCCTCCTTATCCCTTCTCGCTGCTAGCATATGCTCTTCACTGTGTTTGCCTCTCATCTCCCTCGTTGCCATCTCTCTCAGCCCATCTCCTTTCCTTCCTTGTGGATCCTCCCATCGCTACCTTCAATCCCTGTGTGTTCCTCTGCGTATCCTCTGCTCCTATCTCCACTTGCCTTACCCTCGCTCTCCTCTACCACCTGTTACAACTCTTACTCCAACATTCCAACAATCTTCCACAAATGTCTTTCATAGTCGCTGCTCCTATCGAAGTTTCTGCCACTGTCTCCCTCTTCCAGGTGCCTTCATCTTTGCCGCCGCCAACCTCAACCTGCACACACAACAAAACAAAACAATCGACCCCCTTATTGCTTTATGTTTGGGTATTCGTAGGGTTTCTTTTGATTTCGTTTTAATTTGATTCTTTTTATTCATTTTTTTATTTTATTTTAAATTAGATTTGTATTATTTTCGTTAGTTAGATTTTATTTTATGACTATTTCGATTGTTTTACTTTTTTTTTATGCCTTTGTGTTTTGATTTTTTGGATTTTGGATTTTTGATTATTTTGATTTCATAAAAAAGAAAAACATTTAAAAACATTAAAAAATCTAGAAAATTTAAAAATTTGTTTGGAATTGGTAATGAAATAAATCAAATGGTGTACTTAAGCTTTCACATCAAAAATTTTAATGTGGCCTATGGCCCTTTAAAATTTCAATTAACCCTTTTGATTTGTTTACTTTTGTCACATTAAAAATTTATTCCCATCATTTTACCACATTAAATTAATTTCCTAAGGGATAATTAAAATTAAAATTTAAAGTTCCTTGGTGTCATTGGTGTTAAATGTAAAATTTTAATTTTTGTCGTATTGATTTCTCTATTGGCAAGTGTGATTAATGTTTTAAAAATTATATTGCCTATAGGAGAATGATAAATTATTCTAGATCTGGGCTATTAGTGAAAATCATTTTAAATATGGAATCATTGCTTAGCATTTAAATTTCATAATTCCTCGTATCATTTAATTGCCAGAATCTCTTGCATGATAAAGTTTTGGGCATTGACATTTAATTGTTCATGATCGTCGTTTTCATCACATTAATAAATTGCTCTCGACAACTTGTTTTTATTTAGTCTATTGTTAATTGAATATAAGGGCATTGGTCTATAATCATTTCTATCTTGTGGTTGTGTCTCAGTCATATTAGTGTTTGATCTATTCATCTCAGTTAACTAGGACTCATTTACATTCGTCAAGTTGTTCATATTTAAGTCTCCTAGAGCCTGTGTGTCACAGGTTATTCTAATTCATTCACCCTAGCGCCTAACCCCCTTGACTTGTCTAGGAGAGTGTCTAAGTGGAGTAAGGATTAGAGTGATAGCCCTTACTTTGAGCATTGTCGCGGTGCCTATACACTTTGTGCAACAACACCCAACAAATTTTTAGACTTCCTTAAGGCTTTGCGCTGCCTCTACGTGGCCTTGCGTCAGCCTTTTTTGGCTTTGCGCTGCCTTTCTCGGATCTCTCTCTGCCTTCTCTGCTAAGTATTCTCTAACCGGGAAAGATTTCCCTTCAGATACTATCCCTGCTCCTCACTACGAAAGATCACTATCGAAAATCTCATCGACAACTGCTTTGCGTCAGAAAATTGAACTGTTGATCTCCACTCTGTGTGTTCTCCAAGTGCTCATTGATGTCCTTCTTATAATCCTCCCGTTGAGAACCAACGGCCCATTTTAGATTCTAATCAATGGCTCAGATCATTTGGGCTCGATCTCCGTCTTATTCTAGAAGTTTCACCCACAGTTTAGATTAATACCCATTAATTATTTTAATTTCCTAAGTTTAGACTTAGGGTCCCATTAAAAATAATTAATTATTTTAATAAAATCGTCGTCAGGTGGAATTTCCCAAAACGATTTCTGGGTATTGGAGAATGCATGTGTCTAAGCCTCTTTGCAAGTTTTGAGGCTTAGAGCACATCTGATGCTACCAAAAATCAACAAGAAGGCCTTCAGTAGTTCGTTACCTGTCCACAACAGAGGGCGACCGAAAGATTTCCAGTGTCGGCATGCGTGGAATCACCTGTCCCTAAACGGGGAATATCCGAAGGCCATGAACTCTTTGGAGTGGCTTCAACCCAAGCTTAGGAGGGGTAGCGCCAACAAATGCTTCAATAAGCCACTATTGTCATTATCGAACGTTGGAGTAGATCTTGATGTCTACAAAACCATTGTTATGAATAAAATATATATATAAAAAAATAATAGAAATAATAATAATAATAAAGAATAATGATTAATTAACTAATAATTAGTATTGAAGAGGCATGTCCCTAAGGACATGACCATTTGTGAAAGGGCATAAGCCTAGGTATATATGTTGGCCCTCATTTGTAACATTCTCATTATATCATATTCTTATTCAATACATTTTATATATCTTTGTATCCTCAATGGATATCTTCATATTCCAAGTCTTTTGGAGTGTTTAACCTACTATTATGAACTTTGTTCGTAACATTGGTATTAGAGCATTTACAAACTGTGTTTGTAACAACCATCGTGGTTGAGCCATGGTCTAACAGACCAGGGAAAGGCTATAGGCACAGAGAGGAGGCAGGCTTTGTTGATAACCATTAAGACTAAGATCAAGCAAGTTGCTCACGGTCTGAAGAGCTCTATCTACTCTGGCCATGGCAGAGACCGAATGGGAGAAGCGTTGCGACAGAGTTAGACAAAGGTTTAAACTTATCAATGAATCAGATAACCCTTAGCCTTCAATTTGAGGAAGAACCCTAGTTGTAGAGGCTTGATATTGGCACACCCAGACTCCCCCTTATCACTATTGGTCGATCAGAAGGTGACATGGCCTGGAGTCTCTATCCCAGAAGTTTAATTTGCATAGCAAAAAGGGATTGGCAGGGATGGCGTCAACCAGGATACGTTGGCAGACATGCCAACCCGATAAGCACGCCATTGGCTGAGAGGTGGACCACTTTACAAGTTGGCTCGGGAGAATCGTTCTCGATCATTCATGAAGATGCATGAGAAAAATGCACAAGTATGATAGGGCACGGGGCCATCTCGACTCACAACTCGGGGGCAGAAGGCATTTCCATTGGCTAGAGCGGAGCCCACCATTCAGCTCATCGCACAAACCAAAAGATCCTGTAAATTTTAAAAAGGGAACTGTAGTGGGGCATGGGATGATGTGAGGCCGGGCCAAGTCGGCCTGCAAGCAATCTACGATGCGTTGTGATTGATGCAAAGAGGACCCAATTGCCAAGTCTGCCCAATGGTTTTAACCTCGGAGCAATTATCAGCACACACGAGAAAGGGAGCTGGGTGAGTCAGCATGGGGTACTGTGGAAGTGAGATGATTATGCACCAATCGGGAGCATGAGACATGAGGAGGAATGGCCCACTGGCCACGTGGCTCGAAGGCCATACTGCAAAAGTATTAGTTAACAATATAAAGGAGCGATAAGGCTAACAGGGCGTCAGGCCAGCTGGGCCTACAGTCGGAGGCGGAGGATGATCCCATTGGTTGGGAATGGAGCCCACGAAGCATCTCATCTTGCTGGCCATTACTGGGATTTCAAAAGAGGAGGTTACGTAAAGCGTCGAGGTGGTAGCATCAGGATGATGTATCTTGGAGGGACCCACACTAGTTGAATAAAAGAAGCAACACGAAGGAGAGTGTCGAGATGATGAGCATCAAGATGACGCGGTGTAATAGCCATGTGGGCCAATTGGAAGAGGGGCATGTGAAAGGGAATGGCCCACATTTTCTACGTGGCCCAGAGGTTCCATCCCGGAGGTGCGCGCATGGGCAACAAAGTGAGCGCTGTGATAATGCATATGGGATGACGTAAGTTAGTTGTGTTGGTGGAGCATGTACTTGGATTGGTGGAAGGGTGGCCCCATCTGACAGGGCATCCCGACGAATGGCCCGAAAAGTATTAAGAGGTGCAACAAAGAAGGTTGTTGGGGCAAGGGAGTCGAGGTGACTTGGCTCAGGCTATAGTGGCAAATGAGAATTGGAACGACAGACCAATGGGAAGGAGGTTGCATGAACCCACTATACACGCAAGCTTGTTATTAAGTACCTGACGGTTAACAATGGAGCGCTTAGAAATTGCCAGGATGGGTAAAATGGAGTAACATGTCTCAAAGGGACAACTTGGAGGCCTAAGGAGGGCTATAGTGGAAACGTTGGAACGACGGGGTTAATCATAGCCGTTAGGTTTGGTTGGGCGCAGCAGCGCGATATGTTTATATACATGTATTTAAATGCTGAACTAGGGGCTTGAACAAAAAAACAACAAAAAATTATTACCCCATTCCTCTAACCTTACTTGAGGAGTTGGGTAAGCGGGTAGACACCCCACGGGTAAGCAAGTGGGCTGGCATTTGTTACACATCTGATCCTGTGATCTATCCACAAAACAATACGAGGCTTTAATTGGAACTTCAATGGGACAATTTACCAGAATTTTAAATCTCTGTTGATGAAGGAAACAATGAATGCCAGATCTGTCTAAAAAACCTGAATCATTCAACAGCCAAAGGATGCCAGCCACACATGGCTGAGCTTGGGTTGTTGTGCCAGAGATCAGTCCATGCTCCAGAAGTTTAATGGTCTCAATCAACATTGCTTCTAGTTTCTATACGTCACTCTTGCATACTAGTGAGTGCCGATATGACAATAAGGTGGCCCGCACCAATTTGGATTGTGATCTGAAAAACAAGTCGAGCTAGGGCACTTGATACTAGCTGTAGATGGAGAAATTCCACTGTAAAATCCAAACAACCAATGTGACCCAAAGCAATCTAGCAATGGCTGCTAAACAGATCTGCACTCTCCTGGTGTCACTCATGCTAATTTTCCACAATCTTGTTACTGCCTATGCCAGCAAACAGACACTGCTTCAATCTGCAAAATGTTCTTGTAGTGCTGTTGTAGCTTGCATGACAGACTGACATACTAAATTCTCACTGTCAAAAAACTCACAGAACTTGCCTTACATCCATCAAACTTTTCTGCTCTACAACCTCATACCACCTTCAGCAGAGGACAGGCTGTTATATCAGTGTTGTTAAAATCGTGATATTATCGTTTTTTCGTGTTTTTTTCAGCAAAAAGATAAAATCGCGCTTAGCACTCGGAATTTTTTTTTGCGATTTTTCCATAAAAAATCACGATTTTTCCATAAAAAATCGCGATTTTTTGGGGAAAAATCGTGGGAAAAAAAATAAATAAATAAATTTGAGGGGGAGGAGGTGACCCAAGCTACCCCTATCACAAGTAGAGGATGTGGTCTACCTCCTGTAGCTCCTAGTTCTTCAGCTTCTAGAGCACAACAGACTCCATAGTCTATTGCGGCCTGCCAACTCCACCGACATCTACATCTAGAGGGGCAAAGGAAATCAGTAGTATTAGACTTTAGTTATTTGGTTCATTTCATTGTATATGACATTATGACTCATGATATGAGATACATTATTATATTTTTTGTTGATATTTTGAGGTTGAGTTGGGACTCGGGAGTCAGGACTTACTATTCAGGACATGATTCACTGTTATGTGTGATTTTAGCACTAGAAATGATATTAAACATCTTATATATTAGTTCTTTTATCATATTTATGTGTCAATGTATTTATTTTATGTTGTAGATGGTTTAGATATTAAAAAAATTGAAAAAAAATGAATATTTTTGTACCAAACGATTTTTTCCCGATTATTACAATTTTTTCCGAATTTTTCCTCGCGCCGATATTATCCCGATAACAATTAATGCAACATTGTGTTATACCAATGAACAAGGCAAAATTAAGTTGCAGGGTACATAGTTTGACTGCTCTTGAGATGCATCTCTGATAGCATATTATGATTCTCAAAGATGGATGGTGGGCCTTCCCTTATGATTGGCTTTCTTCGGGGGCCCTTCTGGCTCAAGATGCACAGTTAGGTTTTATGGTAGCCAGATCTTGGAACTTGGGTTTAGTGAAGTCAGTGGTGAAACTTCCTTGTGCCCTGAGATTGTCAAATGAGCCAATGGTAACTGAGCAGAACATTGGTGTTTAGAATCGCCCTTAAACGTTGAAACTCGCCTTCATAAGAAGATCCCAAAGAGCACAAAGTACTGCATGTGTGCAATGTGCGTTTTGTGCATGTCTAGAATGAGGTTAGAGCCTCACCAATATATGATCTTAGGGTTGACCTTTCATACCCGAAAGTGTGGCAATAACCACAGTAATTGCTAAAGTGGTTAACTGTAAATGGGTTGGTCGCAAGGGTCCCACAAAGCTCCTCAAGTTGGGTTTACATTAAATATTCCCACAGTCTGTGTTTTTCACAGAGTGAGTGTTAAGTGTACATTGTTGACTGATCAAGATTTTGTATTCCTTTGTCATGGTGACTAAGAATCTTTGGATGGTCTTGGGATATTCAGTCCTTATTTGATTTGATTATTGCAGCTATACTTTGAAGAGAGGATGTGTTTTCTATCTTATGGTTTTGTGGTATGAAGGCTTTCATCATTTCTAAGTTAGTGTCAGTTTACCTGTTTGAGTATTTATTACTTTCAGTATTTGTTGTGCTTTGACACTTGATCTTAGCCCTATTTAATGTCTTTAAGATCACTGAAGAGGGAATTAGAATGTATTTTAAGCTCTTTAGCTTTTACATTATGCATTGCACTTTCTTTTCAGAAAAATTAGCACTTAGACATTTTTAATTGATTCCAGTCTTTTAAGCTGGCATACCTAAGAACATAACTAAAAATTGGACTTCTTCCTTGTAATCTTGTTGTTCATTTTGACAAGGGTCCATGATTTTTATTGATTGTGCATGAAACCCATGATGTTATTCTACTAATGAAATGGGTGAAACTAGGGATGACAGGTTTCAAATCCATAGTTGTGTAATTCATTGAAACGCATGATGTATGCCAAGGTAATTATGAAATCAACTTTAATATGTTGCTATGTAACTAGGTGAATTTTCTTAATCCAAAATACATACGCTGCACTGTCAGAGTATTAACCGGAGTGCTTTAGCCCTTTTATGGGAAAGCTGTACATGGGATGCCAGTTCTCTTGTTAATTATGAAATATCTAAACACCTGGACCAAGTTCAACTTTACTAGTCAATAGTTTTTTATATTTTGAAAGGCTTATGGTCTTTGTTAATGTGTAGCATCTATATTTCAAGTGTCCTGTAGGTGTGGCTAAAATTTCTATTTTTTCCAATTGATACTTATGTACTACGTGTCTTGTTTCTAATGTTATCTCAATTTCTATTTGTTCAGGAGGCAGTCAAAAGGATGGCAGAGGAATTTCTTTCCTATGTAACAAATGATTATTTCCTTCCAAAGGAAACAACAAGCTTCGTACAAGCTGTTGAAATATCACTGGTACAGTTTCTTGCTTACAAATGGGTGGTTGGTTAATTGTTTGTACAAGATGGTGTGTCAGATCCTTGATAACTTGCAGACTATGGATTTATTTTTGTAATTTGTTGATTAAGATCTTAGAAGTAATTGGTTTTTTATAATTTATTTTTTGATTGGTTGTTATAATTTGAAGTGTAGCAAGGATTAATGTCAACCAGTAGGTCTATTATCTATATTTCTCATGCAAACGTGCTGAAAGTGTGACATGTAATATTCCTTCTTCACAGGAAAAACTGGCATACATGCTGTAAAAGAGAAAGTTGTCAATCTTCTTTTGTATTTGTGCGTGTAAACACATTTCTGCAATAATTTATAGCATATCTTATATTGTTACTTTAATTTGCACTTAAAATGTTAATATTATGTTCATGAGTGAAATATTTTCTTTTAATATTGCTCCAATGTAATATTGTTCTTGCATGTTATTATTTTGACAACAGCCTTATGTAACAATGAAATTCATGTTTTGTGGTATCCAGGCAATGGTAGGTGACCCATTTTGAAATGTTAGCATGGATCGCAGAGGCACTAACATGCATCCATTTAATTTGTGCATGTGAGAATGAGAGTAATAGTTACATAGACAGACAGACCCTTGGGGGTAACAGGGTTTGCTACAAGGGGTGCAATTGGTTTAGGGAGGTGTGTGTGGATGAATACTATTTTCATTGGGTGGTGGGTAGAAATGATTACAGCAGCGGTTGTTTTGGGGTGTGTTGTCAATTGGTTAGATTTAGGGGATGGTTGGTTTGGTGGGTTTTATAGTTGGGTGGGGTGGGGGACGGGATGATCTAGTTTATTCTTTAGATATATTCATATGCAAAATTCCCTTGATGAAAAACTCAGCAGACCTAAGAGAAAGAGTGTCTCAGATTCTTCAAGAACTCAGCTAATCTTCCGAACAGAACGAGTTTTTTTTTTTCAAGTTTGGGTTCTATAGACTTGTAAAGAGGCCCATTGAATTTCTCATCAGTTTGGCAATTCCAATGCATCAATCCATAAAAGTCTCGGTGACTATTCATGGGTCAAAGTTAGACTTGTGTTCAGCTTGTTTCCTATGCTGACCCACCTTTGACTTCGGATTACGTGGCAACTCGACCATGTTTTGTAACAAGGATTATGATAGAGTACATCAGTGCATACATCCTCTGAGTGTTAGATAGTTCAACTCCAAAGATGTCCAGAGCAGGGTGCAGCTGAAGATCTATCCTAAGTTTCTTTCTTTCAACCTTGGATGCTGGTAGCATCCCTGCTCCTACTTTCCCCCGAGGTTCATACAGCTGGACCCCCTGATGGTTCTAGAGGATTCTGATGGTGAGCTAGTGCCCAGTTGACCCCACTTGCCCTCGGCCTTCAGACCAAGGAGGCCCTGGCATGATTGGTGTCATTGACATATCTCTCTCTTTCCTGACAGGCTCTCGGGTTGTCCACTTTTCTAGTCTTGGACAAACTCGCTTAGTATTTTGTATCACTGTACCTTTGTCATGGTTATAAACTTATAGGTATGTGCTTTGAGGCTGTAATACTGTAGGTTTCTTTCTTTATGTTATTTTTGGCATTCTGTAGGAGCTGCGCTTGCACTCCCACATTGTATTCATACTGGGTGTATTCTTCAGTGCCATGATCTATTTGTGTGGTCTTTCGTTGGATGTTAATAAAATTATCTTTTTTTTTTCCTAGTCTCTTAGTGTCTGTGTGTTGACATTTGATTGCTCTAGAGGGTTACTTTTTTATTATTTGTATAAGATATTCTTATGCCTATCTTTCACTTCTAGTTGATAAAGCTGCCTACCAAAAATATAATATAATACACAACACTAGGTAAAATAACAAATTATTAAATAAATAAATGATGAATGGTGCCAAAATTATAAATATAGTTAGGTTTGTGGTACATTAGAACAGTAAATTCATGTATATATTAGTATACTTGAGAATTGTTGTTGCCGTGACAAATACCCTCCAAAATTTTGCCTACACTTGAATTTTGGAGCCTCCTTGCTATCCTATGATCTGTCATCTCCACCGGTTCATGTTCATTTTGTGATGGTGATGCCTTTTTAAGTCCTTTAGGTTTCTTCTGAGATCCTAACGGTTGAAGTCACTTGCTTACACATGCTTAGCTTTTGATGCATCCCAAAGCGCACCCTTTCCTAGTAAGCTTAGCAGTCCATGTCTATCCTTTCAAGATAGGGATTGCAATTTTGGAAGACAGTGCCTCTGCAATCCTTGGTAAAAATGATTGCATAGTCTTTAGTGGCAGACATTACGCAACTCTAAAAAATTGCATAGTCCCTGATGACTGCGCTTGCGTAGTTGACAAGGACAGTGACTGTGCAATCCATGTGGATAGTCAATGCACAATTCCGGTTGAGTCTCTCTCACTCTCAATTGCCAGTGTAACGTCATCCCGATGAGTTTTCTCAATTGCCTCTTTTGCATGCTTTCGCTTTCATAAGTGTCACTTCTACTTTCGCGACTGTTTTTGCCTGCTTTCACTTTCGCATGTGTCGCTCTTGCTTTCTTGAGCTTTCACATGTGTCACTTTCACTTTCTTTAGCTTTTGCAAGTGTCGTTTTCACTTTCTTTAGCTTTTGCGAGTGTCATTTTCACTTATTGTTACTGTCGCAAGTGTCACTTTTGATTGTTTTCACTCTTGTATGTGTTGCTTTCGCTTATCTTCACTTATTTTGTTAAGGCACTTTCAGGTACCACTAGAGGTAGCTCTAGCGCATTCTTCTGCATTAGATGATCTTGTATATCATAAGAATATGTGCTAGACACTCTCCCACAACTTAGGCAGTCGACATTTGTGGCATAGCTTGTACTCAAAGTGTCACAAAGGTATGTTTCAACTGTCGCAGTTAGAAATAAGTGTCGATTTGTTGTCGTTTCAAGGTATGCATGTGGATATTGAGTATTGTGCATTCTCTTGGCTTGTGTTTGATGGTATACATGTGTGTGATTATGTTTTGGAACTTGTTTATATCATGTGTTCTCTCTTGTTCCATTGATCCAACACTCCGCGATTTTTGGGCTTTCCCTTGTCTTCACATTTTCCATATCTAAACTCTCAGCTACTGGATGAGTCCATTGCACATTCTTAGCCAGCAAAGATGCATCCCATACCTCTTACAATTGCACACTATGGTATTCTAAGGGCAAGCTCTTCCACAAACACATTGCGCAACCTGAAGCATTGTCTCTCAAGTCTTACTGCTCACACTTGCTCACTGTGCCCTGAGTTGACTTCTGCTTGCCTCCTTTGCGCATTGCGCAGTTCTAGTGGACAGTGGAGCCTCCTCCTGATCACTGCTGAAGAGAACTGCGCAATTCATTACCTGTCCCTCAATCACTGCACATTCCGCAGTTGCAATTGCTAGTCTTGCCACTCTTGTTGACTGAAACCCCTCATTGCGAAATTCCTTGCATCCTATTGCGCATTGTACAGTTCCAATTGACAGTGGGGTCATCCCTTAGTCCTTGTGAAGCTCGACTGCACAATCCCTGCCTCCTCTTCCTTGAGCACTACACATTGTGCAATCACAATCAATAGTCACTCCACCCTTGTCTCCTAGACAATATGGTCACCCTTTGGTCACTGCTGAGCCCAACTACGCAATTCCTGGTCTCTCTCTCCTAAAAACCTTGCCCACTGTCCCATCACAATCAACACGTTCCATGAGTAGACACAGGTAGAATATATGATTTCCAGACTAATGTTGGCCTGTCATGAGTGGACTTCATTTGTAGGTGTTATCATCTCAACATGGTAGAGTGATGCTCGAGGGAGGTTATCAAGGAGAGGTTACAAGAGAGAACTTGTGAAGAAGGAACAAACGGAAGAATCATCATGAAGGACATGAAGGAATCTTGGACCATGACAAAGAGATGGAAACTCATGCTGACTTGTAAGGTTCCAACACTTATCTAGACCCTTTGTCGGGTGAAAATGAAATACAAGCAAAGATCCATCATGATGAAGTCAAAGACACAACAACAAAGAGAAGATCTTGGCTTTTATGCACTATGAAGTCTTATGTTACTGTCGCCAAGTCATGGCTTCTCAAACTGTCACCACAAAAGTCATGTGTCAATATATTTTGCCACATCACTTGTGGAATGTAATTATGTAATTTCCAAAAAAAATGAGAAAATCTAAAATGTGTGGAAGCCCAAGGGTCCCACATGGAATGTGAAAGGTCATGAAGGAATCTTGGACCATGACAAAGAGATGGCAACTCATGTTGACTTGGAAGGTTCCAACACTTATCTAGGCCCTTTGGAGGGTGAAGGGTCCCACAAGCAAAAATCCATCATGAGGAAGTCAAAGACACAACAATAAATAGAAGATCTTGGCCTTTATGCACTATGAAGTCTTATGTTACTGTCGCCAAGTCACGGCTTCTCAAAGTGTCACCACAAAAGTCATATGTGTCAATATATTTTGCCACATCGCTTGTGGAATGTAATTATGTAATTTCCAAAAAATGAGAAAATGTAAAATGTGTGGAAGCCCAAGGGTCCCACATGGAATGTGAAAGGTCACATAGGAATTTGAAAAGACATAGTAGGAGCTCTAGAGTCATGAGGGAAGTCAAGATTCATATGCAAGGTGGAGAGTCACCTCATTTGTTATAAATACACTCTCATAGCCCAACAAAGGGGACTTTTGGACTTTTAGGCTTTTCACTTTGGCTTCTCTAGCGTGGCATAAGAGAGAAGATCATTCTTTGGAGGAGCAAGTGGTGACTTAATGTTCCACTATTAGGGCTAGTGTGGCAGCATTGTAATTGTGTATCTTGGGACTTTCACTTAATATATGCAGCTCTTAGAGCCATCACACTTTCATGCATATGTTGTGAATTATTATAAGACTATTCTTTCATTGTTGTCAGTGCATGTTTATGTTTACACATAGTAATGAAAATGAACTATTTCGTTGGCTTTAGTACGTATCTTGTTGAATGCGCATTGTTCCTTGCTTTTATGATCATTGTTATCTTGTGAACTACTTTGCAAGTTAATTAACGATTCTTTCCATGCTCTTGTGTGTCTCTTTTAGAATAGTTACCGCTCAAATTAATAGGGGTTCCTAGAGAGATATTACTAGGTCAAGCGGCAACAATGGAGCAATAACTTGCTGCCACCTTAGTTAAAGCTCCTTGCTTTTTATGGACTTTCACCAATGGGAGGAGTCCCGATATTAGGGAAGTCACTAGGGGAAATATATCAATGGTGTAAAGGTAGTGATTCCAAGAGCCTATTCAAAGGAGAGACTCTAATGATAGGGCTTGCTTGATTTTGAAGCAAGATGAATGGCTCTCCAAGAAAGGCTTGAATGAGACCTAGACCTAGGGTTGAGGAGTACCTCTTGGTAAGAAGTGCCCTAGACATAAGTGTCCTAGAAGAATAGGGGTTTTAAGTGTTCCTTGTGAAATTGAAGTGACAAGGTTGCGAGACCATAAAGAAGTCCTAGTAGACCCAAACGAGGTCAAGGGTTGGGGATGGAACTTCAAACAAATGGACTTGACCAAGTGAGGGAGGAGAAAAGGATCAAAGGGATAGGGTTTGTCTTGGATTTTCAATGCAATGAACCCTTAATGAAGGCACTAACCAAAGGAAGCTTAGGGAGAAGTGGTTCTTGAGCTAGGTTTCTGGATAACTTGAGTTTCCTCCATCGGATTGGCTTACAAATTGGAGGGCTTCTCAAGGACGCACCAACACAGTTCTTGACCAAGTTTCATCAAGTTTGGATGGCTACAAAATATTTTGTGTGATGCCTTAGGAAGCCTACTAGGGTTAAGGCATAGAAAGAGAAAACAAATTGAGAAAGATGTTCGTTTTGGTGACCACCTCGGATTAGATTAGTGCCTTGGCTATTGGGAGAATGGAGTCAACTAGATTCAATGTTTAGATATGCTTATGCCCAATCAAGGAGTTCCTCAACAACTTCATATGGCCCTAGAAGCATCAACTTGGTTACTAGGGAAATTTATACTTCTTTGATGCTGCAATTGATGACTTATCAAGGAAATTATGAACAATCATATACCCCTAGGACAATCATTCACTATACTTCGCATGAACATATGAAAAAGCCCTCACAAAGACAAGGTAAACAAATTCACATTTCATTTAAGGCAGCTACATTGACTTCTTGAGTGAAAATTTTCCATACATTATACAAGTGCAAGACATGAGAAATAAACCATGAAAAGACACTTACAAGAATAGTGAAATCTTCCAATCATCAATAGAGACAAAAATCGAAGCTCCAAGGTTAAAGACAAGCTCTTCCAAACATTGAAATGCATCAGGATTCCAATTCGTCCATCAATAAGGTTAGCGAAATTCTTAAGAAGAGATACAAGTTCAAATCCAAGTGATGATCAAATGAAATGATCATCACATCCATATATATCCTCCCTAAGGGGTTCGATTTGCCTAATAAGGCCTAAATATGCCCCAACTAATAAACTAATATGTAAAAAATAAGCCTCCTAAGAGGGCAAAATAATAGATACAATAGATCGAAGGGCCATTGAAGAGGCCTAATGGAGTCCAATGTGTGCCAAGATGAAAGAATGAGCTCCAAACATAGTGATAAGGGGGCGGCCCCTTGATATTTAAGCAAATGACCTGTGGTGCCCCCAAGTGGCTATGGGGGCACAAAACATCCTTAGGGGTCTCCAAATGGATCGAAGAAGCCTATACCCCATCTGTAAGGGCTAGAAGAATAATGCAAGCCCTCCCAATGTCTCTCATGGCGAGACACATCCTCATTTGGGCCCTGGTCAACTGCCAAGTATGTGGTGCAAGAGTGGAGCTGGCTGGGCAAGGTGGTCCAAGTGCATTATCCTCGTCCAATAGGTGGAACACGAGAAAGGAATAAGTGGAACTGAAGGATCACATGAAGTGGCAATTTGCTCTTTGGTATGGTGGAGACCTGTGGTTTTCAATGCTCACGTTACAAATGCCAGTATGACCCTATGAGGGCTTGGAGCCCATATAGGGAGACCAAACCCCAAAGGAAGACCCACTTGCAATCCTGTATAAGATCCAATGTGTCCCCTCACCTTCCAATACAACCAAACATTAGTGCAAGTGAGTGAATGAGCTTACAAATCGTGGAACCAAGTGGATACTTCATAGTGGCAGGCCCTTCCATAATGGCCTCCAAACAAGTGTCTCACTCTTCAAAAAGAAGGTTAACCAAGGACCTTATTCGGTGGGTTTGGCCTCTAAGGGGGTGACATGTCCATGGTAGATCCATCAAATGGCTGGTGGTCTGTGAAATAATGATGGAATGGAGTGGGGTATTAGGGGAAGGCTCCAAGCCACATGCCATAGTACAAGGGTAACTAAAATAAGGGGAGCTTACACTTGGGTATATGAATTTAGGAGAGAGCAACTGTGGTAAATGAGTTACCCCGACCATTGTTTTTCCACCCTTCTTCATATGTCGTTTTCCTTTTATAGATTTTTCTTTTGTAACTGCTCGAGGCTCTAGGGGATGAGAGCATGATATGTAAGATATAGCAATGAGTGCCCCCTTAAGGTGGGGCAGTTCTTGCCCACAAGGGTTTGGGACAGTCATGGGTTCCTTAATGATTTAAGGGGCCAATATGAGGGCCCCTCGGAACTAGGGTGATGGCATGGTGATAGGGGTAGAGCTCATGTATGGCTTTTGCCCACATGCTAAATTTGTATGTCCCGACCATCTTTTGCATTTTATGGTACATTTCTTGTTGAGAGTGGCCAAATTATGTTTTTTTCTTTTTTTTTTTTCTTTTAGTTGCATCAACCTCCGGGGCATCGTTCCAGGCCTGACCCAAAGTGTGGGCAAGGAGAATGGGAGGCTAACTCCTTGTGGACCCAATGGACAAATTGGGACCCAGATGGGAAATATGGTGAATGGGTTATAATGAGTGGAGGGTAGTGATGTATATGGTGTCGGGAAGCGGGCCCACACAACCAAAGTCGGGGCTTCCCATGTAGTGCCACCCTTAAAGCTAGTAGCCAATGAAGGAGATCCCCTAGGACTAGGATACAAGGTTAACCATCAAATTGGATGGAGGAGATAAGAGTACAAACCAAGCCTACCCTTTTCTGCCGAATCCCCCCACTAATCCATGCCCAAAAGTGTCCATGATCATTGATAAGTAAACAAAAACACTCAACTACACAATGAAAAGCCATACCTTTGGGGTTGGAAGGCTCACCTTCAAACATACAACCATATTAGATGGGCAAGGGAGCATACAACTAGCTTAGGTGGTGGGGATAGTTGCACATCGAGCTATCTAGTGGCTGGAAGGGGCTGCTGGCTACTGGCTGAGGACCATCTAGGAGAAAAATTTTCTCCTATGGAAACTACACATGGGTGGTGGGTAACAAGTACTGTTACTTTGTTCTAGAGGCTCACTCTCTCTTACCCTTTCGTGAGAGTACCTTATATGCATTGCAATTGTATGCCTCACAGTGTCAACATGCTTGTTTCAAAGATGGTTTGCATAATCTCTTATGTTGATAATTGCAGCCAAGGCAAATCTCTGAGAATTATGGCAACCGGCCTTATTTTTTGGTTGGGGCTCCTACTCCAAACGGTGTGAGATCTAAGTGGGACTTCATACCGGGGAGACCCCCTTTGTTGGAGGATTTCCACACCGTCAACAAAAAGTAATCTCCCTTAACTAGTTTATGCTAGACAGATGACCCCACTGCTTCTATCTGTATGAGTATGATGCTTCCATGATTATGTTATGGAGCTTTTTCTTTTGGTATTAGAATAAGAAAGAGATCCCTTATAGTATAGACATAGATGGTTTCACAATTATAATATGGGAGTGAGGAGTATTGCAGTGGAAATTATTTGCCAGGCTTATGTGCAGTGGGGTTTGTTGTCACTTTTATCTATGCTGATTGTTTTAATAGTCTGTGATTGGCACAAAAATGTATCAGTAATAATGTTTGTTGATATCTTGTTAATGCTTTTGGCTATTATTGCCTGGAGCCTAAATCTCTCTTCCCTGCATTTAAATAATATGTCAATTTTTCTTTAGTTCTTGAAGGCCATTAGGATTTAAAAAGTTATATCCAATCCTTGCAAATATTCTTTAACAGTTTGCGATCTAACAAGTCCTTTTCTCTCAAGTTTCACCTTCTTCAATTTTATTTTTCTTGGATAGATTTGTTTGTTTATCATAAGATAATTGTTCTCTTTCCTGCAAAGCTCTATGCGAGAGATAATCAACAATTATAATACGGGAGTCAGGAGTATTGCAGTGGGAATTATTTGCCAGACTTATGTGCAGTAGGGTTTATTGTCTCTTTTATCTATGTTGATTGTTTTAATAGTCTCTGTGATTGGCACAACAATGTATCAGTAATAATGTTTGTTGATATCTTATTAATGCTTTTCACTATTATTTCTTGGAGCCTAAATCTCTCTCCCCTGCTTTTAAAGAATATTTCAATCTTTCTTTAGTTCTTGAAGATCATTAGGATTTAAAAAGGTATATCCAATCCTTGCAAAAATTCTTTAACTGTTTGCGATTTAACAAGTCCTTTTCTCTCATGTTTCAGCTTTTCAATCTTATTTTTCTTGGATAGATTTGTTTGTTGATCTTAAGAAAATTGTTCTCTTTCCTGCAAAAGACTCTGTGAAAGATAATCATGTCTTTTATTTGCTTTTCAGTGCTGGGCAGCAGCTGAATCTCTGAAATACAACATTGATCTGGAAAAATCTCTTGAACTTGCCAATGTACATCTGAATTTTGAGTGCAAGAGGGTGGAGGTTGATTCAGTGTACTTAAAATTAAGAGAACAGTGCTTGAAGTTAAGCAGAGATATTCCACACAGTACAGAACAGTCTGGTAGTGGAATTAACATAATGCCTGGATACTCAGCCAGCCAGCAGCATGATGATGAGATGTTTTTACAAGATGACAGGGTTTCTACATCAAGAAGTAATGATAATATCAAAAGCTCAATGCAAACCACATCAATCCAGGAACCAATCAGCACACATAATTCATCTCGATTAGATGATGACCAACAAGTGAGATTGGATACTACTCAGAACACAGAAAGGCGAGAGATGGACAGTCAATATCAAGCTGGATTGGTTATATCTGAACAGGAAAATTCAGAGGCAATTGGAACTGGCAATACACAGGATGTGGAAAAGAATCTGAACCCTCACCCAAAACAATATCTTGTAGATCAGGCTACAAACCAGGCCAATGTAATTCTTCTTGATGAAGTTGGTGTTTCTAATTCACCATCTGGTCCTGGAGTTGACATACTGTCTGAATGTCAACGGGAAACTTTGTCTCCTGGAAAGGTCAAATGGTTGAAAGAGAAAATCCAGGTACGAAAGCATGCCCGACTCAGGCAACAACAGGCTGAAGTGGCAGAATTTTTCACGCATCGTGACAATGAGAGAAAACGGCTCCAGGCAAGTCAATCCATGGAGTGCAATGGTATTAAGAATACTTACAGTGATCCAGAAATCAGAAATGCAAAACTCAGGGAGAAAAATTTACTTCATGTACAAGTTGCTGCACAGCTTGAGGAGCGCTTGAAGAAAGAGTTGGAGGACCTTAAGAAGAAACAGGCTGCCATAAGAGAGAAGGAAAATCGAATATTTTCTATGTGTTTGGAGCACATAAATTCTGGAAAAATATCCAGATATCACTCTGATATAATTGAATCTGGATCAATCCCTGAAGATTTGGAATCTGTGCTTCAAAGCAGTACAGGTGAAGCTTGTGATCCTGTTGGAATCATATTGCCTTCTCCTACAGAAACTGAAAGATTAATTTTAGCATCAACTTCCGAACAGCAAGCTAACGCTTCTCCATCAGAATCACTTATTATATGCCCGGAAAATCAAGTATCTTCAGAGCTGCTAGGAGATCAGCAAAATCAGCAGGTTGATGAACAGACAGCTTGTCATATGAGTAATTTGCCGCAGACTGAAATGGATAATTTTCATAGTACTAGCAGATCAAGACCATCATTGGAGAGAAGCCGAAGCCGTTTACGCATGCTCAGTCCGTATCAGTCAGATCAAGTAAGGCCCTCACCTGATTCTCAACAGCTGCATCCCAACCAACATTCTTTTCTACAGCCGGACATATCACCCCTTTCGGTAGGAACAGGGGAGCAGTACAACCAGGATTGTGATGATCAGCATGTCATCCAAACTCAAGAACTCAATGGGACTCAAAGATCCCAACAAGAACGTTTAGATAATACATCAGTTTGCAGTCCATCCTCTGCGCCTATGATGCCAATTGAATCATCTCAGCCTCCTCAGGTGATAGATATGTCTGAGAGATTGAGTGCCACCACTGAGACATCCATGTTTTTGAATGGCTTAACTAGAGGGAATGAACCATTTCAGGTTTCACAATTTGTAGCATCTAATAATGCACAAATTCACATATCTGCACCGTCAAGGTCTGTGCAAACAAATGTTCCTGACCCTCTGTACCATGAGATGCTGAGGATACGGAAGGAACAAGAGCGAATTAGAAAGCTTCATGAAGAAGAGGTACTTCCAGAATATTTCCATATAACTTCTCTATTCTAAATTTGCTAAATTTGTTGTGCAAGATTTGGTAAGTTTGCTTTCTGCTATTGCTAGATTTGTTCAGCCAATATTTATTAGTTTACCTAGATCCTGATGTTAGCTTATTGGAAGCTGCCTAAGTATGTATATGAACTTGGAGCATCATTTTAAGCTCACTACATACATTTCTTTCTATTTATGACAGAATACACGAATCAGAGTTCAGTTTGAGAAGGAATTGGAAGAGCTGAAGAGAAGATACACTACATTACTTCAGGAAGAGGATTACACATTTGCACAAAAAAAACGGATTCTTGAAACAAACTTTATCAAAGTCGATATGAATCGACGCCTTGCTGAAGCATTTAAGATAAAGGTGCATGATAACAATTTCACAGTACCATTAGTGCACTCAGGTATTCAAAATTTTTACCTTAACTATTTGCAGATTTTATATGTCATATTTTTTTGTTGACTTGTATTATCTGCATTCTCAGTTAGCATTTGATTTCAATTTTATGTTGATTGCAAATTTGCAAACCATGTCTCAAAACTTCATCTCACATCATTCTCTCCCTGGGAGGAGAGCTTGGTGAAATCCTAATCATATATTTGCCATTCCAAGCATAGTTTTCAAAACTGGCCGGTCTGAACCGGAAACCAGTCAAATCGGCTGGTTCATTAGCCCTAGCCATCAAACCAGTTGGAAACCCAGTTTTCTAAGCGGCGCACCGGTTTTTTGGTCTGACTGGCCACAAACCGGCCGGTTTATGAATGAACTGGCCGATTTTCCCTTAAACCGACCGGTTCTTTCATTAAGCGGCCGGTTTATTGCCAGGCCAGCTACAAACCCCACATAATGCAGTTTTGTGAGTTTTGATGCCGTTTTGAGGGAAATTTGGGGCTGTTTCACTCCAAAAACAACCCCTCTAAGAAAAGCATGTCTCCCCTCTCATTTGCCTCACACATATCAACCTAGCAACATTAGCAATCGGTAATGTTAAATTCCTAAAGTAAAAGGATGAAAATGAAAAATAAAGGAGATGTCCATGAAATGACTCGGGATGTTTGAGAGTGGTTTCAACCTTATTGGATTTCATATCGAGAAACTAGAATTTTAGAGTTCACTAAAAATTCAACAGACTTAATGGTTTTCAGGATTTCATGGTTTAGGGGTTTGTAATGTTTCCATTTGATTCGATATCATGCATGAGGGTATGAGATTGGCATTTGATCAAGAGCATGAAGCCCTTTAAGAAACTTGATGTTGGTGGCATTGATTTTTGAACTTTGTTCATGTTGGTGGTATTGATTGTTGAACTCCTCTACCATGGCCTTAACAAAAATGTACCCTTCACTCAAAGGAAAATAATTGGTTAGGGATGCTAAGCTTTTTCTACCACATTATAAGGCCGAGGAGATGAACCCTTTACTCAAACCAAAATCACTAGTTAGGCATGTTATTTATTTTTTTAATTTCTATCATATTATAAGGTTGAGCAATCCAAGTTTGAAGGCTTTGAGCGAGATGATGTTTATGTATCTCTTGCTGATGATCCCATTTTTAGTAGTGCTGAATCAATGATGAGTTTCATGAGTGATCATGTTGATCAATGATTTGTAGTTTTGATGTCTATTTCTGCTGCTACTACTACCACTACTGCTAAGGTTGCAGAGGAGTTTTAGGAGTCCTCAAACACTCAGTCAGATTATTTATGTAGCTCATGTTGATGATCCCTTGTCTAGTAGTGGTGATGAATTTGATCATGATGAGGAGTGATCATATTGATCATTGATATGTAAACTTGTAGTAGGCCAGTGTCCCCATAGCTTATAACATTGCTTTTGGACTCTAGAGGCAATTTAGAGCCAAATTGATTATGTATCCTTTGCTGATATGTATTGCACATAGTGCCAATTTGATATATTGACCTTTACCTGGTATATAGATGAGCAAAATTGCATATTTTATCTCTATTGGTTTGGAATCATGGTTTTAAATCTTAAACATAGTCTTTTTCATTAAGACCGGTTCATTGGGATCTGACCAGTCCCGGTTTGAAACCCAGTTTGATAGGTGGACCGGTCTGGTCACCGGTTCCGGTTTTTAAAACTATGATTCCAGGTGATTAATTGTGGGAAATTACCTAGAAGAAGAAAGATACAAATACAATTGGGATTTGTTAATGGCGGATCCTAGAGATGCCTATGCTAGTGTATTTGGTGTGAATTTTATGAATTAGTAAACCCTCTTCTTTTTTTGAAATGGATATTCATAATTTTAATGGTTTTTTGTTTTGTTTTCGGTTTTTCTTTTTTGTTGTTACTCACAGATCTGGCCACTAGTAGAAAATAATTTCAATTTTAATCAGAAGTTTTCTTTCAGGTTATGTTCTAGAAATTGAAAATAATTTTTTATGTGGCATGATCAGCAGTGGTACTCTGTAACAAGACACCATGAGAAGGTGTCTAACCATTCACGGAGATATCTATTGTTCATGCATACTATTAAACCTCAAGACATGTATTGAAAAATTATCTTATGCATTTACACGTACAAAGTTTGAGGTTCCTGTTTTGAAGTCCTCCTTTCAGATCTGCCTGCACCTCTTGTTAAGCCCTAAACTGAACTTGCTTCTATCCAACCTTGCACGACCTATAATGGTTCTTTCGTGTTGATTTTTCATTATCTTCTAGACTGATAATTACTTTCCAATGATTTCTTAATTAATCTATCTTATGTTACATTTATCATTAAGCAATTATACATAGAAAATCTCACCAGAAATGCAATAATGACAATAGGATCATAAAGCGACAGCAAAACACAAGAGACACGAATTTTACCTCGGGAAAACCCCAAATATTAAATCCCAGCAACTTTTTCTTAGGAGAAATTATCCAATTCAACAAGAGATACAATCTGATTTTTCCCAGTCAGTCAATCTGACCAGCAGACTAACACAGGTCAAACCTGGTCAAACTGACCACAAAGAGCCCTAGTCAACCTGCAGTCGAACTGCTAGAGACAGGCCAAATTTCGGCCTCCTGCTCCTGCCCAGAAAGACTCGGTCTGCTGCCCAGAATGATTTGGTCTGCTGCCCAGAAGATTCAGTGGTCATTGCAGGTCAAGCTTCATCCTTTTTTCTCTCTCTCCTCCACATGTGTGAACAGAAGCAGATGATTTTTGGATGATCCGAATTGCTCCAAATGGGTGAGGATGAATGGCAATATATAGTTGTTGAAGGAGCCGAGTAGGTGTGTTTTTTTAGCTGGGCTGACTTGTGCTTTTGGAGGTAATTTAAAAAATTCAAAATTTAAATTTTCCCTCATTTATTTTGAAGCCAACTTGAATCCATATTTGAATTTTTGCTTCTTTTAATTTTGTGGGCTAATGTAATTTTAAGAATATTGATTGCAACTACCAAAATTCAACACTCCCTCCTAGCTAGGGAGGTATTCGCTTTGACGACTTCACATGTTCACATTGTTGAAAATCTCTCCTTATCAAGAAAAGATTGAATGAGCTTGGTATGTTGATGTATCTATCTACTTCAAGTGCAAAGCATCTTGCATCAGCGTCATGGAAATGGATTTGGTTGCCTACCAATCAACTCTCCTTTGCGAATGGATCTAGTCACCCATTGGCCAAAGGCCTTCTAGGGTCCCACTAGCGAAAGGCCTTTTGGGGTCATACTGGCCAAATATCGTTTTAGCCTAATGGGGTCAAGACTAGTCGTGGGTCACCAATTATGCAAGTCATCACTTGGAACTTGGTCAACACTTGTGACCTATGGTTAACCCGGGGCAGTTACCATTCCTGCGTGCCAATTGAATGGTAATACACTTGCTTGATGCTAGAGGCACTCACTCTACCCACTAGCCAAGTACCTCTTGGCAATTTGGGGGAGCACTATGGGCGTTGATGCTCTCTGGGCCATTCTCTCTAGGCACATTACATGGCCCCTCGTCAATACCTTTAACTTGTCAATATCCTGACCTAGGGAGAATGTCTGCCCCATGATGATACAACATCAACACACCCTCGAAGGGAAGCATTCTCAACTAATCTAAGCTTGTCCCTGAAGTATACAAACTTCACACTGGGATAGAGGCTTTGTGAGAATGTTAGCATCCTTGTTGATTGTAGAAATGCATTGGAGCCTCATTGCACCCTTCTATATACCATGTCTCGAATTTAGTGTTACTCAATGTTCTTCCACCTGTTATCATAGTGGTCTCTTGCAATTGAACAAACAATTATTTGAGTAGCTTTCGAAGCTACACTGCTTCACAACTCACCAAACTAGCTGCAATATACTTGGCCTTTGCAATGCTGAGTGTGATAGATGTCTGTTAGTTTATGGTAGCATCAGACAAGTGTTCTAGTCTCTAAGGTGTCAAAGAGGCTAAGGAACATAAGATATCCAAAACCTAGAAAAGGTTTCGAGAGAAAACACTTAGAAACCTCTCAATTAAATTAATTGATCAATAATTAAAAAGTTCTCAAGTCTAACTCAGGAAAATTGATTTATTAATGGGTATTAATTGAGGAAATCAACTTTTTCCCTAGAGACTTCCAAAAGTGACTTGACAAAGTCTAAGATGATCTAAGCCATCGCTCACGATTAGATCTTAGGAGTTGATGCAATAGCAAGAGATTATAAGAGCAAGTCGATGGGATAGAGATAGACACAATTTTGAATCAAGGGAGCAAGGCAATGCGAATTACCCAATGCGCAATATTCAACGAGGGAAGAATTAGAGCCAGGCAAAGAGAGTGGCAGTGGTTTGCAGCAGGGAGAATTTCTAGAGAAATTCTTAAGTGGTTTTTTAGTTTCCAGAGTCAGGGAAGGAAGGTCGAATTATCCAGGAAGGAGGTCAAATTCTGCAGTATGTGTTGCGTAGTTTGCTAGTGTGAGTTGCCGAGGGAGGGACCAATTTTGTTGCTAGCGCTTGGATCAAGTTCCAAGAGGCCTAGCGAATTGTTTCTAGGGGCAGAGACAAGCAGGATGACTCATCTAGAGGAGTTCCAAAGGTAGATCAAACTGTTCAGAGCAGGGAATGCGCATTTCCAGTCCAACTGTGCGAATTAGCTGGAAAGTGTGAGTTTGCTGAGGAGAGGCCAGGAGAGTTGTTGTGAGGGAAAGAATTTTCCCATATTATTTTCCAATTGAGGAAAATTGTTGGAGATGTGCCAGGAAGGCTTAGCAATTGTAATTCTCCATATTTGCTGCATAATAAAATAAAACCTCATCTGTCGCACCGGTTTTCCCTTCGGGGTTTTTTCGGGGACATTTAGTTCAAAAATTTTGGTATCATTTTTATTGTTTGTGTGCATCCATTTCTCAGTTCTAGATTTATACTTCCACAACGTATCTTTATTGTGAAGAATGCATCAGTGATTTATTCGTTATTTATCATAAACAAATACACTGCAAATTAGTTAGAAGAATAAACTCCAGTTGGTGCATTTAAGAAAATTTCACATGGTATCAGAGCATTGTTGATTAGATCAGAGGCTCAGAGGCAAAAGGGGGAGACATCGTGTAGTTTTAGAGGGAGACTTGAAGCACTTTCTCTAGATTTGTGCAGGGCAACCAAAGCAGTGCGAATTATTGGGCCAAAAAATCGATTTCCATAACCAGAGAGGAGGAAAAGTTCGATTTGCTCACTAGCAGTTCTAACAAGCAGTGGGTTTGTCAGTGAGAGGGTTTTGGTGAGTAGATTCATTGATTTGTAGAGTAGATCCGGGAGCAAAGATTTGCAACAAGTGTTGCAGTTGCAAATCTGCGCAAGGAAGGAAGAGAAAAGCACACAAAAATTATATCCAGGACTTCTCCAGTAAAATTCTTAGATTTGTTTAGTATGGTCATAGAGAGATTCAACATTCAGGAGGCTCTGGATTTGTCTTCCATATTGGAAGATGAATTCGCTTAGATAGCTTGCCTCTCTACTCCAACTTCACAAGGAGTCTG
This sequence comes from Pinus tabuliformis, assembly GCA_031772625.1. Classification (NCBI taxonomy): domain Eukaryota; kingdom Viridiplantae; phylum Streptophyta; class Pinopsida; order Pinales; family Pinaceae; genus Pinus; species Pinus tabuliformis. Next base: position 59,455,682 of record CM062804.1, on the reverse strand, counting down.
GTATATGAACAATTGAGCCTTTGTTCCCATCATAGGAGTTAGAGACTATTTCTCCAACTACAAGGAGGAGGAGATGGACTTCTAGATCCAGATGGGAAGCAAGGGTAAATGTACTCTAGTTGGGATAGGTACTATCGAGATTCAAAGGGAGTCAGGGATGAGCATCAGTTTATAGATGTGCTGCATGTGCCTGACTTTGGTATGAACCTAATTTCAGTATCAGAACTACAAGATAAGGGATATGATGTCTACTTTGTAGGGAAGAAGGTATTCATCAAACACTAGAATTGGAAGAAGGTGAAGCAGATTGGAGTTCGTAGCAATAGGCTGTACAAGTTGTGGCTCGACTCTCCAAAGGCACTAGTTAGCAACAACAACAATGATAGCAATAGCAATGGGAGAGATTTGAATGAATTACGACATAGGATAATGGCAATAGCAATGGGAGAGATTTGAATGAATTACGACATAGGATAATGGCACATTTACACCATGGAGCACTCGTGATGCTCAGGGAGACAATGACAGGTGTTCCAGAGTAAAGCACGAAACACAATGATGTGTGCAGGGGGTGCGTACTGGGGAAATATGCTAAGGTAGCATTCCTAAGAAGTGACAATAGATCAAATGGTGTGTTGCAACTTATACACTCAGATATTTGTGGCCCTATGCCCACTACATTTCTTAGAGGGTACGAGTACTACATTACCTTCATTAATGACTATTCCAAGAAAATCTGGATCTATTTCTTGAAGACCAAAGATGAGGCCTTCAGTCACTTCTAAGAGCTCAAGGCTCTAGTGGAGAATGTGACAAGGAAGGAGATCAAGGTGCTTCGTATGGATAACGAAGGAGAGTACATAGACAGTGAATTCATGGGCTTCTATGCAAAGGAGGGCATCAGGAGGGAATGGACAACTCCATACAATCCACAATAGAATGGAGTAGTGGAGCAAAATAACGGGTCTATAGTTGAGGCGACAAAAGCTATGTTGTATGCAGTGTTTTTAAAACCGGAACCGGTGACTGGACCGGTCCACCTAATGAACCGGTTTACCGACCGAAACCGGTCTAACCGGGACTGGTTTGGTCTAAATGAACCGGTTTTTAAAAAATACATTAAATAATTAATTTTTAATGAAACAAAACTATTTTTAAGATGTAAAACCATGATTCCAAGCCAATAGAGACAAAATATGCAAAGTTTGCTCATTTATATACCATGCAAAGGTGAATATATCAAAATGGCACCGAGTGCAATACATATCATCGACAAAATAGCAAAATACATAAGAAATGAGGCTCTAAATGGCCTATAAAGTCCAAAAACAATGCTGCAAGCTATGAGGCCATTGGCCTACTACAAGTCTACAGTGTACACATGATCAAGTCATCAAGTCCATCACCACTACTAGACACAGGATCATCATCAGGAGCTACATAGACATCATCTGGTTCAGAGTCTGAGGATGCCTCTGCCTCATCTGCAACATCAGTATCAATGCCACCAATGACAATAGAAGTGGATCTAATGGAAGCACGAGTTTTTCGACCTGCACGACTAGTGCCTTCCATTGGTTCCTTGCCTTTCCTTGATGCCGCTACTGATCCTGGTTCTGATGCCGCCACATAATCTGCCTCATCCTCCGCTAAAGCCATGTCGATATCAAAATCAGCCTCAAACACAGGATCTTCAGTCTCCTCCACCCATTCTGATGTTGGATCAATATCGTCCAACACAATGGGATCTAGATCAAGTGATTTGCTCATCATTTGGTTCCTCCTCAGTCGAAGGTTGTATTGCACAAAAACAAGATCATTTAACCGTTTTTGTTCCAAACGGTTTCTCTTCTTCGTGTGTATGCGCTCAAAAACAGACCAATTGCGCTCACAACCTGAAGCACTGCAAGTTTGACTGAGGACTCTAATTGCAAACCTTTGCAATTGAGGACACTGGCCACCAAATGACTCCCACCAATGTGCTGCAAAGAAAAAGACAATAATTAGTAACTTAGTTTATAATTTGAATTGTAAAGAACGTAAACAATTTTAACTTGAAATGAAAAACAAAATGGAAATTGGAATTGCTTACTTGGTTGGTCCACATCTCTTGCCATCTTTGCCAAAAGTACCACTTGCTTGATTGAAAATAGTAAGCTGTCTATGTATGTCCAACTGGTCTACATGGTTAGGGACCATGCGCTCCAAGCAATCAATCAATCCAGCTCTGACCTCCCCATCATGCTGATCTCCTAGCCGATTTTTATAGTGATACCTTGGGTTCAAAAAATACCCGGCTGCATGTATAGGACGATGGAGTTGATTGTTCCATCTGTTATCAATGATCTCCCATATACGGCCATATTTAGCTAACCTGTCATTGTAAGCTGCCCGTATCTGCTCCTTTGCCTGATCCATAGCTTCATAAATGTAGCCCATGGCCAATCTTTCCCCATCCACCAACCTTAGCACCTTAACAAGGGGCTCGGTAATTTTCACAAGCTCTACAGACCTTTTCCAAAAATAAGTGTCTAACACTTTCTTTTTGGTGTCTTTTCCATCTGGTCTACGAGCCCACCGAGATTCAGACCATTCTTCAGAGGAAAACATTTTCTGCAAGTTTCTATGTTGACCATTGAGACATTGCAACGTGAGGAAGTGAGTTGCAAATCTCGTAATTGCAGGCCTAACAAGCTCTTTGCCTCCAGTGTGTTTCCTCATTAGGCTCAATACCCATGAGTGGTTGTAAAATGTATTTTGTAATGCACTTGGCATGCTCTACAGTGTTTTTTACCCACTCCACTTTGCCTATATCCTCAAGCATGAGGTCTATGCAATGTGCAGCACATGGAGTCCAAAATATGGTCTTATATTTGGCCTCAAGCATCTTTCCAGCAAGAACATAGTTTGAGGCATTATCAGTGATGACCTGCACAACATGCTGCTCCCCAACTTCCTGAATAATGTTATCCAAAAGCTCAAATAGAAGGCTTGCATCCTTTACCCTATCAGATGCATCAACTGATTTCAAAAACATGGTTCCTTGAGGGCAAGAAACAAGGAAATTAATGATAGTGCGGTTCTTTCCATCGGTCCATCCATCTGACATAATGGAACAACCTGTTTTGAGCCATGACTCTTTAAACTCAACCAAATACTCATCAATGGAAGATATCTCTTTTTGCAAAAGAGCTCCCCTCAAGTCATGCATACTAGGGCCTTTGAAGCCCTTTCCTGCAGCGATAACAGAGTCCCACATAGCTTGGTAATAAGGTGAGCGAGCAGCATTAAATGGGATATCTGAATCATACCACCATCTAGCAATGTATTAGTGAGAAGTTTCTTTGCATTGTTTTTTCCAATGTTGATCCAAAGTGGGTTGAGAACTTGGCTGGGAGGAAGTGGGATTAGATTTAGAAGAGGCAATGTTGGCAGAAGATGAGAAATAACTTTGGATGTTTGGTCTCTTTGTTCCTTTTGATGGTTGGCCAACTCCAACAGAAGGATGAACATAGTGAAAGGGGTCATTGGTGGAAGGGATAGAAGTGGAGTCTTGAATCTCATAATCATCATACCCACTTTCTTTCATAAGATTCATGGCTTCCATTAATTCCCTCTTCCTTGCAATTTCATCTTGGATGGCCTTCTCCCTAGCCTTATCCTCATAAAATTTTTCAAGCTTGGCAATGTATTCTGCCCTAATAGGACCTAACAGTTCTTTTGGTGCATCACATGGCTTTACTTGGCCTCTTACCCCAGCCAAGTGTTGTTTCAACCTAAGAATACCCCCACCTCCAATAGATTTATGGCATAATTTGCATATCATTTTTCCCTCAATTACATCACAATGAACCCATGCACTGTCCTTTCCTTTTGGAGCCATGTTTGCTTGAAATAATAACAATTTGCAAAGAAATCTGCCATTTAAAAAAAAATTGCAGCTAAGCAAAATGGAAAACCAAAGATAAATGTAGGAAAACAAATGCACATGCAAGGCTCAAGCTACAAAATTTGATAGCATAGAGCTAGAGAGTTTATAGCATACATGATAGATCATAGAAGTGAGAAGTTTATAAGTATAACACATTAAAAAAAAATTCATGGACAACAGACTCAAATGAGGAATTATCAAGTGCAAATCCTTACCTGGAAATGCAAACTAGCTCCCTTAGCCTCCTCTTGAAGATGGCAACTCCACTGACAGCTACACACTATCTCCAAAATAGCTCCAACTCCAACTCCAAGATGACTACTTCAGCAAAAACTCCACACTCTCCAAGCTCACAAACAAACTCACAAACACTCACAAACACTCCAAATCAGTTGTGTGAGACAAATGAGAGTGAGAGGGGTGTCTTATAGCAAGTGTGAGGGTGTTTTTGGAGGGAAAATACCTTTCCCTGCCCCCCAAAACCCCTAAACCACCCCTAAAACCAAAAACCGCTGCGCTTTTTGTTTTAACCGGCGGGCTGTCCATAAACCGGCCGGTTTAGGACGGAACCGGCCGGTTTGCTATAAACCGGCTGGTTCCGCCCTAAACCGGCCGATTTTTACCGGTTAGGGCCGTTTTTTGGGCACAGAAGGGTCTAAACCGGGTTAGATAGGCCGGTTCAGACCGGCCAGGCCTCCAACCGGCCGGTTAGATCGGTTACCGGTTTTTGCCGCCGGTTTTTAAAACTATGGTTGTATGACCAGGGCATGCCCAAGTTTCTATGGGCGGAGGCATGTAACAAAACTGTGTATATACAAAACAAGGTTCTTCATAGGGCGTTGGGGAAGATAACACCAGAAGAAGTCTTCTTAGGGAAGAAGCTAGAAGTTAGTCACTTCAGGATCTTTGGTAGTGTAGCTTACTACCATATACTAGTTGAGAAACACACTAAGTTAGATTAGACTGTAGAGAAGGGGTTCTTTGTTGGGTATATTGAAACCTCAAAGACATACAAGATATATTTTCCTATCAGTAGGAAGATTATCATGAGATGAGACGTGAAGTTCATGGAGGATAGAGCCTTGAAAAGATCTCCTGAGATGCTAATAGGTGATCAGAGTGAGCCAGCAGAAGCTCCATTGGTCCAACAAAAGCGCCATTGCTCCAATAGAAGCTCCATTGCTCTAGAAACAGGGGCATCCACATGGATAACATTAAGGAAAATCAGAAGGATCTAGTACGATTACCAATACTAGCACGAACTCAGGTGCATGAGATCCTGTGAGTTCGCAACAGATGAAGCAGCAGAGGCAGGATGAGGAGTTGGTCGATCTTCCCACCAGTGGTGGTCGAACCAATAGAGTAGTTCGTTAGATGCCGAGGGATGCAGAGGAGGTCATCAGATCTCTTAGGACGAGCAAGAGAGAATGCAAGCAACAACACAAGTATTTACCATTAGTGGTTTAGGTTGTTGAACCTTCCAGCTATCAGGAGGTTGTACAACATTAGGTGTGGCTCGATGCCATGGTTCAGAAGTATAGCTCTATCAGGATGAACGATGTTTGGGAAATAGTGCCAAGACCTGTGGATAGCTTAGTTGTGGGCTCTTAGTAGATCTATAAGATCAAGTATGCTATAGATGACAGCGTGGAGAAGTGCAAGGCTAGGTTCGTGGCAAAGGGGTATGCACAGAAGGAAGGCATAGATTATTATGAGACCTTCGCCTCAATAGCCAAATATATTTCCTTTTGGTCTGTTATATATTTAGCAACACAGATGGGATCGCAGATTCACCAGATGGATATCAAGACAACTTTCTTGAATGTGGTGATAGAGGAGGAAGTATACATCGAACAATCAGAAGTCTACGAGACACATGAGAGGGGCACACGTGTGCAAACTGAAGAGAGCATTATACGAACTCAATCAAGCTCCCAGGGCGTGGTATGGGCAGATTGACAACTACTTGCGGCAAATGGGACTTGTCAAGAGTGACACAAATCCCAACTTTCCTATCTGATTGTATAGGGTGAGCCACTCATCCTAGTGTTGTATGTGGATGACCTATTTTTGATTGGGTCATCAAGGCTCAAAGAGGACTACAAGAGGACCCTGACACCAAAGTTTGACATGAAGGATCTAGGACTCATGCCTTACTTCCCAAGCCATAGAAGTATGGTAGAGGGACAGGGAAATCTTCCTTGGTTAAGGGAGATACACTACAAAGATTCTGAAGAGGGTTAGGATGTAGGACTCTATGCCTATGTCTACAAATATGATTATGGACTAGAGGAAGATCGATGCATCAGAGGATGAAGACGTTGACCCAACCTTGTATAGACAACTCATCGGTTTCCTCCCTCATGTATCTGGTCAACATTACTCTAGATATTTGCTTCGCGGTCAACACACTCAGTCAGTTTATGGAGGGACCTAAGAGAGTGCACTAGAGAACAATGAGGCATATATTGAGGTATTCACGTGGCACAATCGAGTATGGGTTAAGGTATAGTCGAGGTGATGGTGTCAGGTTATGTGGTTTCACAGATGTAGATTGGGTAGGTAGTTCAGTGGATTGAAAGAGCACATCAAGGTGTTGCTTCAGTGTTGGATTAGGTGTTGTGTCTTCGTGTCGCAAGAATTAGAATTCTGTAGCATTGAGCTCTGTATAAATAGATTACATGGCAACTAGCATGACCACATGCGAGGCTATCTAGCTTCAGAAGTTGCTAGCGAGTTTGTTCAGTCAAAAGATGGAGGTGACCAATATCTACTGTGATAATCAGAGTTGCATCAGGCTCTCTGAGAATCCAGTCTTCTAAGGTAGGTTGAAACATATAGACATATGATATCATTTCATCAGACATTGTGTGTAGTGTGGATGTTAAATTATGGCATGTTCTATGCTTAGAGCAGTTTACTTATCTTTCTTTTTATTATCCACAGATTTGCAATCACATGTACATTAAGTAAAGTGCAGATAGAACATTTAAACGATCAACAAAAAACAAGCCAAGACAAGAGACACAAGATGTGGCGGCTAGCCAGGGACAAACCCCAATATGGGGAAACCCTTTGATCAAATCTTCTTTTATCTTCAATAATTCAGTAGAGAGAAATAGTACGAAAGTTTGATTTATATCAGCAGCGTCAGCCCTAAACTAGGGTAGTCAATATCTGTCAAACCGGAGGTCGGATCACTTTGATTCCTGTGCCAAAAAATGCGACCTTCCAAGGAGAGTCAGCGTCAACTACTACGCAGTCAGAGAGAGAGAATGCTAGTCAACACTGGTCAAAGTTTCAATTTGCAGCTGTAAACCCTAGAAAACTGTATCCTTCCTTCCCACGTGTGAGAGAGAGACCTTTCTGCGCAAGAGAGAGAAGAGACTCTTTTTCTGCACAGGAGAGAGAGATGTGTGATGACAAGTTAAGCGTGCAAATGAGGAGAATGCTCCTTGTATTTATATGCAAAACGTTGATGATGAATAGATGCGTCTGTTGGGCTTCTGAGCCTACATAAGTTGCTGGCCGACTTTGACAATTAGTCCATAATCTAAATAAATTCATATCTCCATAAATACTTATCAGAATCGGATGATCTTTAGATCAATCCTACACCTCTTGACGAGAGGAATCCAAGAAAAATATAATCAGCCATGAATAAGGTGACCCACATGAAGTTTGGCCCTAGTTGCCAATTTTAACACTCCCTCTCAACTAGGGAGAACTTCATCTGCAATCTGTCGGATTGTCACTGCTATCCATCCATCAAATGCACTGTGCGGTATGGCTTGACCCTCCTTGCTCTGCTCTGCTTTGCTCGAATTATGAAGAAGAAATGATCGAGGATGTATCATACCATCCTCCACTGACCCGAAGTCAGTCTCAGAGTGTGTACCACTCTCACTGGTCCCAAACCAGTATCATTGATCCCAGATCAATGAAGGTCATCCTAGCATAGGGAGTACGGTAGATACAACGATGCGTCCATCGGTACTACTATGCTCCCTATCCTCATTTCCCTGCTCATTGATCAGATGAGAGTTACTTCCCATGAGTCCCAGACTGCATGGGTAGGATGCCTTGACAGGAGAACTAATCATCCTCTCCACAGGAGAGTGTATCATCCTGTCCAGTGGATGCCATGGAGAACTAATCATCCTAGCCTACAGGAGAACGAATCATCCTGTTCACAATCGCCATGGAGAGCACATCATCCAAGCCCACAGGAGAACTAATCATCTTGTTCCATAGTTGCCACAGGGTGTCACAGGGGAAGGTTGAACCTTTTACCCTGTACAAAGTGCACCAACAGGGGATGGTGAGTCACCCTGTGGTCATATGTTGCTCCAAGAAGTACCTCGCGCCCCTCCTGGAGCTCCCAGAGCTCAATACATCATACTTGACCCTCATCAGAGGGTCTTTGAACGACACCAAGTCATTCTCGGAAAGTCAGGAATTTGATCTTTCCTAGGGGCTTTGTAAGAATGTCGGTGACCTGTTCATCTGTATCGATATGTTGGAGCCTTATTGCTCCTCTCTGCACCATATCTCGAATATAGTGGTACATGATATTGATATACTTGGAGTGATCATGAAATATGGGATTTTTTGATAAACGGATCTCGCTCTGGTTGTCACATAGAATCATGAGGGTATCCAATGTAAATCCAAACAGCTTACTGAAGAGATTTCGCAACTAGACTGCCTCACAGGAGGCCATGCTAGCAGCAATGTATTCTGCCTCGGCGGTGCTCAGAGCCACCAACTTTTGCTTCCTGCTCATCCTAGATATCGAGGCAGATCCCAAAGAGAAACAACACCCGAATGTGCTCTTCCTATCCTCCACATTGCCTGCCTAATCAGCATCAGTATACCCAAGTAGTCTCACATTTCCGACAGTGTATCTTAATCCATGAGTGATTGTGCCACGAAGATATCTCATCAGATTCTTGGGACCAATCCAATGTGAGTGACGAGGCTCAACCATATGTTGGCTCAAAGTGTTGACTGCAAAGCATATATCCAGACGAGAGTTCACCAAGAACATCAATGCTCCGATGAGCTGTCGATACTCGGTAGCATTTCGTAAAACGGGTCTGGCAGCGCTACCGCTTAACTTCTTAAAGTTAAGCTCGATCGGGGTAGTTACGGTCTTGCAATCCACCATGCCGAATCTTTCCATTATCTTCACCACATACTTCCTTGAGATAGGAAAATCTACCTTGGTTTTTGCTAGACTTTGAGTCCTAGGAAATAGTGCATGAGTCCTAGATCTTTCATCTTGAATTCAGAAGCCAACTCCCTCTTACATTTGTGAATGAGAGGGTTTGCACCTGTTAGGAAGAGGTCATCAACATAAAGCACCAGTATGAGAGGCTTGTCATCTATAAACTTAAAGTAAAGGTTAGGGTCGACTTCATTCCTAGTGAATCCCAGCTTCATCAAGTAGCTATCAATCCTCTCATACCATGCTCGGGGTGCTTTCTTTAGCCCATAGAGGGCCTTCTTCAACCTGCACACATGAGATTCTTGATCATAAATTTCAAATCCTTTGTGTTGCTCCACATAGACCTCCTCTTCGAACGAACCATGTAAGAATGCAGTATTGACATACATCTGATGTAGGTTCCATCCTTGCGAAGCAGCAAAGGCTATGATCGAGCGGATAGTGGTATATCGGGCAACAGGTGCAAATATCTCGTCATAATCTATACCTTCCTTTTGGGAGAAGCCTCGAGCGACAAAACGAGCCTTATACTTTTCCGTACTTCCATCCGCTGCATGCTTTATCTTATAAAGCCATTTAAAAGTGACAACTGTCTTGTCTTGGGGTCTGGGGACCACATCCCAGACACGTTCTTCATAATAAACTCATATTCTTTGGTCATAGCATCCTTCCATACTTGATGCTTAACGACATCTGTGAATGATGAAGGTTCATTTTGGATGATCGTGCTCATGATAGTAAGGTATCCCTGATACCTGTTCGGCTTCTTACTTGTTCGACTTCTTACTTTCACGAAAGGTTCCATGGGGAGCTGTGTGTCCTTTAGCATCATCAAGTGTCGCCCTAAGCCATGAAGGCCTCTTCCTTGAAGAGGAAGGCTCAGGTGGTGGAGGATCAATAGGATCCATAGGTTCTTCCACATCGGGCATTGTCTCATCTTCCTTTTCCTTTGGTTCCCTGGTGTCAGCTTGTTTAGATCCCCTTAAAGTAGGAAGATTGTCTACTTTGCTAAGAGCCATATCTTCGTCAAAGGTGACATCATGACTAATCTCGACTTCCTTTTGACCAACTACATAGATTCTATAGCCCTTAGTATTTTTGCTATAGCCCACGAAGATTCCATTCTTTCTAGATGCACCCAATTTATTCCTTTTCTCTTTCGTCACATGAAAATATACAGGGCTTCCAAAAATTCTAAAATGAGATACGTCAGGTTTCTTACTGGTGAAAATTTCTTCAAGAGTTTTGGAATCCAATGCTTGATGAGGGCATCGGTTTTGTACATATACGGTGGTGTTTGCAGCTTCGGCCCATAGAAACTTTGGAAGTCTTTGATCATGGAGCATAGCACAGACAACTTCCATAATCGTACGATTCTTCCTTTCCGCCACACCATTTTGCTTAGGAGTATACAGTGTAGTGGTCTCCTTCTTAATGCCAGCCTCTTTGCAAAAGTCATGAAACTCATTGGATTCATATTCAGTCCCATTGTCAGTCCTTAGGATCTTGATCTTCTTTCCAGTTTGATTCTCGATCAAGGCTTTGAAGTGTCGAAACTAGGAGAACACTTCATCCTTCTTTTTCAAGAAATATATCCAAGTCTTGCGACAATAATCATCTGTAAAAGTGAGGTAATATAAATATCCTCCCAAGGAGTTCACAGGCATTATACCCTATATGTCTGAGTGAACTAACTGCAATATATCAGAGGTCTTGCTTTGGCTTGAGGGGAATGGTCCCCTTTTCAGCTTTTCTTCGGCACATCCTGTACATACACCTTCTTGCTCTAATCTGAACTCAGGCATCCTAGTCACCATTTTTCTTACATCAGGTAGAGCTTTATAATGAAGGTGAGCAAACCTCTGATTCCATAGTTCGGACTGAAGAGATGTGTCACAAGTCATGACACCTAGTGGACTTCCTCCGACCTGATATAATGAATCAACTTGAAACCCAAGAGTAAAAGCATCTTTATAGTCCTTTTTCCATGCACGTACCTTGCCATCGTTGAAAGCCACCTTGTAGCCTTTGTCTTCCATTGCTGAAATGGACACTAGGTTCTTTTTGAGATCAGGTACATATAATACATCTAGTAAGTGGATGGTATTACCTTGATTCAATTGAAGAGTGACATTTCCTATGCCTTTCACGGGATATTTTGAATTGTCTCCAAGAATAATTTCCAGGTTGGTTTCTTTCTCTACCAGATTATAGAGAGCTTCTTTGTAACCAGTGAAGTGCCTCGAGGCACCACTATCAATAAGCCAATTTCCCAGCGAGTCCAGGGGAGCGGTGGTAGATAGAGCAGCTGGTAGATAATACTCATCTTGCTTATTATCAATAGTGTTGGATTCATACCTGGAATTTCTTGCCTTCTTGAATGGTTGTCCTCTTCCTTGATTTCCAACACTCCTTGTACCTCGGCCATTTGACCTGCCATTTCTTTGATTGCCTTGAGAGGGATTTTGATCATCATCCCTATGTGAGTTCCTTTTATCAGGACACTCCCTTGCATAATGACTTGGTTTATTGCAATGGTAACATCGTCCTTTTCCACGCTTTGGTCCAACTTTCCTTTTGGATTTAGCCTCGGAATTGTTTCTTCTTTTAGCATGAGAAGAAAAGGCAGCGGGATGACCCTTAAGTGTGGGCATTTTCTGTTCTTTCCTGTTCTTCCATTCTTTCTTCTACTTGAATGCATCTAGCCATTAATTCCTAAAATCCAGGAATTACATTATTGTTGAGGAGAGTAGTCCTGAATATATACCATTCAGATGGTAGTCCTCCAAGAGTTGTGAGTGCCATTTCCCTGTCAGGAATTACTTCCCCAATAGATAGGAGATCGTTTTTGATCTCGGTGATCCTTAAGAAATATGCTTGCATATTTTCATCTTTTCCCTTCTTAATTTCCTTCAGCTTATTTGTAAGAAACAAAACTTGATTTGCATCATTAACTTTAAATAAACTCACCAGTCTATCATAGATTTCATTGACTTCTCCCTTGGTCCATTTGTTCCTGGTAGCAGCGGATGCATTTGATGGAGGCTCGACAACTTCGCCTCTCACATGGTCCAGCACTTCTTGTTCTTCTAATGTTAGATCAAGCGACATCTTCCATCCGCGGTAGTCAGACTTCTCACAGAGTTTGTCTTCAACAAGGAAGTGTGTTGAGGTCCCCATAATTCTTTTTAGATAGCCTTGTCTTCGGTGATTGCTCTTGCTCTTGCTTGGGCTTTGTCTTCACCTTAGCTCTAATACCATGTTAAATTATGGTATGTTTTATGCTTATAGCAGTTTACTTATCTTTCTTCTTATTATCCACAGATTTGCAATCACATGTACATTAAGTAAAGTGCAGATAGAACATTTAAATGATCAACAAAAAACAAGCCAAGACAAGAGACACAAGATGTGGCGGCTAGCCAGGGACAAACCCCAATATGGGGAAACCCTTTGATCAAATCTTCTTTTATCTTCAATAATTTAGCAGAGAGAAATAGTACAAAAGTCTGATTTATATCAGCAGCATCAGCGACATCAGCCCTAAACTAGGGCAGTCAATATCTGTCAAACCAGAGGTCGGATCACCTTGATTCCTGTGCCAAAAAATGCGGCCTTCCAAGGAGAGTCAGCTTCACCTACTGCGCAGTCAGAGAGAGAGAATGCTGGTCAACGCTGGTCAAAGTTTCAATCTGCAGCTTGTAAACCCTAGAAAACCGCGTCCTTCCTTCTTACATGTGAGAAAGAGACCTTTCTACGCAGGAGAGGGAGATGTGTGATGAGAAGTGAAGTGTGCAAATGAGGAGAATGCTCCTTGTATTTATATGCAAAACGTTGATGATGAATAGATGCATCTGTTGGGCTTCTGAGCCTACATAAGTTGCTGGCCGACTTAGATAATTAGTCCATAATCTAATTAAATTCATATCTCCATAAATACTTATCGGAATCCGAGGATCTTTAGATCAATCCTACACCTCTCGACGAGAGGAATCCAAGAAAAATATAATCAGCCATGAATAAGGTGACCCACATGAAGTTTGGCCCTAGTTGCCAATTTTAACAGTGGAGCAGTCCAACTACAACATGTTCCCACAGAACAATAGGTTGCAAATATACTCACGAAAGCTCTAGGGAGAGCTAAGTTCATATATATCAGAGAACAAATGGGTGTAGTGGAGAACACCTTCCTCGCTAAGAGGGAGTGTTAGTTTATGGTAGTATCGAACAAGTGTTCTAGTCTCTAAGGTGCTAGAGACGCTAAGGAACATGAGATCTCCAAAACCCCGACAAGGTTTCAAGAGAAAACACTTAGAAGCCTCTTAATTAAATTAAATGATCAATAATTAAAAAGTTCGTCAGTCTAAGATGATCTGAGCCATCGATCACGATTAGATCTTGGCCGTTGAATGTCTAGTGAGAGATTATAAGATCAAGTCGATTGGATGGAGATAGACAGAATTGTGAAGCAAGGGAGCAAGGGAGAATTCGAGCTAGGCAAAGAGAGTAGCAAGGGTTTACAACAAGGAGAATTTCCAGAGAAATTCTCAGGTGGTTTTCTAGTTTCCAGGGTCAAGGATGGAAGGCCGAATAATTCTAGTAGGGATGCTGAATTCTGTAGTGTGAGTTGCCCAGTTTGGCAGTGCGAATTGCTGAGAGAGGCATCAATTTAGTTGCTAATGCTCGAATCAAGTTCTGGGTGGCCTGGCGAAAGTGAATTGTTTCCAGAGGCAAAGACAGGTAGGATGACTCATCTGGAGGAGTTTGGGAGGCAGATTGAACTGTTCAGAGCAGATAATGTGCACTTCCAGTCTAGTTGTGCGAATTCGCTAGGAAGTGTTAGTTTTTGTACCATTGGTTGTGTTCTAGCCACGAAATTTGGTGGTGAGGCTAGAATAAATGAGATCTCCAAAACTCGGAAATTGTTTCTAAAAATTTCACCTAGAGATGACTTAATTAGATTATTAACCCATTTTTTAATGTTTCTTAAGTCTAAACTTAGGAAAACTAGTTAATTAATCATAATTAATTAAGTCAAGGTGAGAATGGTCTAGAAACTCACACATATCGATCCAGAAACGATATGAGTCATCGATTAAGATTAATTTTGGTCGTTGGAGTCCCAATAGGAAGATATAAGAAGGGATTGATGTGGTGATGGAGAATACACTTGAGAAGTTCAATTTCCTTGGTAGATCGATTTCCAAAGAGCAACAACAGTTGCCAGAGAGCCAGAGATTGAAGCAGAGATAGTGAGGGGCAAAGAGAGTGATCAAAAGGAAGTTTTCTAGATTCGAAGAGGCAACATCAAGGAGGCCGAGTTATTCCCAGTGAGGTAGCACAGAGGACTATGCAGTTGCTTTAGAAAAGTAATTCGATTTGGTTGGAGGAAAAATCGATTCAGTTTCCAGAGGCCGGAAAAGTCTTCTAGAGGGTCGGAGACGCAGTTTCCTTAGCAGAGATTGGCAGAACGACTTCATCAAAGGTAGTTCCTGGCATAAACGTCCAAGGGTCCAGGAGGACGAATTTTTTGAAGGGAAGTTGTGTCGGGGTTGTTTGTGGAAGAAGGGAAAATTTCTTAAAAAAATTTGGCCAGATTTTCGTGTTGTTTGGATTGATAGTTGGGCATCCATAGATTGTACTCAGATTTTACTGTTGTTTAATAATAGAATCCTTATTTGCTGCACCGGATTTCCCAAATTGGGTTCTTCCGGGGACAATTGTCCAAAATAATGGTGTTATTTTTATTTTGTGTGTGTGCTAGTATTTTCTAAGTTTCCATCGTTTTTTTCTTCTGCAATTTATTGTAAAAATCACAGTGTGAATTATTTGGTATTTGTTGTTACAAGCTACAAATAAATTGTTAAATAAATTAACAATTCAGAAAATAATTTCTTGTTGGTGTGATAGATGAAATTTTTGCGTGGTATCAGAGCGTGATTGATTAGACAAGGAAGCTCAGAAACGAAAGTAGAAATTCGTTGTTCAGAGGGAGCAACAGGACAAATTCTTGGCGGTTGCGGAAAGCTTAAGCTAGGCAAATCAAATTGTTGGGCAGATCGACTTTTCAGTGCAGGTTGGCAGAAAAATTCAGCTTGCCAGATTCAATGATTCCAGTAGGCAGAGGGAGCAACAACTCAGATTTTCGCTGAGCACATTTCTTGTCTAGGCACAAAGGGTTTTGCAGCAGTTTGCTAGAGCAAAAATCCGTGCCAGGGCGAAGAGAGCACACACAAAGGGAAATTTTTTCTCAGGAAATGTCAAGTTTTAGAGATCTAATTTTTCAAATTGCAGATTGGCGGTAGTTGTGAGTAGATCTTCTCACTCTAGAAGGGAGTGCGAGTAGCAGATCCAACAACGAAGCAGAGGGAAAGAGGGAGCTTTCAACTAAAATCGAGATGATCACAACTGGCCTCAGAGATTAGAATAGGTTGGAGGGAGTCTCCAACTATGTCATCTGGAAGGCTAGAATGTCCTTCCTTCTAGATAAATATGGCTTGAAGACCTATGTAGAAAATGTGGTGGCGGTACCATCAGATAGTAGGGCACCAGATCTAGGAGGAGGAGTATGAGACTCGAATGTGTCGGATGGGCAAGATCCAGTGCATAAGCAACAAGGAGATCAACTAGACCAGTCTAGTTGTTGTAGCAGGATCATCACCTTCACTACATGGGCCCACAGTATCATAGTGGCAGGTTTAGTGTCAGCAAACACAACTAGTCATTCAAATGACAATTGTATAGCTAGTTGCAGTTAGTACCCAAGAGACAACTGCATAACTAGTTACAGTGACATAGCCAATGTGAATTGCCCATTTGCAGTATGCAGATGCAATTCCAACTAGGAGATTCCTAACGTAGAGCTACGTAGTCCAGTTTCCAGTGTAGGACGACAATGAGTTGCTAGGAGGGAGCAGAGAGATATCCCCCAGGGAGATCGAGACTCAGAGGAAGTCTAGTTTCAAAGGGAGCATCCCTATGGAAACTAGTACTTCAAGATATGGGGAGATCAGACTCATTATTGAAGTAGTTGCAGTGCAGATGCAGTGTTGTGTTGGCAGCGGTATGGCAGTGTCGACAGCAACACAAATGCAACATCAGAGTTGCATAGTAGTTGGTGGGCAGTAGCAGCCAAACATCAACAACTTAACAGGAGGTGATACAAAGACAAGGTGTTGTGGCAGGATTTGCAACACTAGAGAGAACACAATCCTTGTTAAGAGGGAGTGTTAGTTTTTGTAGCATCAGATGAGTTCTAGCCACAAAATTTGGTGAAGATGCTAGAATATATGAGATATCCAAAACCTAGAAATCATTTCTGGAAATTCCACCTAGAGATGACTTAATTAGATTATTAACCCATTTTTAATGTTTCCTAAGTCTAAACTTAGGAAAATTGGTTTATTAATCAGAATTAATTAAATCAGGGCAAGAATAGTCTAGAAACTCACATAGATCGATCCAAAAATGATCTGAGCCATCGATTAAGATTTAATCTTGGCCATTTGAGTCCCAATAGGAAGATATAAGAAGGAATCAATGTCGTGATGGATAATACCCTTGAGAAGTTTGATTTCCTTAGCAGATTGATTTCTAGAGAGCAACAACAATTGCCAGAGAGCCAGATATCGAAGCAGAGACAGTGATCCGGAGGAAGTTTTCCAGATCCAGAGAGGAAGTAGCAAGGAGGCTGAGTTATTTCCAATGTGGCAGTGCAATTACTTCAGAAAAGCAATTTGATTTGGCTGGAGGAAAAATCGATTCAATTTCCAGAGGCCGGGAAAGTCTTCTAGAGCGCAGGGGAATCAGTTTCCTTAGCAAACACCGTCATAACGACTTCATCAGAGGTAGTTCCGGGGTTAGACGTCCAAGGATTTGCGCAAGCACTACGTAGAGGGTCTAGAAGGATGGATTTTCTGAAGGGAAGTTGTGCTGGGGTTGCTTGTGGAAGAAGGGACGTTGCCTTAAATAATTTTGGCCAGATTTTCTTCTTGTTTGGATTGCCAATTGGGCATCCATAGATTGTACTCAGATTTCACTGTTGCTTAATAATAAAAGCCTCATCTGGTGCACCAGTTTTCCCAAGTTGGGGTTTTTCTAGGGACATTTGTCCAAAATAATGGTGTCATTTTTATTGTGTGCGCTAGTATTTTCTCAGTTTCCATCTCTCTTTTTCCTTTGCAGTTTATTTGTGAAAATCACAATGTAAATTATTTGGTATTTGCTATGGCAAACGAAAAATAAATTGTTAAATAAATTAATAATTAGGAAAATAATTTCCAGTTGCTGTGATAGATGAAATTTTCACAGGATGTGCGAGCTTGCTGAGGAGAGGCTAGGGGAGTTATTGTGAGGGAAATATTTTTCCCAGTATATTTTCCAGTTGAGGGAAATTGTTGGAGCTTAAGCCAGGAAGGCCAACAATTGTAATTCTCCATATTTGCTGCATAATAAAAAAACTATCATATGTTGCACTGGTTTTCCCTTTGGGGTTTTTACAGGGACATTTAGTCCAAAAATATTGGTGTCATTTTTATTATGTGTGTGGATCTATTTCTTAGTTCTTGATTTTTAATTTCACAATGTACTTTTATTGTGAAGAATGCCTCAATAATTTATTTGTTATTTGTCGTAAACAAATAAACTGCTAATTAGTTAGCAGAATAAACTCTAGTTGGTGCATTTAGGGAAATTTGGTAATGTCTGCTTCCTGCTTTTCTTGAAACAACAACATCCTGATGTGCTCTTCTTGTCTTCCACACTCTCTGCCCGATCTATATATCCCTATAGCTGTACTTCATCAATTTAGACACATCAATCCATAATTTACTGTGCCATGCAGATATCTCAATACATGCTTGAGCCACATGCCTTGGCTCAATCATAAATTTGACCGACTTCCTTCACTGGATTCATTACCATAGTTGCTGTCCAGTCACCTCGATTGGGTGCTTCCTTTGAAACAGATCTTGTTGGGGCAATCTTGGCTGCTCCCTTAGTCATGTGAGTCCTTCTACGCCTGTTAGAACAAATCATATAATAATTAGATCAACCAAGACCCATCTGATATCCATGCTCGAGGTCTGTATGAAGCTTTCTTCAGTCTATAGACATGAGACTTCTTCTCATGTACCTCAAAGCCCTAAGGTAGTTCTATGTACAATTCTTCCCCAATTACTTCATCGAGGAAAGCGGTCTTTACATCCATTTGATGTAATCTCCAATCCATAACAAAAGTAATAGAAATAATAATTCTAATAGAAGTGTACTTGGCAACTAGAGCAAGTGTCTCCTCATAGTCCTCTCCCTCATTTTGGGAGAATCTTCACGAATCTTGCTTTGTACTTCTCTATGTTTCCATTTACTGCATACTTGATCTGGTAGATCTACTTGGAAGGCACCACTGACTTCTCTTTCGCACAATTTTCTCTGTCATGGCATCCTTCGAAAAACTATGTGACTGTCTGCTCCCTTTGAACTAGGAGTTGGCATGGTTGTAGGTGTTTGTATACTTTATCATTTTTTAACTCAATCTTGGGAGAATCCTCTTGTTGCAAACTTCGCCTCGTTCTTCTCGATGTTTTTGTCCGCTGCTAAATCCTTAGCAACCTTCACGATGTACTTGCAAACCTTATTAGGAGACGATGGAAGAAATTATTAAAACCAAGTAAAAGAAACAAAGATAAGAGGCCAAATGAATAAAATAATAATAATAATCAAAGATATAAAGTACTTATCTTTTGAGGATTGTAGGGAATTTGTTAACTCCCTATTGATCCTTGCCTTCTTGCAGAAATCGTTGAGGTTCATCTGCAATCTCATCAGGCTAGAAATGCTCATCCTTGTCATCATTATCAACCTGTTGCTTTCCTTTCCTTTCTGGCATGAGCTAGGGTTTCTTCTTTTAGCGGAAACATCGATCTAGGTCTAGCTCTAGGGTTTTATCCACAAACCCTAGGGCTTTCTTATGCAAGACTTCTATTCTTCTAGGGTTTACAAACCCTAAGATTTCCAAATTTCATCTACACCTTTTGTAAGTCCAACAAACTTTGTCATGAGCAAATTTTCTTGCTGTAGCCAATATAGATGGGATAATTCATCAATTTCATGTCCAAATGTCCAAAACCATAAGTGGAAAAGAATGTGCCATAGAGTCCTCATGCCTCTGCATATGTGATGAAATCCATCATGTCATCAATCAATCAATGATGTTCCATCTTGGTATCATTCCAAGCAAATGTATCAAGATTAATGATCCATTATAACTTTTGTAGGGCTTGTATTCTGCCTCTTTATTAACTAGCATTGTAAAGAAACAACACCCTCCAACTATCATCAACAAGGACAAAATATTGCAGGTCGAGCCATAGCTACAAATCTTCAAAGAATACTTCATGAAAGTAAGGTGTCTTCAAAGAAGGGAATAGGACTATGGCATTCCAATGTCCTTTATAGCATCTTACAAGAGAACTTGCTCCATCAACCAACCCTTAATAAATGAGCAAGTAACAATCTTCAAGTGGCACGAGCATGGTCCAAACTTTTGTCATTAACAAATTTTGTCCACAGGTTTTGTTCACAGATTGGAGGTTTCGACACTCTTCTAGGGCACAAACAAAAATACTTGGTAGATATTTTAGATGATTGCTCTTGCCCCTTCCAAGCCCAGTAGCTCAACCTCCTAAAAAACATTGTAGCAATAGTATTAATTTGTCCTTTAGTTTTGAAAATGCCTCAACCTTTACAAGAGGCGTTTGGTCTCCAAAATTGATGAGGAACTCAACCTCTTCCTCATTGTAAACTTAGATTGTACTTGTTTACTTGTTCAATCCTCCAAGATTCACTTCTTCAAACAATGGCGAGTGTAAATTTGAGAATTAGGAACTAAAGATTAGCTCCCTCTAGTTTTTTGAATCAAACAACCTTCCAATTTTTGGCAAGTAATGGCACCTTAGTGGTATAGTTTGTTTTCAAGGTATTAGTTAAATTGTATCCTTGACTTACAAGGGAGGCTCCATTTAGTGACCTGTATACAGTGTAGTCTTATCCACAATTTTAAGGTCTATAAGTAGGAATTACAAATCTAGGAGTCATTAAACCATGCTTCTCAACCTCTTTATTTAGATCTTAGCAGACTTTCTATATAGAAAAACAACTTTGTTAGCCTCTTCACAGGCTCCTCGACATCCTTTGATCACCCACTGAAGCCTCTTGGCCTTCTTGATCTCGGACTGAGGCACTTCGATACTCCTGGGACAGACCAACTGACCAGTCAAACAAAGTCAAACTGACCAACAATCTAACTTAGGTCAAACTTGGTCAAATTGCCCATAAATAGCCTTATTCAACATGTGGTCAAACTGCTAGAGATACGCTGAAATTCAGCCTCTTGATCCTACCTAGAAATACTCAGTCTACTGCCCAGAAAGTTTTAGTCTGCTGTCTAGAAGATTCAGTCGTCAACTCAGGTCAAACTTCGTCCTTTTTGCTCATTTTCTCCTTCACACGTGTGAACAGAAACATATGATTTTTCGATGATCCGAATTGCTCCAAATGGGTGAGGATGAATGGCAATATATAGTTGTTGAAGGCGCCGAATTGGTGTGTCTTTTTGGTTGGGCCGACTTGAGCAATATGCAACCGACTTGTAATTTTGGAGGTAATCTGAAAAATTTAGAATTTAAATGTTCCTTTATTTGGTGTTGAAATTTGGCGGCGCAGGGAGAAATTCCCTCCATTAGACAACCTTTCTCTGGAATTCCCTCCATTAGACAAGCTTCCTCATTCAGAGAAGCCCCTCCCAACCCTTGGAATAATTTAATTTGTTCAAGGAAAAATATTATTTTTAAGGTGAAACCGACATGTGCACAAAAGTTAAAGTATGTCTGGGCAAGCTAATTCAACCCCTTGTGGCACATATAAATACACATCATGTCACATCACTTTGGAGCATCAACAACACATCACATCTTCTCTCTCTTGATTGGTTTGGTTCGTATAGGTTTGAAACAAGGAAGTATGAGCTCACACATGCGAAGGAAAGGAGGCGTTTTCTATTTTCGGCGTTGACTTTCTAATTGGGATAGTTTGACTAGCCTTTGACCGATGCTGACTTGGCATGTTTTGACTTGGTTTAACTGAATTTGGATTTTTTCTTGGAGGCTGAGATGACTGCTTTGATCGAATTGTTTTGGGAAATTGATTCGTGTTGGCCGCAGGTTGGCACCTAGGGTTTCTACAGGTCAAAAGTTGACTTTGACCAAATTTGTGTGGGCTAAGTTTGACTGTTTTGACTTCCTTTGACCGATCTTAGAAGGCCGAATTTAATGCTACTTTGACCGAGTTATATGGAGGATTGTTGACCGTTAACCATTGATTGATTGGAGTTGTTGCTACTGTTGTTGACTTTGACTAGAATTGCAAACTTTGGCTTTGGATCAAGTTTGATTTTTGAGGCTCATCTTTGACTGGATTGCTTAGTTAATTCTTGGGTTGTCGAAGGTTTGACTTTGACTCATTATTGATGAATTAGAACATTGTATCTCTTTGTTGAACATTTGATGACAATCTAATAGAAGAAGAATTTTGAAATGGTTTTCCTCTTGTGGGGTTTTTCCATGGTCTTTGACCAAATACTGTGTCTCTCTTTCTTTGGTTGTCTTATATTGTGCATTGGATTAATTGTCCTATCCACAATTGCTTTTTGTTACTGTGAGATTGAATTTATATTGGATAAATTGATTGCTGATTGAAGAAGAGTTGAAATAAGTGATTGTGCTAACCATAGAATAGTGGAAAATTGACATGGTTTCAAAGCTTAGGTGAAGACAAGCCCAAGGAGACAAGAGACAAAAGCAATCACCTTTGAAGGAATCTAATTGGAAGAAGCTACTTGGTCAATATGCCTATCTCAAACTTTAATGGATGCAGAGAAGCTGAATGACTCATCAAATTTTGCTGCTTGGAAGATTAGGGTTGAAGTGACATTGGATGAAAATGATGTTTTGGAATATGTGGAAGGAAAGGTACTTGAGCTTCTGGAATATGCTCTTGTTGTTGCTAAGGCTAAGTATAAGAAATATGAGATCAAAGCCAGGAAAATAATTATTGATTCTTTGAGAGATCATTTCCTTACTTACATTGCAAAGTTGAAGAAGTCCAAGGATATCTATGACACGCTGGTTGAGATGTATGAGGTCAACAGTTTGAACCACATTCTTTCCTTGAAGATCCAAGTCAAGGACATCAAAATGAACAAGGGGGAGATTGTGCAGTGATATTTCATGAGGGTATCCCAACTAAAGGATCAATTGCTAATTGTCGGGGAATCTATATCTGATATGGAGCTGGTACTCGCCGCACTTCAAGGTCTTCCTCCAATTTGGGAGACATTTATTACTGCTATTAGCGACAATGACAAGTTCCCAACATTTGATGAGTTGGTTGGTAAATGCTTTCAAGAGGAAACCATGATGATTTCCAGAGAGAGAATTCAAAAGCATGAAGAAGGAGAGCCCTCTGCCTTTGCTGCTCAAGACAAGAAATTGCAAATAAAGTGGAAACAAACAAGGAGGACAAGATCTGGGATTGATTCCAGGGGTTTTCTCTCCCAGTCTTCAGTTGGAGGAGCAACATCACCACGTAGCAAAACCCTCAAACACCAGCACACATCTCAACAAATGAGATCTTACTTTTTCTTTTGAAACTATTCACCATGTCTTTAATAATCAATTCTACTTGCATTGCATATATAAAATATGGAACCTAAATAAACATCGAATTTCAATACAATTCAATAAACACAAAGCACTCATGAGCATAGAAGAGTTTCAACCTGCACAGAAGTGATGAGCATGTAGTAGGAGTTAAAGATATAGGTTATGACCAAAACATAACGCAAGGGTTGAGTGTGGACTTAGGCGACACTGCGACATGAATCGAGTGGTGTATAAAGAATGAGCCTTGAGGTGCCTGTACAACTTTAAGGTTCCAATTTTTACTTTTTCTTTTAATTATAAATGACGAAAACAACCCGAACCTACAAAATTGCCAAAACAACCCGAACCCAAACCTGAATTTAGTTCAATGAAGGGTGAATTTTTAAATTTTGTTCGAGTTCAAGATCGTGTTCTAATTTGAATTTGGTTGAAATTCGAGTTCGCCATTATGTTCGACGAATAAAATCGAACAAATTCAAATTGGGTTTAAGTTCGGCAAAAACCCTCAAAGGTTTTTGTTCGCCGAACACAGTGACTTAGCTTCCAACACCTTCCCTTAATGGTTACATGGGAAATTACAATACTAAAACACACATACAAATATTTTGTCATATTTGTTTGATATGGTCTTCATCAACTCTTACATCTACTCTAGAATCTCACAGACAATGCTCTTTCTTCACCAACACAACTTCGAGCTACCACTTGACCTGCATTTAAGATATAATTGCTTCTAACCATCGTTGATGAACTTGCAAAATTGACGCTTGTTGACCTCTCGAAGGACAATCTCGATACTGATTCATTTTATGGAACTTCACCATCTGTTGAATATATGGTCTTCCACTATATTCACCCGTTATCTAGGATAACAGTCTAGATACTAAATGTCTTCAACAGTTAACCATACAACTCGACCTTATAAAAATTAACTTGCACTAATGCTCTCGGAGCATGACGAGCCACATCAACTTGACCTTATTAAGAAAAACCTGTAACTAATGCTCCTGGAGCATGACGAGTCACATTAGTTTGTACAATTATTAGCCTGTTCTTTGTGGTTCTTTATATAATTTTTACATACCAATTTAACTAAAGAATAGAAGAGAAACAAAGAACCCAACAGACTCATGATGACAACAAAACCAACCTTCTGCACATGACGATAAAAACAATATTTTGCTACCAAAAATCATATTGCAATCATGGCATCCCTACGACTCTAATGTATTTGACACTGTGGATAGTGAGGGATGTCCATACAGATGCCAAGTTGGCTCTTGCCACAACATCAACAACTCCTTTATGAAAGCAAATTGAAACTCCAAGACAATCTGACTGTCAATTGGTCATGTCAAAAACATTTCATATGATAGCCTCACCAAGGTACTCGGCTACTATGGGAGCTCCTCTCTTTATTGCATGTTTAAGACTGTCCATAACTAGCACACCAAAACCTTCATCCACTTCCACGATGAGAACAACCGTTAGCTAATGAAGTCCATAACATGTCATGAAATCATATGATAGCCTCACCAAGGTACTCGGCTACTATGGGAGCTCCTCTCTTTATTGCATGTTTAAGACTGTCCATAACTAGCACACCAAAACCTTCATCCACTTCCACGATGAGAACAACCGTCAGCTAATGAAGTCCATAACATGTCATGAAAGTGCCACCCATCTTGTGATATTTTCCCTGCACATTCTGCTTTGTTGCTCTGTGGATTCCTCACACATAATTTTACATGCATAGATTTGATGTCTACACGAGGTATGCGTGGCAGTTTTTTAAAGGTACGCAATCATTCTATTTATTCTTCCATGCGCAGACTATTCTTTGTAGCTTGAACTTGAAGCCAAAATTCAAATCTTGGCTGCAAAGCTTACTAATGAGGCTCCTCGTCAGTGTTGTCCTTGATGGATAAATCGATGGAACCTCAATCGACCCCCTACAAAACATTGATCCACTTAGCATGGAAGAAGGATCACGTTATTGAAACCCTCAACACCACGGAACTCACACAAGCACACAAAATTTCAGACACTAAACTAATCTATGTATAGGGAATCAATCCTCAAGGCTTTCTCATTTTCCTGGCTATGATACCATATTAGAGAACGAGATATCAAGCATTGTTACACACAAATCACAGTATATATCTTTATTGATCATAATGGTTACATATATAGGAATAAATCACCGACTTCCAGAAGATAAGATCCGAAGAAGGTGGATCTATGACTCGGACAAGACACAACTACAACAAATACACATAGGAAATGATGACTTCTAGAATAACACCTTAGAACTCAAAATCACAACCTCTAATACACATGGAAGCATTACTTTACCCAAGGGAATGAAACTAGCATTTAATTGAGAGGACCCAACCCTTTATGTTCCTTGATGTTCGTGGCATAGATTTTTTGAAGTCCTAGTAAAAATGTTCTCATCACTCAAACATAATCTCGATTTGACATGTTAAGCTTTTTCTATCTTATTTTTAATGCTTAGGGGGTGATATTGTTGATGAGGATCCCAATATAAGCAACGATTTTGATGATGTGGTACTAGTTATTTGTTGTAGCATGATTTTTTTGTACTCTATAAGCCATTTAGGTCCTCTTTGTTGATGTATTTTTGGTTCAGAGATGGATTGTACTCGATGCTACTTTAGCTATATGCATTAGTTGTATGATTGAATTTGTACTATCATCATGTAAATGTTTTATATATTTAATGTTTTATCTATAATTCACTAATTTGTTCTATGTTTTAATATATATATATATATATATATATATATATATATATATATATATATAACGAGTCCTCTGTGTCATGTTCTGGGGTCATTGTGTCATTTGTCAGATACTCATATTTTCGTGTCTTTCGTTTCCAATGTCCTTGTGTCATGTGACATAGCTCATAAATAATGTTCATTTTTATATACATAAGATACTTTCAACTCAAATTGTGTACTAGACTTTGGATTCAGATTGTGTACTAGGCTTGGGATTCTATCCTTCACGTTTTGTCATATATTTATGACACAATATTCCTTCTTCAAAAATATGCTTTCGAAGGATATGTTAAATTGTAGCAAGAAAAAGGCTTTAGTTGACTTATGCCTTAGTGAAATGAAGAAATTCGAATTTCCACTTCAGCAGGATGAGTCGTCAGGCAGTTAGTAGGAGTGACATGGCCAAATTACTTAGTTAAGTCAGTGAATTCGAGTTTGTGGGCTAGAAGTTGAGTTGTGTGCATGTCGGTAGCTAAGATCTAGCTATCTAGATGTGTTGTCTTTAGTGAAAGTCAGTTATCTGAGCTCTAGTCTAGAATAGAGTCAGTATGAGTTGAGTTGATTAGGTGTAACTATTGTAAGCTCAACTAACTCTCAATTGACTAGTCAATTTACTAAAAATAGCCCTAGTCATGCATGCAATTCAAATAACCTAGTGAAGCTGGATAGAAAAGCTACATTGTATTTATCATTGTATGCTAGTGAGTGTATAGTGTTTGCATGTAGCATGTGAGCTACTTTCCTCAAGGATTGCGCAAGGAAATATGAGCCTCCTTATTCTTTAGGAGCAGGAATTGCGTAAGGAAATAGGAGGAAGCAAGAGGCCTATTTTGCCTAAGTATTGGCCATAGAAAACCCAGGAGGAGATCAATATGCAGTGTAGATTGAGCTTTAAGCATTGAGGTAGTCATTGTAATAGATCATTGTTCCCGTTCGATATAATACAAATATAAGAGTTTTTCCCAGTTGGGTTCCCCAGTGAAAACTGTGTTCATTGTGATTGAATGATTGCATGCTTTTTTATTGTCAGTTTTCCTTCCATAGAATTTGGTTGAAGAAATTTGTGTATTGATTTCAGTCTGATTTCATTAGCAACTGCAAATTTCAAGTTATTTCTACATGGTATAAGAGCTATTGAAAACTACATAGAAACCATGTTCTTGATCATCTCTCAAAGAAATTTTGAATAACAGATTTGTGGTGTAGGTATATCTACACTGCCGGAACAATGTCTTTCAATGGATTAAGGCTTGAGTATGCATTGGATGGAACTTTGAATTTATGTGCTTGGAAAGACAAAATGGAAGTTGTGCTTGATGACAATGGAGTATTAGAGTACACAAAAAAAGGAATTCCAAAATCAACAACATCATGGCATAATAGCTAGCTTAGTGGAAGAAAGATACTGCAAAAGCCTAGAGGATTATCCTAGAGGGAGTCAAAGACCACGTGGTTTTGAATTTGCATGGAAAGGAGATTGCTTTTGTGATGTGGAAAACTCTCATATATCTGTTCGAAAGCCGCAATGATGCCAAGAAATTGGCATTGAAATATAGGCTCATAAACATTCAAATGATTAAAAATGAATCTATTCTTTGTTTCCTATCTAGATTCACGCATGTGAGAGGTGGACTTGGAGGAGTTGGAGAGACTGTGCTACCATCTAAACTTGTGAGTTTAACACTCCTTGGTCTTCCAATGTCCCGACACAACTATTAGGATTCAGTTAATGGAAGAGACAAGCTCCTAGATTGGGAGAGACTTTGGTCTGACTTAATGTAGGAAGAGATTAGAAGAAACACTAGAGATGAAGTCACATCCGGAACTGACGAGGAAGAAAACTTTTCTTTGGTAGACAAAGGATAGAAAGCCAAAGGCTAGAAGGCCCAAGGCAAGGCAAAATCCTATGAGAACTGTGGAAAGAAGAAAGACCTCAGTAAAATTAAATGTTTTCACTGCCATGAGTATGGACACTATGCAACCAATTGTCCACACAAGAAATCCAATGAGAAGCCTGTAGCAGGAGCAGGAGGAGATGCTCTCACATCACAATTCGAGTTGGATTTTACCCTCATTGCTTGCATGGAAAGTACTGTACGAGGTGGTTTATGGTACTTAGACTTTGGTGCTTCATTTCATATAGCAGGAAATAAAGAGTTCTTCAATAGCTTAGAGGATAAGGACCTACAATTACAGATAGAGCTTGGAGATGATGGAAGGTATATTTCCAAAGGGATTGACACTATCACCTTTAAGAGGGAGTTAGGCTCCCATCTTTATCGAAAGAATGTAATATATGTGCTTGGTCTGAAGAAAAATCTAGTTTCGATAGCTGTACTTGAAGACAAAGGATATGATGTGCTATTCAGTAGAGGGAAGGCTTATCTGAAGCATGTTGCTACTGGACAAGTAAAACAAATTGGTGTTAGAGTTAAAAATCTACAAGCTAGAGGTGGATGCATGTGTTGCATTGAGTAGCAAGGTAGAACATGTTCAGGGCCGAGATGTTAGAGAGCTCTGGCACAGGCACATGGGACACCTACACCATGGAGCTTTCAAAATAATGCAACAAATCACCACTGGACTTCCAAAGGGCACCCTTGTCAACATGATGTCTGCAAGGGATGCACTCTTGGAAAATATTTTAAATCCTCCTTCCAGGGTCGAGATAGAAGAGCTGGAGCCCTTTTGGAGCGAGCTCACTTAGATGTGTGTGGACCATTTTCCACAGTCTTAACTGCAAAGCACATGTATTATGTGATCTCCATATATGATTTTTCCCGCAAATGTTGGATCTATTTCATGAAGAAGAAAGATGAGGTTTATTCAAATTTTGTTGAATTTAAAGCCTTAGTTGAAAATGAGACTGGAAAGGAAATTAAATCCCTAAGAAGTGATAATGGAGGAGTGTACATGTCTAAGGCCTTCAAAAAATTATGTGCCAAAAAGAAGGTATTAGAAGGGAGTTGATTGCACCCCACAACCCACAACAAAATGGAGTTGCAGAGAGGAAAAATAGAAGTATTGGAGGAGCCACTAGAGCAATGTTGCGTGACCAGGGATTGCCACTATCCTTGTGTGCAGAAGTTTGCAATACAACTGTTTACTTGCAGAACAGGAGCCCTCACAAAATTCTTAGAATGATTACACTTGAAGAGGTTTTCACAAGGAGGAAGCCAAATGTCTCCCACTTTCGCATTTTTGGATCCATAGTCTATTGTCATGTCTCCAAAGATAGCAAGAAAAAGTTGGAGCCTACTGTAGAGAGGGGGATCTTTGTAGGCTATTCCTAAGACACCCCATGTTCACCAGGTGTACATGCTCTCACTTAGGATGACTATTATGAGGGATGTGAGATTTGATGAGGAGAAAGCCATGAGTTCACTAGAGCCAGCGCTGAGCATACCACCAGAGGAGGAGCTTCTAGCTCCAAAGGAGGAGCCTCGGTTGGATCCTCAAAGTCAGATCTTTCTCGAGGGAAAGAGGACATTCTAGGAGGATGATGTGGAGCAACAACATGTGGAGGAGCAGAGAGTAGATCGAGTGGAGGCACCCACTCACACAGAGCCTTCCAAAGAAGGGAGGAAGAGGACCAAGATGGTTGATAGGTTGGTGTAGGAAGCTTGGGAGCATGTTGGAGCTCCTAGCTCCTTGCACAGACTGAGGAGATCACTAGAGAGATATATAAGATATATGGCACTCATGACAGAATTGATAGATTTAGAGCCATCTTCCTTTGAAGAGGTTGTTTTCCAGCAGGTGTGGGTAGATGCTATGGTGGAGTATAACTCCATTGTGAAGAACAAATTTTGGGAGGTGGTGCCCAGACCTGAGAATAAGTCAGTTGTTGGTTCCAGGTGTTTGTATAAGGTGAAACATCCAGTTGCTTGCGGTGTTGAGAAGTACATGGCCAAATTTGCAGCCAAAGGCTTCTCACAGGTGGAGGGGATTGATTATGAGGAGACATTTTCCCCTGTGGCAAGATACTCATCTATTAGGACCATACTTGCATTGGCAACACAGTTGGGGTGGAGGATCCACCAAATGGATGTTAAAACTACCTTCCTCAATGGAGTGGTTGAGGAAGAGATCTACATTGAGAAGCCTAAGGGGTTCGAGACCATTAGCAGGGAGACACGTGTGTAGGCTCAAGAGAGCTCTCTATGGTCTCAGGCAGACACCTCGTGTTTGGTACACTCATATAGATTCTTATCTTAGTGGATTGGGCTTCACTAAGAGTGAAGCAGATGCCAATCTCTACTACATTATGGTAGATGGAAGTCTGCTCATCTTAGTTCTCTATGTGGATGATTTGATACTAATAGGAGATGACAGGTTGATCCAGTCTTGCAAGGAGGACCTTGCAAGAGAGTTTGAGATGAAGGATATGGGTTTGATGCACTACTTCCTTGGCTTGGAGGTGTGGCAGGGAGATGGAGAGATATTTGTTGGACAAGGGAAGTACACCTCTGAAATCCTTCAGAGATTCCACATGCAGGAT
Organism: Pinus tabuliformis; assembly: GCA_031772625.1. NCBI lineage: Eukaryota > Viridiplantae > Streptophyta > Pinopsida > Pinales > Pinaceae > Pinus > Pinus tabuliformis. Next base: position 59,425,495 of record CM062804.1, on the reverse strand, counting down.
TGCAAACCCATGGATACTCCTCTAGGTACTAACTGGAGGAAAGAGGATGCTTCTACAGGAGAGGCAGTAGATGGCACTATCTACAGACAGTTGGTGGGGTCCTTGATGTACTTGGTGAACACAAGGCTCGATATTTGTTTTGTAGTGAACCAACTTAGTCAGTTCATGGTGGAGCCTTCCAAGCTTCACTAGAAAGCAGCAAAACATGTTCTAAGATACCTCAGAGGCACACCAAACTTTGGTTTATGATATAGGCAGATTGATGGAGTGAAGCTCCAAGGCTTCACAAATGCAAATTAGTAGGGAGTCCCTCAGATAGGTAGAGGACATCGGGAATATTCTTCAGTGTTGGGTCAGCAACAGTTTCTTGGTACAATAGGAAACAAAGATCTGTAGCATTCGGCTCAATAGAGGCTGAGTATATGGCTGCTAGTCAAGAAACATGTGAGGCTATTTGGATGAGGAAAATCTTGGTTGGTCTCTTTAGTCAGGGGATGGATTCTACATTTGTCCATTGTGATAATCAAAGTTGTATAAAACTCTTTGAATAAAAAGTGTCTTATGATAGGTCCAAGCATATAGACATCAGGTACCATCACCTAAGAGATTTTGTGCAGACGAGGATTCTTATGTTAGAGTACATTTATACAGAGAAGCAAGATGCAGACATCTAGACCAAGACTTTGTCAAGAGGCAACTTTGAGTTCCACAGGAGCAAGGTTGGGGTTGTTCAAAAGCCTTTTCTTGCTAAGATGGAGTGTTAAATTGTAGCAAGAAAAACACTTCATTTGACTTGTGCCTTAGTCAAATGAATCAATTCAAATTTCTGCTTCAGGAAGATGAATTGTCAGGGAGGTATGAGGAGTGACATGGCCAAATCACTCAGTTAAGTTAGTCAATTCGAGTTTGTGGGCTAGAAGTAGAGTTGTGTGCAAGTTGGTGGCTAATATCTAGCTATCTAGAGGTGTTATCTTTAGTGAAAGTCAGTTATCTGAGCTCTAGTCTAGAATAGAGTCAATATGAGTTCAGTTGAGTAGTTGTAACTATTGTAAACTCAACTAACTCTCAGTTAACTAGTCAATTTACTAAAAATAGCCCTAGTCATGCATGCAATTCGAATTGCCTAGTGAAGTTGGAGAGAAAAGGCACATTGTAATTATCATTGTATACTAGTGAGTGTATAGTGTTTGCATGTAGCAGGTGAGCTAATTTCCTCGGGAATTGCGCAAGGAAATATGAGCTTCCCTATTTTTTAGGAGCAGGAATTGCACAAGGAAATAGGAGGAAGCAAGAGACCTATTTTGGCTAAGTATTGGCTAGAGCAGACTCGGCAGGAGATCAGTATTGCAGTCCAGATTGAGCTTAAAGCATTGAAACAATCATTGTAATAGATCATTGTTCCCATCTGATATAATACATAGGATGGGTTTTTCCCAATTGGGTTCCTTGGTAAAAACTGTGTTCATTGTGATTGAATGATTGCATGTGTTTCTATTGTCAGTTTTCCTTCCACATAATTTAGTAGAAGAAATTTGTTTATTGATTTCAGTCTGATTTCATTAGCAATTGCAAATTCTGAATTATATCTACAGGATATGCTTCTCAAAGTCTAGTTCACACAACATACTGTAGTTGTACATCTATATTATTGTCACTTCCATTGTTGATCATGGTAGAGAGTTTTGTTATACTTCACATTCTCCATAAGAGATCACTACCATTCTCCGAGATTTCCACTCTCAGACTTTGCTATACATATCATCAGCGATTAGGCTTCATAATCATGATACATTGTGCCTTCAACACCTCTGTCATACATTGCACTCCTTTATCGAGCTCTAGTTAATATCAAAACAAGATACCCTTGGTAGCATATTTGTGATTGACTACGTCATGTCTCAAGACTAATCTTTTCCACGATCAATATTCACTATTCTAGAACCTTTGTATAGGTGTGTGCAAGTCTCTATATACATAGTGTATGCGCGTCATTGGCATGCCACAAGATATATTATCGAGCCAATGTCTGTTGACAAGCCCTCCTTGTCATCTCTGTCAAGGTTGACTTCAATGTTGCTGCCCAATAGTTATTCATTGTGTAGTTAGGGTCACCATCTTATAAAGGTTTGTCACTGTCATATGAGACCATATAGTGAGATCAGGTTACTGTGATATATATCATAGCGAAACTGTTTCAAAGGTCTGTTGACAAGCCCTCCTTGTCATCTCTGTCAAGGTTGACTTCAATGTTGCTGCCCAATAGTTATTCATTGTGTAGTTAGGGTCACCATCTTAGTAAAGGTTTGTCACTGTCATATGAGACCATATAGTGAGATCAGGTTACTGTGATATATATCATAGCGAAACTGTTTCAAAGGTATATGGAGCGAGACCAATATATATGTATTGCAAGACCATACCACAAGATCGAGAGTGGGATTATGCTTTATACGTATAGCGAGCCAAGAAGAGAACACGATTGCCACACAGCCATAACAAAATCATGAACAAGTCAGAGTCATGGTTGATGCAAACCCTTGTCAGATGAAGATCTGAGTCACTATAAGAGGATCCTAGCCATGAGCGCAAGCCATTTTAGAGCGATGCCACATATATCAAGGGTTACTGACATTGAGAGAAGGTCATCACTGCCATCATCAAAAAGTGTTGTCTCTGTCTAACTGTCAAGCCAAAGATGACTGTCATTCATATATATATATATATATATATATATATATATATATATGCAAGTCACTATCATGACTATATGTGAATTACAGGGTTGGCCACAGAGCGAGCCAGAGAGTTATAAAGCAAGTAATCAACGAGCCACCTTTGTAAGTGTATACGAGTTACAGGACTGTAATACAATTATACAAGTCATCGAGCCATATATAACCGATGTCACAGATTGATATAAAGCCTCAACGATGTAGTAGCCATTGTAGAGAACAAAACCATAGAAGAAAAACGAGCCAAAGTCGAGCCAATACAATACACTAATAATGCCACTAGTATCACAGAATGTGGGTCATTTCACAGGAGTCATCACGAGTCTTTAGAACCATATTTGAGCACTCAGTGGATATGTGATCAGTAAAGAATGATGAACAGGAGCCATTGTAAATTAATGTGAATCATCACAGAGTGCAATCCACGGTAGAATAGTGAGCCTTGGATGTAATTTACAGGCCACAGGGTAGAACGAGCCTCTGATATTTTAATGCGAGCCAAATGTGAATCACTGTGGGATGCATATACTGTGAGTGAGAGCTGAGCGAGTCTTCTTTTGTTACAGAGATTAGTTTAGTATTCTCAGCAATACTAGCCACAGGAATATAGCGAGCTGTCATAGTCATGCCAAACCATGGTAAGAGGAATGCAATCCAGAACCAGAGAGTAGTCATGCGAGCTGCCACAAAGTAGTCTTCAGAAAAATGAAAACCATGCGAGCTGGTGATCTTCAGGCCTCCATTTTTCCCAACCTAAGCTCTGATTCCATGTTAAGAAATCGAGAGGCTTGCAATTTAAATTAGATTTCTCTTTTTTGATAATTGCTTGTGAAGTTTGTTGGCCTTTTATTAATCTTGATTCTTTATTATGTTCTTCCATCAAACAATTACCAAAACGTAAACTTGAATATTGCAAGAAAACAATGAACACAAGATATAGGCTCTCAGCTAGGGCAAAACCCCTCTTAGGGGAAAGCCCAAAAAAATTCTCTTCTTATAGAATCAGATCAAAGTGAGATATCCAAGACCCAAGACCACAGAAATACTCCGACCTAGATGCCAAGTCAAACCCTTCTTCTGCATAGCAAATCCATCAACAGCAAGAGACCAACAACAAATCTTTAACAAGAGATATGATGAGGCAGAACTTCCACAAACCCTTCTTCAATTTCAGACTCTGACCCTCTTACTTCTGCAAAATTTCAGAACCTATGCGGCGAATTGTGTGTCCAAATAAAGTACTCAAATCATCCTCTATTTATACTGTCCAGAGGGGTGCAAATAGACATGTCTTCTGGGGCAGGGCCGACTTGACATCATAAGGGGTTTTTGACCCAAAATACATATTTAAAAATTCTTTTTCCTTTTTCTTTACAATAAGTTGAAAGTTGAAACAGGGCTTTGACTCTCATCAAATCCTAGAAAAATGAGGAACATGTTTAACTATGAAATAACAATTTTTTGAGCATGAAACCCATGCTTGAAAAATAATTTTTTCTTTTTCTTCTTTTTGTTTTTTTACATGAAATATACAGTGAGATTGAGAGTTTCTTCTAAGAGGCAAATCCAATTAGGAGTAGAGATTTGACCATTCAGTTTTTCTACACTGGTGTAACCAATGCTTTTTCTTGCCAAGTGTAACACGATTTTAGAGTTTTGCGTTGAAATGAAATGCTGAAGGATGTAAATCATGTGACCAATAATAATTAATTCACGTGCTCTTAGGATTGTTGTCTTCAACTATAATTTTTCTGTCTGTAACAATTTTATGTTCAACCCTTTAGCAACTGGTTGTCCATAGTTAACACACTTTTATAGGTTTTGTGTTGAAATGAAATGCTGAAGGATGTAAATCACGTGATCAATAATAATTAATTCATGTGTTCGTAAAGTGTTGTCTTCAACTATAATTTTTCTCTGTAACAATCTAACATTCAAACCTTTAGCAATTGGTGGTCCATAGTTACTCTATGGATTTGTAATGGGAAATGGATTAGCTAATCATGAATAGTCAAAGTGTGTTCGATCTTATGAATTTGTTTCCTGTTGTATTCATAGATTTTAATAGTGAATCAGATAAATTGATCATTCGATGTGATATGTAATTTACTAGGCATTTACGGCTGATTATGTATTTTTATTGTCTCAAGAATTTTGATTTCTTGTTGAGGCAGTTATGGCTTTGTATTTACTTCTTTTTGTCATGTCATTTTCGTCCATTCAATGTCATCTCTTCGTTACTACCAAACAGTAGAAGCGTTCTATGTAATTTTTCCATTGCAAAAATTGACTTGTTAATATTGCTAATTTGAATTGCTGGCAGGGTCTGCAACCCAACTGCAGCAACCACGACAGCAGGCATTACCAGCTTCCAGTGTGAGGCTGTCTCAGTTAGCAACACCACTTGTCCACACCGTGCCGGCTATGATTCCTCCAGAAATCTCTACTTCATGCAGTCTTCCTCCAGTTAGTGGAGAACAAACTGGTGGAATGCTTTCCTTGCACAGCAACACACAAAGTGATGCTCGGTCTCTGGGTTTAGCTCGAAGGTTTAATCATTGCATGACGTTACAAAATACTCAACTTGGACAAGCAGCACAAGGCATCTCCTCGCCTCACAATCTTGCCGTCCCTGACATATCGAGTAGAAACATTCAGCCTTCGGGATGTCCAGGGTCGATTGCTCTAGGTGGAGTTGCGGCTGAAACGAGAATGCAAGCTCAAGGAAATACTGGAGAAATAATATCAAATGCACACTTGCCTGATATGTATTCTGTTACCTCTCAAAGATTGCAGCAGCATGAAATTGGTCATTTTCTTAGTTCGCCTAACAGAAGCTCTAGTTCTGGGTCATTGATTTCGAGCTGTAATCCATTGAACCAAAGCCAGGGAAATCACCTTCTGCACAATACATTTTCTTTGGTAAATGCTCAGCGTGCAAACTTACCTACAGTTAGTGCCTGTGGTGTCGTGGAAGTAGGCACACAAGCCATTGCTGATATAGCAGTGGGAAATTTACAGTCTCCATTTCCATTAGCATTGGGGGCATGCCTAGGAGAAACACCAGGCATGCCCCAACTTTCATCTTCAAATTTGCAACAGACGAATAGTAGCAGTATTGTAGAAAATTTCATCAGCACTGAGGTGCAACAGGCCACACAGGAAGGTGTTTTGTTGGAAAATAATGGTGAGGTTGGAGCATCATTTGTTTATGGCAATAATGCATCTAATCCTCCTGTTATCACGACGGAAACAGCTTCTGTTGCTCCGGAATTGGAAGTGTCACATTCACCCCTTCTGGTTCCAGCACAGTCAAATTGTAATACTATGACTCATTGTAGTAGCACTCCAAGTGTCATTTACTTATCTGATGATGACTAGAGCTATTGTAAAATATTTGCTGTTGATTCCTTTTGCAGTTAATGCTGGAAAGCCTGCAAATATTTTATGTAAATGTACATTTTCTGTGATTGCTTGCTAGCAAATCTTATTTGTCAGATTAAGAAAGTGAATAGGGATGTTGGAATTCTAAATTGCTACCAATTTCTATGTGAGGTAGCTGCCAAACTTCTCTATTCAGGTTGTATAGTGTTTTTGCGGAAACAAAGGCAATTTTGACGCGAGTTGATGCTACAGCCTACAGCACCATAGTTGAGAGGCTTCCCACGTGAGTCTGTTGATTGAGTACCTGTTCACTAATAAGTTTTGCAATGAATAATGAAGATGCCACGTACCTGTTAATAATGTGCTAAACTGTCAATACAAGATTAAAATGTTTCTAATCTAACACGATGGTTTAATTCATCCTTTAAAGGTTGGGTATAAACTGGGAGGGTGAAGGTTGGGCATACCTGCAGCCTTGGGAGGGCAGGCAGCAGGGGATTGGGGTACATATGCATGCTTCCTCGTTTTGGACAGTGGGGGATACAGAGTAAAGGAGGTTGGCATTTGTGTTGTGATTTGGGTACAAATGTACATTTCCACTTTATGAGGAGTGGATGGTGGGAGGGGAAATATAAGTGTGAAAGATATATATTTGTATATGTAACATTTCAGTCGGTGATAGAGAGGAAAGGTTGGCATTTGTGTTGTGATTTGGGTACAAATGTATGAGTGGATGGTGGGAGGGTAAAATATAAGGATAAAGATGTATATTTGTATATTTAATATTTCTGTGGGCGACACAGAGAATAGGTTGCGTTTGTGTTAGTGATTTGGGTAGAAAGGTACATTTCCACTTTACGAGGAGTGGATGGTGGGAGGGGAAAATACGAGGGTGAAGATATATATTTGTATATTTAACATTTCTGAATTTAAAGAAAACATTTTTAATTATATTTAAATTGTTTTACAAAATTATCATAAATTAATTTATAAAAAATACAAAAAGGTTAAGAATTTAAGAAACAAGAAATAAATCCACAAAATGGTGGGATGAGGGTTCTTTTATTGCATTGAGAAACACCATGGGGATTCTTTTATTGAATTGAAAAAAAAACACGATGTGTTATTGGGAAATTTCAGACAAACACCATATAGTTTGATGATGGGAAATTCTACGCTTATGTTAAAATGAAAGGAAATTTATTTATTATTTTATATGCACTATGTTATAAAATGAAAGGAAATTTATTTATTATTTTATATGCACTATGTTATAAGGTTAAATGAGGTTTAGTTACTAGAAATGAGATACAATTTTGTTGTGTTTAATGCAGTGAAAATGAAAAAGTTGTTTATCGACATTGTTAATAGATTTATAGATTTATTGTTGAAATCCATTCATGTAGAAAATTTTGTTCATATTTTATTTTTAAAATTTCAAAAATTTATTTCTACATATTTTTTTTTAAAATCTCAAAAATTTATTAATTAAAAGGGAATTTATGTTAAAATTTTAAATTTTATTATCGTATTACTTACAATATTAAGAGATTTGTTGTTATATTAATAATAATTTTTTTTTTCTTTATCAAAAATGTTAAAAGCATGTCTAAATAACTTATACTCTACAAGCCCTTGGCAGTGTATACAATGATCTTAAAATAATTTAATAGAAAAAGTATTATAAAATCATCTTAAAAACTCTACAAGCCCTTGGCAGTGTATACAATGATCTTAAAATAATTTAATGGAAAAAGTATTATAAAATCATCTTAAAATAATTCAATGGAAAAGTATTATAAACTGTCTTATATAACGTAATTTATTTTAAAAAATTGATAGAATTTAAAAGTAGATTTACATATTCATTATATATATATATATATATATATATATATAGATATTAGAATTTTGAGTAGATTTACAAATTCATTTGGAATATAGACTATTGTGTTCTTTTAAGAAAATTATTTTTATTGAGACGTGTGCTATATAAATAAAATCTGCAATATTATATATATACTATTATTATATTGAAAAATGCAAATAAGATTTTATTTTAAAATGTGCTAAAATGTGTTATTAAACATCAAAACAAGTTGTTATGGTTGAAATTATATGATTTTTTCATTAGTTAGAGAAAAATTCAATGTAGCTTGGCTTAGGTTGGCTTTTCAAAGCTTATAAATTGCCCTTTATTATAAAGGGATTACAAATTTTGGTTTATCAACAAAAAATGCAAGTAAATCTACTAATCAACAACGAACTATCAGAGATCGACGATAATTACACTAAGAAGATATTTATTCTTTGAAGTTTTAAGATGAAAACTTTAGCGCTTTTTGGACTGAGGAGAAAATGCCTTCAAAATTGGCATGAGTTGCTATGAGTTGACTAACTTAACTCAATTTTCTTGGATCAAGCCCTAAATGCTTATGTCCCTTTTTTTCTCTCCTCCATGACCCACTTGGGGGATCTTTGAAAGGTTGCATTTGAACTCCTAAATGGGGATTTGAAGAACTCAAATTAGTTTGAGCATTCTCTATTTGACTCTTGATATGATGGTTTCACATGGATTGTAGATCTTTATTGAGGTAAGATTTTGCTAGAGGAGCCAACAGGTGTAGATAATTCAGGTCTGTCTTGTGGGAGGTCTTGAGTCTCATTGTTTTCTATTACTGAGCTAGATGGCTCCATTCACAAAGAATTTTTTGTTTACCTTTTGGATTCTATTTCTCAGGGTTTGTTGGGGGCGGAAAAGATTTGGCAATACTTCCAATAATTGGATGAGGCACTGATTTATTATCTTCTTGTGTTGGGGTCTCAACGAAAGAGGAGAGAAACACAAACATGTTTCAAGATTTGGGGCTCTAACTAGCAATTGTGGCCCCTTGAGGTCTCATATTTCTTTTCCTTGGGGGAAAATTATCAAAAGGGTCTTGATCTTTATGAGTTGATTGATTTGTTGGTAAATTCTTTGTAACCAAGAAGCCTCGAAAAAGATGTCCATATTCATGGCAACACTTGCATTTTAATGGGTCATTTTCACAATCTAGTATATGTTTCCAAATATTTTCCTAACAATAAATGTCTATTGAACTTGGAAGAGGTTGTGAAATATTTATATAGACATCCTTGCATAGGATGTATATCTCCCTATCTCCCTCTCTTAGTTGCCTCAGAAATCTTGACAAAGCTACCAGTGACATTGCCAATGCATCCAAGGATTTCTTCCTCCCAATATTCCTTTAGAATAGAAAAGAGTCGAACCCATACTAGGGCAACATGGAAGTCTTCCTTCTTAATTTTGTAGTACTCTTTCCAAAATCACATGAAGAGTCCAACATTATGAAAAATGTAAGGACCTCCTTCAAAAGCCCTCATTCTATCTTCCGAGCTAGAAAAAATTATTGTGAAGAACCTTTTTTCTCCTAGGTTCAAATCTATTTTGTTGAAATACATAGTGACACTGACGGGAGAGGGACGAGGGTGGAGGTCTGAATCAATATCACTTAGATTGAACAAAATCTCATCACATAATCAATCATCAACACGAAGAAAAAACACTAAGATTAAAGTGAAAAATTCAAACTTGAAGAAGAAACACTTGAATGATTTTCAAATAGTCAAGGGAATGAGGACACCAATCCTCAGTAAGAACCAACTTGCAATGAATATTAGACTTATAAATTGTTCAAAAGAAAGTTTGCACTTATAGCAACTTGCACACAAATGAGATTAGATCTCATCCTCCAAACTGAGCTAAGCCTCCAACCAAAACATAACTTGGCCTTCCATAGAACTCGACCTCCTTAGCATAATTAAGGCTCGGTAGAAGTAGGGATCAACCTCCAACATGGTTGAACTTGGCCTCCTCTATAACATGATTTGACCTCCTTCACACTAGAACTCAACCTCCTTCAAACTTGAAGCAAAACATACACAAAACCTTTAAAATGTGTGCCAAAACCATTCTATAGCTTAACAAATGCTTACAATGATTTCTCCAACTCGGCTTTACTTCGCTTAATAGTTTATAAAGTATGAACTTGAAATCTGCTCCTCTTGCTTGCTAAAACATAATCAAATTCACTTGAATCATAGATAAAAGCTCAAATTTTCACGCCTATATATGGTGCTTTTGGTGTCTATGGGAGCGCTGACTTGTTTAACTAGCAAAATGTATAATGAGTATTCAAAAAATCATTTCTCGTCAACGATGAGGAGTTAGAATACATGCCATCTATCGTTGAAAATATCAAGAAATATACTATTTGACTATGTATCTCTCTTCCATATGGACAACTTTTGACACCAATAACAACTATTTTAAATAATCTCCCTCTTTGTTGTTGATGGAAATACTTTGATATCTACTTCTTTTGACAATTACTCCCCTTATCTGTATTCTCTCCATACGTTTTGTTTGTTGCCCCCCTTTTTGTGTTCTCTCCAACTTTGACATCAGGGTGAATGCATGAAGACGGGTTACACTTTTGGGACAAATGTGATGATGAAATTTCAAAATGTCACTCTTTTATCAAATTGAAGCCCTCAACATTTATATAAGTGTTGTGAATTTTGATTCAGAGTAAAAAGACAATTTGTAAAGAATTATATTGTCCCACTGGTATTTTTTTGCAAAAAATTAGTGTCATATAATCTGTCAATTTTTCATTAAATGAAATGCTCATCCTTGCAAATTTGTGAACATCTTAAGACGTATACATGTTTTCGCGTAGCATGATCTATACGGAGAGAAATAAGATTTTCGTATTAAAAAAATAATTTTTTATGCAAAATTATATTTTTTTATTATTTTTCGAAGTTGGCGAAGTAATATTTCAATGGCATTTCGCAGATACATGTTCGTGTAAGTTTTTTTCAACTATTTAATAAATTGAAAAACCATGAGTGCCCTTTTGAAGAGGACTCATAAACTAAGACCCTGTTATTTTTTGAAATTGTTCATCGTGTATAGTTATGTTATTGATTTCTTATTTAGCACCTTTGAAATTGGCCAAAAAATTTTTAGGCACTATGTTTAAAATAAATTAAAAGAAAAATATCATGTGGATTCAAAAATGTCAAACTCATATGTCATTGGATAGAAGATTCTTTCACGAATCCAACATGATCAACTACACCACTTAAGGACAAATTCGGCCCCAAGTCTGTGTAGAAAATCTTGTAGATTCACAAGCTCATGTAATGTACTAAAGCACATGACAAGAATTTGCCCCTACTATCAACCAACGAAAGCCAATAGATCAATGAAAACAATATGAACAAGAAGAAGATAAATCAATGGCACATAACACAAGATGTATCTAGGGAAAGCCACTGCTCAAAACCCAGCTATCTGTATTGCATATATAAGAAATATGAGTGAAGATACAAAGCTTGTTCTCACTAGAACAATTCCGCACAAGTATGCTCAACTCTCTCAGTGCACAAGCAAGCTCTTGGCCAACACTTGGCCAATTCTACAGCTTTCCAAGCTCCTATTTCCTTGCGTAATTCCTAGGATGAATAGCTGGTATTTAAAGGGAATCCATGATTCCAAAACTGCGCAATCCAAACATAGGTCCTTCCCTGATTGCATGCATGATCTATACAACTCAGTTAATCATAAAAGTGATAGTACACTATCCCTACACTCTAGTTTCAATTGGTTCTTTTTCAGAATTGACATACATGAGTTTCTGATGACGGAATCTTTAGTTAACTAGAGTGACACTTGTGGATGCACTAGTGCACCAACTGACTGTTAACTCTCTATTAGTTCCACAAACAATTTGGAACTAATTTAACTGAACATAACTCAGTAAATTAATTTATCTAATTACAACTCGCAATGAAACTCATCCCGGATCCATAAAACTTAGGAAGAACATATACATTACTTCAGAATGACTTTCAATTCGAAATTCCTAAGCTAATTAAGTTAATTAAACCTAATTAATTAACTATTTACAAGTTGCTATGAGAATAGAATTCGATTTTAATTCACAATTTAAATTCAAAGACAAATTTAAACTAGAATTTCTTGTGTCTATTTGTCAACACTCCCTCTCAACAAGAAAGAGATTATCAGCAACCCCAATCATGTCTCATCTGGAACTCGAATTTACATCTTAACAATGCCGTTGTCAAAATGTCAACATCTTTCTCCACCATGGGAATGTACTCTAACAACATAATCAACCTCAATACACAATCTATGAGATGATGATATCGGATATCAATATGCTTGGACCAATCATGAAAAACTGGATTTTCAGAGAGTTTGATACAACTCTAATTATTGTAGTAAATCACAGTTGGATCCATCTACTAACCAAACAAACCAACTAGGATCTTCCTCATCCTGATGGCTTCACATGGTGCCTGACTCACAACCATGTACTCTGCCTCTGTTGAGTGCAACCGATCTCTGTTTCTTGTTGTAACGAGAAACTGCCACTAACCCAATACTGAAGATCCCTCCTGATGTGTTCTTCCGGTCGGATGGACTCCCTGCTCAATCTGTATTAGTGAAGCCTTGAAGCTTCACTCCCTCCATTCGTCTGTACCATAATCCATACTGAGAAGTGCCCCTGAGGTATCTCACTACATGCTTTTCCGCATTCCAATATGGCTTGGTAGGCCTAAACATCACTTGACTAAGCTGGTTAACTGCATAGCACATAACTAGTCATGTGTTGACCAAGTACATTAGTGAACCCACAAGCTTTCTGTAAACAATAGCTTCCACTACTTCCTTGAAGTAGCATCTTCCTTCCTCCGGTTACCTGGTAAAAGGAGTCTCCATGGGTTTGCTGCTCTCCATGCGGAATCCCCTGAGTATCTCGTTGGCATACTTGCCCTCAGACACAAACAACTCCCCATCACCCTGCCATACCTCCATGCTAAGAAAGTAATGCATGAGCCCCATTTCCATCATCATAAACTCTCTTCCAAGGTCTTCCTTGCAAGAATTGATCAACTGATTATCACTTATTAGTATGAGATCATCAACATAAAGTATAATGATCAACAATTTACCTTCCACCACGATGTGGTACAGGTTCGCATCCGCTTCACTCTTTGTGAAGCCCAACCTTGTGAAGTAGCTATCTATCCTTGTGTACCAAGCACAGAGTGTTTTCTTCAACCCATACAACACTCTCTTAAGCCGACACACATGCGACTCACGGTGAAAGGTATCAAAACCTTCAGGCTGCTCTATGTACGCTTCTTCCTCAATCATGCCATTAAGGAAGGCCGTCTTTATATCCATATGATGTATCTTCCAACCCATCTGTGCTGATAGTGCCAATATAGATCTGATCAACGAGTACCTTGCAACAGGGGCAAAGGTCTCATCATAGTCAATCCCCTCTACCCGTGAGAAGCCATGGGCCACAAATCTAGCCTTATGCTTCTCCACACTACCATTTGTATCTTTCTTTACCTTGTAAAGCCAACGTGAGTTCACCACTAACTTGTCATCCGGTCTCGAGACCACATCCCAAACACTGTTACGAACTATGGAGTCATACTCCACCATGGTATAAACCCAAACTGACTGTTGCACTGCTTACTTGAAGGAAGATGGCTCTGTCACAACACATTCAACCATAAGATCCATGTATCTAGTGTACCTCTCAGGTGACCTTCTCTACTTGCACTGAGAAGTGGGTGCTCCCACATTCTCCCGTGCATCATCCAACAATTTTTTAGCCTCTTTGGTGCGCTTTCTTCCCTCTCTGGAAGACTCTGCCTGAGTGGATGTTGCTACTCCCATATCCTCTGCGTGTGGCTGCTCCACATCAATTTGAGGCTCCTCAACCTTAGGATCTAAAGGCTCCCCATCCGCATGTAGCTTAAGCTCCCTCTCAAGGGAAACTCACATGCCCTTTTCCTCATCGAATCTGACATCCCTCTGAACCAATGTTATCTTGTTGGTCGGCAAGTACACTTGGTAGTTGTGAAGTGTACCAGTGTACCCCACAAATATCCCCAACTCTATTGTCAGCTCAAGCCTCTCTCGTGCATCTTTGGTCACATGGCAATATACCGATGACCCAAAAATCTTGAAGTGACCAACATCTGGCCTCTTACTGGAATAAGCCACCTCTGGTGTCTTCATCTCAAGTATCCAATGTGGGCTACGGTTTTGAACATAAACCGCTGTGTTGCATGCATCAACCCATAAGTGTAGTGGTAGGCGCTGATCATGTAACATCTCCCTTGCTGCCCCTACTATACTTTTGTTTTTCCTCTCAGCCATGCCATTCTGCTGAGGGTTATTGGGTGACTTCAACTCCCGTTTAATCCATTTCACTACACATAAGTTCTTAAACTCGTTTGAGACATACTCACCACTGTTATCACTCCACATAGCTTTAACCTTCTTGCTCGACTCTTTCTCCACCAATGCTTTAAACTCACAAAACTTTGTGAATGTTTGATCCTTTTACTGCATGAAAAATATCCGACATTTTCGTGAAAAGTCATCAATGAATATAACATAATACATGCATTTGGCCATGGACGTTATTGAGAATGGTCCACACACATCTGAATGGACTCTCTCTAGAATAGCCTCTACTCGACTAACTCTGTTGTGAAGGGAAAACCTGGTGTATTTTCCTAATGTACACCCCTTTCATGTATCAATTTGCTCAATCGTACCTTTGGGAAGACGAGTAGAGCTCTGCTTTAATATCTTCAAAGCCCCATGATGCAAGTGGCCCAATCACCTATGCCACAACTCACCAATGTCTTGGCTCTACACCCTTTCTTCTTTTTTGCTCAAAGCAACACAATCATCTACCTCCAACTTATAGAGATTCTTCACCCGAATCCCTATCTTCTTTACTTGACCCGTGGCTGTGTGTTGATGGAACACCTTTCCTTTCGAGAAGATCACATCATAGCCTCTATCCTCAAGCATGGCAATAGATACCAATTTCTTTTTTAGCCCGGGCACATACATAAGATTCTTCAAGGTGAGTGGAGCCCCATGCTCCCTCTGAAAATTAATCGTGCCCAATCCAATAATACTATACTTCCTGTCATCACCCATCTCGATATGCATATGGAGATCTTTCTCCCACAGGTCACTGAATAACTCTTTGTCATCAGTTATGTGGAATGAAGCTTCACTGTATAAATACCATACACTTCCCATCATTGATGACAACATGCATGCAATGAGGGAAAAGTCCAATTCGAATTGAGAGGCCAAAGCCTCACCCGCTGCTCCCCCTAAGGACTTATTCTTGGACTTCTTGAGTGGACAATTTGTAGAAAAATGGACTAGCTCATGACAGTGAAAGCACTTAAATTTCGTCATCTCTTTCTTCTTAACTCTATGATAAAAATCCGATTTGGAATTGGAAGCTTTCCATTTCCCCCTTTTTTCCTTAATCGCTAAGGCATAATTCTCTTCATGATCAGTCTTTGATGAAGAGCCATCCCTAATGTTCCTCCTGATCTCCTCCTGCATCCAATCCGACCAGAGTTGTTCCCAATCTGGAAGCTTCTCCTGACCATTGGTAGAGTCCTGATAACTACGCTAACTCTTTGAGAGTCTTAGAAGAGCAAGAGACACCATATAATCCTCAACAACCGTGATTCCAACACTTCCAAGTTCATCACGACACTGAGTGAGCTTCGTCAAGTATTTTGGAATCGTCTCGACTTTTTCCATTTTGATTTTTTTGAAGTTTGTCCTTAAGTGCCAATTTCCTTTGGTCACTGCTATTCTGATACAAGTCCATCAATGTTTTCCACATAACATGCGAAGTTTCCTTGCCAGTAGGTTTGAGACAATGTGGTCTCGAACTCCCTTAAGGATTATCCACCTCGCCTTTTCCACACACTTTTTCCATTCTGCCAAATTCTGTGCATTTGATGCTGCTACCTTAGGAATTTTTTGATCAACAAATTCCTTCAAGCCATTGTCCTCTAGCACAACCTCCATTCTGTCCCTCCAGGTTAAAAAAATTGAGTTGCATTACAAGGCATATTCGAGCCGCAAACCATAGAACGCCATTTGCCGATCCTGAAGTATGCATTGCAAATTCGAATTTCACCTATAACCAAAAACTCAAAACTTCCTATAGCATATTGTTCTCAACTCTAATACCACGTAGAAAATCTTATAGATTCACAAGCTCATGCAATGTACTAAAGCACAGGACAAGAATCTACTTCTACTTTCAACCAGCAAAAGCCAATAGATCGATAAAAACAATATGAAGAAGAAGAAGATAAATCAATGGCACAAAACACAAGATGTATCCGGGGAAAACCACCGCTCAAAACCCCGCTATCTATAATGCATATATTAGAAATATGAGTGAATATACAAAGCTTGTGCTAACTAGAACAATTCTGCACAAGTATGCTCAACTCTCTCAGCTCACAAGCAAGCTCTTGGCGAACACTTGGTGAATTGTTCAACTCTCCAAGCCCCTATTTCCTTGTGTAATTCCTAGGATGAATAACCCTTATTTGAAGGGAATTCATGCTTCCAAAACTACACAATCCAAATATAGGTCCTTCCCGAATTGCATGCATGATCTATACAACTCAGTAAATCATACAACTGATAGTACACTGTCCTTGCACTCTAGTCTCAATTGGGTCTTTATCAGAATCGAAATGCATGAGTTTCTGATAGAAATATTTAGTTAACTAGAGTGACCCTTGTGGATGCACTAGTGCACCAACTGACTATTAACTCTCTATTAGTTCCACAAACAGTTTGGAACTAATTTAATTGAACATAACTCAATAAACTAAGTTATCTAACTAAAACTCACAATTAAACTCATACTGGACCCATAAAACTTAGGGAGAACATACACATGACTTCAAAAAGACTTCCAACTTGAAATTCCTAAGCTAATTAAGTTAAATAAACTTAATTAACTATTGACAAGTTGCTATGAGAATATAATTCAATTTTAATTCACAGTTTAAATTCAAGAAAAAATATAAACTGGAATTTCTTGTTGCCATTTCTCAACACTCGCTCTCAACAAGAAAGGGATTATCAACTACCCCGATCTTGTCTCTGTGAAACTCAAATTTACATCTTGATAATGCCTTTGTCAAAATCTCAACATCTTTCTCCTCCTTGGGAATGTACTCTAACAACATAATCTCCCTCAATACACAATCTCTGAGATGATGATATCAGATATCAATATGCTAGGACTGATCATGAAAAACTGGATTTTCAGAGAGTTTGATACAACTCTGATTATCATAGTAAATCATAGTTGGATCTATCTGCTGATCAAACAAACCAACCGTGATCTTCCTCATCCAGATGGCATCACATGTTGCCTGATTCAAAGCGATGTACTCTGCCTCTGCCGCACTGAGTGCAACCGATCTCTGTTTCGAGTTGTACCAAAAAATTGTCGTTGACCTAATACCGAAGATCCCTCCTAATGTCCTCTTCCAGTCGGATGGAATCCTTGCCCAATATGCATCAGTGAAGCCTTGAAGCTTCACTCCCTCTGTCTGTCTGTACCAATATCCATACTGAGAAGTTCCCTTGAGGTATCACAACACATGCTTTGCCACCTTCCGATACAACTTGGTAGGCCTAACCATCACTTGACTAAGCTATTTAACTACATAACACATATCTGGTTGTGTGTTCACCAAGTACATGAGTGAACCTACAAGTTGCCTGTAAACAATAGCTTCCACTACTTTTGCTGAAGTAGCATCCTCCTTCCTCTAGTTACCTGCTAAAGGAGTCTCCATGGGTTTGCAGCTCTCCATGCGAAATAACCCGAGTATCTCGTTGGCATACTTGCCCCGAGACACAAACAAATCCCCATCACCTTTCCATACCTCCATGCAAATAAAGTAATGCACAAGCCCCATGTCCCTCATCTGAAACTCTCCCTTGCAAGGCTTGATTCGCTGATCATCACTTGTCAGTATGAGATCATCAACATAAAGTACAATGATCAACAATTTAACTTCCACCACTATGTGGTACAGGTTTGCATTTGCTTCACTCTTCGTGAAGCCCAACCCGGTGAAGTAGCTATCTATCCTGGTGTACCAAGCACGGGGTGCTTGCTTCAGCCCATACAACACTCTCTTGAGTCGACACACATGCGATTCACTGTCAAAGGTCTCAAAACCTTCAGGCTGCTCTATGTACACTTTTTACTTAATCATATCATTAAGGAAGGTTGTCTTTACATCCATCTGATGTATCTTCCAACCCATCTGTGCTGATAGTGCCAATAAAGATCTGATCAATGAGTACCTTCCAATAGGAGCAAAGGTCTCATCATAGTCAATCCCCTCTACCTGTGAAAAACCACGGGCCACAAATCTAGCATTATGCTTCTCCACACTACCATCTGCAGATTGCTTTACCTTGTAAAGCCAATGGCAGCTCACCACTGACTTGTACTCTAGTCTCGGGACCACATCCCAAACACTGTTATGAACTATGGAGTCATACTAGTCCACCATGGCATCAACCCAAACCGGCTGCTGCACTTCTTCCTTAAAGGAAGATGGCTCTGTCACAAGACATTTGCCCATAAGAGCCATGTATCCAGTGCACCTATTAGGTGACCTCCTCTGCCTGCACTGAGAAATGGGTGCTCCCACATTCTCCCATGCATCATCCAACAATTTATCAGCCTCTCTGGTGTGCTTTCTTGTCTCTCTGGAAGACTCTACCCGAGTGGATGTCTCCACTCCCGGATCCTATGAATGTGGTTACTCCACATCAATTTGAGGCTCCTCAACCTTAGGAGACAAAAGCTCCTTATCCACATGTAGCTCAAGCTCCCTCTCAAGGGAAAATCGCATGGCCTTCTCCTCATCGAATCTGACATCCCTGTGAACCACTGTCATCCTGCTAGTCGGAAAGTACACCCAATAGTTATGAGGTGTATTAGTGTACCCCACAAATATCCACAATTTTGTTGTCGGCTCAAGCTTATTTCGTGCATCTTGGTCACATGGAAATATACCTATGATCCAAAAAGCTTGAAGTAACAAACATCTTGCCTCTTACCAAAATAAACCTCCTTTGGTGTCTTCATGTCAAGTATCCGATGTGGGCTACGGTTCTGAACATAAACTATTGTGTTGCATACCTCAACCCACAAGTGTAGTTGTAGGTTCTGATCATGCAACATCAACCTCACTGCCCCTACTATACTTCTGTTCTTCCTCTCGGCCACCCCATTTTGCTAAGGGTTACAAGGTGTCATCAAATCTCGTTTAATCCCTTCCACTACATAGAAGTTCTAAAGATCATTTAGGACATACTCACCGCCGTTATCACTCTGTAGAGATTTAAACTTCTTGTGCAACTCTTTCTCCACCAATGCTTTAAACTCAGAAAACTTGTGAAAGTTTGATCCTTTTTCGGCATGAAAAATATCCAACATTTTCGAGAAAAGTCATCAACAGATATAACATAATAACTGTGTTTGGCCGTGGATGCTGTCGAGAATGGTCCATACACATCTGAATGGAATCACTCTAGAATAACCTCTGCTCCATTGTCTCTGTCGTGAAAGGAATACTTGGTGTATTTTCCCAAATTACACCCCTTGCATGTATCAACTTGCTTAAGCGTAACTTTGGGAAGATTGGTAGAGATCTACTGCAATATCTTCAAAGCCCCATGATGTAAGTGGCCCAATCGCCTGCGCCACATCTCGTCAATGTCTCGGCTCTACACCCTTTCTACTTTTGTGCTTAAAGAAACACACTCCTCTATCTCCATCTTATAGAGATTCTTCACCTGAATCCTTATCTTCTTTACTTGAGCCGTGGATATGTGTGTGTTGGCTAGTTGAATTGTTTATTGATTAAACAATCAAGTACCACATTAATTGTCAACCTGGGAAAGTCTTTTTATTCCAAAGGCTACTGCGTACTGTATGTACTTAATCCTAAAAGCATTAAAAAGCTGTAGTATACGTAATCCTTACGTTAAGTTATCACAGTACTGATAAAATGAAAGTAATTAATTAAGATTATAAATCTGAAAAGCGAAATGATGGATGCTCTGTTGGCAGAGGATCAGGACCCTATCCTCCAGGTGAGGACGTTCAGCACCTGCCTCTGTAACCAGATTGCTAACACACACTGCACTCTAATTCACCGATGAAATATCCTTGCACAACTTCAAGCAATGAATGAAACATAGTACTAGCAAAGCGGGAATACCAGAGGTAATGCTACAGAATCCAAACAGAGTGCCAGCGGAAAGAAACTATCACACACTTACACACTTTGACAGAAAATTAGATGGGTGAATCTTGTGAGGAAGGTGGGCCCAGTCCCTCTCACAAGATTCCACAGAACACAAAGGCTAGATTAAGTGCTCAGAACAATCTTCTATTCATCTGCCAAAAGATTCAAGTACAATAAAGTTCAGACTTGTTGAAGTCTCTCAAAATCTCCCTTACAGATTACACATTAACCTCTTTCTAATGTAGATGTCTCCTCTTTATAGAGGAGACATCTATTACAATAGATTATTACAGTTCATTCAGTTAACCCATTCTATCAAAAATAAGAATTACAGACCGCTGTTACAACAGTATAACAACATATTCTTTCTTAGGTTCTGGCTGTTACACAGCTGGTAACTGTCTTCGACCATCTTCTTGGGATCTTCGCATTCCTTTGCCGTTTCCCCATGCTGTTCCTGATTTAGGCAATGGTAACTGTGTTCTACCCACTTTAGATAGCTGCAGATCGTGCCGCGTCAGCATTCTTCAGATAGTTGCCGGTTGTTATTCCCAACTATTGCAAAATAGCCTGCTTTAGATGGTTACTGTTGCTGACTGTAGCAACTGCGTAGTTGCTGTTTCTGGTGTTGCGGCAACTGCGTAGTTGCTGTTTCTGGTGTTACAGCAACTATAAACTATAATTCGTGCAGGCTTAAGACAATTACTTGGCAACTTAGTCAGCTTTTCAAAGATAAATATAAAGATACTCACGAATATGCAATGAACAATTAAACATATAGATATGCGGGAAGTTACTTCGTACCTTGGGGTGATTAAGTCATTATGTAATCAAAGCTTACAACTTATGACTCAAAAAGATAATATTATGGCAAAAGTATAAGGTCAAAATAGGTCAATTCTGAGTCCTAACATCCCCCCCAACTGAAGAGATTGCATGTCCCTATGCAATGCCTACTCTGAGTCTGAGTCGGAGTACTGGGATGAACAATGTAGATTACTGAGACAATAGTTATAGGAAGTGGCATCAAACTTCTTCCTGAATCCACAGGCAGTCTGTATTTGCCTCCATGCTGCTGCTTCTTCTTTGCTGGACAATCCAAACTGTCCTTTATATTGCTCACTAGACAACCATAAAAGTGGAAATCTAAATCTGTAACCCATCCAATTTTCAGCACAGTGCTGCATGCAATTAACATAATGAGGTACCCTTGAGAGTGCCACCTGCAAATTAGGTGGATTATAAGGGTGATATTCCTGCCTCTCCTTGGGGCAGTTTTCCCAAAACAGTTTGTTTGCCTTGACAGCCAAGGATGCCTTAGTCTTTACATAATGCTGACAGTCTTTCAGGACCATTGCTTGTAGTTGCTTAACATGGTCCTTCATTTCAGGATCACTTACCATTCTCAGGTGTTGTGCAATAAAGGTGGCTGCGTTCTGCGGTTCAGCTCTAATCCATAGAAGACAATTCTGTTCATTATGCTGAGCTGAAGCAAAGGCATTCTGCCATGTAAGTTGATTAGCTAAAAAGGAGATAAAGGCTCTCAGCTGTATGTCGCCGACTACATGTATCATATTCATATTTCTTTCTTCGGACATGGCTTCATTATGGAGATAGAGCTCGCATAACAAATGTTGATCATTTTTAGGTGCCTCTGCAAAGGTTTGCATAAACTGCTCTGACGTAACTACCTGATGAGGTCTACCTTCTTTGATAGCCTTTATCTGCAAAAATGTGAGTCTTTCCCTCAAAAATGTTGCATAATTAAAAGAGGGTTTCCTTGTAGCAAGTAGTCTTTGGAACAATTCAAACATCTGGGTCAATCTGGCTTTGAGTTCCTTGATTTCTTTATACTGGGCTCTGCACTGCTCAAGTGCTTCCCAGTTCTTGTATGCATGACTAAACCAGATCCCTTTTTGCTGTTGGAATTCCTTGCCTTGCGACTGCTCATATTCCCTCCACCACTGTCCCTTTAATTCTTGAAAGCTATCTGTTTCTGTGCATACATCAGTAACGGAGGGAAGCTCTGTCTGTGTAAAGGCATCCACAAGGATAACCTGCTCTGTAGGAATAGTCTGGGATGATCCAACATCTTTTTCTTCATTTCTGGCTAGTGTCTCTTCTTCCTGTTGTACTGATTCATTTTGTTCCATGGTGATTTGGGTGGGCCGGGGTGAGTCTGTGCCTTTTTCCTCATTTCCTTCTTCTTCTTCTTTTTCCTGATTTTCTTCTTCTTCTTCTTTTTCCTGATTTTCTTCTTCTTCTTCCGCTTCCTTGGCAATTTGAATGGAGCTGGGTGAGTCCAATTTTTCTTCATTTCCTCCTGAAACTATTTCTTTTTCCTCCATAACAGTTTGGGTAGGCCGGGGTGAGTCTATACCTTTTTCTTGATTTTCTTCTATTTCTTCCTCTCATTCCATGACACTTTGAGTGGGCCGTGATGAGTCTGTGTTTTCTTCTGCATTTCCTGATTCTTGTGTAACTACTTCTTCCATAGTACTTTGGGTAGGCCGGGGTGAATCTGTATTCTCCTCTTTCTCATTCCTTGTTTCTTCTTGCATAGTTTCTGGGGAACTTGCTGGTTCTTGTGTGTCAGCAAGCCCTTCTGCTTGTTCTTGCGCAATCTCTGGAGAACTTACTGGTTCTTGTGTGTCAGTAAGCTCTTCTGTTCGGACCTGTGCAGTTTCTAGGGAACTTACTGGTTCTTGTGTGTCAGCAAGTTCTTCAGTTTGGTCTTGTGCAGTTTCTGGGGAACTTACTGGTTCTTGTGTGTCAGTAAGTTCTTCAGTTTGGTCCTGCATCTTCTCTGGAGAGCCTGTTGGTTCTTGTGTGACAACAAGTTCTTCTGTCTGCACTTTTTCTGGAGAGCCTGTTGGTTCTTGTGTGACAACAGGTTCTTCTGTCTGCACTTTTTCTGGAGAGCCTGTTGGTTCTTGTGTGACAACAGGTTCTTTTATTTCAGCAGAGGATTCCGGCATTTCCGTCTGTGTAACAGCAGGCTCTTTTGTTTCATTTACAACATCGGATGCTTCCTTCATTGGCTCTGCCACTACCTTATAGCCTGCCTGAGTATATATTTCACCACAATTGGTACACACATATTCATTATCCTTACTTTTCTCTGCTGCAGACGCTACTCGTGCTAAAACATGCAGGCTGAATTCATTCTGATATGCTTCCTTAACCCTTATTATTTCCTCATGATAGTCCTGAATCTGAGATTTTAGGAATTCAATTTCTTCCTGTAGGGCAGGTATGGTAGGCTGGTCCTGAGGAGCAGTAGATTCCAATGGAGGCAGAGGTTGTGTTTCATCATTTTGATCAGTATTTTCCACAGGTGGTTCTTGTGTGTCACCTGGGATAGTGGCTGTTTCTTGTGTTGCAGCCACTTGGTCACTATTACCTTGGGTGTCGGCAGCTGGTTCTTGTGTGTCAGCTGCCTTAAAGTATGATGTCACGAAGCTATGAACGCTCTGCATCTCAGCTTCCGAGGGTGAGGGAGAGGAGTTTTGAGGACTGGTGGGAGTGTGGATCCTTATAGTGATGGGCGATGAACTGGGGGAATTGGGAGATTTAGCTGCTACTGATGACCGAGTTCTTCTCTTTGGTAGAGAAGCAGGGAATTCAGGCGTTTTTCTCTTTAGGCTAGCTTTCTTTAGGATGGGGACAGTAGCCGGAGTAGCAGGTGCCTTAGCTGAAACCCTAGTTCTTCTTCTTTTCGATGGGGTTTTCTTTTCCTGCTGCTTTTTTCGTTTAAGCAGGGTAATAGGGATATTGTCATCGGAGTCATCAGTAGAAATACCAAGTATGGGAATGGAAGGATTGGTTCTTTTGGGAGATGGGGTTGTTCTCGTGGCATTCTTAGCAACTTGCGGGGGTGTTTGCTGGAGTTGTTCAGGAATGTGCTCTGCTTGCTGAGGGTTTTCCAGAGGGATTTGTTCAGGCATATCCTCCGTTTGCTGAGGAAGTTCTTCATCTTGCTGAGGTGTGTCCTCAGCTTGGTGAAGAATTTCCTCTTCTTGGTGAGGAATTTCATGTTCCGGCTGTGGAATTTCTGCCTCCTGCTGGGGATTAATGGGGGGTGGAGGGTTATTTAGAGCGAGGGCTCTATTAATCAGCAATTGGGCTAAGCGGTGGTGTTTTAAGGAAACTAGTGGATGCTTCGCTTTCATAGCATAACGTGACATATTTTGGAGACAACCCAATAGATAATATGGCATGTTTATTAACTGACCATTTCTCAAATGATTTAACAGGACGAAATCGTGCTGGTAAATTACCTGGTAGCGGCCTTCGCACGTCAGATATTGCTTAACAAATTCAGCGACTTTCGGCCACGGTTGAGGTAACGACCGAAGTGCTACGCCTCTGCCTTTGGGCTCTACCTGCTCGCCTGGTCGGAGAAAATCCTGCTGCGCATTAAGAATCAGGTGCTTTCTGCTGAACCACCGTGTGCCATTAGCTGGTAGCCCGGTAACTTCGGCTATGATTTCTTCTGTGACTGGAACTTGAACTCCCTGGACGACAGAGAATCCTTCTGTTAAATTGCATGCAAATTCAAGGACTTGCTGCTTGTCAAAGTCCGGAAGTCTCCTGAAGTACTCTATCCATCCCGCTTGCAAGAAAATTTGATAAATCTCCAGAAAGAGTTCCAGGACTGCTGTCGTGCCAGGCTCATGTGTAATGAGGGTTCCTCCCATAGCTGTTGTTTCAGTAAATTTCAGAGTTCAGAGCCGAGCTTCCAATTTCAGTTCAGAGTAGAATGTCGCAAATGGTAACATGCCGTGATAGGGTGACTTTTACATATTACCGAGAGAGTTAAGGGTGGCGGTGGTTGGCGTAGTATGTCATTATGAGAATTGCTTTGGTAATCCCCCCCTCCTACGTGTCAATGATATGATTGGAAGTACAATGATTTGATAGTCCTATCAACTTCTCCGCATTATCTATTATTTAATGTCCATACATAATCATGCGTACCTTCGTATTTTACCTTTTTGATTGCTGCGTCAAAAAGTCTTGTCTTGTCTTGTGCTGGATTATAATGATTACCGCAGATCTAAAAGCATGGGAATACCAGTGATTTGTAATGATAATGACGGGAAGTGATAGTAGGGTGCTGTAATCATCACAAGAAGTGGTATATTTTATCAAAATTTGTTCCTTGGGGCTGAAGTGGTAAGACTGGCGTTTTCGTACATGAAGGAATTTGCTGGGAAAGATATTCCGTGATCGGGAAGTGATGTTGTAGCACTGGGATTGGTGTTGCAGCAACGGAAAATTGCTGATGTGGCAACAGGGAATGATGTGAGACGTTTGTAAAAACGGGAATTGTGCTGGAGCAATAGGAATGGTGTTGCAGCAACAGGAGTGGTGTTGCAGCAATGGGGAATGGTGTTGCAGCAACAGGGAATGGTGTTGCAGCAACAGGAAAATGGTGTTGCAGTAACAGGAGTTCTGAGTCCGCAAAGTAATTCCTTTGAAACTTTTGTTCTCAGCTACTTCCCAGGCTAAAATCTGCAAAATACTGAAATGTAATATCGCAATCCTTGGCAGGATTTATTAGTTTCTTAAGAAAAAAAAAAAATATCTAACCTAAAAAAAATTATATAAATAATAGAAACTCAAGTGCTTTGAGGGACAACAAGTTCCCCTGGAAAAGAATACTATTTTATTGCCGTGCAAGTGGCTTTAAAATCCTCTTTGGAAACCGGCCGCTGATATAACCGAAGTCGGTAGCCATTCACTAAAAGTGGTGTTCTGCTTCCATCAATTGTTAAAAGTCTGACTGTTCCATTTGGAAAAACAACATCCACTTCATACGACCCTAACCACCTTGTTCTTAGCTTCCCTTGGAAATTCTCGAAACGGGAATCATAAAGTAGAGCCCAGTTACCTTTCTGGAACTGCTTTTGCTTGATGGTTCTGTCATGCCATCTGCTTCTTTGTTGCTGTATCATAGTTGTTTGATGGACGGCATCCAGTCTTTTCTCATCCAATTCCTGCAGCTGCTGCAACCTGGCTGTCTGTGCATCAGTTAAATCAAGGTTAACAGCTAAGGCAGTTCTTAAGGTTTTAATCTCAAACTCTACAGGGAAAATAACATTCTTTCCAAAAACTAATTCATAGGGTGAAAAGCCTGTTGTATTCCTCCAAGTGGTTCTATAGGCCCATAGAGCCTCGGGCAACCTCTGAAACCAGTCCCTTCTATTCTCCTTTATCGTCTTTGTTAAGATGGCTTCTATGACTTTGTTGGTACTTTCCACCTGCCCATTTGCTTGGGGGTGGTATGGTGTAGTCATTTTGTGCTTGATATGATATTTTTGGAGCGTATTTTTGAAGCCATGAGAATTAAAAGGAGGTCCTCCATTAGTGACTAATTCTCTGGGTAATCCAAATCTAACAAAGATTTCTTCAAATAAGAATGTTAGTACCGCTTCTTCATTAGCTTTAATGAGTGCTTTAGCCTCTACCCATTTAGTCATGTAATATATAGACTCTTTGATTAGATGGAGGATTAATGGGACCTATAAAATCTAATGCCCATTTCTCAAAAGGTTCAAGAGTTACCTGGGGATTAAGTGGCATTTCATCCCTATGGTTAGGCTGGCCCATTCTTTGACAGCTGTCACAAGCCTTCACATATTTTCTAGCATCTTTAAAAAGTGATGGCCAATAATAACCCATTCCAAGTACCTTGTGTGCTGTTCTTTTGTCTGCAAAATGTCCTCCACAAGGGCCATCGTGACAAGCTTTTAGTATATCGTAAATCTCGTCTTCCCTAATGCATCTTCGGATTTCTTGATCTATTCCTGTGTGGAACAGACACCCGCTTATCCAGCTGTACCTAGCACTTTGCTGGATGATCTTTCTTCTTTCCCTGTGTGATAGGTGTGATGGTAATTTTCCCGCAACTAGATAATTGGCAATGTCTGCATACCAAGGTGAGTGAGAAGATACTGCAAATAAATACTCATCAGGAAAAGAATCATCTACTGGAGCATTTTCATCAGTTTTTAAACGAGAAAGGAAATCAGCAACTACGTTTTCTTTTCCTGGCCTATCTACAATTGTGATATCAAATTCTTGTAACAGTAATAACCATCTGGTGACTCGGGCATTTGTAACTGATTTATTCATTAAATACTTAATGGTCGAGTGATCAGTATGCACAAAGGTAGTGTAGCCAGTAATATAATGTCTAAATTTGTTGATAGCATAAATAACTGCTAGAAATTCTTTCTCAGTAACTGTGTAATTTAGCTCAGCTGGTGTCATGTTCTTGCTAATAAAATAGATGGCATAGGGGAGACTGTTTTCTTCCTGACCCAAGACAGCTCCAATTGCCGTGTCTGAGGCATCAGAGGAGATATGAAAGGGTAATGCCCAATCAGGTCCTCTCAAAATGGGAGCTGCGGACAACTGATGTTTAAGTTTATTGAATGCATTTTCACAATCATCAGTCCACTTAAATTCAGCATTTTTCATTAACAACACAAATAGAGGAGAAGCTATTTTGGAAAAATCCTTAATGAATCTTCTATAGTATCCGGCATGTCCTAAAAAGCTTCTTACATCAGTTTGTGTTTTGGGGATAGGAAGGTTCTGAATTACCTGTATTTTAGCTGGATCGACTTGAATTCCTAAAAATGAAACAAAGTGACCCAATACAATACCTTGATTCATCATCATATGGCACTTTTCAGTGCTTAAAGCAAGGTGTGCTTCTATACACCGCTTAAGTACTTTTTCAAGATTTTGCAGTGCATCCTCAAAGGTCACTCCATAGGGAGTAAAGTCATCCATAAATATTTCCAATGAATCATTTAACATATCAGAAAAGATCCCTATCACCGCTCTTTGAAATGTTGCTGGAGCGTTACACAGCCCAAATGGAAGTACTCTGTAAGAAAAGGTCCCCCATGGGCTAGTAAATGTGGTCTTGTCCTGGTCCTGGGGTGCAATCTTAATCTGATTATATCCACTAAACCCATCCAAGAATGAAAAGAATTTCTTACCTGCTAAATTATCCAATACCTGATCAATAAATGGTAAAGGGAAATGGTCTTTTTGGGTGGCCTTATTCAATGCTCTGTAATCCACACATACTCTCCATTTCCCATTTTTCTTGGGTACAATTACAATTGGGGAAACCCACTCACTATCAGATATCGGGTATATAAATCCTGCATTCAAGAGTTTTTGAAGTTCCTCCTTTACAATTTCTCTAAGGTTGAGGTTCATTCTTCGCTGGGGTTGACAGACTGGTCGGGATCCCTCCTTAATATAGATACAGTGAGTGCATAGTTCAGGGGAGATCCCTTTCATGTCTGTGTAGTCCCATGCAAATGCCTCTTTATTTTCTTGGAGTAACTTTATTAATTTCTGCTTTTCATTATCAGTCAAGTCAGGATTTATATTTAATGTTTTGCCAGGCTCAATTTCAATTGTTGTACTTTTGGAAGGGCTGCCTACTGCTGTCTGAAATAAGTTTTCATCTTTCATGTTCTGCTGGGATTCAGATTCTAAGATTACAGTGAAGTGATTATATGTTTCAGGGCTGACCGAAGAGGGTTCAGAAATAAAGCTGCTGATTAATTCATCTTCGGTGGAGTCCTTAAAAGTCAAGGCTTGTCCAATAGTTAATATAGGTTGGGTCTCTTCATCCTCATAGTCTACCCATACAGAATTGTCATTATTAATCATGGGTGTAGCATGAGGATAGAGGGTAAGCTGTTTGGTTTCCTGTCCATTAGAGATGGTCATTGATCCAGATCTACAGCTGATGAAAGCATCTGCTGTAGCCAACCAAGGTCTCCCTAGAATCAACGGATGACCCCCCAACTTTGTTTTAGTTTGTAACACCACAAAGTCAACCGGGTAATTCCAGGATTCTACAGAGATTATAAGATCTTCAATGACCCCTTCAGGTTTAATCGTAGAACGGTCAGCCAACTCCAAGATAGTTGGAGTTTCCCTGATAAAATTTTTTAACTAGAGCAATTGTGCTGTTTCGAGTGTCATAATATTTATTGCAGCTCCTAAATCTACTAGGACTTTAGAGATAAAGGTTTTTCCAACCTGGACTGTTACTGTAGGGTGACCAGGGTCACCATACTTCACAGGATAATCTTTTTCAGTCATTAAATCAGTTAATTCTCCCATCACATGAACTGTGAGGGGATCCTTAGCCTTCCTTCCGGGCTTTTTTATACAAATGTCTCTAATAGTTCTAGCATAAATAGGAACATCCATTAATGCTTGCAATAATGGGATTTTAACATACAAATTTTGTAGCTCTCCTAAGAGGTTAAAGGTAGGTTGCTCAGGTGTTTTAGTGAGAGCCAGACGTTCAGGGAATGGCGGATCTATTGTTTGATCATTATTATTAGGTGATGATTCTGCTGTTTCAGCATTATTGTTAGCTGGTTTCTCTTTTCTAACTTCTTCTTTGTCAGAGTCAGTAATATCATCTATAATGGGTTCAACAATTCTCCCTGAGCGAAGATGAATATCATTACATTGCAGGGGAGAGACAAGCTGATTTTGAATGTCAATAACTTGCAGGGCTTTATTATTATTTGGATTGGGGTTAGGTTGCACAGGTAGTTGCGGTCTCATTGCCTGGTTATTTGGAGGAGTATTGGATGGTAAGGAAAGAGACTGTTGTTGTTGAGGAAATGGTATCTGTTGGGCTGCCCAGTTTGGATTCCATTGATTAAAATACGGTTGCTGGGGAGCCCAAGGATTCCATATAGTAGGATCAGGAAAAGGAAGATTTGGTTGCTGCATAAGTGGGAAATTCATTGTATTAAAGGGTGGGTACTGCATTTGGTTCATGGGTGGGTAGTTTGTTTGAAAAGGAGAATTATTATTCCAACGACTGAATGCTGTGTTAGAGCTCATACCTTGTCTTTGTGGCCATTGCTTCCTCTGTGTCATCAGGTACACTGCTTCAGCCTCTTCTTCGGTTGACTGCGGTGCTGCTTTGATTCCAGGCAGAGAGGGGCATTGCTGTGTTTCATGGTCCTTCTCGCAGATTGTGCAGATAGGTATCTTATCCAGTGGGCATTCTCTGAGTGGGTGTTTTTCTCTGCATTTTGAACAGAAAATAGCTAGAGCAGCTTCTGCTTCCGCCTGTTTCTTCTTAACCTGCAGAGCATCAATTTGTGAAGCAAAAGAGCTTAACATCTCAGTTTTAAATTCTTCCAATAAGTTACCTATTTCAGCTCTTGTTGCTCCTCCACTGGCTGACTTCTGAACTCTTGAATACACATTATCCCTGCTCTTTGACCTGTTCCCTGCTCCTCTTGAGCATCTCATGCAGAGATTGATGATTTCATCGAATGATTCCTTGGAAATGTCCCCTTTTCCCAGCATGTTCAACATGTCCAGGCAGTCATCTCTTACCCCTTTCAGCAATATGGTTTTCAGAATATCTTTACTCATATTGGGGTGGTCAGACCTCTGCAGATTATGCTGCAGTCTTTCCACAAAATCTTCTAATCTCTCATCTTCCTTCTGAACCATTTTAAACAATTCTTCCTTCCTTTCTCTTGTTCGGCAGTAGTCTTGATATTTGGCAAGAAATCCCTCTTTCATCTGGTCCCAGGTGGTGATTGCCTGAGCTCCTAAGCTCATAAACCACCTTAACGCATTCCCTTTCAGTGTTGCTGGAAATAGTTTTAGTTTCTGATTAGGACTTATATAATCATAACTTCTACATAGTATGTCAAATTCAAAGAGGAATTCATCTGGATCTTCAGAGGATAACCCATGGAAGTTGGGTAATTCCGAGAGTGGAATATTCTTCATAGGGGTCGTTCCCCTCGGGAGATCCCCAATTGGGAACTCCAGGGTAGAAAGTGAGTTCTCCCCCCTTCCTTCTGTTCTGTTATCCTCCATTGGTCTTTTTCCTGAATCGCTTACTTTATCTTCTGTGTCTTCTGTTTCTTCAGGTTCTTCTACCGGTTCCTCAGTGTATTCTGGTACTTCCAGCTTCCTTTCAGGTCCCAGTACTTCCTCCGTCTGTCGATCCGTTTGTGAGGAGTATTGGATCTGAGGTCTCCGGGAACTCGTCCTCTGTGATGTTTCGGCCTTTGAGATGATTTCGTCGATATAAGTCTTTCTTCCTCCCTTGCCGCCTGTGAAATTAGGTTTCTTGCGTCCTCTCATGCACCTGTTATTTTCACAAAGAAATCATTAATGCTTTCAGAAATCTTTAGTTGCCTTCCCCGGCAACGGCGCCAAAATGTTGGCTAGTTGAATTGTTTATTGATTAAACAATCAAGTACCACATTAATTGTCAACCTGGGAAAGTCTTTTTATTCCAAAGGCTACCGCGTACTGTATGTACTTAATCCTAAAAGCATTAAAAAGCTGTAGTATACATAATCCTTACATTAAGTTATCACAGTACTGATAAAATGAAAGTAATTAATTAAGATTACAAATCTGAAAAGCGAAATGATGGATGCTCTGTTGGCAGAGGATCAGGACCCTATCCTCCAGGTGAGGACGTTCAACACCTGCCTCTGTAACCAGATTGCTAACACACACTGCACTCTAATTCACCGGTGAAATATCCTTGCACAACTTCAAGCAATGAATGAAACAAAGTAATGGCAAAGCGGGAATACCAGAGGTAATGCTACAGAATCCAAACAGAGTACCAGCGGAAAGAAACTATCACACACTTACACACTTTGACAGAAAAGTAAATGGGTGAATCTTGTGAGGAAGGTGGGTCCAGTCCCTCTCACAAGATTCCCCATAACACAAAGGCTAGATTAAGTGCTCAGAACAATCTTCTATTCATCTGCCAAAAGATTCAAGTACAATAAAGTTCAGACTTGCTGATGTCTCTCAAAATCTCCCTTACAGATTACACATTAACCCCTTTCTAATGTAGATTTATCCTCTTTATAGAGGAGACATCTATTACAATAGATTATTACAGTTCATTCAGTTAACCCATTCTATCAAAAATAAGAATTACAGACCGCTGTTACAACAGTATAACAACATATTCTTTCTTAGGTTCTGGCTGTTACACAGCTGGTAACTGTCTTCGACCGTCTTCTTGGGATCTTCGCATTCCTTTGCCGTTTCCCCATGCTGTTCCTGATTTAAGCAATGGTAACTGTGTTCTACCCACTTTAGATAGCTGCAGATCGTGCCGCGTCAGCGTTCTTCAGATAGTTGCCGGTTGTTATTCCCAGCTGTTGCAAAATAGCCTGCTTTAGATGGTTGCTGTTGCTGACTGTAGCAACTGCGTAGTTGCTGCTTCTGGTGTTGCAGCAACTGCGTAGTTGCTGTTTCTGGTGTTGCGGCAACTGCGTAGTTGCTGTTTCTGGTGTTATAGCAACTATAAATTATAATTCGTGCAGGCTTAAGACAATTACTTGGCAACTTAGTCAGCT
Source organism: Pinus tabuliformis (assembly GCA_031772625.1). Taxonomy (NCBI): domain Eukaryota; kingdom Viridiplantae; phylum Streptophyta; class Pinopsida; order Pinales; family Pinaceae; genus Pinus; species Pinus tabuliformis. Next base: position 59,392,707 of record CM062804.1, on the reverse strand, counting down.
TTTCAAAGATAAATATAAAGATACTCACGAATATGCAATGAACAATTAAACATATAGATATGTGGGAAGTTACTTCATACCTTGGGGTGATTAAGTCATTATGTAATCAAAGCTTACAACTTATGACTCAAAAAGATAATATTATGGCAAAAGTATAAGGTCAAAATAGGTCAATTCTGAGTCCTAACAGTGTGGAAGGAACACCTTTCCTTTCGAGAAGATCACATCATAGCATCTATCCTCAAGCATGGAAATAAATACCAAGTTCTTCTTTAACCAGAGCATATACATAACATTCTTCAAGGTGAGTGGAGCCCCATGTTCCCTTTGAAAAGTAATTGTGCCAAATCTAGTAACACTATGCTTCCCGTCATCACCCATCTCAATATGCATATGGAGATCTTTCTCCTCCAGGTCACTGAATAACTCTTTGTCACCAGTAACGTGGAATGAAGCTTTAGTAAGTACCATACACTTCCCATCATTGATGAAACCATGCATGCAATGAGGGAAAAGTCCAATTCGAATTGAGAGGCCAAAGCCTCAGCCGCCGCTCCCCTTGAGGGCTTCTTCTTGGACTTCTTGAGTGGACAATTTGTAGCAAAACGGTCCAGCTCATGACAATGAAAGCACTTAACTTTTGTCACGTCTTTCTTCTTACATCCATGATAAGAATCCATTTTGGAATGGCAATATTTCCCTTTCCCCTTCTTCGCCTTAATCACTAAGGCACAATTCTCTTCATCATCAATGTTTGATGAGGAGCTATCTGTGGTTTTCTTACTAATCTCCTCTTGCATCAAATCCGACCACAATCGTTCCTAATCTGGCAGCTTCTCCCGACCATTGATAGAGTCTTGATAACTATACCAACTCTTTGGGAGTCCTAGAAGAGGAAGACTCACCATATCATCCTCGAAAACCGTGATTTCAACACTTCCAAGTTCATTACGACATTGCATGAATTGGGTGAAGTATTTTGGAATCGTCTTGCCTTTTTCCATTTTGATTTTTCAAAGTTTGTCCTTTAGTGCCAATTTCCTTTGGTCACTGCTATTATGATACAAGTTCATCAATGTTTTCAACACAGAATATGAATTTTCCTTTCCATGGAGACTCGAGACAATGTGGTCTCGAACTCCCTTAGGGATTATCCACCTCGCCTTCGCCACACACTTCTTCCATTCAGCCAAATTCTGTGCATTCGATGCTGTTGGCTTGGGAATTTCTTGATCAATGAATTCCTGCAAGCTATTATCGTCTAGCATAGCCTCCATTCTGTCCCTCTAGCCTATAAAATTTGAGCTACCTTCCAAGGCATATTCGAGTTGCAAACCGTAGAACGCCATCTGCCGATCCTGAAGTATGTATTGCAAATTCGAATTTCCCCTGTAACCAATAACTCAAAACTTTGAAATCTCCTCTATTATATTATTGTCAGCTCCGATACCATGTAGAAAATCTTGTATATTCACAAGTGCATGCAATGTACTAAATCATAGGAGAAGAATCTACTACTTTAAACCAATGGAAGCCAATAGATCAGTGAAAACAATATGAAGGAGAAGAAGATAAATTAATGGCACATAACACAAGATGTATCTGGGGAAATCCACTACTCAAAACCTCGCTATCTGTATTGCATATATCAGAAATATAAGTGAATTTGCAAAGCTTGTTCTCACTAGAACAATTCCCATGAGTATTCTCAACTCTATCAGCTTACAAGCAAGCTCTTGGCTAACACTTGGCCAATTCTACATCTCTCCAAGCCCCTATTTCCTTGCATAATTCCTAGGATGAATAGCCTGTATATAAAAAGAATTCATGCTTCCAAAACTACACAATCCAAACATAGGTCCTTCCCTGATTGCATGCATGGTCTATGCAACTTAGTAAAGCATACAACTGATATCACACTGTCCCTGCACTCTAGCCTCAACTGGGTCTTTCTCATAATCGACATGCATGAGTTTCTGATGAGGGAATCTTTAGTTACCTAGAGTGACACTTGTGGATGCGCTAATGCACCAGTTGATTGTTAACTCTCTATTAGTTCCACAAACAATTTGGAACTAATTTAACTTAACATAACTCAATAAACTTAGTTATCTAATTACAACTCACAATTAAACTCATACTTGACCCCTAAAACTTAGGGAGAACATATACATGACTTCAGAAAGACTTCCAACTCAAAATTCCTAATATAATTAAGTTAATCAAACTTAATTAATTATTTACAAGTTGCTATGAGAATAGAGTTCAATTTTAATTCACAGTTTAAATTCAAAGACAAATTTAAATTGGAATTTCTTGTTGTCATTTCTCAACATTCTGCCAAGGTACAAAATGGTGTTGTAGAGAAATATGCAGAAGGGGTGCTAAAACTGTGATTTTTAGGACCTCAAGAGCTCGATCGAGCGCTTAAAATGCTCGATCGAGCACTTGAGTTATAAAATTCAAATAGCTCTATTGAAGGTTTAAGAAACCCTCAATTGAGCCCTTAACGTGGTTAAATAGAGGCTCAATCTAATTTTAAGGCTTGATCTAATGTCACGCATAAGATGTATTGGCGAGAAATTTCAAAAACATGGCTTGATCGATACTATTGCTTGATCGAGCTCCTAGATAACCTTGGTTTACAGAGGAGCACGACCGAGGGTTTGTTTTAATGCTCAATCGAGATATCTTAGGCCCTCAAACAACTCGATCGAGGGTCTAAAGATTGCTTGATCGAACGCTTAAAATGGCTCGATCGAGTTGTTGTTTTTCACCCAAAACGTGCACTTGCTTGCCAAAAAGTGTAACCCAACTTCAAGCATAGACCCATCAATAGTGAAGGGTGCTTTCCTTGAGTTTGTGATATTTTTATTTAGATAAAGGAGAGATCACTCCTAACTTATGCTTGAGATATTCAACGGTTTCTCTAGGCATAGGTTTGGTAAAGATGTGAACAATTTGTTCTTTAGTGACAATATATCCCATCTTGACATTCTGTACAATGACTTGTTCCCTGAGGAAATGATATTTGATTGGAATGTGCTTTGTTTTTTGAGTACCTGATAGGATTTCTTGAGATATTTCCTGCACTAGTATAGTTGCAGAAAATGGCAATTGGTTGATCATATTCCACTTTGGTGTCCTATAGAGTTTGTTTCATCTAGAGATCTTGGGCACAACAATCTCCCAAAAAATGCACACCCACTAGTGCTTTTTTGTCATCAATATTATCTACGAAATCAACATACCTGTACGTTGTTAATGTGAAATCTTTACTCTTGGATTACCAAAGCCCAAACTTTACTGTGTCCTTTAATTATCGAAGTATTCTCTTAAATACTTATATATCTGATTCCTTTGGTGTTGATTGAAATCTTGCAACCATCCCTACTACTTGCATAATATTTGGTCTTGAAGTTGTTTAGTAGAATCCCAATCATAGACTTATAAAGAGTTGAATTGACTTCAAGGGATTCCTTATTCTTACTTAACTTGCATTCATAATCATAGGGGTAGTAACTGATGCAAATTCTTCCATTCCAAACCCCTTGAGAATCTCCTTGAGTTATTTCGTTTGGGAAATGAATATTCCTTCGTCAGTTTGAGAAACCTATAGTCCAAGGAAGAAAGATAATTCTCCAATCATTGACATTTCCTAAGCAAATCGATGACTCATATCATCATTATTTCTTCCAAAAGGGAGATCATCCACATATACAAGTGTGCTTAATAAGTTGTCCTTTTCCATCTTGATGTAGATATTGTTGTTAACAAATCCTCTTTTGAACCCTTGTTGAAGATAATGGTCCAACCTAGCATACACATCTCTTAGAGCTTGTTTGTTAGGGTCCTACCCTAATCACTAATTAGTTAGTTGATTTCTTTAATAAATAAAGCCCTAAGTGTTTGACATCATGTTGTAGTAGCTACAACCACCCTCCAATATTTTTCCTTAGCCTGTTTTGGAACCTCCCTACCAACCTTTCACAACACTTTGTCTTGCTGTGTCAAGTACTCAAGCTTTAGTGTTTTCCACACACAAACACAGCCTGTCGATCACAGTCGATCCATTCCCATCACAGGCTACTCACTCGGACTTGGTTTAGCTGCAAACTGAGTAGCTTCCCTTGAAAATTGCGCATTTATGGAGGGAAGCCAACCTTTCCTCCAGAAATTGTGCAATACTCTCTGGAAGCCTCCTGGGCTCCAGGATTGCGCAATCCTGCCAACCAGCATTCCCAACAGGATTTGCCAAATTTCCCCAGTAGGGCTACTCAACCCAAGATTTGCGCAAATCTGGGTAGAAGTCAGCGGGTCTACCCAAAAATTATGCAATCCTCCTGGGCAGTCACCCCAACTCCCAGCCAGGAATGAACATTTTTCCCAAGAAATTGAGAAACTACATGCATGAACACTCCGGTTGACCAATTCCACCTGGGACGGAGGAAACTTGACTTGCATGCATGCATGATTTTCTCTTCCCGGAATAGCAAGAGACAACATGCAAAAGGCATCCCATGAATCAGGGAGCTATTTTTAGTAGGCGGGGGTTACATGCATAATTGTTTTAAAAGTTCCCCTCCAAGTGTCATTTTTTCCTATATTTGTGGCATGCGCGTCATGAGACCAAAATTTTTTATTCGATGCATCATAGCTCATTCATTCACATCAATCTTGGAGCTCTGACATCCCACAGCACATCCAGGACTCTTCAACACATCCAGAGCTATTCACGGGTAAGTGGCCTCAACTTGTCTTTTGGAACATTTTTGTCGCTTTTTCTGTATTCAATTGTGTGAGTGATGTTTGATTGATTTCTTTGAATGCTTGTTGTTGTTTACATGTATTCTAGCTTGTCCTAGCTCTGTTTTAGTTTTCGTTGCTATCTCACTGCTGTCACATGCATGAAATTGTTTTCCACAGACGTTCGCCCAACCGACGAACTGCCTCAGCCATATTCATGTTGATCTATTTGCTGAATCTTTCATTCATGTTTTGCATGCACTTCCAATCACTTCTGCTATCACTTAGTGTCGCCATGCATTTACTGGCTTAGTTGCTTTCAGTTGCCCGTCGGCGAATCGGGCCAACCTTGGCCCGGGCTTTGCCTTCACCATCGTTGCATTTTGCAATATGGGGAAGGAAGGCTCACCTTCCTCCCCATAAATGAGCATTCCTGCCCAACACTGGCCTCCATGACTGTTTTATGCATTTCTACAGGACAGTGGCTACTTGGCCCAAGAAATTGCACAAATCTATCCCTGCGTCAGCAGTCCTTCCCAACTGGAATTGCACATTGCACAATCCTAGCAGCCAACTACCTGACTGGATTGCATAGTTCACAGATCCAGCAGCCAGTCCTGCCTCCTAGACTGCCCAGACTACCTTTTGCGCAGTTTTGGCAGCCAGTCACACAACCTCCCAGTAAAATTTGTGCAATCTTGCTCATTGGTTTCCCAGGTATGTGTTGTGTCCTTCCCCGGATTTGCTTTGTTTCCACCAACATGTTTCTTGCCATGCATGTTGCTTGTTTCCAGAGCTTTCAGGTGTTCATATGTCTGAATGGATTTCAAGAGAACAGGATCACAGGACACTGATGGAGTTGCAGCTGAAGCAACAGTTGAGTAGGTGTCCTCTAGCCTGCCGATCTATGAAGATACGAAGCTGTATCTAGACAAGGAAATCAGATTGAAGTGGCAAGAGGTTAATGAAACATTCGTAGACACTTTTGCGGAATACCTCAAAGACCGTCAGGTTCACGTGAACATTCGCAAGTCTGGCTTGTACCGAATTGCATGCAGATACCCCGCTTTCCCATGCGTGGACATGATTCATTGGATCGTCTCTCACACTAACCCCGAGATGATGACCTTGAGCAGTGTTAGTGGGATGAAGCTTACAACCTTCTGGGCATGAGATTATGATGAGATGTATTAGATGTCAGAGCCTACGACTATCATGAGTCCTCTATTCAGCTTGCCCAATAACAGAGGTAACTCCATAGACATTTTGAAGGATTGGGTAAAGGAGCCAGCTCGTTTCAGGATGGCACCCAACCGGATCTACAAGATCAAGATATTGAGGAAGGCGTACCAATACTTGGTCATATTCGCATGTCGACTGAGAAGCCAAGTAAGCACTGAAACCTTTCCTCAAATTTGGGTGATCGCATTGGACCAACTGGATAAAGAAGGAAAACCTTGCAACTGGTTCAACATACTGGCCCACGAGATGAAGGAACAAGTCACGAAGGCTTGACAGTCGCCTGAGGATATGCATGTAGAGATTTACATGTCTGCCTACATCCTAGATACAGTTTGTGCCCGACATGAGTTCTCGGGCTTGGATTGGGCATGGTCACCAGTGGAGATAGTTGTGAACAAATATTTCAAGTTGTTGTCCGAATGCAGCTTCAGAGGAGTAATCATACAGTTGTCCGACCATTTTGTCACCCTAGTGTACAAAATTATATTCAAACAGGATCCACCTTGCATGTCAAAGGAAGCAATGGAGGTGTTGTTAGGCATTTCAGATTGGTATGCCTCACCGTTTGGTACTTTCATCTGAATGTTCAGTACGGAGAAGCCTCCGCATGTTCTGCCAAAGTTTTCCTTGGACGTACTTGTCATACATGAAGTAGCGTATCACATCTAAGCAAGATTGACAACTAGACTACAACGGAAGAAGAAGGCACCTTGGTCCACTCTTCCGTTGCGGATTGGGTTATATGAGATCCGGAGTATCAAGCAAGCAGATGTCGAAGCAGAACATATGAAGAAGTACCCGTTCGACCTATAAAACTTCAACCCGTATGACCCACATTGCATTGTGAAGGATCACTACATGATAGTTCAGTTCAATTGGATCCATGGGGCATTTCATTGGGCCGAGGAAGACTCATGGAGGTATTGCTACAATTCTTTTAGACCCAATGAATAGGTCATCTTCGCCATAGAGTGGTTAGCAAAGCAACATGAAGCAACATCACGGAGAGCACTAGTAGTAGCAGCAACAGAGGCAACAAAGCCAAGCATACCTGTGCATGAAAAAGGCAAGAGGAAGATTTTCAACCGCATGGAGGAGGAGCAAAGATGCAAGTTTCAAGCAGATCCACTTGTAGAACAAGAAGCTATGGCTATTCAGGCAAAGAGGTAGCAACACGACAAGCGAATTGCGCGAAGGCAGAGGGATAAGAAGAGAATGGAAGAAGCAGGGAAGGAGTTGTATGAGATGAGGAGCAACTCCGCAAAGAACAAGAGCTGCACCAGCAGGAGAAGGAAGCACATCAATAGCAGATACAACAGGGGGTGTATCACGTGCAGACATACGAAGCAACGCCTGTACAAGTAGTTGATTCATCTGAACAACTGGCATCAGGAGAACAGGGTGAACCATCATAGGGGCAACACTTTGCTCATGAGATAGAACAGGCGCTTGAACAATTGGATGTAGACATGGAGCAGTAGGAGTTGGAATAGGATAGCTTAGGTCCAACCAATTGAGTTCCTTTATGAAAGGAAATAGACCCAGGTTTGTCAAGACTTCATGGAGGAGTTGTAATCCCAAGGAAACCACTTCATGGGTCCAAGGGTGTCAGAAACAAACACCCGATGATCAGAATGACCTCATGCCTCACCACAAAGAGGTCGACTCACCTGCTTCAATGCATCTAGATGATGAGAAAGTCTCAAATGACCAAGGAGGCACTGAGATCCTTAGTGGTAAGCCAGAGGCAGAGATGCACAACATATCCTTTAATGAATCTCATCACAGAGTTGTGCAGTCTCACAAAGTACCGACTCTGGAGGACCAAACATATCCTGCGCAAGTTGAAGAAAAAGTGATTGTGATTGACATGCACAAGCATCTAGCTGCTTTGGCCGATGCAACTAGAGTATACGCCAAAGCCACTAGCTCAAGTGTTCGTTTCCTCATAGCTAAGAATGAGCGAATGGCAAAGGAACTACAGGTGGCCAAGCTGTAGAAATTCCCACTATAGATCAACAGATTATGCAATATACTAAAACACAATACAAGATCTACTTCTACAACACTTTTCGGAAGCTTAATGAAGAAAAATCACATCGGAGGAGGTCAAAGGCGGACTTAAGTGAAAAGGGGAAGCACCCTCGATTGCTGATCCCTAACATATCAAGTCGGAGGCGGGCTTGTGTGTATATAACCTAAAGCGAGACTCGGGCCAATGCGATATCGCGATTGCCGATATCAGTGGATTGCAATCGGTGACGACATAAGGCAAAGGACGGACCCCCGGGCCGAGTGACGTTGCGATTGTCGAAATCGGCAGATTAGCATTGGCGATGACATGGGACTTAAGGTGGGACCCTGGGCTGTGCAATTTGCGATAAAGCCGGACCCGACGGGTCTTATAGGCACGAATATATATATTTTGAGATTCGAAAAAGGGGTTTTTCCTATGTAAATTAGCTTTTTTGTTAAATAAATGAAACACAAAGGAGCACACCCAATGCGATATATAATGGACTCGAAAGGTTTTATACATGCAAATATATATAATTTGAGTTCCGTAAAGGCGGGTTTTGGGCGGGCCTCAAGCGAAAAATGGTTTTGGGCTAGCTCCGTCCGATCCCACACACTGGTTGACACATGGCAGGCGGAGGAGAGAGGAAAACCACCTTTTCAAGTGGGTAACCTCCATGCTCCTAAGACGCCAGAAATTGAATGAGGACCGTTGGGTTGGAGATCACATAGATCGACGTTGGAGCTGTGAAAGCGGCCCAAGGCAGACCCGATCTATTTATGGGGTGGATGCCATAATATTTGAAGTCTGATAAAAAGGATTTTAATGGGTTTTTCATCATCCCATGTATTTGGGTTTTCATCCAATACACTAATGCGATGTGATATAAAGCCTAGTGGCAGACCTGAGAGGGATTTTAGGGGTGATTGAATGGAATTTCACATCTTGATTTCACGTTTGATAGTGTGTTTTCCAGAAATCTCTGTGTAATGAAATTTTCTCCAGTTTTTGGGTTTTTTTCCTATGAAACAACCCCGATTCCTTATAACGACTCCTTATCATCATTCCACACTAAAAATAAGCATTTTTGGCAGACGATGAGGCGTTTGAACGCCACAGAGCCGCAGAGCTAGATGGCCAATTGAACAGACAGTGCAGAGAAGTCACAGAGGCACAAAGAAATGATTGAATGCAGGGAAATGGTTGTGAAGTCGAAAATCTGGGAAAATGCCTCAAAGGAGCCTAGAGAGCTCAATTGAGAGGCAGTTGCAAGCTAAAGGCAGAGAGCAGAGAGAGAGCGAGAAGCTACTGCGTAGAGCAGCCGAGAGAGCCTTTGGGGTCACTTGAAGATCAAGTGAAAAGAAAGAGAGCTGAAGGTTGCAGAAAGCCAAAGCCAGATCCAAAGAATCCAGAGCCAAAGAGCCAGAGCAAGAGCCAGAGCCAGAGCCAGAGCCAAGAGCCAGAGCCACGAGCCAGAACCGAGAGCTAGAGCCAGAGTCAGAGCTAGAGCCAGAGCCGAGAGCCAGAGTGAGAGGCAGAGTGAGAGCTAAAGCCAAAAATCCGAGAGCTTCAGAGCTAGGGATAAAATGGTGTCTAAACCCATCGTTTCTATGTAAGACAGTGGAGTTGAGCCAAGAGCTTGTAAAAAGAACTTAGACCATAATCCCAGAGAACCTAGTTGAGTTGACTAGAGCTCAAGGAGATGTAGCCCAAGAGTTTTGGGTGAACTCAATATCAGATTGCCATCTTATGTGTTTTCTTATTACTGCATTTGTCCACTGTCATATGTATTTACATATCAACACAGAAAACAAAATTTTAAAGGCACATAAATAGTTTAAAACAAACATAAGCATACACCTATATTTGCAAGCATATTATCTTTTTTTTTGCTGAAGCAAGAGTCATACCTTCTATATCATTAATAAGGAAAATGAATTACATAAAATACAAGAGCTCACAAGGAACTGTGGGCTACAGGTATCAAGCTGCATGCCGAAACCTCAAACCCTACCAACTAAACCTCAGAACTTTTCAAAAGACAGAAAATAATAAGATCGATCGATCATCCCACCAAAGTCCATCAGATGCGAATAAAATCGAGCTGGCACCAAGCACCCTCATTACATTTAAAATCGGGCCCGAAGAAAAAAGGAAACCAATTCTGAAAGGATATCGGGTCCACCTGTTAAACGTGCTCATTCCATCAATTCCTGCCAAGAAACGAAACAAGTACGGGAACTATTCCTCGTCCAGACTTGCATCTTTAATCTTAACCATCCAATCTCCTCTCCCGATCCAATGGCAGTGGAAGATATCGTGGTACCTAGTAGCATGATGCTTAACCCCTGGACCCACCTACATGCCCGATCATCCCTGACCGTAGATCCACCTTGTTTAATACGACGATCAAGGCTCATATCGCATGGGTCAATTGCGCCGAACATTAGCATGCGATGAGGGCGGTATTCGGTCCCTCCCCTTGGCCATGTGTAAGTTGATGAATGGAATCGCTCCCAAATCTTCAAAACCGCTTCCCACTTAGAATGCTTGCGATATACCATATATCGCCCCGAGAGCGGTAAAGTGTCCATTGAAAGAGAACCCGAGGTATTATGACCGCCGAAAAAGCCCGGATTCCGCCCCCTTGCACTAATCCTACTATGCCATCCCTCTAGCCAACACTCCGCTAACACGATTCCTCCGAGCAGTTTCTCTCTGGAGCATCTGTCACTATAATTATCTAGGATGCGGAGACCGACACTGGTCTACCGTCCACAAAGACCAGCCTGTGAAACAAAATGAAACCTAGTCATCTGGACCTTGCCTCCATGGCTTTGATTTAAAACACCATCTGATCTTCATCAGCTTGGTCGTGACAATACACCTTTAATATATCCTGAGGCATCTCTTTCCACTCCATTTGACCTTGCACTCAGTGCAGATCACTCCTTGATTGGACAGAATATCCGCCAATTTATTGGCTGATCTTCACACATGATTAAAACTAACTGTGTGTAGGCTCTGGAGGTGAAGCTGAATCCATTAAAAGACCTGGATCAACCTCCAATGTTTAGAGACTTTTTCCGGCATTGTGCCACAACTGATTTTCTTGACCGAGTTAATAATTATCTCAGAATCAGCTTCAACAATCACAATTTGGTGGTTATCCTGCTTCATAAGCTCTAGACACTGTTCCATAACCATTAGCTCCGCCATATTGTTAGTGGCTCTGCCTAAATGGAAATGAAATATGAAAAGAATGCTTCCATTTTCATCCCTTAACACCCCTCCAAAGCCAGCAGTTCCCAAGTTACCTTTTGAAGCCCCGTCAATATTGAATTTCAGAAAACCTTGAGGGGGAGGGTGCCAGAAATCCTGTTTAGTGTCCATCTTCATTACCTTCCTATCCATGTCTTGAGGGATGAGTCCTTGCATACCCAGCTGATGAAGAATCCTCAATTCTGCATTAGAAGTAGGGTTCTTAGGGGGGTTCTGCACTGTGGAGCCAACCGTTTCCTTAATTTGGTTTAAGATTTGCTCAGAAAGGCAATGGGAGGGACTTTTTCATTCTTGAAGATTCTTTTGTTCCTTTTTTTCTAGACATTCCATATAATGAAGCCTGGCGTAAGAGCCCAAGAAATGCCTAAAAATTCATAATCTGAAAAGTTACTTCTCCACTTGGTTAGGGTATTGATAATACACCCTTGTTCCCGATCGGTCTGCTGGAATGTAGAAACAAAAGTATCCCACAACTAGGAGGTGAAACTACAATTATTAAGAAGATGCTCCATTGTTTCCTCTTGGGCTTCACAAAGCTGGCATCTGGAAGGCCCTAGAACACCCCTCTTCCTGATGATATCCCAAGTCAAAATTTTCTTATGAAAAACCAGCCACATGAAAAGTTTAAATCCAGCCTTGATGCCTCCATAGGTTCAACCAAATTCTATCCGGAACAAGGGAGTCCAGATCAAGGAGTAAGCGTTTTTCCTCCTTAATATTGAAGGAACCCTCATTGTTGTTGCCCCATCTAAGTTGGTCATGCCCTTTTGTCACTAATATCTTTCTTTGTTCCACCAAATTCCTAAGCTCATTTTCTTTTTCCTTCAAAGGGCTGCCATCCTTGTAATCCATGTTCCTCCAGGTTCTCCATTTTCCTGCACTATTGTTTTGATCCCAAAAATATTTTACCTTAATTAGCCCTTTAGATCCTGTCTCATTCTTGAGATCCAAAAAGTCCTCTGTTAATAGTATAGGTTCTTGTTTCCATTTATCCTCCCAAAATAAGGCCAGATTTCCTTCTCTGATTTCCCAGAAGCTGTTTTTTTGAACTAATCCTCTGTTCTCCTAGGCTTTGTTCCAGATGTGTGATCCTTTTATACTTCCAGACATTCTTATGTGATCAGTACTTTGCCAAGTGCTTGCATATTTTTCTTTCCAGATACTAGCCCACTGTGCCTTTGGATCTTTGACCCAACGCCACCATAATTTTTCCCCTAAGACCTTGCTAAGAATCTCTGGATCATCCAATCCAAGTCCCCCATGGTTTTTAGGTTTACAAATTTTGTCCGAGGCGACCAAAGCCCATTTCTTTCTTTCCTCCCCTTTACCCCAAAGAAAGTATCTTTGAATGGATCTAATTTGTTGCAAGACTCCTTTTGGTGCTGGGATTGTTGATAGCATGAAAACTGGGATTGCTTGAAGAACGACCTTTGTGAGAACCAACCTTCCAGCCAAGTTTAAAGATCTAATAGTCCATTTCTTGATTTTGTCCTGCATCTTATTAATCACTGGCTCCCAAATGCTCTTATGCAAAGGTTTAGTAGTTAGAGGAACTCACAAATATTTTGAAGGGAGGATATCCCTTTGAAAAACCAGAATTCTGGAGATATTCCTCTAAATGGAAATATTAGTATTAAAGAAAAAAATCTTAGATTTGGAAATATTAACTTCCATACATAAAGCCATGGCAAAGTCACATAGGATTTGCTTATACGCAAGAGCTTCTTTGACTGTGGGGATACCCTGCAGCATGGTGTCATCCACAAATTGTTGATGAGTTAATGCCTGTCCATTATCACAAAGATGGAGACCTTTAATCTTACCCACTTCTTTTGCATGCTTGATAGACCTACCTAGTCCTTCCATCATGAGGATGAAGAGAAAGGGAGAGAGTGGGTCTCCCTGCCTAAGGCCTCTTGAAGGAATAAAAGTCTCCGAGCGAGAGCCATTGACCAAAATTGAAAAGCTGGAAGAAGTAACCAGTGCCATGATCCATCTAACCCAGTTGTGATCAAACCCAAAAGCAATAAGAAATTTCCTGATATAGGTCCAATTCAGCTTACCATAAGCTTTTGCTATGTCCAATTGCATGATTATTCCAGCCTTCCTATTGTTGGTCAAAGAGTGCACCACTTCATGTGCTTGAATGATATTATTGAGAATTTTTCTACCTTCTACATATCTAGATTGTTCCACAGAAACTAGATTAGGAAGAAGAGGTTTGAGTCTATTGGCCACAACCTTGGAAATTATCTTGTAAACCACATTGCTCAAAGCTATGGGTCTAAACCTGTCAGGAGTTTGAGCCAAGTCCTATTTCAGGATTAGGGAGATGAAGGAGGTATTGAGCGCCTTCAAAATAGTTCTATTCCTTCTGGAATCTTCTACTACATTTAGAATATCCTGTTTGACTATATTCCAGCAGGCTTTGAAGAAATCCACATTGAAACCATCAGGGCCTGGCACCTTACCATTCTGCATTTCTTTAAGGACCTCACTAACCTCCTCTTTAGTCACTGGCCTATTAAGGTTGAAATTGTCCTCTCTAGACATGAGCTTGTGTATATGTCTTATTAGGTCCTTGATGTAATGTTCTCTATCTGGAATGGTTTCCTTTGTTATATCTCAAAAGTGCTGAACTAGCACAACTTCTATTTCTTCATGAGAATGGAGAAGATTACCACCCTTGTCCTTGATCAAAGAAATCCTATTATGAGCTCTATTCACAATTGTGGATCTATGGAAAAATATAGTATTTCGCTCACCTTCTTTTAGCCATTGAACTCTAGACTTTTGTCTCCAAAATATTTCCTCTTATTTACATAAATTCTCCTAGTCTTGATGGTATTTGGAAACCTGATCACTTTTTTCTTTATCAAAGCCATTTGTGATAAGGGCTTGGTTGAGTTCCTGCATTTTACCTTCAATAGATTTTTTAGCTTCAAAAATATTGCCATATTCGTTCCTGTTCCAATCTTTGAGCTTGAGATTGATGTGTTTTAGTTTTTTTGAAGAAGGAACATTCTTGAGCCCTGAATATTCAAATCTTTTGACCACCAGGTGGCAATGTTGCTAATGAAATCCGGGTGGGAGAGTGAGATATTCTCAAATCTAAAAGGTCTATTCCTGGGGGTACCCATGCCCTAAACCTCTAGTTGAACCGGCCAGTGATCTGAGCCTCCGAAGGGGAGAGCTCTTGCTATCATTTCACTCTTGCTATCATTTCCTTGTCAATGAGCATAAGGTCCTATGAGATTATGAATATGTCTAATTTTGAGGCCACCTGAGACTCTCCTCCTCTTTTGTTGTTCCAAGTAAAGAGACAATTACTTGTTACAATGTCCACTAACTTCATATTATCTATGAAAGTTTGAAATGCTAAAGAGTCTTTACTTGGAGTTCTGGTTCCCCCTTTTTTTTTTTCCGAAAGTGATTTGATCATGTTGAAATCATCCCCCAAGATCCATGGTAATCCTGCACGTCTGTCTCCAAGATCCTCCAGAGAGTTTAGAAACCTGAGTTTATCATCCATTCTTTGAGGGCCATACACATTCGTTACTAGGTAGGTTTCCTTATCTCCCACATGCTGAATGATCACTGATAAATAATCCCTTGATGCCTCAGCATCTATTATGCCAATTTTTGGGGGGTTCCAAAGAGTGAGTATACCTCCTGTTGTATTCTCTGCTTTGACCTCTAGAAACTCAAATCGATTGAGCCATCTACTATATATTTATTTTATTTTTTGAATGGAACATTTGGTTTCTTGGATGAAGATCACATCCGGAGCTACTTGTTTCATTCTATTACTCAATAATCTTTGTTTTCTTTTACTACCTAGACCCTTGATATTCCAGGAAGTAAACTTCATAATTAAAGATTTGTAAAGGAGTAGCTGGTTAGGTCTTTCATCTTACCTGAATCTATGATTAGCTTTTCACATTCCATCAATAGCTCATTTTTCTTTTTTCTTCCTCTTTGTCTTCCTGGGTTTCTGGGTGCTAATCCAGGTGTGGTTTTCATCGTTTTCACACCTTCGCTGCCTTGCTTTTCATTGTTTATTTGCCTTTCCAGCCCTTTGGTCTGGGTTTTCCATATAAACAACTGTTGAACTCTATTGAACTCCTCTAGAGGTAACGAATATACCCCTTCCCTGGTTCCGTGATTCAAGAAACCTTCCAGATCTAGGTTCTCTTTCTCAAGAATCTCCTGAAGTTCATGGTCCTCCATTTCCATCTCACTCTGGGTCATTTCATGGTCCATCTCCAGTTCTACATCACTCATCATATTTTCTTTTTGTTTATTATTATCTTGTGTTTGTTCACTATCTTCTTCTTTCCCCTCCTCCACTCGACTTCCTCCCTTTGCCTAATCTTATTTTGTTATCCCTTCTTTCTCTTCGAGAACTTGGAACTTGTTCTGACTGGCTTCTTGCCCTTCTGATTTTTGTGGTTTTGGCCCCCTTTTTCTTCCTTTTCCTTTATGTGCCACTTTGTGAAAGCTTTGAGTATCTTTCATTGTGTTGGCTTTACTCTTGTTCTCTATTTTACTGAGAGGGAAGTCTCTGAATAGGTGCCCATGCTCATGGCATTTGTGACATCTGAATGGAATATGTTCATAATTTACTGTTTGCACCCATTCTTCATCAAATACTTCTAAGATCACCTCATCCGGTAGAGCTCCAGAGAGATCCATCTCCGCACATATTCTATTGAAGGAAGTATACTTTCCCCTTCTAGTGGCCTCAGAAGCTTTGACAAAACATCCTAACTTATTTCCTGTGGCAGATAGGGATTCCGTTTGCCAGTAATCAAGAGGTAGAGAGAAGAGTCTTACCCAAACTAGGACCAAAGTAAAAGTCTCATGCTCTAGAACAAAATTCATGATCCATGGTCGCATATAGAGGCCTGTTGCTGCATAGAAGTAGGGCCCTCCTTCAAACACTCTGTCCTTATCTTCAATATTTGCAAATACCATAGTGAAGAAACCCTTTGATCCCAGATGTAGGTCAATGTTTCCTTTTGGTTTTCAGTGGTATTTAATCCACATTTGTAAATCTTTTTTAGTGGGCCATAAGCCCATGAATTTACAAATGATTACATATGTCTGCATGTGGTCCTTGTGCGCCTATAGAGCAGGATCATTTAAAGCGACTCTGGGTGTAACCACAAATTTGGGTTTACATGGTCCCTTTTGTCCTTTATCTTTTGTTCCCTGTTCCTTGTCTTCTTCCTCATTTTCCTTAGTGTTATTATTCTCCCTTGATTTAGTACCATCATGTTCCTCTTCACTATTTCTTTTTCTTCCTTTTGAAGGGCCTCTACCATTTCCATTGGTTTTTTACCCCTGCTAGCCACAACCTGCTTGTAGGAGGGAGTGGAGCTCCCTCCTTTGCGACCTTCCATGGAGAACAACCTTTGCAAAAGCCTGTAACCCTAGCTATTCGCCTTGCGCAGTCCGCTATCGTGATGATCAACAATATATTAACCTTGAAGTTGGACCATTGTTCATTTTCAAGCATATTATCAATTTTGCATTGGTTAATCATAAAGATTTGGGAATAAATAAGCTTTGGAAGTGGGAGAGGTTCTTGTAAGTTAGACAAGAAGCCTAAGTGCCCCATTTTCAGATTAGGTATCTACATACTCCCCAACTAGGGCCATGTACTTAGTGTACCGCTCGGGTGACCTCATCTATCTGCGCTGAGAAGATGGCTCTCCCACATTCTCGCGCACATCCAATATCAACATGTCAGCTTCCCTTGAGTGTTTTCACCCATCTCTGGAAGTCTCAGAATGAGTGGATGTGTCCACTCCTGGATCCTCTACATGCAGCTGCTCCGCATCAATCTAAGGCTCCTCATCCTTAAGAACTGAAAGTTCCTCATCTTCATGCAACTTGAGCTCCCTCTCAAGTGATAGGCACATGGATTCTACTCTTCGAACTTCAGATCCCTGCATACTATAGTCCTATGAGTGGAAGGAAGGTACACCCGATAGTTGTGGGGTGTATCCGTGTACACCATAAGTATTCCCAACTCAGCTGTTGAGTCTAGCTTCTTCATGGAATCTTTGGTCACATGACATTAAAATGATGATCCAAAGATTCAGAAGTGACTTACATCAGGTTGCTTCCCAGAATAGGTCTCCATAGGTGTCTTCATTCCCAGTATATGGTGTAGGCTTCTGTTCTACAAGTATATTGCTGTATTCCATGCCTACCCACAAATGCAGTGGTAGGCTTTGGTCATGCAACATCGCTCGAGCTACTCCCACAATAAATCTATTATTTCTTTCAGCCACCCCATTCTACTGTGGGTTATGGGGTGCTGTCAATTCCCGTTCAATACCTTCTGCTGCGCAAAAGTCTTTAAACTTTTGGGAGACATACTCTATATCATTGCCGCTACGTAAGGCTTTTATTTTCTTTCCAGATTCTTTCTTTGCCAAGGCTTTAAACTCACAAAACCTCAAGAAGGTTTGATCCTTCTTTTGCATAAAGTAGATCCAGCATCTACGAGAAAAATCACCAATAAAAATAACATAGTACCTTTGTTTACAGTGGAGGTTGTAGAGAAAGGTCCACAAACATCTGAGTGAACTCACTCCAGGATTGCTCTAGCTCTACTGTCTCAATCCGAAAATGAATATTTCGCATACTTACCCAAGGTACAACCTTTGCATGTAGTCGCCTGCTCAAGTTTTCCCTTGGGTAATCCAGTAGAAATCTGTTGCATGATCTTCAGGGCTCCATGGTGCAAGTGGCCCAGTCTTCTATGTCATAGCTAGCCAACATCTTGGCTCTGCACCATCTCAGCTTTGGAACTCAAAGCAACACAGTTGTCTACCTCCAACTTGTAGAGATTCTTGACTCGAATCCCTATTCGCTTTGTCTGTCCAGTACCGATATGCCTCAGGAATACCTTTTCTTGACTAAAGACTACATCATAGGCTTTATCTTCTAGCATAGCGACAGACATAAGATTCTTCTTCAGACCTGGTACATAATTTACATTAGTCAGGGTGAGGGGAGCTCCATGCTCCCTTTGAAACATAACCGTACCTTCACCTGAAACATGGTACTTTCCATCATCGCCCATCTTGATCCGCATCTGGAGATACTTCTCCTCCAAGGTACTAAAAATATTCTTGTCACCTGACATGTGGAATGAAGCTCCGCTATCCAGGTACCACACACATCCCACCATGGATGAAACCATGCATGCGATAAGCGAGAAATATAGCTCAAACTGTGAGGCCAGTGCCTCACCATCGGATCCCTTCGAGGAACCCTTCTTGGATTTCTTCTGTGGACAATTCATAGAAAAATGGCCCACTTCATGACAATGAAAGCATCACACTTTCAATTTGTCAATCTTCTTCCCACCATGGGAAGAACCGGATTTCGGATGGGACACCTTCCCTTTCCCTTTCCTCACCATAATCGCTAATGCTAGATTTTCCTCATCATCTTGATTCAGTGAGGATCCATCTCTGGTGCTTCTTCTTATTTCCTCTTGCATCAGATCCGACCAAAGCCGTTCCTAATCTAGCAGTTTTTCTCTTCCATTAACCGAGTTTTGGTAGCTATGCCAACTCTTAGGAAGACCAATGATCTAGGTGGATGTTGGTGGCCACCCACCTATCCCATTTGGACCCCCACAACCGTCTCTTTGAGTTTTCAGTTTTCTAAATTATAGCACAATTTACTATTTTTAGCAGTTTTTCGGGTCCTGAACTTTTGGAGCCATTTTGAGGCCCTAAACGACGTTTTTTGGGAAATATGGGGGCAAAATGGGTCCATGGACTAATTTTTTTCCTTACCAAAGTTGTAGTGCTCGGATAGATCTTTATAACGAGCTATTGTATGCGTCAAATAGAGATCGTATGCCAAAGTTATGACTCGGGGAAATTGATGTACCAATTTACCCAAATGGGGCCCACAATTTGGTGTTTCATCTTCTAGGGTTAGGTTTTGGGATGTGAAGGGCTTTACATTGCTTCTCAACAATAAATAGGCCTTCGAGCCTCATTGTAACATAGTTCAGAGGCATGTAGCCGCCACATCTCTTCTTAGAGATAAGCTACCATCGCCCTAGCTGGTTCATTTCCATTTCTGCTTGTAAGCATATTTCAGTATTTTACATTAATGAAATGAAGTATTATTTCCGCTGCATCTTTGTGTATATGGTTATCTCTGTATTTTGTTGCGTTCCTGTTTAAATCTGGATCAATCGAGGAGTGCAAGACTCACCATGTCATCATCAGCGGTCGTGATCCCTACACTTCCAAGCTCATCCCTGCAGGTGGTGACCTTGTTCAGATATGTAGAGATCGTGTCGCCCTTTTTACACATGATCTTAAGAAGCTTGTCTTTTAGCGCCAACTTCCTCTGATTGCTACTGTTTTGATATAAATCTTTCAATGTTTTCCACATTGAAAACAGTGTCTCCTTCCCATGGTGGCTCGAGACAATGTGGTCTCGAAATCCCTCCAGGAGGATTCTCCTTACTCTAGCCACACATTTCTTCCATTCTGCAAGTTGAGTAGCATCAGTCGGCTTGGGGACTTCTTGATCAATGAAGTCCTTTAGACCGTTATCCTCTAATACTGCCTCCATGTGATCCTTCCAAGCTATATAATTCGAGTTGTCATCAAGGGCATACTCGAGTCTTAAATCATTGAACGCCATAGGTGAAATAGAGATGTGATAAGAACTCAATTTCTATATTCAGGAACCACAAACTTCGAACTTCTCCTTCTTGTATAGTATTCTTTGCCTTGATCACCTTTGCTCTGATACCATGTAGAAATTCCCACTGTAGATCAACAGATTATGCAATATACTAAAACACAATACAAGATCTACTCTTACAACACTTTGCGGAAGCTTAATCGAATTGAGCAAGATCAAGAGAACACATATAACTAAGAATGAGAAATCAATCACACATAACACAGAAGAAATAACTCGAGGAAAGCCTCAGCCTAGAAACCCCAATATTTGTATTATCATACAAGTGGAAATCTTGTTCAAGTTACAAAAAGAATAAGCTCTCAAGCTATCTTGCTCTCTCTGCAGTCAAACAATATAGCTCATGGACTGAATAGACATAGCATATGTCCTCCTCAAGCCCTCCAAGCCTCATATTTCCTTGCGCAGTTTTCTTGGGGTCCAATATTGTCACATGTGTGAATTGGCCTCATCACACTCACTAAACCTAAAGAAGTAACTGTGCAATCCTCAAGGAAAGAATTCCTTCTGCATGCAAGGAATATTCACAATGGAATATTCTAGCAACTAATAGTACATTGCCCCTCCATCTGATCTCAACTAGGTCTCTGTATGAACTGACATGCATGAGTTATTTATGAGAGAATACTTAGTTATCTGAAGTGCAGTAGTTACATGCATGCAAGCATTAACTAACTAAACTTACATTAATTCAACAAACTGTTTGAATTAATCTAATTGGACTTGACTCAGTTAACTAGGTCAACTAATTACAACTCAAATTACAACTCATCATTATCTCTTTAACTGATGGATAAATTCCTCAATTAATGGAGAAACTATTGCATGTCCCCACATAGACTTCAAGTTTGATTTTCCTTAACTAATTAACTCAAGATGAATTAATTAATTAATTTACAAACTGTTGCTAAGATCAAGTTCAAATTTTACTTCACTATTTTAGTTTAGGGACTGAATAAAATAGGAAGGTATCTGAAATTCTATTTATAGAATGCTATTTTTAGCACTTCCATTTTTCCATCCATTGTTGCTAAGATCAACACTAGCTGAATTGCTATTTATAACAGTGCTATTTTTAGCAATTCTATTTTTAGCATTTCTTGTTGCTATTTTCAACACAAGCAAGGAGGAGACTTGGTGACAATGTATGCCTGAGCTGAAATGAAGAAGGCAATACTAGATGAAGTATTGTCCCTTGATACAGTTATGCAAGCATTGTACTCCAAGTTTGGTACTATGCACCAAGCAGTGGTCCATCTCCATGGATGGCAGCAGCGATGTGCGAGGAGAGCACACATCTTAAAGAACATACATGCTACTGTTGATAACATGCAAGCATGGACGATGAAGTACAAGGGAGCCCCACTTCACTTTCCAAAGATGATGAGGGCCAATGTGGTCGAGCTACAAGCATGTATCTGGAGTCTGATCTGAAATTATGAATATCTACCACAACTCATCACTAGCATACAGGCTTCCCATGCACGAGTATTCAAGAGCATGGATGTTATAGTGCACACTCATGTGATCCCATCACTTGGGACTCTCACCTACGTGAAGATGAAGAAGCAGGTCTGTCTGGAGCTTGACTTGTACTTCAACGAGTTGATGCGCACCACCACCAGCCCAGACTTGCCTATCAGTGCAAACATCATGTGCAAGTACGTTGCTGGTCCAACCACATTTAAGACAATGATGTGCATGCTCTTAGACGAGTTGGACAGAGGAGCCCGAGCAGTGTACCCAGATGTTATGGAGGCAAGGTTCAGGTTTCATACAAATGTCGCGACGGAACACACAGACACTATCAAGGACTACCAATCTTGGCTTCAATATGTTACTGTTGATCATCATGAGGATGTCGAGTAATTAGACTTCTATGATTGTCTAAGTTAGAATGATGTCTCGTTTGCCTTGTTCAATCCATTGTTCACATGGGTACATGTGCATTGTAATGTTGAGTCATGTCAAGTGTAAGTCAGGTCTCAATAGTGGATGTAACAATCATAGAGTAGGTGAAGAGTCATGAGGGTAGTTGAATGGTCACAAAGGGGAATGTCAAGGGTTACCACACCCTTTGCTATAAATAGTCCCTCATAACTCATTGTATAGGATTTTGGTGAGCCAAGCTTTTATTAAGACTATCTTGAAGAAGGCTTGGACAATATTTTAATGCGGCTTGACTTCTCCATTGCACGGAGCTAGTACATCTCTTTGGAGGAGTAGGCAGATGTGGCTGTAACATTTCAATGATAGGGCTAGCAGGTTTACATGGATGTATTGTATGATTGGAACTTACACTTTTATATAATTAGAGCTTGTTGGGTTGTGTTATATTCTTTCCACGACTAGCCCACGTAGTTAACCGGGGGGTTAGAGGGGGGGCAGATCCCCCCTTCGTTGCACCGATTGTGTAGCGGGGGGGGGGGGGGGGGGTCACAGGGGGTTTGAGGCATACCCGTAACCCAACTTTATGGGGTCCAAGGTAGCGCCCCAGAAAATTTTGGTTTTGGACCCTATGTTAGGATGGGCGGACCCACCTATGGTTCTATGCATGATTTTCACACATGTTTTTGGATGCGATGGTTTTCGGTCCATGGTATTGGACGCGATGGTTTTTCGGTCCATGGTATTGGATGCTTCGGCATGTATAAATATGTATTATAACATTGAAAGGTACATAATGAAAAATCAAGCTAGTAGTCACTGTTTTGGGATCCAGGAGAAAATCTCCGTGTATATGTGTTTTATGTGTTATGCTCTCACATTGTTTATTTTATGTGTTTTAGAATTCGTATGCAGGTAATTTCTGTATGGGGTTAAAACCTACATTTGGTATTAGAGTTGTTTTGGCTTCAAGGGGATGCCTTTGTTGCTGAGGGGTTTCGCTCGGGCATGTGGTAGACCTTGTCCAGTGGGAGATCTGTGAGATTGATTCTGGTGGTAAAAGAAGATGGTGAGTAGAAGAAAGATAGAGATCGAGAAATTTATTGGTCAGAGTTTTGAGTTGTGGAAACTCAAGATGGAGGATCTGTTGGTAGATAAAGATGAGTGGATCGCGGTAGATCTGGGTACTAAACCAATGGGAGTGTCTGATGAAGAATGGAAGAAGTTGGATAGGAAGGCAAAGAGCACAATACAATTATGTGTCTCAGATTTAGTATTGTTGAATGTATCAGGGGAAGCTATGACGAAGGCTTTGTGGGACAAGTTAGGGACTTTGTACCAATCTAAGTCTCTAGTGAATAAACTGTTCCTGCAGAAAAAGCTGTATAACTTGAGGATGAAAGATGGAGACTCGGTGATAGAGCATTTGAATGCATTTAATACTGTGGGAAGTCAGTTAGCATCCGTTGATATTAAAATTTTAGATGAAGATAAGTGTATCAGTTTGTTGTGTTCTCTATCAGATTCATGGGATAGTTTGGTTATTGCAGTAGGTAGCAATGCAACTGCCTTGTAGTTTGATGAAATAGTCTCAACCTTGTTGGCGGAGGAGATGAGATGGAAAAATATGGAGAGCCAGAATGGTGATGCCTTGTTTGTACGAGGACGGTCCCAGAAGAGAAACAAAAATAAGTCATCGAGTGGGAGATCTAAATCTAGAGGGAGATCTAAATCTCCAGGAAAACCTGTAAAGTTGGTGTGCTGGAAATGCGGAAAGGAAGGCCACTTCAAAAGGGAATGTAAATCTAAAGCTCCTGACAAAGGAAATGGATCTGATGAGGCTCCTTCTAAAGAGGCAAAAACCACCTCAGATGAAGGTGGGGATGTGTACTTGGCTTCTTCAAGTACACATGTAGATCATGAGGCATGGTTGATTGACTCAGGTACATCCTTTCACTTCACTCCCCATAGAGAGTGGTTCTGTGAGTATGAGAAATATGATGGTGGTGACGTCTTCATGGGGGATGAAAAGAAGGCTAGAATCATTGGTCGCGGAAAAGTAAAGTTGAAGTTGTAAGGTGGAAGGGTTAGAACACTTCCGAGTGTTTTGAATATTCTCGCATTGGCCAGAAATCTGATTTCTGTAAGCAAGTTGGATGATGTAGGTGTAAAAACAGTGTTCGAGAAGGATACCTGCAAAATGGTTCGCGGAGCACTGGTATTGATGCGGGGAGTTCGGATTGGAACTCTGTATAAGCTGTAAGGTAACACTATTATTGATAGGTGCAATAGTTCTATGGTTCCTGAAAGTGGAGTAGAAAATCTAGTGGTCTCTGGAGAGAAGACCATGCTGTGGCATCAAAGGCTTGGAAATATTGGAGAGAAGGGCCTTCGAATACTTCATGGTAAAGGTATGGTAGAAGGTATGAGTAATAGCTCTCTAGATTTTGATTTCTGTGAAAATTGTGTATATGGGAAGCAGAATCGGGTGAGTTTCCCCTCTAGTGGTAAAAGGGCGAAACAAATATTAGAACTTGTGCATAGTGATGTGTTTGGACCTGTGAAGGTTCCATCACTGGGTAAGTCTATGTACTATGTATCATTTATAGATGACTTCTCAAGGAATACATGGATATATTTCCTTAAGAAGAAATATGAAGCCTTTGACAGGTTTAAAGAATTTAAGGCTCTCATGGAAAATCAGATAGAGAAGAAGATAAAGGTGCTGAGGACAGATAATGGTGGAGAGTTTTGCAACAAGGAATTTGAAGGATTCTGTAATAAGTGTGGTATAGCACGACAAAAGAATACTCCATATACACCTCATCAAAATGGAGTTGCAGAAAGAATGAATAAGACGTTGATGGAAAGGGAAAGAAGCATGCTTAGTGGTGCCGGGTTAGGACAAGAATTCTGGGTAGAGGCGGTGGATACTGCATGTTACCTGGTCAACAGGTCACCTTCATCAATGTTGGACGATAAGATTCCACAAGAGGTATGGATTGGTAAGAAACCCTGTCTTTCACATCTGAGGGTATTTGGATGTGATGCATATGTACATGTTCCAAAGGAGAAACGAACCAAGTTGGATAGTAAATCTGAAAAGTGCATCTTTATTGGGTATAAGGATGGTTTAGAGGGTTATAAGCTTTGGAACCCAGTCACAGGGAAGGTTGTGTACAGCTGCGATGTGGTGTTCAGAGAGGTAAAATATGTTATTAAACATGAAGTCCAACCAAAGGAACTTGAGAAGATAGAGTTTGAGCTTAAGGAGGAAGAATCAGACTCTATAGTAGAGGAGGAATCAGAAGATGAAGAGCCACAAACTCCGGGTGTGAGAAGATCAGTTCGAGAAAGAAGGCAACCAGAAAGGTATAGTCCATCTGCTTTCTGTTCAAATTTTGCTTTATCTATTACTGACGATGATCCCAGAACTGTGAAGGAAGTAGTAGATTCAGAGTATGGCAAACTCTAGAAAGAGTCCATGGTTGATGAAATGGCATCTTTGCACAAAAATGAGGCTTGGGATCTGGTGGAGTTGCCGGCTGGAAGGAAACCCATTGGCAACAATTGGGTGTTCAATAAGAAGACAAATGTAGAAGGAAAGGTGGAGAAATACAAAGCTTGGTTGGTAGAAAAAGGTATTCCCAGGTACCGGGAATTGATTTTGGTGATATGTTTTCTCCTGTTGCCAAGGTAACTTCTATTAGATTACTTTTATTTGATGCTGCCACTTTTGATTTTGAGATAGAAAAGATGGATGTGAAGACAACATTTCTTCACAGGGATTTGAAAGAGGAAATATACATGATTCAACCTGAAGGCTTTGCAGTGAAGGGTAAGAAAGAACTGGTATGCAAGTTAAAGAAGTCTCTGTATGGGTTAAAAAAGTCACCAAGCATGTGGTATCAAAACTTTGATACATTTATACGGGGACTTGGCTTCACCAGAAGCAAAGCAGATCATTGTGTGTATTTTAAATTAGTTGGTGACCGTGTTATTTATCTGGTCTTATATATGGATGATATGTTGTTGGTTGGAAATGACAAAGAAATTATCCAGGATTTGAAGACCCAATTGTCCTCCAAATTCGACATGAAAGATCTTGGTGCTGCAAACTATATTTTGGGCATGGAAATTAAAAGAGATTGGGCAAAGAGGAAGATCTGGTTAAACTAGAGGAAGTATGTTGAGACAATACTACAGAGGTTTAATATACAGGATAGTAAACCGGTGAAGGTTCCTATTCCTATAGGTGTGAGGTTATCTGCTGAACAATGTCCCAAGACACAAGAAGAGGAAGAGGACATGTCCCGTGTTCCATATGCGAGTGCAGTCGGTAGCCTGATGTATGCAATGGTATGTACTAGACCAGACATTGCACATGCAGTGGGAGTATTGAGCAGGCTTATGTCAAAACCAGGGAAGGAGCACTGGACAGCAGTGAAGCAGGTTTTCAGGTATTTGTGTGGCACTAGTGATTATGGTTTGTGCTTGTTAGGCCCATATACTACTAGTGTAACCCCTTATTGTTATTAATACAACACCCTTATTATATTGATGTACCCATGTAGTGCCCATATTGTTACTATTGTGCCCCATAGAAGCCCACTATTGTTATTATTATGCCCTTACATTATTATTGTTATGTCAGCTCTGATTATATTATGACCCCTTAGACTCCTATATATAGAAAGGAGGTATTTTCATTTGTATCATCTAAGAATTGTTCATTTGTGTAATGTAAAGGAGGTTTCCCCCTCAAAGAGGTTGAATTCTAAGGCGTTTATCTCTCTTTTCTATCTTTTTGTGAGTTGGTTTCATAACATTTGGTATCATAGATTTGGATTCTAGGGTTCGCTGCTCCAAACAGGTCATCATGGCATTTGTGCTATAACTTTTTTTCTGTGATGTTTCAGAAGTGAAAAGAAAAACCCATTTGATACGAAATCACTCTAAAGCTTGGGTCCAAAATTTAGAGCTTTTCGTGCTATATTTGCGGAGATATGATCTGAGGAAGTTGGCCTTTTTGTAGACTCCCGAATTACATTCCAAACAGGTGACCTGGGGAAAATCATCATAACGTTTTTTTTGAGAATCGGATTGAAATTTCATAAGAAGTTGCAGAAAGAGGACGAATTGTAATTTACTGTGTATATTTTTCAGATCCTAAGGTCAAAGCAGTGACACGTGGCACTTCATACAAGTTCTCTCTTCTGAAAAGGTATATAATCAGGTCATCTTGGGAGATTGTGCATAACTCTTTATTGGAGAATCTAAATTTGATCAGACTGGTGGCATTGGAAAGAGGTGCAGAGGGATACTGCAGGTCACAATTTCAAAACTTTAAGATCTGAAAGTACAAAGTTACAGTCATTTCAATATCGAGCTCCTAAAATCAAGAAAAGGCGATATGAGGAAGTTTGATGGCAAGGATCCGGTAAATTGGATACTTCAGATGGAGCAATGTTTTGATCTACATGGTGTACCACTGTTACAAAAGGTATGTATTACATGTTCATATTTAGAACCGGATCAATTTTCATGGTATAAAAGGCTTTGTTTTCGTAAACAACTTGTTACGTGGTTAATTTTCACGGAGGAAAGGATAGCACATTATGAGGATACAAAGAGCAACACCTTCTTTAGAGCAACACCACAACAATTGGAAAGAGAAAATGGGATTTGTTACAAAGTGGAAACTAAAATTATGGCAACAATGTAGTCTACCCCTCACAACTACAATAATGGAAGTGTTCTTTCTCCTAGCCTTCCACAACCTACAAGGGTTACACCACAACAATTGGAAGAAAAAAGAAAAAAAGGGCTTTGTTACAAATCTAATAACAAATGCACTAAAGGTCATAAAGTGTGTTGAGAAGAAATTGTTTTACATAGAGTATGAAGAGGAGGAAGAAAAGGATAAAGAAACATCAAAAGAAGAGGATATGTGCCAGGACCCAACCCCAGAGAAAGAAGAAATGAATCCGACCATATCTTGTAAAGCATTGGCAAGAATTACCACTCCTCAAACTCTCAAGATAGAAGGACATATCAAGAAGAAAAAGGTTCAAGAAGTGAAATATCACATCGATAAAGAAGAAATGAATCCAACCATATCTTGTAATGCATTGGCCAGAATTACCACTCCTCAAACTATCAAGATAGAAGGACATATCAAGAAGAAAAATGTTCAAGAAGTGAAAGGTCACATCGAGCATCAAGAAATGAATCTGACCATATCTTGTAAAGCATTGGAAGAAATTACCACTCCCCAAACTCTCAAGATAGAAGAACATATCAAGAAGAAGAAGGTTCAAACAATGAAATATCAAGAAGAAAAGTATCAAGAAACATCAAAAGAAAAGGATACTCACCAGGAACCAACCCCAGAGAAAGAAGAAATGAATCCGACCATATCTTGTAATGCATTTGTCAGAATTACAACTCCTCAAACTATGAAGATAGAAGGACATATTAAGAAGAAAAAGATAGTAGTGCTGATTGATTCAGGTAGTACCCATAATTTTATTAATTGTAAGATAGCCAAGGACTTGAATTTCTTCCTAGATCCAGCACCATAGTGTCAAGTGATGGTTGTAAGTGGAGGAACCATAAATTGCTCTGGAAAGTGCCATAATATCAAACTATCCATGGGAGAATATTTATTTAATAGCCCATTGTTTTTTGTTCCAATGGTTGGTGCTGATGTTGTACTAGGAGTCCAATGGCTACAATCCTTGGTACAACAACTTTTAATTTTCAAGAACTTTTTATGAAATTTTCTTTAGAAGGAAAGGATGTTGAATTAAGGGTATCTCAGGGAAACCAGGAAAGATAATCAACTCTGACGGAATGAAAAAGCTTCTAAAGAAAGAACAACGAGGTGTAATGTTGAAAATAATACTAAGAGGGGGGGTGAATCAGTATTATTAATTCAAATTCTTTTTCAATTTATACAAAGATTTGTATACGCTACTTCAGTTAATGGAAATAGTGTGTATACGCAATTCTGACTAATGAAACTCGCGTATAACTTCCAGACTTATAATTTAATTCATTCTTCAGATGTTGATCATTAATCTTTGTGTCAGAACCATATAACAGTAAGCAGGAACAGAAAAATAGAGCAGATAGTAACACAAAAGAACACATGATATAAGGTGGAAACCCAATGTGGGTGAAAACCACCTGCTGCAATATATCTCTAGCTTCTTTCAATTTAGAAACTTCTTTTTACAATGATTCTGTACTGGTGCAGTCTTATACCAGTATGCAGGTTTCAACCTGCAAAAGGCTACAACCTTCTCTCGTTCTTCAGCTACTCCTGGAAGGGAGCTACAACCCCCTTAGCTCTTGTACTAGCTGAGGTACTAGTACGTAGGTTCTGACCTACAAAAGGCTTCAACCTTCTCTTTTCTTCCAGGGACCACGTTTCATAAATTTTCAGACTGGATCCATGAATATCAATAAAACATAAAGTAGATCTGCAACAACCAATCTCCTTTGTACAAATACTAAATCAACCAATAACTTCTCAGAATGTTGTAACCAGAAAACAGTACCAGTAACCAGACACCAATTCTGAACCCAGAACACTGCAACAATAAACAAAAGCAACTAAAACATATTTCAAGAGACGTACGCTACTTCACCACTAGAAACCTGCGTACATACGCAGATATTACAAAGCCAACCAACGTATATGCAGTCTTCACTTGCTTAACCTGCGTGTATACGTGCCTCCGCTGTGTCGAACTTGCGTATAGATCTATAAAAGATAATTTATCCTTTTACTTAATTAGACATCAGTTATACCCAGATTATCAGATTTAGAGATCTAATCATGCGCCAAATATAATAGATCAAAATCACAAAGTGATACTACTATTCAAGCCTTGAGATCTCGACCCATCAATAGATCTTAACCATCGTGTAATGCTCAGGTTCCTCCTTGATTCAGATCCAGCTGTAACTCACCAACCAATCACCAGTATTCCAGATCTTGCTCCTCTCAAGATATTCAACACATAAGTCCATCTTCTTGCCAAATGATCTCCTTCCCTTTTTATAGTCTTAGGCCTTACTCAAACCATGGTCCAAAACCATTGAGAACTAATACTAGGGACCCAATACTTGGGTTCAACACTTTAAATGCAATACCAAGGACCAAAACCATAGGTTCCAATATGTTGGACTAAATACCATGGACCAACCTTAAGTTTTCCCACATGTACGCGCTTTTCTTTGCATGAAAGTGCGTGCATATGTACACGCGCCTTCTAATCGGTACACCCACGTGTATACACGACTTTGTTGCGAGAAACCTGCGTATACCTCATTTTCTTTCATTCTGAGAGCCTGAACAATGATATGCCATTTAAGTGAGTTGCCACCAAGGACAACACTTACGTCATAGAGCCAAACCTGCTCCAAATCTATGTCATAATGCCAACAATCTCCCCCTTTGGACTTGATGGCAGCCCAAAGTCACTCAAAGTCATTCTACCCGTTTGACATCAAGGGCAAAGGGTTATGCTCCCCCTGAGTCCATGCTGAAATCTCTGCTCTGCTGTGCTGTCCAAGCTCCCCCTGACTTGTAGGCAAGGTCTGCAAGAAGATGTTCTATAAAAGAAACATGACTTTATACATCATAAATGACCTTCCTATCACCAAAGACTCATACATACATCCATCTCCCATCCAAATGGGAATATACCAGTATAGACTTTATCCACCCAACCAAGTGGGGATACATGATAAAATAAGAGCATTGCATCATTCATCCCAGGCATAGTGGGGAAACCAAAATAGGTCGTTACATGACCTTGATAAAAGAAATATAAGACATAGAGACAAAATATCTACAACAAGACTCTGACAGTTATCAACAACAAACATCAGCAGCATTTGTCAATCATTATTCAGACTAGCACCCATGTTCTCCTTTTGCACCTGTTCCACCTGAAATCAAACCAACTGTGAATTTGAACCAAGATCTTCTAAGATAATGCCAACAATGCATTATTAGAAGAATATATGCTCCCCCTGAACCTGTGCCAGATGGTCTTTGTCAGACCCATATCAGACTCTTTTCATCCTGAGCCTGGCCCCACTGCTTTTCTTCAAACCAACATATACGTGACTGTACCTTAATAAACCAGTGTATGTACGCGGATCCTCCTCATTCAACTCGCGTACAACCACTTTTCTTTGAAACATACAAGATTCAACAGCAAGATGATGCATCAACTACCCCCAGCTTCTGTCTGAGATATTCAAATGTCTCCCTGGGCAGTGGTTCGGTGAGGATATCAACAACTTGTTCCTTAGAGGGAACATACTCCAATTTGACCTTTTGTTCATTCACTTGTTCCCGGAGAAAATGATACTTGATCGGTATGTGCTTAGTATTTGAATGCATGACAGGATTCTTTGAAATACTGATTGCACTTGTATTATCACAAAACATGGAGATAGGTGGAGTACAAGTGATTTGAAGGTCTTGCAATGTTTGCATCATCCAAAGGAGTTGTGTGCAGCAAGATGCATTAGCTACATATTCTGCTTCAGCTTTAGATAATGCAATAGAACTTTGTTTCTTGCTGAACCAAGATACTAATCTAGGACCCATGAAGAATGCACCACCACTAGTGTTTTTTCTGTCATCCATGCTTCCTGCCCAATCCGCATCTGTATATGCATGAAGTGTGATATCTGTACCTCTAGGATACCATAAGCCATAGTTTTGAGTTCCTTGAAAATACTTGAAAATTCTCTTAACTGCCTGAAGATGAGTTTCCTTTGGATTTGCCTGAAACCTTCCAACTATTCCCACTGCATGCATAATGTCTGGTTGGGTACCTGTTAGATAGAGCAGACTACCAATCATGGATCTATAGGTTGGTTGATGTACTGCTGCCGACTCATCATTTGCGCTGAGGTTGCATCCTGTTACCATAGGGGTACATACTAGTTTCGAATCCTCCATCCCATATTTCTTCAAGATCTGCTTGAGATACTTGGTTTGTGATAGAAAAATGCCGTCTTTGTTTTGTTGGACTTTTAAACCAAGAAAATATGTGAGCTCACCAAGCATGGACATTTCAAACTCTTTCTGCATCACCAAGGAAAAATTTTGACTCATGTCTTCTTCATTGCTACCAAAGATGATATCATCAACATACAAAACAAGTATTAGAAACTTATCATTGTCAATTTTTATATATAGATTGATATCAGTTGATCCTTTTATAAAACCTTATTGATGGAGGTACTTATCCAACCGATAATACCAAGCCCTTGGAGCCTGTTTAAGGCCATAGAGAGCCTTTTTGAGTCTGCATACAAGTTTTGGATCATTTCCAAGAATAAACCCATCTGGTTGTTCAATTTATACTTCTTCATCCAAGTCTCCATTCAAGAAGGCAGACTTCACATCCATTTGAAATAATTTGAACTTCTGAAAGCTAGAAAGAGCAAGGAACATTCTTATGGCCTCAAGTCTAGCAACTGGTGCAAAACTTTCTTCAAAGTCTATCCCTTCTTGTTGAGAATACCCTTTGCAAAAAAGTCTGGCCTTGTTTCTAATCACATCTCCATTTTCATTCAGCTTATTTTTGAATATCCATTTTGTTCCTATGACATTCTTATCTTTTGGTCTAGGAACCAACTCCCAAGTGTTATTCTTTTCAATCTACTCAATTTCTTCCTCCATGGCCTTGACCCAGCATTCATCCTTGCATGCCTCTCTTACATTTTGTGGTTCAGTGGAGGAGAGAAATGCTAGATAGTTTGAAGCTTCTGAAATGGTTCTTCTTGTTTGTACACCTGCCTCTTTCTGCCCCAAAATTTGAGATTCTGGATGATTCTTCTGAACGTATCTGGATGGAGTCTTTTCTTCTATCCTTATATGTTCTTCTGGTGCCCCATGGGTTTCTTCTTCATCATGAATCTGATTTGATGTTGATGGATAGTCCTCATCATCTTCAAAATCTTTAGATTTTACCTGCCTAGGAGTGTTTCCTTCTTCATCAACCACTACATCAATACTTTCAACAATTTTTCCAAGTCTTTTATTGTAACACTTGTATGCTTTGCTATGGGGAAAGTAACCAAGGAGAATGCCTTCATCTGCTCTAGGTTCAAACTTGCCAAGATTTTCATCAGTCTTCTTGATGCAGCATTTGCTTCCAAAAATTTTGAAGTATTTTACCGTGGGAGTCTTACCATACCAAAGTTCATGAGGAGTCTGAGTTCTATTTACCTGGATATTTGTCTTGTTGAGAATAGTAACTGCAGCAAATGTAGCTTCACCCCAGAAGGTTGCAGGAGTTCCAGACTCATCAAGCATAGCACGAGCCATTTGTTGAACCGTTTTGTTCATCCTTTCCACTACTCCATTTTGTTGAGGAGTCCTTGCAGTAGAGAATTCCCTTCTTATTCCATGTTCTTCACAAAAATCGAAAAATTCATTCGAGGTAAATTCTCCTCCTCGATCAGACCTGAGGCATTTGATTCTGCGATCTGATTCGTTCTCCACCAAGGCTTTGAATGATTTGAATTTTTCGAAAGCTTCATCTTTATGCTTCATAAG
The DNA here is from genome assembly GCA_031772625.1 of Pinus tabuliformis. Lineage (NCBI taxonomy): Eukaryota > Viridiplantae > Streptophyta > Pinopsida > Pinales > Pinaceae > Pinus > Pinus tabuliformis. The sequence goes on along the minus strand of CM062804.1, from coordinate 59,359,183 downwards.
TCCTATCCAACACATCCTGGAAAAGTCATCAATAAACAATATAAAGTATTCTTCTCCTCGAGGTGACCTTTTCCTAGATGGACCACATACATCAGTATGGACAAGTTCAAGTGGCCTGCTAGCTGATCCTTCCTTCTCAGGGAAATTAGTTCTGGTTTGCTTACCAAATTGACATGATTTGCATATTGTATTGTCTGGAATTTTGATGTCAGGTAGATCATGAACCGCCTGATATTTGCATGCTTTCCTTATCTGTGAGAAGCTTAGATGCCCCAATCTTCTGTGCCATAGCCAGTGTTCATCATTCTTTCTTAGATAGAATTGTTGTTGTCCTCCCTTGAGTATATATAAATTATTTGGAGTTCTTATGCCTTTGATCACTATTTCTCCTGTATCAAGCTCACGAACAATGCATCCATTTGATCGAAATATTACTTCATTTCCTTGATCACACATTTGACTGACACTTAATAAATTATGCTTTAAGCCATCAACATACATAACATTTCCAACCTTGACCTTTTCTTTCAAAAGAACAGAACCTTTACCTTTTATGAGTGCAGGGGTGTCATTTCCAAATGAGACCTTCTTTTCCTTTTCTAAGGCACTATATGGCTGAAGTTTATCTTTATCACCTGTCATATGTTTTGAGCATCCACTATTGATGTACCACTGATTTTCCTGTCCTTCTGCATATAAGGCTATCCCACATATTTCTGGTTGCGATTCTTTCTTTTTCCATGTTTTGGGACTCAATGAAACTTGCTCCTTCTGAGTTGTTTGCCGAAACCTGCTCCTGCATTCAAAATCTTCATGACTGAAGTTGTTACAAATAGAACATTCTACTTCATTCTCAAGAGCAGAAAAGTTATTGTAGGTCCTTTTCATGATCCCAGTCATACTCCTTTGTTTTGAGCTTCTCTAGTCATGATTGTCTTGTAGGCGACAAATTGAGCTGCTTTGTGACCAAAGTTATGACAAGAGAAACATTGGCCATTGAAGAAGCTCCTGCGATTATCAAATCTACCAACCAAATGATTGTAGTTTCTATTGACATCCATTCTTGAGGCAAATTGAAAATGATTTACCTGTGGCTAGTTGTAGCTTCTGTTCACCCTTGAAGTAGATTGCCCCTGATTTACCTGTTAGTCTTTGTTCATTCTTGAGGTAAATTGTCCCTGAATTACATGGTGATCTGCATTATGCTTTTGCTATGGATTGTCAACCTGTTCACTTCTCCTTGCTGCATCAAGATAACTTTTGGAGGTGGATGGCTTTTGTGCTTGCTTCTATGCTTGAGATGCTTCTTCAGTATATCCAAGACCTGTCTTGATTAGAGGAGAACGTTGCACTTTGATAATCTCATCTAAAGTTTTAGATCCTTTAGCAAATTTAAGATTAAGAGCTTTTGTTTTCTCAATATCTTTTCTAAGTCCCACAATTTCACATTCTAACTTTTCATTGTGTTTTTATCTTTCAGCAAGTTGGAATGTTAAAGTATCTATAATCATATTCTTTTCCTCTAAACAAATTTTGAGTTTAGAAATTTCTTCATAGAGACCTTCTTCATCTATAGCATCCAGGAAATCATCATCTTCAAAAGCCATCAAAAGTCTATAATCATTACGTTGTTCATCTTCATCACTAATTGAATATCCATCATTGTCTTCATGTGTATAATAACTCTTCTTACTTACATTCTATTTTCTGTTCCATCTAACTGATTCCTTGCCTTTGTCAAGTTTATCTTTATGAGGACATTTGGCAGCATAATGACTGACTCTCCCACAAGCAAAGAATTTGAAAGGAAGCTTACCTCTGAATCTTCCAGTTCCTCGTTGAAGGTTCTTGACAAAATTAGATTCTTCCTCTTCTTCTGACATATGTTCTGACTCAGTGTAATCTCCTTTTCCTAAGGCTTTGAATGCAGCTTCTCTCCTGTCTGATGGTCCACCTTTTCTCATTTCATAAGTAGTTAGGATTCCGTGCAACTGTGACATGGTAAGGCTCTGTAGATTCTGCTTTTCTTCTATGGCAGAAACTTTTGAATCAAACTTAGGAGACAAATATCTTAGAACCTTTTCAACTAGAACCTTTTCAACCAAAACAACTTCTTTTATTTCTTCACCCAAGTTTTTCATACAATTAACAATCTCATCTATACGAAGGAAATAGTTAGCCTTGCTTTCATCATTGTACATTATGAGATTTTCATACTGAATTTTGAGAGTTTGAAGTTTTGCTCATTTTACCTGATCATCTCCTTCATAGCTCAGAACGATCTTGTCCCATATTTCTTTTGTAGTTTTGAGCTGCATAACCTTGATGAATTCTGATTGAGATAGACTCCCTAATAGGGTATTGACAACCTTTGCATTTGTTTCATACTGCTTCTTACCAGCTGTATCTGTAGGAGTTGCTGAAGGAAATTTGTATCCTGTTTCCACAATATCCCAAAATTCTGTACCAAGAGATTGAAGATAGGCAGTGATTCTTACCTTCCAATAGACGAAGTTGCTCCCATAAAAAATTGGTGGCCTGATTGATGCTTCCTTTTCGTGTTGCTCATGATGATAGATCTTCCTTCAAGCAATCAAGCTTCTCCTGAAGGACCTACTCTGATACCAATTGTTGAAAATAATACTGATAGGGGGGGTGAATCAATATTATTAAGTCAAATTCTTTTTCAATTTATACAAAGATTTGTATACGCTACTTCAGTTAATGGAAACAGCGTGTATGAAATTCTGACTAATGAAACTCGCGTATAACTTCCAGACTTATAATTTAATTTATTCTTCAGATGTTGATCATTAATCTGTGTGTCAGAACCATATAATAGTAAGTAGGAACAGAAAAATAGAGCAGAAAGTCACACAAAAGAACACACAATATAAGGTGGAAACCCAATGTGGGTGAAAACCACCTGCTGCAATATGTCTCTATCTTCTTTCAATTTAGAAACTTCTTTTTACAATGATTCTGTACTGGTGCAGTCTATACCAGTACCTAGGCTTCAACCTACAGAAGGCTACAACCTTCTCTCGTTCTTCAGCTACTCCTGGAAGGGAGCTACAACCCCCTTAGCTCTTGTACTAGATGAGGTACTAGTACGTAGGTGCTGACCTACAGAAGACTTCAACCTTCTCTTTTCTTCCAGGGACCACGTTTCATAAATTTTCGGACTGGATCCATGAATATCAATCAAACATCAAGTAGATCTGCAACAACCAATCTCCTTTGTACAAATACTGAATCAACCAATAACTTCTCAGAATGCTGTAACCAGAAAACAGTACTAGTAACCAGACACCAATTCTGAACCCAGAACACTACAACAATAAATAGAAGCAGCTAAAACATATTTCAAGAGACGTACGCTACTTCACCAATAGAAACCTGCGTACATATGCAGATATTCCAAAGCCAACTAGCGTATACGCAGTCTTCACTTGCTTAACCTGCGTGTATACGCGCCTCCGCTGTGTCGAACCTGCTTACAGATCTACAAAAGATAATTTATCCTTTTACTTAATCAGAAATCAGTTATACCTAGATTATCAGATTTATAGATCTAATCATGCGCCAAATATAATAGATCAAAATCACATAGTGATACTACTATTCAAGCCTTGAGATCTCGACCCATTAATAGATCTTAACCATCGTGTAATGCTCAGGTTCCTCCTTGATTCAGATCCAGCTGTAACTCACCAACCAATCACCAGTATTCTAGATCTTGCTCCTCTCAAGATATTCAACACATAAGTCCATCTTCTTGCCAAATGATCTCCTTCCCTTTTTATAGTCTTAGGCCTTACTCAAACCATGGTCCAAAACCATTGAGAACTAATACTAGGGACCTAATACTTGGGTTCAACACTTTAAATGCAATACCAAGGACCAAAACCATAGGTTCCAATATGTTGGACTAAATACCATGGAGCAACCATAAGTTTTCCCACATGTACATGCTTTTCTTTGCATGAAAGTGCGTGCATACGTATACGCGCCTTCTGATCGGTACACTCGCGTGTATACGCGACTTTGTTACAAGAAACTTGCGTATACCTCATTTTCTTTCATTTTGAGAGCCTGAACAGTGATCTGCCATTTGAGTGAGTTGCCATCAAGGACAACACTTATGTCATAGAGCCAAACCTGTTCCAAACCTATGTCATAATGCCAACACGTAATTGAACAATTATGTTCGTTAACTGTTCGCACATCGAAATCATGTATTTCTCCAAATCTCCAAAATGTCTTGGACAATCATTCCAAGGTATTTGAGACTCCTAAAGGTATCCCACGTATTCGTGATCATGATCATGCTATTCATTTTATTCTAGGATGTGTTCCTCCAAACGTCAAGCCTTATAGATATCCATATGCCCAAAGGAGTGAAATTGAACATATGGTTGCAGAAATGGTAGAGGTTGGTACAATTATCCAACCAAATTTGATAAACAAAGGAAGGTATGAATGGAAGAATGGGGAAGCAGGGTGGGAAATCATTTAAAAGTTGTCGAATATCCCAGTTCCAACAATATTTCTAGAACTTGACAAGGAAGGAAAAAGCATATTGGAACCTGGAGCATTTATAGAACCGAGAAGTCGACAGCTACGAAATCGATCAATTTCAAAGCATCTTATCAAGTGGAAGAACTTACCTGTTGAATATTTCACATGGAAGGACAAAATTTTTATACAGAAGCATCAAGAACTACTCAAGCGTTAAGGACAACACTTTTTGAAGGAGAGGGGCATGTTAGGCCCCTATACTACTAGTGTAACCCCTTATTGTTATTGGTACAAAACCCTTATTACATTGTTGTACCCATGTAGTCCCCATAGAAGTCGACTATTGTTATTATTGTACCCTTACATTATTATTTTTATGTCGGCTCTGATTATATTATGACCCCTTAGACTCCTATATATAGAAAGGAGGTCTTGTCATTTGTATCATCCAAGAATTGTTCATTTATGTAATGTAAAGGAGGTTGCCCCCTCGAAGAGGCTAAATTATAAGGTATTATCTCTCTTTTCTATCTTTTTGTGAGCCGGTTTCATAACAATGCTACCGAGGAAGATTAGGATTGGACAAAATGTTGGATATTCGTGGCTTTGTTGATGCAGACTGGGCTGGAGATCTGGATCAGAGAAGATCTACAAGTGGGTATGTGTTTAATCTATTTGGAGGTGTAGTCAATTGGATGAGTGAGAAACAATCTGTAGTGGCACTATCAACTATAGAGGCAGAATACATGGCAGCCACTCATGCAAGCAAGGAAGTAGTTTGGTTGCAAAGATTGTGTTCAAGTATGGGGTTAGTACAAGGAGCTATAAGGATAGACTGTGACAGCCAAAGTGCAATTTTCTTGGCAAAGAACCTCGTATATCATTCAAAGACCAAGCACATTGATGTTCAATATCAATTTGTGAGGGATATGATAGAAGACAAAAAGGTGTTTCTGGTAAAGGTGGACACTTTGAAGAATACTGCAGATGCATTGACAAAATCTGTGAGCTCTGAGAAGTTCCCTTGGTGTAGAGAGACAATGGGCATTTCAGGGCTGGAAAAATGACTAAGCTCTCTTGTGGCCCCCTGTGGAAAGAAAACAACAAGTGGGAGAATGTTGGGTTGTGTTATATTCTTTCCATGACTAGCCCACGTCGTTAACTGGGGGGTTAGAGGGGGGGTAGAGCCCCCCTTCGTTGCGCTGATTGTGTAGTGGGGGGGGGTCACAGGGGGTTTGAGGCGTACTCGTAACCCCACTTTATGGGGTTCGGGGCAGAGCCTTGGAAAATTTTAGTTTTGGACCCTATATTAGGATGGGCGGACCCACCTATGGTTCTGTGCATGATTTTCGCACATGTTTTTGGACGCAATGGTTTTCGGTCCATGGTATTGGACGCGATGGTTTTTCAGTCCATGGTATTGGATGCTTCGACATGTATACATATGTATTATAACATTGAAAGGAACATAATGAAAAATCAAGCTGGTAGTCCCGGTTTTGGGATCCATGAGAAAATCTCTATGTATATGTGTTTTATGTGTTATGCTCTCGCATTGTTTATTTTCTGTGTTTTAGAATTCATATGGAGGTAATTTCTATACGGGGTTAAAACCTACAGAGCCATCACATTTTCATGCATATGTTGTTATTGTAGTTGGACTGCTCTAGTTTCCTTATTGATATATGTTGTTTAACTTACGTATTTGTGTATGAACTGATTTGTATGTAATTATATGAATCTTGTTGCAAATGTGTTGTATATGTTGTTAACGCTGTCCTGTCCGTGTCGACTACTCTACTGGACACTAGACAAACCTTTCACATTAACATTTCTGTAAAAACCATTGCACTCATTCAGACTGATACGTGAGTGTTGTATGTGTTATCTTACTTTGTATGTTGTGACTACCGCATCCGAGTGGACTGATTCGCTGGAAACTGTGTATGTCCTTTTGTGTTGTGTATTCCTATCCGAGTTGGGATTGATCCCTTTCAACCCGGAACTCACATTCATCCTTATCTCCCCCCTTATGTGTTAGAACCTCTCATACACCTTCCTTGAATCACTGTAGCAGTTACACCCTTGCTACTGACAAAGTTATCTTACTTGCCTCTGTGCGACATCGCAGTCAAGGCATTACCTTACGACATACTGTCGGGACTCCTACACCATATGTTCTGAGGTCTAATTGGGACTTCTTAATGGGGAGATCCTGTTGACATGTTGGCGGGTCCAACACCATCAAAACATCATAACAGGGCCACATGTAGTTGATTAGTTAATTTTTGTTATGTAAAAGAGGTATCTTTAATAAATAAATCCCTAAGTGGCTGGCCCTAATTAATAAAACGACCATGAATAGTTAGAGCTTAAGGCTATAAATAAGATCAACCAACGATGTATGAAGTCAAGTCTTATTTGGATTTTTGCTCATAGGAGGTTGCCCCCTCGAAGAGGCCTGTGAACTTTTCTCTCTTATTTTTCTCAGTAATATCAAGATCGTTTTTTTTCCCTCTTGCACGTTATTTCTATGGCTCTGGCAAAAAAAATTGGGTTATTATATTACAAGTATCAAAGCACTTTCCTCGACAAAGTGAGATTTTTTTTTTGTTTTTTGTTTTCTAGGAGTTTTTGGGGTAAATAGTATTGGTGAAGTTGTTAGTGATTTTTGCAATTCTTTTTGTGTCATCTTTTTTGAAACTAATTGTAGATCTAGACCCCTCTTGTGGATATCTCACTGATCTAGAATCTCCTTTTTGCGCCAACAAAAAATTTAATAAGTTAAGAACATTTGGTAGTCAACTATAAGGAGGGAGTTACATGTCATTTGTCTCACAATTTTGAATTCTGACCCGCCTAGGGCCTACTTAGTGAACACACATTATTTTAAGGATTAACTAGTTAGCTAGTCTAGGACACATCCTTCACCATGAGGCTACCCACCGCCATCCGAAAACAAGAGAACTACTACTTGTCAACGGATAAAAACCCTCGGAGGTCCTGCATTAGTAGTTTTGGAATACCACCATCATTAAGATCTACGACCAAGATCTCGGCGGGGCCCTACCCTTGTTAGTCCTATACCACTTGTGGAGGTCCCAAGTAGTGGTTTTGGCTTTGCCAAAACTATCCCCGAAATTCGACACTGTCGAACCTTTAAGTTGGAACCTCTAGTTAGAACTTCTTGGCTTCAATTTTATGATTTGCAACATTGATTCCATTTTTTTATAATCCAACAATTGGGAATTCTATGAGCATCCATGTATGGTCGTCACTCATGCCATGGCACAAGAGCTGCAAACAAAAATCTAGGCTATCGAGTATTTTTCCAGATATACAAAGAATGGATGTAAAGATGGAAAGAATGAGTTCTAACATAGATGGCATCACCAAGACCCTACAAGCAGTGGCCATGAAGATGGGTATCTCCATCGCTTCTAAGTCTCTTTATGAGATAGATCAAGGATTTCATTTAGAAAGATCCTCTGAATAATATTCTCATGACACTAAATCTTGAAGAAACAATCTCATGAATAACCCTATGTGGAAACACCTTCCCGAGATTGATTTGAATCAGTTTGATGGATTTAACCCAATTGGTTGGATTATGCAAATGAAACATTATTTCTACATTTCCAGTGTCACAGATTAACAAAGTAAACTCCACTTGGGCATCATGTACATGGATGCAGAAAGATGGTGATGGTGGGATTGACATTAATGATCCCATGGTGGTTATCAGTCATGGACTGGTTTTGTTAAAGCTTTCATGTCTCGATTTGATTGTGACACCCATCACTTAGGGAGACTCACTAAATTAATAAAAATTGCGTCAATCACTGAGTTCATCACAACTTCTGAACAACTGGTAGTTCACACAACGAATTTGTCAAAAGCTTTCTACATTGAATGTTTTATTAGTGCTGTCAATGCAGCTATTCAAGCCCAGGTATGAGTGAACCATACCGCCATGTGGCTACAAGATTATCAAATGACTAGCAATGCAGAAATAGTAATCAACTCCCAAAGACCACACTCTTCTTTCCCATTGAGCGCACAACCACCCATGTCATAACCCCCTACTTCACAGATCACTGAACTGATCAAAATTTAGAAACTATCACCAACAGAAATGGTTGAGCACCAACAAGAGGGACTTTGTTAAAATTGTGACAAGAAGTATGTGTATGGCCACAAATGTAAAAAACAAAATCTCTTTTAAATCGAGGTGAGTGATGCATAGGAAGAACAGGTTATAGAGGAATCTATAGAAGAAAATGTGGTCCCAGATTTACTAGAAGTTGAGGAGCCTCCTTCCCAACTTGAGGAACCTTTTATTTCTCTTCATGCCTTAACATGTATCTCTTTGCCACAAACAATAAAAATTTGTGGCTACATTAAGCATCAAAAGCTCATTTTATTGATTAATAGTAGCAGAACCCATAATTTCATTACTCAGAGAGTGGTTAAACAAGTTGGTTGCTTTGTACGACATGTCAACAACTTTCAAATTCTCATTGAAAATGGGGAACCATGAAGTGTGGTGGTCACTGTGAAAATGTAAAATTGTAAATTTTGGGTGATTAACTTCTTAAAACTCACATGTTCACTATCAACATGGGTGGATGTGATATTGTGTTGGGGGTTGAATGGTTAAGAACGATGGGACCTATTACCATGGAATTTCAAGAATTATATTTAAATTTCAAGAAGGAAGCCCATACTTATACGCTAAAGGACTCCAAGCAGGCTCCCAAGAAATTTTCAGTACTCACAAGATGGAAAAACTATTGAAGAAAGGCCACTACAGTGTTATTTCTCACTTACAAGCCATTGACAATGTAAGTGTGACATCGGCCAAATGCCTAAACATTTTGTTTTCTAAGTCATTTCCTGGACTACGCTTAACACATTCATCTTTCGAAATTTTCATTATATTTAGTTTGCAGAATAAACATAAATCTTTCACCAACAGTAAGAATGCAAGAGACAATTTCACAGGTATGTAATATCAGTAATAACATTGAATTTCAGTTTACATTACAATTCTTAGGAGTTAAACTCGACCGAGTTACAAATTATAACATAAAACAAATTGTCCTGCAGCTCGGCCAGTTGGCCTGCCAGACCCGATTGCTGCACCGTGCAGCCTCACCCATCGCCTATCTGAGCTACCACATGCTATCGTAACTTAATTTCACATCCGCATAGTGTCTGTCTGCTCTACGTGTCATTGCTACCCGAGCAGTAGCCGTGTTGGCTCACACAACTATGATCCACACTTGCTATCGACTCGACTCTTCCATCCACTACCTACTCCACTACTCGTATGCTCTCTCCTCAGGAAAACCTGCCCACGTTGTGACCCAATATGCCTTTGGCCTACGGTTAAGTCTGAACTCCGACCTTCACCTCCGCTCAGTTTATCTACACTTCTGTAATTCTGTTTTGCATGTCACTGTGGGCTCATCCTTCCTCAAGCTCGCTTGACTCTCCCCAATACGATGAGACTTTCTTTCTTGATGGATGATGCGATGAACTTCTCCACTCCTCCGCCTTGCAAATATATGTGCTAGCTAACTGTGGGGATGGGTCGTGGTACTGCCCAACTGACCCTCCATCTTAACACCATCTCGACATGCAAAAGGTATTACCCAAACATCAACATGTGTTTGATACACCAACAAGCTTAGCCCCCTCTCGTGCATGATCATAACATTCCATTAATTCCAAGGAGCCAGCCACCCAAAGTACATCATGATCGATATCTGTTTACCCAAAATAATGAAATCAGGAAAATTGTCCAGGAGCTGTTGGAAGTAGGTATCATTTGTCCTAGTAATAGTCCATATTCATCTCTAGTAGTCATGGTTTTAAAGAAAGAAGGTACTTGGCGTATGTGTTTAGATTTCAGATCTCTCAATCAACAAAGTATCAAGGATAAATTCCCTATTCCAATGATTGATGACCTACTAGATGAACTAAACGGGACCCAATTTTTCACCAAACTAGATCTTCGTTCTGACTACCATCAATTTTGCATGAAAGAGGTTGATATTCCCAAAAAAAACTTCAACACACATGAGGTACATTATGAATTTATGGTCATGCCTTTCGACCTTTTCAATGCACCATCCACCTTTCAAAGGCTCATGAAAAGAATCTTCAAACCCTATCTTCGAAATTTTGTCTTAGTCTTCTTCGATGATATTTTGATCTATAAGAAATCTTGGGTAGCACATATCCAACATGTTGACAAATCTTTACAACTTCTTCGAGGCCACTACCTCTTTTTTAAATGCTCCAAATGCTCTTTTGGAATTTCTGAAGTGGAGTACTTGGGTCATATAGTGGGATGAGATGGTGAAAAGGTGGACCCAAAGAAGATTCAGGCCATGCAAGATTGGTCACACCCCACAACAGTAAAGGGACTTCATGGATTTTTAGGTCTTACAAGATATTACATAAAATTTTTGAGAACTATGGCAAGATGGAAACCCATCTAACCAAACTATTGTAGAATAATTCCTTTGCATGAAATGTTGATTTGGGGTAGCATCAGATGTGCTATAGGCCTCAAATTTTGCAGGGAGACTTAAGCACATGTATTCCAAAGAAATCATAAAGGGTTTTAGGAAATTCCACCTAGAAGTGATTTTATTAAAATAATTAATATTTTTAATGGGGTTCCTAAGTCTAAACTTAGGAAAATTAAAATATTAATGGGTATTAATCTAAGCTAGAAAAAGCCATGGATCAAGCTAAAACGATATGAGCCTTTGATTATGATTTAATATAGGCCCTTGGTTGCCCAACATGAAGATATAAGAAGGGGCTTGAGGGTCATTTGGAAGATACACCAGGCAAATACTCAATTGCCCAAGTAAAACCGATTTTCTCACTGGTTGCAGTTTGGTAAGAGAAAATCAATTTAGAGGGAGAGTTGTAGCTGAAGGAGAGACAGAGAGGGTTCAACATCAGTTAGGGAGGCATGGATGAAGATGCAGAACAATATAAGGGACAACGCTGGGCAGGTTGATGCTAGGAGAGGCAGTTCTAGCTTGAGTGACGTAGGCATTACAGAGGCTAGTCTTGAGGCTAGAGAAAGTGACGCTAGGCAAGACAAAGAGACATAGAGTGTGGAGGAACCTCTCTCTTGGGTCAGATACTTGTTCAAGAAAGTCTGTAATATTTATCAGAAAGCCTTGTTCTATACTACTGGGTGTAATTTGTACATGTTGATTTTTGTTGAATAATAATAAAACCCTCATTTGCTACACCGATTTTCCCACATTGGGTTTTTCTGGGGACAATTGTCTAAAAATAAATTTATAATTGTATTTGTATATGTGCTATGATTTTACTTACATTTACTTTCTGCAATATTTTTAATTGTGAAGGATGCAGTAGAATATGTTTCGATATTTTCTGTAAGAATACAATAGATAACTTATTTATGAGGTAATAAGTAGAAGAAATCATATTAATCACTGCAGTAGGATTTCCATTTTAGAAAATTTCACATGGTATCAGAGGTACAAGGAAGAAGAATAGAGAAGTTGAAGGGTCCAGCGGTGAGAAAAGAAGGGAATTTGAAATTCCTAGAAGGGAAGAAATTCGAATCTCCCAGAGGATTGCGCAGTTCAAAACAGAGGGATTAGATTTCATGGGAAAGCTCTCTTTGAGTGAACCGACAGAGAGGTAAGTCTTTTCCAATTGAAATTCATCAGTGTTAGAAGTGACAATGCAACAGAAGATTCAACAAGGAGGATTATTTCAGGTGGGACACTGTTTTTTCTACAATAGTTGCTGGGATAGGTTAGCGTCAGAAATTGGCAGAATATGGATACTCAAAGTGTCTTAGATTTACTACCAGATGAGATGAAGAATTCACATGCCTAGCTAATTCAGCATCAGTGAATGTTTGATACATTGAAGTGGGGCTTCAGCTCATATGATTGGAGTACGAGAACATTTCTCGAGCTATCAAGAAGAAAAGATGGACTTCCAAATAACTATGGGAAACAAAATGAAATGTACTCTAGTAGGGAGAGGCACCATAACATTTCAGATGGAAGCAAGGACCAACATCCAAGTCACCAATGTTCTGCATGTGTCAGGATTAGGAACAAATTTAATTTTAGTGTCCTAGTTATAGGACAAGGTATATGATGTATACTTCATCAGGAAGAAAGTATATGTTAAGCATCCAAGATGGACGTGGAAAAATCAAATTGGGGTTCGAAGCAAAAAGTTGTATAGGTTGCAGCTCGAATCGCCAATGACACTAATATGCAACAACTATAATGGTGAGAAGGGGCACAATGAACTATGGCAGAGGTGAATGGGGCACTTAAACCATGGAGCACTAAGGATGCTTAGAGAGACTATTATAGGGTACTGGTCCTAAGTAGTGAACATGATGACTTGTGCAGAGGATGTGTGCTAGGAAAGTACATTAAAGCAGCTTTTTCCAGAAGTAGTAATAAAGCAAAGGATGTATTAGGATTAATACACTGATATATCTATGGTCCTATGTCCACAAGGGCTCTTAGTGGTGGCAAATACTTCATCACTTTTATCGATGATCACTCCAGAAAAACCTAGATCTATTTCTTAAAGACCAAGGATGAGGTCTGTGATCGTTTTCGAGATTCTAATGTCATTATTGAAAATATGACAAGGAAAAAGACAAAGGTATTGCATTCAGATAATGATGGAGAATATAAAGACAAAGATTTAAAATATTTCTGCAAAGGAGGGCATCAAAAGAGAGTGGACAACTCCATATTATCCAAAGCAGAATGGATTGGAAGAAAGGAAGAACCGAACTAATGTTGGGGCAGCCAAAGCCATGTTGTATGATCAGGATTTACCTAAGTATCTATGGGAAGAAGCTTGCAACACGACAATATATATCTAGAATAGAACTCTTCATAGAGCATTAGGGAAGAGAACGCCCGAAGGAGTATTCACAGGGAAGAAGCTAGAAGTTAGTTATCTAAGGATATTCGGGAGCGTGGCTTATTGCCCAATTCCAGACGAGAAGTCCAGCAAACTGGATTAAACTGCAGAGAAGGGATATCTCGTAGTATACAATGAGACCTCAAAGGAATATAAAATCTACATTCTAGGCAGCATGAATATTGTAGTAAGATGAGATGCAAAGTTCATGGAAGATAGAGCTTTTAGGAAATCTCGTGAAATACCTATAGAAAATTAGTCAGGAGATGTTCCATTAGTCCAAGAGAAATAGGGGCAGCATGAAGGACAGACATGAGAGCATACACCTAGGTCGAGTACAGTGAGCAGTACTAGTATTTCCTCAGAGGGAGGAAATGCAAATGCTTCTCAACGGATGAAACAACAGGATCAGGAGGAAGAGTTGGTTGAACCTCACACCACCAATGGTAGAACAAGCAGAGAGGTGTGACATACTCTGAGGGACACAAATGAGCTTGTTGGAGCTCCTAGATATGAGAAGAGGTAGTGTAGACAACCAGATAGATACCAATCATTGGTAGCTCAAGTTGGATAATCCTCTAGCTTTCAGGAAGTTGTTCAACACCAAGTATGGGTGGATGCCATGGTGGAAGAGTACAACTCCAGCATGACGAATGATGTCTAGGAAGTAGTACCTAGACTAGAATATTGACCAGTTGTAGGATCATGATGGATCTACAAGATCAAGTATGCTACAGATGACAACATAGAGAAGTATAAGGCAAGGTTCATAGCAAAGGGGTATGCTCGAAAGGAAGGGATAAACTATGAAGAGACTTTCACCCCAGTTTCTTGTTACACCTCTATTAGATCTATTATATCCCTAACATGTCTAGGTGGATGGGACATTCACCAGATGGATGTCAAGACAACATTCTTGAACAGGGTGATAAAAGAATAGGTTTATATGGAACAACCCGAAGGCTTCAAAACTCATGATAAGAAGTCTCATGTTTTCAAGTTAAAGAAATCCCTGTATGGGCTCAAGTAGGCACCTAGAGCATGGTATGGTTGAATTGATAGTTACTTGCAACAATTGGGATTTGTCAAGAGTGATGCTGATCCCAATCTCTATTATTTATTGGTAGAGAATGAGCCACTTATTCTGGTACTATACGTAGATGATTTGTTCCTAACTGGATAATCTAGGTTCATCTAGGACTGCGAGAAGAACCTTGAAGTTGAATTCGACATGAAGGAATTGTATTGATGCATTATTTTTTGGGGTTGGAAGTTTGGAAAAATAATGGGGAGATCTTCCTTGGACAAGGAAGGTATGCTACAAATATTATAAAGAGATTTAGAATGCAGGATTGCTACTCTCATGATCACCAACTGGAAGAAAATAGATGCATTAGAGGATAAAGAAGTAGATCCCACCTTGTACAGACAGCTCATTGGGTCGCTTATGTATCTAGTCAACACGAGGCCAAACATTTGTTTTGTTGTCAACACTCTTAGTCAGTTCATGGTGGAACCAGAAAGGGTGCATTGGGCAGCAGCAAGACACATACTTTGGTATGTACGTGGAACAATCAGATATGGGTTGAAGTACTCTAGAGGGGAGGATATTAGCTTGAATGGGTTCAGCGATGCAGATTGGGTAGGTAATTCAGTAGATTGAAAAAGTACCTCAGGGTACTGCTTCAGTGTTGGACCATGGATGATATCTTGGTGCAACAGGAAGCAGAAATCAATACCACTGAGTTCAACAGAAGAAAAATATATGGAAGCCAACACAACTATGTGCGAAGCCATATGGCTCAGAAAATTGCTTGTGATCCTATTTAGAAAAAGGATGGAGATGACCAAGGTTTACTATGATAATCAAAGTTGCATCAAACTCTCTAAGAATCTAGTATTTCATGATTAGTTGAAACATATAGATATCCGTTTTCACTTTATCAGAGACTATGTTCAGCGTGGGGCAATACAACTACAGAATGTACCCACAGGAGAGAAGGTGGCCGATATACTCACGAAGGCTCCCCGAAGAGCTAAGTTTACTCAATTCAGAGAGCATTTGGGTATGGTTGAAAACCTGTTTCAGTAGCAGCAGCAGGTTGCAGTGTAGGATCAATTGGCAGTGGCAATGCTAACAACAACACAAATGCAACAATTCAGAGGGAGTTGCAGTACAAATGTAGCATTGGCAATGGCGATGTCAAAGGTAGTAGTACAGTTACAAAAAAGCATAGTAATTGTTGGACAACATGTCAGATATTAGTAGCACAGAGGACGATGCTTCAGAAACAGAGCAATATGCAATAGCAGTATATTGCTAGAGCACATTCCTCGCTAAGAGGGAATGTTTATTTGAGGTAGCATTAGATGTGATCTAGGCCTAAAATTTTTTAGGGAGGCTTGAGCACATGTATTCCAAAGAACCCAGAAAGAGTTTTGGGAAATTCCACCCAGAAGTGATTTTATTAAAATATTTAATATTTTTAATGGGGTTCCTAAGTCTAAACTTAGGAAAATTAAAATATTAATGGGTATTAATCTAATGAGAGGTGAAACTTTTAGAAAAAGCCATGGATCAAGCCAAAATGATCTGAGCCTTTGATTATGATTTAATCTAGGTCGTTGGTTTCCCAACAGGAAGATATAAGAAGGAACTTGAGGGTCACTTGGAAGATACTCAATTTCCCAAGTAAAATTGATTTTCTCACTGGTTGAAGTTAGGCAAGAGAAAATCGATTTAGAGGGAGAGTTGTAGGTGGAGGAGAGACAAAGAGGGTTCAACATGTTATAAAATTATATATTACGGAGCAATGGAACACATAAAATATTTCAGAAATATAAACATAGAAAACGCATAAAACAAGAGAGACACGGATATACGTAGTTCACCCAGTTTGGGCTACATCCACCCCGAACAGCCAGTCCTTCCTTTCTATTATCCAGCAAAATGAAGAGACACAACCTACAGTAGATCCGCTGTAATATCCTCTGTTTTCTCTCACAGTCTCACATCACTGCTTCTCGCTCGGAGAATACAAATATATTACAAAAACTCAATACAATGCCCTCATACAAGGAGAGGGGTTGCCTTCTAGGGCAAAAAACTGTAACTTAAACATAAGTTCTACTGTCAGATCATCCGCCTATTGAACGGCCCAGATTGACTAGAAATTACTATACTTTTACAAGGCAATTTAACATTTGTTTTTAGCTTCGAGGGTAGCCCGCCGGGGGACCGCTGGCCCCCGGACTCCCCCGGCACCCCCCCGCATGGAGGGGTGTACAAACTTCTTGGGGTATAGATCCGACTGAAACAAATACCTCTGAACAATCATGCTCCACACACAACAATCTCCCACTTGGAGAATGATTGTAGCAACTCCACCGCTGCTTCATTTGCTGGAAAATGACTCCTCTTTGGACCTGGCTGTTTCTCATCTTCATCGTCATCCTTGAAGACCAATTGAAATTGAGCATATTCTCAGTTTCTCCCTGGTTACAACTTTTATTAGCATATCTGCAGGATTCTGGCTAGTGTGTATCTTTTCCAGCTTCAACTCTCCATCTTCCAACACTGATCGTATGAAATGGTACTTGAGATTTATGTGTTTAGTCCTAGAATGAAATGCTGAGTTCTTTGCAAGATGAATGACACTTTGGCTATCACTGTATAACGTGCCCATATCATGCTCCTTACCCAATTCACCCATAAACCTTTGTAACCAAATCATTTCTTTACTAGCCTCTTTAGCAGCAACATACTCTACTTCTATTGTTGAAAGTGCAACAACACTTTGGATTTTTGAAACCCAACTAACAGTTGTTCCACCTACAGTAAATACATATCCTGTAGTTCTTCTCCTGTTATCTTTGTCACCTGCCATATCTGCATCAACATATCCCTGTAGAGAAATGTTTGAACCACCAAAGCATAATTCTTGATTTGTGGTACCTTTCAAATATCTGAGAATCCATTTCACTGCCATCCAATGTTCCTTTCCTGGATTGTTCATGTACCTGCTTACAACTCCCACTGCATGTGCAATATCAGGCCTTGTGCAGACCATTGCATACATTAAGCTTCCAACTGCTGATGCATATGGAACTTTAGACATATAATCCATGTCTTCTTGGGTCTTTGGGCACATTTCCTTACTAAGTTTGAAATGGCTAGCAAAAGGTGTACTAACTGGTTTTGCATTGTGCATCTTAAATCTTTTCAACACCTTTTGTATGTACTCATTTTGAGACAATGTTAATTTGCGATTTTTCCTGTCTCTAGTGATTCTCATACCAAGGATTTGTTTTGCAGCTCCCAAATCCTTCATTGCAAATGAATCTGTGAATTTTCTTTTGAGCACATTTATTTCCTGCTTGTTAGACCCTGCAACAAGCATGTCATCTACATACAATAACAATATAATATAGCTACCATCATTTTTCTTTTTTAGATAAACATAATGATCAGAGTGACATCTAGTATAACCTTGTTTAGACATAAACTTGTCAAATTTTAGATACCACTACCTTGGAGCCTGTTTTAAGCCATACAAGCTCTTCTTCAACCTACACACTAGTTTCTCCTTCCCTTTCACCCCATATCCTTGTGGCTGTTGCATATATATCTCTTCCTCCAAATCCCCATGGAGAAAGGCTGTCTTTACATCTAACTGCTCAAGATGCAAATCTTTAGCTGCTACTAGACTTAAAATAGTTCTGATTGAAGTCATTTTAACAACAGGAGAAAATATTTCATCAAAATCAATACCTTTCTTCTGTGCAAACCCCTTCACCACAAGTCTAGCTTTGTACCTGTGTTTTCCTCCATCTTCTTCCTTCAGCCTGTAAACCCATTTATTATTCAATGTAGTTTTTCTTGCAAGCAACCTGACTAAGTCCCAAGTCTGGTTATGCATTAAGGATTCCATATCTTCTTCCATGGCTACCTCCCACTTCTTCCTGCTTTCAACCTGCATTGCTTCTTCATAACATTCGGGTTCACCAGAATCAGTCAACATTAAATAATATAATGAAGGAGAGTATCGTTCAGGGGGTCTACTTATCCTGGTAGATCTTCTAACACCACTTTCAGGTGTTTGGGGTGCCTATTGCTGTTGTGGTGGTTGCTGTTGTTGTGGTTGCTAATTATTATTATTTTCAGGCACCTTTACTTTTTCAGTGATTTCATCAAGAACTGCGTATTCCTTGTTTTCTTTTTCCTGTTTCTTTTCCTGCAACTGATTCTTATACAAGAACTTTTCATTGAATATTACATCTCTGCTCCTAATGATTTTGTGATTTTCGTAATCATATAAGAGATAACCAAAATCATTAACACCATATCCAATAAAGGTACATTTCTTTGACTTTGCCTCAAACTTTGTTCTATTTTCTTTATCAATATGGACAAAGGCCTCACAACCAAAAGGATTTAAAAAAGAGTAATTTACCTTTTTACTTGTCCATGCTTCCTCTGGAACACCACCATCCAAGGAACTTGAAGGCCCTCTGTTTATTAGATAAATAGTAGTATCTACAGCATCTGCCCAAAACTGTAAAGGCATTCCTGCATGCAATCTCATGCACCTTGCATGCTCCATGATTGTTTTGTTCATCCTTTCTGACACACCATTTTCTTGTGGTGTTCTTGGAACTATCTTCTCTTTGCGAATTCCATGCTCTGAACAGTACCTATCAAACTCTTTGCTGCAATATTCACCTCCATTGTCTGATCTAAGACACTTCAATTTCTTTCCTGTCTCAATCTCAACCAAAGCTTTCCATTTCTTGAAAATATCAAATACATCAGATTTATTCTTAATACAATAAATCCAAGTTTTCTAGCTGCATCATCAATAAAAGTAACATAATAACGAGAGCCACCGAGAGATGATACCTGAGCAGGTCCCCATACATCTGTATGCACAAGCTCTAATTTTTCACTCTTCTTTTCTTTCCCAACTCTAAGAAATCTAAATCTCTTCTGTTTTCCATAAATGTAATTCTCACAAAATTCCAAATCAACATTCTTCAAACCCGACAACAAATTCCTTGAGTGAAGAATCTTCATCCCCTTTTCACTCATGTGTCCGAGCCTATGATGCGATAATGCTGCATCTGCTCCTTTAGAAGTTAAAGCATTAATAGATTTAAAAATACCATTGCATAAATACAATGTACCAACCTTTTCGCCTTTTGCTATTACCGGGGCTCCTTTGGTGACCTTCCAAGCTTTATTTGTGAAAGTTGTCACACAACCTTCACCGCCTTACTGCCTTGTTGAAATCAGATTTTTCTTTAGATTTGGAACATGCCTTACCTCCTTTAGTAGCCATTGGTTTCCATTCTGCTATTTTACAAGAACCTTACCCATTCAAACAATTTTACAGGGTTTATCATCACCCAACGAACTTGTCCAAAATGTCCTTGAACATAGTCATGAAAGTATTTCTTATAAGGTGTGGCATGGAATGAGGCCCCTGAATCTACCACCCAGGAATCCGTAATATTTTCGAAAGAAAGAATCAAAGCATCTTGTAACACCTCACTTGTCACATTTGCTTCATGATTGTTTTCTTGCTGTGCATCTCCTTCTTTTCCCTTTCGAGATCTACAGTCTTTCTTTAGTTGTCCTTTCTTTCCACATTTCCAGCACACTATCCCCGATCTGGACTTGGATCTGCCTTTCCTTGATTTACTGCGATATCTTGAGCTCTTTCCTCTTTCCATTTTTCTTCCCCTAGACTCTGCACTCAAAGCATTTCCCGATGTCTCACCAGAGCTTTTTCATCGCATTTCCTCGCTAAGGATAGTGCCAACAACATCATCAAACTTGTTTGAGGCCGAGGGTTTTTCATATAGTTTCTCTAACGCCTTAATCAAACCCTCTGTCATTGTTTCCTTCGAAATGTTGAATGCAACCAACGCTGCGAGGCACAACCGTATTGTTCCGAGTGCCTTTCTATCGAGAAGTTTCCATTCTTCATCTGTCATACCCGTCGGCATCTTTTCTTTTCTGCCCAATGGTAGGTATAGATATTTTTGATACAGATAATCTTCCATCTGCATCTTCCACAATGAGAATTTTTGGCCGTTAAATTCCTCGACCCTAAACTTGCCATCTTCCTCCATTGCTCCCACTCGAATGAGCAACTCTTCTTTCCTGTGAGTTTATCAACCAAATAGACCTCCGGCTCTGATACTAGTTGTTATAAAATTATATATTATGGAGCAATGGAACACATAAAATATTTCAGAAATATAAACATAAAAAACGCATAAATCAAGAGAGACACAGATATACGTGGTTCACCCAGTTTGGGCTATGTCCACCCTGAACAGCCAGCCCTTCCTTTCTATTATCCAGCAAAATGAAGAGACACAACCTACAACAGATCTGCTATAATATCCTATGTTTTCTCTCACAATCTCACATCACTGCTTCTCGTTCGGAGAATACACATATATTTGACAGACTCAATACAATGCCCTCATACAAAGAGAGGGGTTGCCTTCTAGGGCAAAAAACCCTAAACTAAACATAAGTTCTACCGTCAAATCATCCACCTAATGAATGGCCTAGATTGACTAGAAATTACTATACTTTTACAAGGCAATTTTACATCTGTTTTTAGCTTCGGGGGCGCTGCCCCCGAACCCTTGCCAGGGGACCACTGGCCCTCGAACCCCCTAGCTGGGGGGGGATCAGCCCCCCCCGAACCCTCGCGAGGGGAACAAGTCCCCCCGGTACCCCCCCACGTGGAGGGGTGTACAAAATTCCTGGGGTATACATCCGGCTGAAACAAAGACCTCTGAACAATCATGCTCCACACACAACAGGAAGATATAAGAATGAGCTTGAGGGTCACTTGGAAGATACACCAGGAAGATACTCAATTTCCCAAGTAAAATCGATTTTCTCACTAGTCAAAGTTAGGCAAGAGAAAATCAATTTAGAGGGAGAGTTGTAGGTGGAGGAGAGACAAAGAGGGTTCAACATCAGTTAAGAAGGCAAGAATGATGACGCAGAGTAGTAGAAGGGACAATGCTAGGAATGTTGGAAATAGGAGAGGCAACGGTGGCTTGAGTGATGCAGGCATTGCACAGGCCAGTCCTGAGGCTAGAGAAGGTGATGCTGGGTAAGCCAGAGAGACACAAGGGATGGATGAACCTCTCTCTCAGGTCAGATACTTGTTCAAGAAAGCCTGTCAATATTTATCAGAAATCCTTATTCTATACTACTGGGTGTAACTTGTACATGTTGATTTTTGCTGAAGAATAATAAAACCCTTATCTGTTGCATCTATTTTCCCACATTGGGTTTCTCTGGGGAAAATTGTCCAAAAATAAATTGTGCCATTGTGTTTGTATATGTGCCAACATTTTACTTACATTTACATTCTACAATGTTTTTAATTGTGAAGGCTGTAGTAGAATGTGTTTCGATATTTGTCGTAAGAATACAATAGATAACTTATTTCTGAGGTAATAAGTAGAATAAATCATATTAATCATTGTAGTAAGATTTCAATTTTATAAATTTTCACATGGAACCCAATGAAAAAACAATCCTTCATCAACTTAAAAGCAACCAAGTTCAGCACACCAGTTTTAGTTGTACCTGATTTCTAAAAAGCCTTCGTCCTAGAATGTGATGCCTCAGGAACAAGTTTGGGTGCGATTCTTAATCAATAAGGGAAACCATTAACATTTGCCAGCAAGAAATTATGTGACTGTGATTTGGGGAAATCTACTTGTTAAAAAGAAATGATGTCCATCCTTCGTGCAATTGAAACTTGGAGACCATATCTCATGGGATTCTGATTTCAAATCAAAATTGATCATCATAGTCTCAAATACATTTTGGAACAAAGACTATCTTCCTGAGAAAAACACAAATGGGTAACTAACATGCTTGGATATGATTATGAAATCATCTATAAAAAGGGTAAATACAACGTTGTGGCTGACACATTGTCACCACAATATGAAGCGAAGAGTTCCCTATGTGCCTTTGTTATATAAAAATTAGTTAGTTATTTGTAATTATTAGTTTATTAGGAAAAGGGAATGATAATCATGCCCATTCACCAAGAGGCACCCAAGACTGCATTTAAGCCAGGGCCTCTCACTCTGTAACAGATCATCCTTCAATTATTAATAAAATATATATGTATTTATGTTATTTACTGAGTCTGTATACTCCATTTTGTATCAGAACAAGCTTTCTTCTCGCCTGGGCAACGTCATGTCATTGTCATCCTCCACTGCATCATTCATGTGTTACTGCTTCATCATCATTCTTGTCTTTCCTCCATTGTTGTTTCATCAATCAATTGAAGACTCTGTCTGCACTTTCATTCAATGTTCCACGGTGGTCGATGCATTTGTGCCAGCCACCATTCAACACGCCCTCGGTTCACATTGATCAATGCCCTCAGTCTACGCATCAGTCCCAGCCACTAAAACACGCCTCGATTACACTTGGTCTCTTTCTTGTCATTGTTTCCTTGCAAACGATGAGTCGTATTCCACATTGTGCAGCCGTTAATACCTGTTGTTGCACTGTAACCCACCCCTCTACACTTAGTCGCATCATGACTCCCGCTCATTGAACAACCTCTATTCGTTTAGCTTTGGTCTCCTAACATTCATCTAAAATCTCATTTCCATTGACCTAGATACCATACACCATTTTGTTAAACCACCACTCTTAATAAACTTGGTAAAAAAAAAGAAGGCTGGATAAGTATACTACGCCGTATAACAGATCAATGGCTACATAAATGTAGATGGTTGATTTCAATAAAAATGATAGAACTTGAGGCTAAGGTGACTGAACATGGCAACAAAATCAAGTCACTATTGGACACAACAAATGGAATAAAGAGTCAACTCGAGGAGAACAAGAATGAATTTAAAAAGAATTAGGCATACCTTTGAGTTAAGGTGGATCAAGCTATGGTGATGTTGGGTTGTATTTGTACCAGCCTGAAGATTACACCCGATTAAATGCTCCAGAATAATGAGGTTACTCAACATATCAATTCTCCAAATTCATCAAAATCATCAGATGCACATGAGAAACCCGAGTCTCTGAAGACATATTCCACGCTTAATCAAGGAAATAATAACATGGATTTTCAAAATAAGCAGCTCTTGAATCCCTACACTAATATTTCATTTTCAAATCAATACCCCTTTTTCACTCTGCCAATAGTGACATATCAACGTAGAGCAAAAATTGACTTACCCAAATTCGACGGTATCGAAAAATGTAGCGTTGCTTGGCTCAATAAAGCAGAAGAATATTTCGAGATTTACGATATTGACAATGATGACAAAAAGATTAGGCATGCTTCCATGAAAATGGAAGGTGAAGCATATAATTGGTATATGTGGTGGAAGAACACGACACTTGCTATCATTTGGGGGAAATTTAAAGATGCGTTCTTTAAAAGGTTCTAAGGTGTCAAGGAAGAAGAGTTCTTCTCAACACTCACCAGATTACGACAAAAAGGAGATGTTGATGAATACACTCGAGAATGGGAGACTTTAGCAACATGATTACCTGGACTGTCAGAAACTCGTCTCATTCAATCGTACACCTCGGGACTTAAACCCCATCTTCAAGCAAAACTTAAGCTTCATGACATTACATTGATAGAAGTAGGAAGACAAAAATCAAAAGCTGTTGAAAAGAAATTTGACACAATGTTATGGTCAAAGGCTGAAAAAGTATACATGAGATGAAGATTTCCCTAGTCTATGAATATGGATAACACAAAATATGTTCCACCACATCTTCGTGAAGGAGAAAAAAATAATGTGGAAATGAAAAGGATGAAATAGGGAAAATGAAAACGCTGTGACGAGAAATGGGACCCTAAACATAGGTGTGCTAACAAAAAAGAGACCAAAAACATGTATAAATATGAAACAACTAATATTTTAGACAATGATGAATTAGTCGTTGAAGAAATCGAAGACTCCCCAGAACCCTCT
This sequence comes from Pinus tabuliformis, assembly GCA_031772625.1. Taxonomy (NCBI): domain Eukaryota; kingdom Viridiplantae; phylum Streptophyta; class Pinopsida; order Pinales; family Pinaceae; genus Pinus; species Pinus tabuliformis. The sequence goes on along the minus strand of CM062804.1, from coordinate 59,334,688 downwards.
CTAGAACTAGATGACGAGAGCATTCTACAAGTATCATTATCGGCTATGACATGTATATCACAGCCCTAGACATTAAAATTAAAATGACATATCAAGAAGAACAATGTAATGGTTCTCATTGATATTGGTAGCACCCACAATTTTTTGGATTCAATCATGGCAAACAGACTCAACATTTTTACATTTCCCATGCCTAACATGAAGGTTATGGTAGTCGATGGTAAGAAAATTGAAAAAGTAGGGAAATTCCATAAATTCAAATTGCAGATTCAAGACTTTAATTTAGAATCTCCATTCTACATAGTACAAACCCTCGGTACTTACTCTTCCAACCATCAAAAGTAGTTTATAAAATTTAAATGGGAAGGACAAAAATATAAATTATATGGGTTCCAAGCACCTGAGAATAAAATTGTATCATCATCCCAAATGATGCAAATGATTCGAAGAGGAGCACCAACCTATGTAGTACAATGTCACCAATTAGAAATGTTAAATTCAAAATTGATCAGCGAAGAAGCACCAGAAGTACAAGAGCTAATTCAGAAGCACGAAAAAGTATTCCAAGACCTGCCCATGAAAATGCCTCCTAATGGAGAAATCAAGCATACAATAGAAGTCAAAGCAGGATCAAACCTTGTCAACATCAACCGTATCGATACCCACATCATCAAAAAACGGAAATTGAGAGATTAATCCATGAAATTTTAAAGTGTGGCATCATCTAAAAAAGTAAAAGTCTGTATGCCGCTCTAGTTGTATCGGTGCAAAAGAAAGATGGATCGTTCAAGTTATGCATCTATTATCGAGGACTAAACAAAATAAAAATTAAAAACAAGTTTCCAATTCCCTTCATCGATGAAATTTTGGATGAACTACATGGGGCTAAATATTTCTCAAAATTGGACTTAAGGTCAGGGTATTATCAAATCAGAACAAGGTTGGAAGACATACCAAAAAATGTGTTCCGAACACATGAAGGTCACTACGAATTTAAAGTAATGCCTTTTGGGTTAATCAATGCACCATCGACATTTCAAGCTACTATGAACAAGTTATTTTGTCCATATATAAGGAAGTTCGTGTAAGAGTTATTTGATGACATTTTAATTTATATTAAAATTGGAAGGAGAACCTACAACATTTGGAGAAAGTTATTACACTATTGGAAGAGCACCAGTTCAATGCCAAGAAGTCCAAATGCACCTTTGGGAAGGAAGAAGTAGAATATCTCGAACACATAATATCCCATGAAGGAGTAAAAGTGGATCCTAATAAAATCAAAGCTATAAGGGAATGGACCAAACCAGTTAATATATCCAAGCTAAGAGGGTTCTTAGGATTGACTGGATGTTATCGAATATTTATTAAAAACTATGCACATATAACCACACCCCTAACAAACCTTTTAAAAAAGAACTCATTTCAATGGAATGAAGAAGCAGGAAGGTGTTTTGAAGAATTGAAGGAAGTTATGTCTAATGCCCTGGTATTGGCTACTCTAGATTCCTCTAAACCATTTATCATTGAGTGTGATGCTTTAGGTTTCGGTATAGGAGAAGTGTTAATGCAAGATGGGCATCCAATAGTTTTGAGAGTAGGAAACTCAATAAACGAGAACGTCTTAAATCTACACACAACAAAGAAATGCTTGCTATTATGAACTCACTAGCCAAGTGAGGCAATATATTTTGGGAATTAAGTTTTCCATACGAATAGACCATAACAATCTCCAGTATCTCCTCCAACAAAAATTACTTTCCAAAGAACAACAAAAGTGGATTGAAAAAATTGTTGCCTTTGACATGGAGATATTACACAAAAGGGGAAAGGACAATATAGTGGCAAATGCCCTATCTAGGAAAGATGAAGAACCAACACTACTTACAGTTTCAGTTGTTGTTCTCGAATGGATTAATGAGATTCGAAGCGAATATGCAAAGGATCAAAAAACAAGCACTATAATCAATAACTTTCCGCATAACTCAAAATGGGAATGGAAGAATGAAATTTTATGGTACAAGGGAAGAATCTATCTGAATTCAAACTCCAAGTTTAAAACCAAGATCCTTAAGGAGTCACATGATTCACTGTTAGCAGGACATGTAGGATTCTTTAAAACTTACTATAATTCACGCCAATCATTCTTTTGGAAGGGAATGAGTCATGATATCCAGAAATATATAGCAGAATGCAATAAATGTCAAAGGAAAAAAAGTGAAAATATTATGACACCCAAACTACTTCATCCCTTAAACATTCTGAATCAGAAATGGGAAGAAATATCAATGGACTATATTGAAGGTTTTCCTGTATCTGATGGTAAGGGTAAGATTCTTGTAGTAGTTGACAGACTCACCAAGTATGCTCACTGTATTGCAGTGAAGAAATCAGACTCAACAAAACAAATCACTGAGATATTTTACAAAAATATTTACAGACTACATGACTTTCCAAAGGTCATTGTGAGCGATAGAGATGCCAAATTTAAGGGTAATTTTTGGAAGGAATTATTCAGTCATATAGGAACCTACCTCAACATAAGTTCTGCTTACCATCCTCAAACAGATGGCCAAACAAAGGTTGTCAATAAATGTTTGGAAGCTTACCTTTGTTGTTACGCCACAGACAAGAAAAATAAGTGGGTTCATATTGATTTTTTTGTAACTTGGGAGGTACTTCAAGCCTTGGTGTTCGAGGGTTGGAGGTCAAAGCACCACAAATGGGCTTGTGAGCTTGAGACCCAAGCTTGGGGGGTTTTCACCCATTGTGATTTGGGCCAAAGTTGTGATGTAGGTATGACATGTGATGGATGAGGATGATAGTGATTGACAATACAATTTCAAGGCAACGAGAATCATCCGAATCCAAGTTGTCGTTAGAAATTTATGAATTTTTGAAGTTATGATTGGGTTTTGTACATGAAGTGTCAAGCTTGGCCTAAGGTTAAGTAGGCCTAGTGATAACTATTCAAGCCCTATTGTTATGTCCATTGAAGCCCTCCTTTAGTGTATAAAAAGGATCTAAGTGTGAGATGATAATCATCCAAGAAGAGCATCAAAATGCTAAGAACACCTCTACAGTTGGTGTGGATTTGAGGCAATGATGAGGAGACAGGGCAGCTGAGTTAGGAGAGGTTCTTTTCTCTGTTTTGGTGTGGATTTCTCTATGGAGAAAGCTGCAGCTAGAAGGTACCTAAAGATAAGACTTGTGGGAAATTTGTGGCATGTATCCCTTGCTAAACAAAATTGCAGATCAGAGGTAAGGTTAAAGGGTTTTTTGTGCTTAATTATAATGTTTGGGTATTATGTTTTGGGTCACAAGTGATGATGTTGCAATAGCATGTGTGGAGGTTTATTGAGAGGCTGAGAGACCTAGTAAGGATCCTCTCACCTAGCCGCAGATCCTAAGGAGACATCGTAGCCCAAATTGAAGGTGTAAACCCTTGTCTAAGTGTCAAACTCTTTGCTATAGCAGATCTGAGATCTATAGGGTGCCTTGTGGTGGTCTCTTAGGGACATACAACAACATATTGGAAGCCTAGAAGGGAAGCAAAGGGTGACAAGGGAACATAGTGATTGGAGGATTGTTGTGGTATATTTTTGGAGTGTTTTTGGATGTCATAGCTAGAGATAAGAAGCTACAATAGTAAAGCACATAAATCATGACAAGGAGGCAGCAACAAGGTGGTTGTAGATGACTCCTTGGTAATGTTTTGATGCAGGTGGATGGATGTCCTAGTGTAGGACAATTTTGGGTTGATGTGGGTACAAGTTTTGGTATGGTTACACCTCATATTTCTGAGTAGCAGAATTATAGAGAGCGAAGAAAGTGTAGTGGGTATTTGGAGAAGCCAAAACCTCCACAGATTTGTCCCATGTGATAACAAAGGGAGCAACTTACAATGAGAAGTAAACCATAGTTGTAGTGGAGGTCTAGAGGCAAGGATCTAGGGTTGATGAGGACTGATATTAGCCCTAACGAGATTGCAGACCTAGCAACAATAATACGTCAACTCATGAGAAGGGTGTCCTAGGTGGGGACATGATTGGTGCCTAGATTTGTGCAATAACTCCTCTATTGTAGAGAAAAGGTAGAGTGGAGAATTCTATGGGTTGCCAATAAAAGGGTCTCCTAGGTGTGAGGATGCCCTAATTAGGTGCATATGATACAACGTGGATTGGCCACTCATGGAATTTTGGAGGGAAACGTGAGAGTGGACCAAGTGTGAATGTGGATTGGTCCTTTATGGTCCACTGGAGGACAGCGTGATAGTGTCCAAGTTGAAGCCCGGTGAGCAAAACCTCTATGGAAAAAGGTAGTTGCGAGAGAGGCAGTTGTTGAGCTCAAGGGTCTGATCAACCAGGAGAAGTTTGTGGAGCCCGAGACTTGTGTGTGGAGAAGGACATATTGTAGTGATAGGTGGAAATCCTTTGTGGCCTATGTTGGTCTTCATCGGTGCAATGTAGGAAGATCATAGTGGGCTAAACTCCCTGAGTAGTTGAGGAGCAAAAGTGGGCAATTGAGAGTTGTTCACAAGTGGAGTTGTGAACAACTCGACATGAGTCTTGATGTGTTGTGGCCTTGATCAACGAAGGTAAAAGTAGAGAGTAGATAGACATCCGAGATTCAGTGGCCAGATGGACTTGGAAGATTGATAGAGGCGGGAGCTGCAGATCGGGAACTGCAGGACCAGGCAGGTATAGCATACAATCGAGAGGAGCTGAGAGAGCATGCTATAGCTAGATGGTTAGAGTATCTTGTTGAGGAAAGATTGGTTGTCGATGGATTGATACCAAGTCCTAGTTTTGTATCTTATTTTGGTGGATGTATGAGGGCCATTATCCCTAGTACGGGAGCCCTAAACTATTGTATTATATGTTGTTAATATAATGAAGTTGGGTTGAAAAATTAAAAAGTTGTCTATGTTCTGTGCATGTGTGATTTACTGTTTATATTTCTGTTGTACAAAGTAGTTTAAGGTTGAGACTCTTGGTTTGGTAGCGTCAGTGATTTTAAGACTCTAACCTAGACCCAAGGTCTTGGAAATTCAACAGTTCAGTGGTTACATCTCCCTGAATGGTGCTGCAATTCCACTTACCAAACATCAACGAAAATGACTCCTTTTCAAGTCCTATATGGTTACGAACCTCCAAAATGGAAGGACGTTTCTATCATCGAGATGAAGCTTCCAACTGCTAAAAACCAATTAGAAGAAACCCAAAAAGTCATCCAAACTCTAAAATAACTCTAAATAATGCAAGGAATCATATGAAACAACAAGCTGAGCGAAATAGAACCGGAGAGTAATTGAAGTTGGAGATTGGGTATTTGTCAAAATTCAACAATACAGGTAACTGTCCTTAAAAAAGGGAAAAAATAAATTGGCACCAAAGTTCTATGGACTACCAGATCAACAAAAAGATAAACCAAGTTGCATATAGTTTAAGCCTTCTAGATAAAAGTCGTGTCCACATTGCCTTCCATGTATCCTGCCTTAAAAGGGCACTTGGTGACCATCAAACAATGCTTCCATCCTTAGATGAGGAAGGGAGGTTCATTTTAGAGGCAAAAGGCAACATATCCACCAGGGAAAAGAAGCTCTGATCTTATGTAATCAAGGAATACCTGATCAAGTGGAAGGACTTACCAAAAGAAGAAGCTTCTTGGGAGACTGAAGCATTTCGTCAACAACATCCATCGTTACCTATGCTTTGAGGACAAATAATTTTTCGTGAGGAAGGAAATGTTATATAAAAATTAGTTAGTTATTTGTAATTATTAATTTATTAGGCAAAGGGCATGATCAAAGATCATGCCCATTCACTAAGAGGCACCCAAGGCTATATTTAAGCCTAGGCCTCTCACTCTGTAACAGATCATCCTTCAATTATTAATAAAATATATATGTACTTCTATTATTTACTGAGTCTGTATACTCTAGCCTTGTTGGTTCCTATCCCATAATGGTTAGAGGAACCTCACCAAGAATGGATTCACCATATCATTATCTCTCAGATCATCCACACACTACAAGAGGATCCTAATCCACCCACTGGATATACTTGGTAGGATGACACCCTAAGGTATAAAGGTCACCTCATATTGATGCCTAATTCCACACTCAAAACTGGGATCCTAATAGATATGAACTCTTCACCACTCATCAACCATTCAAGATTCTAGAAAATGTATGGTTGTACGAGGTGTTCTTTTTTTTGAGCAAGAATGAAATGAGATGTTCCCACTTTTGTGACTAAATGTGATTATTTTCAAAGAAATAAAGGGGAAACAGTTAAGACTTTGGGGACATTGCAACTTTTACCTATCCCTACCATCATTTGGATCAACTTCTCAACATATTTCATTGTTGGTATTCCCAAAGCAGGCAATAAGACTGTAATCAAGATCGTGGTTGACCAACTCTCCAAGTATGCTCACTTTTGTGTGCTTCAACAATCCTTCACACTAACTTTGGTTTCTTAAGTCTCTCTAGATCAAAATTTTAAGTTGTATGGCATGCTCACTTCCATTGTGTTTGATCGTGACCCCATTTTCACTAGAAATTTTGGCAAGAATGATTTAAACTAAAGAGCACACATCTGAACTTAAGCCCTGCATATCATCCATGGATAGATGGTCAAACTGAAGTTGTCAATTTTTTTTTGGAAAGTTACAATGTTTCGCCTAAGAAAAACAACATCAGTGGGTAAAATGGCTACCTTTGGCGAATGGTGGTACAATAGCCCCTACCATGAGGAAACTAAAATGACTCTGTATGAAGCAATATATGGCCAATAACCTCCCTCAGTCATCTCCTACCTTCTAGGTTCCTCCAAAATGGAGAAAGTGCATCAATTACTTCAAGCTTGATCTCACACCTTGGCTGCTTTGAAAGACAATATAGCTATGGCTCAGTATTGTATGAAGCAACAAGCCGAACAAGATTGCTCGGAGAGTCTTCGAGGAAGGAGATAAAATTTTCCTATGACTGTAACCTTATAAGAAATTGTCACTCAAAACAAAGGGACATCAAAAGTTGGTACCCAAATTCTATGGCCCCTATAAAATTCTTTAACACATCGGTCCAGTCACTTGTAAATTGTTACTACCATTGAATTCCAAGATCCACCTAGTGTTGCATGTGTCATGCCCAATGATTTACCAAAATTAGATGAGGAAGGGTCCATTTGGCTAGCATCAGAAGCAGTTTTAAACACCAGGGAGCATTAGCTTTGCCAACGCACTATCAATGAAGTTCTTATACAATGGAAAGATACCCCTCTTGAAGACGCAACTTGGGAACCAATCTCCATCTTGCAACGATTTCCACATCTTTAGCATTGAGGACAAGGCTGCATTTGAAGGGGGACGACATGTTAGGGTCCTACCCTAACCACTAATTAGTTAATCTCTTTAATAAATAAATCCCTAAGTGCTTGACCTCATAACCGGGCCACAGGTAGTTGATTAGTTAGTTTTTTTCTATGTAAAAGGGGTATCTTTAATAAATATATCCCTAAGTGGTTGACCCTCATTAATAAAGGAACCGTGAATAGTTATAGATTGAGGTTATAAATAAGATCATCCAACGATGTAAGAAGTCAATTATTATTTGGAGTTTTGCTCAAAGGAGGTTTCCCCCACGAAGAGGAATGTGAATTTTTCTCACTTATTGTGCTCAGTAATATGAAGGTCGATTTTTGTCCTTTGGCATGTTATTTCTATGGCTCTGTCGCAAATTTTGGGTTAGTATATTACATTTCTTTAATCCATAGAGATATTTCTTCAATTTGCACACATAACCTTTATTTTCGGACAAGTCAAAACTTTTTGGTTGTTTGATGTATACTTCTTCCTTGAAATATCCATTTATAAAGGTTGATTTAACATCCATCTGATAATATTTGAAGCCTTTAGAACATGTAAATGAAAAAAAAATATTATTTCTTATAATCTAAAAGTTGGTGCAAAGGTTTCTTCAAAGTCAATTCATTCCATTTGTGCATAGCCCTTACACACAAGTCTTTCCTTTTTTATGATAAATTTTCCATCTTTATTCTTTTTGTTTTTAAGTACTCAGTCTCGATCAAAATTTTCTCTTTCGATCTTGGCACAAGTTCCTATGTTCCATTTTTCTCAATTTTCTTAAATTCTTCTTCCATAGAATTCACCCAATATTGGTCCTTAATGTCTTGTGCAAAATCTTGTGGCTCTATTTTGTATAGCAACAAAAAAAAATATTTTCCTAGTGAATTAGTCATTCTTCTTTGGGTTTGTATACCTACATCAAGATCTCCAATAATTTGGTTTTTTTGGTGATATTTTACATAGACTTAAAAATTGTCTTGGATGGAGGCTGCTCTTATTTTTCTTGGTTTTTCTTTTGTAGAAATATCTTCTTGGTCCATGTAGATGGTATCTTCTGAATTATCATTTGTTTGTTTTTCTTCTTTATCTGGCTATGGTTCGTTTATTCTTACATCAATACTTTCGACAACTTTTCATAGTCTTTTATTATATCATATTTAAGATTTACTTCTTGTTGAGTATCCAAGGAAGATTCCCTCGTATACTGTCAAATCAAATTTTCCAAATTTATCATCATTTATCTTCATGTGACATTTGCTTCTAAAAATTCTTAAATACTTAACTAAAGCTAGCTTGCATTTCCATAATTCATATGGTGTCTTGTCGCTATTAACTCGGAGTTATGCTATGTTCATGACGTAAACTATTGTAGGAATTGCTTCTTTCCAAAACTTATCTGGTAATTTGGCTTCTAACAACATTGTTCTCAGTATTTATTACATTGATTGATTCTTTATTTCTACCACTCCATTATGTTGTGGAGTTCTTGCGACTGAAAGTTGTCTTTTGATTCCATATTTCTCATAGAATTCATTAAAGTCATTAGAGGTAAATTCATCTCCTTTGTTTGATCTTAAACGTTTGATATTAAGATCACTTTATTTTCAACTAAAGTCTTGAATGAATTGAAAGTATCTAGTGCTTCTAATTTTTCTTTAAGAAATGCAATCCATTCATTCTAGTATAATCATCAATAAACAAGCTCTAGTAACCCACCTTATATTCATTCTAGTAACCCACCTAGTGAAATAAGAGGTATTCTTTACTAGCCCATGAATGCACATGCTATGTCACAATATCATTGAGTGGAGACCCTGTGACCTACTTGTATCGATTCTAAAAAAAAAATATGTTTCTTGAAGCATATCATTACACCATGTACATTATAACTTGATACAAAATTGATCATTGAAATTGTTCATTTAGCATGAATCATGTCATGTATACCTCTTATGAGCACAAAATGTTAAATTTTTTTGATTTATAATCATTAATAACATTGTCAATGTGTCCTTGTAAATTGCATTGTTTTAGAGAAAAAAATAAAATTCATGAGTACAAGTTTATGCAGTCATGATTGTGTTCTAATCTCCATTCAACAATTGTTTATAAACAATGCACTTAGTATTGTTTAGTATGGTTTCATATAGAGGGAGAAACATAGACTAACTCATGTTTTTGTGTTTTAGAAGTGTCAAATGCAACATCATCTAGTGCTAAGCTTTGTGACATATGAAGTGTTAGAAAATTATATATTAAGAGCATTGGAACACATAAAATATTGCAGAAATATAAACACAGAAAACGCATAAAATAAGAGAGACACAGATATACGTGGTTCACCCAGTTTGGGCTACATCCATGAAGAAACAGCCAATCCTTCTTTTATTATATTATCCAGCAAACTGAAGAGATACAACCTACAACAGATCCGCTATAACTACCTCTTCGCCCTCAATCTCCTCTCTTTTCTTCACTTAGAATGCAGGTATACATAAACGCAATACAATTCCCTCATATATAGCGAGGGGTTGCCTTCTAGGGCAAAAAAACCCTAAACTAAACATAAATTCTACCGTCAGATCTCTGCCTAATGAATGGCCTAGATTGACTATGAAATTACAACATTTTACAAGGCAATTTTACATCTATTTTTAGCTTCGGGGGCACGGCCCCTGAAACCCCCGCTGGGGGACCGCTGGCCCTCAGACCCCCCAGCCAGGGGGGATGGGCCCCCTCGAACCCTCGCGCGGGGGACAAGTCCCCCCCGCATGGAGGGGTGTACAATCTTCCTGGGGTATACATCCGGCTGAAACCTTTGAATACAGAAGATAATCAGGCTCCACACCCAACATGAAGTGTATGTGTATATGTGTTATAAACAACTTATGTTTATCATTGATATTGACAAAGCATTTCTACAAGTATATATTCAAATACTAAATATTGGTTGATTAGTAAGAATTGATGATGTTACAATGAGCCTCTTGTTGGTGTAATTGTATACATTGAATTATCACAAGGGGTTGTGGTGCATGGCCTTTTAGCTTTCCTTGGCCTAATTATTATTATTTTTAAACCTTCAAATAATGCTTATCTCTTCAAAACATAGTAAATAGGATTCACTCTAGTTGAGCATGCTTTCTTTGTGGCATCATCTTTGTCTTTATTTTATTTTAGGTGATCGACTTGGTTCTCAATTAGAGTGTTAGTGATGATGCTTTTGTATGGTTCCCCTATGACTAGGATGGTCTCATAGGAACACAATCACTTAGTTTTTGAACTCAAAGTATGTAAGTACTTGCGAGGAATTTTGTATAGTATACACATGAAAAGGACATGATCTACTTATTACGTGATTTAATCTACTTGACATGGTGTAATCAAAATGACTCTTTAAAAAAATATTCTAAACCAAAATATAAATGTGTAGCAAAAAGAATCCATAACATCCCAAATCTATAACTTAGTTGATGGCACCTCATACGTCACAACCACTGATTTATTTATTTATTTATTTATTTATTTATTTATTCAGAACTTAATATATTGCTATGTATACTAAGTATTAGTTGAGAATGGGTTGATACCGTAGTATGCTAATGTTTTAGCATACCAATCATGTAACAATTAATTCGATGATAACTAACTTTGTAACATATTAATTTTAAACATTAGAGGAAATTTTAGCCTAAAAGTGCCCATGGAATTTTCATGTAATTTCCATGTCATAATATGTAAACCAATCAAAATATTTTAAATTTAAAAAGAGGTACAAGTAAATATTTTAGAGGGAAAAGAGAAAAACTACTTTTTTAATTGTATTTTTGGATTATCTCCTTATAGGTTTACTCAAATTTCAAGTGTATACTCTCATTGGATGCAGAATTGAATTCCACATCATAGTTACACATTTATGTGCTAGTTAGGATGATGCCCTTTTTTATCATGTTGGATTGAGTTTTTGGGCATTGTGGTGTAGGAGTATGCTCCGACACTTTGGATAGAGATGATCCCTCTAGCCCAAGAGAGTGGGTCTAGCCACAAACAAGACAATCTAATGTAAATTTACTTATATTAGAATCAAATAAGAGAGCCTACCTCTTATAACTCTAATCCACTTTGTGGTGATATTTCTTCCTTGCTCCAGCTTCTTTTTGTTCCTTTCGTTCAAGTACCCGAAACAAACATGCAAGAAACAATAGCAAACATGATAGCATAAAATCGAATCCAATCTACTTAATAGGTCAAGGAGTTATAAGCTATTAAATGTAATATTACACCTGATATAGGAAATAAACCATTAGTTGTATTAAAATAAACTGCAAAGAGAAATACAACCGAAGCCTTGACGTTGGAGATCTCCTTTGCAGTATCCAAGTCCTGCTACATGCCTTTTCAACACTCCTTCCCTCCCCTAGCTTGACATGACATGGCTTCCAAACTCTAACTCTCTTTCCTCATACTTTATGATGTAGGAGCATTCAACTTAGAATTATCATTATACTTTAGTACACATAGGGGGTCTTTTATTTTAAGGAATTTGGTTTCCTAAGTGTTGAATTAATGTAATTACTTAGGTTTTGAGTGATTTAATGAAAATAGGAATTAATTAAGTATTGTGAGGAATATTGTAAATGTTCTCGAATGAAGGGGAACATGAGAGAATCATGATAGTTGAGAGTTCATAGGGATTGATAGCTTTGGAAATTAATTGTAGATCTTGAATTAGGAATTAGTTCATGATTTATAGGATTGAGAGGATTCTTAGGTTTTAGTTGAAATTATTAAGGATCTGAACCAGAAATTGGTTATAGACTCCTTTTGTATAAATGTAAGCCTAAAATGCATAAAAAGAGTTAGTCAGGTTAGATAGTTAGCTGGTTAGCTAGTTAGAGGTTTGACTGTAAGCCTAGGAGAAGGTATGAAAACAGAGGCCATTGATTAGAATATTAGGCCAGAGAGAGAAATATACTCTTATGTAAATATTTATTTATGAATACAAAGAATTTGATTCTGAATGGTGTGGTGTGTATTGATTAATGGAGTTATGAATTGTGTGTGAATTAGAATTTTCTACATAGTATATGTATGCAGGTGAAGTTCGAGCAGAACACATAGAAGAAAGGGAGTATGTAGGATCGGGGTTTGATCATTGAATCCGATCAAAAGATCCAAGTGAAGTTCAAGGATGGTAGCGAATAAGAGTACACAGAGTTAAGCTCAGGAGGGAGTTGTGTTGCAGAACAACCAAAAAATTGGAAACCCTGGAGAAACCTGAAACCACAGAAGAACACTCAAGAAATGGCATAAAACCGAAGAAAGTAAAGGCACAAAGGAAGGAAGAAAACATGCACAGGAGTTGTTGGATCTATGAGATCAATGAACCAAGTTGAAGGAGATGGGCGACCGAGATTAAGTCATGCAGCATAAAGTAAAATAAATGAACGACAAAGATTAACTTAAGTGTTAGCAGAAGAAGAATGGCAGAGGAATAGATCTGGATCGTTAGATCGACAGATATGTTAGATAGACGGTGATCAGCAACTGTGGGGAAAGGAGAGTATGGATTTTCTTGATCGTGGCTGAAGTCCGACACTCACTCCTAGCCGTCAATCTCATATTCAACGTCTTACGTCACAGTCAACTGTGGGGGTTAAGCTGTTTTTTAATCTGTGTGCTAGTTGAAGACCCGCAAACTCATATATTTGATGGCCTCGTATATCCAACGGTATCGGGTCATAAAGTGATCAGACATTAATTTCAAAACCAGACCCAAACATTTATAGATCAAGGATTTATATTCCTTATCAGCTCCGTAAGGTTGGGTAAATGTCGTGCAAGTGGTCCATCCAATATCGCTATTAACCATTGGATCAAGTGTGCTTTGATCAATGGTGGGGGATCACCGATTAGTTTCGCATTGCAATATTTCATGAGTGGATGAACCTTGACCTTAAGAAAATGAAATTTGCGATGCGCGATGCTCGGGTGTATCATCAACCATCAGATTGAATGGTAAGATCGATGACAGAGATTGAAGCTGATATGACTTGGGCTTGAGTGGACCTGAGAAGTTTAAGGACCTGAGTTTAAGTTCGTTTGAGTTCTGGAGGATGAATGGAAATCATGCAGTAGTCGTTGACTTGAGGAAGTGAAATCGACGGTGGAAGATTGAATGGATAAAGGTGAGTGTGGGAAAACGTGCAAAGGCCGTGGATTGGCGAAAAGGTAAGGTTAAGTGAGGTTTATGTTATATTTATATTATAGGAGAATTATAATAGAAATAAAATGGGATTAATGAATTAAAAGGTTAAGTCGAGATTAACCAAGTATGGGACCAGTGATATGCAATTTTATTTGCATAATGTGGGTAAAGTCGGCTTAGGCTGGCATCATTTGGTATCAGAGCAGAATTGTGGTTGAAACAATTGATATAAGAACAAAATAAGGAAATTCTGTGTAAAAGGTCTTTGAGAAATTTAGAACAGAGTTATGTTTTAAGATGTGTATGCAGGAAAGAGCAGATCAGATTTTAATCTGACAAGTAGTAGGCACACAGAGATAATGTGTAGCAGAATTTATAGATTCAAGAAACAGAGAACAATCCATTCAAAGTGCAGGAGAATGGTAGAATAAGATCATGTAGAGATATTGAAGGTGGCAACATAAGAAGGTGAGAAGACTGCAACAACCTAGAGCAAGGATTTCTCAATTGGTTTAAGAGGAAAGAACCAGAGAGATGTCAAAATACTAAGCTAAAAAGAGAGAAGCTTAGTGAGGCATATGTGGCAAGAAGGAGACTTGTTACTACAGAGGTATTGTTGCAGCTCACAAAGGAAACTCCACAGAGGAAGTGGGTAGAATTGCTAAGGGATAAAAGAAGTTGGTAAATGTTTATGAATGAAAGCAAAATGTGGTAGAACCTTGAGGAATTCCAATAGAGGTTGGGTGAAGAGGACAATTGTGTTCTTAAAAGGTGTAGATGAGTTGAAGCCTAGAAGGAGCAGAGAGAAGTGCTCAAAGAGGTTCCAGAGACAGAGAACCAAGTTCTTTCCAAAAGACCAAGTATAGAGGAAAGCTTGGTGAGATAAGTGGAAGCAGGGAGGACTTCTTGTTGTAGAGGCTTTAATGCAGCTTGTAGTGAGTGAGTGAAGAACTCATAGATATGGAGAAGAAGATGACTACTGATAGTCATAACAGAGGTTCTGAGGAAGACCACAGTAGAAGAAAAGTGAAGAAAGAGAATGCCAAGGCAAATGACAAGAGAATGAGTCAAGAGGAAATTTCCAAAGAGATTGTTGAGATGAAAGAACAACTCAATGTATTAATGATGATACTTGAGGAAAGCCAAAGACTAGGTTGGGTCTTGAAGAAAAAGCCAGTGAAGTGGCATAAGTTATAAGGATGGCTACAGTAGAGGCAAGTGAAGAGCCTGGTGGAAGAACTCAGAGAAGTTGAGTTGGAAATGGAAGTGTCCATTTATGAAGCAGAACAGGGTGAGGATGAAGAATTGAAGACTGAAAGTTCAAGTGAGACCAAAGGGTCACATGATTTTAAATATGATAATTTGTGTATGTTTGCAGGTGAAACATGTGAAGAAGGACAATTTTCTAATATTTTAGTAAAGGAGGAAGAAGAAAGGCAGAATCTAAATTCTGTTATGAAAGAAGATGAGATAGATAGGTCTCATGTAAATACTTGTACACAGTTGGAAAATGTTTTACCTTTTAGCATATTGCGAAGACAGAAAATAGAGGAAGTTGGACCCATGAGGATGGCCAAAAGTAAGAAGAAGTAGAGAAGGATATCAAACAATCAAGTGAAGGACTTGATTAGATTGAAGAGAAGACCATTGAAATATTTCTGACTCATGTAAATAACTTGGAATAGCGGGAAGACTTGATGATTGAATCATAAATGAGATCACGAGGTCTTGTGGTTTTACAACTGACAAGTTGTGTGTGAATGCAGGTTTTACAGAAGAAAACCCATCTTATGGAATTGTCTTGAATGAAGCTGAAAGTTGCCAAGTAAAGTATGATGATGACTGTCTTTCAAATGAAGATCAAGTTGAGTTATTACAACAGAAGGAGTTCATAAATTCCTTGCTTAGTGGAGGAAATATCTTCAGTAGAGATGAGACAATTATGTCTTATGATAAGAAATTTGCTATTGGTTGTACATTTTAACCTCATACAAAAATTACCTGCATACTAATTCTAAAACACATAAAATAAACAATGCGAGAGCATAACACATCAAACACATACACAAGAGATTTTCTCCTAGATCCCAAAACTCGGACTACTAGCTTGATTTTTCATTATGTTCCTTTCAATGTTACAATACATATTTATACATGTCGAAGCATCCAATACCATGGATTAAAAACCATCGCGTCCAAAACCATGTGCGAAAATAATGCACAAAACCATAGGTAGGTCTGCCCAACCTAACATAGGGTCTAGAAAACAAAATTTTCCGGGCGCTACCTCAGACCCCATAGAGTGGGGTTACTTGCACCCCTCAAACCCCCTGTGATTCCCCCCCGCTACATAATCGACACAACAAAGGGGGGGCTCTGCCCCCCTTCTAATCCCTTGGTTAACTACGTGGGCTAGTTATGGAAAGAATATAACATAACCCAACATTCTCCCACTTGTTGTTTTCTTTCCACAGGGGGCCACAAGAGAGCTTAGCCATTTATCCAGCCCTACAACACCCATTGTTTCTCTACACCAAAAGAACTTATCAGAGCTCACAGATTTTGTCAATGCATCTGCAGTATTCTTCAAAGTGTCCACCTTTACCAACAACACCTTTTTGTCTTCTATCATATCCCTCACAAAGTGATACTGAACATCAATGTGCTTTGTATTTGAATGATATGTAGGGTTCTTTGCCAAAAAATTGCACTTTGGCTGTCATAGTATATCCTTATAGATCCATGTACTAACCCCATACTTGAACACAATCTTTGTAACCAAATTGCTTCCTTTCTTGCACGAGTGGCTGCCATGTATTTTGCCTCTGTAGTTGATAGTGCCACTACAGATTGCTTGTTACTCATCCAAATGACTGCACCTCCAAATAGGTTAAACACATACCCACTTGTAGATCTTCTCTAATCTAGATCTCTAGCCCAGTCTACATCAACAAAGCCACGAATATCCAACACTCTGTCCAATCTTGGTCTTCCTTGGTAGCACAAACCATAATCACTAGTGCCACGCAAATACCTGAAAACCCGCTTCACTACTGTCTAGTGCTCCTTCCCTGGTTTTGACATAAATATGCTCAATACTCCCACTACATGTGAAATGTCTGGTCTAGTACATGCCATCGCATACATCAGGCTACCGACTGCTCTTGCATATGGAACACGGGACATGTCATCTTCCTCTTCTTGTGTCTTGGGACACTGTTCAGTAGATAACTTTACACCTACAGGAATATGAACCTTCATCGATTTACTATCTTGCATATTAAACCTCTGCAATATTGTCTCGACATACTTCCTCTGGTTTAACCAGAGCTTCCTCTTTGTCTGATATCTTTTAATTTCCATGCCCAAAATACAGTTTGCAGTACCAAGATCTTTCATGTTGAATTTAGAGGACAAATGGGTCTTCAAATCCTAGATAATTTCTTTGTCATTTCCAACCAGCAACATATCATCCACATACAATACCAGATAAATAACACGGTCTCCAATTAATTTAAAATACACACAGTGATTTTCTTTGCTTCTGGTGAAGCCAAGTCCCCGTATAAATGTATCAAATTTCTGATACCACATCCTTGGAGACTGTTTTAACCCATACAGAGACTTCTTTAACTTGCATACCAGTTCTTTCTTACCCTTCACCGCAAAGCCTTCAGGTTGCTTCATGTAGATCTCCTCTTCCAAATCCCCGTGAAGAAATGTTGTCTTCACATCCATCTGTTCTACCTTAAAATCAAAAGAAGCAGCAACAAATAAAAGTAATCTAATAGAAGTTACCTTGGCAACAGGAGAAAAAATATCACCAAAATCAATTCCCGCACCTGGGAATAACCTTTTGCTACCAACCGAGCTTTGTATTTCTCCACCTTTCCTTCTGCATTTGTCTTCTTCTTGAACACCCATTTGCTGCCAATGGGTTTCCTTCTAGCTGGCAACTCCACTAGATCCCAAGCCTCATTTTTGTGAAAAGATGCCATTTCATCAACCATGGCCTCTTTCCAGAGTTTTCTGTCCTCTGAATCTACTTCTTCCTTCACAGTTTTGGGATCATGATCACTAATAGATAAAGAAAAATTTGAATAGAAAGAAGATGGACTATACCTTTCTGGCTGCTTTCTTTCTCGAACTGATCTTCTCATACCTGAAGTTTGTGGCTCTTCATCTTCTAATTCCTCCTCTGCTGTAGAGTCTGATTCTTCCTCTTTTAGCTCAAACTCTATCTTCTCAGGTTTCTTTGGTTGGACTTCATGTTTAATAACATCTTCCACCTCTCTGAACACCACATCTCAGCTATACACAACCTTCCTTGTTATTGGGTTCCAAATCTTATAACCCTTTAAACCATCCTTATACCTAATAAAGATTCACTTTTCAGATTTACTATCCATCTTGGTCCATTTCTCCTTTGGAACATGTACACATGCATCACATCCAACTACCCTTAGATGTGAAAGAGAGGTTTTCTTACCATTCCATACCTCTTGTGGAGTCTTATCCTCCAACACTGATGAAGGTGATTTATTGACCAGGTAACATGTTGTCTCCACCACCTTTACCCAGAATTCCTGTCCTAACCCAGCACCACTAAGCATGCTTCTTGCCCTTTCCATCAACGTCTTGTTCATTCTTTCTACAACTCCATTTTACTGAGGTGTATATGGAGTAGTATTTTGCCGTGCTATACCACACTTCTTACAGAATTCTTCAAATTCCTTACTGCAAAACTCTCCATCGTTATTTGTCCTCAACACCTTTATCTTCTTCTCTGCTTGGTTTTCCACCAGAGCCTTAAATTCTTTAAACCTGTCAAAGACTTCAGATTTCTTCTTAAGGAAATATATCCATGTATTCCTTGAGAAGTCATCTATAAATAATACATAGTACACAGACTTACCTAGTGATGGAACCTTCACAAGTCCAATCACATCACTGTGCACAAGCTCTAATATCTGTTTTGCCCTCTTACTAACAGAGGGGAAACTCACCCGATTCTGCTTCCCATATACACAATTTTCAAAGAAATCAAAATCCAAAGAACTATTACGCATACCTTCTACCATACCTTTACCATGAAGTATTCGAAGGCCCTTCTCTCCAATATGTCCAAGCCTTTGATGCCATAGCATGGTCTTCTCTCCAGAGACCACTAGATTTTCTACTCCACTTTCAGGAACCACAGAACTGTTACATCCATCAACAACAGTGCTACCTTGCAGGTTGTACAGAGTTCCAATCTGAACTCCCCGCATCAATACTGGTGCTCCTCGAACCATCTTGCAGGTATCCTTTTCAAACACTATTTTTACACCTGCATCATCCAGCTTGCTTACAGAAATTAGATTTCTAGCCAATGTAGGAATATGTAGAACACCCAGAAGTGTTCTAACCTTTCCACCTTGCAACTTCAACTTCACTTTTCTGCTACCAATGATTCGAGCCTTCCTATCATCCCCTAAGAAGACATCACCACCATCATATTTATAATACTCATAGAACCACTCTCTATGGGGAGTGAAGTGAAAGGATGCACCTGAGTCAAACAAACATGCCTCATGATCTACATGTGTACTTGAAGAAGCCAAGCACAAATCCCCACCTTCATCTGAGGTGGTTTTCACCTCTGCAGAAGGAGCATCATCGGATCCCTTTCCTTTGTCAGGAGCTTTAGATTTATAGTCCCTTTTGTAGTGCCCTTCCTTTCTGCATTTCTAGCACACCACCTTTACAGGTTTGCCAAGAGATTTAGATCTCCCTCTAGATTTAGATCTCCCACTCAATCAATAAGGACCGTCCTCGTACAGACAAGGCATCACCATTCTGGCTCTCCATATTTTTCCGTCTCATCTCCTCCATCAGCAAGGATGAGACTATTCATCAAACTCCAAGGCAGTTGCATTGCTACCTATTGCAATAACCAGACTATCCCATGAATCTGGTAGAGAACACAACAAACTAATGCACTTATCTTTATCTGAAATTTTGATATTGTTATGTTCCTATACCAATAGGTGTCATAATTTATGATTGACTTAGTTTATCTCTGTAATATGTACATACCTTTGCTTTCTGCAAATGTTTTCCATATTCAAAAATTCAAAAAAATTAAAAAATGTAAAGAGGGTATGTCCTAAAATAAAAATCAAAGGACAAAAAGAAAGAAAAAGGTCAAAAAAGATGAAAAATGAATCCCTAGAAAAAGAAAAAGACCATGAAAGTTTGCAAGTCCAAATGCCACTACTTTTTACTTTGGTGAAAAATAAAAGATTGTGTGCAGCTTGTCATTTATGCCACAATCCACAGATGGTCAAACAGTGTAAACTTGGCTATTTCATGTTTGAATTTCATACTTAGAAGATAGAGAATAAAATCTAACCAAACTGTTTAATATTGGCAGATAAGTAGATAGGTAGAGTAAATAAAAGGAGCTCAACAGTTTAATCTGAGCCCATGGATGTAATAAGGATAGACTTAGATAGATTTCCATTGCAAAAGAAAAGAAAAGTTTGATAAGGTTTGCAAGTTTAAGTGCACCCTAATAAAATAAGTAAAAATGGTAGGATGTGTAGGTGGGTAAGTAGATGATTCGTTGCAGAATTATGTATGATGAATGGTTAAGTTAAAAGCTCAAATCATTTTCTTTCATCATACATTACTTTGGCAAAGCATGGATGACAAAGGCACGTTTACAAGGTTGCATGATTAATTTCCTCATTCATTTTACCCCTTATTGTAATTAATTTCCCACAAGTAAAAGTTCCAACAACCCTTAAGTTAAAGGGGCTCAGAGCATTTCTCTGACTTCTGGAGGGACCTGACCCTCGGCCTAATAACTTATAAAGTTAAAGGTACTAAAAACCCCTCATAAACATTCACCCCTTCATCGTTTATTCACTTCCTCTAAAAACCCCTTTTCCCTAAGCAAATTCACTATTTGCTAAGGAAAAGTAATACCCCACAAAATCCCTTTAGACTAAGTTATAATGTTTTGAGATGAAAAACAAATTAATGTTAGACACATTATACTTAGCGCACTTTTATTTTCATCTCATATTAACATCTGATTTTACTTATGTATTAAATCCCCAAAATCATCCTTCTCTCGTATATTTTATTGTTAAAAACCCCATATATTAATAATCCCATTGCCTAGGTTTGAAACATAAACCTTAATAATGAAACAATTAAAATAAGGGATTAATTAATCGACTTGCGATTAATTAATAACCTAAACTCCCGCCAAATAAAGGAGATTAATTAACCAACCTATGGTTAATTAATAATCGATCCCCACCAATCACATCACCCCTGATGTTATTAATTTCCCTAAATCCGCAATTAATTCCCATCGGGCCCCTCCATTAACTCCTGATCAAATCCACACCCCGATCACCATACGATCTGACCCTTTCAGATCTGATGGTCGACACTCATATTGGGCGGCCTCCGATACCAAACTTTACCCGCTCGATGTGAGCGGTTTCAATATTTACCCACTGCTACGTGTCGCCTGATGAATGGCATCGGGTAGACCTCTCCCAATACTACCTGGTGCTCAAAAGATGTGCGATGAAAACCATTACCACTTCTACTTACCACCATTGCTAAATGACAAAATGTCCCATCCATTGACTGGCGCCATCCGTCCCTTTCACCACACCCGCCAAACATTTTGACTTTGCGAATAAAACGAAAACACTCATTATTTTTGTTTTACCGAAACAATAGAACCTCCCGTTCTCCATGCACACAGAAGCACGTTCATGTTGTCACCCTGATTTCAAACCATCAACTCCAAGAAGCCACTAAACTCCCAGTCGCCACTGTAGACTTCATGCCCTATCCAGACTGCACACCAGTGCCATTCCGTTTCCCGTACCACCATAACCAGGTATTTACCCACTTCTACTCGAAAACCCTATGTTTATATCATACCAGGATTGAATTGCTTTAGAAATTGAGTGTTTTTATCAAAATTTAAACGGTCCAACACTCTGAATACTCCCTAGAACAACCTGGTTCTCCATAAGATCCTTTAATTTCCCTCTCGACATCCTTGAATACACAAGAACCAAGAATGGAAGCTCCCATTTCCCTAAATGTCATGCCACTTACTTCTCCCCACAGGGATTTGGACCACCTTCCCTTGGCCGATAGAGATTTTCAAATAAAGGACCTTACTTTTGATGAAACCCCCTTGAAGTTATATTGTAAGTACTGGGACAATTATCTGAACCATGCTGATGAAATAGGTCTTTGGGAATCAAACCTACCTAAGTATCAATTCCCCACTGTCCATATTTTCCCAGATATTATCCACCAATGCCATGCAAACTATGACCCTAATATGAGAGCTGTAATGTCCCCAGACCAGAAAATCCTATTCACCATTACAGCGGAATCCATAAATGAGATGTTACAGTTGTAGCTTGGTCAGGACCTCACTCCCCTTTCCATTGCCGATTTACTTGAAAAATATTCAAAGCTGTCTAGTTCTGAAATTACGCAAATCTGTCAAACTTTCATGGAAGAAAAATACAGGCCAAAAGACCCCCCACCTTACATGTCATGCTTCTTTACTAATCTGGGCAGGGATATCATCACCATGATTGCTTGCATTTTGGGTTTTACTACTAATGAGTATGTAGATGAGATGACCTTAGCCTACATGTCTATTTTTACCCCTGGTCAACCTCCTGCAGCCAAATTTGACTATGCTACATTCATTGCAGATAAGATGCATGACCAATTCATGAGATTAGAGCACAAGAGAGTATTTAAATATTCTTCAGTCTTGTATCATCTTTTTCTCTACTACCAAACTGATAAATTCCCTTTCTCTGTCCAAAAGCTTGATACTAAAGGGAATCCTAGGTCTGTTATCTTTTGGACCTCAATTTTTCACTATTCTAGCTCTTCTCCTCATCCTTACATAGATTTCATTGACTTATTTGTACATCCAGTAACTACTATGTTATTGGGAAATCCTCCTCCCAGGATTAGTGCAGACATTAAAAGAGTTCTTTAGTTATCCAAGCAGTACAAGGTTGGTGATTGGTACTTGTACCAAAACCATACTGAGATAAGAATTTATGGGTGTGAGTTGCCTCCCTATAAACTGCCCAAATATCTCCCCATGCAATTATTTTCTCTGGAGTACTACAGGCAAATGATCAATTCTGATGAAATCCACTTTGTAAAGACTAAGAAGAAATCTCAGCTAAGGATAAAGGATCACCTAGGCCCCTTTATTTGCAATAATAGAAGAGCTGGGCAAGAGGCAGAGGAAATCCTTGAGAGATTGATATTAAAAAAGATCTTCATCTGGCTGTATGATCCTCATAGCTTCATTTGTGACAGGAGGAAAAAGCATAAGCTATCCCCCTGCGTCCACCGTAGGATCCCAGAGATTGAGCAATATGCAAATTATTATGAATGGGTGGAAGGAACTCTATAGACTGGGGTAGCACACAAGTTGAAGTTGACAATGTATGGGTAGATTTGGAAAGAAAGATTGATGAAAATTCCTTTGTACAGGTGCCAGGAGAGACTTCATCACCAAAACAATCACAAGAACCCAACACTCAACCATCAGAGCATCAAGATACATCAGACCAAGCAGGACAACAAGAAGAGTTAGAGCATCACGGAATTTCAGAGGAGTTAGCTCAACCTCAGCAAATCATGAGCAAGCCTCCAGTTTTACAAACTCCTCTCAATGAGGAAAGGAATCCTAAAAGTGACCGGGACGAGACCAATCCTTCCAGTAGGCCTACTAATCAAACCTTTGCTAAAAGGCAAAGGTTGAATCCCTATGCAAAAGAAGAGTTCATTGAGGAGACCACAGGAAACACAATGGTAGAAAGGACAGAGAGCAGGCAAACTATCCCAACAGGTGGGACCCTATCTACTTCACATATGCAAGTTTTGGAAAGACAACAAAGCATTGATGTGTCAT
This sequence comes from Pinus tabuliformis, assembly GCA_031772625.1. NCBI lineage: Eukaryota > Viridiplantae > Streptophyta > Pinopsida > Pinales > Pinaceae > Pinus > Pinus tabuliformis. Next base: position 59,311,133 of record CM062804.1, on the reverse strand, counting down.
CCTTCAGGGCTTCCTCTGAACAGAGCCTGGATATCAAGGGTAAGTATAAAGAAATAAAAGCGAGGAATGAAAAATTGAAAGCACAAACTTATGCCCACTACCTCAAAATGGCCCCAACCAACCATACCAGACTTATGTCAGCTTTTGACATAAAGGAAGGGAAAATGCAGATGAGTTTCCTCAAGCCTACTATACAGTAGCCAAAATCCATGGCAGATTACTTTAAAACTGATTTTGAAGTATTGGGAAAGGATATTCATCCTATTGACCAAACAGAACTACATAAGTAGATTGGGGAAATGGTTTATTCTACTTTAACTAGCAAAGCCATTGCAGCCCATCAACTGCAAAATTCATTGCATAACACCTTTGCACAGCCGCAATTAGAAAAATATTCCTCTTAGGCTAAGGACACCAGAATAAAATCTTTCGATAATAGAATTGGGACATGATCCCAAAGATGTGAAGGTAGCTAAACTGTTAATTAAAAATAAGAATGATGACATTTTTGCCTTGAAAAAGCAGCTTAAGATCCCTCCACTCCATCATCTCCAAACTGCAGAAATTATAGAAAGAAAAAAGGAGGAAGAACTTATGGACCTGGTCCTAAGACTAAATGACCAGTTAAAGGAAACTGAGGATGAATTGGAAAAAGCAATACATTCTAAACAAAGTGAGTTGGCCACTTCTCAGACTGTTATTCCCATAGTTTCTACAGTTGTGCCTTCCACTCTGGCAACTGCCTTGGCACCAACGCTTCCACCAGTCACAACACTGCCAGTAATAGGGACCACTTCGACTATAGGTACACCAGCTAGCATAGAGTCAGCATCAGAAAAGACAGATGAAATGATCAAAGCCATGGAACAAATGAGCATCCAGGAAACTGAGTTGAAGAGACTTAAAGAACAAATGTCAAGCTTAGAAACCAATTATGAGCTTGCACAGATTTAGAACAAAGAAGAAGAAAGGAAAAATAGAAGGATGGAAGAAAGAATCAAAGTCCTGGAAAAGGACTTAACATTAGAAAAACCTTTGAGAGATATTAAAGATATCTTATGGACCAATATCATTGATTCCATCAATGATATTTGGCCTTCTATCCAAATCATTTTTGAACAGATTGAGCTAGTTAAAATAACTGTGGAGGCCATATAGAAAATGAGAGAATAATTAGGAGAGAAACCTGAAGAGGTAACCCAATTGATTAACTTTTTGAATAGTAGAAACATGCACCAACTGGAGCAATTGGAAATTGAGGATAGAACTGCCACCATCCTGGAAATTAAGAAAGTTCTTATTAAAAAGAACTTGATGCTTAATTTGGAAAAAATATGTCAAAGTATTCAGGAGGACATAGATGATTTTATGTTAAAATATGGCATTCTAAGAGACAAAGGCTTTCCAAGTCCACTGATCATAAATGACAAGTTAATGACTCATGACGATTACATTAAGAAACTGCACAAACAAGCCAGAAGTCAAGCCAAAGGTGCTTTATGATGGTTTAGAAAATATTTTTTATATTGAACATGAAGTGAAACACCTATTCACGGTCCATACAAATTTTGCAAAGTACACTGAAGCTGACAAAGTGTATAGGAAATTGGTCAAAATGAAAATACCAAATGATGAATGGTGGACTAATATGACAGAGATACTATAAGTTACTGTAGTAAATTTGTAAAGTATAAAATATTTTCTATGGTAAGGTCTGGTAACATAGGTAAAGAGTATCAGAACACAGGTAAAGAGCATCGGAACACAGGTAAAGAGTGTCATCAGATGAAAATAAGAAGAAGATCTAGCACACAATTACAAAAGAAATTACAAGAGGCAAATCCGAGTTCCAACATCCAGCTTGTTCATAAATAAAGGGACAACAACAATCTGTTTTCCATCTGTCTCTATCTTTCTGTAAAAGATATTTTGTATTTCCTATATTAAATCTCATATGGTTATGAGATATTTTTGTGTAATTTTTGTATAAATACTTCAGAAAATTGAAGTCATCAGGGTGGATTTTTGAAGACATTTCTAGTATACATTTCATATCAAGCTAGTGAGCTATTGTAATCAAGTTTGGATTGGCTGCTGAATCATGAAATAAAGTTAAATACATTTCAAAGGATTCTTGTACACGATGGAAACCAAATAAGTATTATCTCTTCTTGTTATTATTGTTTTCTCATCATGTTATAAATATTCACATGTTTTATTCATAAAATCTGAATAGTAAACAAAGGAAAATATTTCAAAATTAGCTTTAAGCTCTCTGTTTTGACATGTTTACATTCTCACTGTTTTCTACTGAATTACCTTGGTTTGGGAAATCTTAGTTGCTCCCCTACTTCCGTAGTTTTTCCCTTAGGTCAAAAGTGAAGGATTCTTAATTGGCTTTTACCACTGACCTCCCTCTATTCCTCATCTTGATCCCGATTTAAGGATTCTTCATTGCCCTTCTACCTTGACTAGGTTTACCTCATCCATTTCAAACCACCGATTTGCTTTCTGTTGTGTTAGGTTGCCCTGTGAATTCTTCCTTTAGCAATTGATTTGATCTGGTTAAGCTACTCTTTGTTTGACTCCATAACCCAGCGGACTGAAGGCTTGCTCTACCCATCTGTTCCCGGAATTCCACCACCCAATCAAAATCAAAACAACCTTAAACTTTTATAACTATCCTAATATCCCAGCAAACAAAGCTAAATCATAAAGAGAGAGCCCTCTCTGGACTTAGGTTGGCTAGAACCCGAGTCTAAAAGATTGGTTTGTAGTTACCTTGGATCCTTTCCTTATTTCCAATAACTTCTAAGGAAAATCTGAGTGATAAGAGATATCAACAGACAATAACTGACTTACCATAGTTGAAATAGATTCATATGCTTTGTCACTGAGTCTCCATCTTTCATCCTCAGGTTATACATCATTTTCCGTAGGAACAGTTTATTCACCAGAGACTTAGATTGGTACAAAGTCCCTAACTTGTCCCACAATTCCTTTGTCGTAGCTTCCCCTGATACATTTAGCAATACTGAATCTGAGACACACAAATCATATTGTGCTCTTTACCTTCTGATCCAACTTCTTCCATTCTTTATCAGACACTCCCGTTGGTTTAGTACCTAGATCTACCGCGATTCACTGATCTTTATCCACCAACAGATCCTCCATCTTGAGTTTCCACAACTCAAAACTCTGACCATTAAATTTCTCGATCTCTATCTTTCCACTGCTCGCCATCTTCTTTCACCACTAGAATTGATCCTGTAGATCTCCCACTGAACGGGGTATACCAAAGGCCCAAGCAAAACCCCTCAGCAACAAAGGTGTCCCCTTGAAGCCAAAACAGCTCTGATACCAAATGTAGGTTTTAACCCCATATAGAAATTACCTGCATATGAATTCTAAAACATAGAAAACAAACAATGTGAGAGCATAACACATAAAACACATATACACAAAGATTTTCCCCTGGATCCCAAAACCGGGACTACTAACTTGATTTTTTATTATGTTCGTTTCAATGTTACAATACATATTTATATATGTCGAAGCATCCAATACCATGGACCGAAAACCATCGTGTCCAAAACCATGTGCAAAAATTATGCACAAAACCATAGGTAGGTCCGCCCAACCTAACATAGGGCCTAGAAAACAAAATTTTCTGGGGCACTACCCTAGACCCCATAGAGTGGGGTTACCTACACCCCTCAAACCCCCTGTGACTCCCCTCGCTACGCAATCAGTGCAACGAAGGGGGGGCTCCGTGTTGAAAAATGTGCAACAAGAAATGCTAAATTTAGAATGTGCTAAAAATAGACCTGCTAAAAATAACATGTCTAAAAATAGAAATTTGGCCAGTGAGGTCATTGGCTAGATTGGGTGAGAGATGAAACTGCTAAAAATAGAAAGTTCTAAAAATAACATTTTTGGGTCCCTTCCTATTTATAGCAGTCCCTAGTCTATCTATAGGAAGTAAAATTAATTTTGGTCTTAACAGCAGTTGGAAATATGAATTAATTAATTCAATTGAGTTAATTAGTTAAGGAAATTCGAATTTGAAGTCTTTGTGAGCATGCACATGAGTTGTCCCACTGATTGAGGGAATAAGTATGAGTTCTATAATGAGAGAATCAGTTGACTTAGTTCTAACTAGTCAAGTCCAGTTAGATTATTTTAATAAGTTGTTAAAATAATAAAATATAGTTTGTTAATGCTTGCATGCATGTGACAACTATTATTTTAGATAACTGAGAATTCACTCATGGATAATTGTTGCATGTCAGTTCTGTCAAAGACCCAGTTGAGATCAGATGTGGGACAGTGTACTATCAGATGCTTGGATATTTCTAGTAAGTATTCCTTGCATGGAGAAGGATCTATTATAGGAGATTGGAGGACTTGTGGCCTATATATTGAGGCCTAGGTAGTCCATGATTTTCATCTTCTAATTGAAGATCATCAGGATCTTCTGATTACAGAGAGAGCAGGATAGCTATTGAGCTGATTCTTTTTGTATGTTGAAGAGGATTTCCACTTGATTGATAATACAATGTTGGGGTTTTATGCTGGTGCTTTCCTTAGTGATATATTCTGTGTTATGTGTGATTGATTTCTCTTGATCAGTTATGCATGTTTCTACTTGATGTTTCTGATGAATTTGATTATGCTTCCGCTTAATGTTTTGTAGAAGTAGAACAAGTATTATGCTTTAGGACATTGCATATATCGGTTTGTTCTACATGGTATTAGAGCTAGCTGATTTGTAAAAAATGTTCTGCATGGTATCAGAGCTAGCTGATTTGTAGAAAAATTCTACAAAATTCTACACTCCATCCCCCTTCTAACCCCCCAGTTAACTACATGGGCTAGTCGTGGAAAGAATATAACACAACTCAACATTTGTAAGAACAATGAAGAATTGATTTTCTTAAATGGCCAAAGGGAGAGTGATGGACAGAAATCTAAAACTATCATAGAGATGGAGGATTCGAATTTTATTCTAATCAAGAATAAAGTAGTGTTAACAAGAAGTTATACTTGTGACAAAGAAGAAGATAGTGAGGATTGTATAGAGATTTTAGGAGAGATTCCAAGTGAGATGGAAAATTTATGGCATGAGTTATGTCTTTTGGAGAAAAGGCTAGAAAACCAAAAAGTAAGTGTTCAGGTTGTAAAATTAGAACTGAATGAGAATGAAGAAGTTCATTACAATGGACAATGATAGGAAGACATCATTGAAACAGATGGTGTGGAGGAGAGACTAGTTGATAGTCGTGAATTCTTTTGAGAATTCAAAATAGCATACTGATGTGCTGACATAAGAGCAAGAATTAGAGCAACAAGATGAATTGTTTCCAAAGGAAGAAAAGGCACAGAAGCCTTATGATTTTTATTTTAACAATTTTTTTATGACTACAGGTTTTGTTGCAGACAAGGAGCATAAATTAAATGTTGCAGAGGAAGATATTTTCAAGGATATTCAGGAATTTTGGGTGGAAGCAATATCTACAACAACACCTGGAGAAATATCAAGAGTAATAGTAGAAGATGAAGTAGAAAAGGTTGAGGAAAGTAATCAACAATTTAAATATGAATGGACAATGTGTAGTGAGATGCAAAAAGTGAAGGTGCCAAAGTTAGTGGACAACAACAACAACCTGAAGCAGAGAGGAAGAGATAGCAGTAAATGGCAGAGTATGGACCAGCACAAGGATGTGCTAGAAATGGAGATTGAAGAACTATGGCAGTTGATGATGAAATAGTCCAGGATGAGGAAAATGACAGCAGGAAGTGTGATCAATCAGAATTTGAACCTGATTGACAAGGAGAGGAAAAAAATGAGAAGACAATAGATATATAGCAACAGCCAAAGTACAAGGCATTTGGGCAGTTACAAAATAAAGTTTGGGACCCTGGAGGTTTCTATCAACATATGAAGACACATGATCAGGAGATCATGAATATTTTCTACCTTGGGAGTATAATGCAGGAGCATTCAGCTCAGAATTATCATTATACTTTAGTATACATAGGGGGTCTTGTATTTTAAGGAAGCTGGTTTCCTAAGTGTTGAATTAATGTAATTACTTAGGTTTTGAGTGATTTAATGAAAATAGGAATTAATTAAGTATTGTGAGGCATATTGTAAATGTTCTCAAATGAAGGGGAACATGAGAGAATCATGATAGTTGAGAGTTCATATGGATTGATAACTTTGAAAATTAATTGTAGATATTGAATTCAGAATTAGTTTATGATTTATAGGATTGAGAGGATTCTTATATTTTAGTTGAAATTATTAAGGATCTGAACCAAAAATTGGTTATAGACTCCTTTTGTATAAATGTAAGCCTAAAAGGCATAAAAAGAGTTAGTCAACCTAGATAGTTAGCTGGTTAGCTAGTTAGAGGTTTGATTATAAGCCTACAGGTAGGTAGGAAAATAGAGGCCACTGATTAGAATATCAGGCCAGAGGGAGAAAGATACTTGTTGAATTGAGGCTTCTATGATCCATAATAGTTATAAGTAGAACTTTGGCATAAATCACATATAGAGAGACCTTTGTCACATATAGAGAAAGATACTATTATGTAAATATTTATTTATCAATACAGAGAATTCGATTTTGAATGGTGTGGTGTGTATTGATTAATGGAGTTATGAATTGTGTGTGAATTAGAAGTTTCTGCATAGTATATGTATGCAGGTGAAGTTCGAGCAGAACACAGAGAAGAAGGGGAGTATGTAGGATCGGGGTTTGATCGTTGAATCCGATCAAAGGATCCAAGTGAAGTTCAAGGATGGTAGTGAATAAGAGTACACAGAGTTAAGCTCAGGAGGGAGTTGTGTTGTAGAACAACCAAAAAACCAGAAACCCTGGAGAAACCTGAAACCAAATAAGAACACTGAAGCAATGGCATAAAACCGAAGAAAGTAAAGGCACGAAGGAAGGAAGAAAACGTGCATAGGAGTCTTTGGATCTATGAGATCAACGAACCAGGTTGAAGGAGATGGGCGATCAAGATTAAGTTGCGCAACATAAAGTAAAATAAATGAACGACGGAGATTAACTTAAGTGTTAGCGGAAGAAGAATGGTGGAGGAATAGATCTGGATCATCAGATTGACAGATTTGTTAGATCGATGGTGATCAACAACTATGGGGAAAGGAGAGTATGGATTTTCTTGATCATGGCTGAAGTCGTGCACTCACTCCTAGCCGTCGATCTCATATTCAATGTCTTATGCCATAATCAACTATGTGGGTTAAGCTGTTTTTTAATCTTTTGCTAGTTGAAGACCTACAAACCCGTAGATTTGATGGCCTCGTATATCCAACAGATATGGGTCATAAAATGATCAGACGTTAATTTCAAAACCGAACCCAAACATTTATAGATCAAGGATTTATATTCCTTATCGGCTCTATAAGGTCGGGTAAACGTCGCACAAGTGGTCTGTCTGATATCGCTATTAACCGTTGGATCAAGTGTGCTTTGATCAATAGTGGGGGATCACTAATTAGTTTCGCATCGCAATATTTCATGAGTGGATGAATCTTGGCCTTAAGAAAATGCAATTTTGTAGAAATTGAATAATATGACACTTATTCACAGAGATTATCCTGATTATACACTATTTGCGGAATGCATGCATAATACATAACCTCCTCTACGTTGATCATCAATTTTCAGAATCAAAACATTCGCATGCGCACATTGAAACACATCAATAACACATATCAACACAGTATGTAACAAGGGAAAGCATACAGATGAAAACCCCAAACTATCTGTATATTAGAATGATAGAGAACATGTAACAATACATAGTACAATACTCCTCACAAGTACTCAGTACTATCTCCACCTGCTACACACAAACTAGCTCAGATCTGAATCAAGTCACAGGTTCAAATCTCCTCCGCTGTTTGCCTGCCTCTACTGCGCAATCCAAAGTAAGAATAGGAATGATCCAAGCTTGTTTTCCTTGGCTTGTATTGCGCAATCCTCATTGGCAATCTCAATCACTGATTGTGCAAATCTCATGCACAGCTATAGTCACAACTGATAGTAGTCTCCACCTCTAACACCTGTCTCCACTGAACTGTCCATGCATTGAGTTAACTGATGTATTCTTTAGTTTCTTTATGAGTTAATAGTTAGTGAATTAATTAATAATTAATTCACATCACTCATCACTAGTGTATTCTGCAGTTAGACTAAATACAACTAGTTCAACCAAGTCAAACTGAACACAACTGCATCAACTCCTCAATCAACTCCACCAAACTCAATCACTTGAGTTTTAACTGAAGTCCATCATGCAATAGCTCAATTGACCCATAAGAAAAGCGTATTTCCTTCTGGCAGTTTCATGTGCCACATCCGTAGCTCGAACTGAAGTGCTCCAAGAGGATAAGATAATGTTTATAGTGCAAATATTATTAAGAGCTAATAATATTCGACTGTTCTATTTTTAGCCTGGCAGTCTAAAAATAGACTCCGCCCATATGTCTAAAAATAGAAGTCCATCTATTTTTACAAACATGACCAATCATCCAAAAATAGCATCCTGCAACTCGTAGACCATGATCCATATGTCTAAAAATAGACATAGCCTAAAAATAGACTTTGCGCCAAAAAATAGCCTACGGACCCACTTAGTGAAGGCGAATCCTTTCCACTAAGCTCCATCATCTTGTTGCATTTTCAACACTCCCTCTCAACAAGATATGGATTATCTGCAACCCCTATCCTACCTCGGTGGTATTCGAATTTGCTCCTGGTGAGCGCCTTCGTAAACATATCAACATCCTGATCCTCTATTGGAATGTATGAAAGTAACATGATTCTCCGCTGCACACAATCTCTGATATGATGGTACCTGATGTCAATGTGCTTGGATCTATCATGAAATACTGGATTAACCGAGAGTTTAATGCAACTCTGGTTATCACAACAAATCACTATAGGCTCCAAGTATGACCCGAATAACCCAACCAAGATCTTCCTCATCCATATAGCCTCACATGCAGCCAAACTTGCTACCATATACTTGGCCTCTGCTGAATTGATTGCTACAGATCTCTGCTTCCTGCTGTACCAAGAAACTGATGTTGACCCGATACTGAAAATCCCTCCAGATGTGCTCTTTCTGTCCGTTGGGTTCCCTGCCCAATCTGCATCCGTGAAGCCACATAGCTTCACCTCATCCTCTTGTCTGTACCACAATCCATATCCCGATGTGCCTCTGAGATAATGCAATACATGCTTGCCTGCCTTCCAGAAGAGCTTGGTTGGCTTAACCAGAGCTTGTGAAAGCTGGTTAACAACATAGCATATATCGGGTCGTGTATTGACCAGATACATAAGCGACCCCACCAACTGTCGATAAATAGTGGCATCCACTACCTCCGCTGAAGTAGCATCCTCCTTCCTCCAACCTCTAGGAAGAGGAGTATCAACAGGCTTGCAGCCATGCATTTTGAACTTCTCCAGTATCTCCCGAGCATACTTACCCTGAGAAACAAATAGTCCATCACTGTGCTGCCAAATTTCCAATCCCAGGAAATAATGAAGGAGGCCCAAGTCCTTCATCTCAAACTCCCTAGCAAGATCATCCTTGCATGAAAGTATCAACAGATCATCACCTGTTAAAACCAAATCATCTACATAAAGTACAATGATAAGCAACTTACCCTCCACCACAATCTGGTATGGGTTAGGATCCGCCTCACTCTTGGAGAATCCAAGTCTGGTGAAATAACTGTCTATCCGTGTGTACCAAGCACGTGGTGCTTGTTTCAACCCATACAACGCTCTCTTGAGCCTGCACACATGCGACTCGCTGCTGAAGATCTCGAAACCTTCGAGCTGCTCTATGTACACCTCCTCCTCAATGACTCCATTGAGGAACGCAGTCTTCACATCCATCTGATGAATGTGCCACCCCATCTGCGCTGAGAGAGCAAGAATCGTCCGTATGGAAGAATACCTTGCGACAGGTGCAAAGGTCTCCTCATAATCGATCCCCTCTATTTGTGAAAAGCCTCAGGCAACAAATCTTGCCTTGTACTTCTCCACACTCCCGTCAGCTGCCTGCTTCACTTTGTAGATCCATCTCGAACCCACCACTGATTTCCCCTCCAGTCTTGGGACAATCTCCCATGCACTGTTTCTGACAATCGAATCATACTCTTCCACCATGGCATCTACCCATGTGGAATCCTCCACAGCTTCCTCGAAAGAGGATGGCTCAGTCACAACACATTTTCTCACAAGAGCCATGTGTCCAGTGTACCGATCAGGTGATTGTCTCTGTCTGTGTTGTCTTGTAGGTGGTCCTACAACCTTCTCTGCATATTGAGCCAGTCGCTCAGCTTCTGTAGTGCGCTTTCGCCCTTTGATGGTTGGCGCTGCATGAGTGGTCTCTTCCACTCCATGAACTTCCTCTTGTGTCTGATCCACGTCCTGAAGCTCATCCTTAGGAACTAATAGCTCCTCATCTGCATGTAAGTGTGGCTCCCTCTCAAGCGAACAGTTCATGGCTTTCTCCTCCTGAAATTTGATATCCCGTCGCACAATAGTCTTGCGATTGTCTGGAAAATACACACGATAGTTGTGGGGCGTATCAGTGTACCCCAAAAATATCCCAACCTCTGTAGTTGGCTCTAGCTTCTTCCTGGAATCCTTCGTCACATGCATGTAAACGTTAGAACCAAAAATCCTCAAATGAGAAATATCAGGCCTCTTACCAGAATAAGCCTCCTTGGGTGTACTCCTGCCAAGTACCCTGTGAGGACAACGGTTCTGCACATATACTGCAGTATTGCATGCCTCCGCCCACAAGTGAAGGGGTAGGCCCTGATCATGCAACATCACCCGTGCAGCACCCACGATCGTTCTGTTCTTCCGCTCAGCAACCCCGTTCTGTTGTGGGTTATGGGGAGCTATGAGCTCTCTTTGAATCCCTTCTGCGCTGCAGAAGTCCTTGAACTCGCCAGAGATGAATTCACCACCATTGTCGCTCCTAAGAGCCTTCACCTTCTTCCCCAATTCCTTCTCGACCAGTGCTTTGAACTCACAGAACTTTGAGTATGTCTCTCTCTTCTTCTGCATGAAGAAGATCCAGCACTTTCGAGAGAAATCATCAACAAAGATCACATAGTACATGTGCTTTGCTGTCGAAGCTACTGAGAAAGGTCCACACACCTCTGTGTGAATTCTCTCAAGGATCGTCGTGGTGCGACTATCCTTCTCGTGAAAGGTGGCTTTCACTAATTTTCCCAAAGTACACCCCTTGCACTGATCTGACTACACAAGAGTGCCTTTAGGAAGCTTAGTAGTAATCTGCTGCAGTATCTTCAAGGCTCCATGGTGAAGGTGGCCCAATCTCCTATGCCATAGCTCGCCATCATCTCGGCTCACCAATCCTTCTGCCTTGCATGCCATTGCTGCATAGCCATCTACATGCAACTGATAAAGGTTCATGACTCAAACCCCTATCTTCCAGGTTTCTCTAGTTGTCTTACTGCGCAGGAAAGCCTTTCCCTCGCTAAAAACAACATCATATTGTTGGGTTGTGTTATATTCTTTCCACGACTAACCGATGTAGTGAACCGGGGGGTTAGAGGGGGGGCGGATCCCCCCCTTCGTTGCGCCAATTGCGCATTGGGGGGGTCACAGGGGGGGTTTGAGGGGGGCAGGTAGCCCCCCTCTACGGGGTCCGGGGCATCGCCCCGGGAAATTTTTTTTTGGACCTTATATTAGGTTGGGCGAACCTACCTATGGTTTTTGGTCCATGGTTTTGGACGCGATGGTTTTCGGTCCATGGTATTGGATGCTTTGGCATGTATAAATATGTATTGTAACATTGAAAGGAAAATAATGAAAAATCAAGCTGGTAGTCCCGGTTTTGGGATCCAGGGGAAAATCTCTGTGTATATGTGTTTTATGTGTTATGCTCTCGCATTGTTTATTTTTCTGTGATTTAGAATTTGTATGCAGGTAATTTCTGTATGGGGTTAAAACCTACATTTTGTATCGGAGCCGTTTTGGTTTCAAGGGGACGCCTTTGTTGCTGAGGGGTTTCGCTCGGGCCTATGGTAGACCCTGTTTAGTGGGAGATCTGTGAGATTGATTTTTGTGGTGAAAGAAGATGGTGAGCAGCGGAAAGATAGAGATCAAGAAGTTCAATGGTCAGAGTTTTGAGTTGTGGAAACTCAAGATGGAGGATCTGTTGGTGGATAAAGATCAGTGGATCGCGGTAGATCCACGTACTAAACCAACGGGAGTGACCAATGAAGAATGGAAGAAGTTGGATCGGAAGGCAAAGAGCACAATACGATTGTGTGTCTCAGATTTAGTATTGCTGAATGTATCAGGGGAAGCTACGACGAAGGCTTTGTGGGACAAGTTAGGGACTTTGTACCAATCTAAGTCTCTGGTGAATAAACTGTTCCTACGGAAAAAGCTGTATAACCTGAGGATGAAAGATGGAGACTCGGTGACAGAGCATCTGAACGCATTTAATACTGTGGTAAGTCAGTTAGCGTCTATTGATATTAAAATTTCAGATGAAGATAAGTGCATCAGTTTGTTGTGTTCTCTACCAGATTCGTGGGATAGTCTGGTTATTGCAATAGGTAGCAATGCAAATGCTTTGCAGTTTGATGAAATAGTCTCAGCCTTGCTGACGAAGGAGATGAGACGGAAAAATATGGAGAGCCAGAATGGTGATGCCTTGTCTGTACGAGGACGGTCCCAGAATAGAAACAAAAATTAGTCATCGAGTGGGAGATCTAAATCTAGAGGGAGATCTAAATCTCCAAGAAAACCTATAAAGGTGGTGTGCCGGAAATGCGGAAAGGAAGGGCACTTCAAAAGGGGCTGTAAATCTAAAGCTCCTAATAAAGGAAAGGGATCTGATGATGCTCCTTTTGCAGAGGCGAAAACCACCTCAAATGAAGGTGGGGATGTGTACTTGGCTTCTTCAAGTACACATGTAGATCATGAGGCATGTTTGATTGACTCAGGTGCATCCTTTCACTTCACTCCCCATAGAGAGTGGTTCTGCGAGTATGAGAAATACAATGGTGGTGATGTCTTCTTAGGAGATGATAGGAAGGCTAGAATCATTGGCCGCGGAAAAGTAAAGTTGAAGTTGCAAGGTGGAAGGGTTAGAACACTTCCGGTTGTTCTGCATATTCCTGCATTGGCCAGAAATCTGATTTCTGTAAGCAAGTTGGATGATGCAGGTGTAAAAACAGTGTTCGAGAAGGATACCTGCAAGATGGTTCGGGGAGCACTGGTATTGATGCGGGGAGTTCGGACTGGAACTCTGTACAAGTTGCAAGGTAGCACTGTTGTTGATGGGTGAAACAGTTTTGTAGTTCCTGAAAGTGGAGTTGAAAATCTAGTGGTCTCTGGAGAGAAGACCATGCTGTGGCATCAAAGGCTTGGACATATTGGAGAGAAGGGCCTTCGAATACTTCATGGTAAAGGTATGGTAGAAGGTATGAGTAATAGCTCTCTGGTTTTTGATTTCTGTGAAAATTGTGTATATGGGAAGCAGAATCGGGTGAGTTTCCCCTCTGGTGCTAAGAGGAAGAAACAGATATTAGAGCTTGTGCACAGTGATGTGTTTGGACCTGTGAAGGTTCCATCACTGGGTAAGTCTATGTACTATGTATCACTTATAGATGACTTCTCAAGGAATACATGGATATATTTCCTTAAGAAGAAATCTGAAGTCTTTGACAGGTTTAAAGAATTTAAGGCTCTGGTGGAAAATCAGACAGAGAAGAAGATAAAGGTGCTGAGGACAGATAATGGTGGAGAGTTTTGTAGTAAGGAATTCGAAGAATTTTGTAAGAAGTGTGGTATAGCACGGCAGAATACTACTCCATATACACCTCAAAAAAATGGAGTTGCAGAAAGAATGAACAAGACATTGATGGAAAGGGCAAGAAGCATGCTCAGTGGTGCCGGGTTAGGACAGGAATTCTTGGCAGAGGCGGTGGATACTGCATGTTACTTGGTCAACAGGTCACCTTCATCAACGTTGGAGGATAAGACTCCACAAGAAGTATGGACTGGTAAGAAACCCTCTCTTTCACATCTGAGGGTATTTGGATGTGATGCATATGTACATGTTCCAAAGGACAAACGAACCAAGTTGGATAGTAAATCTGAAAAGTGCATCTTTATTGGGTATAAGGATGGTTTAAAGGGTTATAAGCTTTGGAACCCAGTCACACGGAAGGTTGTGTATAGCCAAGATGTGGTGTTCAGAGAGGTAAAAGATGTTATTAAACATGAAGTCCAACCAAAGGAACCTGAGAAGATAGAGTTTGAGCTAAAGGAGGAAGAATCAGACTCTGCAGTAGAGGAGGAATCAGAAGATGAAGAGCCACAAACTCCGGTTGTGAGAAGATTAGTTCGAGAAAGAAGGCAGCCAGAAAGGTATAGTCCTTCTGCTTTCTGTTCAAATTTTGCTTTATCTGTTACTGATGATGATCCCAGAACTGTGAAGGAAGCAGTAGATTCAGAGGATGGAAAACTCTGGAAAGAGGTCATGGCTGATGAAATGGGATCTTTGCACAAAATTGAGGCTTGGGATCTGGTGGAGTTGCCAGCTGGAAGGAAACCCATTGGCAGCAAATGGGTGTTCAAAAAGAAGACAAATGCAGAAGGGAAGGTGGAGAAATACAAAGCTCAGTTGGTAGCAAAAGGTTATTCCCAGGTGCCGGGAATTGATTTTGGTGATATTTTTTCTCCTGTTGCTAAGTTAACTTCTATTAGGTTACTTTTATCTGTTGCTGCTGCTTTTGATTTTGAGGTAGAACAGATGGATGTGAAGACAACATTTCTTCACGGGGATTTGGAAGAGGAAATCTACATGAAGCAACCTGAAGGCTTTGCGGTGAAGGGTAAGAAAGAACTAGTATGCAAGTTAAAGAAGTCTCTGTATGGGTTAAAACAGTCACCAAGGATGTGATATCAGAAATTTGATACATTTATACGGGGACTTGGCTTCACCAGAAGCAAAGCAGATCACTGTGTGTATTTTAAATTAATTGGTGACGATGTTATTTATCTGGTCTTGTATGTGGATGATATGTTGCTGGTTGGAAATGACAAAGAAATTATCCAGGATTTGAAGACCCAATTGTCCTCCAAATTTGACATGAAAGATCTTGGTGTTGCAAACTATATTTTGGGCATGGAAATTAAAAGAGATCGGGAAAAGAGGAAGCTCTGGTTAAACTAGAGGAAGTATGTCGAGACAATACTGCAGAGGTTTAATATGCAGGATAGTAAACCGGTGAAGGTTCCTATTCCTGTAGGTGTGAGGTTATCTGCTGAACAGTGTCCCAAGACACAAGAAGAGGAAGAGGACATGTCCCGTGTTGCCCATGTGAGTGCAGTCGGTAGCCTGATGTATGCAATGGTCTGCACTAGACCAAACATTACACATGCAGTGGGAGTATTGAGCAAGTTTATGTCAAAACCAGTGAAGGAGCACTGGACAACAGTGAAGCGGGTTTTTAGGTATTTGCGTGGCACTAGTGATTATGGTTTGTGCTACCAAGGAAGACCAGGATTGGACAAAGTGTTGGATATTCGTGGCTTTGTTGATGCAGACTGGGCTGGAGATCTGGATCAGAGAAGATCTACAAGTGGGTATGTGTTTAACATATTTGGAGGTGCAGTCAGTTGGATGAGTAAGAAACAATCTGTAGTGGCACTATCAACTACAGAGGTAGAATACATGGCAGCCACTCATGCAAGCAAGGAAGCAGTTTGGTTGTAGAGATTGTGTTCAAGTATGGGGTTAGTACAGGGAGCTATAAGAATAGACTGTGATAGCCAAAGTGCAATTTTCTTGGCAAAGAACCCTGCTTATCATTCAAAGACAAAGCACATTGATGTTCAGTATCACTTTGTGAGGGATATGATAGAAGACAAAAAGGTGTTGCTGGTAAAGGTGGACACTTTGAAGAATACTGCAGATGCATTGACAAAATCTGTGAGCTCTGAGAAGTTCTCTTGGTGTAGAGAAACAATGGGCATTTTAGGGCTGGAAAAATGACTAAGCTCTCCTGTGGCCCCGTGTGGAAAGAAAACAACAAGTGGGAGATTGTTGGGTTGTGTTATATTCTTTCCATGACTAACCCACGTAGTGAACCGAGGGGTTAGAGGGGGGGCGGAGCCCCCCCTTCGTTGCACCGATTGGACAGTGGGGGGGTCACAGGGGGGTTTGAGGGGGGCGGGTAGCCCCCCTCTACGGGGTTCGGGGCAGCGCCTCGGGAAATTTTTTTTTGGACCCTATATTAGGTTGGGCGAACCTACCTATGGTTTTCGGTCCATGGTTTTGGATGCGATGGTTTTCGGTCCATGGTATTGGATGCTTCAGCATGTATGAATATGTATTGTAACATTGAAAGGAAAATAATGAAAAATCAAGCTGGTAGTCCTGGTTTTGGGATCCAGGGGAAAATCTGTGTATCTGTGTTTTATGTGTTATGCTCTCGCATTGTTTATTTTTCTGTGATTTAGAATTCGTATGCAGGTAATTTCTGTACGGGGTTAAAACCTACACATATCCCTTGTCTTCTAACATCGCCACAGAGATAAGATTCTTCTTCAATCCTGGAACATGCATCACTTCCTTCAATACTAAGGGTTTACCAGACTCCCTCTCAAAGGAAATGGTACCGATACCGGTCGCACTATATCTACCATCATCGCCCATCTCGATGTGCACTCCAAGATCTTTCTCCTCCAGATCAGAAAACAAATCTCGATGTCCTGTCATGTGAAAAGACACACCATTGTCCAAGAACCATACCGATCCCATCACACTTGATACCAAGCTTGCGATCAATGAAAAATCCAGCTCAAACTGCGAGGCTAAGGCCTCTCCCGCTGCAGATCCAGCAGCTTGCTAATTTTTCTTCTTCTGCAGACAATTTGTGGCATAATGTCTATGTTGGTGACAGTGAGAGCACTTCACCTTGGACATGTCTTGCTTCTTGCCTTTCGCACAGGAATGAGAAGCTTTCTTGTTCTTCCCCTTCTTTGCTTTGGCAGCCAAAGCGCAATTTTCTTCATCAGGTGCCTTTGATGAAGATCCGTCCCTGGTATTCTGCCTGATCTCCTCCTGCACAAGATCTGACCAAAGTCTCTCCCATCCTGGAAATTTCTCCTGACCATTGACAGAGTCCTGATAGGAATGCCAACTCTTCAGAAGACCAAGAAGAGCTAAGCTCACCAAGTCTTCATCATCGACAGTCACCCCCACACTTCCTAGCTCATCTCGACATTGAGTGAACTTCGTGAGATACTTGGGCATACTGTCTCCTTTCTCACACTTAATGTTTCTGAGTTTATCCTTGAGCGCCAACTTCCTCTAATCGCTCTTGCTTTGGAATAGATCTGTCAATGCTTTCCACATCAAGTATGGAGAAGCCTTTCCATGCAGGCTGGATACAATGTGATCCTTCACGCCCTCCAACAGAATCCTTCGACACTTTGCTGTCTTCTTTTGCCAAACCTAAACGTGAGCAACACCAGTAGGCTTTGGGACCTCAGCCTCTATGAACTCTTTCAGCCCATTGTCATCTAACACTGCCTCCATCCTGTCTTTCTATGCAATATAATTCGAGCTGCCCTCAAGAGCATACTCCAATCGCAATCCGTTGAAAGACATTTCAACTTTGACACCAAGAAAACACTGCTGCAAATTTGAATTCCACCAGCTCAAAACTCAACCGATTCTGATCTAAAATTCGTGAGAACAAAGTATTTCTCGTACAGAGATTGATTGTATGGGCTTTTACCAGATATCTAACCTTCCAAAAGAAGGATGAATCCAGAGGCTACCTGGCCCGATTACAGACTCTGTCTGAAGAAATAAAATGTATTCACTTTCTGAATAATAGATCTAATGGTCAACTCTGCTCTGATACCATGTAGAAATTTTGAATAATATGACACTTATTCACAGAGATTATCTTGATTATACACTATTCGCAGAATGCATGCATAATACATAACCTCCTCTACGTTGATCATCAATTTGCAGAATCAAAACATTCACATGCGCACATTGAAACACATCAATAACAACACATATCAACACAGTATGTAACCGGGGAAAGCATACAACTGAAAACTCCCAACTATCTGTATATTATAATGATAGAGAACATGTAACAATACATAGTACAATACTCCTCACAAGTACTCAGTACTATCTCCACCTGCTACACACAAACTAGCTCAGATCTGAATCAAGTCACAGGTTCAAATCTCCTCCGCTGTCTGCCTGCCTCTACTGCACAATCCAAAGCAAGAATAGGAATGATCCAAGCTCATTTTCCTTGGCTTGTACTGCGCAATCCTCATTGGCAATCTCAATCACTGATTGTGAAAATCTCATGCACAGCTATAGTCACAACTGATAGTAGTCTCCACCTCTAACACCTGTCTCCACTGAACTTTCCATGCACTGAGTTAACTGATGTATTATTTAGTTGCTTTATGAGTTAATAATTAGTGAATTAATTAATAATTAATTCACATCACTCATCACTAGTGTATTCTGCAGTAAGACTAAATACAACTAGTTCAACCAAGTCAAACTGAACACAACTCCATCAACTCCTCAATCAACTCTGCCAAACTCAATCACTTGAGTTCTAACTGAAGTCCATCATGCAATAGCTCAACTGACCCATAAGAAAAGCGTATTTCCTTCTGGCAGTTGCATGTGCCACATCCATAGCTCGAACTGAAGTGCTCCAAGAGGATAAGATAATGTTTATAGTGCAAATATTATTAAGAGCTAATAATATTCGACTGTTCTATTTTTAACCTGACAGTCTAAAAATAGACTCCGCCCATATGTCTAAAAATAGAAGTCCATCTATTTTTACCAACATGACCAATCATCCACAAATAGCATCCTGCAACTCATAGACCATGATCCATATGTCTAAAAATAGACATAGTCTAAAAATAGACTTTGCGCCATAAAATAGCCTGCGGGCCCACTTAGTGAAGGCGACTCCTTTCCACTAAGCTCCATCATCTTGTTGCATTTTCAACAAATTTGGGATGTGCGATGCTCAGGTGTATCATCAACCATTGGATTGAATGGTAAGATCGACGACAGAGATTGAAGCCAATAGGACTTGGGCTTGAGCGGACCCGAGAAGTTTATGGACGTGAGTTTAAGTTTGTTTGAGTTCCAGAGGATGAATGGAAATCGCGTAGCAGCCATTGATCTGAGGAAGTGAAATCGACATTGGAAGATTGAACGGATAAAGGTGAACATCAAAAAACATGCAAAGGCCGTGGATTGGCCAAAAGGTAAGGTTAAGTGTAGTTTATGTTATATTTCTATTATAGGAGAATTATAATAGAAATAAAATGGGATTAATGAATTAAAAGGTTAAGTCAAATTTAACCAAGTCTGGGACCAGTGATATGCAATTTTATTTGCATAATGTGGGTAAAGTCAGCTTAGGTTGGCAGCACTTTAGCTACCAAAGACTAGTCTTTTATCATCTAAGACTAATCTTCTTCTATTAAAAGCTAAAGATTTCAGAATTTTGCAGCTTCACTATGTGTTGTATTGTAACCAAAAAGGGTAATAGGAAGTGGTTTATATAGGGAGAGGAGGATAATAATGAGATCCACTCAAGGGGGGAGAAGGTCTTATCTCCTTGGGAAGGTCCACTTTTAAGGGGGAAAGAACCTTATATGGAGTTCTTGGCCCTTATCCAACCAAACGAACATCCAAAACATCACCACTAGAAGTTTCTAGATGTGAAATTCCATTTCCTTTTATAAAAACTTTCCAGAAGTAGACCAGCACGGGTATTGGGCTAACAGCAGCACCGATCGGCGTGGGTCAATGTGTAAAACTCATATCATTGGTGCGGGTGAGACATTGGGAAAGAGCGCTGATCTTAAAAACTGGGTTTTATGAAGGATTCTCTAGAAATGTTTTGAAGGGAGTGGAGACTACTTTATTCAAACTTCAAGGGATGCGATAGCATAGGTTTCATGGTGAAAGTATAACACAGTAGTCACTGCGAGGGTTCTCCGAGACCAGGAACGGGGAATGACATGAGAGTGAAAAATTACTTTGTAACATGCATGTTGATGTGCAACTGTAAACAAGTTCATCAAGATACCTAAGACCTTGTCTACCATCGAATTCTTGTTGCAATCAAGCTCTTCTTAGATTCTTACAATATCACTTCTCCTTATAATACCCTTGATTTTTAAAGAATCCGTTGATCCAAATTTGATAATAGGGTTTGAAGGATGGCCCCTTAGGTAATTGTAGAAGGAATGGTGGGGATTCATTCATGCTGACCAGGAAATAATGGTCATCCTCATAATAATTCAAGTTAGAAAGATTATTTTTAGTAGAAACCCAAAATTATGTTCAAAACATGGATTCACATGTGTTTATGTATAGTAATCCAATCAATCCCAAAACATATATATGAATGCATGCATGTGCATGTGTACCTGTGTATAGTAATCCAATCAATCCCAAAACATAATTTAACTCTAAGTATAAAAATAAAGTAAGAGAGTAATGGTAGATATGTACCTTGGGAAAAATTATAATAAGCAAGGGAAAACATAATGGAAAGAAGGCTAAAATGAACAAAGAATTACACAAAAATGAAGTGTTTTTGAAGAAAACAATGTGAAAATGGATGTTAATCATCTCCCCCTAGTTTGTTTGGTTACATGTTTCCATGCAACCCAACAAGTCTTATTCTGAACTCATACATGTAATCCCCCCTAGTCAAAATCTGGGTGTCCATAATCTTCTTGGCTGTAATAAACCATGGCTCTATCTAATTGTATCCACTCTTTCTTTCTCTTCATTCCAAGTCACATGTGCCTTGTAAAGTCAACTTGGGAACCATATAATGGGATAATGGAAATGTAATACCATCGATTTTGGGTCATGTTTTAATAAGGAGTTGGTGTAGAACTCTGCCCTATTGAAGTCCATATTGAAATATGGGTATCCAATTGTTAGACATATGTTGTCATTGATGGTAAAGGTGATGAAGATAAAATCAAAGGACAAGTGGATGAAGGGAAAATTTGAAGATGATTGCAAGAAGAATGAAGATCAACACTTTAGAAGGTGCAGAAAATTTGAAGACACTTCTAATATAGAAGAACACCTCAAAATGCAGTTGAAACTCACTTAGATGGAAATATATCTGAAACATATTTCCACTGGTATGTGGAAGATAAAAAATGACCTCATGGATTGAAAGTTACGGCTAGTCAAAGGTTAAAAATCATAAAGTAAAGGTTGCAACTAATATGGCATGGAAACCTTAGATGGAGTTCGTTTTGACATTCAACCAAAGTTGGAGGAGCAGTTGGTGGAAGGACTGGCGGAGACTGGCTATTAAACAACGAGCATATTTGGTGGCAGATTTGGCGCCATGTATCTCCACTGATCCATTAGTGAAATTGCGGAGGGCCTAGCGTGCTTGACCAATAATGATAGGGGGATCCTCTATGGATGATAATGACTATAAAACCAATCATTGGATTGATGGTGGAGATTAATAGCAGAACCCCACTCTTTACCACCTAACTGCTAAGGGGCGGGGGTTTGAAAAACCAAAAATGGTTTTTAGTGACCATGACTATAACATGAACATGATCATGTCATGTGATCACAAATGTGGCTAACCGACAGGTGATAGGGGGCCCAACAGATGATGTGGCACATGAAAGATAAACATAGGATCAAAAAATAGGTGACAAGGGCCCGACAGCGAGACAAAAGAAAATAAGTGGTAGGCGATGGCGACCCAATGATGACATAGTGAGGAGATGTGGACA
Organism: Pinus tabuliformis; assembly: GCA_031772625.1. Taxonomy (NCBI): domain Eukaryota; kingdom Viridiplantae; phylum Streptophyta; class Pinopsida; order Pinales; family Pinaceae; genus Pinus; species Pinus tabuliformis. Next base: position 59,289,220 of record CM062804.1, on the reverse strand, counting down.
CGTGGCATACATTTTTGTACTTTTCGGGTGCCCAAGTGGGCCATTCTTGGGTGACATGTGGACCACTCACTAGAGGACAATACACACATGTGATGTGAGCATGACATCATGCAAACAAACACAAGTCAACAATTTAATAAACGCTCATGGTTTTAAGTCCAAGGTCATGACCCTTGAATGTATGGACTAAGGGGCCAATGTACTGGCACTTGGGCAAAAATTTTGCGGAAAAGAACACTTTGGCAAATATTTGGCAGTTTTCCAAATCTAGTGATGCATTTGGCACAACTAAATGGAACTTGGTGAAGTTGGAAGAAAATGATATAATCAACATAATATTTGGCATTTTTCCATATTTAGTAGAAAACTAAAGTTGGAAACTTATAGTTAAAACCTAAAAACTCATAGATTTATTGAAATAAGTAGATTAACTCAGAGATTGAGTTCAGAACAACATGCATAGATAGAATTTGAGTTGCACACATGCAAAACTCATGTTTAAACATGTTAAACATCAAGACAACAAGAGAACACTTGAAGAAATTATGACAAGAGGTGAACTTAGCTAAAGTTATAAATGGAAAATTAAGAAGTTTAACTCAATTTGACTCAGTGATTCATATTAGAACAATAGATCAATGAGCACATTGAGAAGACCAATTAAAAAATGTTTCATGCAAGAAGGGAAAAGTTTGATACTTGGAGTTAAATAAAAGGAAAATAAGCCAAATTTAACAAGTAAAACTCTTTATGATAAAAATTGATTGAGCAAGATTAGTGTGAATTAAGAAGTGTGAAGTGTATTATGCGAATTGGGATGGATTGATGTTGCAAGTGTGGATGGTGGATTTACCAGTAATTAGAGATTATTGAAGGTGGTTTTGGTGAGTGTTTGATGTGAAGAAAGAATTAATTGTTTATGTAAGGTTTTGGCCTTCTTTATTTGAGTACGAAAATTGTATGAAACATGAATCATTGAGGTCAAGCAAGTTGTAGCTTGCAGATCAGGGGTTGTATATCCTTCCAGTAGTCATTGGTAAATGTTCAGGGGTTGAAGCTCCTTTTAGTAGAAGCAGATAAATTAGGGGCTGTAGCTCTTTTGAGTGGTAGTTGATTAATTGTGGAGTATTTTCTTCCTACTTGTTGTAGCCAGAGAACTTTATAATAGCAAGTGGTAGCTTTCCTTGTGAAGATATTGAAGAAATAATTTGAAGAATGCATATGATTTGTGCTAGTTATGTTGATTCTTTCCATGCTCATCTAAATTAATTGTTGAAGTATTTCTTGGTGTCCTAATATCATTGCAAGTGAAATATATATATATATATATCATTCCTACAATACTGATTCAGCCCCCCAGGTATTGTCATGGTTTCTAACTATTGGTATCAACAAACCATGTTACTTTAGATCAGTTTAGCAACTGGAAGTAAGATCAAGGACCATGGAAAACCAGGAAGGATGATTTACCAATAAGGCACCCATGTTCAATGGAACAAACTATGTGTTTTGGAAATCAAGGATGAAGATATTGCAAAGTACTTTTTAGGAGTTGATAAGGCTATGAACACTATAAGAGGCCTTGATGATAAACTAGAAGAACTTGTAGCAGTTCAAAAGGTGTTGAGATCTCTCCATAAAATATTTAATCCCAAGGTTTCAACCATTGAGGAGATAAAAATATGAATACTCTCACTCTGGATCAATTACTTGGAACCCTTACTGCTTATGAGATGATAATTTCCAATGGAAAATCTACAAGAATGGAGTAAGAATTCAAAGCAGATAAGAAGCCCAAGAAAGAACATGATGATTCATGTTGTGAATTAGATGGAGAGGAAGCCAAGTTTGTGAGGAAGCTTAAGGGAGGATCGAGTAAATATAAATATAAGCTACCTTTTAAGTGCTTTAATTGTGGAAAAGTTGGTCATATGCTTCCAAGTGTCTTGAAAAGAAAAAAAGGGATTATCATCCTAAAGAAAAATTCAAGAAAGTGCAAAAGGAAAGAAATAAGGCTAAGAAGAGAAGTCTCTACACCCAACATGCCAACTCATCTAAAAGTGAAGGAATCCAATTCTCAAATGAGGACATAGATGATGAAGGTCCAAATCAAATAATTCATGCAAATGGCCATAGGCAATGTGGCAGTTGAAGCCATCAATTTTGATGGAGAAGAGGCTAAGGTTGATTTAGAAGGATCGATAGTCAATGCACATGAATAGATTGAAAGGATGAGAAAGAAAAATAAAACCCATAAAGATTTGATGATCATATATAAAGTTGAATCTAATGAACCTATGCTCCTGAAAATTGAAGAAGGTAAGAATATTCATGAGACTTTAAACCAACAACTGAGTAAGAATCAAGCTTGTGAAAATCTAGAGGGTGAAATTATTCTACTAAGAAAAGAGATAGAGAAGTAAAAAACCAAAATGAGCTTCAATCAGAAGTTTGGAAAGGGGACTGATAACCTGAATTAGATTTTGCAAGCACAAAGAGTCTCCACAAATTGAACTAATCTTGGATATAAGGTCGAAACAAGTTCAACAACAAAATTAAAGGGAAAGAAACCAATTTATTTTATGCAAACAACCATAAATGGTGACAAAGTAGCAACCAATAATGAGTCAATGCAATAGCAAAGAGACAAAAGCAACACATAATCCAATAACCAGATAGAGAATAATCAATGACAAAAAAATTAGAAGGAGGAATTTCCCTTAGAAAAAGACAAATAGAGATGGAGAAGAAAATAAAAATGCAAAGAGAAACTCAACATATGATCATGAGTCAATTTTCTCCCAGGTGTGCAGATATGTTTCCAGGCTATTGTTTTACATGCACCAATTATGGACATAAAGCAACAAATTGTAGAGTGAATCTATCATATAAACAATGAAGGTTGAGAAGGAGAAGTTATTAGTCAAACAAATAGACGATGGGAAAATCTAGGTACAAAAATCCTTTCACTCCTATAAATAATTTGATTCAATTCTATAACTGTCATAATTTTTTCCATAAAGCAGTTGATTTTAGATTAAAGAATACAGAGACTAAACCAATTATTGAGAAAATAAGCCAGGAGCCCAAAGTCTAGAAGGAAAAGGAAAACACATAACAATGTAATATTTATTGATATGCTCAATATGAAGGTAATCATTGTTATGTTGGTAGTTGTTGTTCTAGGCTCGTGCCAAGAGAAAAAAATAAGTTTTTGACATGAAATCTAGTTGATAAAGGTAATGTGACCTTTGGCAATAATTCACTAGGAAATATTATTGGAAAATGACTTGTTAGTTTGTCAAATAGCAAAGGTAAATCCAATAATGTTTTATTCGTTGATGGGATGAAGCAAAATCTACTAAGTGTGTCTCAAATATGTGACCAAGGATATGATGTCCTTTTCAAGGTTAAAAATTATCAAATCAAGTCTGCAAGCACTGGTGAAGTTGTGAGAACAGAAAACAATGTCTATGTACTAAAAATGAAGACAAAGAGGTGTTTCTCATCAAATATTGTTGAGAGATGGTTGTGGTTTAGGAGACTTGGACATCTGAATTTTGATCAGATAGTCAGATTGGGAAAAAATAATGGAGTCAAAGATCTGCCAAAGATTTCAAGGCCGAAGAATACTATTTGCAAATCTTACCAGCTGGGAAAGTAAGTTTGAGTACCATTAAAGTCCAAGGAAATTTCATCGTCCAAGCCATTACAACTAGTTCATATGGACTTATGTGGACCCTCAAGAATACAATCACCCACATGTAAACTGCTTATCATTGATGATATCAACAAAATGATGTAATTTGCATTCCTTAGAGAAACTTCAAAAGTTTTTGAGATGTTTAAAGACTTTAAATCCATGGTTGAAAATGAAATTTACTGTAAAATCAAGATCATAAGGTTTGATAATGGAGGTGAGTTTACTTCAAAATAATTTGATGATTTTTTAAAGCAATATGACATCAAAAGGTAGTTTACTATAGTAGAATGGTGTAGCAGAGAGAGCCAATATATGTATTTCACATCTAGCTAGAGCTATGATGGATGAAAGAAATTTTGAACGAATATTTTGGGCTAAATCCATTCACATAGCAGTGGTGATACTTAAGAAGGCTCATTTCAAACCAAATAATGATAAGACTCCATATGAGATTTGGTATGGCAAACCTACAACAGTCAAGCATTTTAGAGTTTTTGGAAGTAAGTCCTACATCAAAGGAACAATGAAAAGTTTGGTAAGTTTGACGCAAGGGCTGATGAAGGTATTTTTCTTGGATATTCTCATAATAGCGAAGGTTATATATGTTATAATATGAATTCTAAGAGGATTATTAAATGTATTAATGTCAAAGTGGATGAGTATATTGAATATAAAGACAATCAACCAATAAATAAGAGCTCTAATGAACCAGTTGACATTGATGATAAGGATGAAGAGCCACTTTCAAATGAAGATATTGAAGAACCCCTCATTCCGCAAACAAAATATCCTTCAAGGTATGTGCAAAAACACCACCCAATTGATCAAAATGTTGGTGATTTAAACACACGTGTGCATACAAAAAGGAAGTTGTTGAATCCCCCCACATAAGCACATGTAGCTCTATTATCCATGGAGGAACCAAAGGATGTTGTGCAGGCTAGCCAGGTTTTGATGGTCCTAGATACCGCCAACATACAGGGGGTCTTCCTGATGTGAATTCCCAATTAGACCTCACACCATTTGGAGTAGGAGCCCCATCCAGAGTATCGCCCTGACCAATATAAAGGTCCATCATGGTTTCAATGGATAACATAAGATATTATATATGTAAATCTTGAATAAGCAAGTAAGTTGACATTGTGAAACACCAGTTGCAGTGTGTAAAAGGATACCTTCACAAGTGGGAGACAAAATGTGAGCCTCTATAAGTAAGTAATAGTACTAACCTAAGAGAGACACACAAGAGCATAAAAATATTCATTAGCGAAATAGTTCACATAATTATTGTAAAGAAAATATAACACAAATTCAACAATATAAGTTCCAAATCCACCAAAATAGTTCAATTTCTCTTGTACATATGAACAAAACATATACTGTAATATCCCTAGTCCTAAAACATTTGCGATACATGCATGAATATGTGTTAGATCATTGAATTCAATTATGAGGTGAAAGATCCAAGTACACAATTACAATGATGAGACAATAGTTCCAATAATGGAACATTAAGTCACTTTTTACTTCTCCAAAGAATAGTTTTCTCTCCTATGCCAAGTAGAGAAGACAAGACTAGCTCTCCAAGGCTTAAGCCTCCAAAAGCGCCTTACTTGAGTTAAGAACGATTATTTTTATAATAAGAGAAATGAAATTTCATATCCTCATGACTCTTGGACTTATAATGACCTTTGGAATTATTTATATGACTTTTGGACTTCTCCTAAAGACATTTTGTCCATATATGGCTAAGTGACTTTTCATATTCCACGTGACTCTTAGACTTCCACACATTACATTTTATCCTTTTCTCTGAATATACACCATTACATTCCACACGATGGTTTGGCATGGAACATGGACACATATTGACTATTATGATGACACTAGTAAAAATTACAACTTGACAATGATGACATGAACTTCATGATGAGGTGGAAATGCCAAGTTGTCTTTCTTGCTACTTCATCTTTCATTCTCGATGATAGATCTGATTTATGCTTTATCTTCATGAAATATCCACTTTTTTTCTCATCTTCACCCTTCAAAGGGTCTTTGATCATAGAAGAATCTTTCAAGTCATCATACAATGTCTTCTTTCCATATAGGTCCATGATCTGCTTCATGTCTTCATGATAACTCTCTTAGTGCTTTTTATGTGTAGGTGGTTCTTCATGCTTTCTCGTTGCTATCTAATCTTGATTATAACCTTGTCATGCTTGGAAGGAATTCCTACCAATGCAAATCACTCATGATGGGGCAAGATCAGTCTTAAAAACACCTATTCTATCACTTCCTAGCTCATGGAGTGATCTTCTTACAATAGGCCAGTGAGATGGTTAGAAGAAGAAGGCTTGATTAAGACTTGATTAAGAGGGTGCAGTCAAAATTATTAGTGGCTTAGAGGGGCTCCACTATACATTTTTACTACACCAAGCACTATGATGAATATCTCTCCTTGGTCCAACGCAGTGGGGGAAGCTGAAGGGACAAAGTTGAAATCTTCATACTTCAAGGTTAAGCCATGCACTTCAAAGAAAAGAGAGGAAATCCTAAAAGCGCAGTTTGACCCATAAAGGGTGAGGGGAGGCATCCTTCAACCTTCCCTATTGTTCCTTGTGCTCAAAGGAAAGGTCAAAGGAAGGCTTAGGGCGCATGAGTGCATTAGGGAGGAGAGAAGGTGAAAGGTTCAACCTTCCAGACTGTGTTATGCTCTCCAAGGAAAAGGAGACTTCAAGTAGGGTGCAATTTGATTGGTCAAAGGTGGGGAGGAGGATCACTTCAGCCTTCTTGTTGACGGTGCTGGACCCACCAACATGTAAGGGGATCTCTCGGGTAATAAGTCCTAATTAGACCTCAGACCGCTTGGTGTAGGAGTCCTACCAGTGAGTCATACAGTATTGCATTGACCACGGTTGCACTCAGAGGTAAGTAAGATGTCCTTGTTGGTAGAAAGGGTGTGACATGCGCAGCAAGCCAAGGAAGGTGCATGACGGGTTCTAACACACAGAAAGGGGAATGAGTGAGCCCCTTAGAAACCTGTGGGAACATGCAGCTTGAAAGGGAAAACACGAGCAAAGATACATCACAAGCTGGAAGGCAGGGAAACCAACGATCCAAAGTGATGGTTAAACCAACAACACATCTCAATATGATTCATACATACATATATATAAAGAGTCCATACATACATGCATAAGCAAACAAATACATACATCATTAGAGTAACCAAGACGACTGAAATACAATAACAACATATGCATGAAATGTGCTGGCTCTGTTATATTAAGAGTGAAATATCCAATCATACAATACAACCATGACCAACCACTAGTTCTGACAATGGAGCGTTACATTCATTGCCTCCTGCTCCTCCAAAGAGATGTACTAGATCTACACTATGGAGAATCCAAGGCTCATTACAATACACTCCAAGCTTTCTCTAAGATACACCTATAGGAAGCTTGGCTCCCAAAAGCCTATACAATGACTTATGAGGTTATATAAATAGGAAAGGGTGGGGTGACCCTTGACATTCCCCTTTGTGACCCTTCACCTACCCTCATGACTCTTCAACTACTACATGACTGTTACATTCGACTATCAACACTTGGTCTTCCACTTTTACAAGATGTTACATTACAATCTACACATGTACCCATGTGGGACAAAATAGGCTTGAGTAAGCCATGCAAGACATCACCAAGACTTAGACAGCCATGGGAAGACCAAATCTTCGACATTCTCATGATGATCGACGGTGGCGAACCGATGCCAAGCTTGGTAGTCCCTGATGGTGTCTGTGTACTCTGTGGTGATATCGTTTTGGAAGCGAACTCTTGCCTCCGTTGCATTCGGGTACACTGCTTTGGCTCCTTTGTCCAATGCATCTAATAACATGCACATCATAGTATTGAGTGCAGTTGGACCAACAACATACTGATGCATAGTGTCTGCACTGATCTACAAGTCTATGTTGGTGGCTATGCGCATCAATTTGTTGAAGTACATGTCCAACTCTAGTTAGACTAGGTTCTTTTCATTCGCCTCGGTGAGTGTGCCACTGTGTGGGATCACATGTGTGTGAACAATGACATCCATTCTTCTGAACACCCTTTCATGTGATGGACAACACTGCTCACTCTGTCTACTTTGTTTCAACTGCTGGGATGGGTCTATAACTTGTATGGGTGTAGTTTCATCAGTCCGTGCATGTTGTGCCTCTTGTTGTACATGTTCTTGCCACGCTTCCTCTCTCATCTGTGCAACTCCTTTTCTTCCATGACTTGCCACTTGAGCCCCTGCAACTCATTCTCTATTTCTCTCTCTTCCTTGGCGCAATCCTCTTGTCACATTGTCACCTATGAGTCCCAATCTCCAAAGCTACTTTCATCACAAGTGAATATGCTTTGAACTTGCAGCTTTTCTCTGCCCCTATGCTGTCAACAATCTTCCTCCTGCCATGGTCATGCTCATGTGTGCTACCCTCTACTTCTACTGATGTTGCTGCTCTTTGTGATGCCGCTTCCATTTCATCTTGATATCCTTGTCTACGATCAGCTTGGTGTCTTCATATATAGGAAAACTCATAGACACTTGCTCAACTGCATCTCTAGTTGCGCTATCAATGATATCCTTTGACCCTGCTCTCTAGAAGCCATTCTACCTGTATTGCTGAGAGGCAGAAGAAAACCTGTGATACCTTGAGACATAGAAACAATAATGGAAAGAAATCTGTCAGTTGAAAATAAAAAAAAAATTGAGCACTGACATGCAACATACCTGTTTGACTTATTGTGAAGATTGCGCAATTTTCACCAGGTGGCTGGGAGACTAACTGCCAAAACTACACAAGGCACAGTCTGGTTTGTCAGGAGTATGATTGACTGTTGGAAACGTGCAATGCATAGTTCAACCTAGCCTGCTAAGGACTGAAACTGTACAATGCGTAATTTCAGTCAGTAGTGACATGCAAACTAGCAAACTGCATTGCGCAGTGTTTGGAGCCAACAAGGCACTGCCTCCCAGAATTGCACAATACAAGCCTGAAGTTTAGTGTTGGGCTATATTTGTGCAATTTCTGGAGGGAATATAGAGCCTTCACTTCCAGAAATGTACATTTGATAGCCGAGCAAGGTAGGGTCTGGGCCAAGGCAGCCCGTCGACAGGCGACTTGAAACATGAGAAGTCTCAATGCATGGCGAAGCTGAGTGAATAGAAGAGTGAATGATCATGCATGCAAACAGTGAGTGTGAGATTCAAAAAATGGGAAAGCACACATGTATGTGAAGCAAGTCACCGTGACGACGATCGTTAGTGCAGAAACAATGTCATGCATGCAACAATAGTGAGATGCAAAGAAAAATTGAAACAATGCTTCTACAAGCTAACATGCATCAAAATGACAATAAGCGTTCATTGAAATCAAGTAGACAACACTTACACAAAGTGAAATACAAAAAGTGCCAGAAATGCAACACATGACATGAAAAGTAGAATTACCCCAAAAACACTGAGCCAATTGTGCCGAAGACTCCTAGATGTGATGTGGGATGCCAGAGCTCCAAGACCGATGTGAGGAATGACCTCTTCAATGTCGAATAGATGAGTTTTGATAAGACTGATGTTCTGACATGTATTCCACAAATCTAGGAAAAAGCGACACTTGGCGGGAGGTTTCTAAAATGGCTTTTGCATGTAACCTCTAGTTGCTAAAAATGGATCCCTAAAATCTAGGGATGCTCTTTGCTTTTTTATTTTTGGGAAAAGAAGCCCATGCATGCAAATCATGATTGCTCCGTCCTAGAGGGAACCGGTCGACCTGACAGCATATGTAGCAGTCTACAAGCCTGGGGATGAAATTTGTGCAATTTATGGGCTAAGAAAGACTAGTTGTCCCTCTTGAACTACACAATTTTTGGATTGAAGCCCTGGCTGTTAGTGAGAACTGCGCAATTCCTGAGCTGAAGCCTGGTGTCAGGCTGCACTGTGCAATTTTCCAAGGGAAAGATGCCTGGCTAAACTTTGCAATTCTGGAGCCCAGCAGGATTGCATAATTTTTGGAGGGAAGGCTGGTCCCTCTCCATAATTGCCCAATTTTCAGGGGGACATCTCAGCCAGAAAATTGTCTAAGTCTGGAATGATAGCCTGTAGGTGGGAGAAAAACAAGCTGACATGCATAGAATGGCAGACCACTGAAACTTAGCTGAAGCCTATGTACTTGATAGTGCAAGACATGATGCTAAGGATGGTTGGTAGGGAGGCTCCAAAACAAAGCTAAGGAAAAATTTTGGAGGGTGGTTGTAGCCACTACAACACTTGGCTACACACTGGTCGAAATCCATCTCTCTGAATTGACCTTGTTTCATGAAAAGCAAGTCTAACTCCTCCGGAAGTATTGTTCAGTTCTCTGATCATCTTGACTCCCACACTAGATTGATTGTAAGATGTGGCATCTGCCATGCTCTTGGTCGGTCAGCACACATTCCAAGCCAAGTCAACATAATTTTTTCGATTGGGATGAGGGGTATATTAGTGCACAAGAAATGTGATAGTCAGAGTTTAAGTTTCATCTTTCCTTTTGCTCTGCTGCCAGCAGGTCTGGACAGTACCCCGATGGAGTTATGTAAGAACACAAGCATCACTCTGCTGCCAGTGAGCCTAGTGAGTACTACGACGGACTTACTTGCATCACCTCTCTATGCAGGAAGCCTTTCTCTTCGTTTGCCTTATTCATTTTTCATTTTTTCAACATTTTTTATATTTTCATTTTTTTCATTTTTTTTTTTTTTTTCAAAAACTGTGCATAGCACTTATTCATTTCAAAGGTGGAAGAGGGATCCCGACTTATTGAGAGCATAAGAGGTTGTTCCTTCAAAGAAGTATTTTGTATATGCCTTTGACATACTTGTTAAGTTTCCCCCCTCACCCTATTCTACTTTACTGAGATGACAAGGGTTAACCCAAAAACAATCGACTAGAGCATGTGATACTAGTTAGCACGCAAGCATTGTGTTTTCATCAAGGTTCACTTCAAATGGAATGTATTTTCCATTGGTGTATCATGGACTGAAGACAACAATTTCTTCATACAAAGACAGGACAACAAATAACCAAGTGTTGATAACTGCACAGGTCCTCTTGTACTTTACCTTGCTTGTTTCAAGATTCACACGCGGTTCATGCGAAACTAACCTACAGACGTAAACAAGCAAACAAACAACAAAACAAATGAAGAGAAAAAGAAAAATGCGAAAGAAAAGCACTTAAGCAAACAAGAAAGCAAGAAAACAAACACACAAAGTAAGAAGAAAACATGTATGCAAGAAAACAAGACAATAAGCAAACACTACTCATACTCCTACACTAACGGTGCATGGGTCTGCTCACGTAAAGTGATACTTCCAATGCAACCACCAATGAATTGTTCGACCCATGTTGGTGAAGGCCTGGTTCATGAATAACACAATTACGCAAATCAACAAACATGGAAGATATAATGATGAAGGAAAACACACTCTGGGTTTGAATGCGTCCACAAAAAACAAATGAGTGAAAGTGCATGACATGCACTCTATGGACTTGCCATGGTGTTGTGCTACACTGCGTGAAGATGTTGAGAATACACATTCTCTCGAATGTGACATGCAAGAAAATGTGAGAAAGGTAGACCACTTACGTTGCACAAGTGTGCTTGTTGTGTAAGATTCCTCGAATGCAAGAGCGATGAGATCATGTGATTCGAGTGGAGGAAGCGAAATCTAGGTGTTTGGTTGATCTTCAATGCAAAGAAGAGAGTTATGAGGAGCCTTTCATGTTTCAACAATTTCCTGATCAGAAGTGAAACAAACCTCAGGACAATGAGGGCCTGACATAACCATTAGCTCAGGCTGAAGTGCCTCGACAACCTGCGGGGTTTCGACTTCGTCGATAGGTAGATCATCGGAGACCAGTGGCCTAGACATATTAATAGTGAGTGAATCAAAAACATGATAGAATGAAGGAGTATAGAGATCACGACATCCATGATTAGAAAATTCAAGATATTTGTCGACATCCTCATGATTTGATGAATCATGCAGAGGGGTAGATGAAAAACAAGGATGTTTACCCTCCGTTTTTTTAGAAATGACAGATGATAGATTGGACAGATTTTCAGAGGAATATTTTTCCTCTCCCCAATGTAATGGCAGACTAACATCTAATGTGTCCTGTGAACGATCAGAAGTAGAAACATCCTGAAATGAGTTTTCATAGGGGAAATCAACAATGGCATAATCACAAGATATGTCAGGATAGAGCAGATGGGGCGCGAGTGGAAGTGAGTCATCCTTCACCATTGGTTTTTCTTAGATTCCCACACAAACTCATCATGAATGATAGCACGGGTTGGATGTACAACACCTACTTTGTCAACAACTTGATCCTCGTTCACAACACGTGTGGAGTCTAGAATGGAATAACACAAGACAATACAATTCAGAGGATTAACAAAACTCATGGACGAAGGTTGAGGGAACGAATCCATGTGACAGCTAGCAGGATTGCAAGCCAAATCTGCGAAGGTATCAAGAGAAGGTGGGGTAGGAGGATGTGACAGTTCAACAGATGTGTGCACACATTCTCCCATCTCACTCTGCAGTAGTGGAGCTGTTCGATGAGGTGAAGGCAGACAATCACTTGTGACAACAACTGTGTCTGCCTATGATTGCACAACTCCATCACTGAAGTATGCTAAGTAGGATTTGAGTGATTTCAAGAATTGCAGATTTTCAGATATGTAAAGAAGATACTCAAATATTCCATCAAGAAATTCCCAATCAATTTCATCTTTAGGAAATTAGTATGCAAGATTACAAAAGCATGCGTGAAACTGTTCAATAGATTCATCGAGTGCTTTTCATCATTTTTATAATTTCTTTGTTGAGTGCTTTATAGTAAAAATGATTGAAAGAACGGTTTATCTCTATGACTAGATGAGAAATAGAATGAATAAATTTTTCGGGTAGCGTGGCACACCAATGCATTGGGTTCCCTCAAAGCATGCAGGTGAACAACGCGTAGGTAAGGTAATCTTCAAATATTTCATGTCTTTCATAGGAACCTACAACACTGACCACATGCCTAACCAAGGCTACATGCCCTCCATCATCGTATGTTCTATGTGACAAGTTATCCCAGAGCTCTTCTGAGACTTTGAAGTCTTTTCCATAAGACATACACTCCGGAAGAGAAACTCTATAGTTAGTCATGATAAGTATCCAGAAATTCAAAACAGATGTGAGGACTCAGCTTGTCATCTGGCCCTCCTAGTGCCAAAATTTTGATAGTGGTATACCTAACAACATGTTAGGGGATCTCCCTAGTAAGAAGTCCCAACTAGACCTCAAACTGTTTGGTGTAGGAGTCCTAACAGTGGGTCATACAGTATCCTTGACCGCGGTTGCGTGTAGAGGTAAGTAAGATGTCCTTGTTGCTAGCAAGGGTGTGACATGTGCATCAAGCCAAGGAAGGTGCATGAAGGGTTCTAACACATGGAAAGGGGAATGAGTGCACCCCTTAGAAAACTGTGGGAACATGCTGCTTGAAAGGGAACACACGATCAAAGATAGATCACAAGATGGAAGGTAAGGAAACCAATGATCCAAAGTGATGGTTAAACCAAAAGCACATCTCAATAAGATTCATACATACATATATAGAAAGAGTCCATACATACATGCGTAAGCAAACAACTACATACATCATTAGAGTAACCAAGACAATTGAAATACAATAACAACATTTGCATGAAATGTTTTGGCGTTGTTATATTAAGAGTGAAAGATCCAATCATACAATACAACCATAACCAACCACTAGTTCTGACAGAGGAATGTTACAGTCACTGTTGCCTGCTCCTCCAAAGAGATGTACTAGCTCTGCATTGTGGAGAAGCCAAGGCTCGTTACAATACACTCCAAGCTTTCTCTAAGATACACCTATAGGAAGCTTGGCTCCCAAAAGCCTATACAATGAGTTATAAGGTTTTATAAATAGCAAAGGGTGGGGTGACCCTTGACATTCCCTTTTGTGACTCTTCACATATCCTCATGACTCTTCAACTACTACATGACTGTTACCATCGGCTATCAACACTCGGTCTTTCACTTTTACAAGATGTTACATAAAAATCTACACACGTACCCATGTGAGACAACATAGGCTTGAGTAAGCCATGCGAGACATCACTAAGACTCGGACAGTTGTGGGAAGACCAAATCTTTGACATCCTTGCGATGATCGATGGTGGTGAACCGATGCCAAGCTTGGTAGTCCGTGACAGTGTCCGTGTACTCTGTGGTGAGATCCTTCTTGAAGCAAACTCTTGCCTCTGTTGAATTCAGGTACACTGATTTGGATCATCTGTCCAACTCGTCTGATAGCATGCACATCATAATGTTGAGTGCTACCGGACCAATAACATACTGATGCATAGTGTCTACGTTGATCTCCAAGTATGTGATGGTGGCTATACGCATCAACTCGTTGAAGTACATGTCCAGTTCCAGTCGAACTTGGTTATTTGTCTTTGCCTTGATGAGTGTGCCAATGTGTGGGATCACATGCGTGTGCACAATGACATCCATGCTCCTGAACACCCTTGCATGCGATCAACAACATTGCTCACCTTGTCTACTCTATGCTAGCTGCTAGGATGGGTCTATAACCTGTATGGGTGCAGTTTCATCAGTCTGTGCATTTTGCGCCTCTTGCTGTACATGTTCGTGTTGCACTTCCTTCTCTTGTCTGTGCAGCTTTTGTTCTTCCTTGAGTTACCACTTCAGCTCCTGCAACTCCTTCTCTGTTTCTCTCCCTGTCTTTGTGTGATCCTCTTGTCATGTTGTCACCTCTGAGTCTCAATGTCCAAAGCTTCTTTCATCACAAGTGAATCTACTTTGAACTTGTAGCTTTGCTCTGCCTCTACGCTTTCGACAACCTTCCTCATGCCTTGGTCATGATCAGGCGTGCTACCCTCTACTGCTGTTGATGGTGCTACTATCTGTGATGTTGCTTCCATTTGATCTTGATATACTTGTCTATGAGCATCTTGGTGTCTTCATAGATAGGCAAGCTCATAGACACTCACTCAACTGCATCTCCAGTTGTGCTCTCAATGATGTCCTTTGACCATGCTCTCTGGGAGGCCATTCTACCTGTACTATTGAGAGGCAGAAGAAAATATGTGATACCTTGAGACATAGAAAAATTCATGGAAATAAATCTATCAGTTGAAAACCAAAACAAATTCGAGGATTGACATGCAACATACCTGTGTGACTGACTGTGAATATCGCGCAAGTTTCACTGGGTAGCTGGGAGACTGACTGCCAAAACTGCGCAAGGCATAGTGTTAATGTTGGGTGTGGGATCCCCCCAAGGGCGTAGAGCGCAAAGCTGTAATAGATTCATAGGGTTGTCCGCCCTTTCTTTTGTAAATGTAGTGTCAGTTTGAGAAATCTACCTATGGTCTGCGGACCATGGGATTGTATAAATACAGTGAGGCTCTAAGTGTAAAAGATATTAAATAGTCTATGAACCTAAGAAATCGATGATGTAGTAAGTCGAAGTGTAGAGCGGTGTCTTTGGGTCATAGAGTAGGAGAAGGCTCTACAGCTGAGTGCACAGACCCCTGCAGCTGAGTGCGCAGGGAAGGTTGAGTCTGTAACCGGTGGAAACATTAATAAAGAGACATTTCACCATATTTCTGTGTATCCTTTCCTATTCTATGCATTATTGGGTATGAATTGAAAATTTACTGTTTATTTACTGCGCGAACTTATATAAATGTGCTGAGTAAGTGAATATCATACAAGGTATCTGTTTATGCGAAGATAACTAAATGTTATAAGAAGATAAGGAAGATCCATGGTGTGACTTGGGGAAATAGTGCAGATCACTGCTCTAGTAGCGCGAAAGCCCATAGCCACTGGTTAGGGCTGTGCGAAGGTGAATATATTAGGGTGCAAAGGCCTCGCAGGCTAGGGAAGTGCACAAAGTAACCTACATGAAGGTATTCATAGTTGGACCAAACCAACCCCTCAAACATCTCTAGGGTGTGGAAAACTGGTTCCAGCACCCCCCATACTACTTCGGGTAAGACCTCAATCTGTGCTCCGCAGACTATTACCAAAAGGGCCAAGAGTATAGGGATTTGTTTGGCTAATTAACTCCAAACCTGGGTTAGCCCCCCACAAGCCAACAAATGGTTCCGTTGATGGGACCGGAATCTGCATAGAGATGTATGATGTCGTATCATTGGAATCCAACTAAGAAAGAAATTAAAGGTTGGTTGGAGAAGATAATTCACAAGTTCGCGGCGTAGGAGAACAAGAATCCATGACTATCAAAATAAGAGTGGTTAGACTGCTACCTGTACACAGAAATCCATGAAATTTTCTTCGCATCTTTCCCTACTGAATTGTACGAGTGGATCGCGAAGTTAGCAGATAGCCAAGGAAGGTGCAAGCTTGACAGTCTTATTGTGTGGACCCTAGAGTTGGTGCACAGATTGGAAGCATCGGAGGATAAGATCACGTGCACTGTTGATCACTGGCTTGATCGAATTATAGAAGGATTCATTACTTAGTTCGTGGTAGATACCTTAGTCAGCTATAGCGAGGCAGAGCGTCACTTCCTCAAAGGACTGCGAGGTAAGTACGTTAAGTCTTTGAACACTTGGATTAAAATGTTACTATGTGAAAAGAAGATTATGCAAATACATTGATGTTTGGGGCTACATGAAGTGGGAGAATTTACAGAAACGAAGGTAGTGCAGAACTAGAAACTAGCCCCTTGATTTCACCTCCACGAGGGGATGAGGAAGAGCTCATGAAGGTCTCACCAAGAAGTGCAATCAATTTGATAAGGCAAAGGATTCTGCACATACCACCCCCACCCACACCACCACTAGCATCACCGCCTTCACCCCCATCTTCACCCGTACCACCTTTGCTACCACTGCAAGTCAATATGGCAAGCGCGATAAAGTTTCCGGTGTTCAAGGGAGTAGGAAATGAAGATCTAGACTAGTTTTGGTTCGTGATAAAAGCTATATGGGAAGCACAGGGAGTTACAGATGACAATATAAAGAAGGCAACATTGGTCACCGCTTTGCAAGATCGCATGCTAACTTGGTATATTAAGCATTCTAATGACAATCCGAATCTAGGGATCGCGGATATCCAAATTGCGTTGAACAGAGAATTTAGCAGGCCGAAGTTAGAGGCGCAGTCGATCATTGGGTTCAAGGAGATCACGATGCTACTAGGTGAGACTCCTTGGGAGTTGGATCAGAGACTAAACTGGACAATTCGCGAAGCTAACATGACTTTGATGAATGGACAACACCACGAATGGTTTGTAGCATTGCTAACGCCACATTTGAGGAACGCGCTGTCAAAACAAAGATTAACAACTCAGGCAGAGGCCTTGGAGATCGCAATGAGGCTACATGAGACCCCGATACAGGATCCTAACCTGGGATTTCAACAGATCCACGCGCAGTTGAAAAACTTGTGCCTTGAGATGCAGAGTCTAAAACAAGACAGGACAGCTCGCCCAGAAGTGCACGACAAGGTATGGTGTGTTAAATGTAAGGGTCAGGGTCATGACAAGGACCACTGCCCAGTGTTCACGAATTACCTCGCGAGAGGAGGACCGATGCCGTTAAGACCAGAGGCCCAAGCAGGACCTAGCATGGACCCTGTGTTGTGGTGCACAATTTTCCAAATAGGAGGAAAGCATGCTACGGAAAACTACCATTTGTTGCAGAAGTACACATAGAATTCATAACAATTGTTTTGTAATTTCTATAGATCAATGGGACATGATGAGCGCACCTGGAGAAGCTATTAACTGATGATGGATAGGACTCCCACCTATAGAGTTTAGGCTGAAATGCGGCCCGTGATCCAGATTTAAATAGGAATGCAAAAAATTACAAAGATAAACATAAACACAGAGATGCAACAGAAATAATACTTCATTTCATTAATGTAAAATACTGAAATATGCTTACAAACAACAATGGAAATAAACCAGCTAGGGCAATGGTAGCTTATCTCTGAGAAGAGATATGGTGGCTACATGCCTCTGAACCCTGTTACAATGAGGCTCGAAGGCCTATTTATTTTTGAGAAACAATGGAAAACCCTAAACATCCAAAAACCTAACCCTAGAAGATGAAATGCCAAACTGTGGGCCCCATTTGGGTAAATTGGTACATCAATTTCTTGAGGTCGTAACTTTGGCATACGATATCCATTTGATGCACACAGTATCTCGTTAGAAAGATCTATCTGAGAACTACAACTTTGGGAAGAGCAAGATTAGTCAATGGACCCATGTTGCTCCTAAGTTTTCCAAAAAACGTCATTTAGGGCCTCAAAACGGCTCTGGAAGTTCAGGACTCGAAAAACTGCTAAAAATAATAAACTGTGCTACAATTAAGGAAACTGAAAAGCTGAAAGAAACCATGGTGGGGGTCCAAGTGGACTTGGTAGGTGGCCACCAATATCCACCTAGATTGACCCCTTGACTAGAATGTAGGAGTGGCATGAACCAAATTTCAGGGGTGTGGATGAGGCCGAGGTGGAGGAGGACCTGGAGAGGTCGCGGATAGCTGATATGTTACAATTGTGGGGGGCCAGGACATTGTGCTCATGATTGTACGAATCCAACATGTCCATCATGCTTGTATTTTACATTGTTTGATCATGAGATGGAGGATTTTCACACACTGATAGTGAGGCTGTGTGACAAGGGAGCACTCCAACCTCCCCCGACTCAGAACCTGCAAATGATGAGGTCTAAGCCGCATGAGGAAGACCCTAACTTAAACATTGTGCTCTGAAGTGGGATAATGATAGGGGATGATAAAGGTAAGCAACCTAAAGATAGTACTTGGGTTCGCAAGGTTCCGGAAAAAGAACCAGAGTTTGATTTGGAGTGTGCCAATGAAACCTTCATGGAAGCTACGAAGAGCTTCGTTGATGCCTCCACTTCAGGAAGCAAAGATAGAACAGAGCTAGAAATGGACCCATCAATGCTCACGATGTTCCTAGAAACATGCATGAAGCTACTACGCGAAAGAAAGGTTGTAAAGGGATTACATGAACTCATAGATAGATGCGCTGGGACTGCATCAGGAGAACCCCACGTAGTCCAAAAGATTGGAAAGCATGCGACAAGGATGGGAAGAGAAATGAGATTGACCGCATAGATTGGAGAATATGAGATGGACTAGGTGATTCTGGATTTAGGATCAGACACGAACATTCTACCGAAGCAGACATGGGAGGCATGGGAAGGCCTACGCTGCAATGGTCTCCTATCCAACTGCGAATGGCAAACCAACAAAAGATCCTACCTATGGGAATATTGCAGGGAATCACCATGGATATTGAAGGAATAGCGAGTAGGAAAATTTTGAAGTGATAGATATTGTTGTTGACATCAATCCCTACCCTGCGCTATTAGGAATAGATTGGGCTATTGACATGAACAGGGTGATAAATATGAAGAAGTGAAAAATGATTTTTGAGAAAAAGTTTCTACACGTAGTCGTACCTTTGGACCTTGTAGAAGGATTGCGCTAAATGGAGCCAGTGCACAACTATGAAAGTGACGATGACTTAGACAACATACATAAGATAATTGTGCGAGAGAAGACTGGGTAAATCCCACAGTGGATGGATGAATCTCATGGGAGTGTGAAAGCTCTTGTACGTCGCATTCGGATGAAGAGATAGAGCGATGGTAGAACCAGTTACATGAGGTAACCACTCTCAACTACAACATGATGACAAGGTCGCTGCACTGCGTATCAATGGAAGTAAGGTATTTGCCTATGTATGATGGTTTAAGCGAGGTCGATGCCTTCTTGAATAGCTTTGAAAAAGAGGTACCGAAACAACGGCATTTCGAGGCTTTAAAATGGGTACTACGCGCTATGCCCGCAAGGTGGTGGGGTATGCACCAAGGAAGCTTTGGGGACTGGCGTGAAATTTGAAGGAGAATGATGCACATGCATTTTGGGAAGTCACAGATGCATCTAAAAGGCAAGTATGATGGACGGGATGATCCGTGCATGCATCTATCCAAGTGGGTACAGGCATATGGTACACAACCTGCACGGATGCACATGGAATTCACGTTCGGAAACATAGTCAATAAGCAAGTGTTGGCAAGGCAATTGCGTGAAAAGTCCCTCCAGTTGGGATGATGAAGTTTGGAAAAAATGAGTTTGCAGAAGGTTATCCACGTAGAAGCCTTTAACAGAGTGTGCGAAGCACTGAACATGGTATATAATGCGCAGCGGAGTGATTGGGACCTGTGTGTACTAGAAATTCTATGGGCTTATAGGACAACGTGCAAGAAACTTACAGGGTAGATGACTTCTACATCGTCCTATGGGGCAAACACAGTAGTTCCAATAGCATGCAATAAACCTAGTCTGCACATAGCAGCACCAGTAGATATGATGGTTCACAGAGCCTTGGAAGAAGGGATCATGCAGCTAAACAAAGACGAATGCTTGGGACCTGAGGATGGAATCCGACAAGGTGACCTTAGGCTCCAAGAACTCATGAAGGAAATGGTGCGGTTAAGGGAGAAAAGTGATCTGGTGGAAGCGGATGTCAAGAAGCTTGAGGACGAAATAAAGAAGGATTTTCTCGATAAGAAAACCAGGGTGATAAAACAGGGTGCACACGATTACGTTGATGAATTTGGGGACTACCACCAAGAATTGATCAGCCTGATGCCTTATGTTAGCGCTTGAAATTTCACCTCAGGCTGAGAAAGGTAAACCTCAAGGCAACATCAAACCACTTAGCCTCGTAGCTAGCCCTACGGGGCTGGAGAGGGCTCTCTCCAGTCTATCTCGATAAAGATCTTCAATGGGCGAGATAACCAATAGGGTAACACTGATTTTAGGCTAGTAAACTGATCAAAAGGGTTGATTTGGAATTTTTAGGGTTTTTGGTGGCAAATTGGGGAAATGGCAATTTTAGGTGCGGGGATTGGACACAGTTTTCGCAGGGGGTTCTTTGGGGCGAGGTAGGGAACAGTATTGATGCCTTTGATAGAGATGGATGGATGAGAATGACTGGTGAGGAGTTAAAGAGAGCAAGCAATAACCTTGAATTCCCCTTAAACAGTTGAAAACATTGATATTAAGCAAACTTAAAAGCAGAGCATGACAGTCATGAATTCTACTTTAACACTTCATTTGCCTAATTTGCAGAAGGAAAAGTAAGGAAATGATTCACATAACACACTTACAAGTACAAAGAGAAACACACCATCAATACATGTGACCACAAGAATCCCAAAAAGGACTGCAAAACCCTGGTCTTCCTTTTCCAAAAATTGCAGAGATACAATGAATAATACAATAAGAGCTTCTCCCTCAAGAGTCCAATCATGAAAATGAGCAAGAAAGTACATAATATAGATCATATAACCTCTTTCCCTGCCTCCATGGGTCGATCTCACTATCCTAGGAGCTGTTTCAACCACTTCTAAACTAAGCACTGAAAACTAGGCAGTCAAAACAACTTACCTCTATAAGCTAGGAAACCAATTCATTCATTTAATTTTCACCTTTTTCATGAATGAATCTTCTAGAAGAGGTACATAAGAGTAAAATTGTCATAAAAGTACATTAATTACATCAAAGAGCATAATAATCCACCCCAAAAAAGTCAAACAGGGTCAAACTGCGTTTTTCTGAGCTGTACACTGAAATTTGGAGAAATTTGCCTGACGGGTCGCGCGCCTTTGGGACCAAATTTGGGGCACTTCCAGGTGGCCAAACTGAGCATGAGTAGGCTTGTTGGAAAGGTCTGTGAGTCTAATTTCCAACCCAACTGGAATTTATGAATTTGGTGGTCATTTGCCCCTCCAAAATTGCAATCTCCCAAGACTGCTTTCTGTGTCTCAAAAATGTGGCAGAAAGTCATTTTTTGCTTGTTTTTTGACTTTCTGGAGGCCCAAAACTTCATAAAATCTCTTGTCCATGGATGAGAATATGTAACTTCTCATGAAAAATATGGAAATGCTGAGTTTTTGCAAAATGGAGTTGCCAGGATGAAGGGTCGCGCGGGGGGTGAGACCCGTTAATGGAGAAAACCTGTAAATTGCCTGAAAAATCAAAATTGACCCAAAATGTTCAAAATTTCTTGGGATTTGTGTTGTGGCTGGGCTATTTAGTGCCTTGGTCCTTCAATGAAGCCTCGGCCAAGATATGGAGGGGATCGGGCCTCTTTCTCCTTTTTTGTGCCTTGGCCAACCGCCTTTGGAACATCTTCATCTTTGCCTTGCACACGTGCATTCTCGCCCAATAATGGTTCTTCATGTTTCTTAACAATTTTTTATCTTGTTTGGCCTTAGCCAACAACCTCTCCAAGTGAGCATTGAGCTGGATAAGCATGGACTCTCGCTCAGCGGGCAATAGATCACCGGGTCTTCTTCGATTCAAGTTGCGGTCACTACGAATCCTCCACAACTCATCAAGAGCTTGCTCATCCTCCAACTGTTTGTTGCGCTGCTCCAGATATGAGATTGTCCATTGTGCCCCCTCTAATCTCCTCTGCAATGCATCATTTTCAGCTCTAAGGTGCTGAATGATCTCCTTTGACTCTCGGCTAGGAGAACTGACATCAAGATCAATAAGCTCTATATCTGGAACACCTAATGGTCCCTCATCAATCCTGGGCTGCTTGCCCCTCTCTGATACCTGTGCTGCTGAAGAAAGCGAGGCCCCTTCCACCTGATCTGGAGATAACACTCGCTAAGCCGATGAAGAAGGCGAGACCCCTTCCACATGCTGTGGAGAAAGTACTCGCCGAGCTGCTGCAAATAAGGCCCTCTGGCCTCTCTGATAAGTAACCAAAGGTGAGGAGCTGACATGTCTAGTGACGGGGATGTCATGCTGCTGTGATGGTCCTCCCTCCTCGTGAATAACCTCAGGATGTGGTAGTGGTGGTGCTGTGAAAAGCTCACGAGAGATGAACTCCTCCCATGAGATGCCCTGTTGAGCCAACTGATGTAATACCACAAGCTGAATCAAACCATAATGGTAAAGGCTCCTATACTGCTGTGCCGGGCTCTTCCTCTGCATCATGAACACCATCCTCTCAATGTTCTGATAGAACAAAACAGGGATGTTCATCATCCATACCCATGTGAAGTGCATCAAGAGGCAAATATGGTATGAATATACCTGTGAAAATCTGCCCTCACAGGTAAAATAGAGCATGATGAGCCTCATCATGGGAGCATACTCACTCCTGAGAAATCTAAAGGGAAACACTCCTGTCAAGTGTCTCATGAGTGCTGGTCTAACGAAAGGCTCAAAATGAACACTGTCCAGCACCTTGCGCTTATTCCATACCTCTCCGACATTAGGTATCCTTGTGGCCTGTGAAATCACCTCGGGTGTCAATGTAAAGTACACCCTGGCAAGGTTGACATATCCATCATGGAAGTGTAAAACAAATAGGCGAGCCAACTCTCTGTGGTGCTGAATCCGAGAGATCCTCTCACAAAACTCATAGCAAGACATGTACTGGAAACATGAGACTGCCATAGGACAAGCCTGTAAATCTGCCAAAGAAGTGGGCTCCTCTCTCTTATGATGACCACCCTTTCCACCCTTATGAGGCCTCCTCTGTATCTCAATCTCTAAAGCTGATGCCTGGTCATCACTCTGCTCATAGGTTTCGGTTTCTGACATTGTTTAAGGAGCAGAGTGACCAAAATATACTGCTATTTCTGCCTTGTAAAATGTTGATTTATATGCTGTTTCAAGGGGACAAGGAGCACGGGGGAAATGTTAGGGGAGGGACACTTTTAAAGGGAAAATGGGAATAAATATATAAAACAGGTATTCAAGGGAAAAAACATTGCAAAAATCATTGCATATGCATCATTATATACATTGTTTATATGGGTAATGAGAGGTAGGGTTAGGGCTTAATTTGTCATTTTTTAGGGAAGAGGGGTAGGGTTTGGATTTTTCTTTACAAATAAAAGGGAAATTTATATAGAAAGACAAGGAAAATGACATGGGAAATGGGGAAATTGATTACAAGGGGAATACCTTTCAAACAGCATAAAACCCTAGGCATATTTTACAAATTTAAAATGTAGCAACATGGAGCTTTTCTCTTGCACATGGAGATCCTTTAAAAATGCAATTAAGATTCCCATTGACCATAACAAGCAACCATTCTTAAGTTGGAGAGCCTACCTTAGGCAATTTGGAGATTTCGGAGGGTCCTTGGATAAATTTGCAGTCGGTTTCGCAAGCAGGGCGCTGACTGGTCGCGCGCCTCACCCAACGGGTCGCGCGCCACTGACGGGTCGCGCCCGTTATAATTTTACACTGGAGGAGGGCGCTCAACGGGTCGCGCGCCTGGTTCAACGGGTCGCGCGCCTGTCCAACTCACAAATTTCGCCCAATCTCTCTTGCAATCACTTGCTCTATGATTTAGATGCACAATGAGGCTCTATGGAGGGAGATTGGGACTTTTATAACCTTATTTGAATTAATTTCATGCCCAAACCCACTTTACAATGTTTTTCCTTGACACTTTATAAACTTGACTTTTTGGTTTCCTTTTGTCCTGAAATTGACTGATTTGATGCTTTTCTTTGATGCTTTTTGCAGGGATAGCATCTGAGGGATCTTGGCAAGGGAGCCAGGGTTACATGCTGTCCTTTGAATCATTTTGAATTTTTACAATTTTTACAAAATTTTGAGAAATGACCTTGGCTTTAAAAACAAGGTTCTTAAATCCAAGGTAAAAATTAACTGTACAAGATGAAATCTTTTAAAGAAACACTTTGATAATCATCCCTCTGGCCTGCTGGGCATTTATTGACCTTCAGAGACGTGACCTTGAAGACAAATTTGACCTAAACCCTAGACCTAGAAATTTTGACCTCAAGACAAGACAAGTAACCTTGAAAGAGTTTAATGACTGAAACAACTTGATCCAGCAGTGGCCAAGAGGGGAATAAAGACACCAGCTCCTCCATCAGGGTTATGGCATGCCTAATGGAATGCAAGACACTGATGAGACACCTACTTATGCAAATGCAAAGAGCTTTGATCGCTGATGGAGGGCTACTAGACTGACTCTAACATTGGCTCCAATGGGGATGGTAGCTCCTTGGAGGTACCAAGAACCTTAGACCTCTGGGAGAGCGGACCAGTGCTTTATAATCATTGGGCAATGGAGTCAAAAACTCAAGCTGAAAGGCATGACTGAAAACTGATGAATTGACAACACAAATTGACTCTCACTCAACTAAAAACTGACTCAATACTTAGACAAAACCGAAAAAACTGGAAAAGATGCTCAAAGGGGAGCTTATTCATCACAACCTACTCTAACAGTTTCATTCATCACCAGATCAAGTGAAATGAAACAACCAATGCAACCAAGTAAGTATCCCATCTGCTAGTTGAATTCTCCACAAGTTCTCGCTTATGAATAACAAGAGAGAACTACTGAAAGGCAACTCCCATGATATCTTAGAAACAAATCCGTTGAATGATATAAATTCTCTATCCACCTCCAAAAACACTGCATAAGGATCTTGAAATTTATGCACACTGGAACTTAGCTCATCCAATGGATTACTTCTCTTCTCCTCATACCATGAATGCAAACTTTGATCTGAGCCTTGTGACGAGACCTCTGCTGAAAATGACAAAGAAACCGGCTGCCCGATCAAGTTCATATCAGCACATGTTTCAAGCTTACATATAGACAATGGAGAAAAATTTTGACTGCAAACCTCATCCAAAACATCAGCTATTGGATCATGAAAAACCTGAAAAGACTGCTGCAATGTATCCATTGAAAATGTATGACATCCTTCTAGCTGTTCATCTTTTTCTTGAGAGATTTTACAAAGATTCTGCCTTATAAACTGAAATGCTTCGAAACAAAAGGGTATAGAATCTTCCTGCTTCATCAAATCATGTAATTCGTCCTCCACAACTTCATCTGTAATCTGCCCTTCAATTTCATTTGGTGGCTGCAAATCTGATGCTACAAGCTGCTCAAGAATTTTGTTATCTGTCTCATCCTCAATATTAACACTGAGAGATCGCTGATTTGTGATAGGTTGTTCATTTGAAGATTTACTATGTAATCTACCCTTCAAAAACTGAAATGATTCAAAACAGAATGGTACGGAGTCACCTTGAATCATTAAATCATGTGTGTGCACTTCCAAGTTTTCAGCCGCAACTTGACAATCAATGGTTTTCAGGGGTTGCAAATCTGAATATGAGAAGTCTTGAACAAAATTTCCATTGCTCTCAAGATGATTCAAATCAAGACTTGTTGACATTTGATTTCTGATTGCATGGTAGTTATCTCTGATGAACTGAAACACATCAAAACAAAAAGGCAAAGATCCTTTACTTAATTCAAAATTTGCTGCACTTTCCTCATCATTGTCATAGCTCATATGCATCGGTTGATCATTGTACTCGAGCTGTTGTAAGTGAACCTCTTCCTCCCACAAACTAGCTGCTGATTTGTCTGTAAGATTAGCTTCTCTTTGGAGAACATAATCATCATCATACTGATCAAACCGAGGCAAATCATCGGTATAAAACATATCATCAAGCATGCAGGTCATATCAACAGTTCTTTCTTCTTCAAGGTGATCTACAAAACAATCACTATGACAACTGGGATCAGAAACAAAATGTTTTGGGTCAGCAACTTGTTCTTTTCCAATCAGAGAGCTATGAGCTTGAACATCATAATCATTCCTTGCGGTGACCTTCTCCATCATCTTTTCCACTGCACTTACCAAAATGTCAAGCTTTACCTCTAGAGATGTTGATTTTTCCGAATCTATGTTTTTCATCTCTTCTTCCTTCAACCTTGCCCGTCGGATCAGCAGATGTGACTCTACATTTACTGCACTGTTTTTCATCTCGTGAAGTGTTGCAATATCCCTTTCTCTCAGCTGAAACTCCATTTCCGGATCAAAGGCACCCGGATAGTGCAAGAGAGCAGATCTAGGAGAAGTTCTAATATCAACTGGCATCGAATAATAAACTTGGTTAAATCTGGCTGAAAACTGTTGTACTGTCTCCCCTGGTAGTCTTTTCAGCTGGTTATACTCTTCTACAATCAAGAAAAGGTTCTGTCCGATCATCCACGTGTCGAGAAAAACTTTGACGAACTACTGGAAATCTGAGATGCTCGCATCAGGCAAGGCTTTGAACCAACTCTTCACTTTGGCTTGCAAATCTTCTTCATCAACTTCAAAAAGATCTAGAAAATTCTCAAAATTCTGCACATGTTGCTCAGCGTTGACATTCTTACTTTCACCATCGAACCTCGGCAAGTATAGATCATAATTTTTGGGGAAAGCATGAAGAACAGGAGGTAAAACAAGAGGTTTATACCGATCTGGAATTTTACAAGGTATAGGGGTATGTACAGTAGGTATAGGTTCATCACAAAATTCGGAAAAAGGATCTTGATCAAGCTCAAAGGCATGCAAATCTTTGGTATTCACAATCTTCAAAGGGAAAGAATCAACTGCAGGCTGAGGATCTCTTCTCAAATACAATATACTTTGCAAAGCCTTCTTGACATTCTTGAGAAAAGAGAAGAAATAATTTATGACAAAGAACAAAATGTCTTGGATGAAATTCCAACTTGAATACCTGATCTGTCCATGTTGTCCTTTCATGTTTTTGCTGGTCGGGATCATCCTCCAGTGGAGTCTTTGGATCTGATCTCGAAACTGATTTAGAGTCGCCAGTGAATGATTTCAGCCTTTCAAGTGTCTGATCGTTGTCCACAATCAACAATCAGATCTGAACTTGATACATGTACTGGGGTGAAATGCAAATGAAGTGGCCGTATTCACAAGCTCACGGAGATTGACTGAAGCAGCATTTATCTACTTGCGCTGATGCAAAGCAAGAGCGTTTTCGAAGGCTAACTGACGTAACTTCAGGCTCCGTCTAAGACTTATGAAACAAACACATCAATCCACAAACAAGTTTGTTCTCCCCAGTATGGTTGCCAATATGTTAGCGCTTGAAATTTCACCTCAGGCTGAGAAAGGTAAACCTCAAGGCAACATCAAACCAGTTAGCCTCGTAGCTAGCCCTACGGGGCTGGAGAGGGCTCTCTCCGGTCTATCTCGATAAATATCTTCAATGGGCGAGATAACCAATAGGGTAACACTGATTTTAGGCTAGTAAACTGATCAAAAGGGTTGATTTGGAATTTTTAGGGTTTTTGGTGGCAAATTGGGGAAATGGCAATTTTAGGTGCGGGGATTGGACACAGTTTTCGCAGGGGGTTCTTTGGGGCGAGGTAGGAAACAATATTGATGCCTTTGATAGAGATGGATGGATGAGAATGACTAGTGAGGAGTTAAAGAGAGCAAGCAATAACCTTGAATTCCCCTTAAACAGTTGAAAACATTGATATTAAGCAAACTTAAAAGCAGAGCATGACAGTCATGAATTCTACTTTAACACTTCATTTGCCTAATTTGCAGAAGGAAAAGTAAGGAAATGATTCACATAACACACTTACAAGTACAAAGAGAAACACACCATCAATACATGTGACCACAAGAATCCCAAAAAGGACTGCAAAACCCTGGTCTTCCTTTGCCAAAAATTGCAGAGATACAATGAATAATACAATAAGAGCTTCTCCCTCAAGAGTCCAACCATGAAAATGAGCAAGAAAGTACATAATATAGATCATCTAACCTCTTTCCCTGCCTCCATGGGTCGAGCTCACTATCTTAGGAGCTGTTTCAACCACTTCTAAACTAAGCACTGAAAACTAGGCAGTCAAAACAACTTACCTCTATAAGCTAGGAAACTAATTCATTCATTTAATTTTCACCTTTTTCATGAATGAATCTTCTAGAAGAGGTACATAAGAGTAAAAGTGTCATAAAAGTACATTAATTACATCAAAGACCATAATAATCCACCCCAAAAAAGTCAAACAGGGTCAAACTGCGTTTTTCTGAGCTGTACACTGAAATTTGGAGAAATTTGCCTGACGGGTCGCGCGCCTTTGGGACCACATTTGGGGCACTTCCAGGTAGCCAAACTAATCAAGAGTAGTCTTTTTGGAAAGGTCTATGAGTCTACTTTCCAACCCAACTGGAATTTCTGAATTTGGTGGTCATTTGCCCCTCCAAAATTGCAATCTCCCAAGACTGCTTTCTGTGTCTCAAAAATGTGGCAGAAAGTCATTTTTTGCTTGTTTTTTGACTTTCTGGAGGCCCAAAATTTCATAAAATCTCTTGTCCATGGATGAGCATATGTAACTTCTCATGAAAAATCTGGAAATGCTGAGTTTTTGCAAAATGGAGTTGCCAGGATGAAGGGTCGCGCGGGGGGTGAGACCCGTTAATGGAGAAAACCTGTAAATTGCCTGAAAAATCAAAATTGACCCAAAATGTTCAAAATTTCTTGGGATTTGTGCTGTGGCTGGGCTATTTAGTGCCTTGGTCCTTCAATGAAGCCTCGGCCAAGATATGGAGGGGATCGAGCCTCTTTCTCCTTTTTTGTGCCTTGGCCAACCGCCTTTGGAACATCTTCATCTTTGCCTTGCACACGTGCATTCTCGCCCAATAATGGTTCTTCATGTTTCTTAACAATTTTTTATCTTGGTTGGCCTTAGCCAACAGCCTCTCCAAGTGAGCATTGAGCTGGATAAGCATGGACTCTCGCTCAGCGGGCAATAGATCACCGGGTCTTCTTCGATTCAAGTTGCGGTCACTACGAATCCTCCACAACTCATCAAGAGCTTGCTCATCCTCCAACTGTTTGTTGCACTGCTCCAGATATGAGATTGTCCATTGTGCCCCCTCTAATCTCCTCTGCAATGCATCATTTTCAGCTCTAAGGTGCTGAATGATCTCCTTTGACTCTTGGCTAGGAGAACTGACATCAAGATCAATAAGCTCTATATCTGGAACACCTGATGGTCCCTCATCAATCCTGGGCTGCTTGCCCCTCTCTGATACCTGTGCTGCTGAAGAAAGCGAGGCCCCTTCCACCTGATGTGGAGATAACACTCACTGAACCGATGAAGAAGGCGAGACCCCTTCCACATGCTATGGAGAAAGTACTCGCCGAGCTGCTGCAAATAAGGCCCTCTGGCCTCTCTGATAAGTAACCAAAGGTGAGGAGCTGACATGTCTAGTGACAGGGATGTCATGCTGCTGTGATGGTCCTCCCTCCTCGTGAATAACCTCAGGATGTGGCGGTGGTGGTGCTGTGAAAAGCTCACGAGAGATGAACTCCTCCCATGAGATGCCCTATTGAGCCAACTGATGTAATACCACAAGCTAAATCAAACCATAATGGTAAAGGCTCCTATACTGCTGTGCCGAGCTCTTCCTCTGCATCATGGACACCATCCTCTCAATGTTCTGATAGAAGAAAACAGGTATGTTCATCATCCGTACCCGTGTGAAGTGCATCAAGAGGCGAATATGGTATGAATATACCTGTGAAAATCTGCCCTCACAGGTAAAATAGAGCATGATGAGCCTCATCATGGGAGCATACTCACTCCTGAGAAATCTGAAGGGAAACACTCCTGTCAAGTGTCTCATGAGTGCTGGTCTAACGAAAGGCTCAAAATGAACACTGTCCAACACCTTGCGCTTATTCCATACCTCTCCGACATTAGGTATCCCTGTGGCCTGTGAAATCACCTCGGGTGTCAATGTAAAGTCCACCCCGGCAAGGTTGACATGTCCATCATGCAAGTGTAAAACAAATAGGCGAGCCAACTCTCTGTGGTGCTGAATCCGAGAGATCCTCTCACAAAACTCATAGCAAGACATGTACTGGAAACATGAGACTGCCATAGGACAAGCTTGTAAATCTGCCAAAGAAGTGGGCTCCTCTCTCTTATGATGACCACCCTTTCCACCCTTATGAGGCCTCCTCTGTATCTCAATCTCTGAAGCTGATGCCTGGTCATCACTCTGCTCATAGGTTTCGGTTTCTGACATTGTTTAAGGAGCAGAGTGGCCAAAATGTACTGCTGTTTCTGCCTTGTAAAATGCTGATTTATATGCTGTTTCAAGGGGACAAGGAGCACGGGGGAAATGTTAGGGGAGGGACACTTTTAAAGGGAAAATGGGAATAAATATATAAAACAGGGATTCAAGGGAAAAAACATTGCAAAAATCATTGCATATGCATCATTATATACATTGTTTACATGGGTAATGAGAGGTAGGGTTAGGGCTTAATTTGTCATTTTTTAGGGAAGAGGGGTAGGGTTTGGATTTTTCTTTACAAATAAAAGGGAAATTTATATAGAAAGACAAGGAAAATGACATGGGAAATGGGGAAAATGATTACAAGGGGAATACCTTTGAAACAGCATAAAACCCTAGGCATATTTTACAAATTTAAAATGCAGCAACATGGAGCTTTTCTCTTGCACATGGAGATCCTTTAAAAATGCAATTAAGATTCCCATTGACCATAACAAGCAACCATTCTTAAGTTGGAGAGCCTACCTTAGGCAATTTGGCGATTTCAGAGGGTCCTTGGATAAATTTCCAGTCGGTTTGGCAAGTAGGGCGCTGACGGGTCGCGCGCCTCACCCAACGGGTCGCGCGCCACTGACGGGTCGCGCCCGTTATGATTTTACACTGGCGGAGGGCGCTCAACGGGTCGCGCGCCACTGACGGGTCGCGCACCTGGTTCAACGGGTCGTGCGCCTGTCCAGCTCACAAATTTCGCCCAATCTCTCTTGCAATCACTTGCTCTATGATTTAGATGCACAATGAGGCTCTATGGAGGGAGATTGGGACTTTTATAACCTTATTTGAATTAATTTCATGCCCAAACCCACTTTACAATGTTTTTCCTTGACACTTTATAAACTTGACTTTTTGGTTTCCTTTTGTCCTGAAATTGACTGATTTGATGCTTTTCTTTGATGCTTTTTGCAGGGATAGCATCTGAGGGATCTTGGCAAGGGAGCCAGGGTTACATGCTGTCCTTTGAATCATTTTGAATTTTTACAATTTTTACAAAATTTTGAGAAATGACCTTGGCTTTAAAAACAGGGTTCTTAAATCCAAGGTAAAAATTAACTGTACAAGATGAAATCTTTTAAAGAAACACTTTGATAATCATCCCTCTGGCCTGCTGGGCATTTATTGACCTTCAGAGACGTGACCTTGAAGACAAATTTGACCTAAACCCTAGACCTAGAAATTTTGACCTCAAGACAAGACAAGTAACCTTGAAAGAGTTTAATGACTGAAACAACTTGATCCAGCAGTGGCCAAGAGGGGAATAAAGACACCAGCTCCTCCATCAGGGTTATGGCATGCCTAATGGAATGCAAGACACTGATGAGACACCTACTTATGCAAATACAAAGAGCTTTGATCGCTGATGGAGGGCTACTAGACTGACTCTAACACCTTAGATTGGACTGCATATTACTAAAGAG
The DNA here is from genome assembly GCA_031772625.1 of Pinus tabuliformis. Lineage (NCBI taxonomy): Eukaryota > Viridiplantae > Streptophyta > Pinopsida > Pinales > Pinaceae > Pinus > Pinus tabuliformis. Next base: position 59,256,961 of record CM062804.1, on the reverse strand, counting down.
ATCCCCATGGTGGTGTGATAACGATGGTAAAGTACGTGACACAAACAGTCAAAATAAAAGGTGGATTTTCTCCAAGAAAAGTGACGAATTACCGGTTGGAACTCTATACAGGTGGCGCGGCCACCTGAATAGCTATGGGAAGTACAACCTTAGCACTCCCGGTAGTTGAAAGGAGGAGTAGGACTATAAACTACACTGCCCGAGAGCTGTGCGATGTCGAGGGTGCGCGCAGAGGCAAAGTTTCACAGGGTCCGCGATCGCGCAATGGGGGCCGCGCTGCCACGCGGGTTGGCTGGAAAGTGACCGTTGTAGTCACTATTCATGCTGTGATGCTTGACTTGAGACCAAATGGAGCAGGCGTTAGGCATTTAGGATGAGCTTTATGTGCAAGATTTGGGAAAATTTGCCACCAAGGGAGCATTAATGAAGCAGATTTGGGGGGAACGATCGAATTCAAACTCAAAAGGCGCTATAAAATACAAAGGGCTGCCCAACAAACAACACTTGGTCATTTGAAAATTGAGCTGTCAAGTGCCTCGAGTATTCTGAACTGAGATATGTTTGTCCTGTGCAAAGCATTGCTTGAGCCCCTGAGTGAGTGGTTGAGAGATTTTGGGACGAACAAGATGGCAACTTTTGAAGAAGCCAGGGAAATCACAGAGATGACCACCGAAGAAGCTGCACAGGCCATGACTGTAAAAGATTCCCCTAAGAGCATCGAGATTGTGTTGGAAATCCCTAAATCACCGTGTAGACCAAGACCGAAGAAAGATAAACAACTAATGATTCTGGTGCGTGTGTCCCCTCGAAACTCGTTGCAAACCAGATTAACTATGGAGGAAAATGGGAAAGAGGTTAACCTAGAAATTGATGAGGAGGAAGAAGACCTTGAGGACATCATAATCGAAGAAGATGAGGACAAGGGTATGGAGGAAGAAACCAAGGGCGCGGTCCCTCTAACTAAGCTTCTCGCGTATGTCCATCCGCAGAAGGGGAAAGCAAAGGTGCCTAAGGACCTTAATGAGAGCAAGAGCTCTCTGCAAACTCCGCTCCTCCTAGATGATATCATCTTTGAAGGAACACACTTGGTAAGGGTACCAAGCTTAAAATTCAAAGACTGGGATCTTGCTGACCACGAGAAATTCCCTCACTTGGCGACCACGCACCTCATGAAGCAAAAGAAACACACTGCGGCGGGAGTCATAGAGCTAGAGTCACAGAAGTGGTTACATGGACTCGAAAAGGCAGGGTTGTTGAACGTGCTCTGGGAGCCGCATTACCATCGAGCCCCAGTGACTATCTTCATCATCAGGTAGCTGCTCTTCCTGGTTTATGGTGGGTGTTTGTGGCTGGAGGAGCCCATCCCCATCACGAACCACCTAATCCACTGAGTTACTCAAGACGTGTAAAGGTGAAGACCCCACAAACATTTCAGAGGGGAAGAGCAACAATTTTTCCATTACGGAGGCCATGAAAAAGAAATACAAGCTGGAAAAGAAGAAGAGGGGCTACATGATCTCCAGTATCAACAACAAAGCAGTTAGAGTGGTGACTCAGATACTGGTGGGTAAGGTCATGTGGAAGTGCCATGCACATGAGGTACCTGTGCTCGTGGTGGAACTTGCTAAACAGTGTGAAAAAGGGCTCCAGTTTAATTGGTTTGAATTCTTGTGCAAGGAGTTCCTAGAAAATTGTTGCGAGGCATAGGAACAAGGAAAAACTTTCCACTATGCATGGCTTTTGCTGTGCATAGTGCTGGTGGCTGGGGAATTGTTGGAGGATAGCTAGTTCCCCACAATTGCAAGGGATATCCTAGAGGCCGCGAAGTACGCTTCACTGTGGACCACTAAGGATGTGAACAGGATCCACGACAAAAAAATATTCTGCGTGTTCATGGAGATGAACATCAGAATGGGGATTAACCGCAAGCCGCGGTTATCACCCACTATTTACAACAGCCTACAAAGTTTCATAGAGTTTAAAGTGGACTTTCATCACATCTACCTCAGGGCACGCAAGGACCCTGCAAAGAAGTGGAACGAGCTACCATATATGGCTACCGATGATATGGTCTTCGATGTACTGGAGATGTGGCCACCTGAGTGGCGTGCTCTAGACATCTTTGCACTGGAAAAATCTGTTGTGCAGAAGAAGGAGGAGGAAAAACTACATGTGGCGCAGTTGGCAGAGAAAGGAAGGAAAGAAGCAGCAATAACAAAAGCGAAGGAGGTGCGGGACGCTGCGCAGGCAGCAACAGAATAGAAAAAAGTCGTAGCAGCAGCACAAAAGGCAGCAGAGAAGGAGCGTGATCACCCTTACAAAGGGTGATCTGCACGATATAGGGGAGACGGTGGTCAACGTCACCACAGAGGCCCTCCAAAACTTTGCGAAGGAGAATCAAATTGTGTTGGGGGCCCTCCGAGCACAGATTCAGGAGTTGCAGGTGCACGCTCCTCAAGCTGGTACCCTCTCAACTAGTCTCGTAGTAGGAACAACCGCAACTGAGGAAATGTTGCGCGTTCGTACAACCAACATAATAGTACTGCCATAAGGGGCACTGGTTATAGCAAATGAGGTCGACCGGCATACGATTAGTACATTGAAGGGGATAGGGATCAACATTGGGTTGTGTTATGTTCTTTCCACGGCTAGCCCATGTAGTTAACCGGGGGTTAGAGGGGGGGAGTTCAAGGGAGTTTGAGGGGCACCCGTAACCCCACTTTATGGGGTCCAGGGCAGTGCCCCAGAAAATTTTGGTTTTGGGCCCTATGTTAGGTTGGGCATACCCACCTATGGTTTTGTGCATGATTTTCGCACATGTTTTTTGGACATGATGGTTTTTGGTCCATGGTTTTGGACGCGATGGTTTTTCGGTCCATGGTATTGGATGCTTCAGCATGTATAAATATGTATTATAACATTGAAAGGAAAAAAATGAAAAATCAAGCTGGTAGTCTCGGTTTTGGGATCCAGGGGAAAATCTCTGTGTATATGTGTTTTATGTGTTATGCTCTCGCATTTTTTATTTTCTGTGTTTTAGAATTCATATGTAGGTAATTTCTATACGGGGTTAAAACCTACATTTGGTATTGGAGCTGTTTTGGCTTTAAGGGGACGCATTTGTTGCTGAGGGGTTTTGCTCGGGCCTGTGGTAGACCCTGTTCAGTGGGAGATCTGCGAGATCGATTCTGGTGGTGAAAGAAGAGTAAGAGTAGTGGAAAGATAGAGATTGAGAAATTTAATGGTCAGAGTTTTTAGTTGTGGGAACTGAAGATGGAGGATCTGTTGGTGGATAAAGATCAGTGGATCACGGTAGATATGGGTACTAAACCAATGGGAGTGTCCAATGAAGAATGGAAGAAGTTGGATCGGAAGACAAAGAGCATAATACGATTGTGTGTCTTAGATTCAGTATTTCTAAATGTATCAAGGGAAGCTACAACAAAGGCTTTGTGGGACAAGTTAGGGACTTTGTACCAATCTAAGTCTTTGGTGAATAAATTGTTCCTGCAGAAAAACTGTATAACTTGAGGATGAAATATGGAGACTCGGTGACAGAGCATATAAACACATTTAATACCATGGTAAGTTAGTTAGCATCTGTTGATATTAAAATTTCAGATGAAGATAAGTGCATCAGTTTGTTGTGTTCTCTACCAGAGTAGTGGGATAGTCTAGTTATTGCAATAGGTAACAATGCAACTGCCTTGCAATTTGATGAAATAGCCTCGGCCTTGCTGACTGAGGAGATGAGACGGAAAAATATGGAGAGCCAGAATGGTGATGCCTTGTCTGTACGAGGACGGTCCTAGAACAGAAACAAAAATAAGTCATCGAGTGGGAGATCTAAATCTAGAGGGAGATCTAAATCTCCAGGAAAACTTGTAAAGGTGGTGTGCTGGAAATGCAAAAAGGAAGGCCACTTTAAAAGGGACTATAAATCTAAAATTCCTGACAAAGGAAAGGGATCTGATGAGGCTCCTTCTGCAGAGGCGAAAACCACCTTAGATGAAGATGGGGATTTGTACTTGGCTTCTTCAAGTACACATGTAGATCATGAGGCATGGTTGATTGACTCAGGTGCATCATTTCACTTCACTCCCCATAGAGATTGGTTATGCGAGTATGAGAAATATGATGGTGGTGATGTCTTCTTGGGGGATGACATGAAGTCTAGAATTTTTGGTCATGGAAAAGTAAAGTTGAAGTTGCAAGGTGGAAGGGTTAGAACGCTTCCAGGTGTTCTACATATTCCTACATTAGCCAGAAATTTGATTTCTATAAGCAAGCTGGATGATGCAGGTGTAAAAATAGTTTTCGAGAAGGATTCTTGCAAAATGGTTCGGTGAGCACTGGTATTGATGCGGGGAGTTTGGATTGGAACTCTGTACAAGCTGCAAGGTAGCACTGTTGTTGATGGGTGCAATAGTTCCGTGGTTCCTGAAAGTGGAGCAGAAAATCGAGTGGTCTCTGGAGAAAAGACCATGCTGTGGCATCAAAGGCTTGGACATGTTGGAGAGAAGGGCCTTCGAATACTTCATGGTAAAGGTATGGTAGAAGGTATGAGTAATAACTCTCTGGATTTTGATTTCTGTGAAAATTGTGTATATGGGAAGCAGAATCGGGTGATTTTCCCCTTTGGTGGTAAGAGGTTGAAACATATATTAGAGCTTGTGCACAGTGATGTGTTTGGACCTGTGAAGGTTCCATCACTGGGTAAGTCTGTGTACTATGTATCATTTATAAATGACTTCTCAAGGAATACATGGATATATTTACTTAAGAAGAAATCTGAAGTCTTTGACAGGTTTAAAGAATTTAAGGCTCTGGTGGAAAACCAAACAGAGAAGAAGATAAAGGTGTTGAGGACAGATAATGGTGGAGAGTTTTGCAGCAAGGAATTTGAAGAATTCTGTGGTATATCACAACAGAAGACTATTCCATATACACCTCAGCAAAATGGAGTTACAGAAAGAATGAACAAGATGATGATGGAAAGGGCAAGAAGCATGCTCAGTGGTGTCGGGTTAGGACAAGAATTCTGGGCAGAGGCGGTGGATACTGCATGTTACTTGGTCAACAGGTCACCTTCATCAGCATTGGAGGATAAGACTCCACAAGAGGTATGGACTGGTAAGAAACCCTCTCTTTCACATCTAAGGGTATTTGGATGTGATGCATATGTACATGTTCCAAAGGAGAAAAGAACCAAGTTGGATAGTAAATCTAAAAAATGCATCTTTATTGGGTATAAGGATGGTTTAAAGGGTTATAAGCTTTGGAACCCAACAACAAGGAAGGTTGTGTACAATTGAGATGTGGTACTCAGAGAGGTGAAAGATGTTATTAAACATGAAGTCCAACCAAAGGAGCCTGAGAAGATAGAGTTTGAGCTAAAGGAGGAAGAATTAGACTCTACAGCAGAGGAGGAATCAGAAGATGAAGAGCCACAAACTCTAGTCGTGAGAAGATCAATTTGAGAGAGAAGGCAACCAGAAAGGTATAGTCCATCTATTTTCTATTCAAATGTTTCTTTATGTATTACTGACGATGATCCCAGAACTGTGAAGGAAGCAGTAGATTCAGAGAATGGTAAACTCTGGAAAGAGGCCATGGTTGATGAAATGGCATCTTTGCACAAAAATGAGGCTTGGGATCTGGTGGAGTTGCTGGCTGGAAGGAAATCCATTGGAAACAAATGGGTGTTCAAGAAGAAGACAAATGCAAAAGGAAAGGTGGAGAAATACAAAGCTCGGTTGGTAGCAAAAGGTTATTCTCAAGTGCTGGGAATTGATTTTGGTGATATTTTTTCTCCTGTTTCTAAGGTAACTTCTATTAGGTTACTTTTATCTATTGCTACTGCTTTTGATTTTGAGGTAGAACAGATGGATGTGAAGACAACATTTCTTCATGGGGATCTGGAAGAGGAGATCTACATGAAGAAACCTGAAGGCTTTGCGGTGAAGGGTAAGAAAGAACTGGTATGCAAGTTAAAGATGTCTCTGTATGGGTTAAAACAGTCACAAAGGATGTGGTATCAGAAATTTGATACATTTATATGGGGACATGGCTTCACCAGAAGAAAATTAATTGGTGACCGTGTTATTTATTTGGTCTTGTATGTGGATGATATGTTGTTAGTTGGAAATGACAAAGAAGTTATCCAGGATTTGAAGACCCAATTGTCCTCCAAATTCAACATGAAAGATCTTGGTGCTACAAACTATATTTTGGGCATGGAAATTAAAAGAGATCAGGCAAAGAGGCAGCTCTGGTTAAACTAGTGGAAGTATTTCGAGACAATATTGCAGAGGTTTAATATGTAGGATAGAAAATCGGTGAAGGTTCCTATTCCTTTAGGTGTGAGGTTATCTGCTGAACAGTGTCCCAAGACCCAAGGAGAGGAAGAGAACATGTCTCGTGTTCCATATGCAAGTGCAGTCGGTAGCTTGATGTATGCAATGGTCTATACTATACCAGAAATTGCACATGCAGTGGGAGTATTGAGCAGGTTTATGTCAAAACTAGGAAAGGAGCATTGGATAGTAGTGAAGCATGTTTTCAGGTATTTGCATGGCACTAGTGATTATGGTTTGTGCTACCAAGGAAGACCGGGATTGGATAGAGTGTTGGATATTCATGGCTTTGTTGATGCAGACTGGGTTGGAGATCTGGATCAGAGAAGATCTACACGTGGGTATATGTTTAACCTATTTGGAGGTGCAGTCAGTTGGATGAGTAAGAAACAATGTATAGTGGCACCATCAACTACAGAGGTAGAATACATGGCAGCCACTCATGCAAGCAAGGAAGCAGTTTGGTTGCAGAGATTGTGTTCATGTATGGGGTTAGTACAGGAAGCTATAAGGATAGACTGTGACAGCCAAAGTGAAATTTTCTTGGCAAAAAACCCTGCATATCATTCAAAGACAAAGCACATTGATGTTCAGTATCACTTTGTGAGGGATATAATAGAAGACAAAAAGGTGTTGCTGGTAAAGGTGGACACTTTGAAGAATACTGCAGATGCATTGACAAAATTTGTGAGCTCTGAGAAGTTCTCTTGGTGTAGAGAAACAATGGGCATTGCAGGGTTGAATAAATGACTAAGCCTTCTTGTGGCCCCTTGTGGAAAGAAAACAACAAGTGGGAGAATGTTGGGTTGTGTTATATTCTTTCCATGACTAGCCCACGTAGTTAACTGGGGGTTAGAGGGGGGGGAGGTCACAAGGGGTTTGAGGGGCACCAGTAACCCCACTTTATCACTGGCTTGATCGAATTATAGGAGGATTCATTACTGAGTTCTCAATAGATACTTTAGTCAACTATAGCGAGGCAGAGCGATGCTTCCTCAAAGGACCATGAGGTAAGTACGTTAAGTCTCTAAACACTTGGATTAAAATGCTACTGTGTGAAAAGTGGATTATGTGAATACATTGATGTTTGGGGCTATGTGAAGTGGAAGAATTTACAAAAACGAAGGTAGTGCAGAACTAGAAACTAGCCCCTTGATTTCATCTCCGCGAGGGGATGAGGAAGAGATCCCAAAGGTCTCACCAAGAAGTGAAATCAATTTCATAAGGCAGATGATTCCACGCATACCACCCCCACCCACACCACCACCAGCTTCACTGCCTTCACCCCCATCTTCGCCCGTACCACCACCGCGATTCGATATGGCAAGTGCGATAAAGTTGCCGGTGTTAAAGGGAGTAGGAAATGAAGATCCAGACCAATTTTGGTTCATGATAAAAGCTATATGGGAAGCGTAGGGAGTTACAAATGACAATATAAACAATGTAAACTTTGAAATGGGAACTATAAACTCAAAATGGGAACTCTGGCCAAAAAACTCCAAAAAAACATTAAAAACAGTGCTAAAAATGAAAAGTGTGTATATTGGAACGATGGTTTTTTTTTTGGGACAATTTTGTACATGTTTTAGAAATGGCAGTGACAATAAAATTTTCATGAAAAATATAGCTTGAAAAGGAAAAAGTGATTATATTGGAACGAGGATTTTTTTTAGGGTTAATCTTCAAAATTTTAAAAAAATGCTAGTAAAATGATCCAACAACATAAAAATGACTCATAACTTCTCATTAAACACCATATGGAAATCAAAAATTTTATTTCAAGATACGATGCATACATCAATTATATAAACTATATTAAACAATTATTCAAAATCACTCATATTTTCTTGCACACCATCAGAATTCACATATTTAGATGAGTGACTCGATGCTGACGAAGATGTTCCATATTCTTCTCTTTCATCAACTAGTGCCCCATCTGAGTCCACATGCATGCCCATCATTTCAGGTTTCAAAATTCTTCTTGATCTACGACTGGTTTCAACAGACTCCCATCTCAACACTATTCCTTCTAGTAACAACCTTTTCAGAATCTCTATTGTCTTGAAGTGAAGAGTTCCTCTCTTTGTTAAATTGAAGTCATAAACAAGTATGTCAACATCCTCCAATTTCAATATGTATGTGCGGCAACGATTTATATTCGTACCCTTTCTTTTTCTCTTTCCACCATTTTTTTTGTCAATTACCATCTCTGGCTTATACACACCATTGAATGGGTGTGTATTTGTGGCATACCAATGTACTTCAACACTTGTAACATCCTCGTTTTCTGTAAAGACCTTTATAACTTTAGCAACCCATAATGGATAGCCATTGGGATCTCCATCGGCTAGCACTGTGATCATGCAACCCTCCTTAATATCCTGTACTGAAACCCTATAAAGGTCTTCCATGGCTTCACGTTATGCACGAGATCTTCTGGAACCAATATACATCTCTCTTTCCTCTACCTGTGAAGAATTAATAATACCTTGAGATTGTTGCTGTTCAACAATGTTTATTTCCTCATGTGCATTCGACACATTTTGTGGCCAAACAAATGGATTTTTCAAAGGTATATCCTCATTTGTTCTTGTTGAAATGATATCACTTTGATTATTGAAAAATGACTCCCACCAAATTGAATCAGCAATGTCAAAGTACTCATATGTATATCTAATACATTTTTTAATTTCTTCTAGGCAATTAGAATAATTTATATCTCTATTTTGTTTGCGTGCATTATGAACTTCACCAACTGATTGTAATAACAATATTTTTGATGCAAATATTGGATGACCTGGAATGAACTTCAAAAATTGCATACCTGATGACGGTGCCCATTCTGCAGTGGTTGAATACTTCTTGCCCCATATTAGTGTTTTCCCATCAATTTTTTTGATACAAAATTGATGTTGGAAGCTAATGTCATTAAGTTGTTCAATGCATTTCCCCTCACCATATGATCCCATAATAAACCTTCGCATGTCAACAGTTTCTTCCAACACATCAAAAGTAGGCTCTGGCATGTATGATTTCTTAATACATTCAATTAATGATGGCAAGCTCCCAACTTCCTTCCTCCTCAATGTGATTGAAAAATGACTGAACATCTGATCAATATGGTCATGAGTGTGCCCAACAAGAAGGAAACCAACCTTTACCTTCTGAAAAATTCTCAATTCAACAAGCATGTTTAGATATCCAAAAACAACCTGATTTTTGTTTTCATAGCAAGTGTTGTCCAATTGTAGATACAAAACTTCAGGAAGATTACCATACCAATGAGAAAGCACATCATGAATTATGGCTATGGTCAGATTTGCATCATTATGAATATTTGGAGCTGTGAAGTAAACCTTTGGCAACATTTTCCCATTGAAGACCATACAACCGACCAAGTGATACTGAATAAAATTTTCCTCCTGTAAATTTTTGGGTGTGCGAACAAAATGTGGTAAAAGTGTTTTCTTCTGGTCCATACCATCAATTATCAAACCCAAATATTTATTTGGATTATCATAACACTTCTTTCGATGCTTGTACAACTTTTTCCTTTCATTTGTTTGTTGTTCGCAATGCTCCTAAAGTTCTTTGACAATTGAATCTACACAACATAAAAGAAAGCCATTAAGAAATATGTTTTCATACTTGATGAATATACAATTTAAAAAGTTAAAGTTATGAATCCCTACCTCTTTCTGACCCTTCACATTTGTCTCTTTTTTATTTAAGAGAAGCACATGTACTGCAAATCCCCATCCTTGTCTTCTTAGGAATACGGACATTGTTGAATTCTTTCTTCCATACCTTCACAAAATATTGATATGTAATAAACCGGCCATGTCCCTCAGCACCTTCTGCCTATTCTTTGTATAAGTTGTAGATTTCGCGTCTTGAAAAATTATTTGGAATATATATTGTCTCTCTATTTGGCATACACTCTCCATGCTTTGAAAAGAAATCTTTCATCCATGACATTGCAGTATTTGATAATGGCCCAAACTGTCTTTTATGACGTAGTTCAAAATAAAATGTGGGATCCTTTTCCAAATTTTCTTGAATTCTCGAGAGACGAAAATTCCCAATCGAATGAAACATTTTGAAAGATTTTCTACAGATAAATAAAGTCTTAATATGATAATCATAACCTGACAATGTAGATTTCATGCACCCAACTAAATATGAATTTTGCATGCTTTTATTCATTGACAAATATCTCTTCCTGCTCTCTAATGCAAATTTGAAATCCATATGTTTCAAGCAATCTTTTTGGCAACATTCACTTGAAATGAGTGTGCTGATAGAACTTCTTCTTGTCAGATATTCTGCTCTACCCCTTGTATAACTAGAACATCTTGCATTGATACGAAAAGGTCTGCTCCTATTCCTTGATACAATATTTCTTGGAAACATCTCCATCATTGGATCATCATTTGTATAAGGATTTTCATCATCATTAAGAGGAATGTTATCCACACTATGATCAACTGTGCTTTTAAAATACTGACTTGGAGGATATTCTTCATCTTCCCCTTCTTCAGTGCTATTGTCACAGTCCATAGAATTCGGACTCAATGGAAAATTTGACTCGATGTTTATTGGATATTCTTCCTCATGTGCATTTTCAGTGTCACTATCACAGTCCATAGAATTAGGACTAAGTGTATCATCCTGTCCTTCATCACTGCTACCTTTATACTCATTAGAATTAGGACTAAGTGCATCATCCTATCCTTCATCAATGCTGCTCTCATAGTCCTTAGAATTAGGACTAAGAGGACATTGTGACACTTCTTCTTTTGAAATTCATCATCACACTCTTCATCATTGTTGCTCTCATAGTCCTTAGAATTAGGACTAAGTGGACACCGTGACACTCCATTCTTTTGAAATTCATCATCCCGCTCTTCATCACTGCTACTGTCATAGTCCTTAGAATTAGGACTAACTGGACACCATGTCACTCCATACTTTTGAAATTCATCATCCTGCTCTTCATCAAAGCTGTTCTCATAGTCCTTAGAATTAGGACTATCTGGACACCGTGACACTCCATACTTTTGAAATTCATCATCATGCACTTCATTTTTGTTGCTCTCATAGTCTTTAGAATTAAGACTAAGTGGACACTTTGACACTCCATTCTTTTCAGATTCGTTATCATGCTCTTCATCACTGCTGCTCTCGTAGTCCTTAGAATTAGGACTAAGTCGACATCGTGACAATCCATTCTTTTGAAATTCATCATCATGCTCTTCAACACTGTTGCTCTCATAGTCCTTAGAATTAGGACTAAGTGGACACCGTGACACTCCATTCTTTTGAAGTTCACCATCATGCTCTTCATCACTGCTGCTTTTATAGTCCATAGAATTAGGACTAAGTGGACACCATGAGACTCCATTCTTTTGAAATTTGTCATCAAGTCCATCATCACTACTGCTTTCATAGTCCTTCGAATTTGGACTAAGTGGAATCTGTGACTCTTTATTTATTTGAAATTCTCCATCCCCTCTTTCATTAGTGCTGCTCTCATAGTCCTTAGAATTAGGAATAAGTGGAAGAATTGACTTTCTATTCATAGTGGAAGAATTCTCGCTATATTCATCCATATGAATAGAGTTGTTATGCGATGAAGATGTTGATGTTGTATAAATAGAAACTTCACTATCAGGACAATCCATCCCTTTCAAATAGAAGATTTTGAATGATATAAATGGAGAGTCTCCTAAAGGTATTATATAGCTTAGAGAATGAAATTTTCCCTCCAAAAATTCCCCCCCTCAAAAATTTCGCAAAAATATTTCCCTCCAAAAATTTTCCTCCCAAAATATTTCGCGAAAATATTTCCCTCCTAAAAGTTAGTGAGATTTATTTCACTTCATTATTTTATTCTGCAATTTAATGAAAAATGTAAAATAAATTATTTATTTATTTATTTTATTTATTTTTTATGAAATAAATCATTAAAGTTAAAATTGTAAACTACAACTTCTACCTAAATTATTTTAATAGTCAAAGTATATAATATTTACTAAACAATTGAATGTTTTTTTTAATTTTTATAATACATTCTGAAACAAATTAATCCTACATTCACCCCACTATAAAACAATTCCATACTATTCGTTTTATCATAATTTCATTCATCGCCATAAAAAAATTAACATGTTAAAATTTATTAAAATTGATTAATCCCGCATTCACCATATGGTAAAACATCTCTGTAATTTCACCTATATATTCCATTATCACTATTACTCACATTACATCAAGGTTTTCTGAGGTTCGTTGAAAAACTTTGTACGAATTTGTGGAGTAGCTACATTGGTATCAACAACATATTCAACGAATAATTCTCACAATTGAAAGGTTAGTTAAATTTTTTCCTTGAAAATTCTCATCTTAAATTAGTTTAATGAAGTAATTTTTTTTTCGAAACTTAAGATTTTTTATCAACCAAATTAACCAATATTTCTGTTGTGAGCATGGTGGGCCCGGGGCACCCCCGTCCTGTAATCGGCCGGCCACCCACTCCCTCCGCACACCCTTCCGGCCCCCTTCGCAAACTCACCCACCCCTTCCCCCCATGTCCTCCCCCCTACCCCATGCCTACCCCCCTCAACCCCCATCTCACTGCACCTCCCCACCCACCCCTACCCCACGGCCTCTACTACCCCCTCAACCCTCATCCCACTCCACCCCCCTAACCCTCCCCCTGCCCCTCAACCCCTATCCCACCCTACCCCTTACCCCCCACGGCCCCCTCACCCCTACCCGGCCTCACGACCCTTCACCGCCCCACACCCAACCCCCCTCCCCCCCAATTGGCCCCCACGACCCACCTCTTGCCCTGTCCCTTACCCCCCTACCCCTCTACCCGCAACCCCTACCTAGCCCTCACCCCCTCCCCCCCTCGTTCCACCCCCGCTCCCCACCCCTTATCCGATCCCCCCACCTTCCCCCTACCGACACCCCCCTCTTCCCCCCTACCCAGTTTATCCCCCTCCCCCTGCCCCCCCCCCCCCCCCCCGGCCTCCACCTCTAACCCCCCCTACCCTTACCCACATGCCCCCCTCACCCCCCCCCCCTCACCCCTACCCGTCCCCCACCCCCACCCCCTCCCCCCCTTACCCTTACCCGTGCCCCCAGCCCTCCCCCTGTTACCCCCCTTCCCTCCCCCCTCGGCCGGATCCCCCTCCCTCACCCGCCCCTCCTTCCTCCCCTGCCCTCCCCCCTCGACCCCACCTACCTCCCCCTCCCCCTCCCCCTCCCCTGCCTGCCCCTCGCCCCTCCTCCCTCCCCCTCACTCCACCCTCTGCCTCCCCCACCTGCCCCCCCTACCTCCCACCCTCCGCCTCCTCGGCCGGTTGCACCCCTCCCCGTGCCACACCGGCGGCCCTCCATCCCGCCTGAGGTGGCCGTCCGATTCTCGGAATCAAACGACCACCCCGGGCGAGGCACCGGGCTGCCGGGGTGGCGCGGGGTGGGCGACGGTAAGGGGTGGATTGGAAGGGCCGAGGGGTTGGGCGGTGAGATGGGGGGTAGGGAAGGGAGGTGGGAGGGAGGGCCGAGGGAGAGGGGGAGGGGGGGGTGGGTTAGGGGGGTAGGAAGGAAGGGGGGTGAGAGGGAGTGCGGGGGGATAGGGGGTGTAAGGGGTGAGTTAGGGGGATAGGAGGGAGGGCTGAGGGAGAGGGGGTAGCAGCACGGGGGTTGAGGGGGTGGGGAGGTTGGAGGGAGGGCTGAGAGAGGGGGGGTTAGGGGGATAGGGAGGAGGGGGGTTGAGGGAAGGGGGAAGGCGGGTTGGGTGGGTTGGGGTGGCTATCCGATTGCAGGGTGGGGTGGCTCGGTTGGGGCGGAAGAGGGGGTAGGCTGTAAGGGGTTGGGCGGTGGGAAGGGGGTGGAGTGGCGTTGGGGGTTGGGGGCCGGGGGGTAGGGGGTGGAGGGGGGCGTTGGGGGGGAAGTGGCTTGGGGAAGGGGTGGCGTGGGGGTAGGGTGGAGGGTTTGGAAGGGCGGTAAGGGTGGGGTTGGATGGCCATCCGATTGCGGGGTGGGGTGGCGTGACGTGAAGTGGGTCAGTTGAGGGGGAAGAGGGGTAGGGGGGCATGGGGGTTAGGGGGTGGGGAAATCGCTTGCCACTCCGTGGATGGACGGGGTGGTGTCAATGGGCTTTTGCCATTTCTTAGTGTTAATATTTTTTCAATTTCAATTATCTGATTATACAGATTAAAAATTTATGGTATATTTTCATTATGGATTTAAGTTAATATGCTTTCATTGTGTTTCTATTTTTCAGGACAATGGCATTCAAGAAGATTTCTATGAATATGTTTGGACCAAAGACACTTAAAGGTGCATCTTCGAAAAACATTGGTGAACGAACTCCACCTGAGCTCATGGCTACAAATCTTTCAAGTGCCTCAAATGATAAGAATATGATTTCAGACTGGAAGAATTCAAAAGAGATGGAATTCCCATCAAGAATCTGGTATGTGAAAGAAAAAAGAAAACCAAAATGTGAACATATATCTATATCTTGATATACCGAATGAAAATGGAATTTTTGATCTGATGAGAAGAGTCATAGATATGTGCTTGGTACTGGACACTGAAGTTGTTTACATACTTACAAAAGCTCCCAAGTCACATGAAAGGGTTAAATATCGACTAAAATATTCATTGTATCACACGAGAGAGGTATGTACAAAGTTGTGTAAACAAATCGTAAATGAGATGAAACAAAACATCATAAGTATTGTTATTTATATTTGTATTTTTCTTTCTTGAAAGTGTCTCGCTATATTTTTTTAATTTTGTTTTTATTGACATATGATAATTTGTTTGGCAGAATTTTGTTGAAAGTTGTTTAATTAGGTTGGGAGGCATTCATTTCATAGAGCATGATATCATGAAAGTTGTCAGCAATTTTTACTCAGTGTCAGAAGAATATATGGAAAACAAGCAAAATGTAGTAATTGATGATGCTACAAAACTACATCCAAAGGATCAGAAAAGAAGGCCTCTAGCAGATAAATCTAGCAAGGGTAGACAAGTTACTTTTGAGGGCACTGAAGTTGAAACTGACAGTGAAGCATATGTTGCCATTATTGAAGATGACATTGGAACTGAGAAGAGTTGTAAAAGACCAAAAGTAACAATTCCCAAGAATAAATCTGTTGAGAATGTTATGACAAAGAAAAGTAAAGTTGAAGATTTTGAAGTAGTCATTACCAGTAGTTAAGACCCTAGTGAAACTTTAAAATAAAGCAGAGAAATCATTACACCAGGAGCTGATTTAGAGGATGGCATTATCAAAACGAAACAAAATTCCATTCGACAGAATTTGACAAATAAAAACTTAATTGATGGTGGTCGTACATTTCAGCTTAATGTCAGACAAACCTATAAGGCAAGTGAAGGACAATGTCAATATCAAGTCAAAAAGCCACACTATCTGCATGTTCACAACTTGAAGACATTGATGAGGTATAATCCATATGCTCATGTGGTTAATTATGTGCTTCTTGTTGATCCAGTTCAAGTTCCCAACAAAGAAGCATTTGATAAGTCAAAATGTTTTGAATACAATTATTATGTGCTTGGGGGGAACCATTCTGTAGAAGCTCAAAGACAATTGATGGAGAAATATCCCAATAACCCACGTTTTGAAACAATGAAATGTATCATTTATGTTGGTTTATCGGATACAGAAGCAAAGTTAGTGGCATGGGATCATAATTCAGATAATAAATATAGGATGTCTATGACTTTCATCCAAAGGGTTAGATTTATTCATAGTGAATTTCAAGAAAAATGTGGTGGGGATAGGATTAATGTTACTGCAGATTTCCAAAGCGAATGTTGTATGGAAATAGGCTATCAAATTGAAGAGAAACCCAATTCAAAAGGTGGGAAACACAACCTTCCTAGTGATATATTCAAATATGTTGATAACATTTTCCAATTGGCATTTAGAACTGGAGATGTTTGGAAGTTGATTGATGAGATTTTTAGCATGTGGGAAAACATTGGCATTAAAAACCAGAAGGTCAAAAAGTCTAAGCCATTGATATGTGGTGGCAGTAAATCAGGTTCTAAATTGAAGCAGCTTCCAGAAGATATGACTATCACACCTTGGAGAGAAATGCAAGGAGTGAAAGATGAAAAAATTGTCAAAACAATATTATCTCGTGTGAAGTCAGGGGAGTTATCATTGGAGGAAATGTCTGAGGAATTTCAAAAGTAAGTTTGTTGAATTATTTTTATTTATTTCTAGATTATAATTTTCTTTTAAATAAAACATGTTGTTCTTCGTAGTATTTGTTATACATATCATTATATTGACTTTTTGTTACTTTATCTATGCAGTCACAAAGTTTAAATGAAAATTCAAGAACAAATGGTTAGATTGTTGAATGAAG
Source organism: Pinus tabuliformis (assembly GCA_031772625.1). Lineage (NCBI taxonomy): Eukaryota > Viridiplantae > Streptophyta > Pinopsida > Pinales > Pinaceae > Pinus > Pinus tabuliformis. Next base: position 59,240,181 of record CM062804.1, on the reverse strand, counting down.
ATAGTTGGGATGATGTTGTACGCAACTATCTAGATTCAAGTTCTACGTCAACATTAAAAGTTTTTTATCTTGCATTTAAAAAGGTATCTTGATTTACACATTCATTTTTAATTTATAACTTACACATATATTTTTTTATTTTATAGAAGATGAAGAAAGATAATAATGGAGTGCCAACTAGCTTCAAAACCTTTATTGAAAAAAAAAGATCGAAAGACTGAGGAAGCAATGTGTTAATAATGTTGAACTTGATCCAACTCTTACTCATTTCATTTGGAATGGGCTAGACACTGTTCAATATCAAGTAATACAAGGCGACTATGAAGACATTGCTAAACTCATACCTATATGGGAGTATGCCCTAGTTATTGCAGATATTCCCCATGGTTTCAATATTCCAAATATTGACTATGATAGTGACCCTTATACTTATCAAGCTCTTAGTAAAGTGGTTGTGGGATTTGTAGAAGTCACGTCATCACCATTATGGAGATTTGTGACATTTCATTCAGACACACAATTGGCAATAATATTGTCAAGCTTCAAAGGGAAAACAAATTCAAGGATGCAGCTTACATGGTAAGACGTTTAAAATGTATATTTGATTAATGTTGAAAAATTCATTTATGTACAAGTTGATTGAACTTTTACTATTTCATATTATAGGCAAAAGTCAAATCTTCTTAACCGTGACGATCAAGTATTTATAAATGATTGTGAGTTCATTCATATTGATAGTTGGGCAAAAGATGATAGCTATATGTCTATGATTTTTAATCGGGTGGATGGAAAGAGTCATAGTCAAATACTGACTTATGATGTTGTTGTGAGAAAACTAACATATGAAGACAAAGATGCAAAAGGAGAGATAGTCAACAATTATCAAAAACCACAATTATTGATTAACTATCTTATAGACATATGTTCAAATGAAGCAGATTGGGTTCTGGATTTCTTTTTTGGGTCAGGTAAGTTTTATTATATAGAATTGAATTTCAATATGTTGTTTTTTTAATTAATATGTCATTGTACTAATTTACTTCATTATTTCTTTTGTGCTTGATAATTAGGTACAACACTAGCATGGTGCCTTCAAAAAGGAAGAAATTGCATTGCAATTGAAAAAGATCCATTACAATTCAATTTCATTCAGCAAAGAATTATTGCTCTTTAATTTCTTCCAGATGCAATGCAAGAAATTGGGTTGAAGAAAGGGGACTTTAGTGAATCACGTGTGGCAAAAAAGGCAAAGGAACCTCAATCACCATTACATGGGATGTTTGGAAAGACATACATTGGGAGATTCGCAGACATCAAAGATCCATTAGAAGATGAAAATGAGCAAAAGGAAGCAGAAAATATTGTGGAAGAAGACAATAATGAAATTCTAGAGGACAAAGAGTTTGGATTACGTGACATTGTTAATTAAATTTAAGTTATGCTTGGAAATCAAGCTCATTTTTTGTAACTTTTAAGTAGTTATACTTGCAATGTTTTGACTTTGACATTTTATGAGAAGAATATACACTCAATTAAGGTTTTTATGTGTTCAATATTTGTAATATGTGATTTTCGCATTAATTTTTAAGTTAAGCATTATTTTTTGAAAAAAAAAATGATTATTATTTTTTTTTGACATGAAATTCATAAAAAAAAAAACTATTATTTAACTATTTTTAGTTAAATTTTTCGTATAAAAATTGTGATTTTCGCATGTCAATTGAAGTAAAAAATGATCAAAACGTGTAGTTTTTTAATTATATTTATGTTAAAAATGGCTATTTTTATACCCCATTGTTAAAAAATATTGTTTTTTAGAAACAATTATTTCTTGTGGATTGAAAAATTAATTAACGATGTATAAATATGTAGAATATCGAAAATTCAAAATATCGACCTTCTTCTTTAAATATGCAAAACAATAAAAACCTCACTACAAAAAAAATAAAATTAAAATAAAAACAAGAAAATATGAAGAAAAAGACCACTTCAAAAATTATTAAATTTACAAAATAATTATTTACATTTCATACATTAGAAAAAAAAAAAAAAAAAACCTTTTAAGAAAATGGTCTGGTGTAAAATTACCACGTTTTTAAATCAGCATAAAAACACTACCATTATAAAATGCAATGTACATAAAAAAAAATTATAGTGCCAAAAACTAAGCTTTAAAAAACACATGTGTGTTCTGCATAACCCATTTTCAAAATCAGGTCTCTTTTTTGCTATCTCTACAAAACGGTTAACAGTATGGGTTCCCATTTCAAAATTTACATTGTTTATAAAGAAGGCAATGTTAGTCATCGCTCTGCAGGATCACGTGCTAACTTGGTATATTAAGCATTCTAATGACAATCCGAATGCAAGGATCGCAGATATCCAAATTGCGCTGAAAAAAGAATTTAGCAGGCCGAAGTCAGAGGCGCAGTTGATCATTGGGTTCAAGGAGATCACAATGCTACCAAGCGAGACTCCTTGGGAGTTGGATCAGAGACTGAAGTGCACAATTCGCAAAGCTAACATGACTTTGACAGATAGAAAACACCGCGAATGGTTTGTAGCATCGCTAACACGAAATTTGAGGAACGTTGTCACAACAAAGGTTAACAACTCATGTAGAGGCCTTGGAGATTGCGATGAGGTTGCATGAGATCCCAATACAGGATCCTAACCTGAGAGTTCAACAGATCCACGCGTAGTTGAAAAACTTGTGCCTTGAGATGTAGAGTCTGAAACAAGACAGGAAAGCTCGCCTAGAAGTGTGTGGCGAGGTATGGTGTGTTAAATGTAAGGCTCAGGGTCATGACAAGGACCACTGCACAGTGTTCACGAATTACCTCACGGGAGGTGGACTGATGTTGTTAAGACCGGAGGCCCAATCAAGATCTAGCACGACGCCTACATTGTGGTGTGCGATTTTCCAAATAGGAGGAAATCATGCTACGGAAAACTGCCATTTGTTGCAGAAGTACACGCAGAATTCACAGACTTCGAAGTTGTTTCCTTAAAACATAAACTCCGGAAGAGAAACTCTGTAGTTAGTCATGATAAGTATCCAAAGATTCAAAACAGATGTGAGGACTCAGCGTGTCATTTGGCTCTCCTAGTGCCAAAATTTTGATGGTGCTAGACCCAACAACATGTTAGGGGATATCCTCTGTAGGAAGTCCCAACTAGACCTCAGTTCGTTTGGTGTAGGAGTCCCAGCAGTGGTTCATATGGTATCCTTGACCACAGTTGCGTGCAGAGGTAAGTAAGATGTCCTTGTTGCTATTAGGGTGTGACGTGCGCATTAAGCCAAGGAAGGTGCATGAAGGGTTCTAACACATGGAAAGGGGAATGAGTGCACCCCTTAGAAACCTGTGGGAACACACTGCTTGAAAGGGAACACCCGATCAAAGATACATCACAAGCTGGAAGGCAGGGAAACCAACGATCCAAAGTGATGGTTAAACCAAAAGCACATCTCAATAATATTCATGCGTAGATATATAGAAAGAGTCCATACATACATGCGTAATAAAACAACTACATACATCATTAGAGTAACCAAGACAACTGAAATACAATAACAACATATGCATGAAATGTGTTGGCATTGTTATATTAAGAGTGAAAGATTCAATCATACAATACAACCATAACCAACCACTAGTTCCGAAAGAAGAACATTACAATCATTGTCGCTTGCTCCTCCAAAGAGATGTACTAGCTCTGCACTGTGGAGAAGCCAAGGCTTGTTACAATACACTCCAAGCTTTCTCTAAGATACACCTATAGGAAGCTTGGCTCCAAAAAGCCTATACAAAGAGTTATGAGGTTCTATAAATAGTAAAGGGTGGGGTGACCCTTGACATTCCCCTTTGTGACTCTTCACCTATCTTCATGACTCTTCAACTACTACATGACTGTTACCATCAGCTATTAACGCTTGGTCTTTCACTTTTACAAGATGTTACATTACAATCTACACACTACCCATGTGAGACAAAATAGGCTTGAGTAAGCCATGCGAGACATCACTAAGACTCAGACAGCCATGGGAATACCAACTCTTCGACATCCTCGCGATGATCGATGGTGGTGAACTGATGCCAAGATTGGTAGTCCGTGATGGTGTCTGTGTACTCTGTGGTGACATCATTCTTGAAGCAAACTATTGCCTCCATTGCATCCAAGTACACTGATTTGGATCCTCTATCCAATTCATCTGATAGCATGCACATCATAATCTTGAGTGTTTCCAGACCAGTAACATACTGATGCATAGTGTTTGCGTTGATCTCCAAGTATGTGATGCTAGCTATATGCATCAACTTGTAGAAGTACATGCCCATCTCCAGTCGAACTTGGTTCTTTGTCTTTGCCTCGATGAGTGTGCCAATGGGTGGGATCACATGCGTGTGCACATTGACATCCATGCTCCTGAACACCCTTGCATGCAATCAACAACATTGCTCACCCTGTCTGCTCTGTGTGAGCTACTATGATGGGTCTATAACCTGTATGGGTGTAGTTTCATCAGTTTGTGCATTTTGCGCCTCCTGATGTACATGTTCGTGCTATGCTTCCTTCTCTCGTCTGTGAAACTCTTGTTCTTCCTTGAGTTGCCACTTCAGCTCCTGAAACTCCTTCTCTGTTTCTCTCTTTGCCTTTATGCAATTCTCTTGTCACGTTGTCACCTTTGAGTCTTAATGTCCAAAGCTTCTTTCATCACAGGTGAATCTACTTTGAACTTGTAGCTTTGCTCTACCTCTACGTTTTCAACAACCTTCCTCCTGCCTTGGTCATGCTTAGGCGTGCTACCCTCTACTGCTTCTGATGGTGCCGCTCTCTGCGATGCTGCTTCCATTTCATATTGATATCCTTGTCTATGAGAATCTTGGTGTATTCATAGATAGGCAAGCTCATAGACACTCGCTCAATTGCATCTCTAGTTGCGCTCTCAACGGTGTCCTTTGACCTTACTCTCTGGGAGGCCATTCTACCTGTAATGCTGAGAGGCAGAAGAAAACATATGATACCTTGAGACATAGAAACATTCATGGAAATAAATCTGTCAGTTGAAAGCCAAAACAAATTTGAGGACTGAAATGCAAAATACCTGTGTGACTGACTATGAAGATTCCACAAGTTTCACCGAGTGGCTGGGAGACTGACTTCCAAAACTGCGCAAGTCATAGTGTTACATAATATTTTGTCACACCTCCTGCACTTCCTCGTGACATACCCCAAAGTGCCTGAAACATGAACATCATGAAGTGTACTCATTCATATATGTAGTTCAGATCCTTCCTAAGACATTAATTGGAAAATGCCTTGAGCTTCCCCTAAAGGAAATAACTCTAAAGCCCTAATTTGAGAATCATCGCCCTTATGAGACTAAAAACAATGATGGTCACCTGTTGCAGTATACTTGACCCACGATGGCATTGATTTTTTCACTTGCATACCCGCGAGGATCCCAAAAAGGAAATTTTCCCAAAGAGGATGAGAAGCTTCGTGATCTAGAAGCTTCTAGAGCGGCGAGCTACAGGTTGTTCGGCATAGATGAGGTCGAATTCTCCCAAATTGGCCTCTTGGTCTTATCTCTATGACTGACCTCCTTGAGATGAGGGCCTAATCCTATCTTTAGAAAGATCCTAACTCCCTTTCCTAGTCTATATATTCATCCTCTCCCATTCCCAAATGGTTGGTCTATGCCTATTTGCACCCTTATGCTATGATTGTGCCTATATGCTACTCATTTGGCTTGGAGAAGGAGTGCATGGAGAGATTAGCTTGGACTTGGATATTCATTCAAGGAGAGCCCATCAACATCAAGGCTTGGTTGTATGATTCATATTATTTTCTATTAATATACAACTGCTGGTTCATTTTCCCTAAATTTGCATGCTCATGTATCATTTAGCTTAACATTCCTTGATCAGTTAAGTAGGTTACTTTTGAAAATGCTATTTGTATTTGTATGCCTTGTTGTGTCTTGATCTCTTGTGTAGGTGCATAAATGTTGTAAGCAGTAGGAATGAGCTCGTGATGCAAGTGATTTAAGGTCTTCAATAAAGGATATCAAGATAGCATCAGAACGAGGTAGGCCATCTTCTTCATCTCTCTTTTCAATTGTAACTTAGGAAAGTGTCTGGTAGATTATCACTTCGGTTGCTAGACCCACTCATTGGGCTAGAGGGATCATCTCTATTCACAGAGAGGATTTACCTAGAAAACAAAATGGAAACTTCGTTGGGGAAGCTATAACCCTTTCCATCCATTTCTTCAATCAGATCCTATGACTTGTTAGACCAACCATCGATTTCTCGACTTGCCTACATTAGTCTGGGTTTATACCAACACTGATTACTGCCTTAGAGTGCTAAGTTTGGATTTTTTCTTGGAATCGTTTTTGTTTCTTCCCATATTCCTCTCCCATCAAGGGTTTATCTCTCACAGTTGCGAGTTTTTACCTATACAATAGCGATGGATAAAATTATCTTCATTGTTTGGTCGCGATGAAATCATCACTACTTTTATTATACAAAGTAGTGATGATGACCCCAACCATCGCAGGTTTGGTTATGCAAAGTAGTGATGATAACCCAATCATCATGGGTTTGGGTATATAAAGTAGCGATGATCCTTGAATGTGAGAATTTTTAAGGTTTCTTCCTTAGAATCTAGTGTGTCTTGTCCCCTAAGGTCTTTTCCTATCCAATATGCTTGGTTTTGTTAGTTTTTGATTGATTGTCTTGATTAATTTGCAAATTTGTCTCAGTGGATTTGAAGTGAAATCTGATTGAGTTCTATGGTTTGTAGTCAATTGATCATCACTCACTGCTTGTTAGTGTCGTTGAGATGTTTGTTTTCCTGATTGATTGAGTGTTGTTTTCTATGGAAATCATTAGAAACATCATTTTGCATTTGTTTTACCTTGTATTTCAGAATTTAATTTTCGTGAAAATTCATTAGATTAGTTGGATTGAAAAGTTATTTTTTTGAGATTCATCATTGAAAATAGGTCACATTTTTTAGTGATTGAAAGATAAAAACTATATTAGGTGCATCAAATCATTCAAAATGAAAAGAAAATCATAATTCATTTAAATGAATCTTTATTAAAGTCAAAATCATTTTGCTTTCAAAAAGTTGCATTTAGGATAGTGAAAAGTCAAAACCTTTTTTTACTTTTGGCATTGCATTTGGAAGACGAAAGTGAAAGTTAGTGGAAGGCATTTTGCATGAAGCATTTTGTTTGATGCATTATTGATTGAAATTTCTTCCCTTGATTAGTATAGCTTTCATTGAAACGAAAAGTTTTCCTTTTCTCATATATTTGCATCATAGGTGTTCAGGTGACATCATTTTGAGCCTTAAAACCAAAACATTATTTCAAGATCAACTTTAAAATATATCAATTAATCTAAGGAGCATTTGAAACATTAACACTCATACTTGGTGGTCTAGGCTAAAGATGTATTCCAACGTCTATAAAACTCAACAACAATCATTCGCAATACCCTTGCATTAGACAGTGCTAACACGGACTTGTGCTACTCATACCATCGAGTATATAAAGGGAGACCCTCATAGGTTACAAACCTTTATCCATAGGGAGCCGAGTCTGCCACCCTATAAATGTGATACACCGAAAACAACATTCGGGGAGATTTCCTGCACATACGTCAAGTCCTTACTAAATTTATTTGCTAAGGTGTATATTGCAGTTCACGGTTACTTGGTACTCATTTTTTCCCAAAAAATATTTCAGAGGGAAAAGGTAGTGATTTGGCCCTTGCAGAGGCAATGAAAAAGAAGTTTAAGTTGGAGAAGAAGAAGTGAAGGTATGCCATCTCCAACATCAACAACCCTGCAGTCAAGGTTGTGACACAGATATTGGCAAGAAAGGTGATGTGAAAGTGTCGCATGGATGAGGTGCCCAAGCCAATGGTTGCACTAGTAGCGCAATGCATAGAAGGGGTCCAATTCAACTGAGAAAATTATCGATGCGGTGAGATCCTTGTGAACTGCCACGAGACACAGGAGCAGGGAAAAACATTTCATTACGCATGGCTCCTGTTGTTGATAGTATTGGTGGCATGGGAGTTGCCCGAAGATAGCCAGTTCTCGTCGATCGCGCAGGACATTCTAGAGGCAGCGCAGTACGCTTCGGTGTGGGTGACCAGGGATGCACGGAGGATAAGGATGAGCAAGATATTTTGAGTGATTATGGAGATGAACATTTGTATGGGGATCAATCGCAAGCCGTGGTTATCGCCCATAGTCTACAATAGTTTGTAGAGCTTTGCAGAGTTCAAATCCAACTTCCACCATGTCTTCATCCAGGTGTGGAAGGACCCTATGAAGGCATGAGTTACCATACTTGGCGACCGATGATGTAATTTTCACGGTCCTTGAGTCTTGGCCGCTGGAGTGGCGCGCTTCAGCTGACTCCGCAGTGGAAGCAGAGAAGTCTGCCATTCAGCAGAAGAAGGAAGAGACAAAACTGTGGATGGCACAACTGGTAGAAAAGTGTAGGAAAGAAGTAGTGCTTAAGGCCCATGCGGCGTGCGACACTACGAAGTTAGCATAACAATAGTAGAAAAAAGCAGAAGAAGAGCGCAAAGGACATAAGTCACCTTCGCCTGAACTAGAGACAGACATAGAACAAGGTGGCGTAAACCCGTAGACAATGTCCACCCAACTCAAGAGTCTGTGACCACGAGAGCAGGTAGTGTCGCAAAAGAAAACAAAGGCCTCGAAGACATCTTTTGACCCTATCACCCTTACTGAAGGGGACTTGCATGATATCAGTGAAATAGTGAGGGATGTCACCACGTAGGCCCTCCAGCAGTTTGAGGAACAACACCAATTGGTATTGGGGTTCTCCGAACACAAATATAGGAGTTGTAGGTGCGTACTCCATAGGCTGGCAAAGTGTCCACCAGCCTCGCAGTTGACACTTCGGCTGCCGAGGAAATTTTGCGCGCCAAGATGAACAACACAATAGTGCTATGAGATGGAGCACTCAACGTAAAGAATGAGGCTGATAGGCCTATGGTTAGCAGTTTGAAAGGGGTCGGGTTAAACATGGTTGCACTCCCTCGGGAGACACTCTATCTTTTGCAAGATGGAGTCACTATAGAACTTCAGGCCAGGGAGAGTCGCTCTCTACAGGTACTGAGCAAGAAGCACATCAACATTGAGCAGTTGAGCCTACAGTGCAACGAGGCATTGGAGCAGAAAAAAAGATAGTGCAGGTTGTGGAGGAAGTCTACCAGATGGTCCTAGAGTTGGCCATCCAAGTAGAGGAACCGGTGGAGGTGCGCGTCCGAAAGTTAGCCACAACAATGCATGTCGCAAGAGCAGAAATGGCCAGGGTTCAGCTAGATATGAACCTGCAGATAGCAGAATTGCAGTTGAAGGCTCAACCTTCAACTCCGCTGGAGGTCAGAGAACAACGTACCACTACGGTCACAACAACAATGGTGGTGGTTGACAGTGCAGTGATAGACTGCATGAAGCTGTTTGAACAATTGTTCGAGGTCCTAACCACCCTGCAGGAGGACCCGAACATAGAGTGCCTAGAGACAGAGGCACACGAGCTGCAACAGAGATATGATGAGGTAAAAGGGACCGCGCAGACGGTTTCCCTTACAAAGAGGTTTGTAAGGATGCAGCAGGCAAAGGCACTCAAGGAGCAAGTGGATGCCACTCGGCATAAAGAGGCAGTTTTGAAAGCATGCCTACAACCATGGATTGATGAGGCTTATACAATTACAGCCTCCATTGAAGAAAATCTCACACAACTGTAAACAACTCAGGAGAGGATTCAGGGCAGTAGTTCAACAACAATGATCACCGAACAACGCAAAGAGGAAGTCCAGTAGGTAGCCGCTCAATGCACTACTGAACTTGCAGCGATCCAATTAGAGTTGGGAGGTCTTCGTGCTAAAATCTCTGCACTTGTAGAGTGACTTGAGGGCGAGTCATGATGTTTTTGTTGGGGGCCTATTAGGCACGGGATCCCCCAAGGGAAGTTTTGGGGCTAAGAGCCCAGATTTCGGTCCAACTTTATAATTATAATGTAAAGAATCCGTATTTTGTGGGTGCAAAGCACGTAGTTGTTAAAAATTCATAGGGTTGTCCACCATTATTTTGATAATGTTATGTCGGTTGTAGAAGATCTACCATGGTCTGTAGAACATGGAATTGTATAAATAGAGAAAAGATCTAAGTAGTCAAAGGCGTCTAATCTACTATAAGATAATGTAGATGTATGCAAGATAGTTCTGAAGTGTAAGTCTAACTTTTGAGTCATAGCGTAGGTAGAGGCTCTGCAGCTTAGTGCGCAAAGGCCTATTAGTCCATAGCTGAGTGCGCGGACCCCTGCAACTGAGTGCGTAGGGTGAGTCGAGTCTGTAATCATCTAGAAGTATTAATAAAGAGAAGTTTCTATCATTTCTGCATCTTTATTTCTTGTTTATGCATCTGTTATATTGGGTATGAATTTCACTTTTATGCTTATATGATGCACGAATGTGTATCACTATATTGGTTAAGTGGACGCAAGTAAGAACATTTGTTTACATGAAGATAATTACAATCTGTTAATAAGATAAGTAAGTTACTTAGCCTAGTTTGGGAAATAACACAGTTCATTGCCCTAGCAGTGCGAAAGCATCTCAGCCACTGATTAAGGCTGTGCGAAGGTCGATTGTAACAGATCGCGAAGGTGTTGAAGGTTAGAACAGGGTGCGAAGCAACTTGCACGAAGGCAGGTCTAGTTGGAATAAACTGACATCACATCCATATCAAGGGTAAGGAAACTTGGTTCCAGCATCCCCCCATACTGCTACGAGTGAGACTTCAGTCCACGCTCCATGGGCTGATGCTGAAAGGGCCAATAGCGTAGGGATTTGTTTGGATAACTAACTCTGAACCTAGGTCAGGCCCCCATAAGCCAATAGTCTTTTCTGACTCCTTAAATTTGAAAAGATCATCAAGCACTTGTCCTTTCAAGCTTGCTAACCTAATGAAAGCAACTAGAGTCACCTTTTCGTCCTTTTCTCGACTCTTAAAACATGAAAAAGCAAAGTTTTTGTTTCAAATTCTAAAATTAATTGACCATGGAACAACATCCTTCTTGTGGAAATACTCCTTAGTAGATCTTAGGTTGATACCAATGGCAACATTTCTTGGGTTTTCCAATCAAGGAAAACCCTCTGATGGGAATCTTAGTCCTTTTCATTCTTTTGGAAATACTGATGCTCCCTATATGGTGACGTTGTCCCTTCCTGGATTGACCATTGGTTTGCTAGTTTGGTTATTTTTGACCTCAGAGGTTCCGAGTGTCCAAACTGCTTTTCAACCAATTTCTCCTCCACCTGAACAACATCAACCTCATGTTGATCCTAAAGTTGACCCCTTGCCTTCTTCACCTATTTCTTCACTTTTTTCTTCCTCTTCACCTGGTGAAAGTCTAAATTCTAGTAACTAGGGAGCTAAGAAGAAGAAGAAGCAAACAAAGAAGAAGAATCAAAATAAGCAAGGGGGCTACCAAGCAGTCATTGCGATAGATGCAACTGATGTAGAAAAATCTTCCAACCAGCCCTAGAAAGTAAAATTCCCTTGCATGTTATGTAAGGGTGACCACCTTCTTTAGAATTGTCTTGGTATTCTCAAGGTCTCAGAAGTGTGGTCTATAGGTTCAGATCGACCTTTGTCATCAACCTCTGGTAATCATGCTGGTGATAAACCTTCAACACATAAAGCTCACAGGAAAAAGGGAAAAGTCAAATTTCCTTATAAGTTGTGTAAAGGTAATCATCCCATTCACCTTTTTCCTCTTATGGATCAAGCTTCAAAAGAGTTGGAAAACCTTACAGCTTCTCAACCTCGTCTTCCAACTGGGTATCGAAAGTTTTCCTTGATCCTTCACTAGTTGACCCAGTGATTGATCAAAAGTCATCTTTGGTAAACCCAATTCTCTCTGAAAGTGAGTCTTGTGAGTTCGTTCTCAACCAACCATTAGTTTAGAAAATGGTAGACTTGGTTATGCCTTTAGTTAATAGTACCTTTCCAGAAGAGATTGAACCTCCTACCACTCAGGTTCTTCTAGTTTCTTTAGTTTCGAATGAACCAAAGGGAAATCCTCCCATTCCCGAAATGCATGGGAGAAATTATCTTATTCCCATAGAGCAAGAGGGTAGCTCTCCTATTCCTACGACACCCCCTCCAAGTAGTTTGGTCACTTCTTTTGATTGGAGTCGACTCACAAGATATCGTCTTCCATCTTATGTGCCTTTCCAGATAACAGTACATGCTTACCATATGGCCGTACCTAGAACAATCATAGAAGGGGGTACATCTGTTAGCATTCTGTCCTCAACTGCTTGGAAAGATTTAGGTTCTCCTTAGCTTGTCCTCGTCACCCAGAATCTGTTATCTTTTAACAAAGGAACCAGTAAACCGTTAAGGATCCTTCCTAAGTTTCCTATTACCTTGGGAGGAAATACTATCTATACAGATGTGATGGTTCTCCAAGGCCCCTTAGATTTTAATCTAATCCTTGGTCGTGACTATGTTTATGTCATGGGAGCTCTTGTATCTTCCCTCTTTTGAGTGATGTGTTTCCCCCATGAAGGAAGCATCGTGATCATTGATCAAATTACATTCATTGGTCTTGAATCAACTCCCACTCAACAATCATCCCTAAATGGTTCTCATATGAAAGAAATATCATGCCCACCATAGGTTAATTACTTGGCCACCTGTTCCATGCCCGCATATCCTGATGATCTAGTAGGCAATGTAGTACACCATGTGCTGGGGGCATTGGAGCCTGTTTTCTCATTTGGATCCATGGACATGTATACCTTCTAGAGTGTTGTTCTTGCGTCTGATGAGAACCTCTTGGAAGCCATGGCCTCTTTTGGTCTGTGATGAAGGACTATGGAGCAGAGTTCCTTGTCTTGTCTCAAGCTCCTTAAAAAATGAAACAAGGGACATGAGAATAGTTCTTTTACTATGTCAACCTTGTTAAAAAATGAAATAGGTATCCATGAGGATAGTTCTTTTACTATGTCAACCTTGTTAAAAAATGAAATAGGTATCCATGAGGATAGTTCTTTTACTATGTCAAACTTGTTAAAAAAATGAAATAGGAATCCATGAGCATGGTTCTTTTCTTGTGTCAAGCTCATTAAAAAATGAAACAAATCCCCTTCCAATTCGAGTCTTTAATTAGATCTTGTAAAATCCCAGTCGAGTCTTTCACTTGATCTTGTAAGTGAACCTTCATTCCATCCACCTGTTAGTAACCAGTAGTCTACTTAAGTGAATAAAATTAAGCTTTGGGGGCGTGTACCTTGAATTGAGTCATTATGTTGGGGGAATGAAAACTCATCTTAAGCATAATTTATCTTTGTTTCAAGCTTGTGTAAAAATGAAACCCTTCTCAAGCACAGTTTCAAGCTTGTGTAAATGTGAAACCAAATCCAAGCATAGTTTGTTTGCATTTCAAGCTTGTATAAAAATGAAACCATCTTCAAGTATACTCAAGAATAGTTTCCCATGTTTAAAGCTTGTGTAAAAATGAAACCATTCAAATTTTAGATCTCATGATTGCCATTTTTATCAGCTGATTTTGGCAAGATGATCCTTGGTTCTTTCATTCCATCATCACCATCTCTTTGTTTAACCTATGCCTGAGGAACATCTGTGATGAGTGGTCTTATTAGCCAACCTCTTGAACCTTACATGTTTTGAGCAGTTCCATCATCACCGGAACCAGTTGTTATCCTTTTATACCACTCATATCTCCTAGAGGATTCATCCTTAAGCTCTTTTCTTACTCTCGAAAAATGAAAATATTGTCGAGTACTTGTCTTTTCAAACTCGTTAAATTAAATGAATTTACGTAATCTTAGTATACGTTTACCCCTTTTTCGGAATGAGATTGATTATTTATGAAAAAGGCGCACCTTGGTCGACATGGTCAAGATGTTCTCTCAAATATTGTTTTCTACCTTTTCGAATTCGAGAGACAAATTACGAAAAGGGACCTGATGGAGTTTTATTTTTCATCTCTTTTTCAAACTCTCTAAATTTGAAAAAGACATTGAGTTATTCTTACATCGGACTCGTTAAAATTTTATGATGAAAGACTCATCACCATGATGAGACCAAGTTTCTCATTCCTAGAACTCATAAAACCTACTAGGATGGATTCATTCGAAGAATGAACTTACATGACAAGCATATGATATCCCCTTCAAGCTTGTGATTAAAAATAATTGGGGTACTCATTAGAAATATTGGGGGAAAAATGAAAATGAAACATCCTTTGTATAGGCAGCATGTCGCTCTTGAACATGACACTCTTCTGCTCTCGTGTTAGGTTTTGGATATCCTCACTCAGTCACTTGCCCTCCCAGGTTTGGGTGATACAATTTTTCCTCTCATTTCACTATTCCATTTTGTCATCATGACCTTTAGTCATATGTTGAGTCAAATTATGCCACACTTCGGAGTCATGTCACTAGTGTTCAAGAGAAGTCATATCTATAGTTATTTACCTATACATTGTCTGACCCATCATTACAGTCTTGGATATTATTCATTTCATTCAACATTATTCCTTTTTTTGTGTTGATGATGGGGGACTCATCATTTCCCTCCTTCAACGGGTTGCTTCTTGTTGACTTCAACTCATTATCCAGGAAGATGACTTAGAAACTCCCTTTCAGTACCTTAGATTGCATGCCTTAATGGAAATTTCTTCGCATTCGATGGTGGGTCTTCATCATTAGCCTTCAATTGGATCATTCCACAAGTGTTTGACTTCAATTTCATTATCACATTCACCGATTATACTATTGTACCTTGAGAGCCATTATCATTATTGGTGGTTTCTCTCATGCCTGTTAACGGTCCACATAATTGGCCAGTAATCAGGTGGTTTTCTAGCATGTTTGACTTCAAAACATTCATTCGCATGTTAGAATTCATGCTTTGATCGGGTCGGGATGGAGTACAAGACCCTAAGTCTTGTCTGATATGACTCAGGTTGCGTGGAGTTATATGTTATTCATGATTGTACACATGTTTCTGCTATACAGATGGTTGTGACCATACTGTGCAACTTTATATTTATGATTATGATCCTTCTATATCAGATGGTTTCTTCCATGCCTTGGATCTTAGATTTATAGATTATCCTTCTATATTGGATGGTTGTGACCCTACCATGGATCTTTTCACATAGTCCTTTCTATCTAGGTGGTTGCATCCATATCGTGGATTCATGTTTTGATATCAGATATGTATGTATATGCGTCCTTGGTTTACAGGTTTCCTGATAATGTTTGAACTCATCCTTGCAAAATCTCGTAAAGCATCTCAGCCATCACTCCTCATTCAGGCTTCATGCTTTAGGGAGCATCTATTACACATTATTTTGTCACACCTCTTGCACTTCCTCGTGACATACCCCGAAGTGCCCGAAGCATGACCATCATGCAGTGTACTCATTCATATATGCATTTTAGATCCTTCCTAACACATTGATTGGAAAATGCCTTAAGCTTCCCCTGAAGGAAATAGCTCTAAAACCATAATTTGAGAATCATCACCCTTATGAGACTAAAAACAACGACGGTCACCTGTTGCACTATACTCGACCCATGATGGCATCGCTCTGTTCACTTGTATACTCGTGATGATCCAAAAAAGGAAATTTTCCCAAAGAGGATGAGAAGCTTCGTCATCTAGAAGCTTCTAGAGTGGCGAGCTGGAGGTTGTTGAACATAGATGAGGTTGAATTCTCCCAACTTGGCCTCTTGGTCTTATCTCTATGACCTACCTCCTTGAGATTCGAGACTAATCCTATCTTTGGAAAGATCCTAACTCCCTTTCCTAGCCTATATATTCATCCTCTCCCATTCCCAAATGCTTGGTCTATGCTTATTTGCACCCTTATGCTAAGATTGTACCTATATTCTACTCATTTGGGTTGGAGAAGGAGTGCTTGGAGAGCTTAGCTTGGACTTGGATATTCATTCAAAGGAGAGCCTATCAACATCAAGGCTTGGTTGTATGCTTCCCTTTATTTTCTATTAATATACAACTGCTAGTTCATTTTCCCTAAATTTGTATGCTTATGTATCATTTAGCTTAACATTCCTTGATTAGTTAAGTAGGTTACTTTTGAACATGCTATTTGTATTTGTATTCCTTGTTGTGTCTTGATCTCTTGTGCAGGTGCATAAATGCTGTAAGAAATAGGAACGAGCTCATGATGCAAATGATTCAAGGTATTTAACAAAGGAGATCAAGATAACATCAGAACGATGTAGGCCATCTTCTTCGTCTCACTTTTCAATTGTAACTTAGGAAAGTGTCTAGTAGATTGTCACTTTGGTTGCTAGACCCACTCATTGGGCTAGAGGGATCGTCTCTGTCAGCAAAGAAGATTTACCTAGATAACACATAGTTGAGGCTATTAGGAGGTTGACTGACTACTAGAACTATGCAATGCACATTCCATCCTAGCCTACTGACGACTGAAACTGCACAATGCGCAATTTCAGTCAGCAGTGACATGCAAACCAGCAAACTGCATTGCGCAGTTTTTGGGGCCAACAAGGCACTACCTCTCAGAATTGCACAATGTAAGCCTAGAGGTCAGGGATGGGCCAAATTTGCAATTTATGGAGGGGAGGCAAAGCCTTCACTTCCAGAAATGTTCATTTGCTAGCCGAGCAAGGTAGGGTCTAGGCCAATGCAGACTAAACCCATCGACGGGCGACTGGAAACATGAGAAGTATAAATGCATGGAGAAGTTGAGTGCAAACAAGAGTGAATGATCATGCATGAAAATAATGAGTGCAGTATTTAGAAAATGGGAAAGCATGCATGTTTGTGAAGCGAGTCACCACGATGATGAACGTCAGTGCAGAAACATTGTCATGCATGCGACATTAGTGAGGTACAAAGAAAAACTAAAACAATGCTTCTACAAGCTAACATGAATCAAAACGACATCAAGAATTCATTTAACACAAGAAGACAACACTTACGCAAAGCAAAATACAAAAAGCCACAAAAACACAACACATGACATAAAAAGTAGACTTACCTCAAAAAAGCTAAGCCGAATGTGTCGAAGACTCCTAAATGTGATGTGGGATGTCAGAGCTCCAAGACTAATGTGAGGAATGAGATCTGTAGCGTCGAATAGATGAGATTTGATATGATCGAGGTTATGATGCGCATGCCACAAATCTAGGGAAAAGCGACACTTGGCAGGAGGGCTCTAAAATGACTTTTGCATGTAACCTCCAGCTTCTAAAAATGGATCCCTAAAATCCAGGGATGCTCTTTGCTTTTTGATTTTTTGGGAAAAGTAGCCTATGCACGCAATCAAGATTGCTCAATCCTCGAGGGAACTGGTCAACCTAAAAGCACATGCAGCAATCTGCAATCCTCAGGATGAAATTTATGTAATTTATGGGTTGAGCAAGACTAGTTATCTCTCATGCACTATGAAATTTATAGACTGAAGCCCTAGCTGCCAGTGAGAACTACACAATTCTTGAGCTGAAGCCCAGTGTCGGGATGCACTGCGCAATTTTCCAAGGGAAAGTTGCCTCACTGAACTACGCAATTCTAGAGCCCAGCAGGTAGCCTAGTAGGATTGCACAATTTCTAGAGGGAAGGTTAGTTCCCATCCATAATTGCGCAATTTTAAAGGGGAGCATCTCATCCTGAAAATTGTCTAAGTCTAGAATGACAACCTATGGGTGGGAGACAAACAAGTTGACATGCACAGGCTAGCAGGCCATTGAAACTCAGCTGAAGCCTATGTACTTGATAGTGTAAGACATGTTGCTAAGGATTGTTGGGAGGGAGGCTCCAAAATAAAGCTAAGGAAAAATTTTGGAGGGTGTTTGTAGCCACTACAAAAATTCCCTACTACATCAGGCACTCTAGAATAATATGTTAAGCCAAACTTGGGTAAGGGCACATTGCGGAAGGGGGAAGTTTCAGGCTTTAACCTTCAGGAGTGCACCATGCGCTTAAAGGATAAAGAAGATTGATATAAAGCACAATTTTATTCAACAAGAGGTTACTGTTTCCTTTTAATAAACTTTTCATCCTAGGCTAGTGTATTTTGACCCAACAATGGGTGCTTAACCATTTGGAGTGCACTTTTCATTGAGGGAGGCCATAAGGATGAAGCCACTTAGACTAGGAGGGTTTTCACTGCATTGGGAGGATAGGAGGATCTTTAAATTGCATGTTTTTCCTCTGAAAAAGGGTGAAATAGGTCCATGATGTTATCTAGGAGTGCTATATGTGTCATGTAAGGTAGAGGTGACCAAAACTCAATGTAGTGAGTCAGTATGAGCAAGGAGGATCAAGTGACTACCCTTGGGAGGATCATAATGTGCAACAGATTTGGGATGATCTTGAGAGGGACTTAGTGCACCAATATTTGGGAGTAGGATTGAATCATTGAGGTCCCTATATGGGTTTAAATTCACACTTGACAAGAGGGATAAAGGCTTCAAAACTTGCGCTGGGATAAAGGACTAAGAAGGTATCCGAAATGAATAAGTGTGGGATCGACAAAGTAAAAGAGGGAAATGTATCCAGACATGATTTAAACTTGGATAACACACATAAAACCACCAATAAAATCTCAAAGGACACATAGGACTCGTTAACACCAATCAAACCTCGAAATGAAAACAAAGCGACATTTGCTTCTAAGTGCGACAATCGAAATGACACACTACAACACTTAGAAGACAAGTTACGAAAACTGTGACGACTATGATCAAAGGGTGTGATTAATTGTAGGAGTGTGTATAGCACATATTCTAATGATATGTAAGACCATATAATGTAGAAGAGTGCACCAAAACTAACTTTGGTGATGTGCAAAAGTGTGACACATGCAGGAGTGAAAATCACAAAAGCGACACCTGCAACATGAGGAAAACATAAGATGACACTTGAAAAATGTGAAGGACCTTGAAAGTGATACATTCTTGAACGAACATAACATGAAAAATTCACTTACCAAAGTGAAAAAAAAAGTAAAAGCGACAACAACGAGTGTGAAAGAGACACTTGTGAAAGAAAAATTGCATAAAAGACAACATTTGAGAAAACTCACCAAACTAGAAGTATAATGTTATGCAACCAACTCACAAAACATTAGAAAAGACAGATCAAGGACTTAAAAATTATCCTCTTCGAGGGGAAAACCTCCTTTACATTAGATAAATGAACAATTCTTGGATGAGACAAATGATAAGACCTCCTTGGTATATATAAGAGTCTAAGGGATCACAATATAATCAAAGCCTACATAATAATAATAATATAAGGGTTTGCCAGCCTAAAACCCACTATTGTTATGTGTGGTTGTAGCTGTAAAAATATCGGTCGCCTACATCAATTTTTTTTCACTGCGATGATGATATGCCTCTTGTTTCATTCGATTCTTTTCTAGAGTTAGGTTATCCTTTAAGAGTTGGAAAACTTGTTGTTGATGCTCCATGTTATCTTCAACTACTTGAACCTTAGAATTTTCTCTTAAAGATGATGTGATGGATGGTGGATGATATCCATAAAGTTCCATAAATGGGGTCATTTTTGTTGCAGTATGGAAGGAAGTGTTATACCACTATTTAGCTAGAGGTAACCACTTGGCCCATTGTATTTTTTATCAGATGCAAAGCAATGAAGATATCCTTCCAAACATTTGTTCACTATCTCTATTTTCTTGTAAGATTGAGGATGATAAGATGATCTATGATTTATTTGAGTACCAAGACAAGAAAAAAATTCCGTCCAAAATTTTCGAGTGAAAATGGGATCTCTGTTACTTACAATAATATTTGGGTTTCCATGTAGCTTTTGAATTGTTTCCGTACATGCACTAGCAACTGTACTAGATATAAAAGGATGAGATAATGCACAAAAGTGTGCATATTTTGTAAGTCTATCAACTACCACCATGATGACACTCTTTCCTTCAAACTTGGGTAAACCTGTGATAAAATCCATTGGGACCTCCTTCCAACATTCACTTGGAATTGATAAAGGTTGTAATAGACCCATGATCTTAATTATCTCAACTTTATTTTGTTGGAAAACCAAACATTCTGCCACAAAATTTTGAATATCAGATTTAAGGCCTTCCCAAAAAAAATCCTTCTTGACCCTGTGGTAATTTTTAAAAAATCATGAGCGTCCTCCTAAGGGGGAGGTGCGCAATTCCAAAAGAATTCAACTGGGAATTATTACAAACATATAAGTGATCTTTGTACCATAATGAATCGTTTTTCCAAGTAAATGTATTAGATGTACTAGGATCTTGCTGAAAATTTTGAATGAGTCTCCACACCTCTTTGTCATTCTTCCATTCATCCCTTGCTTTGGTTATCTAATCAGGTTGGATAATAGAAATGGTACAAAGCAATGCTTCCACATCCTCATCCTTTCTTGAGAGTGCATCTACAACAAAATTTTTCTTGCCTCTTTTATAGATGATTTCAAAGTCATAACCCAACATCTTTGTGACCCATTTTTTATTCTCTTCTAAAGACAATATTTGTTCCAAAAAGTATTTAAGACTATCATGATATGTTTTTACATTGAAGTGTCTTCCCATTAGGTAAGGTTTCCATTGCTTTAGTGCATGTAATATTTCCAACATTTCCTTCTCGTAAATGTATTTGTGTAAATACTTTACTTTGATTAGATGGCTTTGAAAATAAATGGGTCTTCCTTCTTGCATTAAAATGACACCAATTCCATTTCTTGAGGCATCCCATTCCACAATAAAGGTTTTTGTGAAGTCTAGCATAACTACGACCAGTTCTTGGCACATTTCCTCTTTAATATGTTCAAAGGCCTTAGTTTATTATGGAGTCCAAGAAAATGCATCTTACTTTAGTAATGTTGTTAGAGGTGCTGCTATTCTCCCATAATTCTTAACAAACTTGCAATAATACCTTGTCAAATCTTCGAAGATGCTTTATGATTGTGGGGATTTTCCATTCCTTAATGGATTTATTTTTGTTGGGGTCTACCTTAACACCCTCAGAGATACAATATGACCCAAATATTCCACCTCTTGTACTCCGAAGAAACATTTGGAGCTTTTTGCATATAATGTATTCTCCTCCAATAGTTTGAACACCATGTCAGCATGTTGAACATGATACTTCTAAGACTTTATGTAGATTAGTATATAATTTAAAATACTAACACAAATTTTCTAAGGAAGGGTTTGAAAATGGAATTAATCAAACCTTGGAATGTGAAAAGTGCATTAGTAAGGCAAAAAGGAATGACCAAAAATTCATTATGACCCTCATGAGTTCTGAATGCTATTTTCAGAATGTCTTCAGTCTTATTCTAATTTAATAATATCCTGAACGAAGATCCAACTTGGTGAAGTAAATTTCTCCTTGTAATTCATCCAACAATTCATTAATGGAATGAATGGGATATTTATCTTTAATATTGATCTTTTTGATCTCCATATAATTTGGACACATATGCCATGATCCATCCTTCTTGTGCGCCAATGCTACTGGAGCAGAGAAATAACTTTGACTAGGTTGAGTTATACTAGCCTCTAGCATTTCTGCAACCATACGTTAAATTTCACTCTTTCGGGCATATGGATATCTATAAGGTCTGATGTTTGGAAGAAAATTTACTGGAATCAAATGAATAGCATGATCATCATTGTGAATAGGTGGGAGGCCTTTGGGAGTATCAAATACTTTGGAATGATTGTCCAAGGCTTTTTGGAGATCTAGAGAAATAGATGATTTCGATGTTTGAACCTCTAGTGAGCATAATTGTGAAGTTACGCTCCGTTATTATTTCTTCAGAAGCTTTGTCATGCCATTAGAGCTGATTATATTTCCTAGTTTCCCTGCGATACCCATTAATTCAACTTCCTTTCCTTCCTAAAAAAAAAAATTCAAGAAAAGTTCTTGAAAATTAAAATTTATCGTCCCCAAAGATTGTAACCATTGGACTCATAGCACAACATCAACACCACCCATTGGAATGGAAAGCATTGGACTATTCAATACATAATTCCCCATGGTTAGATTGATATTACGAAACTTTCCAGAGAAATTTATACTTCGTCCATTTGCAACTAGCACTTGACACTTCAGTGATGGATATAGGAAGCAATTCATTTCCTTAGCTATTTTACAATGAATAAAATTATGGGTACCACCTAAATCAATCAAAACTATTAACTTTTTATTATTATTGATATATCCTTTTATCTTGAGAGTTTGAGGAATTGTAATTCTCGCCAATGCATTAGAATATATGGACGATTTATTTATTCTTTCTTTGGTGTTGGTTCCTGGTGTATATCCTCCTCTTTTGATGTTTCTTGTTCCTTTTCTTCCTCCTCTTGACAATCTATT
The DNA here is from genome assembly GCA_031772625.1 of Pinus tabuliformis. Taxonomy (NCBI): domain Eukaryota; kingdom Viridiplantae; phylum Streptophyta; class Pinopsida; order Pinales; family Pinaceae; genus Pinus; species Pinus tabuliformis. The sequence goes on along the minus strand of CM062804.1, from coordinate 59,217,706 downwards.
TTATTCTCAATGCACTTATGACCTTTAGTGTATTTTTTTTACCACAACTGTAACAAATCCCTTTTGCTCTTTTTTCCTCCAATTGTTGTGGTTTCAACCTTGTAGGTTTTGGAATACTAGGAGAAACAACACTTCCATATTTATAGTTGCGAGTGGTAGAATTCCTCGTTGTCATAATTTTTCTTTCAACTTTTCTTGCCACCCTAAATGCCTTCTCCAATGAATTAGGTTCCCAAAGGCGAAACTCATGTTGGATGTTATCCTTTAATGTCCCTATGCAGACATCAATCGTATGCTCTTGTGGAATATCAGTTACCCTAATATTCAATTTTTGGAAGTCTTCAATGTGCTCTACCATTGAACCCTTTTGTTTGAGATTTATCAATTGGCTAAAGAAGGTGTTGCTCTTTGTATCTTCATAATGTGCTATCATTTCCTCCATAAAAATTGACCAGGTGACAAGTGCTTTACGAGAACAAAGCCATCGGTACCATACAAACTAACTTGGTTCTAAATATAAAGATGCAATATATACCTTTTGTGAGGGTTCCACGTCATGTAGATCAAAATATTGCTCAATCTATACTATCCATGTTACCTTATCCTTTATATCAAACTTCCTCATATCGATCTTTGGAATGTGGTGGGTTTTCAACACAAAGTTAGAGTCTCTAAAATCATTATTAATATTCCTTTTTTTCTCATCATGATTTTCATGGAATCCCTTGTCGCAATTAGGACTCATTTCTTGTAGAAACTTTGTCAAACCTTCCTTCAAACCTTCCATTTATGCTTTTAAACCATTCTTCAAACCTTCCATTTTTGTTTCTAAACCATCCTTCAAGCCTTCCATGTCCATTTTTATTTCTTATTCTAAACCATCCATGTTTCCTTTTAAACCATTCGTATTAACATTCATCATCACTTACAATTAATTTTTGGTTACTCTTTGTGAGAGTGAAAATTGTTGCACTTGGTCTCGTAATTTTGATATATCGTGCTGCATTTCTTCATCTTCTTCATGCATCATAGAATAGATTTCTGGTTGATTACTAGGTGTGCCCATTTTTTTATTTCAAGGAATTTTGGAATCAACCAATGATATCTATGCTTGTCTATGGCCACTCCAAACTGATTTTTCAAAAAAACGTTACGAAAAATTAAAAAAAAATGCACACCTTTTTCTTGTTTTTTAGGAGCTCGATATGAAACTATTATATCTCTGTAGTTTAAAATATCTAAGGTTTGAACTTTTGTCCTGTGGTAGCCATATGAATCTTATTTCCAAATCTAGAAGTTCGACTGAGATTCGATTCTTCAAGAAAGAGTTTTTCCCAATCTCCCAGGATGACCTGATTATCAACTAGTTCAGTAGAGAGAACTTGTATGAAGTGCCACATGTCACTGTGTCGACCATCGCCCTTGAAAATTATGCAAGAAAACCTAGATTCCATGAAATTTAAGCCAATTTTTATGAAATTCAAATCCGATGCTTGGAGAGAAATTTATGACAATTTTCCCTGTTGGCATTATGATGCATGTGTTGTACTTGATGGCAACCCTCTCATAGAAGAATATCTCACTTATGTATAACTGGGTGAATCTTCAGAAGAGATATCAGATGTGACTGATGGAGGACAGCTCAAAGGAATCAGATGATGAATCTTCAGAAGAGATATCAGATGTGACTGCATAGAAGAATATCTCACTTATGTATAACTGGGTGAATCTTCAGAAGAGATATCAGATGTGACTGATGGAGGACAGCTCAAAGGAATCAGATGATGAATCTTCAGAAGAGATATCAGATGTGACTGATGGAGGACAGCTCAAAGGAATCAGATGAGAGTTCTAAGTGTGACAAGTTAGCTTTGCCATCAAGTCCAAAGGGGAAGATTGTTGGCATTATGAGATAAGTGTTGTCCTTGATGGCAAACCTCACTGATGACAAATCATAGTACAGAAGGTCAGCAGCAAGGAATTGATGATCAGACTATAAGAAGAAGAGAAAGTTCATACACGCAGGTTCGTTAAGCCCAAGTCGCGTGTACACGCAGGTTGGCTTCAGCAAAAGCGCGTGTATGTGGAAAAGTACCTTTGGTCCATGGCGGTTAGTCCTTGGAAGTTGTGCCTATGGTTTCGGACCATTGTGTATCGACGGGCGTGTCGATCCCTAGTTTTGAAGTTGATGGTATTGGATTTCTATGGTTTTGGCTCTTGGTATTGAACAAGGCCTAAGGCTATATAAGGAGAAGGAAATCATTAGGCAAGTGTATCTGAAATGTCTTGAATATCTGATGAAGCATTAGATCCAGTATGCAGGGTTATGGGTTGATGATGCATTGCTTGATCTGAGCTAAGGAGAGATCTCTCCGGTTGATGGAGAACTAGATCTAAGGAGAGATCGGGATCAAATGGTTTGAAATGAACTATCTTTATGATGCTTATTCTAGATCTACATACTGACGCATGTATAGTTCTATAAGTGTTATGAGTATGACTGATGTCTGGTACAGCTGCAAGTTATGAGAAATTATTTTTAGATCTGTACGCGGGTTGTCTTTGGAAAAAGCGCGTATACACGCGGGTTTGATTCATCGAAGTAGCGTATACATTGTAAAGCTTGATATTTGAAGTTGCAGATGGATCTGATGGTTATTACAGAGTTCTGTGTCTGCTCTGTGTTCTGGTGACTGTTGTTAACAGGGTTTCAGTGATTCAGAGTTTGATGATTGTTTTGAGCTTCAATGATAGTTATGGGTCTAGTATGAAAATTGGATGAAAAGTGGCCTTACAGATTATGTGTTGTGCTTCAGTGTATCCAGTCTGAAAATTGATGAAACGTGGTACCTGGAGGTGAGAAGATTGTAGGCAAGCACCTACGTACTAGTATCTAAGCTAGTACAAAAGCTAAAGGAGATCTTTGGAGCATTGTAGCAGGTAGCAGCCTGCGTACTAGTAAATGGATCGGCTAGTACAAGAGCAAAGGGGGTTGTAGCTCCCGTACTGGTATAAGACTGCACCAGTACAAATATTGTAAAAGGATTTTCTTATTAAGAAGAAGATTGAGATGACTTGCAGCAAGTGGTTTTCACCCACATTGGGTTTCCACCTTATATCTTTGTGTTCATGTGTGTGGCTCTTGTGTGATGTTCTGTTCTGTTATTCTGCACCTGTTTACTGTTAATATGCTTAATAATGATCTGATGCATTTACTGAAGATTAAGCTAACTGAATTATAAGATCTCTGGATATACGCGAGTTTCATTAGACACAGTAGCGTGTACACGCGGGTTCACTTAATTGAAGTAGCGTATATGTTTCTGAGTATGAAATTGAAAAGTTTGATTGATCTGATAATACTGATTCACCCCCCCCCCCCCCTCTCAGTATTATTTCCAACATTCCCTAGGTTACCTATTTGAGATTGAATTCTAGAGCCTGCAAAAACCATAAATTCCTCGAATCATATCTCCGAAAACATAGCGAACCAATATCGAAAATTCTTATATGAAGTTCACCAATATTTCTTCTCCACGTGGTTTCAATTTCAGCTTCCAAATCCTCGTAGAAAAAAAATTATATCAAAAATTCCAAGATGATTTGTTTGAAGAACTAAAACCCTAAAATCCAAAGCTCTGATGAATGACTTAAACATTACCCTCTTCTAGGGGGGAACATCCTTTATGTTACATAAATGAACAATTATTAGATGATACAAATGATAAGACCTCCTTGGTATATATAGGAGTCTAAGGGTTCACAATATAATCAGAGCCTACATAACAGTAATAATGTAAGGGAACAAAAATAATAATAGTGGGATTCTATGGGGCACAAGAATAACAACATGGTGGATACATGGGCACAAAAATAACAATAGGTGGCTACACTAACAATAACAATAAGGTGAATACACTAGTATTATAGGGACCTAACATATAAATGCAACAAAGTGAAGGGCACTGTCAATTAAAGTGTGCATTGACTGTCGACATACGTTGAACATCACACAGGCACTATCCTAATGAAAGATGTTATGCTAATTCAAGCTATCAAAAAAGATGCATACTCATAAATTCATCGAATACTGGGCATATGTGTGCAAATGAATCGAGAATTTGAAACTAGGAAGAAGACTTGAATGCTTTGCAAGACATCAAATGATCATGGAGTAAACATAGAGTGATAGATCGTAAGATCCCACTGTCGTTGCAAAAAACACCCTCCAAAATTTGCCTACACTCAGATTTCGGAGCCTACTGTGGATGCTGTAATCTGTCATTCTGTAGTGACTTCTTGGTTAGTGATGATTTTGGGCTCCCTTCTTGGATTGGAAGTGTCGAAGTCATAACAAGTGGATGAGCACATTATTTTATGAAAGATTGAATGAGCATAGAATGTTCCATCAAGACTGTGCCTATGTGATTTCCAATCCATGTCGACAGTCAGTGCACATTGACATCAACAATTTCTCACTTCTAGTTGCATTTGTATTTTTATTTTGGTGAGTTTTGAAAACTGTCACTTCCACACATCTTTGTTTTCGTGGGTGTCATTTTAATGTTTTCGGCTATCTCCTTCACTTTCTTTTACTCTAATTAGTGTCATTTTCATGTTATCTTTGCTCTGGAATGAGTTACTTTCATTGTTGTTCACATATCACAAGTGTCGTTCTCACTATAACAATCATCATCGTTTTGGTGGTTTCAAGAGGTTATATTTTTCAAATGAGTTTATCTTACCATGTAGACATCTGGCACACTCATTTACAAGGTTTTAAGCATTGTCTCACAAGTTTCGTCATTGTCATCGTGAAGTGTATCTTTAGTGTCGCACTTGTCGTAAGTTGTCGCAAATGTTGTCGCACTAAGGGAAGTATGTGTTCATGTGTTCCGGATGATCTATGATGTGTAGTCAAATGTCTAAGCATTGTGTGATCATAGTCAAGTCCTATCACTGTTTATATCAGTGTCATTGATCCCACACTTAGCCAAATTTTTGCAAATTATCAGCAACTTAGCCTCATCTGACCTTCTTGAATTGTGCATTGCACAATCCCAGTCCTCAAGCTACAATATTTCATCTTAACACTACACAATGCACAGTTCTTGCCTCCCAGGACTGTGCATTGCACAGTTTTAGTGCTCAAGCCTAAGCCTTTGCCTCCAAAATTGTGCAATCCAGCCCTCCATCTTGGCCCCAACTGTGCACTGCGCAATCTCAATCTCAAAACTTGAGCTCTTGAAATGCACAACTGCGCAATCATCAGGCCTGATTTTCCTTCCAGAGCTGCCCAATTAGCTGAAACAGTGGAAAATCCCTCCATCTTGGCTCATTGACTCCCGAAATTGTGCAATTTATCTCTCTTTCTTAGTTAGTACTGCACATTGTGCAGTCTCAAGGCTCAAGCCTCAGCTTTTGAGGTCTTGAAATGCATAATTGTGAAATCACCTGGGCTCCTATGTTCTCCATAACTGTGCAATAGGTTGATCCAGTGCCCATCCCCTCAACCTGTCACACTGAGCTCCCCGATTGTGCATTTTTCTTCCTAAATCTAGCTTGAACTGCACATTACCCAATATCAATGCTCAAGCTTCACCCCTGACTTCCCAAGCTCCAAAATTGAGCAGTTGTAGAGCCTCTTTTCTAGCCTACCACTTGGTTTCGTCTCAGTTAGTGAATCAATATCCACCATTGTAGACTAGGGTTTTATCAGACCAATGTCATCTTGTCATGAGTGGATCACAAATGCAGGTACTCTATCATGCTATGGAAAGATTATGACGAAGGAGATGGAGAAGGAGGAAATTCTAAAAGATAAATGTAGACTTAGAGAGATAATATGATCGCCAGGCGAGAAGACTAAGGAACATCAGACTATAACAAAAGATGAAAGGTCAAGATCACATGGATGACTCCTCATCTTCAATTCATAAGCAGGAGGAAGAAGAAGAATGTGCACCATCTTTTTGAGAAGACGCAAAGAAAGCAACAACAAAGAATTGCTTGACATTTCCATGTCATCATGTAGTCCATGTCATCAGTGTCATGTCATGTCGTGTCATGAGTCATAGTGTGCCACATCATTTTGTGGATTATGTAATTAGATATTGGAGAAATGTATTGTAAAGTGGATGTCCAAAGGACATGTATAAAATATGAAGAGTCATGTAAAGTAAAACATTCATGGGAAGTCAAACAGTCATGAGGGTAGTCAAAGAGTCACAAGGAAGGTGAAGCATCACCTCCCCATTGGTTATATATACACCCTTATTGTATGAGCAAGAGATTTTTCACCTTGGCTCCTCCTGCAAAGCATTAGAGAGACCAACTAGTTAATTTGAGGAGAAAGGAGTGGCTCCAATTCCCCACTATTGGAGCTAGTGTTGTTCATTGTATACATGTTCCTTGGAACTTTTACTTAATATCATAAGCCTTATGGCCAACATGTTCTTCATGCATGGTTTATGAATATTTGTAAGATTGTTCTGTGAATGTTTGTAATTCATATTTGCTTTCATCTGTGCTAAAGTAGGTTAACTATTTTGGTTATTTTGGTAATTATCATATTGAGAATGTGTTGTAAATGTTATTGTCGTTGTCACATCCTCGTGGACTATTATGTTCGATATTAGACATATATTTCTTGTTGTATTGGTTGCAAAGACTGTCACATCTTTGTGGACTATTTCATTGGATGTTGAACATATTCTTCTTGTTTATGTGTGTCTCTACTAGAATGGTACTATTACCTCTCTCTTAGAGGCTCACTTATCTCCCCCCTCCATAGTAAAAGAACTTTGACACAAATATGACTAAACACTCACCAAACACACCCCTTTGATTTTCAAAGGCACATTTGCACTCCTCTCTCTTGTTGATAGTTAGAATTAAGGCAAATCTGTAAGAATACATGGCAACCAGGCCAATATTACAGATGGGGATCCTATTCCAAATAGTGTGAGGTCTAATTTGGACTTCACATTGGGGAGATCCCTTGGTTGAAAAATTTACAGCATCGTCAAAAATGGTGCTAGAAGGAGGGCCAAATGACAAGCTGTGCCCGTTGAGTTTGTTTTGAACCTATTATCTAAAATGGCTCTCCCTCATATATTATTACCAGTTTATTTCTCCAATTTATCCATTTGTCAATTTTCAATCCCCGATGAGCCTCTCTATCACTTGTCTCAGTTAAAGTTTGATGGTGAGGATGGAACATCCATAACCAAGCACATTTCATATTTTCTTAAATTTTTTCGATCTTACGAAATAAATGCTGAAGAGTTTTATTATGTGTTTTCCCTCCTCACCCTTGAAGGTCATGTTAATCAATTGTGCCATACCTTGCTACATTCTTCTATTCATTGTTTTCATCATTTCCTTGGGGAGCTTCATCAAGCCTTTAATAGGTATGGTTATCAAGTTGTTTGTAAAAGAATCAATCACTTAAGAATGAAGCTTAATGAATTATTTGAAGAGTTTTATGATCTGTTATCCTCTGAGATAATTCTAGGTTAGGTAATTATGCCAGATCATATAGAATGTTTTGTTGTTTTTAATTTATGGTTGACCAGTGATTTAAGCTTATGTAAACAGATACTACATCCTAAATGACCTTAATATGATGAAAGCGTTGATTCTTTACATCTAAACAATGATTTAGATTTAAAAATATTTGGAAGGAATAATTCTAAGAATCTATGAGTTTTAAGTATTCAAACATAATATTTAAAATTATCATAAGAAAATATGCTAGTAAATGTTCACTGCTCAACAAAATGCCTTTAAGTTTATGAATAAGTGACAATTAATTAATGTAGAGGAGTTAATTTAGACAGATAGTCTAATAAACTAATCTATGTAATATATAATAACTTCTCAGGGGATTTAAGATTGATTGATATTCAGTTATATCTTACCCAGATTTCTTCAATAAAAATAAATACCTGTAGAAACAACAAAATGAAATGAATAAATTAAGAAGAAATCACAAAGACGACAAGTTGTTTGAAGAAAATCCATAATCCTTTCATTTATATCAGACAACTTCTGATACATGTAATTCTACTCAAGAAAACTTATCCCAAGGGTTCAACCATTTATAATTTGATTTTGGGAATATTTATAGAAAATTTTCCCAAAATATCTAGACTTAAATATCTAAAACTGTTTGATAATATCTAAAACTATTTTTTACAAAAATAGTGCAAAAACATAGGGAAATAAAATTGGTGAACCTGCTGTCACTGCTTTTGAGGATTTCTGGTGCTGATGTGTGTTGATAAACCCACTACTCTGTTGTTGATAACTGTTGTTGACTGTTGACTCATTTACCCCAGTAACTTACATAGTTCTTCCCACATTTCTTCATCTGGAATTGTATATTTGACCAATTTTCTGAATGTTTCATCTACCTCAATGTATTTTTGGAAAGTTGGTTTAACCAAAAATAAATGATTTATCTCATGCTTGATGAATAAATCATAACTGAGGCCTTCCATAAAATCTTTACCTGTGATTGTACCTTTAATCTTTGAAAATCTAGATTTATCTATGGCAATTGAATATAATTTCCTTTGATATTGTTCTAGATCAATCAATGTATCTCCAATTCCATTTAATCCAGGAAGTCCTTTTTGATGTAACACAAAGATTTTTTTGTGAAACCTATGGATACTTGATTTGAGGTTATGGAACTTGTTTTCCAGTTGCAACATCAGATTTTTCTTAGTGAGAATCCTTCTCACTTCCAAAATAGTCTATGTTCTATCCTCTATGTTATATTCTTCCCGTTCAACTTTGGTTTTGGAATTCAAAACCCTTATCAATGTATTTTATTTTCCTAGTTTTAAACCCAATTACTTTTTCACATATGCCATTACTTCTTTGGCTTTCTGCACTATTTCATCTTGCTAAAAGATGATCTCAATTTAAGGCCATATATCAATAATGGCCTCATTTATTTCCATCCAAATACTCTCCTTAGCCTGTGTAATGGTGTCAACTATGACAAATTTGTTTTTTAAGAATTCAATTCTCTTTGTAAGCCTATGTGTCTTCTGCAACTCAATTAAATATACATTATCAATCTTCAGTTTTTTCTCTTCTAAAGTATTAAGCTGAGTTCTTAACTTCTCAAATTCCTGCCCCTCAATTGATAAATATTCCATTGCTTCTGCAAGGTCTGTTGCTAAGTCAGTTGATTGATTTTCCATTGCTGAAATGGTTGTTGATGTAGATTTTGTTGTTGTTGTTGTAGCTATAACTGGGATTGTTGTCACTGGAACCGCTGAAAGAGCAACATTTTTCTCTTGGGTTCCCTATTGTTCTTTTTCCTTTAAAAACTTTTCAATCTCAGTTTCCATTTTTCTATCTGTGCATTATGTTCAATTATGATTTTGAACATGTTCTCCTTATCCTTTTCTAGTTATCTTATTTGTTTAGTCTATGGATCTTCTATAGAAGGAAGCTTAAGTTGCTTTCTTAAAGTAGCTATGCCTATATTATTGCTCCTAATTACCTCTTCTGATGCATTGACATTGGTGGGATCATATCCCATCTTTACCACTAAATCCTCTAAAGATTTAATCCTTTTATCTTTAGCTAAGGAAGATATTTTTTCTATATTCAACTAAGACTGAATATTTTCTAATGATGCTTGAAGCTTAGATATTGCCGTAACTAAACTTGTGAGAGAAGAATATATCATCTTACCAAATTTTTCATGTAAATCATTCTGGTCAATAGGATGAATTAAATTTGCATCAAAAGAAAAAATTATTTAGTGTAATCATCTACACTTTTAGTGTGAGTGATTTTGGGTTCTAGGAAAGCCATTTGCATCTTTCCCCTCTTAGTGCCGAAGGCAGAAATTAGCATGTGTTGTGAAGTTTATGTTTTCTTCCGGAACTATAAATAAGTGGAAGCTTTCAAAGCTTCATTCCTCTTCTTAATTTCCTTGTAAACTTTAAATATGCTATGTTATTTCTGAGTCTGCTACAATTCTCCTGTCTGCGATAATGATACATTTGTATTGGTTGAAGACATAGGAGATCCTACAGTCATTCCTTCTATCCTAGGAGATGATGGCACAAATGGGCCTGTCATGACAATTGGGTGTTGTTGTGTAGTATCTTCTTGCTGTGTTTCACTTGTATCATTTGTCTTCTACCTCTTAGTGTATATTTTGAATTCTCTAGCTGAAATTTCTGTCACCATAGGGGACGCACTGTCCCTTGGCCTTTTGTCCTGCTTTTCTTCTAATACAGGAGTCTGTGATATTGTAGATGATATAACCTTCTCTTCTACCTACTGAAGTGTATTCTCCTGCCATTCATCTTGGTTCATGTATAATTCTATCTCGAGCCTCGGAGTGTAAGCATATGGGTAGTTTTTTTTCTCTACCCTTAATTTCGAAATAACTCCTAGGGAATCATATGACCAAGTGAAACTAAGTTTGAAATTCATATGTTTTGTTTCTACTTCCTTCCCTCCTGATCTAGCATTACAGATAAAAGGCCCTACTTCAGTTTTGATTTTAAATTGAGCCTTCTTCTTTGTTGTTGCAAAATGAAGATGATCCATGTTGATCATTTGTCTAATATATTCCAATGCAAAAATTCGGATAGGGATAAACTTAGGTAATCTATATGGAGGTAGTTCACATCCAGAGATCCTAATATCTATATAATTTTGGTATAAATAACAATCTCCTATTCTAGTTTGGTCACTGAGATGTAGGATTTTTCTAATTTCTGGCCCAATCCTTGGTTTTGCATAATTGTTTAGTAAGTAAGAAACGACGTGTTACACAAAATATTGTCACCATGAATATTTGCAGTCAGTATGGGTCTATCATCATTCATGTTGTCCTCCTTAGCAAGTCTCAAACCTTAGCTCTTCATGTCAAGCTTTGAAAATGAGAGAAAGTCCTTAAAAATCAATAAAGCTCTGGTTCCGCACTTTCTCTTACTGTTGCCTGCGGTCCCGCACCTCTTGTTCATGTTACCTGCGGACCTGCCCACTCTGTCTCTAAAGGAGTGGGTGCAGACCCCTGTGAAAGTTAAAAAGGCGCAAGTTTATTCTTAAAAACTCACTTGTGGTTAATTCTGGATGATTCTAGAAGGAATCTTGACGTGGATGGTTCGCTCCTAGGTGGTTCATGCATCCCAAAACTAAAGGAGCTAATCCCTTGATGAGAGGAGCTTATCCCTTTGAAGGAGGGCTTTATCCCTTTGAAGGTGGACCTAGTAACTTCCCTCCGTTGCACTATAAATTAAGGCATTGAGCTGGTTGCTAGGGAGGTTAGAAGCTGAACATTTTTTAGGGTAAATTCTGTTGGAATGGAGACTTCCTAGTTAAGCTTGAGAGGAGAGATTACATACCTCATTGGGAAGAGAGTGAAACTTGTCAAAGTAGAGGAGATTCTTGCTGGACCCTGGGAGGAGCTTGTACAGCATCAAGGTGGTGGGCTCCAGTATTGTAGCAATAATGCTACAACTCCTGGAGCTTCCTATCTCTAATTTTATCAACCCGGTAGTTCGTAACAAACTTGGAAGCGACGGTGCTATATGCACAAGTACTAGCTCTTGTCGCAGCTGTCACTTGGTCAGCTGGCACAAGTCCGCTAGGGCTCAAGCCAACTTCTATATGTTCTCAGAAGAAGCTTTTTAAATGATGAAAGAAGGCTATCTCAGAGGAAATTAACCTACTTTGCAAGAATGAACCGAAAGCCAACCAAACATGGAAACCCTAGTAAACCCTAATCTGACTAGTTTAATCTCTATGATACAATGGTGGGAGTGCAAACTTCTAGAAATGATGCCATTACTTCTAGTGAGATGAGATGCGTGAATTTAAACTACTTTCATTGAAGAGAACACATTTTTGTATTTTTTCTTAAGTGGTTGGAGTTATTATGACTTTGTTTCTTATTAGGTTTTGACTGTGCAGGGTAGTTCGGAGGGAAGGAAGCTGGAAAAAGGTCATGAAGGCTAGGAGAGGTTCCAGGGGATCTCTAACATCATTCCACGGAAGTCCACAACGTTCAGGTGCTTGGCAACCGAGTTTGCAAGCTTCTACAAGATGTCTGCAGGGGATCCTACAGGAAGCTTGGGATTTCTACAGGAAGTCTGCTAACTTCTACAGGATGTTCTACCGTTGGAGTTTTGGGTGATGGAGGAGTCGAGGAGCTGTATGGGTGGATAGGTAGGATGAAAAGGGAGCTTGTGATGGCTCAGGGACAGAGAGATCAGATGGAGAAAGAGTGGGTAAAGTTGGTTGGTGGATAGAAGGGTGGAAGCAATGAAAAGCCAAAAAGATGGAGCTACGTGAAAAGTAGAAGGGTTGGAAGGAAAACGAGCTGAACAAAGGATGAGTAGGCGACTTGGGCATGGTTGAGAAGAAGAAGAAGATAATAGAACAATGCTGCGCAGTGTAAATGAAACAAATCCTCTATGTCTTGCACAAAACCGAGAATTCATCCACCTATTCTAACTGTGTTATTAAACCAACGAACAACAATGTAAACTTTGGAGAGAAATCGTGCATGGTGTTGGAACGAAGAAGTATTGCTCAAGATCAGAATGCATGGATGGATCTACAATTGAAATGACTGAAATGATGGTGTTGCAGCTTGCATGAACATATAAGACTGCGTTTTTTGGTGGTTGGTACGGTCTACACCCCCAATCTCTAAACAAAGATGGCAGTGAGTGCACTATCAACCTTTTCTTGGAGCTCTAATGAATACTAATCCTCCTATTCTAATCTAAGCTACTGAAAGCACTTTAACCATAAACTAATCCTACTCAATCACATCAAAGAAATCGAATCAGCAGACTGTGTTCTCCAAATGCATGTCAAAACAAAGAAATGAAGTGCTGAAAGGAAAGACAAGTAACAATACAAGGAAAAGGAGGTCTATTGCTCTCAGGTTGGGCCCTAACCTGAGAGCTATAGCTCCCTTAAGAACTCAGAATTGAATCCAAAGCTGCCTGCCTTTATTAAATAATCATGAGTCTAACAACATGCCAAAACTGGCTTACAAAAAGCAAAAACCGAGCTGTAGCTCGTGCTTAGAAATTGCAATAGTACTTCAAAAGTTCAAAAAGCTCCTATCAAAGGCTACGGCCTCAATATTTATACATGATGAGGATCAAGCTGGCTTCCTCAATTAGTGGAGCTTGGCTGTCCAACTAAAAGTAAACTGTTGTTCCTGTAGAATCCGTTGGCTGCCTTTTAGCTCGGTGGGGATAGCTGTTGGAGCTCGGAGTTAGGGTGGAGATCACGAGGGAGGTCATTCAAGATTGTGGACAACCTCCCTATAAGCCCGCAATGCCACCTTTGCTGTCTCCTTGTCCCCATTTGCGTGGTCTTTGCTCCATTTAATGCCAAAAAACCTGTAATCATCATGTATTAGTCACATAGGAATAATGCATGCCCTTCTTCCTACAAATAACACAAATATACTAAGAAATAATGCATAAGTGATAAAAGATGAAGGGTTGAGCAAGGTAAGTAGGCCAAATGAGCCCAAATTGTTACCAAAAATTGGGGCTCATAATCATCCCCAGCTAAAATATTTGCTCATCCTTGAGCAATTTTTCTCCAGCTCCTTGTCCTTGGCCGAGAACTAGGCTCCAGAATACGCTATTTCTTTCCTACTGTTGGTGGCTCTGCCTGTTCTGCCCTTGGTGGCGATGAGGGTGCCGCTCCTTCCTTCTTCTCGGTTTCCTTGACCTTGGGCCGGGCTTTTGAAGCCGATTGGTCTACCCTTCCTTTCCAAGTAGTTGTTTTTGGGCTCTCCCTCTCGTAGGTGACCAATATCTTCGAGGGGGACCTCTCACTGGGTGAAGTAGGGGCATCCCCTGTAGTGATTTGGCTGCTGGATGGAGGCTGTGGCTTGCCCGTCTTTATTCTCACACTTCTTCGAGCTTCAAAGTATAGAGGGGTCTCCCTCTTTCTCTTCTCTTTTGGCTTAGGTGGCGTGCTGAGGGCGGCCAGCACAGCTACTGCCTCCCTTTCACGAATATCAACTTTCTTCTCCTTGGGTTTCACTTTTTCAGGGCTTCCTGTAGAAGACCCTGTTTTAGTCAATTTCGGGCTTCCTGTAGAAGACCCTGTTTTGGTAATTTTCGGGCTTCCTGTAGAAGACCCTTTTTCAATAATTTTCGGGCTTCCTGTAGAAGCCGGTTTCGGCTTTCCTGTAGAAACAGGTGTTGCCGCCTTGGTTTCCTTTTCTGCATGGGTTTTGCTTTTTGACGTGGTTGCGGTCGTTGATGAGGTACCTTTGCTGATGTGGACCTTCTCAGCTTTGTCCGTTCTGCCTTGCAACCTTTTCTCTCTTGCTGTCAAGATGGGTGTGTCATCTTTCTCCTTGGCATCCTTTTTCTCGTGCTTTTTCCTTTGCTCTTTCTTCTGCACTGTGGTCGGGGTCTTCTGGCCTGTTTCTTTCTTTCCCGCGGCCACTGATTCTTTTTCCTCACTGCTGGAGGAACCACTTTCTTCGGTCAACATCCTTATGTCTCCATCTCTTGTCAAGTTTCTAAATGCTTCCCATGAGAGAGGAACCTTATATGAATGAAGCGCATCCTCCACGAGAAGTTTGATCAATCCATGGTGGGCTACCTGGTCTGGTATGCCTTCTTTTAACTTTGTGGCACACTCAATTAGAGACTGTAGCAGGAAATAAGGGATGCTCAGTTTATTTTCTACAGGAAGATCAATCTGGTGCCTCAATTCAGTGAGCAACCTAAAGTGATACCCGTAAACAATGCTAAAACGGCCTTCGCAGGTTATATACTTCATGATCTGCAGGCTAACTTCATTCCATGGTGGCAGCAAACTGGTTCTACGCACCCCATTCTTGTCTTCCGAGAATTCCTCCTCTAGGGGAAAGAATTCTTTCTTGGCCTGTTGGCTCAACTTCCTTTCTTCCTTATCCCATGGCAAACCCATTGGAAGTTCAGTAATTCGACTGATATATTGCGGGGTGAGCTTGAGGCTTAGGGCCCTGAAGTTCACGGTGGCCAATGTTTTAGATTTCGGCCTCAAAGCTTGTAAAAACTCTTCTGCCACTTCGTCGTCATAACCCTGCAATTTGTCACAGAAGGATATCCATTGTGCTCGTGTGAAGAGCTCCACTACCTCAAGATTTTCCCTTAACTTTGTTGAATCAGTGGGTTCCCGTCTAATAAACCCACCCGGCATGATAAAAATTGTTGCTTTAACTAGAGGTGGCGAACGCGGAAGAAATTTGGTCTACTGAGACAGAGTGTAGAATTACGCTTTTGTCATGCATATAATCCATGAAGCTTATCTCTGAGGACCTTAACACAGCTTAATTACACTGACATCCTGTAGAACGACAGTTTATGCACAGCAGACAACAATTGCAACAATTTCCTACGACCAGACTGTAGACGACGATTCTGCCACCTTCAAAAGCCAATTGCATGGAGAGTTCAGGTTTACCTTCTTATCTACCACCTTTTGACGTGAGGAACCCGCCTTCCTGTAGAAACAGCTTTCCTGTAGGAGCAGCGCGCGATTTCTGGGAAAGACTGCAGTTGGTCTGCGCTCTTGGTGTTGCTTCACAGGCGTTCTGATAGCCAAAGGCTCAGCGTATCGAACTGCAGAGGGATCCAGATGATCACTCACGTTCCAAACGGTGAATGATAAATGCATGGGGCCATCTAGCCGATTAGATTTGAATCGGCGGAATCCGTGGCGCAGGGGTGAGCTGTCCCCGCCGGACCGTTGGATGACGTCGTCCCATCATTTGCCTGCGAGTTCACTTACTGCTGCATCATTCCCCGCAGATCCGCCGCCGTCTCTTCTGTTAAACTCGTTTTTCCCGATGGGATTGCTCTCACGTGTGTGCTGCCCATTCCTTTTTCCATGGCCACCACCAAACATCCGACTAGATCATTAACTGGTCGACGTGGCCAGTCAAATGGCCATACAACCGCTCAACCCATTCACTTAACACTTTGCAAACAATTTCAAAGTAAAATTCATGCAATCTGATGGAAGAAAGGGTCGAGACACTTACCTGTGTGGCCGCAACACGATTTTTCGGTTCTTGGACGATGATGAGTGGATTCGTTTGCCACTGATGAATTTGCACAGGCCCAGAGGTTCATGTTTACAGGTTGCCGACGATGGATTGGATGCTATGGCTGCATGCGCCCACGTTTTCATTGCATATGGCCAGCGCTGTGATTGGTGTACACTCTAGCGGGCTTAACTGTTACAAGACTCCCGCAAGATGTCTTGTAACAGTTCTTCCTCCTCGGGTGCATGCTGCACGATGAAGGATTTGGCCTCACGATCACGCTCCCTGAGCTCATGGGTGGCTGGGATGGATATGGTATGACATCTCAGCATTTTTTTATCTTAAAAATTGCTTTCTCTTTGATAACTCAACGATCTGCTTTGCTGGTGCAGGTAACTTCGTTGCATGTTGACAAGGATGGTAGAACGAGGTGAGAGCAGTGTGCAAGGGTGACAACAGTAGCTTGCATGCGTCCAAACCGATCCTTAGTCATTAGATCTCCTCATAAAATGAATTCTGACCCGTCCCGAACTTCTACAGGAAGTTTCCTGTAGAAATACAGAGCTTCCTGTAGAAAGTTTGCGTTTCCTGTAGAAAGTCTGCATCTTCCTGTAGAAAATCTGCATCTTCCTGTAGAAGACTCAAGCCGTGATGAAATTGTGCACATACCTTGGAGAAAAGGAGTATTCTTAGAGGAGGTGCTGGTGAGGTCTCCTGACAGCATGATAAGGATCCTTGGCTCTGAGTTGAGAGGCTTCCTCTCCTCCATAGAACACCTGCAACCTGCATGCAATTTTACATTATGAACTTGTTGTCCTTGTCTTTTTTGCTTATTGTTTTTTTCTTTTTTTTTTTCCTTTTTTTTTGAAAGATAACAGGGGCGCCTCGATGAGGTTTTCACCCTTGCCATCTGCCTTAAGCGCCTCAGAGAGGTTTTCACTCAAGGATCTTTTTCACATCTCTTTTTTTTTTTTGAAAGACAATAGGGGCGCCTCGATGAGGTTTTCACCCCTACCACCTGCCTTGGGCGCCTCAGAAAGGTTTTCACCCAAGGATCTTTATTATTTTTTCTTTTTTTTTTTTTTAATCTTTCAGGGTATGCCCAAAGCAGAGGCAGAACCCTTCTCTATGACCATCACTGATTTCTCCATAGTTTCGATGAACTCTTGTCTTGAGAGAGGCTTCATGTAGATCTTCGATCGATGCCCATTGACAAGCATGGGGATGGCTTCCTCATCAATGGTTCGGATAAGAACAGATCCATTGTCATGACATTTCTCCACTGCATATGGTCCCAGCCATCTGGTTCTCGGCTTCCCCTTGAAATCTTTGTACCTAGAGTCATACAACAGTGCCCAATCTCCTGGCTGGAATTGCTTGTCATTGAGGTGTTGGTCATGCCACACCTT